>JBBDGP010000412.1:0-1297864 GCA_037952835.1 Lithobates septentrionalis
CTGTGTTATGTCCTCAGTCTCTGACCATCACCTCCTTGTGTTATGTCCTCAGTCTCTGACCATCACCTCTGTGTTATGTCCTCAGTCTCTGACCATCACCTTCTGTGTTATGTCCTCAGTCTCTGACCATCACCTTCTGTGTTATGTCCTCAGTCTCTGACCATCACCTCCTGTGTTATGTCCTCAGTCTCTGACCATCACCTCCTGTGTTATGTCCTCAGTCTCTGACCCATCACCTCCTGTGTTATGTCCTCAGTCTCTGACCATCACCTCGTTTATGTCCTCAGTCTCTGACCATCCACCCTCTCTGTGTTATGTCCTCAGTCTCTGACCATCACCTCTCCTGTGTTATGTCCTCAGTCTCTCGACCATCACCTCTCCTGTGTTATGTCCTCAGTCTCTGACCATCACCTCCTGTGTTATGTCCTCAGTCTCTGACCATCATCTCCTGTGTTATGTCCTCAGTTCTCTGACCATCACCTCCTGTGTTATGTCCTCAGTCTCTGACCATCACCTTCCTGTGTTATGTCCTCAGTCTCTGACCATCACCTTCTGTGTTATGTCCTCAGTCTCTGACCATCGCCTCCTGTGTTATGTCCTCAGTCTCTGACCATCCCTCCTGTGTTTAATGTATGGGGTGATACCCCAAAAACTCAGGTGGGTAGGGTCTCTGTTGTGGCATGTTAGGAATTGTTTGGACACACAGTGTTATCGTAGCCATTAAGGATGTTTTTAAACGTGTTCCTTAATGCGGACTCTCAAGGGTCTTTTTGTGCGGCCTACATATTGGAGGCCGCAGCTACATTCCAGTGCGTATACTGCCCCTTCGGTATTGCAACAAATGAAATCTTTGATTGCATAATTTTCTCCTGTGCTGGTGGAGGTGAAGTCAAACATTTTTTTGTTTGGGCGTTTGGTCCTTAGGCAGGCAAAACACTTTTACATGGATAGAATCCATTCCCAGTAAAAAAGGAAAACGTTTTTTTTGGGGGTCTACAACGTTTTTGACTACAATATCTCTGATTGTGGGTGCCTTTTTGTATATAAATTTTGGTTTTTTGGGAAGAATGTCTTGTAGATGCTTGGTCTGCCAATAGTATGTGCCAGTGGTTCTTGATTATTTTTTCAATTTTTCTATATTGTACATTAAAGTCCAGGATAAGAGGTATTCCCTCAGGTGCTCTTCTCCTGCTGTTTGGCTTTTTCTTCGATCAGTAGGTTACGATCCAGTTTGGAGACTTCTGTAATTTTGGTTTGGATAAATTTGTGCTCATAGCCTTTCGATATGAATCTCTCACCTAATTTTTCAGCTTGTTCAAAGTATGTATTTATTTTGGTACAATTTCTTTTTATACGTATCAATTGTCCTTTTGGGATGTTAAAAATCCAATTTTTATGGTGGCAGCTTGTGGTTGGAAGGTAGCTGTTCCTGTCTACTCCTTTGAAATGCGTCTTTGTACTGAAAGTAGATCCATTTAGTGAAATCTCTAAGTCAAGGAAGTTTATTTTTTCAGTACTGATGTCCCAGGTTAGTGAGATATTTCTGTCATTCTTATTAAGTTTAAGGAGGAATTCCGTTAGGTCTTTTCTTCTCCATCCCACAGTATAAAAAATATCGTCTATATACCTTTTGTATATGACAAGCTGGCTAGGGCGGTCTCCAAAAACGCTATATTCTTCCCACTGTGCCATAAATATACCGGCTATGCTTGGGGCAAACTTGGCGCCCATGGCTACCCCAGTCTGCTGATGGTAATAAGATTTATTGTACCAAAAATAATTATTTTTGAGGTTGAATTCTAGGCACTTGATCAGGAATTTCCTCTGTGTGCATTGGGAGTTGAGTATATTTTCTAAGGCCCCATTTGGCTGCTTCGCACGCCTTATGGTGCGGAATAATTGTATATAACGCCGAAACATCGGCAGTTGCCATAATTCCAAGATTTATCATCCCCCTGGATGTTTCACAATGACTCGTAGCATCTCTTTGCTGTCCTTGAGGTATGCTTCCGTTTTTTGAACCACCGGTTGTAGGAAGACATCTATGTACTGACCCATCCTTGATGTAATAGACTCGATGCCATTGACTATCGGCCTGGGAGGTGGGTCAGTTCTATTTTTATGTATTTTAGGCACTGAGTAGATGATTGCGTCCGGCAGAATCTGGGATGAGGTAGCGTGCTTCTTTCTTATTTAGTATTGCCCTCTTAACTCCTAAATGTACTACTTGCTCAAGTGCTTTCCGGCAACTAAAGACTGTGTTTTAGTAATCTAGTATATGTATTAGTGTCATTCAACATAAAAGTCATGGTGTTGTGATACTGTTCTTTGGAGAGGATTACAATCCCACCTCCCTTGTCAGCTGGTCGAATGACTATAATCCTGCCTCTTGGTTAACTTCCGGATCCCATTTTTAATAAAGTTCGGTTCTTCTTTTTTCTTGATTTTCACCTCCTTTATTTCATCTAAAACAATCTTTTTAAAAACATCAATGTGTTTATTGTCTTTTGCTGGTGGGTTAAAAACCGATTTGTCCTGAGTGAACTATGTAAAACCCATTCTCTGTAGAATGTACTGCTTTCGGCATTGGGTGCATTTCCTAACATATATTTTTGTATGTTTAGCTTTCGTACGAACTTTTGAATCCCCAATATAGGTCTCGAATTTGTTCAGATTTTTTTGTGGGTGCATATTTTTAACCCTTTATCGAGCAACCCCCACTTCTTCATGTGTGAGTTCTTTCCACTGAGGTTGAATATCACCTCTCTCCTCTCACTGTCTCTTTCTTTTGTTGTCTCTTGCCTGCTCTTCGTCCTCTCTTCTTTCGGGACTTTTTCTGAGGTCTCGCATTTCTTCTTGGTATCTCACCGGGTAATTTTCTCTGCCCTGTCTAAAAAAGATCTGTGTGGATTCGTGTTCTCCATATAGGTGGGGGGTATGGTCTACTGGATCTATCTTCCTCTTCTCTATTTGCCAGGGGGGCATAGTAGTTGTGAGTGGAAACTGGACTTCGTTCGTCCGATCTATAGTTTCTCTGTGGTGGGCCTCTTCTATCTTCATGTCTGTAATCTTGTATAGGGCTTCTCTTCTAGGCCTGTAATACTCTGATTCTCTATTGTCTCGGTAGTCTTGTGGCGGTTTCCTTTGGTCTCTATATTCATATGGTGCACCTCTGGGTTCGCGTTCCTCATTGGGGGTCTGTACCAATTGTTTCGATTATATGGTCTTCTATTGTTCTTCCCATAGTAGGGTTTTCTTCCTCCATTCCGGGTGTCCGATAATTATATTGGGGCCTCCGTTCATTCCGGTAGGGGGTATAGTTTTGATATTCATTGGTTCTCCCATCATTATCTCTCTGTCTAGGGGTCATGTTTCTGTTTTCTTCTCTGGAATCCTGGTATCTTGCATTCTCCGTCACTCTCCTAGATGGTTCATTTTGAGGCTGGGGATGCATCTTCACTCTTTTTTCTGGTGTAGAGTATGTTGATGGAGGTCAATTTTCCCCAATTGGCTTTGCCATTTGAAAACTTGGTTATTGCAGAAATCATTCGTGTCTCTTGTATGTTTCTTGCTTTCCTTTGTTGAACCTCTTTGTCCTTTTTGGCAAGATCTTTATTCAATTGTGTCATTAGGGTTTTATGTTCGATTGTTTCTTTAAATTGTTCTATTTCTTCTTTGAGTTTTGCAATGTTCTGATCTATTAGTTTATTTTTCCTGCGTTTCCTGTCTAGCAGGAATCCCAATAGTTCTAGGCCTTTGTCATTGAAGAATTTGTACCACTCTTCGTTTGAATCCTAATCAGTAAGACCATCATTTGGGGGGACATCCCACCTTAGCCTTCTGGGGACAATATTTTCTTTTAGGTATGTCTCAAATGTACAGATGTCCCACCAGAGGCTCACTTTCTTTTCCATATTGTGTCCTAGTTTACGCATTAAGCTTTCAAGATCTAAATTACTGTTGGTTTTAGTATTACTAATATTAAATACTTCCTCTAAGTTTATTTGCCTTTTTTCCATGTACGAGAACACGTCCATGATTGCGCAGGAATGGGAGGTGTATAGGATATACAGATATAGAGATAGATTATTCCCGCGCTATCATAAATGGAATCGGCTAAAATTGGAAAAGCTGCATGCACTGTTAAAGGAAAACACCTGACCTTGTGAATAAATCTGAAAAATGGATAGTGCTGCGCTGATCCTAGGTAATTTTTAAAATAGATAAAAATAAATATAGGTAATGGTTCGCTTAAGAAACTCGGATGCGTGATGGTTGTAAAATCAGATAAGCGTGGGTGGTATTAGTTACAGGGTGAGATGACTAAAATAGTAGTGGACATAAAATAGATAATAACCCCCTGGGGTCTGAGCAGGAGTCTGTATCCAACATAAGGGGGCAGCAATAGTGTTGAGTGAAATCAATATAAAAAATATAAATCACAATGCTAATATAAATTAATAAAACAACTAAAGGTGCTAATGGTATATAAAGTGCATAACAATTGGGAATAAATGCATCCACAGTGGGGGGGTACACAATATTATTTAGTGCAGATATAAAGTGCAGCGTGAGATGCCTATTATAGGCAGTGAGGTAGTAGTGAACTGCTAATTCATACAGTGCATAATGTGCAAGAAATATATATAGTAAAGAAAAATGGATATTACAGTGTCTCAAGTCCTTGTAAAATATTTAGCAGGGAAAAAAACTTTTAAACCCAAAAACACAAAAGTCCATAAAATTCAACAAAATGTGACGACAACGTCCTGGCATGCACACGTTGCAGTTAAAGTGCTCAAGTGCCTCACATCCAGTGCTTCTTCGTGTAACACCACTCAAGTTAGGTAGTGGCCCCTTACCTTTAGGTAATAGGGCAACAGCATGTAGCCAAAAAGAACTCTTTGAAATCCGCCTATGAGCTCCAGCGCGTCCCTCTCCAGCCTACGTCCTGGGATGGGGTTCCCTCAGGTATAGTGCCGGGGCGGGGGGTACAAACGATGATAGGCAAAGAAGAAAGGCCAATAGTGTAATCCCGTTTTTTATAAATACAACCTCTTTTATTAAAAATGTATAGGTACTCACATTTAAAAATAAACAACAGCTAATGTCATCCGACGAGCGGCGAGCTCGTATGCCTCTGTAGTGAATGCAGCCTGTCTCGTCCCTACGCGTGACGTCACACCACACGTGACTTCATCAGGGGATGATTACAGGCTAAATTTGTGTCTTTAAATAGTTTAGAATAGGCCAATATGGAGCGGCCATTTTCTTGGAGTCTACAGGAAGTGAGTGCGGCGGCCATTTTCTCAAGGATTGTGCGCCGCTACTTCCGCTGGGACGTTCGTCTGTGTAACGTCTCAGCTGACTAATTCGACCAATGGGGGCAGTCCAGGTATCAGTAGTGTCTCCTACTGTCAGCAGAGAGAGTCAGTTGCTACTCCGTTCGCCGTAACCCGGCGAAATTAGATGGGGACAATAAATAAATGATGTCGCTAGCTACATAATGGTAGGGACCTAGTGGGAGTAAATTAGACCTGGACGGGTCTAGCGATCAGATCGAATACTGGTCCGATACAAGGGACATATCTTGCACCACTATTAATTCAGTCTGTGAAATAAAGCTAGGGGGAAGAAAAGCAGCAGACACCAGTGGCATAGACAATGTATGTAAACAAACATATTAAATTCACACAATATAAAATCATAAAATAAATGACCATTAATATATAAGTGCCCCTAGAAATTGGGTAAGAGTTGATTGCTTATTAATTATATGGGTAAGGTAACATGGGTGAATGGGAAACCGCGCAATTAGTATGTTATTAAAAAGTGTAAGACAAGGAAGGTGCCAATAATAGTGCTTTAAAAGGCGTAACACTGATTGTGGCAAGTGCTAGTGTGAATGGCAACTCTATACTTGGGTCTCATATCTTGCAGTGCATACTGACTGTAATTCTATTACGTGACCCAGTTGTGGGTGAGGTTATGCGGACTATAAAGAAAGGAAATGAAACAGTCACAGTATGTGTCTTTCCATAAGAACATGGGAGGCAAAACACTGTGTACGTTAAAAATATAATACAGATATTAGAATATTAAAAATATTAAAAATGTTTATGTGAATATTGAGAGGGAATTCTTTATAACAGATAAAATTGATAATAAAAATTACTTGAAGGTTAAAAATCACTCAGGAAACAGTTGAGATCAAACTCTATGTTTAGGCCTCGGGGCCAGAATGTGTCCAGGGTAAAGATCCATTTGGATTCTAATTTACTGAGGGTTCTCACCTTGTGGCCTCCCCTCCAGTGTTTAATGTATGGGGTGATACCCCAAAAACTCAGGTGGGTAGGGTCTCTGTTGTGGCATGTTAGGAAATGTTTGGACACACAGTGTTTATCGTAGCCATTAAGGATGTTTTTAACGTGTTCCTTAATGCGGACTCTCAAGGGTCTTTTTGTGCGGCCTACATATTGGAGGCCGCAGCTACAACATTTTTAATATTTTTAATATTCTAATATCTGTATTATATTTTTAACGTACACAGTGTTTTGCCTCCCATGTTCTTATGGAAAGACACATACTGTGACTGTTTCATTTCCTTTCTTTATAGTCCGCATAACCTCACCCACAACTGGGTCACGTAATAGAATTACAGTCAGTATGCACTGCAAGATATGAGACCCAAGTATAGAGTTGCCATTCACACTAGCACTTGCCACAATCAGTGTTACGCCTTTTAAAGCACTATTATTGGCACCTTCCTTGTCTTACACTTTTTAATAACATACTAATTGCGCGGTTTCCCATTCACCCATGTTACCTTACCCATATAATTAATAAGCAATCAACTCTTACCCAATTTCTAGGGGCACTTATATATTAATGGTCATTTATTTTATGATTTTATATTGTGTGAATTTAATATGTTTGTTTACATACATTGTCTATGCCACTGGTGTCTGCTGCTTTTCTTCCCCCTAGCTTTATTTCACAGACTGAATTAATAGTGGTGCAAGATATGTCCCTTGTATCGGACCAGTATTCGATCTGATCGCTAGACCCGTCCAGGTCTAATTTACTCCCACTAGGTCCCTACCATTATGTAGCTAGTGACATCATTTATTTATTGTCCCCATCTAATTTCGCCGGGTTACGGCGAACGGAGTAGCAACTGACTCTCTCTGCTGACAGTAGGAGACACTACTGATACCTGGACTGCCCCCATTGGTCGAATTAGTCAGCTGAGACGTTACACAGACGAACGTCCCAGCGGAAGTAGCGGCGCACAATCCTTGAGAAAATGGCCGCCGCACTCACTTCCTGTAGACTCCAAGAAAATGGCCGCTCCATATCGGCCTATTCTAAACTATTTAAAGACACAAATTTAGCCTGTAATCATCCCCTGATGAAGTCACGTGTGGTGTGACGTCACGCGTAGGGACGAGACAGGCTGCATTCACTACAGAGGCATACGAGCTCGCCGCTCGTCGGATGACATTAGCTGTTGTTTATTTTTAAATGTGAGTACCTATACATTTTTAATAAAAGAGGTTGTATTTATAAAAAACGGGATTACACTATTGGCCTTTCTTCTTTGCCTATCATCGTTTGTACCCCCCGCCCCGGCACTATACCTGAGGGAACCCCATCCCAGGACGTAGGCTGGAGAGGGACGCGCTGGAGCTCATAGGCGGATTTCAAAGAGTTCTTTTTGGCTACATGCTGTTGCCCTATTACCTAAAGGTAAGGGGCCACTACCTAACTTGAGTGGTGTTACACGAAGAAGCACTGGATGTGAGGCACTTGAGCACTTTAACTGCAACGTGTGCATGCCAGGACGTTGTCGTCACATTTTGTTGAATTTTATGGACTTTTGTGTTTTTGGGTTTAAAAGTTTTTTTCCCTGCTAAATATTTTACAAGGACTTGAGACACTGTAATATCCATTTTTCTTTACTATATATATTTCTTGCACATTATGCACTGTATGAATTAGCAGTTCACTACTACCTCACTGCCTATAATAGGCATCTCACGCTGCACTTTATATCTGCACTAAATAATATTGTGTACCCCCCACTGTGGATGCATTTATTCCCAATTGTTATGCACTTTATATACCATTAGCACCTTTAGTTGTTTTATTAATTTATATTAGCATTGTGATTTATATTTTTTATATTGATTTCACTCAACACTATTGCTGCCCCCTTATGTTGGATACAGACTCCTGCTCAGACCCCAGGGGGTTATTATCTATTTTATGTCCACTACTATTTTAGTCATCTCACCCTGTAACTAATACCACCCACGCTTATCTGATTTTACAACCATCACGCATCCGAGTTTCTTAAGCGAACCATTACCTATATTTATTTTTATCTATTTTAAAAATTACCTAGGATCAGCGCAGCACTATCCATTTTTCAGATTTATTCACAAGGTCAGGTGTTTTCCTTTAACAGTGCATGCAGCTTTTCCAATTTTAGCCGATTCCATTTATGATAGCGCGGGAATAATCTATCTCTATATCTGTATATCCTATACACCTCCCATTCCTGCGGCAATCATGGACGTGTTCTCGTACATGGAAAAAAGGCAAATAAACTTAGAGGAAGTATTTAATATTAGTAATACTAAAACCAACAGTAATTTAGATCTTGAAAGCTTAATGCGTAAACTAGGACACAATATGGAAAAGAAAGTGAGCCTCTGGTGGGACATCTGTACATTTGAGACATACCTAAAAGAAAATATTGTCCCCAGAAGGCTAAGGTGGGATGTCCCCCCAAATGATGGTCTTACTGATCAGGATTCAAACGAAGAGTGGTACAAATTCTTCAATGACAAAGGCCTAGAACTATTGGGATTCCTGCTAGACAGGAAACGCAGGAAAAATAAACTAATAGATCAGAACATTGCAAAACTCAAAGAAGAAATAGAACAATTTAAAGACACAATCGAACATAAAACCCTAATGACACAATTGAATAAAGATCTTGCCAAAAAGGACAAAGAGGTTCAACAAAGGAAAAGCAAGAAACATACAAGAGACACGAATGATTTCTGCAATAACCAAGTTTTCAAATGGCAAAGCCAATTGGGGAAAATTGAACCTCCATCAACATACTCTACACCAGAAAAAACAGTGAAGATGCATCCCCAGCCTCAAAATGAACCATCTAGGAGAGTGACGGAGAATGCAAGATACCAGGATTCCAGAGAAGAAAACAGAAACATGACCCCTAGACAGAGAGATAATGATGGGAGAACCAATGAATATCAAAACTATACCCCCTACCGGAATGAACGGAGGCCCCAATATAATTATCGGACACCCCGGAATGGAGGAAGAAAACCCTACTATGGGAAGAACAATAGAAGACCATATAATCAAAACAATTGGTACAGACCCCCATATGAGGAACGCGAACCCAGAGGTGCACCATATGAATATAGAGACCAAAGGAAACCGCCACAAGACTACCGAGACAATAGAGAATCAGAGTATTACAGGCCTAGAGAGAGAAGCCCTATACAAGATTACAGACATGAAGATAGAAGAGGCCCACCACAGAGAAACTATAGATCGGACGAACGAAGTCCAGTCTCCACTCACAACTACTATGCCCCCCTGGCAAATAGAGAAGAGGAAGATAGATCCAGTAGACCATACCCCCCACCATATGGAGAACACGAATCACACAGATCTTTTTTAGACAGGGGCAGAGAAAATTACCCGGTGAGATACCAAGAAGAAATGCGAGACCTCAGAAAAAGTCCCGAAAGAAGAGAGGACGAAGAGCAGGCAAGAGACAACAAAAGAAAGAGACAGTGAGAGGAGAGGGGATATTCAACCTCAGTGGGAAAGAACTCACACATGAAGAAGTGGGGGTGCTCGATAAAGGGTTAAAATATGCACCCACAAAAAATCTGAACAAATTCGAGACCTATATTGGGATTCAAAAGTTCGTACGAAAGCTAAACATACAAAAATATATGTTAGGAAATGCCCCAATGCCGAAAGCAGTACATTCTACAGAGAATGGGTTTTTACATAGTTCACTCAGGAACAAATCGGTTTTTAACCCACCAGCAAAAGACAATAAACACATTGATGTTTTTAAAAAGATTGTTTTAGATGAAATAAAGGAGGTGAAAATCAAGAAAAAAGAAGAACCGAACTTTATTAAAAATGGGATCCGGAAGTTAACCAAGAGGCAGGATATAGTCATTCGACCAGCTGACAAGGGAGGTGGGATTGTAATCCTCTCCAAAGAACAGTATCACAACATCATGACTTTTATGTTGAATGACACTAATACATATACTAGATTACTAAAAAACCCAGTCTTTAGTTGCCGGAAAGCACTTGAGCAAGTAGTACATTTAGGAGTTAAGAGGGCAATACTAAATAAGAAAGAAGCACGCTACCTCATCCCAGATTCCTGCCGGACGCCAATCATCTACTCAGTGCCTAAAATACATAAAAATAGAACTGACCCACCTCCCAGGCCGATAGTCAATGGCATCGAGTCTATTACATCAAGGATGGGTCAGTACATAGATGTCTTCCTACAACCGGTGGTTCAAAAAACGGAAGCATACCTCAAGGACAGCAAAGAGATGCTACGAGTCATTGAGAACATCCAGGGGGATGATAAATCTTGGATTATGGCAACTGCCGATGTTTCGGCGTTATATACAATTATTCCGCACCATAAGGCGTGCGAAGCAGCCAAATGGGGCCTTAGAAAATATACTCAACTCCCATGCACACAGAGGAAATTCCTGATCAAGTGCCTAGAATTCAACCTCAAAAATAATTATTTTTGGTACAATAAATCTTATTACCATCAGCAGACTGGGGTAGCCATGGGCGCCAAGTTTGCCCCAAGCATAGCCGGTATATTTATGGCACAGTGGGAAGAATATAGCGTTTTTGGAGACCGCCCTAGCCAGCTTGTCATATACAAAAGGTATATAGACGATATTTTTATACTGTGGGATGGAGAAGAAAAAGACCTAACGGAATTCCTCCTTAAACTTAATAAGAATAACAGAAATATCTCACTAACCTGGGACATCAGTACTGAAAAAATAAACTTCCTTGACTTAGAGATTTCACTAAATGGATCTACTTTCAGTACAAAGACGCATTTCAAAGGAGTAGACAGGAACAGCTACCTTCCAACCACAAGCTGCCACCATAAAAATTGGATTTTTAACATCCCAAAAGGACAATTGATACGTATAAAAAGAAATTGTACCAAAATAAATACATACTTTGAACAAGCTGAAAAATTAGGTGAGAGATTCATATCGAAAGGCTATGAGCACAAATTTATGCAAACCAAAATTACAGAAGTCTCCAAACTGGATCGTAACCTACTGATCGAAGAAAAAGCCAAACAGCAGGAGAAGACACCTGAGGGAATACCTCTTATCCTGGACTTTAATGTACAATATAGAAAAATTGAAAAAATAATCAAGAACCACTGGCACATACTATTGGCAGACAAGCATCTACAAGACATTCTTCCCAAAAAACCAAAATTTATATACAAAAAGGCACCCACAATCAGAGATATTGTAGTCAAAAACGTTGTAGACCCCCCAAAAAAAAACGTTTTCCTTTTTTACTGGGAATGGATTCTATCCATGTAAAAGGTGTTTTGCCTGCCTAAGGACCAAACGCCCAAACAAAAAAATGTTTGACTTCACCTCCACCAGCACAGGAGAAAATTATGCAATCAAAGATTTCATTTGTTGCAATACCGAAGGGGCAGTATACGCACTGGAATGTAGCTGCGGCCTCCAATATGTAGGCCGCACAAAAAGACCCTTGAGAGTCCGCATTAAGGAACACGTTAAAAACATCCTTAATGGCTACGATAAACACTGTGTGTCCAAACATTTCCTAACATGCCACAACAGAGACCCTACCCACCTGAGTTTTTGGGGTATCACCCCATACATTAAACACTGGAGGGGAGGCCACAAGGTGAGAACCCTCAGTAAATTAGAATCCAAATGGATCTTTACCCTGGACACATTCTGGCCCCGAGGCCTAAACATAGAGTTTGATCTCAACTGTTTCCTGAGTGATTTTTAACCTTCAAGTAATTTTTATTATCAATTTTATCTGTTATAAAGAATTCCCTCTCAATATTCACATAAACATTTTTAATATTTTTAATATTCTAATATCTGTATTATATTTTTAACGTACACAGTGTTTTGCCTCCCATGTTCTTATGGAAAGACACATACTGTGACTGTTTCATTTCCTTTCTTTATAGTCCGCATAACCTCACCCACAACTGGGTCACGTAATAGAATTACAGTCAGTATGCACTGCAAGATATGAGACCCAAGTATAGAGTTGCCATTCACACTAGCACTTGCCACAATCAGTGTTACGCCTTTTAAAGCACTATTATTGGCACCTTCCTTGTCTTACACTTTTTAATAACATACTAATTGCGCGGTTTCCCATTCACCCATGTTACCTTACCCATATAATTAATAAGCAATCAACTCTTACCCAATTTCTAGGGGCACTTATATATTAATGGTCATTTATTTTATGATTTTATATTGTGTGAATTTAATATGTTTGTTTACATACATTGTCTATGCCACTGGTGTCTGCTGCTTTTCTTCCCCCTAGCTTTATTTCACAGACTGAATTAATAGTGGTGCAAGATATGTCCCTTGTATCGGACCAGTATTCGATCTGATCGCTAGACCCGTCCAGGTCTAATTTACTCCCACTAGGTCCCTACCATTATGTAGCTAGTGACATCATTTATTTATTGTCCCCATCTAATTTCGCCGGGTTACGGCGAACGGAGTAGCAACTGACTCTCTCTGCTGACAGTAGGAGACACTACTGATACCTGGACTGCCCCCATTGGTCGAATTAGTCAGCTGAGACGTTACACAGACGAACGTCCCAGCGGAAGTAGCGGCGCACAATCCTTGAGAAAATGGCCGCCGCACTCACTTCCTGTAGACTCCAAGAAAATGGCCGCTCCATATCGGCCTATTCTAAACTATTTAAAGACACAAATTTAGCCTGTAATCATCCCCTGATGAAGTCACGTGTGGTGTGACGTCACGCGTAGGGACGAGACAGGCTGCATTCACTACAGAGGCATACGAGCTCGCCGCTCGTCGGATGACATTAGCTGTTGTTTATTTTTAAATGTGAGTACCTATACATTTTTAATAAAAGAGGTTGTATTTATAAAAAACGGGATTACACTATTGGCCTTTCTTCTTTGCCTATCATCGTTTGTACCCCCCGCCCCGGCACTATACCTGAGGGAACCCCATCCCAGGACGTAGGCTGGAGAGGGACGCGCTGGAGCTCATAGGCGGATTTCAAAGAGTTCTTTTTGGCTACATGCTGTTGCCCTATTACCTAAAGGTAAGGGGCCACTACCTAACTTGAGTGGTGTTACACGAAGAAGCACTGGATGTGAGGCACTTGAGCACTTTAACTGCAACGTGTGCATGCCAGGACGTTGTCGTCACATTTTGTTGAATTTTATGGACTTTTGTGTTTTTGGGTTTAAAAGTTTTTTTCCCTGCTAAATATTTTACAAGGACTTGAGACACTGTAATATCCATTTTTCTTTACTATATATATTTCTTGCACATTATGCACTGTATGAATTAGCAGTTCACTACTACCTCACTGCCTATAATAGGCATCTCACGCTGCACTTTATATCTGCACTAAATAATATTGTGTACCCCCCACTGTGGATGCATTTATTCCCAATTGTTATGCACTTTATATACCATTAGCACCTTTAGTTGTTTTATTAATTTATATTAGCATTGTGATTTATATTTTTTATATTGATTTCACTCAACACTATTGCTGCCCCCTTATGTTGGATACAGACTCCTGCTCAGACCCCAGGGGGTTATTATCTATTTTATGTCCACTACTATTTTAGTCATCTCACCCTGTAACTAATACCACCCACGCTTATCTGATTTTACAACCATCACGCATCCGAGTTTCTTAAGCGAACCATTACCTATATTTATTTTTATCTATTTTAAAAATTACCTAGGATCAGCGCAGCACTATCCATTTTTCAGATTTATTCACAAGGTCAGGTGTTTTCCTTTAACAGTGCATGCAGCTTTTCCAATTTTAGCCGATTCCATTTATGATAGCGCGGGAATAATCTATCTCTATATCTGTATATCCTATACACCTCCCATTCCTGCGGCAATCATGGACGTGTTCTCGTACATGGAAAAAAGGCAAATAAACTTAGAGGAAGTATTTAATATTAGTAATACTAAAACCAACAGTAATTTAGATCTTGAAAGCTTAATGCGTAAACTAGGACACAATATGGAAAAGAAAGTGAGCCTCTGGTGGGACATCTGTACATTTGAGACATACCTAAAAGAAAATATTGTCCCCAGAAGGCTAAGGTGGGATGTCCCCCCAAATGATGGTCTTACTGATCAGGATTCAAACGAAGAGTGGTACAAATTCTTCAATGACAAAGGCCTAGAACTATTGGGATTCCTGCTAGACAGGAAACGCAGGAAAAATAAACTAATAGATCAGAACATTGCAAAACTCAAAGAAGAAATAGAACAATTTAAAGACACAATCGAACATAAAACCCTAATGACACAATTGAATAAAGATCTTGCCAAAAAGGACAAAGAGGTTCAACAAAGGAAAAGCAAGAAACATACAAGAGACACGAATGATTTCTGCAATAACCAAGTTTTCAAATGGCAAAGCCAATTGGGGAAAATTGAACCTCCATCAACATACTCTACACCAGAAAAAACAGTGAAGATGCATCCCCAGCCTCAAAATGAACCATCTAGGAGAGTGACGGAGAATGCAAGATACCAGGATTCCAGAGAAGAAAACAGAAACATGACCCCTAGACAGAGAGATAATGATGGGAGAACCAATGAATATCAAAACTATACCCCCTACCGGAATGAACGGAGGCCCCAATATAATTATCGGACACCCCGGAATGGAGGAAGAAAACCCTACTATGGGAAGAACAATAGAAGACCATATAATCAAAACAATTGGTACAGACCCCCATATGAGGAACGCGAACCCAGAGGTGCACCATATGAATATAGAGACCAAAGGAAACCGCCACAAGACTACCGAGACAATAGAGAATCAGAGTATTACAGGCCTAGAGAGAGAAGCCCTATACAAGATTACAGACATGAAGATAGAAGAGGCCCACCACAGAGAAACTATAGATCGGACGAACGAAGTCCAGTCTCCACTCACAACTACTATGCCCCCCTGGCAAATAGAGAAGAGGAAGATAGATCCAGTAGACCATACCCCCCACCATATGGAGAACACGAATCACACAGATCTTTTTTAGACAGGGGCAGAGAAAATTACCCGGTGAGATACCAAGAAGAAATGCGAGACCTCAGAAAAAGTCCCGAAAGAAGAGAGGACGAAGAGCAGGCAAGAGACAACAAAAGAAAGAGACAGTGAGAGGAGAGGGGATATTCAACCTCAGTGGGAAAGAACTCACACATGAAGAAGTGGGGGTGCTCGATAAAGGGTTAAAATATGCACCCACAAAAAATCTGAACAAATTCGAGACCTATATTGGGATTCAAAAGTTCGTACGAAAGCTAAACATACAAAAATATATGTTAGGAAATGCCCCAATGCCGAAAGCAGTACATTCTACAGAGAATGGGTTTTTACATAGTTCACTCAGGAACAAATCGGTTTTTAACCCACCAGCAAAAGACAATAAACACATTGATGTTTTTAAAAAGATTGTTTTAGATGAAATAAAGGAGGTGAAAATCAAGAAAAAAGAAGAACCGAACTTTATTAAAAATGGGATCCGGAAGTTAACCAAGAGGCAGGATATAGTCATTCGACCAGCTGACAAGGGAGGTGGGATTGTAATCCTCTCCAAAGAACAGTATCACAACATCATGACTTTTATGTTGAATGACACTAATACATATACTAGATTACTAAAAAACCCAGTCTTTAGTTGCCGGAAAGCACTTGAGCAAGTAGTACATTTAGGAGTTAAGAGGGCAATACTAAATAAGAAAGAAGCACGCTACCTCATCCCAGATTCCTGCCGGACGCCAATCATCTACTCAGTGCCTAAAATACATAAAAATAGAACTGACCCACCTCCCAGGCCGATAGTCAATGGCATCGAGTCTATTACATCAAGGATGGGTCAGTACATAGATGTCTTCCTACAACCGGTGGTTCAAAAAACGGAAGCATACCTCAAGGACAGCAAAGAGATGCTACGAGTCATTGAGAACATCCAGGGGGATGATAAATCTTGGATTATGGCAACTGCCGATGTTTCGGCGTTATATACAATTATTCCGCACCATAAGGCGTGCGAAGCAGCCAAATGGGGCCTTAGAAAATATACTCAACTCCCATGCACACAGAGGAAATTCCTGATCAAGTGCCTAGAATTCAACCTCAAAAATAATTATTTTTGGTACAATAAATCTTATTACCATCAGCAGACTGGGGTAGCCATGGGCGCCAAGTTTGCCCCAAGCATAGCCGGTATATTTATGGCACAGTGGGAAGAATATAGCGTTTTTGGAGACCGCCCTAGCCAGCTTGTCATATACAAAAGGTATATAGACGATATTTTTATACTGTGGGATGGAGAAGAAAAAGACCTAACGGAATTCCTCCTTAAACTTAATAAGAATAACAGAAATATCTCACTAACCTGGGACATCAGTACTGAAAAAATAAACTTCCTTGACTTAGAGATTTCACTAAATGGATCTACTTTCAGTACAAAGACGCATTTCAAAGGAGTAGACAGGAACAGCTACCTTCCAACCACAAGCTGCCACCATAAAAATTGGATTTTTAACATCCCAAAAGGACAATTGATACGTATAAAAAGAAATTGTACCAAAATAAATACATACTTTGAACAAGCTGAAAAATTAGGTGAGAGATTCATATCGAAAGGCTATGAGCACAAATTTATGCAAACCAAAATTACAGAAGTCTCCAAACTGGATCGTAACCTACTGATCGAAGAAAAAGCCAAACAGCAGGAGAAGACACCTGAGGGAATACCTCTTATCCTGGACTTTAATGTACAATATAGAAAAATTGAAAAAATAATCAAGAACCACTGGCACATACTATTGGCAGACAAGCATCTACAAGACATTCTTCCCAAAAAACCAAAATTTATATACAAAAAGGCACCCACAATCAGAGATATTGTAGTCAAAAACGTTGTAGACCCCCCAAAAAAAAACGTTTTCCTTTTTTACTGGGAATGGATTCTATCCATGTAAAAGGTGTTTTGCCTGCCTAAGGACCAAACGCCCAAACAAAAAAATGTTTGACTTCACCTCCACCAGCACAGGAGAAAATTATGCAATCAAAGATTTCATTTGTTGCAATACCGAAGGGGCAGTATACGCACTGGAATGTAGCTGCGGCCTCCAATATGTAGGCCGCACAAAAAGACCCTTGAGAGTCCGCATTAAGGAACACGTTAAAAACATCCTTAATGGCTACGATAAACACTGTGTGTCCAAACATTTCCTAACATGCCACAACAGAGACCCTACCCACCTGAGTTTTTGGGGTATCACCCCATACATTAAACACTGGAGGGGAGGCCACAAGGTGAGAACCCTCAGTAAATTAGAATCCAAATGGATCTTTACCCTGGACACATTCTGGCCCCGAGGCCTAAACATAGAGTTTGATCTCAACTGTTTCCTGAGTGATTTTTAACCTTCAAGTAATTTTTATTATCAATTTTATCTGTTATAAAGAATTCCCTCTCAATATTCACATAAACATTTTTAATATTTTTAATATTCTAATATCTGTATTATATTTTTAACGTACACAGTGTTTTGCCTCCCATGTTCTTATGGAAAGACACATACTGTGACTGTTTCATTTCCTTTCTTTATAGTCCGCATAACCTCACCCACAACTGGGTCACGTAATAGAATTACAGTCAGTATGCACTGCAAGATATGAGACCCAAGTATAGAGTTGCCATTCACACTAGCACTTGCCACAATCAGTGTTACGCCTTTTAAAGCACTATTATTGGCACCTTCCTTGTCTTACACTTTTTAATAACATACTAATTGCGCGGTTTCCCATTCACCCATGTTACCTTACCCATATAATTAATAAGCAATCAACTCTTACCCAATTTCTAGGGGCACTTATATATTAATGGTCATTTATTTTATGATTTTATATTGTGTGAATTTAATATGTTTGTTTACATACATTGTCTATGCCACTGGTGTCTGCTGCTTTTCTTCCCCCTAGCTTTATTTCACAGACTGAATTAATAGTGGTGCAAGATATGTCCCTTGTATCGGACCAGTATTCGATCTGATCGCTAGACCCGTCCAGGTCTAATTTACTCCCACTAGGTCCCTACCATTATGTAGCTAGTGACATCATTTATTTATTGTCCCCATCTAATTTCGCCGGGTTACGGCGAACGGAGTAGCAACTGACTCTCTCTGCTGACAGTAGGAGACACTACTGATACCTGGACTGCCCCCATTGGTCGAATTAGTCAGCTGAGACGTTACACAGACGAACGTCCCAGCGGAAGTAGCGGCGCACAATCCTTGAGAAAATGGCCGCCGCACTCACTTCCTGTAGACTCCAAGAAAATGGCCGCTCCATATCGGCCTATTCTAAACTATTTAAAGACACAAATTTAGCCTGTAATCATCCCCTGATGAAGTCACGTGTGGTGTGACGTCACGCGTAGGGACGAGACAGGCTGCATTCACTACAGAGGCATACGAGCTCGCCGCTCGTCGGATGACATTAGCTGTTGTTTATTTTTAAATGTGAGTACCTATACATTTTTAATAAAAGAGGTTGTATTTATAAAAAACGGGATTACACTATTGGCCTTTCTTCTTTGCCTATCATCGTTTGTACCCCCCGCCCCGGCACTATACCTGAGGGAACCCCATCCCAGGACGTAGGCTGGAGAGGGACGCGCTGGAGCTCATAGGCGGATTTCAAAGAGTTCTTTTTGGCTACATGCTGTTGCCCTATTACCTAAAGGTAAGGGGCCACTACCTAACTTGAGTGGTGTTACACGAAGAAGCACTGGATGTGAGGCACTTGAGCACTTTAACTGCAACGTGTGCATGCCAGGACGTTGTCGTCACATTTTGTTGAATTTTATGGACTTTTGTGTTTTTGGGTTTAAAAGTTTTTTTCCCTGCTAAATATTTTACAAGGACTTGAGACACTGTAATATCCATTTTTCTTTACTATATATATTTCTTGCACATTATGCACTGTATGAATTAGCAGTTCACTACTACCTCACTGCCTATAATAGGCATCTCACGCTGCACTTTATATCTGCACTAAATAATATTGTGTACCCCCCACTGTGGATGCATTTATTCCCAATTGTTATGCACTTTATATACCATTAGCACCTTTAGTTGTTTTATTAATTTATATTAGCATTGTGATTTATATTTTTTATATTGATTTCACTCAACACTATTGCTGCCCCCTTATGTTGGATACAGACTCCTGCTCAGACCCCAGGGGGTTATTATCTATTTTATGTCCACTACTATTTTAGTCATCTCACCCTGTAACTAATACCACCCACGCTTATCTGATTTTACAACCATCACGCATCCGAGTTTCTTAAGCGAACCATTACCTATATTTATTTTTATCTATTTTAAAAATTACCTAGGATCAGCGCAGCACTATCCATTTTTCAGATTTATTCACAAGGTCAGGTGTTTTCCTTTAACAGTGCATGCAGCTTTTCCAATTTTAGCCGATTCCATTTATGATAGCGCGGGAATAATCTATCTCTATATCTGTAAATCCAGCAGCCTGGTTGTGCCCAAGTCGATTGATCGATCAACTTGGTACATTCAGTCTGCCCATTAAAGGTTTGAATCTCGGCCGGTTCCTGCTGAACTGACCAAGATTCAAACCGTGTATGGCTGGCCTAAGACATCAGTTTGTGCAGTGCAAACAGTCAATGCGTTTCCATCATAATGGCCTTACTAATGAGTAGGGATGAGCCGAACACCCCCCGGTTCGGTTCGCACCAGAACCCGCGAACGGACCGCAAGTTCGCACGAACGTTAGAACCCCATTGACGTCTATGGGACTCGAACGTTCGAAATCAAAAGTGCTCATTTTAAAGGCTAATTTGCATGGTATTGTCCTAAAAAGGGTTTGGGGACCCGGGTCCTACCCCAGGGGACATGTATCAATGCAAAAAAAACTTTTAAAAACGGCCGTTTTTTCGGGAGCAGTGATTTTAATGATGCTTAAAGTAAAAAAAAAAAAGTGAAATATTCCTTTAAATATCGTACCTGGGGGGTGTCTATAGTATGCCTGTAAAGTGACGCGTGTTTCCCATGTTTAGAACAGTCCCTGCACCAAATGTCATTTTTAAAGGAAAAAATCTCATTTAAAACTGCTTGCGGGTTTAATGTCATGTCGGGTCCTGGCAATATGGATGAAAATCAGTGAGACAAACGGCATGGGTACCCCCCAGTCCATTACCAGGCCCTTTGGGTCTTGTATGGATATTAAGGGGAACCCCGCACCCAAATTAAAATAAGGAAAGGTCCCTATATACTCTGAACAGCAGTATACAGGCGGTGCAAACAAGACAGGGACTGTAGGTTTGTTGTTAAGTAGAATCTCTTTGTAATTTTGAACATTTTTAATGTGTTTAGCTCCAGCCAAAAAATCTTTTCTAAGCTTTTTGGAAAACATAGGGAAGGGTTATCACCCCTGTGACATTTGTTTTGCGTCTTTCCTCCTCTTCAGAAGATTTCACCTCACTTTTTTGTCCCAATGAAAAATGTTTTTTGAAAATTTGGGTTTTTTTGTGGAACAAGGATTGGAAAGCATCAGTGGAAAGGAGAAATTGTTTTCCCATATTAACTCTTACATGAGAGAATTTCCCTTCCTATGGGTAGATTTCATCTCACTTCCTGTTGTCTCCTTCCGTTTGCAAGTAGGAGTCGTTTGTAAGTTAGATGTTTGAAAGTAGGGTCCTGCCCTATATACTCAGCAGAAATTTGGGCCTTAGGTGTTGCTGTGGCCAAAACACTGTAAGCCCTCACAGGGCCCTGCTGTGAAATATTAGATCAAGAATTGTAATTACATGCCCCTGTTGAACAGGAGCTGAAAAATTAGGCCTTAGGCACTGGTGCTGGTGCCACAACACTGCAACCCCTCACAGACACTCTAGTTGGAACGCAGGAACGAGCACTGCTGCAAAGTATTGCATCAAAAATTGTAATTACACGCCCCTGTTAGACAGGGGCAGAAAAATTGGGCCTTAGGCACTGGTGCTGGTGCCACAACACTGCAACCCCTCACAGACACTCTAGTTGGAACGCAGGAACGAGCACTGCTGCAAAGTATTGCATCAAAAATTGTAATTACACGCCCCTGTTAGACAGGGGCAGAAAAATTGGGCCTTAGGCACTGGTGCTGGTGCCACAACACTGCAACCCCTCACAGACACTCTAGTTGGAACGCAGGAACGAGCACTGCTGCAAAGTATTGCATCAAAAATTGTAATTACACGCCCCTGTTAGACAGGGGCAGAAAAATTGGGCCTTAGGCACTGGTGCTGGTGCCACAACACTGCAACCCCTCACAGACACTCTAGTTGGAACGCAGGAACGAGCACTGCTGCAAAGTATTGCATCAAAAATTGTAATTACACGCCCCTGTTAGACAGGGGCAGAAAAATTGGGCCTTAGGCACTGGTGCTGGTGCCACAACACTGCAACCCCTCACAGACACTCTAGTTGGAATGCAGGAACGAGCCGTGCTGCAAAGTATTACATCAAAAATTGTAATTACACGCCCCTGTTATACAGGGGCTGAAAAATTGTGCCTTAGGCACTGGTGGTGGCGCCCAGAACCAAAAATGTTCTTACAAGCTATCAGCGTGATGATTGAGGAGGAAGAGGATAATTACTCAGGGATAATCACTCAGCATCAACATAGGCAGTCTTTGAAGGGATCTGAAAAAAATTATTCAGTTACATCAGCATCAGGTGCTTGGTAGCTGGTGGTGATCCAAGACTGATTCATTTTTATGAAGGTCAGCCGATCGACCGAGTCAGTGGACAGACGCACCCTGTGATCGGTTACCACGCCTCCAGCAGCACTGAATGTACGTTCCGAAAGAACGCTGGATGCAGGACAGGCCAGTAGCTCAATTGCATACTGTGCAAGCTCTGGCCAGTGATCCATCCTCAAGACCCAGTAACCCAGAGGATTTTCGGTGGGAAAGGTGTCCAAGTCTGATCTTGCCCCTAGGTATTCCTGCACCATGTAAAACAGACGCTGGCGATGGTTGCTGGAACCGATCATACCTTGGGGCTGCGGACCAAAAAATTGTCTGAACGCATCGGTCAGACGGCCACCTTCTCCACCGCTCCTTCTTTGACTGACCGAAGCCTCAGCAACACGTTGTCCAGAAACAGGAGTTTGTAACCTCCCAGTCTCTGGGAACGCGTTGCACAGACCTTTCTGCAAGGCCTCCCGAAGATGTTTCATCCTCTGCTCCCTCTGCGATGGCAAGATAAGGTCCGCAACCTTACCCTTGTAACGTGGATCAAGGAGGGTTGCCAGCCAGTATTGGTCCTTCTCCTTGATACCACGAATACGAGGATCCTTACGCAGGCTTTGCAGGATCAGGGAGGCCATGCAGCGTAGGTTTGCTGAGGCATTCGGTCCGGAGTCCTCTGGGTCACTAAGGACAACAACGTCCGCAGCCACCTCCTCCCAGCCACGTACAAGTCCATGTGTTCCTTGGGACTGATCCCTTAAAGACTGCTGATGCTGAGTGCCAGGCTCCACCTCCATACTGACACAATCTTCCTCCTCCTCCTCCTCCTCCTCCTTGTCCTCTTCCTGTGTGATCGGCGGGCACGCAGGAACACTGTCTGGATAAAGGGGGCCTTGAGAGCTAAGGAAGTCCTCCTCTTCCTGCCTCTGTTCTGCCTCAAGTGCCCTGTCCATTATTCCACGCAGCGTGTGCTCCAACAGGTGGACAAGGGGGACAGTGTCACTGATGCATGCACTGTCAGTGCTCACCATCCTCGTGGCCTCCTCGAATGGTGACAGGACAGTGCATGCATCCCTGATCATGGCCCACTGGCGTGGGGAAAAAAAACCAAGGTCCCCTGACCCTGTCCTGGTGCCATAGTCGCACAGGTACTCATTGATGGCCCTCTGCTGCGTGTGCAGCCGCTGCAGCATGGCCAACGTCGAGTTCCACCTGGTGGGCATGTCACAGATTAGGCGGTTCTTGGGCAGGTTAAACTCCTTTTGGAGGTCCGTCAGCCGAGCACTGGCATTATATGACCGGCGGAAATGCACACAGACTTTCCTGGCCTGCCTCAGGACATCCTGTAAGCCCGGGTACCTGCCCAAGAACCGCTGCACCACCAAGTTAAGGACGTGAGCCAAACAGGGCACATGGGTCAGTTGTCCCTGTCGGAGGGCAGAGAGGAGGTTGGTGCCATTGTCGCAAACCACCATTCCTGCCTTAAGTTGGCGTGGCGTCAACCACCTCTGAACCTGCCCCTGCAGAGCTGACAGAACCTCTGCCCCAGTGTGGCTCCTGTCCCCCAAGCACACCAGCTCAAGCACCGCATGGCATCTTTTGGCCTGCGTACTTGCGTAGCCCCTTGAACGCCTACGGAGCACCGCTGGTTCCGAGGAAGAGGCCATGGAGGAAGAAGAAGAGGAGGGGGTGGAGGAGAGAGGTGTGTCACAATCAGCATTTTGGAGGCGTGGTGGCGGAACAACCTCCAACACTACTGCACCTTGTCCTGCATCCTTCCCAGCTGCCAGCAGAGTCACCCAATGCGCCGTGAAACTTAAGTAACGTCCCTGTCCATGCCTGCTGGACCATGAGTCAGCGGTAATATGCACCTTACCGCTGACCGCCCTGTCCAGCGAGGCATGGACATTGCCTTCCACATGCCGGTAGAGAGCCGGAATCGCCTTCCGTGAGAAAAAGTGGCGTTTGGGTACCTGCCACTGAGGAACCGCACATTCCACAAACTCACGGAAGGGGGCAGAGTCTACCAACTGAAAAGGCAGCAGTTGAAGTGCTAGCAATTTTGCCAAGCTAGCATTCAACCGCTGGGCATGTGGATGGCTGGGAGCAAACTTCTTTCGGCGGTGCAGCAGCTGGGGCAGGGAAATTTGCCTGGTACAATCTGACGTCGGTGTACCAAAAGCAGATTGCCCACAAGTACTTGGCTGTGACACACCTAATTCTACACCTTCATTCCTCTCACTGCAGGTCTCAGAGAGGACTGAAGGTCTAGTGGGGTTGGAAATCTCAGCTGATGAGGAGCAAGGAGAGATCCTCTTTGTTCTTTGGTGTGGGTCTTTCAGATACGCTTGCCAACGAACTGCATGGCAGGTCAACATATGTCTGGTCAAGCATGTGGTACCCAAGCGGGAGATGTTTTGGCCACGCGAGATACGCTTGAGACATATGTTGCAAATAGCAGCGGTGCGATCTGATGCACTCGTCTCAAAAAAGGCCCACACCAAAGAACTTTTTGAATAACGCGCAGAGACTGCAGCGCCCTGCACATGTGGAGCTTTGGGGTGTGATGCAGTCAATGTGCTGCCCTTAGGCTGGCCCCTGGAGGGCATCCTGCCTCGTTGGTGATGTGCCGCCTCCTCCTCCTCCTCCTCCTCCTCTCTCCTATCAGGCACCCACGTTGAGTCAGTGACCTCATCATCCCCTCCCTCCTCATCACTGGAGCAAACCTGGCAGTATGCTGCAGCAGGGGGAGCATGACTGCCAGATTGCTGTCCTTCTTGGGCACCCCCTCTGTCCGTGCTCATGTTACTGCCTTCATCGAGCTCAGTATCATCATCAGAGCCTTCCAAACGCTGGGCATCCTCCTGGAGCATGTACCCAACACTGTGGTCAAACAGTTCGAGGGAATCCTCATGAGGACATGGTGGAGCTAGGGAAGGAGTCACTGATGACATTGAGCTGAGGGAAGAGGCCGCTGCTTTGCCAGACAAAGCACCCTGGGCATGGGTGAGAGAGGATGAGGAGGATGAGGACGGCTTGGTCATCCACTCGACCAAGTCTTCCGCATGTTGCGGCTCAACACGGCCAGCTGCCGAAAAAAAGGCCAAGCGTGTCCCATGGCCACGTGCTGATGAGGATGCACCGTCTCCACGACCAGCACTAGACACAGAGCCTGCTTGCCCTCTCTTATTGGCTTGTGACTGTCTGCCTCTCCTTCTTGGCCTTCCAGACATACTAATGGCCTGTAGCTGCACTAAGCTGGGATAGAACACCTGTAATTTTCTTCAGGTAGCTTTATATACTGTAACCAGACAAGCCTGCCTGTCAG
This sequence comes from Lithobates septentrionalis, assembly GCA_037952835.1. NCBI lineage: Eukaryota > Metazoa > Chordata > Amphibia > Anura > Ranidae > Lithobates > Lithobates septentrionalis. Next base: position 25,482 of record JBBDGP010000412.1, read on the forward strand.
TAGGAAGATAACAGGAACGGATCTAGCTGAACACTGTGAGCAGGACACACTGTACTAAATGTAAATAGTCTAGCTGCCTGACCGTGGTACTAATAGGATCAAAAAGAACACCTGTAATTTTCTTCAGGTAGCTTTATATACTGTAACCAGACAAGCCTGCCTGTCAGTAGGAAGATAACAGGAACGGATCTAGCTGAACACTGTGAGCAGGACGCACTGCACTGAATGTAAATAGCAGGAACGGATCTAGCTGAACACTGTGAGCAGGACGCACTGCACTGAATGTAAATAGCAGGAACGGATCTAGCTGAACACTGTGAGCAGGACGCACTGCACTGAATGTAAATAGCAGGAACGGATCTAGCTGAACACTGTGAGCAGGACGCACTGCACTGAATGTAAATAGCAGGAACGGATCTAGCTGAACACTGTGAGCAGGACGCACTGCACTGAATGTAAATAGCAGGAACGGATCTAGCTGAACACTGTGAGCAGGACGCACTGCACTGAATGTAAATAGCAGGAACGGATCTAGCTGAACACTGTGAGCAGGACGCACTGCACTAAATGTAAATAGCAGGAACGGATCTAGCTGAACACTGTGAGCAGGACGCACTGCACTGAATGTAAATAGCAGGAACGGATCTAGCTGAACACTGTGAGCAGGACGCACTGCACTGAATGTAAATAGCAGGAACGGATCTAGCTGAACACTGTGAGCAGGACGCACTGCACTGAATGTAAATAGCAGGAACGGATCTAGCTGAACACTGTGAGCAGGACGCACTGCACTGAATGTAAATAGCAGGAACGGATCTAGCTGAACACTGTGAGCAGGACGCACTGCACTGAATGTAAATAGCAGGAACGGATCTAGCTGAACACTGTGAGCAGGACGCACTGCACTGAATGTAAATAGCAGGAACGGATCTAGCTGAACACTGTGAGCAGGACGCACTGCACTGAATGTAAATAGCAGGAACGGATCTAGCTGAACACTGTGAGCAGGACGCACTGCACTGAATGTAAATAGCAGGAACGGATCTAGCTGAACACTGTGAGCAGGACGCACTGCACTGAATGTAAATAGCAGGAACGGATCTAGCTGAACACTGTGAGCAGGACGCACTGCACTGAATGTAAATAGCAGGAACGGATCTAGCTGAACACTGTGAGCAGGACGCACTGCACTGAATGTAAATAGCAGGAACGGATCTAGCTGAACACTGTGAGCAGGACGCACTGCACTGAATGTAAATAGCAGGAACGGATCTAGCTGAACACTGTGAGCAGAACGCACTGCACTGAATGTAAATAGCAGGAACGGATCTAGCTGAACACTGTGAGCAGGACGCACTGCACTGAATGTAAATAGCAGGAACGGATCTAGCTGAACACTGTGAGCAGGACGCACTGCACTGAATGTAAATAGCAGGAACGGATCTAGCTGAACACTGTGAGCAGGACGCACTGCACTGAATGTAAATAGCAGGAACGGATCTAGCTGAACACTGTGAGCAGGACGCACTGCACTGAATGTAAATAGCAGGAACGGATCTAGCTGAACACTGTGAGCAGGACGCACTGCACTGAATGTAAATAGCAGGAACGGATCTAGCTGAACACTGTGAGCAGGACGCACTGCACTGAATGTAAATAGCAGGAACGGATCTAGCTGAACACTGTGAGCAGGACGCACTGCACTGAATGTAAATAGCAGGAACGGATCTAGCTGAACACTGTGAGCAGGACGCACTGCACTGAATGTAAATAGCAGGAACGGATCTAGCTGAACACTGTGAGCAGGACGCACTGCACTGAATGTAAATAGCAGGAACGGATCTAGCTGAACACTGTGAGCAGGACGCACTGCACTGAATGTAAATAGCAGGAACGGATCTAGCTGAACACTGTGAGCAGGACGCACTGCACTGAATGTAAATAGCAGGAACGGATCTAGCTGAACACTGTGAGCAGGAGGCACTGCACTGAATGTAAATAGCAGGAACGGATCTAGCTGAACACTGTGAGCAGGACGCACTGCACTGAATGTAAATAGCAGGAACGGATCTAGCTGAACACTGTGAGCAGGACGCACTGCACTGAATGTAAATAGCAGGAACGGATCTAGCTGAACACTGTGAGCAGGACGCACTGCACTGAATGTAAATAGCAGGAACGGATCTAGCTGAACACTGTGAGCAGGACACACTGCACTAAATAGTCTAGATAGAAGATAACAGGAACGGATCTAGCTAAACTGAATACAGTGTATATATATATATGCAACACCTGGGATGCATATATATACACAATACACTGTAAGTGCAGCTAACTGACTGACTGTTCTGCCTAATCTATCTAACTCAAATCAAATGACACTGTCTCTCTCTCTCTCTATCTCTCAGCACACCGGAACACACACTACACAGGGCCGCCGTGCAGGCGGCCTTATATAGTGTGGGGTGTGTACTAAATCCCCTGAGCCATAATTGGCCAAAGCCACCCTGGCTTTGGCCAATTACAGCTCTCTCTACTGACGGCGCTGTGATTGGCCAAGCATGCGGGTCATAGTGCATGCTTGGCCAATCATCAGCCAGCAATGCACTGCGATGCCGCAGTGAATTATGGGCCGTGACGCGCCACACGAATTTGGCGCGAACGGCCCATATCGTTCGCAATTCGACGGACGGTCGAACAGCCGATGTTCGAGTCGAACATGGGTTCGACTCGAACACGAAGCTCATCCCTACTAATGAGTAAGGTCATTGTGACGGAAACTCGTTGACTGTTTGTGCTGCACACATTGATGCCTTAATAAAGCTGATGTGGAAGGGAATTACACATCCTTGCCGCTCTTACAGTAAAGAACCCTCGACATAGTTTAAGGTTAAACCTCTTTTCTTCTAATTTTAATGAGTGGCCATGTGTCTTGTTAAACTCCCTTCCACGAAAAGTTTTATCCCTATTGTGGGGTCACGAGTACGGTATTTATAAATTGAAATCATATCCCCTCTCAAGCGTCTCTTCTCCAGAGAGAATAAGTTCAGTGCTCGCAACCTTTCCTTATAACTAATATTCCCCAGACCCTTTATTAGCTTTGTCCTTCTTTGTACTAGCTCCATTTCCAGTACATCCTTCCTGAGGACTGGTGCCCAGAACTGGACAGCATACTCTAGGTGCAGCTGGACCAGAGTCTTGTAGAGCGGGAGAATTATAGTTTTATCTCTGGAGTTGATCCCCTTTTTAATGCATGCCAATATTCTGTTTGCTTTGTTAGTATCAGCTTGGCATTGTATGCCATTGCTGAGCCTATCATCTACTAGGACCCCACGGTCCTTTTCCATCCTAGATTCCCCCAGAGGCTCTCCCCCCAGTGTATAGATTGCATTCATATGTTTGCCACCCAAATGCATTATTTTACATTTTCTACATTAAAACTCATTTGCCATGTGTCAGTACTAGGATCCCTTTAGGACCCAGCACAACTCACCTGACACAGCCTTTACCTGGGAAACAACAATGATTGGCCAGCTCACCTTTAAATAACATGCATCAGCATTCAATCATTGCTCGTGTTAGAGTTTACCTGTGTTTGATCCAGTTGATATCTGCTCTGTGTATTTCGTGTATGACCCGGCTCGTTTGACCCTGTTTGCTTGCTTCTGATTCGGTACCGTTTGGACTCTGATCTTCCTGTGTATGACCCAGCTTGCCTAGACTACGTTTTTGCCTGATACCACTAGTACCTTCATCTGCAGCAGTGAACTACAAGTCCCAGCTGACCTGCTCTGCTCATGGTATGTGCTCTTGTTCTTTGAACTCTTTGCATAATCAGAATACCTGAACTGTTACCTGTTATATGCTCTACCCTGACATTAACACGAGCCATACATAATAAAGGAAACCTATCATGGACCCTGAGCAGGCTCAGTTGTTTGCACAGGAACTTTGCCGCTTATCCCATCAAGTTCAGGAAATGGCCACAGAGCTCACCAAGGTGCAATCTCCTTCTATTAGCACTGCTACAAAAACTCCATCTGAACCAAAAATTCCTTTGCCTGACCGGTTTTCTGGTGACCGTAAAGGGTTTTGCAACTTTAAAAACAGCTGCAAATTATATTTCAAGTTAAGGCCATCCTCGTCTGGCCCTGAAACTCAGAGGGTTCAAATCATTATCTCTCTACTACAGGGTGACCCCCAGGCTTGGGCCTTTAACCTGGAACCAAACCATCCAGCCTTGCTAACAGTAGATGCCTTCTTTGAAGCCCTAGGGTTGCTTTATGATGATCCAGATCGTGCTGCTACTGCAGAATCAACTCTGCGTAACTTAAAGCAAGGAACTACCACAGCTGAAATGTATTGCTCAGAGTTTCGCAGGTGGGCCCCGGAATCTGGCTGGAATGATGCAGCACTCCACAGCCAGTTTAGAATGGGCCTTTCAGATGCAATTAAGGATGCTCTGGTCAACTTCTCCTACCCAGCCTCACTGGAGGAGGCTATGAGTCTAGCCATTAGAATTGACCGCCGCCAGCGAGAGAGGAGACGAGAACAAACTACAGCTGTGGCAAACTATATACCTCCCTTGCCGCCTGACTATTCCACCTCCAGTGCCAAATCTGAGGAAGAACCTATGCAGATAGGTTCCACCCGGTTATCTGCCCAGGAACACACGCGCCGGCGTAACATGGGTCTCTGCTTGTATTGTGGCCTCAAGGGTCATATGCTCCGTTCGTGCCCTACACGTCCGGGAAACTCCAGGACCTAGGTAATTGCGGGGAGGTTACCTTAGGTCTGCTCTCATCTCCCCAGGGGGACAATCGTATTCTTTTACCCGCTGTCGTTCACTTTGGGACAGGAGCTCATGAACTGCTGGCCTTGGTAGATTCTGGAGCCGCTGAGAATTTTATTGATAAGACTCTGATTACCTCTTTGTCCTTGGAAACTCATGCTCTAGATTGCCCAGTCCGCCTGATTTCCGTGGATAATCGTCCTCTCTCACAAGATCTAGTGCTCCAAGCCACGAAGCCTTTCCAGTTACAATTGGGGGCTTTGCATTGGGAGAAGACTTCATGTCTTGTTATTGACTCTCCATCCACTCCTTTGATCCTAGGCCTCCCTTGGCTTCAGAAGCACAATCCTGTAATTGACTGGCGAACAGGAGATATTCTGGCTTGGTCCAATCAGTGTAAAAAGAACTGCATCCAGCACCCTGTTCGACTGGCTACCTGTCAAGTGGGAATGGAACAGATTCCACTTTGTTATAAGGACTTTCGGGATGTGTTTTCTAAAGGGATTGCTGACACTTTACCACCTCATCGCAGTTATGATTGTCCCATTGACCTCTTGCCTGACACTACACCTCCACGAGGGAGAGTCTTTCCACTGTCTGAGCCAGAGAATCTTGCCTTGCAAGAATACATCCAGGAAAACCTAGCTAAGGGTTTCATCCGTCCCTCCACTTCTCCCGCAGGAGCAGGATGCTTCTTTGTCCCAAAGAAGGATGGGGGACTGAGACTTTGTGTTGATTACAGAGGTCTAAATAAAATAACTGTTCCCAATCGGTATCCTCTTCCTCTCATCACAGAATTGTTCTCTCAAATCCAGGGAGCCAAAATCTTCTCCAAACTGGACTTAAGGGGAGCTTATAATCTGGTGCGCATACGTGCAGGCGACGAGTGGAAGACAGCCTTTAACACCAAGGGTGGTCATTGTTCTTCTCCAGATTTGACTTCACAATTTCATATTTACCAGGACCAAGAAACATTAAGGCTGACGCCTTGTCTCGCAGCTTTCTTTCAGAGTCTCCTCCTCCGCTTCCTCCACAACCCATTATCTCTGAGGATAGGATTTTGGCTTTCACCCAGACTGACATCTCTGAGGCCTTGTTACCTGCACAGGCTGAAGCCCCTCCCTCCACTCCCTCCGGTATGCTTTTTGTGCCCCTGGCTCTTCGTTTGCAGGTATTGCAGCAGGTACATGCATCAAAACCTGCAGCACATCCGGGGTTTAGACAAACTTTTGAGATTATCTCTCGCAACCTCTGGTGGCCATCGATTAGGCAGGATGTGTTAGCCTTCGTCCAGGCCTGTGAAGTTTGTGCCAGAAGCAAGAGCAGTACCTCTAAGCCGCCTGGTCTCCTACGTCCTCTACCAATACCTACCTGTCCCTGGACCCATTTATCTATGGACTTTATCACTGACTTGCCTCCGTCCCAGGGATGTTCCACGATCTGGGTGGTGGTAGACAGGTTCAGTAAAATGGCCCACTTTGTTCCGCTTCCGAAACTTCCATCTGCTAAAGAACTGGCATCTTTATTCATTAAACATTTTTTCAGGCTCCATGGGGCACCAATCAACATTGTCTCAGACCGTGGCTCTCAGTTTATAGCCCAGTTTTGGAAGGCCCTTTGCTCTCAGCTGGGGATTAAGTTATCATATTCTTCAGCATATCATCCTGAGACAAACGGCCAAACAGAAAGGACTAATCAGACTCTAGAGAAGATGGTACGTTGTCTGATGGCCAATGATGAGGTGGAGTGGGTCAACGTCCTGCCATGGGCAGAGTTTGCCTTTAATAATTGTGCCAGCACATCTACAGGGACCTCTCCTTTCTTCTGTGTTTACGGGTTGCATCCTCGTGTGTGCTCCTTTGATCTTCCACCCTCTGATGTGCCAGATGCCAACACCACAATAGAAAATTTCTCCAAAATCTGGTCCGATGTTAATCATGCTATTTCTCGCTCTGTGCTGGCTTTTAAGAAAATGGCGGACAAGAGGCGCTCAAAGGCACCAGGATATAAAGTTGGTGACAAAGTGTGGCTATCATCCAGGAATCTGTCCCTGCATGTTCCATCTAAAAAACTTGGCCCAAAATTCATCGGGCCCTATGAAATTTCGGAGATTGTTAATCCTGTATCCTATAGATTAAAACTCCCCCCATCCATGCGCATTCCAAATGTCTTTCATGTTTCATTGTTGAAACCTGTTCATTCCAGCCTCCAAGTAAATGAACCAGAACCTGTGGATGTGTTGGACAGTCAGGAATATGAAGTGGCATTTATTCTTGATTCCAGACGAGTGCGCAATTCCTTACAATATCTCGTTCATTGGAAAGGTTTCGGCCCAGAGGATCGATCTTGGGTCCCAGCTCGTGATCTTCATGCTGACCGACTTAAGAAGAAGTTTCATCTTCGTTATCCAAGTAAGCCTGGGGGTGCAGGAGCAACCCCTCGAGAAAGGGGGGGTACTGTCAGTACTAGGATCCCTTTAGGACCCAGCACAACTCACCTGACACAGCCTTTACCTGGGAAACAACAATGATTGGCCAGCTCACCTTTAAATAACATGCATCAGCATTCAATCATTGCTCGTGTTAGAGTTTACCTGTGTTTGATCCAGTTGATATCTGCTCTGTGTATTTCGTGTATGACCCGGCTCGTTTGACCCTGTTTGCTTGCTTCTGATTCGGTACCGTTTGGACTCTGATCTTCCTGTGTATGACCCAGCTTGCCTAGACTACGTTTTTGCCTGATACCACTAGTACCTTCATCTGCAGCAGTGAACTACAAGCACCAGACATCTATCCTCCACCTGCAGCGGTGAACTACAAACACCAGACACCATCAATCCTTATCTGCAGCGGTGAACTACAAGGTCCAGCAAACATCTACCTACAGCTACAGCGGTGAACTACAAGTCCCAGCTGACCTGCTCTGCTCATGGTATGTGCTCTTGTTCTTTGAACTCTTTGCATAATCAGAATACCTGAACTGTTACCTGTTATATGCTCTACCCTGACACCATGTAGTTGCCCACCCCATTAATTTGTTCAGATATTTTTGCAAGGTTTACACATCCTGCGGAGAAGTTATTGTCCTGCTTAGCTTAGTATCGTCCGCAAATACAGAGATTGAACTGTTTACCCCATCCTCCAGGTCGTTTATGAACAAAATAAATAGGATTGGTCCCAGCACAGAACCTTGGGGAACCCCACTACCCACCCCTGACCATTCCGAGTACTCCCCATTTATCACCACCCTCTGAACTCTCTCTTGTAGCCAGGTTTCAATCCATGTACTCACCCTATGGTCCATACCAATGGACCTTATTTTGTACAGTAAATGTTTATGGGGAACTGTGTCAAATGCATTTGCAAAATCCAGATACACCACGTCTACGGGCCTTCCTTTATCTAGATGGCAACTCACCTCCTCATAGAAGGTTAATAGATTGGGTTGGCAAGAACAATTCTTTATGAGTCCATGCTGATTACTGCTAATGATACCGTTCCCATTAATAAAATCCTGTATATAGTCCCTTATCATCCCCTCCAAGAGCTTGCATACTATTGATGTTAGGCTAACTGGTCTGTAATTCCCTGGGAGGTATTTTGGGCCCTTTTTAAATATTGGTGCTACATTGGCTTTTCTCCAATCAGCTGATTTATTAATGTTAAGTTTCCCAAGTCTAATTTTAATTCTGTCCTCTGATAACCATTGAGGTGCTTCCTGTGATGTGTCATAAGGATAAACACTGCAGTTTTGGTTACTGAAGCCCCTGATTCCCTCGTGAAGAAGAAGAATAAATTCAATACCTTCGCCATCTCCCCATTCTTTGTAACCAGATGTCCTTCCTCATTTTTTATGGAGCCAATATGATCTGTCCTCTCTTTTTTTCTATTTACATAAAGAATTTATTGGGATTATTTTTGCTCTCCTCCGCTATGTGTCTTTTGTGTTCTATCTTAGCCACCCTAATTGCACCCTTACATTTCTTGTTGCATTCTTTATAAAGTCTGAATGCTGATGATGATCCCTCAACCTTGTATTTTCTGAAGGCCTTCTGCTTTGCTTTTATATGCATTTTTACATTGGAGATGCATTGGCTAATGCCCTTATTTAATATGCTCTTAAAGCAAACCCATCTCTCCTCCGTGTTCTTTGTTCCTAAGATTTTATCCCAATTTATGCCTTCTAGCAAGGTTCGTAGTTTAGAGAAGTTGGCTCTTTTCAAATTCAGTGTCTTTGTATTCCCCTTATGTTTCCTATTTGTGTGATTTATACTGAAGCCAATTGACCTGTGATCGCAGTTCCTTAAATTGCCCCATATTTCCATATCCGTGATCAGGTCTGTATTGTTGGTAATCAGTAGATCCAGTAACGCTTTATTTCTAGTTGGTGTATCTACCATCTGAACCATGAAATTGTCCTGCAAGACATTTAGGAACTGGCGAACCTTAGACAAATGCTGTAATGTAATAATGTTGCTGACGTGTGTCTTGTCGTTTTTTAAAGTGGTTCTAAAGGCAGAAGGTTTTTTTATCTTAAAGAAGAACTGCAGTCTGCTCACATAATTTGTAATAAAAACGTCTTTGCCATTCTGAAGCTTCCCTCCAAACACTTTGCATATTATTTTATATATAATGTGATTCTGTACATGCCAAATATGCTGCAGAAATCTCCCTTCACTGAGTCTGGCTGAAGCTGCTGCCTGTTCACTTCTTTTTTTTTTCCAAACTGTTTTTATTAAATTTTTGCAGTTTACAGATATATGTAGTACTTCTTGTCATACAGTGAAATACATTCTTTCAGGATTCCTTATACAAAAAAAAACAGGTATGACAAAATAAGGCTTGTACTATTGTAATGAGCTTAAACTGTGAGATATCTATGTAGAAAAAGCGTGGGAAGTTCAGGATGCCTTCCCTCAGCCCCGAACACCCCAGTTGGGTTCAGACTGTGTCCGGAGGAGAGGGTTGACATCCCCTAAGTTGCATGCTATCTAGTCATTTCTTATTGTGATATATGCAAACAGTGAATACCAATATCACAATTTTAGTTAGATATCTCTAGGGTAATATGATTAAAAAATGTATGATATGGGGGAGGGGAGATAAAGTAAGGTATGGGAGAGGGGGAAAGGGCAGAGGGTGAAAGGGCCTAGATACGGTAAGGGAGGAGAGGGGGGGGGAGAGGATGACGTGTTCTAGATCCTAGATCCTCTCCGGCTTCTGTCCCGAGGTGTGATAGTGTATTTTAAAAGATTGTTAGGGTGATGTACATTTCATCACGGTTAGTATTTCGGGTAATAGCAAAACTGTTTTGGAGGATTGGGTGGAAAAGTGTGACCATGTAGCATTTATTGCGGTGTGTGGGCCGTGTATATTATTTCGAAGGGTTATTTAATGTATTATAGTCAGAGGACGATTGGAAGTGGAGCCAGCAACTCCATTTTTGGGTGAATTTAGTAGGGTTTTCCTGGGCTATATGAATTAGTTCTTCCATTTCTGAAATTTTACGGATTCTAGTGAACCATTCTCTTAGGGTGGGTGTATTTGAGGAATTCCAATGTATAGGTATGCATTGTTTCGCTGCGTTTATCATATGCATTGCCAACGATTTGTGGTATGTTTTATGTGGTAGCGGGGATATATGAAGTAGGAACTGGGCTGGGGACAGTTCGAGATCATATGTTGTGATTTGTGAAGTGATTCTATGTATCTCCTTCCAGAAGGTTTGTATCAAGGGGCAAGACCACCAAATATGGAGTAGTGTACCCTCTTCTAACTGACATCTCCAGCATTTCACTGATGTAGCAGGGTAAATTTTGTTTAGTAAGGAGGGGGTACGATACCACCGTGAAAAAATTTTGAATCCATTTTCTTGTGTGGTCACGTTTCTCGATCCTTTATGTATGTTGAGAAGAGCTTGTTCCCATTGTGTTTCTGAGAGTGAGATAGAGAGGTCTTTTTCCCATTTTTGACAGGCACTGTTCTGGCTAGTCTGCATGTTAGTGAAGAGTAGATTGTGAGTTATGGAAATTAGATGAGGCTGTGTACTATTTTAGTTACATAACGTCTCAAAGGGGGTAAGTGGTCTTGAGCAAGTAGCTTGTTTGTCTTTTGATTGTAGGAAATGAGCAATTAGAATGTATGTCCAGGGGGAAATTGGTAGGTTTCCTGTCTGAGTAGAGATTTGAGAGGGAGTGAGAATTTTCCCTTGATGGAAGAATTGATGTGCTTTTATGCTATCTTGTGGAAAGTTCTCAGATAGGAAGTGTTTATGCATTCCAGGAGGGAAATCTGGGTTGAGTTTTATAGGGGTTAGTGGACCTGGTGTAGAGGATATCTTCATTTGGTAGCTAACTTTCTGAAAACACTTAAGAGTAGGTCCTATTAAGGGGTGTGAAAGTAGAGTCACAGGTATGTGTTGTGGATTTAACCATGGTAAAGAGGATAACGGTAGTGTTGTGAGGGATGCTTCCAAAGCGACCCAATCCTTATGACTTGAGTGGTTATTCCAATCCACTATTCTAGTCAGATGGGTAGCCTTATAGTAGTTAAGAATATTCGGGAGCCCTATGCCTCCTAGGTGTTTTGGTTTGGTGAGTTGTTGAAAGCTGATTCTGGGTTTCTGAGGTCCCCATAGGAATCTGGAGCTTGCTGATTGATATGTTTTGAAAAATGTTTGAGGGATTGAGATGGGAATTGTTTGAAGGATGTATAGCAACCTCGGTAGGGCATTCATTTTTAGTATCGCGGCTCTACCAAACCACGAGAAAGATGGGTTGTTCCAGTTTTTAAAGTCTGCAATTAGCTTGTTTAAAATGGGTATATAATTCTTTATGTATAGGTCAGAAAGTTTGGAGGGAAGTTGTATTCCTAGGTAGGTTATCGCTTCTTTTTCCCAGTGAAAGGGGAAGTTTTTTTTGCATTGGTCTACTAGCTTGTGGGGGAGGGAAATATTGAGTGCGAAGGATTTTGTAAAATTTATTTTGAGATTGGATAGCTCTTGAAATTGTTTGAATTCGGACAGTAGGACTGGTAGGGTAATCAGGGGCTGTGATAGGAACAGTAATACATCATCTGCAAAGGCAGCATATTTGTATTCCTTATGGGGAGTGGTTATACCATGAATGTCTGGATTTAATTTCAGTTTTCGAAGGAATGGTTCGAGGGTGAGAACAAATAGAATAGGGGACAGGGGGCATCCCTGTCTTGTCCCGTTACGTATATGAAAGGCATTCGACAGAGTGTTGTTGACCCTTACTCTAGCCATAGGGTTCGAATAAAGGGACAGGATCAGTCCCGAAAAGTAAGGACCAATTCCTATGGCTTGCAACACTGCTGTCATGTAGTCCCATGCCACTCTGTCGAATGCCTTCTCTGCATCTAATGAAAGGAAAAATCCTCTCTGGTTGGTATGAGTGATAATATGATGTAGATTAATCGCTTTGATTGTGTTGTCTCTGGCTTCTCTACCTATTACAAAACCTGTTTGATCTGTGGACACTAGGGATGGTAGAAGGGGAGTTAGTCTATTTGCTAATATTTTAGAAAATATTTTAACGTCTACATTAAGTAGCGAGATTGGCCGGTAATTTCCTGTATTTGTGGGATCTTTGCCTTCTTTGGGGATGACTGCAATATGGGCCTCTAGCATTTCTTTGGAGAGCGGGTTGGAGGGGGAGAGTGTGTTAAACGCGTTAAGAAAGGGATCTCTAAGCGTCTCTGTGAATGTCTTGTAGTAGATTGCCGATATGCCGTCTGGGCCTGGGCTCTTGCCTGGTTTCAACTGTTTAATCGCTTTTTCCCATTCTATTGTGGAGATTGGAGATTCTAAGGATGTCGAAATTTCTTCTGAAATTTTTCCTGGAGAGAATTGTTTTAAAAAGGTTTTTATTTCGTCATGTCTGTTGGGCAGGTGTGTTGATGCAGAATTTGTTGTGGTTAGGGAGTATAGGGAAGTGTAATAGTTTTCGAACTCTTTCGCTATGTCGTGGTTTTTTGTGATTGCAGTTCCTGTCTGTGAGCACAGTCTATGTACTGTATTGTTTGTTCTTTTTGTGCGGAGGGACTGAGCAAGCAGGCGGCTACATTTGTTTCCAAACTCATAGAAGAGTTTCTGAGATAGTGCGAATTTTTTCTTAAGTTTGTAACCCAGCTCTTCTTGTATTTGTGTGCGTGTTTCTATTAAGTCTAGGTGGGTTCTCTGTGCTAAATTCTTTTTATGAGAAGCTTCTAGAAGTTTAAGTTTGGAAAAGAGGTCAGACAGTGTCTTTTTCTTTTCTTTCTTTATTGCCGCTGTCATGGAGATCAATTTCCCCCTAATAACACATTTGTGTGCTGCCCATTGTGTCATTTTGGTGGTATCTGGGGTGTCGTTTTCTTTAAAGTAGTTGATTAGGCATGTGCGAATTTCCGTTTCTTTTGTTTTGTCTGTCAGGATAGATGGATCTAGTCTCCAAATAGGAGTGTAGGTGGTCTTTTCCGGGAAGCTAAGAGTGAGTGAGATGGGGTGGTGGTCGGATAGTGTCATTGGTTCAATGGAGGTAGTTTTTAGTGTTGGTAGATCTTGTTGTGTGAGAAAGAAGTAATCTAAACGGGAGTATTTATTGTGTGGGGCAGAATAAAAGGTATAATCTTTTTCTTTTGGGTGAAGGGTGCGCCAGGTGTCGTGAAGTTGTAGCTCTTGGAGGCTCCTTCTAATTTGTTTGATCGCTTTGTAGGGCAAGTGAGATGTGCCTGATGAGGTGTCTAGTAGAGGGTCGAGTGGGACGTTGAAGTCGCCCCCTAGGATCAGTATTCCTGTTTGGAAAGTAGTTAGAAGTTGGGAAATTTTGTGAAAAAAAGGTATCTGGGCCGAATTAGGGCTATAAATATTTGCAAGTGTGATTGGGGTGTTTCTAAAGGTGCCTTTTAGAAATATGTATCTACCCTGATCGTCTATTAGGGAATCTGTTATTTTTATTGGGACATTTTTGGATAGAAGAATGGAGACCCCTTTGGATTTCGAAATCGAAGAGGTGGCGTGAAAACTATGTGGAAAGAAGTGGTTAGAAAATTTGGGGATGGCGTTGGTGCGGAAGTGGGTCTCCTGCAGGTATATTATGTCTGCCTTCATTACTCTCATGTCGGTCAGTACTTGGGAGCGTTTTTTTGGTGTGTTGAGCCCTTTTGCGTTAAGTGAAAGAAGTTTCAAAGATATGTCGGCCATTTTGGACTTTGGCAGTGTCATTATGATGGGGGATGTGCAGTTGTGAGTTGATGAGGAAGCCTCTTGGAGTGTGAAGCCGGAGAGGATCAAGAAGAGAAAGGGAGGGAAAAAAGAGGTTAGAAGAAAGAGGGGTGGGGGGGGGAGGGGGATGAGAGGAGTAGAAGGGATAGAGAGAGGAGGTGAGTAGGGGGATGAGTAGCCGGAAGTGGAGGTGTAATAACACGTCCACTAGAAGTATTAAGGGGGTGAACCGGCCTGTGTCAACGGTCGTAACCTGGACCGCTGTGTGGAGAAGTGGTAGGAGTCGTTCAACTAGTAAAACAAGGTGAACGTCTCCACGAGGTCAGTGAACTAGTACTTTTAGGTGCATCCTGTTAATGATCAGGGGACCAGGCGGAACTATTAAATAAGAGTAGGTAATTACTCTTCATCTCTGGTCCTCTGAGTTTCCAGTAGATGATTAATTCGTCCATGTATGGGACATGGTTGAGGTTTCGGGGGGTTCGTAAAGGGGGGGATCTGTCCGGGGATTGATGTAGTGCGTTCTGAGCATGGAGAGGAAGGATAAGCATACCAAGACATAAGTGATCAAATCTGTTTTTAAAGCTAGATGTTCGGTAAAGTGTGTTAAAAAAAAAAAAAACGCATTTCAATCTTTTAAGAACTTTGACCTTGATAGCGTAAAGGTTTGTGGATTTAAGACCACCGGACATATCATAGAGTAGAACCTGGTTTGAACATAAAACTGTAACCGTTATAACTTTTTAAATCAGTGCAACTGTGGCGTTACTGAAGTAGATAGTACTACAGAGAGGGACCCTTTATTCCTCCTCTGTATTGTCTGAGAGGGATGCGCAAAGGATTAGGCCCATCTGAATGGGATGTTTTCCCAGAATAATGATAACGCCTGTGTGTTATACATTAAAACCATCCTATAGGGGAGGTGTTAAGTGAGAGATTTGTCACTACCATGAAAAGGTAGTGTTCTCTAGATTCGAGAAGAAGTGGAGCCATTACCTTTTCGCAGCCCTCTCTGAGTATGCCCTATACGAACTTCAGCGTATCCATAAGATATTACCCAGTAAGTATTACCTGCAAAACCAAACAATAAAAAAGAAGAAGAAAGATAAATCCAAAAACAGTAAACTATAGTTATCTTATACCTCTATTATGCTATCATTTTCTATTGGTGAGGGAGGGGGGGGTAAGGGATGACAAGGAGGGAGTGTGAGAAAGGTATGTGGGAAGGGGGGGGGGATTAGGGAAGGAGGGGGGAAGGATAGGGGAGAAGAGGAAGAGGGTGATATCGAGGTACATGCATAACTGGTTTTTAATGAGGTAAATAAGTTCGTTGACTGCTTTCCTGTTGTCTTCTGGGTATAAGGCTTCTGACTATGTTTCCTGTATCTGTTTGGCTTAGGGCTTGGTGGCTTGTCTCGTTGCTGATCATGTGTCTTGAGAAAGACTTGCGTGGTTGCAGTTCTGTGTGTTAGGTGAAGTCATGAAGAACTTAGGGTACTGGAATTCTTTTCCCGGTTGTGAAAACATTTACTGATTATCCAGGGTATAATTTTACGCTGTGAAAGTGATAGTCAGTGACGTTTCGGTTGTTATCTCCAACTGGTATAAGTGTGAAAGCAGCGTTTTGTCCGGTGAAAAAAGGTGAAGAAAGAAGTATAGTAAACTGTTGCGAACATCAAGTCTCAGGTTAGTGAGGGGTATCTTTGGTATCACAAAAATGTGGTGTAACGAATGTGATCTTCTAGTGTCTCCCTGGTTAGGTTAGACGTGCCCTGCGGTGGACTGGTGAAGCAGTTGGGCTGCCGTTTCTGGGTGTTTCTGAGGACCTCGCATTGGTACGGGAATGGAAATGGTGTGGGCGGCGGCGACTCAAAGTGAAATTGCCCGCTTCATCTATTCCTTCCATGGATGAGGTTCTGTTCAGGGGAGGTAGGCGAAAGTCACTATACCAATCTGGGACAGCAACAAATGGGATGTCTAAGGTACTGAAGAAATGATCTAGATCTTCTGGGACTCTGAGATTTGCTGTGCGACCCTGATGAGTCGCAGACAGACAGAATGGGAATTTCCAGCGGTATAGGATTGATCTGGCTCTCAGTGTTTCTAATAGAGGTTTTAGTTCCCTTCTGCGTTGGAGTGTGATGTTAGAAAGATCCTGATATATTTTAATTTCCACGCCCTGAAAAAGAATTTGGTTACGTCCCCTGGCTTTACGGAGGATTTCTTCTTTCAGGGGGAACTCAGAAAGACAGCAGACTATGTCTCTGGGTGGGTCTGTGTCTCTTCCTTTTGGGCGCAAAGCTCTGTGAATGCGTTCAAATGAAATCTGAGTCCCAGGAGGCCTTTCTAGGAGATTATTAAAAATGTCTGTTACTGTTTGTGAGAGGAGATTGGGGTCTATAGCTTCAGGGACACCCCTCACTCTCAGATTGCATCTTCTCCCCCTATTGTCAAGGTCTTCCATGTGGCGGTTAACCTCCCTGAGGTGAATGGCGTGCGATTCTGTGACCTGCTGTACTTGGCAGAGAGAGACATCATGGCGGGCCTGTGTGGATTCTATGTCATCCACTCTCAATGCTATGGCCTGCATATCAGCTTTCAGGTCTGAGATGGCTGCCTGCAGAGTGCTTTTAATATCAGCAGCTACACTGCGTAGGTCGTTTATTGTAAGAGCAGGAGCGGGAGCGGTCATTAGGGGACCTTGTGAGGAGTCTATTGCGGCCGCCATGTGAGCTCCGGTGCGGTGCGGGCTGCTGCTGGGGGAACGGGAAGTGCGAGTGTGGGTGGATTGTGAGGCCTGTACTCTGTCCCTGGGCCTGGAGCGAAAGATCTCGGGGATCTGGGCACTTAACTGAGTCCTCGGAGAGCGGGATCGGGTCGCTGACATACTCCTTGATGTCCTCACCATGTCCCAGTAGCTTTGTGGAGGAGAAAGCGTTGTTTAGCTGTGAAAAGCTGATGAAGAAGGACCTCGTGGAGCGGGAGCTCTTGTCTCACACGTCCATCTTGGATCGGCTCCAGGCCACGCCCCCTGCCTGTTCACTTCTTGGATTTACACAGACACACAGAGGCACACCAGCTGTGCAGCCCTGCAGCTCTTATTGGCCCTCTTATGACTCACCCCCCCTCCCTTCCAGGCAAGCTCTCACGTGAGTGAGAGAGAGCTGTGCATGATGTCATAAGCCTAGGTTTATTATCAGACAAGAAACAGGAAGTGGGCTGTATAAGGTATTTACTGGCAGAAAAAAATGTTTTACTATCCAAAGTTAAAACAACAAGGGCAGAAGATTTAATAGATGGAAAGTTGAAAAAATGACTGAAGGTCCGCTTTAATACATTCTATGCAGCAGCCCCCTTAGCCCCCTAATACTTACCTAAGCCCTATCTCGAGCCAGCAATGTTACATGAAAGCCTCGGCTGTCCGGGACTCTCCCTCCTGTTGGCTGAGACAGCAGAGGTGCACCATTGGCTCTCGCTGCTGTCAATCAAAGTCAATGAGCCAATGAGGAGAGAGTGGGTGGGGCCGAGTTGCATCTCCATGTCTGAATGGACACACAGAGCAGTGACTCGACTTGGGTGCCCCCATAGCAAGCTGCTTGCCAGGAGGGACCCGAGAAGAGGAGGATCTAGGGTGCTCTGTGCAAAACCACTGCACAGAGCAGGCAAGTATACAATGCTTGTTGTTTTTTAACCAAAAAGAACAAGCCTTTAATATCACTTTAAAGCCAGCCATATATGGATCAAAATTCAGCCGGTTCAGTAGGGACCTGACACAATTTGATTTAAATAAAAAACTTGAAAAAAAACACGCTAAGAAATATTCAGAATGAAAAGTGTAAGCATCAAACCTTCTGTGAGACATATACACAGTAAGTAAACATAAAATAGATAAAGGTCACGCTATTCAATCCTGTATATACAAATGTAACAATTAGATGATTAGAACAAGTGATGTGAAAATAAATCTTGATGTTAAGCTCCACCATCCATCACCGTAGTGATCGTAAATATCAGTGCCTACACCAACAGCTGAAAGGTTCGCTTACCAGCTCCTATTGATCCCTCATTACAAGGGATCGTTAGCGCTTGTGGCTTTAGCCCAACTAAGGCCTTTCTCCAGGTCCAGATGGTCTCCCAACAAGATCACCCCTTGGCACCGTATGAGATGTGAAGATTTCTAACTCAGGTGAGTCGGTCTCCTCCGGACAGAGGAGATCCATCACCTGGAACCTGAGTGAAAAATTTTCACATGTTGTACGGTGCCAAGGGGTGATCTTGTTGGTAGACCATCTGGACCTGGAGAAAGGCCTTGGCTGGGCTAAACCCACAAGCGCTAATGATCCGTTGTCGTAATGAGGGATCAATAGGAGCTGGTAAGCAAGGCTTTCAGCTGTTAGTGGAGTCACTGATATTTAAGGTCACTACGGTGGTGGATGGTGGAGATTGACATCAAGATTTATTTTCACATCACTTGTGGACTGTTCTAATCATCTAATTTTTACATTTGTATATACATGATTGAATAGCGTGACCTTTATCTATTTTACATTTTGATCCATGTACTTTAGACTTGTGCACAATGAAAAATTTTGTTTAGTTTCGGTTCGCTGTCATTTGTAAAATACATCATTTCTTTCTGTTATATTCGTTACTTTGCGTTAATACGTTTTCGGATAATTCATTATTATTCGTAGAGTGTCGATATTCGTTATACTGAATATCGAATCATGTTGAATTCATTTGTTATATGCGCTATAATTTCGCTTGTATTCATTGAAATTCGATATTTATGTATGTATATATATTCGTGATAATGGTTCGGAAATTCGTTTGTTTATTGAATCTTTTAACACACAAAATGACAATATCTCTTCTCCTCTGCTCAAATACAATACAACACCCTTCTCACTCAGTTCTCAGGAATGCACTTTGCCAGTAATCCAATCTCCAGCACAAAATTAATCAGCTGATTGGACTGTAAGATTTACTTTGAGTTGACCTTTTGTTTCATTAGACCTTTAATGGATTACAGAATCATGTTGAATTCATTCGTTATATCCGCTATAATTTCTTTCGTATTCGTTGAAATTCGTTATTTTTTTATTCGGACATTCGGATGCATCCGAATGTCCGAAAGATGCAAAATTCGACTGAATTTTGATTGGTTGCGAAACGAGTTGCACAAGCCTAATGTACTTGTGTGCAACCAACCTGACAGATTTTTCATGAACGATCAGTGCTCCCGGCTATAGCCAGCAACATTAATTATTGTATTTTGACGGCCAACAAAGCCATGTGATTCGCCTATAATTTCAGCACATTTTTCCTAAGCAGCCTGCATGGTGCAATTTGATGATAATTTCAATTACATTTAAACAAAAGCAAAATCATTAAATTTGTCGCTAAATAAATGTATAATTTCAGCCTTCTGATCAATTGAGCTGAATGATACTGGCGGCAATACATTGTCTGATTTTTTATTTATATGCATTTTTATTTTAATTAAAGGTGTCAAATAGCCAGACAGAAAAGCAACCAATTGAAGATGATTAAAAAAGGGCAAATGTTTGCTAAGTGTGATCATTTAACTTTTAATATTAGTGGATATACATATATTAATCCTTTGTCTCAGGATTGTAGAATTTGAAAATGACTGAAACCAAGATCACCATATTTAACAAAGTAAAACTCTTAATCAAAAACAAATTCTATTCTAAGTCGAATGTGTTGCCATTGGCACCAACCTATTTGTATTGTAAAACTCCCCTTTGTTGCTGTTTCCAGGAACTGGAGTCTAATCCAAAATTAATATTGAGCTTGAAAAGGCATTTTGTTTTAAAACCAGTTTCACAAATGACGGTTTCCCTTTACAAATCAGCCTCTGAGAAAGCAGCAGCATTTGTTGCGGACTAAATTGGCTTCACTTCCTCTGTCGTTTGGAGTCATTAAGCTGAAATGTTCACAAATAAACCACGGCACCAATAAAACCTGGAGAATTTAAATGCTACTTCATGGCAAAGCTGCGTTATAAAAACATCATCCAAAATGAAAAAGTAGTATCATTGCTGTGATAATAAATATAGACTGAGATTTTGGAAGATATTGTAGCATAGTTGCCAATATTTTCACCAACTTAAAAAATTGCAGCAAAAGAGACCCTGTCACCAACTTAAAAAAGTTAAGTATCTAAGTAAAAGCACAGAAAAATCAAGCATTTAAAACATTTACTTGCAATGTGTTTCTTTCCATACAAAATTATGGAGCTGCTGGAGGAAGAACAAAGGGCAATACTACAGAGTGTCACTTCAGTGGCAGTTCTGAGTCTTCTGGGGCTGCCAGAATCATATACAAGATGGCGGCACCCAGCAGCAGTTGTAGGCATAGCTCCCATCTGTCCCTGATTTGGAGGGACTGTCCCTGATTTGATGCAATGTCCCTCTGTCCCTCATTCCTCCTCATTTGTCCCTCATTTTGGTCTAATCTATACAGTTGTATATAAAATGCACTTTTTATCTTTCAAAAAGTGTTTTCCAGTGCTAAACCTTTCATCCAAATTCGAAATTGCTGCATTTGTAAATTATAAAAGCCAATATAAAGAAATAGTAGTGGTAAAAAAAGCCCTTGTAGATTTAATTAATTTGTTTTTGTGGTTAATTCTCCTTTAAGGGGGAGTGGCAGGGGGCATGTCCTATGCCTACATACGTTTGCTAGTAGGTGTCCCTCATTCCCATCTCAAAATGTTGGGAGGTATGGTTGTAGGGTTTTTGGATGTCTACGCAAGGGATGTGTTTATAGATAAATAATATGCATAAAATATGTTAAATGCACATATAATCTTACCTGAAGATTTTTGTTAAAATGAATAGGCCAACCACTAGGCCAGTTTCCTGCAAGAGCAGGTTCACCACTTCCTTTCTTCCTTCCAACCAAGAGCTGCAGTTCTATCAGAATATTCAGCATATTAGGCTTCATGTACACCCAGACTAGGTTGACTGCCGGCTGCGAAAAAACGCAAAACGTGGCAAAAATTGTGCTGTAATTTTAACGTGATTTTTGCAGTGTTTTGTGGCCGACAGTCAAAACGTTCCTATTCTGAACACAATTCTTCCGTGTTCAGGAGAGGGAGGTTGAAGGAGGTTGAACCTCCCCTAATCACAGTAGCTTCTAAACTCTTGTAAAAGCCTATGTGTACATGGACACATAGGGTTTTATGGAATTGAGTTTAGGAGCTTTGGCAAACACTTCCAGGGATGTCAGATGCTTGTGTCTCCCACTTTGCTCAGTGGTTTCTTCCTTTATTCTCTTATGTCTCTACAGGACACAGCAATGGTGTGTAGGCAGGTACGATCTACTTTCTCCGCTGAAGGTGGCGCTCACCCGAAGCGTCATTGCAGGGGGGAGAGGAAGTCAAGAGGAACATGGTTCCTCTATGGTTTTCAGGGTCACCAGAGAAGCTATCCGATTGGATGCTGCTGTTCCATGTAACTCTAGCAGCCATCTTGGGCCAGGCAGAGCCTATTTAAGGCCCTGGCCTCCAGGCTTGGCATGCATTTTGCGAGTGGGTAGTGTAGGGACAGGTCAGCCGTCTGACAGGAACAGTGATCAGTGGCAAGGAGAGGTTCTAGGTGAGTAGGGAAAGGATATAGACACGCAATGCTATTTGGAGACCTCCTCATTTGGGTCTGGACTGGCCAGGTCACATTCTGCCCCTCAAGATAGATGTTGTCGGCACATCTGAGACCTGCTCTGCTACACATTGTTGTTACATGTCGTGAATATTCCCGGGCCAAGAGTGCCTTCCTGCGGGGTTTGTTGTGAATTACTGGATTCTGCATTAATATAAGTTCTATTCTCTGCAGACGGAATCTGTGCAGTTACTGTCGCCGCACCAAACTGCACCTCCCCACAGGCATAAGGTTGGAGGATCCACAGCACATAGAGGGGAGCTTTTAGAAGAGTCAAATGCTGAAGAATCTGATGGAGGCTGCAATACAGGAATAGAAGGAAGGTAGTAGACAATGGCAGCTGGAGAGATGAGTATAAGAGCTCTTCTAATGTAAGGCTCTTGCAGTACAATTTTTTTATGTGACTGACAGGGTCATCTAGGCTCGCTCTGGAAGTCAGGAACTAAAGTTTAGGATTGGGCAAATCCAGATGTGGATATTCATGCATCCTTTGATACCAAGGATTGACATGCAAACACTGGGCCTGATTTGTTAAAGATGTCCGCACCACATATCGCAGATAAGCATATTGCATAATTACAGCATATACTTTTTTACTATTTCACAACACACACAGACAGACGCACTCAGGCTTAGGAATTATTACACATCAAGCCTGCACGGCTGTCGTTAAAGAAAATTGTAAAACAAGCTAATTCATAAAAAATTTCAGCAAACCAAAAGCAGAGAGGTATTGTGCTGTACATGCATGTATCTTTGTCTGCATGGTGGTAGCAGGTGTAGGGGATTCCAAAACACTTAATGCTTCCAAAAATACATGCGGCACCACCCTCGCAAGGGCTGCTGGCAACTGGCTTCCCTATCACTGCACAGCCAGGCAACACGCATTTCCAACTTCCATCCAGACACAAGAAATCAGTCCCTGGGCTTGTTTTTGTTGTTTTATTCAGAAAAACGACTTGGAGAGGGTATAGGGATTATGGGATGCCTAACTTGACTTGATGAAAACAGATGAGGACAACTTCTTTCCTTTGAATAGAGAAAAAATCCTAGACTGCTCTTCTTGCTAGAAACACCCAGTCTATTGGATTAGTGGCAAAGTCCCTTATGGACAGGAGCTCTCAGCCCCTTTAGAAAATGGCACAAAATGTTGAAAAGCTGCATGCAAGAGTATCTCCTCTCCTCTTGTAAAGCTGTTCCCAGCTCCAATGCCTGTAGAAACTACCAGCCCTCCTGGCTGCATGGCTACCAGCCCACCTTGCTGCTCCGAAGATCTCACAGGACAAGGGAAAAGGGTTAAGCAGAGTGCTGTCCTTTGAGAGCTTGCTACATGTGGCAGTCACTCCCCTTGTGAATCCCTGGGTGTGCTGATATACTCACAGGCAAGAATTCTGTTTAAAATGTGATGCTGAATGGATCTTCCTAAGCCAGCCTGAGCCCAGCCTGGAGGCAAAGGCTCCCCTAGACCTAGGGGACCCCTCTTATTCCACCAACATTCTCCTCAGTGCTCCATCTTCCACATGACTTCCCTGCTTGCCTGGCCCCTCCATATTTAAGGGCTGACCTAGCCACCCCGCCAGAGTATTTTGCCTTGGGATTGGCCAAGTTCCCTCAAGTATGCAGATCAGTCCTCCTGGCCTCCGCCCCCACTAACTTCTAGAAGTTTCTCCAAACTTCCAGACCCAAGGGGAGGTACCAGAGACCTGCCTCTGTGACTCTGACAACCTGATCTGCAGTAAACCCATGAACCAATTTCAGACTCACAAGCTAACCATGAGCCTGCACTAATCTAGTAGCAAATTAGAGGGTGCTACATTTAGGACAGCATATCTTATGTGTTTTTTGACCTGCTGATTAGTATGGCATTTGCATATTTCAATGCTTAGTGAGCAATCACATTACTTCTTTAGGGACCCAGTTAACAGAGTGGTAGTAGGTGGCAGGAAATTCAATGTTATCTTTAATTCTGGAACTATCAGGAGGAGTGATCTCTTCCCCAACAGGAGCTGTACAGTTTCAATGTGATTCCATTAAAAGCAATGGTATGGAAAATTGAACAGCTCTTTGGGTAACTGTTAAACACTAGTGGGAATTTTGTCACCCAATGACATCAAGAATAGGACAACGTGTGTCTCCACTGAAACCATTGATGGAGTACAACCATCCTCCCACTGACAGTAATGATGAGACACATCTTTCCACTCACTGACACCAAGGATGAGACACAAACTGCCTCTCACTGACACCAACATGGGGACAGTGTTCCTGCCAGTGATCAATGATTCCAGGGCTTTTGTCCTCTCAATTACCAATGATGCTGACAATTTTCCCTTCTACTGCCCACTGATTCAGACATTTTTCCTCTCATTTACAAGTAAACCTAATGTATTTTTTCCTCCCATCAGCCAACAATAATGGAACTCAACCTTCCTAACACTGACACCAATAAGAAGCACACACATTCTCTCACTGACAGCAATGTTAGGGCACAACCTTCCTCCCACTGATACCAAATAAGTGACACACCCTTCCTCCCATCAACAGCAATATTGGGACACAATCTTTCTGCCAGTAACACCTGTGATGGAATAAAACTTTTCTTTTACCTACTCCACTTATGGAACCCAACCTTTCTCCCATTGACACCAATGAAGGAACACAATCTTCTTCCCACTGATACCAGTTATGGGGTACAAGCTTCTCTTCATTAACACCAGATATGGGACACATCCTTCCTCCCACTGACACCAACAAGGGTACAGCGTTCAGTACATTTTTATTGACCACCGATTATGACAATGTTTCTTCTTAATTGCAACTACATATATACACCTACTCTCTATATACAGAGAGTAGGTGTATATATGTACATGCACATAAGGGACCATAGTATATGATATATATTGTCCGTGTATGTGCTGCTAAATGGAGGAGGGGAGTATTACTAGGTTTAATATCCATAGCACACAAAGTAATTTTGATACTGAGAATTGAAAGGGGAGGATTAGGTGAAATGAAATAAGGAGTATATATATAAAGAGGGCACTATGCCCTAAACTGGGAACAAATGCTACCTGGTCAAAGAGGCGATGAATCAATGCAGATTTTTCCCCCAAGGGAACAACCAGCATAAGTATAGCCTTCGAATGGCAGGCAGTCCTCCTCACTGATGCAAAGCATGTAATCACACGCCTGACGAAGGGGTCCTGCGTGACTCCGAAACGTTGCACTCTCCTTGTGTTGTGATCATGCAATAAATTACACGTTTGGACGCTATCTACGCCGTTCCATGGTGTGCTGGCAAATATCTTCATCTTTGACAACCTGGGCTCAAGGAATGTGTATTGAATGATGCTGGCCATCATTCAACCTTGAAAATGTACAGCACTAGACCATTAAGAGGTGAGAATAGCAGCAAGAGCTGATTTTATTTTACAAATGCTGGGCAGTATCATTTTTTTAGTTTTATTTAAAGCTGGAGTTTCGCTTTAACTGCCTTATTATTTGGAGATATCCAGTCGCATCTAAACATGAGCAGTCCAGGTTTGTCCAGTCTCGTCACCATTCAGCTCATGCCTAGAAATAACACATGTTGCACTGACATACAAATGCATAACAGTGAGATTTCCTTGGGCCATTAGATAAGATATACAATCACGCTCCTTGTTCGTGATTTGAAAGCTTCCAGTAAATGAGTTGCTCCAGATGTGTCTGTCTTGGTCCTGTAATGCTTGCGTGAATATATAGGCAGAGCTTCCTCTTCTTAATTCCAATGAGAAGCAATTACAGTTTGTTTAATGCAGGCCCATCACAAGTACAAACATTGCAAGTTCACTCTGTTTTCATTGTGGTCACTTTAAGCTGCTCAGATGTCAATTCCAACACTGCTCAGATCAATCACCACCAGTCCATAGTCATTCTTTCAGAGTGATGCACTCTGCTCCGCACTCATTCTCATTATCACGGCTTCCCGCTACAAAGAAATACGTGGGAATTTATTATAAATCTTTTTATCTTCTGCCAGTGCTAGGCCAGAGGCATCCAGCTTCTCCAGTTTTAGGTGTTTCACTGTGAGGACCAAATACTCTTTTGTGGTCAACAGGCAGTTTTTTGATGTAGATGAAGAAACGCTATCAAATGACAATTTGCATCAGGTTAAAGACAAATGAAAGATGAATAACGTGCTGGGAAAGGAAGGAAGGAAAAGAGGGAGAGAAAAAGAGGAAGGGGGGGAAGGAGGGTGAGAGAAAAAGAGAGAGAGAGAGAGAGAGAGAGAGAGAGAGAGAAAAAGAGAGAGAGAGAGAGAGAGAGAGAAGCAAAACAAGAGGGAGAGAGCTAGGGAAGGGGAAAAGGAAGATAGGTAGGGGGAAAAAAAAGAGGAAAGGAGGTAGTAGAAGAACATTAGCAAAAAAAAAAAAAGAAGGAAGGAAGATGGGGAAAAAGGGAAAGAAGTTAAGGTAAAAGGGATGGAAGAAAAATGGCGGGGTGGGGGTGAGTGTATTTATTTCTCAGGGAATAGGTACAGGAACTCCCCGATTCCGAGTCACCCTTTGTCTCTGCCCCCTACCCACCTGAGTGAGCACCATCCCTTGGTTCCACCCCCTACCCACCTCCCAGGACCACCCCTTTTAGAGAACACTGAACCAAGTATCATTTTGTGCTACTCAATAATATCTATGGAATTTGTTAATGATAAAAAGAAAGATAGTAAAACAGATCCCTTGCAATTAGCAAAAATAGACCCCACTCCAGCAACGGTAAACCGCCCAGCAACAATAGACCCAACCCCAGCAACAATAGGACTCCCCACACAACAATAGACACCCCACAAGAAAATACCACCCCCCACACAACAATAGACTCCTAGCAGCAACAACAGATCTGTCAGCAGTCAGCATCAATAGACCCTCCAGCAGCCAGCAACAATAGACCTCTCCCTCAACAGTAGATCCCACCTAGCAACAAATAACTCCCCAGAAAAATAAGACCCCCCCACCACCAACAGTAGACCTACCCAGAAACAATAGACCCCCCACACAAAAATAGATCCCCTCCAGCACACCCCGGCACTCTTTGCCATTATATACATTCAGTGCTAGAGGTGCCGGAACTGTGTTCCCCCGCGTTCCCGCTGAAAAAAAGCCCTAAAGATAAGGAAGGAAATTAGGGAAAGAAAGAGAAGGAAAAGAGGAAGGAATGGAGAGAAGGTAGGTACTAGGGAGAGTGAAAAGAAAGGTGGGGGGGGTGGGTAGTGATGGAAGGAAAAAATAAAAGAAGGAATGAAGGGTGGAAGATAGGAAGGGAAAAAAGGAAGAAAGGAAGATAGGGAGGGGGGAAGAAAGATTGTGATGAAGGAGGGTGACGAGTGTAAGGATAAGGTGTGGGAAGGAAAGAAATTTGGAAAGGGAATAGGAAGGAAGGTTGACAGGGCTGGACAATAGGGAGAGAGAAAGTGATGGAAGGAAGGAAGGAGCACAGGAAAGGAGGAAAGAAGACTAAGGAAAGGAAAAGGTGGTAAGAGGGAAGCAAGGAAAAGCAAAAGTAAGATGATAGGGAATGAAGGTAAAAAGGAAGGAAGGAAGGAAGGAACTTAGGGAGGGAGAGAAGGAAGATAGGGAAGGATGAAAGAAAGATGGTGGGGAGAGGAATGAGTGGAAGATAAGGAGAGAGGTAGAAGGGGAGAGAGGGTTTGGCAATAGACATGTGCATTCGTTTTCGTCCAAATGCATTTTCGTCCGAATTTCAGGTATTTTCGTTATCGTTTTAACAAACGATAACGAAAGTGCAGAGTCCGAAAAACGAAAGATCCGACATAAACAAATGCTTTATTTTCGTTTTCGTTGCTACAACAGTTCGATATAGATAGGAGATTCGACATGATGATGACAATAACAATCTGTGTCCATCAAACCTGTGGTCGAATGTGCCTAACCTTAGCTCTATTAGTCCAAGATTATTCTACATAGAGAGAAAATATTCGATGTAGAGAGAAAAGATTCGACGTAGGGGAGGAAAGATTCGACGTAGGGGAGGAAAGATTCGACGTAGAGAGAAAAGATTCGACGTAGGGGAGGAAAGATTCGACGTAGGGGAGGAAAGATTCGACGTAGGGGAGGAAAGATTCGACGTAGGGGAGAAAAGATAAATAAAAATAATGATGATGATGAATGTTATTGGCTGATTGTAACCAAAGAGGAGGAGCAGTAAAATAGCTAGAACTAAGTACACACGTACTTTGGCTTATGGTGTCTGTTGAAAGTTCTAAGAAGATTCGACGGAGCAGGTAAACTATACGGCATTGTACAGTTTAGCTGCTCCGTCGAATCTTCTTTGAACATTCGACAGACACCATAAGCCTTCAATGACAGATTCAACCTTAATTTGGATTTTCGGACGAATGCAATTTTTAACGAAAAACGAAATAAATAAAAACGAATTTCGGGAGTAACTAAATAAATTTATTTTTCAGACGAAAACGAAATTCCGAAACGAAATATTTCAGTGTGCACATGTCTATTTGGCAATAGGGAGGGAGAACGTGATAGAAGGAAGGAGAAAGGTAAAGGAGCAAAGAAGGAAGGAAGGAGAAAGGTAAAGGAGCAAAGACGATTAAGGAAGGGAAGGGGAAAGTAAATAGAGAGGGAGACACAGAGAAATGGGGGGTGGCAATTTAGGAGGGAAAGAAGGAAGCAAGGAGGAAACCACAAGTTCATAGAGAGGGAGGGTAAAAAAGAAGGAAGGAAAGATGTAAGATAGAATAGAAAGAGGTAGGAAGGAAGAAAGGAAGATTGGGAGGGAAGGAAAGAAGATGGTAGAAGTTGGAGTGAGTGTAATGCCGCGTACACACGAGCGGACTTTACGGCGGACTTTGCCCGGCGGATTTTTCGACGTACTTTACGACGGACTTTCTGAATGAACGGACTTGCCTACACACAATCCACCAAAGTCCGTCGAATTCGTACGTGATGACGTACGACCGGACTAAAACAAGGAAGTTCATAGCCAGTAGCCAATAGCTGCCCTAGCGTGGCTTTTTAGTCCGTCGAACTAGCATACAGACGGCGGACTTTTCGACCGGACTCGATTTCAACGGATAAATTTTAAACAAGTTTCAAATCTAAGTCCGTCCAACTTTTGAGAAAACAAAGTCCGCTGGAGCCCACACACATCGAATTGTCCGACGAAATCCAGTCCGCCGGGCAAAGTCCGCCGTAAAGTCCGCTCGTGTGTACGCGGCATAAGGATAAGGAACAAGTGAGGGAAGGAAGGAGAGGGGGGTAGGGCAATGGGGAGGGAGAGAGGGAAGATAGGGAGGGAAATAATGATGGAAAGAGGGAGCAAAGAAAGGAAGAAAGAAAAATTAAGGAAGAGAATTTGAAAAAAAAATAGGAAGAGGCAAAGAGAGGAAAGAAGGGCCAGTCATTTTGGAGGGAAAGAAGGAATGAAGCAAAGAAGAAAATAAAAAGGTAAGATGAGAGAGAGAGGAAGTAAGGAAGTAAAAACACAAGATAGGAGGGAAGGAGAAGAGGATTGGGACTGGGAACAGGGCCATCTTAATAGCATCATGGGCCCCTGGGCAAAGTAATGCTCCTGGGGCCCAGGGGCCCCAATTTACGCACCCGCTCAAGAATTAGTTGATAATATTAAACATATATTTATTAGTACTTTCAATAAAATGGATCTTAAACAATATAAAAAGAGTTCGATAAATCAAAGATTAATCAACCCAAAGGGCACAGTACAGGGGGGTCAGGAGGGCACAATACTGGGATCAGGAAGGCACAGCACAGGTTCCAGGATGCTGCTCAGGAAATGGCTATCCTGGGACAGTTTAGTAAAAAGCTTGGTCTGGCAAATCCGGGACAGTTGGTATGTATGATGTAATGCAAGACTATCATTCGGCCCCCAATGCACCTGGGGCCCCTGGGCAGTGCCCATGCATTAAGACAGCCCTGATTAGGAGGGAGGGTAAGATGAAAGCAAGGGAAGGAATAAACATGGTGTGTGTGTGCGCACGTGGGGGGTGGAAAGAAAAAGGAGAGAGGGAGGGAAATTAGTAAAAGGAAAGGAAAGCAGGAAGACAGAGGGTAGGGCAATAGAGAGCAAAAGAGGGAAGGTAGGAAACGTAGTGGGAGAAGGAAGGAGTAGAGAAAGGAAGGAAGATTAAATAAGAGAGGGTGAAAGCAAAGAGAGAATAGGAAAGGCCGGTAAGGGAGGGAAGGTAGGAAGCAAGGAAGAAAAGGAAAGACAAGATGACAGAGGGAGGGTAAAAAAAATAGAGAAAGTGAAAGTAAAGAAGTGGCACAGAGAGAATGGGGAGTTGGACATTTAAGGTATGTGTTGGAGGGGGGTTAGAGTACAAAAAAGTAAATAGAGAGAAAGCTGGACAAAGGTCTTGTAGGTGAGGGTCAGTTAGGGTCAAACTCTGATTTCTGTCAACCTTTTTAAAGTCAGACCTCAATGTTTTTAAAGGCAACTGGTTATGATTCCTAACTGTGGTCTAGTGGAAAGCTGGTCTGTCTTTAAAAGTCACCCAGCTCTCCCCTTCTCATCATTTATATATTCTATAGCTTCAAACATATCCATCCCATTCTCACATTTGTTCACAGTAGCAGTAACGGACTCTTGTTTGCTTCTCGTTTCTAAGCTAGCTGAACAGGGAAACCATTAATAACATGAGTATGGGACCATCTGGATGTTGGGTGGTGCAAGCAGCACGATTCTTTCCTTTTTTTTTTTCCCGGACAGTCAAGCATTCTGATCACCATGGCAACCATTCATGAAACCAGACAGAAATGTATTGTATGTACACAGTCTGAACAAGACTTTACTATGTGTATCTTTTTCCAGATCCTACTCCAAACAGACACTTTTCCTAAACAGATTTAAAACGTCTATTGTTGACAGACCTTCCAGGGACCCCGTAATGATAACACAGTAGATGTAATTCACGTCCAATGTGTGTATTCAGTGGCAGTGTGCTATGGGGATATTACTGGGGACATTCCGAAGTTGTTGGCTCATTTGTCACACATCTAATAAGATGAAGCTCCATGTCATAGTCGAAGGAGGAGGCCAGGACTTAACCGAGAAGTGCAATAAGGGTCTATGTTATGTAGGTACTAGATAATCATTTCTATGACAAAGGTAATGACAAAATAATTGTTTGCCTTGAAAATCCAGCTTGGTTTTAGTGGATTAAAATAGCTCCAAAGCCCGCCACCAAAACCATACATCAGTTGTGACATGTTAAAGAGACCTTGTAACAAATTACATTTTTAAAAAAAAAATCAGCACAAGGGACATTACACACAGTTATGCCTCGTACACACGATAGGACTTTCCGACAACAAAACCGTGCAATTTTGTCCGAAGAGTGTTGGCTCAAACTTATCTTGCGTACACACGGTCACACAAATGTTGGTCAACAATTACGTATGTAATACGTGATTTTTCAGCTCTTTAGCGCCACCCTTTGGGCTCCTTCTGCTAATTTTGTGTTAGTAGAAGTTTGGTGAGTGTTTAATTTAGCGCTTTTCAGTTCGTTTCTGAATGGCTGTTTGTCAACCAGCATTGTTGCAGAATCGGAGGAGATAACGTGTTATTTATTATTGGCCTTGTCGTTTTTGCTTTGACATTATTTTTTGCTTTGAATAATGTTTTGATTTGTTATATTTTCTATATTTTTGGATGCATAGAATGCACTTTTTGGTTAAGTTCTATTGGCAGATAGCATGTCTATTTTTATTTGTTTTCTTTTTTTAATGCACAATAAAAAAATTGTGAAGAATAATACTTGGCTATGTGTTTTACTTCAAATTACAGTTTGGGAGTAGGCAGTTACATTTTAAAAAATACAATGTAAACTTAACAAGGGACACCAACTTAGTTGTATCTTTGGTCTTAAAAACTACAGGATGATGGTGTTGTGGTAACTTACACAAATGAAAAAAAAAACAAAAAACATAATACTATTATTCTCGATATCACTAGAAAAAAAAAAAGCCTTTGAAAATTCGTTTGCAATAACTCCATCAGTATCACCAGCAAAGCAACTTCATTATTATCCCATTAAAGAAGAAGAGATCTGTGCGCTGCATTTGGAGATTTCATAATTTGCCACGTCACAAATGTTAATTCTCCATTACAAACGCTAGTTTACAATACTGACTGCTTCTGCTTCCGAGTGTTTGTACTTGGAGCTTTTCAATCCCCTCCACCCCTGTTGCCCTAATAATCTGGTGCTGTTGAGGTTAATACAGCCACTGGACCTCTCATAGGCACTTATCAAGAGTACCGACTATGCCCGCCCTTTCTGCCCATCTCTTTAATTCTTAGGTGTACTAAAGCTTCTATGAATGAAAAGCAATCAATGAATGAAGGAGACCTTTTATTCATCTGCCTGCCCTCCCCTCATAGAGTGAGTTTCATTCATAAAATAAAATTGGAAGAGGAATATTGCAAGTAATCTTGCACCCAGCAGCACAACGGACACATCAACATGACTAAGTAATGTCCCTTATGCGGATTTTTGGCTACACCTAGGTTTTGAAAAATGTAGATAAAAGCACAGAAAAAAAGTATTTAAAATGCTTACTTACATCATCATTTTTTTTCTTTTTTTTCAAGTGATTTATTTATTTATTTCCAACTTGCCTCTGATCTTGTTACCGATTGTGACTATTCCAAAAAAAGTCCTAGCACAACCCTCTCCCTGCGCTGCATGTCATAGTCCTCTCCTCTTCTGGGACTGTCTACTTACTTTCCAGGCTGGCCCAGCTCTCACACCCATACCCCTAACAAAAAACTTTTTTTTGTATCAGCCAAGAGTGAAGCAAAAAGGAATAGTATAGTGTGTAGGCAGGTTGAAATATGTGGTTATAGCGAGTTAGTGGTTGTCCCAAGCCGTGTGAAAGGGTTAAATGTTTTAAGCTCAGTTCCCAGGCTTTTGGTCCTAGCCAACCGACCTGTGATATAAAAAAAGGGGGACGGCTGAGGTCCAAAAGGTGGGTTTCAGTGGGTCCAGGAGTTACGGCATCACCTGTGAGTGCGGTCATTGGTGCTATTTAACCACCTCCCGCCTGACCTATAGCAAAATGATGGCCGGGCAGTGGTTCAGTTATCCTGACTGGGCGTCATATGATGTCCTTCAGGATAACAGCCGCAGCGCGCCCGTGGGGGCGCGCATTGCGTCGATCGGTGGTGCGGTGTGTCAGTCTGACACACCGCTACACCAATCTCGGTAAAGAGCCTACGACGGAGGCTCTTTACCACGTGATCAGCCGTGTCCAATCACGGCTGATCATGATGTAAATAGGAACAGCCGTTGATCGGCTTTTCCTCACTTGCGTCTCACAGACGTGAGTAGAGGAGAGCCGATCGGCGGCTCTCCCCACAGGGGGGGTCTGCGCTGATTGTTTATCAGCACAGCCCCCCCTCGGATGACCACACTGGACCACCAGGGACGCCACTAGGACCACGAGGGAAGGGGGCAACATGTAGATGGCCAGGTATGTACCTCATGGCCATCCACATGTTCAAATGAATGCCCAATCTGTGCCAATCAGTGCCCACAAATGGTCACTGATTGGCACCAGTATGTACTAAAAGACAACAGTGATGGCCAGCAATGCCACCCATCAGTGTCATCAGTGCCACCCATTAATGTCATCAGTGCCACCTATCATCGCCCATCCATGCCTATCAGTGCCCACCTATCAGTGCCCATCCGTGCCACCTATCAGGGCCATCCATAAGTACCCATCAGTGCCACCCATAAGTACCCATAAGTGCCGCCTACGAGTGTCCATCAGTGCCACCTATGAGTGCCCATCAGTGCCGCATACGAGTGCCACCTATCAGTGCCCCTCAGTGCCGCCTATCAGTGCCCATCATCAGTGCCCATCAATGACACCTCATTGGTGCCACCTCATTGGTGCCCATCAGTGCCGCCTTATCAATGCCTGTCAGTGCACCATATCAGTGCCCATCATTGAAGGAGAAAACTTACTTATTTACAAAAAAATTTAACAGAAACATGAAAAAATAGTTTTTTTTTCAAAATTTTCGGTCTTTTTTTATTTGTTACGCAAAAAATAAAAATTGCAGAGGTGATCAAAATAAAGCTCTATTTGTGGGAACAAATTTGTTTGGGTACAATGTCACATGACCGCACAATTGTCATTCAAATTGCGACAGTGCTGAAAGCTGAAAATTGACTTGGGCAGGAAGATGTCTAAGTGCCTGGTATTGAAGTGGTTAAGAACCAGGATTTGCAGAGGACATCCAGTCATGGACTATGCTGTAATGGACTCTCACCTCACGGAGGTCTGCCTGGGCCACTGCGTTATCTTAGTTAGGATTAGGGACAGGACAGGATCTTGTTCATATTGAACAAGTAGAGGAAGAGGAATGTAGTTGCTATGGGTTACCAAGGGAAGAAACAAGCTACAATCTACCAGTCGTTAAATGTGGTGCCTGGTAAGGTGACAGGTTCTCTGTTAGTGAGGGGGGTCAATGTTTTGTCTCTCTCCCCAATGTTCAGTATCCAATGGCAACCAGATCTGAACCCATGTTACGGAGATCTATGGCCTGGTCATTAGGTACGGGGAGGAAGGAGTTAAGTGAGAATACGCATTCTGTTTTGGAGTGAGATAGCAGTAGTACGCTGGACTGGTGGAGTGAAGGCATGCTCAGCACATCCCTCCTAATGCAAACATACAAATTACAGTATGTAGTAACATGGGACACGCTGTACGTTTATTACTGCACACAGTGAAAACTCATCTCTAAGTCGTGGAACTGCCTTAATGTTCAATGCTTCACATGACCGCAGTCTCCGCCTGGTCCCGGACATTCAGGAGTGTACTCCGCACGGGAGGTACCCACTAGTGCACGGGCACAGAGACCCCTCCTCCCACAAGCATGTCACTTGAGTGACAGCTCTGAATCTGCTGGGGCTTCTAACATCGCATCCAAGATGGCCCCACCCAATAGTATTCTTAGGGCTTTTGGATGTCTACACCAGTGTTCCTCAAACTTTTTTCAGTCAAGGCATCCTTTAAAAATGATGGACAGTCTCAAGGCACCCCATTGTAAAATGTAAACATGATTCCAATAGTTTTACATAATGCAGCAACATCCACAAGTCCAAGTAGGACACCCAACATTAGAGGTGATTTATTCTTCCAAAGCAAATACACTTTTGCAAACTGATACCGACTAGTATTCCAATGTTTCCCTTCTCCCTCAGTTGTTCTCCATCACTCAGCTAATGCCACCCCAGTGCTGAGGGAGAGGGGCACAGGAAGGTCAAACAAGGATGCTATGCAGGCGACTGACATCCTCATATCAATTGATGGCGCCATCAGAGACGTATCTAGTGAAAATGGCGCCTATGGCAAGCGCTGAAACTGCGCCCCTGTCAAAAAAAAAAAAAAAAAAAAACAGCTAACAAAACTACAAGTCAAGTTCTTTAGGGAAGAGAATATATGTAGGGATGGGGTAAACGTGGAATAAAAATACTTCTAGAGAGGCACCATCCCGGGAAGATATGCAGCTATGTTTCAAAAAATATATGGAACTGGATGGGACTTTAACTGTGCCTCTGAGAAGTGTAAACAAATGAAATACAATAATAAACCTATGAAAAAATAGACAGGAGACAGAACACAAATCATGCAGGACTACATAACCAACAGTGGACTCCCAACCCTAGCAAAATCAGACATAGAATTACTAGAAACCCCAATCTCTTCATTTGAACTCAAACAAGCCATTAAACACCTCAAATCAGGTAAAAGTCCGAGGCCAGATGGGTTCTCAGCCACCTACTATAAGACCTTTATAGACATTCTCACTAATCCCTTAAAAGACGCCTTGAACACACTTTCTACCCCGAGAGCAGTAACCCCAGATCTATTATCAGCTCACATCATGGTGATACCAAAAACGGGTAAAGACCCCAGGGACTGCGCTAGCTACCGACCCATCTCTCTATTGAATTTGGATGTCAAATTGTTTGCAAAAGTGCTTGCTTTGAGGATGGGCCCGCTGTTGCCGAAACTGATCGGTATGGAACAAGTAGGTTTCATGCCCGGCAGAGAGGCCAAGGATAACGTAACCAAAGCACTTCTGCTCACTCATGCAGTGAAATTGCGAAAGATCGAGGGTTTTCTCCTATCAACTGATACGGAGAAGGCCTTCGATCGAGTAGCGTGGGATTTCATGCTGACTGTATGTAGACGAGTCGGCCTAGGTCCGCATATGATAGCCTGGATCTCCGCACTTTATCAAAATCCTTCAGCAGAGCTGAAAATAAATGGCATACTTTCTAAAAAAGTCCACATTACTAACGGGACCAGACAGGGATGTCCCCTCTCGCCCCTGTTATTTATTTTATCCCTGGAACCCTTCATTAGATCAGTTCAAAACAACACAGCAATTCATGGATTTCAGATCAAAGACAGAGAATATAAGGTGGCAGCCTATGCTGACGACCTTCTATTCTTCCTAACAAACCCGACAATAACTCTCCCCAATCTCTTACAAGAATTCGCTAACTATGGGTACATATCCAACTTAAAAATAAATTATACGAAATCTGAAGCCTTAAACATTTCCCTCACAGAGAGACTGCTTACACAGACAAAGACCAACTCCCAATTTCGATGGGATCCTAAAACATTGAAATACCTAGGGACCTGGCTCACCCCACAACTAAGCTCCATTTTTGAGAGAAATTTCACACCCCTCCTTCAGGGATGCAGGGCAGATCTCACAAAGTGGAATGAGGGGTTCTTTTCATGGTTTGGCCGAGCAGCGATAGTGAAAATGGTGATACTGCCCAAATTTCTTTACTTAACACGCACACTGCCGATCGAGGTTCCCCAAAATTTTTTTAGAGCCCTAAACTCTTTGATTTCGAAATTCTTGTGGCACCACAAAAAAACGATAATTAAACTAACCACACTAACAAAACCTAAAGATTTAGGAGGCATTAACCTACCAAACTTCCAGCACTACTATTATGCATCACACATAGCGAGAGTCGTCGACTGGCACTGCCATGACCACATGAAAGATTGTTTTGCTTTAAAAGCGGAGTTATCCACATGCTCACTGAAGTTTTCGCCATGGGTTGCCCTGAACAGCTACCCACACAACCTACGCAAACACCCAATCACTGGCACGACTTTGCGAATCATTAACAAGCTAGCTAAACGAAGAGAGCTTACTACCTTACCAAGCCCCCTGACACCGTTGTCAGATAATCCTGACTTTATACCAGGCATGCACAACCCGTCACTCCAACCGTCGATACAGAACGTCCCCCTGCTGGCTGGTGACTGCTACACAGATGATAAATTTAAAGATTGGTCACTATTTAAATTGGAAAAAAAACTACCACATATGAGACAATGGACTTACTTTCAAATAAGGAGCTATTTAGGTAAATTTAAAAATACCCAACAACTATATAGGCCCCTGACAGCTCTAGAGTCGGTGTGCAAAGAAGGGAAGCCACTTGACAGAGCTACCTAAGTTGCATGTTCTTGGCTGAGATATGCGGGGACTGCGGGAGGGAGCGGACACAGGAGGAGATGGTCGAAGGAACTAAAAGAAGAAATAACTGATCAACAATGGAGGTATGCTTGCATATTAACACACAAATGCTCTATCAGCACAAAACTTCAAGAAACAGGTTATAAGTTGCTGACGCACTGGTATACCACACCTGACAAACTACACAAATGGGATACACAGAAATCTGATTTGTGCTGGAGATGCCTATCGGAAAGGGGGTCTCTGGTACACATCTGGTGGCATTGTCCCAAGATTGAACCCTTCTGGAACGAAGTGTGTAGACTAATTTTAAAAATCACTGAAACGAAGATAGAACTGAATGCAGCTTGCTGTTTGTTACATATAACCAAATTCTCTTTTAAACACTATAAACATTCCTTGACAAAGCATCTCCTCAATGCGGCCAAATCACTGATCCCCTTACATTGGAACTCAACTAGAGCTCCATCAATTGATGAATGGGTAAAAAAAATAGGTGAAATGTATGAGATGGAAGACACCCTGGCACAAGATAAAGGCAACATTGAAAGGTTCCACAAAACGTGGCAACCTTGGCTGATTTTTAAATATTCATAAAGTGCTGACATACACTGGGATGATATATCTGGAATTGACCTTTGAAAGATCGTAATATGATTTAAGTGACTCATTGAAATACCATTTGTAAGGTACCTACCCCCCCCCCCCTAAGCCTAGCTTTTCTTTTCTAAATTTCTCTTTTCTTTATTCTCCCTATACTGAGCACATCCTTCATCTTGATTACGAAGACAGATGCTTTTACCTGCTCAAGCTGAAATTAAGGTTATCAATAATTTTAAACTTTTGATTGAGGTTAGAACTGTTCCCTCAAAGTGACTTAGAGTGTCCCACTTCAGCCTATTACAGATATGTTTAGTTCAACTGAAAGGTCCAATCATACGCGCAGTGTTTTGCGAACTCAGTTCATAAACCAAAACCAACTAGTTCTTCCATGTTAGCTACCTTATGCTTCAATGTTATGTATGGAAACCAATTTACGCAGTTGCATCTGCGACTGAAGCAGTGTGCACTACGTTTTATTTTTCTCTTGTACTTATCTCAATAAAAACTTTGAATGAAAAAAAAAAAAAAAAAAGAAAAAATAGACAATTTTATTTACTATAAAAACAGTTGAAAAAAGTACATTACAGTTTGTACGATTAAGTTGAATTCAGGGTGTGCAGATCCCCAACAATTAATAGAAATATGGCCTACGCGTTTCGCGGACAGTGCCGCTTCGTCAGGGCCTGGAAGATAGCACAATATGGCGTCGTGTGAATTCTACAGATGAAACTTCAATTAGTACTGTATAGATTATATAATTACATAGATAAGAATTGAATACACAATGTATACAGACGTTAATGCATGAATCCTTACATAAGTATATATTAAAAGCATGTCATCATAAATATTTATCAATAAAATAAAATGAAAATATTTGTAAAGCATTGAAAAAACAAATACAGTTACATTTTCAACTCATTGGGGGTATGTAGCGATGCTTTTCACACAGGGAGCTAGAATAAAGCGAGTCAATTGCATGCTGTTAATTATCCAGATATGTGACACTAAACTATGAAATTATGTATATATATATATATATATATATATATATATATATATATATATATATATATATATATACACCCCATTAAGTGTGTTAATTAACATATATAGCTAACATGTGTGGTTAAATGTAAGAGCACAAATAAGTATTCCGATGAATAAAAATGGATGTGCATAAAACTATTAGGAATATGCTACTGGCAAAAACCCCAAAAACATTTGATAAAGCATCCTTTGAATATAAACAGAAAAAAAGGGAGAAGAATACTTGATACTAAATCAAAGTGCATGTGTGATGAAGTAAAATATATCAGTATAAATTAAATATATACAAATATTAAGTATAAATACTTATATGATGTGAAATGTGTAAATAAAATATATAAATAAAAATATACACTGTGTTAAAAAAGTAAACTAATGTAAAAATAATATAAAGAAAGTAAAAATGTAGAACGGAATAATATAATAATAAACAGATATCCATGTCTGTGTAGACATGTGTATCTCCAAGTAAGTATAAACATATGTGTACGTGAATATATATCAAAAAACTAAGTATGAAAATGCCAATGACCACAAACTTAAATCATGATGTCTGTATTGACTATATGAAAATATGAAATACTTATATAGTAAAACTATTACTGAAAATAAATATGGCTCATGCATATATAGGAATGGATGTGCCACATGCAGTCCAGTGCGTTTTTTTTCTACGTCAAAAACGCATGGAAAGTAGGTTATATGGTTTTCAATGGCATAGTTCACACCAGTGCTTGCAGTTCCAGTGCGTTCCAGAAAAAAAAGTAGAACATGCTGCATTTTTTATGCACTGGACTGTACTGGAACGCTGTAAAACGCATCAAAAACGCACTGGAACGCACCTAAATGCACCAAAAATGCACTGCAACACACTTGTCCTTATTTAAGGTTAAGTAAAAAGAGGAGGGAAAAAAAAGCACTGGACTGCATCAAAAACGCACCTGGAACGCATCAAAAACGCATGCAGAAAAGCGCCTGGAACGCATCCGGACTGCGTTCCTATGGTGTGAACTGGCCCTAAAACCATAGATTTAAAACATTAAATATTATAATCAAATATCACAAATATATGCACAAGATCTAAACGCGCATCCGTGTCCATTTATCTACCTAGGTGTCCGTTTTTTTGCTCAAATAATTTGCATAAAAGCACTGGGGTCACTGCACCTCAAAAACTATAATATGAGCATATGTATACTAGAATGGACAACTATAGAAGGCACGGGAAAAAAAATGGAGCAGAACCTGGTGTTATACTCATTAAGAAATATATTAGCAACTACCCCAGAAAAAATTGCATAGAAATCGCATAAAAATAAAAATAACTTAAAGATGCATGTAAGCTGCATGGAATTGCACGCATATTACATGGGAACAACCCACAAAAAACAGAAATTGTAAAAAAAAAAAAAACCTGTTCTACATAGAAATATCATGGACAGCAAAAGGATGGGAAAAAGGTGAAAAAAAAGGAGGAAGAAAGGCAGCATCTCCATTTTCCGCATTTTGTCTGAAAAAATAAGACAAAATTAGAAACATAGGGATATAAATCAACAATGTAAACCCTATGTGAACATGTGAAAGATATGCTAAAACATACATACATATGTCCAAGCGGAAATGTACATCCTAGGGCTTGCTCACGAAATAAATATATATACTGAATGGTATATCAATATCGAGCTGGCACACATCCATATGTAGGAAAGGGGAAGAGGCATCAATCCTGAGCCCCTTATGCCATGTACACACGACCGGACTTTTCGACCGAACTGGTCCAACGGAACGAATCCGTCGGACATTGCGATCGTGGGTGGGCTTCTTTGGAACTTCATTGGACCTTTTGTGTTGAAAATTCAGACTGACCTAGAAATAGAACATGTTTCAAATCTTTCTGATGGACTCGAGTCCGATCGAAAAATCCGTTCATTTGTATGCTATTCCGATGGACAAAAAAGGACGCAAGGGCAGCTATTGGCTAATGGCTATGAACTTCCTTATTCTAGTCCAGTCGTACGTCATCACGTTCAAAACGATCTGTGTGATCAGTGTGATCGTGTGTAGGCAAGTTCGTTTCGTTGGAACTCCGTCGAAAAGTCCTTCAGACTTCAGGCGGACAAGAAGTCCGCTCGTGTGTACGCGGCATTAGTCAATGTAAAAAACAAATCGGTGCGTCTATGGTGATCTCACCGATAATTAGAATGGACAAAACTTTTCTATGGAAGTGAGGTGGCAGGACAAATGGATGTGAGCACCAAAGAGGGGTAGAAAAGAAAAATTATAAAACTAAAAGTGCACCAAGGAAAATATGTAGATGGAAAGGGTATTTTAAGTAACTAAATCAGTCATAATAGTGGGAAACATCCCACTCAAAGTTTAACCTTATCGGAATCCTGATATGCAAAGTAAATATCCAGAACACTTCGCGTTTGTAAAGTGTTCTGAACCTGTCCCCTCCTCTCCTTCGAGTCGCTCTCCTTTCAATACCTTGTATGAAAAGGCTGGTGACATCCTTGTGGTGAACAAGATTCCAGTGTCTAGCTACATTGGTGGATTTGTTTTTTTCAATATCGTACAAGTGGACATATCACCTATCTTTTAACCGACGTGTGGTGTGACCCACATATTGAACGTGGCCCAGGTCGCAGGTCATCACATAAATCAAAAACGTTGTATTACAGTTGATGAATGATGTAATGTCAAAAGTTTTACCCGTAGCACTTGAGCGTACATCTTTGCCCTTCTTGATATGGCGATGTTTTTGGGGTTTTTTGCCAGTAGCATATTCCTAATAGTTTTATGTACATCCATTTTTATTCATCAGAATACGTATTTGTGTTCTCACATTTAACCACACGTTAGGGCGGCACAGTGGTGCAGTGGTTAGCACTCTCGCCTAGCAGTAAAAAGGGTCGCTGGTTCGAATCCCAACCACGACACTACCTGCCTGGAGTTTGCATGTTCTCCCTGTGCCTGCGTGGGTTTCCTCCGGGTACTCCGGTTTCCTCCCACAC
The DNA here is from genome assembly GCA_037952835.1 of Lithobates septentrionalis. NCBI lineage: Eukaryota > Metazoa > Chordata > Amphibia > Anura > Ranidae > Lithobates > Lithobates septentrionalis. The sequence continues at coordinate 67,415 of JBBDGP010000412.1, forward strand.
TCCAAAGACATGCCGGTAGGTTAATTGGCTTCTGTCCAAAATTGGCCCTAGTATATGAATGGGGACCTTGGATTGAGGGTAGGGACTGATGTGAGTGTGTGATGTACAGGGTTAGGGACAAGGGTCAGGGTTGTAGACCCACACTCACTCAGGTTGAACTGGATGGACTGGTGTCTTTATTCAACCTTACTAACTATGTAACTATATGTTAATTAACACACTTCACTCACTAATTAACTCCAATTAGAGTAATCTATTCACAGGTTTGGTCACTTTCAAAAGTGCGAAACGCGTCAACTCCTGTGATCCATTGTTTGCTGTGGCTTGTATTTTTTGGATTATTGCCTCTTTTTAATAAAGGCATTGACTTTGAGTGCGGCTGTCCAGAATTTTCTCCTCATCCAAGTCAAGCTCTTTAATCATTCAATTAACAATTTATGGATTGGCACTAAATAAAGTGCCCGATGGGTCAGTCCGCCCTTGCTCATTATACAGTCTACATTCAGTGATAGTTCATGTACTGTGCAAAGTTGGACTTTCACTGAATGTGGAATGAGCTTCTTGCACAAATCACTTTATTACACTTTATTTATGATGTCTATTTATTGAATCCATATTGAGCATTATATTTGATTGGCTGCTTCTGCTTGACACACACGCACAATCGCACATGATGACGACTTAAAACTTTTAACTCATCATCACGTGTGATTGTGCGTGTGTGCCAGGCCGAAGCAGAAGCAAGCAGCCAATCAAATATAGTGCTCAATATGGATTTAATAAATATGCATAGCTATAGATATCATAAATAAAGTGTAATAAAGTGATTTGTGCAGTGCAACAGCAGGTACTACTTTTAAGTAGACTGCAGATGTGAGTACAGGAGATGACCAGAGACTGCGGATGCGAGCAAAGGAAATAACCAGAGACTGCGAATGTGACTACAGGAGATGACAAGACTGTGGATGCGACTACAGGAGATGACCGGAGACTGCAATTGCGACTACAGGAGATGACCAGAGACTGCGGATACGACTATAGAAAATAACCAGAGACTGCGGATGCGACTACAGAAGATGACCAGACTGCGGATGTAACTACAGGAGATAACAAGACTGCGGATGTAACTACAGGAGATGACAAGACTACGGATGTAACTACAGGAGATGACAAGACTGCGGATGTAACTACAGGAGATGACAAGACTACGGATGTAACTACAGGAGATGACAAGACTGCGGATGTAACTACAGGAGATGACAAGACTGCGGATGTAACTACAAGAGATGACAAGACTGCGGATGTAACTACAGGAGATGACAAGACTACGGATGTAACTACAGGAGATGACAAGACTGCGGATGCGGATACAGGAGATGACCAGACTGCGGATGCGGCTACAGGAGATGACCAGACTGCGGATGCGGCTACAGGAGATGACCAGACTGCGGATGTAACTACAGGAGATGACAAAACTGCGGATGGAACTACAGGAGATGACAAGACTGCGGATGCGGCTACAGGAGATGACAAGACTGCGGATGTAACTACAGGAGATGACAAGACTGCGGATGTAACTACAGGAGATGACAAGACTGCGGATGTAACTACAGGAGATGACCAGACTGCGGATGCAACTACAGGAGATGACCAGACTGCGGATGCAACTACAGGAGATGGCAAGACTGCAAGAGCGACTACAGGAGATGATCAAGTAGCCATTTTTAAAATTCTAACTTTCAGCATTGCACAGCTATACAGGGGGGTAAACAGCATTGTCAGGGAGGGTTTAGCGTAACAGTGAGTCTACAGGAAGTGTATATTGACAAAAAGATCTACCTGGCCAGCAGGGCTCACCTCCCGCTCTCAGAGGTCCGGGGGCGGAGCTTTTGGCAATAGGGGTGGGGATTTCCGCGCTCTCAGAAGTCCAGGAGAGGCGATCGCAGCGCTCATACTCTGCTCTGAGCACATAGACTACATGGGGCGGGGAGGGGCAGGGCAGGGTCAGAGCGTCAGTGGAGCTCCTGGCCCCACCCATCCCTGCTGACAGAGCCTCCTTCAGCCTAAGCCGAGCCCAACAGCCCAGGCCGGGTAGCGGCTATCTGACAGAACACCAGGGCCGCGCTCCAGGGCTTTATTAGTCCAGGGGTGGCCGCAGAAGGACGGGTGGGGGTTTTTTTGTGCAGGGGGGTGGCTTTTATGCCGCCCCCCCCCCATGGCGCCCATGGCACTTGCCATGGCTGCCATACCTTAGATACGCCACTGGGCGCCATTGGTCGTTAGGACACCGGCAGATAAAAGGTTGTAATGGTGTACAATGAAAACCTGTGCCTTTGCGTAACTAAAAGGCAAGCTTCATCCATACCCCAGCTTCTATACAATTTTTTGGCAACTTTTAGGCATTTTGCCAAGACACCCCTTAAGAAACCCCAAGGCATTCCAGGGTGCCTGGGCACCCTGGTTGAAAAAGGTTGGTCTACACGAGGAAGGGTTTTACAGTTTTACAACACATAAAATACATTAAATGCACATATCATCATACAGTATGTGAATATTGTTGTTGAAATGAATGGTCTAGTGACACGGTCTCTTCATGTGATCTTAGAAGTTGTCAATCTTTTTAAATCTGCAACTTTCATTAGAAGAATAGGCAGTGATCCTGCATGAAGGTCCTTGTCAGTGTTGCCAACCATCAGTATTTGAACTGGCAGACAGTAAAAAAACAGGCACTTTTCTCCTGCCAGTAAATACCAGTGACAGAAAAAGGTTGCCAGGAAAAAGTATGGCTGAGACCAGACCATCCGTGTGCCTGCTACAGCGACGCCGGGAGGGGGCGGGTCTGGCGGAGGCGGTGCCTAAGCATGTCGTGTGATGTCATAGTGTGAGGGAGCCGAGAGGAGCGGGCAGAGCCTCGTTTGTGGGTTTGCAGGATGGGAGCAAAGCAAGCCAGGAGCGGGACTGTCAGTGCTGTTTGGACTGGAGTGGACGGAAGGGACCACCTGGCGTGGAGAGAGAGACTGTCACTGTGACTCAGGAGGGGACATGTCGTGTCGGTGAGGTGTCATCATTATCTGTGCTGCTGCACACTGCTGTCAGTGTCACTGTGAGAGTCAATTTCATGTGTGTGTGCCACCCATTGTTATTTCTTGTCCTGCTCCTGAGCTACTTACTTACTATATCGAAAATAAAATAAGAAATATGTTTTTTGCCTTAAAACCACTTCCGGACCATCGCACGCCGATATACATCCTAACTTTGACGTGGGATATCCTTGGTATGGCAGCAGCTAGCTACCACAACCTCGGTATCCTCTTCTTCGACCGGCGGGCTGGTTTCCAATAATAGTGGTCTCTGCGGCGGATTCTCTGCAAGATCACTTTTATCGGCGGCAGGAGAGGATCCCCCGCCTCCCGCCATGCTCTGGTGCCCTCCTCCGCCGGGATGTTTACATTCCTTGTAATAGGAATAAAAGTGACACAATTTTTTTTTAAAAGAACAGTGTAAAATAAAAAATAAAAGGTAAAATAAATAAGAAAAAAAATTTAAACGCGCCCCGTCTCGCCGAGCTCGCGTGCTAAAGCGAATGCATACGTGAGTAGCGCCTGCATATGAAAACAGTGTTGAAACCACACATATCAGGTATCGCCGTGATCAGTAGAGCGAGAGCAATAATTCTAGCCCTAGACCTCCTCTGTAACTCAAAACATGCAACCTGTAGAATTTTTTAAATGTCACCTATGGAGATTTTAAAGGGTAAAAGTTTGTCGCCATTCCACAAGCGGGTGCAATTTTGAAGCGTGACATGTTTGGTATCAATTTACTCGGCGTAACATTATCTTTCACAATATAACAAAAAAATTGGGCTAGCTTTACTGTTGTCTTATTTTTTCATTCAAAAAATTTATTTTTTCCAAAAAAAGTGCGCTTGTAAGACCTCTGCGCAAATACGGTGTGACAGAAAGTATTGCAACAACCATCATTTTATTTTCTAGGGTGTTAGAAAAAAGAAAATGTATAATGTTTGGGGGTTCTAAGTAATTTTCAGGCAAAAAAAACTGTTTTTAACTTGTAAACAACAAATCTCAGAAAGAGGCTCGGTCCTTAAGTGGTTAATATCTACCGTAGATCACATTGCTAATTGCATAGTGTACTTGTTTGTAGCCTAAATACTAAAATTTGCACTTGAAACTGTAATTTGGGAAAAGTTGGAAATGTCAGTAAAAACTTGGCTGTGCAAGTAAATTCCGGGTGTCGTGTCGATAAATATAAATCTGGAAGGTTAGCAACACTGGTTCTTGCTCAGTCACTCCATGAACTTCCTGTCTCCCATTTGTGATTCTGTATTGTCACATAGTACATAGTTAAGTTGAAAAAAGACATCCAGTTCAACCAATAAAAGGGGAACCCCCCCCCCCCCCCCACCCCATACAATCCCATACCCACAGGCAATTGGATATTCCCTGGATCAACTTTACCTATAAATGTCAGTATCCAGTTATATTCTGTACATTTTGGAAAGAATCCAGGCCTTTTTTTAAGCAATCTACTGAGCTGGACAGAACCACCTCTGGAGGGAGTCTATTCCACATTTTCACAGCTCTTACTGTGAAGAAATCTTTCCGTATTTGGAGTTGAAATCTCTAGGCGTAAAGAGTGCCCCCTATGTGCCACTATTAGTAAGCCAGTCCAAAGCAATGATGTGCAGTAGGGATGAGCCGAACACCCCCACCAGAACATGCGAACAGGCAAAAAATTTGTTAGAACATGCGAACACCGTTAAAGTCTATGGGACACGAACATGAAAAATCAAAAGTGCTAATTTTAAAGGCTTATATACATGGTATTTTCTTAAAAAGTGTTTGGGGACCTGGGTCCTGCCCCAGGGGACATGGATCAATGCAAAAAAAAGTTTTAAAAACGGCCGTTTTTTCAGGAGCAGTGATTTTAATAATGCTCAAAGTGAAACAATAAAAGTATAATATTCCTTTAAATTTCGTACCTGGGGGGTGTCTATAGTATGCCTGTAAAGGGGCGCATGTTTCCCGTGTTTAGAACAGTCTGACAGCAAAATGACATTTCTAAAGGAAAAAAAGTCATTTAAAACTACTCGCGGCTATAATGAATTGTCGGTCCGGCAATACACATAACAGTTCATTGATAAAAACGGCATAGGATTCCCCCACAGGGGAACCCCGAACCAAAATTTAAAAAAACAAATGCGTGGGGGTCCCCCCAAATTCCATACCAGGCCCTTCAGGTCTGGTATGGATATTAAGGGGAACCCTGCGCCAAGATTAGACTTTTAAAGGGTGTTCCGCGGCTTTCGAATTTGCCGCGAACACCCCAAATTGTTCGCTATTCGGCGAACGGGCGAAATATGTTCGACCCGAACATAAAACCCATCCCTAATGTGGAGCTGTGAGAGATTAGCAGCACTGAAATGGAAGAAAGAATGAAATGAAAGGTGAAAACTGTATTTTATGGGAAAAAAAATGATGATTTCATGATGATTTGCTGCACTTTAAAGAGGAAGTAAACCCTGATGGGTTTTACTTCCTCTTTTGCTCCCCGCAAAGCCTGCAAATTAAAAGCATAATGGGCTAGTATGCATCTCATACTAGCCCATTATGTGACACTTACCTGCAAACAAATCCATCGCTGTCCCCTGTGCAGGCTGCGTCCATCTTCGCCCATCTTTCTTCCAGGGGACTCAGGCTCTGTGACTGGCCGGAGCCGCGTGACGTCACTCATGCGTGGGAGCCGTCAGTAACGGCACGCGCTGGGGTTAGAAATGGCACGGAGGTCAGTTTCTTCACAGCGCATGCGCCGATTACATCATAGACGCACTACAAGTGAAATATCTCCTAAACGGCGGACGCTTAGGAGATATTTCCACTACCAATAGATAAGCCTTATTCTAGGCTTGCCTATAGGTAAAAGTCAGGAGGGAGGGTTCACAACCACTTTAATACAATAAATGCCATTCAGTTCTGGCTTGCATCAGTTCTGGCTTGCAATCATTTATTTAAGCCTAGCAAGATAAGCCCTTAGAAAGAATAAACGATGTACTCTATTGTTTATTTCAACGTAAAGTGGCTATAGTCCTTAAAGTGCACCTGTCATTTTGGAGAAAATTACATGCTTCCAAGGGAAAGGGTAGGAAATGTAAGTGCTGTCTGCCACTGTTTCTGTTCTATTTTAAAGGTTTTGATAATCTTTGGAATCATTTTTTACATTTTCCCTTCCACTTAAAGTGATATTAAAACGGCATAGTTTTTTTTTTTTTTTTTTAAATAACAAACATGTTATACTTGCCTGCTCTGTGCAATGGTTTTGCACAGAGTAGCCCTGATCCTCTTCATTTTGGGTCCTCCATTGGCGCTCCTGGCTCCTCCACCTTGACCAGTGTCCCCAATAACAAGCCAATTGCTATGGGGGCACTGGTGCATACTCAATCCCGAGCCCCTCTCTATGCATCCATATACCAGCGGCTCAGCCCTGCCCACTGTTCTCTCCTCATTGGATCCCTGGCTATGATTGACGGCAGTGGGAGCCAATGGCTCCTGCTGCTGTGTATCAGCCAATGAAGAGAGAGTAAGGACAGAGGAGGCTCCTGTGCACATTGCTGGGTCGAGAGGGGGCTCAAGTGATTATTAGGTGGGCTGTGGGGGAGCAGCAAACAGATGGATATTTACATTTGTGCATAGAATGCTTAAAGGTATAAAAAAACCTTCAGCCATTACAACCACTTTAACCACTTCAGCCCCGGAAGGATTTACCTCCTTAATGACCAGGCCATTTTCCACTTTAACTGGTGTGCGACATTGTACCCAAACAAAATTGATGTCCTTTTTCCCCACAAATAGAGTTTTCTTTTGGTTTTATTTGATCACCACAATTTTGAAAAAAAAAAAAAACAATATTTTTTACGTTCTGCTATAATACATATCCAAAAAAAAAAATACCAAAAAACGAATTTATTCATCAGTTTAAGCCAATATATATTCTGCTCCATATTGTTAGTAAAAAAAATTGCTATAAGCGTATATTGATTGCGCCTGCAAACTATGGGAAAGATTTATGGCCTTTTTAGCGGGACTGCGACACTGCGGCAGACAAATCTGATCCTAAGTTACACTTTTTGGGGACCAATGACATTATTACATTGATCAGTGCTAAAAAAAATGCACTGAACAATGAATAAATGACACTGGCAGGGAAGGGGTTAACATTAGGGGGCGGTTAAGGGTTTAACTGTGTTCCCTGGGTGTGTTCTAACTGGGTGGGGGCTGGGCTTACAACACAGAGATCGTTGTTCCCGATCACTGGGAACAGCAGATCTCCATGATGTCTTCTGTCATAATGTGGATCCGCCTTATTTACATAGGCAGATACCCATTCTGCCTCTGTGTACCGCGATCGCGGGTAGCCGGCGGACATTGAGTCAGCAGGACCCACGGGTGCGCTCGTGCAGCGGGCACAACGCGTGCGCCCACAGTGTCACATGCACTGTCGAGCCGACCTGTCGCCGTATATACAGTATACAGTGGCTGGTCGGCAAGTGGTTAAAAGATGTATGGGTTGTTGTTTTTTTTTTTTTTTAAGAATCATACTTACCTAGGTGCATGCAGCATCGATCCGATGCTGCATCTGTCCCCTGGCGCCTCTAACACTGAGAACTGAGCAATCAAACACTGTTAATAGCTCGGTTCTCAGAGCATTCTGAGCAGAGAGCTGGTGACTGTCAGCCCCCTCCTCCCCGTACTCATTGGAGCGCTGGGCTGTAGGGGGGCAGGAGCGCTGGGATGTAGGGGGGCAGGAGTGGCCGGCTCAGGCTCTCAGTGGACCGCTTAGAGGCCGAGCCGGGTGCTGGTCCAGACATGTGGGAGGATCCAGACGTAATTGTTACAATCTTGCCTGAGCCTGTACCGGCTCTGTAACGTCAGGTGACAGCAGGCTTCAGCCCGCTGTCTGCTGAAAACGAGTCACAGGAGTGAAGAGCAAACTGCACTTCTGTAATCCACAGGAGAAGTACAGCCAAACGAGCTTTGGGTGTGCTTCTTCTTTAAGCTGTTTTTAGGTGTAGAAACATAGGATATCCTCGGAAAGGAAGTGATTTTTGAAGCCAGAGCTGCTTTTTCATTTTTAATCCAACTGGAGCAACATTTTTGTTTTATAAATTAGCCTGGAGTGGCTTTAACTGGAGTCCAGCTTTAACATCTTCCCTTTCTCAAACCTTTTCCACTGAATCCAATTTGATCATATTTGTATTGGACACATTTTTTGTTAGGAAGTAGAGAGGCCCTACAATTAAGACCAAGCAGTCTTAACCAAACAAAAATAGAACCAAAAGTTCAAACAAAACTATTATTATAGAATTATTTGGAGGTCTGGATGGTTGGTGTATTATTATATTATTATACAGGATTTATATCGCGCTAACAGTTTGCGCAGCGCTTTACAACATTAGGGCAGACAGTACAGTTACAATATAACTCAATATAGGAGGAATCAGAGGGCCCTGCTCATTAGAGCTTACAATCTAAAGCCTCGTACACACAATCAGATTTTCCGACGGGAAATGTGTGATGACAGGCTGTTGGCGGAGAATCCAACCGTTTGTACCCTCCATCAGACAATTCTTGTGGTATTTTCAGCGGACAAATGTTGGATGGCAGGCTTTAAAATTTTCCGCAGACAAATGTCTGTTGTCGGATTTTCCAAGCGTGTGTACACAAAAATACAAAGTGTACACTCACATTTAAAAGTGCCCTCGAGCCGGAACTAAGCTATTCCAGCAGTTAAGGATGGGTGTCTTTAGTAGTGTGGTCAGCCTGTGTGCGGTAAGAGTCACCCCCGCATCCGGCTTGCGCTTCACCCCTCGTTCCCGTTCGTTCCGGACGTGCACGCTCACGTGATTAAAAATTTCCCAGCTGCCGCTACGCGTTTCGCATCATAGTATGCGTCATCAGGAAGCTACTACCACGCTACTAAAGACACCCATCCTTAACTGCTGGAATAGCTTAGTGCCGGCTCGAGGGCACTTTTAAATGTGAGTGTACACTTTCTATTTTTGTGATAATAAACGAGTTTTAAATGCACTGCGCAATGATCGTTGTCCATATATTTTGCATGAGGAATACCAAAGCTCAGGCATAGCAGGTGTGGAACAGTACAAAAGGTGGAGTGGTTATCCCTATTAATGAACCGAAGGCATATTATACAAGAAGTATTTGGTGAGTGGCCGATCTAAATGGTGGTGGTGTGTCACAAAAGTCACAATGAATCACAGATGATACACAGCGGCACTTAAAGGGCTGAAATTACAGCATTTATTGACGAATTTGCACTTTGGCACATGGACTTTATGTTAACCCTTTTTTTATGCTAGTAATTTTTACTTACAGATTGGTGAATATTGGTGATTTATAAATATGTTCTGATAGTGGGGGGATATATAAGTGGAACACACATATAATTTTAGGGGGGCATGAGGGAGTTTGTATTAGTTTATTGATTGTACAATTTATTGATTATTAACATGAAAGTGATGTATAAATATGAGTGGTGTATGGTAACAGAGTAGCGCACTCACACACACAGATTATAATAACAACTCCAAGGCCAATAATAAATAACACGTTATCTCCTCCGATTCCGCAAAATGTCTGGTTGACGAATGGCTGTTCAGAAACAAACTGAAAAGCGTGGAATAAAAAGCGCGGATCGACACTCACCAAACTTCTACTAACACAAAATTAGCAGGAGGAGCCGAAAGGGTTGCGCCTGACAATTCAACTTCCTCTTTATCGGCTCGTAGTACATCTAGTATGTCACTACGTTCGTGTTTGTTGGCCGACAAATGTGTACCGCTTGTATGCAAGACAAAATCCAGGCACACGCTCTTCAGACGAAAGTCCGACACTTTGTCTGCGGAAAATCCGATCGTGTGTACGAGGCTTAAGAGGGAGGGTCAAGTGATACAAAAGGTAATAAATGTGGGGGATGATCTGATGAGGAAAATGAAAGTACACTTGTTAGATAGGGGCAGGATAGGCTTCTCTGAAATTTTCAGGGATCGCCTAAAAGTGGATAGAGTTGGAGATAGTCAGACAGATTGGGGTATGGGATTCCAGAGGATTGGAGAGGCTCGGGAGAAGTCCTGGAGGCAAGTATGAGGGGAGGTGACGAGGGAACTATAGAGCAGGAGGTCTTGGAAGGAACAAAGAGGATGATTAGGTTGGTATTTAGAGACTAGGCTAGTGATGTAGCTGGGGGCAGAGTTGTGGATGGCTTTGTAAGTTATTGTTAGTATTTTGAATTTAATTGGTTGGGAGAGTGGCAACCAATGGAGGGATTGGCAGAGATGGGTAGCAGACGCTGAGCGGTTTGTAAGGTGGACGAGTCTGGCATCAGCATTCATGATGGATTAAAGGGGGAGCCTATTTAAAAGTAATCCAATGAGGAGAGAGTTTCAGTAATCGAGATAAGCAGGGAGCGAATCAGGAGCTTTGTTGAAGCTTAGGAGCTTAGGAAGGGACGTATTTTTGGAGATGTTGGTGTATAAGATTGGCTCAATAGTATACAAACCCATTAGCCTTACAATTCAGAAACTGATATCAAAAGTTGTACAATTCAAATATGTAACATGTGTGGTAACATTAGAAATCATGAAAAGGTTTTTGTTAAGCCAAGATTGTTATCTGATTAGTCAGAAACCTTATTCGAATGCAATGTCTTATTCAGCATCAGAGTGAAATGTGGACACATCTGGACGGTCAAGCAGGGAGTCTTTCTGGTAACCTAAACACATTCTCCCTGAGGTCTCATCTCTCAGACACCAGGAAGAAAGCCGTAAATATGTTGCTTAGCAGACAAAACACCCATGAAATAACAACTCCTGAGAATCTAAATATCCAGTGGCACTTACAGACCGTGGCCCAGCTTTTTCGAATCGCTAAAGTTCATATCTGTGTGTCTGAATATTTAAGGCGGTATTAAATCCAAAAGCAAACATTTATTATATTGCAGCTTACCAATTCTTAGATGTGATATCTGTATTTGTTTTGTTTTTTTAGGTTTGTTTCTTCTATTTTCATCTGGTGAACCAGCCAGCAAGTCTGTTGTGTCTCAAAAGCACAAGCTCTCCAGCAGAATCAGATTTACATGGATGAGGCAGACCACTTAACACTGACAGGGGTAGTTGCAATGATCATCTTTTTTTTTATTCATGCAAAAACTTTATCCCAAAAGGAAAAAACCTGTTTGCTGTAACTGATTAGAAAGTGTGAGCTGGAGTTTGGCTTCCAAATTCGAAAATTCAAAATTCAATAACCCGAAAACCCGAAAAATCATAAATCTGAAATAATAACTAACTAATAATGAGTTAACTATTATCTAACTATTAAATTATAGGTATTGTAATTTCCTTTCAAATTTGGCTGTTAGTGAACATAATGAATACGAATTTATCCCAAGTTACGAATTATCCAAAATAACGAATGCCGCATCTAAGCGAATGGAACATAACTAATTAATAATAATAAATAATAATAATAATAATAAAAACGTTTTACTACTATTATTATTATTTATTATTAATTCATTCCGTTTCATTTGCTTAGATGTGGCATTTGTTATTTCGGATAATTTGTAACTTCAGATAAATTCATATTCGTTACGTTCACTAACAAAATTTGAAAGGAAATTCCAATACCTATAATTTAATAAAATTTTTCCAATTTTCTAATTTTCAAATTTACGAAGTTTCTAATTTTCTAATTTATGAATTTACAAATTTTCAAATTTACGAATGACCCAAAAAACTAAAAACTAAAAATAAACGACTGAAACGAAAACAAACAAATTTTTCAGCAGTGCACATGTCTATCTTTTCATTTGTTAGTGTATCTAAATTTGCTAATACACTTTTAACCAATTCCCCACTGGCCTGTAGCAAAATGATGGCCAGGCAGGACAATTGTTGATCCGGGTGAATGTCATATGATGTCCTCCTGGATCTAACCTCACGCACAGCCCTGCTTTGGCGCGATATGTCCATCGTACATAGCTGATGACTGATCAGTGTACCGGCCTGCTGCTGATACCATGTGATCGCTGTGACCAATCAGAGCAGATCACATGACAATTGTAAACAATGGATGGCTTCCTTTCATGTCATCCATGGTGTACAATTGTGTTGCTAGCTGTGATTGGTCACAGTGATCACATGTTACAGACAGGGCCAATCACAGCCCATCTGTACCATGTGATTAGCTGTGACCAATCACAGCTAATCACAATAAAACACTGAATGAATCAGTTTAATTCAGTAAAAATGTTTGCTAATACCAGTGAAATTGTGACAAAAAATTACAAATTACAACAAAAAACTCGCAATGCCTCTTACTAAATACCTTGGATTGTCTACTTTCCAAAAAGGGGTCATTTTGGGGATATCCGTACTGTCCTGGTGTTTTTGGGCCTCAAGAAATGAGATAGACCTTCAGTACATCAGGATTGATTGATTTTCAGATATATACTATAGTTTGTGGACTCTATAACTTTCCTAAAGACTAAATAATATACACAGATTTAGGTTATTTTCACCAAAAATATGTAGCAGAATTCATTTTGGCCTAAATTTATGAAGAAAGATTATTTATTTGCAAAATTTCTTAACCGTCTACAATTTACAATAAAGTGAGTTCCGGTTTGCACCTAAGCTAGTGTTGTCTAGTTCTTGGGTGCAATGCTCAGCTATAACAGTTGGTTTCTGATTCCAGAGTGGAGAAAGACATATCTTGGCAGAGGCACCCAAGTGGGGTGCCAGGCAGTCTGTCACACTATCTATTTATCATTAGGAATCAGCAGATCTGCCTGGGTTCAATTCTTTGGTGATTCAACGAATGCTATTTGAGATTCAGGAAACCCAAACAATTCTATTAAAGTCTATGGGGGGGGGGGGATCCTGAGTCTTTAAAGTAGTTGTATACCTTAAAAAACAAAATATAAACTGAACATTTTGTATAACTAAGCAATACAGTACAAATATGATGCCCATAGTATGGCAGGGAAAAAAGCAAAAAAGCAGGCTGTCAGCTGCAATCCGCCCTGCTTTGATACTAGAAAAAAAAGCTGACACCTTCTAAAAAATTGTTGTCACCACGCCCCCTCTCCTTTGATCGACAGAGAAGAAGAGGAGACTCCTGCACTAGCATGAGTGGTGGGGGCGTGTCTGCAGCTGTTTACTTTCACTTTCTTCCTGCACATCTCCTTGGGACCAGGAGCAGGTAAACAACTCCCTATATGTAGAACTCAACAGACTGATGCCCCGTACACGCAGTCGGATTTTCCGATGGAAAATGTCCGATCGGAGCGTGTTGTCGGAAATTCCGACCGTGTGTGGGCTCCATCGGACATTTTCCATCGGATTTTCCGACACACAAAGTTGGAGAGCAGGAGATAAAATTTTCCGACAACAAAATCCGTTGTCGGAAATTCCGATCGTGTGTAATCAAATCCGACGGACAAAGTGCCACGTATGCTCAGAATAAATAAAGAGATGAAAGCTATTGGCCACTGCCCTGTTTATAGTCCCGACGTATGTGTTTTACGTCACCGCGTTTAGAACGATCGGATTTTCCGACAACTTTGTGCGACCGTGTCTATGCAAGACAAGTTTGAGCCAACATCCGTCGGAAAAAATCCTAGGATTTTGTTGTCGGAATGTCCGAACAAAGTCCGACCGTGTGTACGCCCTATAACAGATATTTTCCTGTAGGTTCATGTTTCTGGAGACAGCCAGCATGTTTATTTTGTGAGAAGCACAGATAGAGACAGATAAGCCATACTCCTATGATTTATAGGGGAGTGTAGAGGTGGGAGGAGAATCGGTGATGTCATGACTCCACTTCACGAGCTCGGGCAAATGTACACTCCCACAGACCAGGAGACAGTCCCAGGTCTGTGACAGACGATGAGAATGAAAAATGGGGGTACAGATATTGCGATTTTAGTTTTTATAAATCAAAGTATTAAAAAGGTGCATTTTTTTCTGGGACTGTCCCAATTTGACAAGTTTTTAGAAACAGGTTTCCCAACATTTTGCCTCGCTCACAGTGATCATCTCTCCCCCCATCTCTCCCCCCCCCAATCCATTTCTAGCAATCCTACATAGTGGGATAGATACCTACATGAGCACCCTTTGAGCATGTGTTTTTAGCTGCTTGCTCACTAGTACTCCGCAATTCAAATCTTTTTCAACAAAGATTATTAAAATAAAAAATTAAAAAATAGGCATTTTTTTTTACAATTGATGAGGATGGGGTTTACAACCACTTTAAGGAAGACAATGAAACCATGTAACCTTTAAATAATGAATAAATAAATAAAATTAATTAATTAATTAAACCTTTAAATAACATGCTTGCCTTAAATCTTTATATAATGATATGGAACTATGCAATTTTTAGAGACAGTCTTAGCTTAGCTTGGCCTACATATAGCAGCGGCACCCCAATCTGATTTACTGCATTTTGAAAAAATAGGCTTTCTTTCAGGTAGTCCTTTTTTTTTGGTAATTTCTTTTTAGTAGATTTATAAAATGTAAGGTATAAAACAGAGCTCAAAAAAAAACCAAAACAAAAATAAAGTAGATCATGTGTGGTTCTCAATGGTACTCGTCAGGGCTGTCCCCTCTCCCCTATCTTATTTGTCCTTTCGTTAGAACATTTCCTCTCAACGATAGGGAACAAACCCAGCATCCACGGAATTAAAACAGGCACCACAGAGCATAAATATGCGGCGTATACATATTATTTTATAATCAACAGCCCATTAATTCACTCCCTAACCTGATGTCGGCCTTTACAGTGTTCGGAACCATCTCCAATTTTAAAATTAGCCTGTCCAAATCCGAAATATTGAACATCTCGATCCCGCATAAAACTGTAGCTTAATTGAAACCATCCTTTCCCCTTAGTTGGCAACCTCACTCGATGAAATATCTTGGCATATTCCTTACTCCTAACCCAGCTTCTCTGTTCCGTGTAAACTTTATCCCATTACTAAACTCGATTAGATCAGATCTGCATAAATGAACCCAGCTAGCACACTCATGGTTGGGGAGAATCAGCATTGTGAAGATGAACATCTTGCCCAGGGTGCTCTTCATGTTCCAAATAATCCCTTGTAAGATCCCCTTGGCGTTCTTTACAGTGTTGAGATCGATAGTATGCAAATACATCTGGAACCGCAAACGACCCCGAATTGCTAGAAATTTACTTATTAAACCTAAAAGGGAAGGGGGCCTAGCCCTGCTAGACCTTAAGAGTTACTTCTTAGCGATAGTATTGAATAGAATATCAGACTGGAAATACCATAAAGAATCTAAGCTGTGGGTACAACTAGAATTAGACCTAAGTGGTGTGGACTTGTTCCCTCAGATATGGATACCCAGGAAATTTTGAAAGCTATCCCCGGACACTTACTTGGTCTACGCTCACGGTCTGGGACTCATTATGCAAAACGCACAAATGGATGTACAAACTGGACATACATATTGGCCTAAATTTATGAAGCAATTATTTTTTTAACGTTTTTTTATTGGATATGTTTTATAGCAGATAGTAATCTTTTTTTTTTTTTTTTCAAAACTGTCTGTCTTTTTTTGTTTATAGCACACAAAATAAAAAACGCAGAGGTGATCAAATACCACCAAAAGAAAGCTCTATTTGTGGAAAGAAAAATGACATAATTTTATTTGGGTACAGCATTGCATGACTGCACAATTGTCAGTTAAATTAACGCAGTGCTGTATCACAAAAAATAGCCTGGTCAGGAAGGGGGAAAAAGCTTCCGGAGGTCAAGTGGTTAAATTACTCTCTACATTGAGGGAATGCGCCGTGTTTGGAGAAGTAAGTCAATTAAAATGTAATGTAACTAAATTTGAGTTGCTAAATATTTGGATGTGACAATTTTGGCAGATTAGACTAACTCCACCTTTTGCACTAAGCTACATGTTACACCCTTATTTCTTGTCCCACACTTTTCTCCCCTCCTAATCCTGGATCCATTTTCCACTTCTTTGACACTACAGGTTCTTTCAGATCGATTGCTTAGGGCAGCCTTTTTTCAACCAGGGTGCCCAGGCACCCTGGGGTGCTTATGGGTTTCTTCAGAGGTGCCTTGGAAAAATGCCTAAAAATTGCCCCAATGTTGTATATAAACTTGAGGCTGGAAGATTGTAATGGTAAACAATGAAAACCATCCACCTGCCTACAACCAATTACATCATTCGTTTATAAGGAAAACATCAGACGCCTGCACAGCATCCTTGTTTGCCCCTCCCCTGCCCATCTCCATCAGCACCAGGGTCACATTAGCTAAGTGAGGGGAAGAAAATGAGGGAGAAGAGAAATATTGCAATACTAGTCATTACCAATGTGCAAAGGTGTATTTGGTTTGGAAGAATAAATCACCTCTAAAGTTGGGTGTACTACATGTGTGGATGTTGTTGTGTTATGTTAAACCAGCATTTCTCACCTTCTTCAACACAGAGGAACCCCTGAAATAACTTTCTGGTCTCAGGGAACCCCTGCTAAAAATGACTATATCTATAACTCATGATACACTTTAAGGTCATCACAGAGGATAAGGGGGCACTCTTTACGTCTAGAGGAAAAAAGATTTCATCTCCAAATACGGAAAGGTTTCTTCACAGTGCTGTGAAAATGTGGAATAGACTCCCTTCAGAGGTGGTTTGGGCAAGCTCAGTAGATTGCTTTAAAAAAGGCCTGTATTCTTTCCTAAATGTACACAATATAACTGGGAACTAACATAGGTAAAAATGATCCAGGGAAAATCCGATTGCCTCTCGGGGGATCAGGACGGGTTTTTTTCCCCTGCTGTAGCAAATTGGATCATGCTTTGCTGGGGTTTTTCACCTTCCTCTGGATCAACTGAGGGTAAAGAATTGTGTATATGGGATTGTATATGGGATTTTGTTTTTGGTTGAACTGGATGGACTTGTGTCTTTTTTCAACCTGATTAAATCTGTGACTATGTAACTATATACATTAGTGTGATGGTCCATGAGAAGAATTACCTCCTTACAGATAGCTAAAAAGATCAATGGTGTCAGTGGGAACTTATCTGAGAGGCAGACATTGCTCATTGCTCAAGGAACCCCTAGCAACCTCTGGAGGAAGCCAATGATTCCATGGAATGCTGGTTGAGGGGTAGGTAGGGTATATACCGGCTCTTTAGGGTCGACTATAATATCTACTCCCCCAAACTTTCACAAACACCTTCCATAAAACATGTACTTGACCAATTGAGCAAACTCAAACCCACCCTTGTCAACCTCGGGGTTGACCTTAATTTGCCATTTTCTCCACCATAAGATTTCTGCATTCTATCTCCTATTGGCTTTCCCGTCGCCAATGACCTACCAATCACGTGTATTTAGACAACACATTCAGAAATATAAACTATTTGATAGCTGATGAACAAAACCCCCTAAAAGAAAACTGTACTTATTTTTCTTTAAACCTCATAGTACTCATACTAGGACTGATTATATTTTTAGTAACTCATCAGCTTTACAAGTTACTACATCTGCCTTACTCTTCCCTATAAATTGTTCGGATCATACTCCTGTAATCTCAGAATTATAAATAACACCTCATAAAGTAAAAAACTTACCAATGGTGACAATGATTATCTGCTCAAATCAGACACTTCAAAATCATGCTGAGAATTGGCCTTACAACAAGTACTTTCTTGAAAATGTAAATTCAATCTTCCACATTATGACAATAGGGGATGTACACAAGGATGTTATAGGAGGGCATTGTATAGCAGAAGCATCGCTAATACTCTATGCTAAATACTCTATCTCTTCAAAAATTCTATAAATCAAACGTAACATTTGCAGAAACTTGTCCACACTGCTATTCCAGCATATCAACACTCCGTTCGATTGTTGTACGACTGAGCGCCTGATTTTTGTCAAAAGCGCGTGTGCAGGATTTTGTCTAACATACTAGCTATCCGCAAATTGTCGTTTGACAAACACGAAAGTAGTGACGTACTATAAGAGTATAAAGAAAAAGTTAATTTCACAAGCGCCACCCTTTGGGCCCCTTCTGCTAATTTTGTGTTAGTAGAAGTTTGGTGAGCGTTGATTCGCGATTTTCAGATCGTACAAAACAAATGCCTTTTAAAATAAGTTTCGGCATAACTAAATCAGTATCACCAGCAAAGCAGCTTCATTATTATCCCATTAAAGAAGATGAGAATGTGAGCTGCATTTCGTCATTTCATTTAATTGCCGCGTCACGAATGTTAATTCTAGATTACGAACAGTAGTTTACAAGTCTGAACTCTTCTGGCTCGTTCCTTGATTCCAAGCATACATGTTTGTACTTTCGACTTTTGTGTGACGATTTCTGTACTGACCATCCAAAAATCAGACATTGAGTTCACATCCGACAAAAATTTTATAGCCTGCACATCCAGCTTTTGTCTGATGGAAAAGTCAAATCAGAAAGCACCGTACTAACGATCCGAAAATCCGCAGACAGCTCGTCTTACAAATTTTCCCTTCTGATTTTTGTATTGTGTGTAAGAGGCCTTAAGCCTCATACAGACAGTTCAATTGTTGTACGACCGAGTGTCTGATTTTTGTCAAAAGCGCGTGTGCAGGATTTTGTCTAGCATACTAACCATACGCAAATTGTCTTTCAACAAACCTGAACGTAGTGACGTACTACGAGAGTATAAAGAGGAAGTTCATTTCTCCAGCGCCACCCTTTGGGCTCCTTCTGCTAATTTCGTGTTAGTAGAAGTTTGGTGAGTGTTGATTTGCGCTTTTCAGATTGTTCATGATCATTCGTTCGTCTACCAGCCATGTTGCGAAATAAGAGGAGAGAATGTGCGGTTATTGGGCTAGCAGTCATTACTTTGACCCTAGTCCTTTCCAGGAACAGGAGGAAGAGGAGTTTTTGTACCAAAAATTGGTTGCTCAATCGTGATCAATAATGTCATATGTCTTTGCTGCGGGAGCTCCAGGAGCATAATCCGGATGATTTTCGGAATTATGTCCGGAAGACGGATCCCTGCTTTCACCACCTCTTGGCATTGGTGACGCCCTATATTAAGAAGCAGGACACATGTTTGAAGCTTTCCATCACTCCTGAGCAAAGGCTCATAGCCACCTTGCGGTACTTGGCAATGGGGAGAAGCCTCCAGGATCTGAAATTTACTGGGATCTCCACCCAGGCTCTGGGAGTCATTATTCCAGAGACCTGCTCAGCCATCATTCAAGTGCTGCAGAAAGCCTATATTATGGCAGGTTTTTTCATGTATCATGACCTAGTAAGAAGAGTAAAAAGTATTAAGGGAACGATGGTCAAGTGGCTGAGGCCCTACATAGTGAGTTATTGTAAAGTTAAGTTAATTGTAAACTTAATGAAATACTTACTTGCAACCTGCTTGCCCTTCAGACACCTACACTACTAGGAATGTACACACTGCAAATACTCTATAATCTTATCCCTGGTGCCTAGGTCTCCCAAACTCGGGTACCTAGAAACACTGACAGCTCCTTCTACCTCTTCCTTCTCCATGCAAATGTTAAGGCACTACATACTTTGCTAATTTGTGGAGTTGGTGTTTGGTTTGGACATCTAAACACTCGACATGTCAATACATTCGAAGCAATATTCAAAGAATACTTACTTGTGCAAACAAGAGGCTACCGAACACTTTCTTCCTCTTCTGGTTCACTTTGGCCCTCACTGTGACTCACGTCAGGGGATTTTTTGTCAACAATTACAATGTCTGTGCTAGGTCCAGGAGACAGATCCCATGGTTCCAAAGACACATCTTGGGGGATCTCACCATACTCAGTTTCCTCTAAAAAGTTACAATACAACAGTCATTAATCCTCCCCAAGTCTCATCTGTTTCTAGCATACATTTTGCTACATTATTTGACCAACCTTGCACTTGGTCTTACGGAAAAGTTTTCTCCTCACTAGTGGACTCCACAATGCTGAACTCTGGAGGATTTGCTGGGGAAAATGCATAAAAAAGGGAAGGTGATGGCATTTTCCAGATGGCAAACACTTGACAAGTGCCAACATTGAAAAAGTCCTGCAGTTCACCCCCACCCCTCTTATCTCCTATGCAATATAGGATATATGATGACCATCATAGCAGGCGTGACTCTGTGTGACTGGGAGCACCGGGGGGCCTCTCCTCTACCCATGTCTACACTGGCAAGGCTGCATTAATCAAATATGCTTTATATTTACCTTCATCTTTGGAATCACAAGTCATACAAACAAAGCAAAATAGCACAGTATAGCACACTAACTAACAAATAGCACTGAACAGAACGCTGTTCTATCTCTCTCCATACCGAAATCACACTGAAAATGGCTGCCATTGAAAGAATACTTTTATACTGTGGGGCGGGAATGAGCCATGATTGGATAAAGTCATGATGACAGTGCCCAATCATGGCTCTAACAGTGCTCTGTGCCCTGATTGGCTGAAGCTTTTACTGCTTTAGCCAATCAGGGCCTGCAATGCACTGTTCAGCGCCGCAATGCATTGTGGTTGGTTCGGGTTGCCGAACAAACGGTCGAACAACCCGTTTGTTCGGCTGTTCGTCAAATGCCCGAACAGCAAAAGTTCCGCCCGAACTTATGCTCGGGCCGAACCGTTCACCCATCCCTACTCTATACATTATTGGTCTTATGGGTCCCATTCTCCATGCAATGATGATATTATGCTCTACCCCATCTACCAGTGTTAAACTCCCTCTGTCTTTGTCCAAAAAATAACTATTCGAAATGGAAAGGGTGCCTGTTATAACTCCTGTTTTTAGCTTTATTCAGTATATATAATACCTAACAACATCTGTAAGACAAAATCCGAATTTGAAATGAATCGTTCACAATATCTTTGTATGAAAACATGGTACTTTAACTCGACCTGAACTGTTGACCTCCCTCCCAAACCTTCACAAAGAGATTAGGATCTATAGTCAGATCTCAGGTTACAGAGCTAACCTTACTGAAGCATTACCTGTAAATATTGCTCTGGATCTCTTAACCCTTACAAAGGAACCTCCTTCCTGTTTACTCCTCAAGTGCCCACCATAACTTCTACTATGGTTTAGACCTGGGCAGCTCGCTCTCTCTGACATACCAGAAAAACATAAACTGTCCAACAAAGCCATTTGTGGTTTTCTCCAAATCCTCTATTTCAGAAACTACTTACCAAAGGCTTTAACATTTAACATTCAGGCCCCATTCACACCTCAGCATTTTGTAGCGTGAAGCTCCAAAATCTGGAGGAAAAAAAAAATTTGTTATTCTCTATGGAGTTGGTTCACATCTCCATACCTTGTCACCCAGTAGTGCATTTAGGTTTTGTGCTGCCTTAGGCCTGACTAAACTCGTGCACCCCCTAATTTAAAAATGACCCACCCCTTCCTGTCAAGGCCACACCCCTTGCTGTTTAAGACCCGCCCTGAAATTTTCGAGTGGGGACACTAGTTCTGAGGGCCTGGATTCCCTTAATTTGCATAGATTTCCTCTCACTTCCTGTTTGGCTATGGGGCAGGAAGTGAAGGGAAATCTCTGCAATGGGACAGGGATGGTAAAAAATAAACTGAAAGGGGTTATAACCCTCCCTTACTCTATCCTAAATGAAAAAAAAGTGTTGCCTATAGTTCTACTTTAAGCACAAATTTCTGATAATTTTATGGAGAGGACTAAGAAGATATAACCATGCCAATGGTGCAGCAAAAAACATACAGTATAGCACAGTGATGAAGGTTTGTTGTCCAGGATGAGAGGACAGTCAAAATTAGAAGCGCCCCCCCCCCCCCCCAGTTGCCCGCATACCAGAAGCAGTGAGGCCGCTTTATGGGGGCACTAAACTTATTTGCCTCTCAGCCCAATCCGCCCCATAAGACTGGTTCTACACTAACAGTGTAGCGCAAGCTGGTGGGGACTCTTTTTGTGCTGCCGCCCTGCAAAGTGCTGCCCTAGGCCTGGGCCTTGTTGGCCTAGGCCAGGATACAGCGTTGATGTCGCCTGAAGCCAAATGCCTGAAGCTCAAAATGTTCTGGTGCTTTTTTGTAACTCAAATTGGGCAGATTTGGACATTTTTGGAGCATTTTTACTCCTATAGAAATTAATGGAAATGTGCAATGCGCGTTTTGCGCAATATTTTGCTCAAATGCAAAAATATAAAAAGAAAAAAAAAATATACCAATATAGATGGCAGAGAAAAACACTTCATCATAGGATCAATATAGAAATATTTTCTATTTTGCACAATTGTGGTGGTTATTATACACAAAAGTTAGCGCAATCCACTTTTTACTAGTGATGTCACCTGGCCCAATAATTTACTGGCTGGGAATTTCTGGTCATGTAAACAAAGGGCAGGTATGGTGGCTGACATCACTGACTGAGTCGTTCATCAAGATTGACATGGATCATTTGATTGACAACACTAGATTTTTTTTTTTTTAAATAAACGACTTGAGTGAATTTGTGTGTGTTTATTTACTATTGTAATTTGTTTGTAAGTAACTAGGGGCACAATATATCCCTTACTAATTCACATAGAGGGGAAGGAAATCTGGGGCTCCCTTATCCTAAAGGAGCCTTCCAGATTCAGATAAGTCTCCCACCAACCCCCCTCACACTTGGTCCAGGTTATGCAGTAGAGGCCTTTGGTATGGTTTAAAGGGGTTGTAAACCCTCGTGTTTTTAACCTTAATGCATCCTATGCATTAAGGTGAAAAAACTTCTTCTAGTGACCGGCCCCCCAGCCTCCCTGTTTTACTTACCTGAGCCCTGGAATTTCCCACAGTGGAGACACGCTCTTCTTCTGCCCGGGGTTCTCGGCTCTTAAATGGGTAGAGTGATAGCAGTGAAGCCATTGGCTCCCACTGCTGTCAATCAAATCCAATGACGCGGGTGCCGGGGGGTGGTGTCAAGTCCTACATTCGGCGTCTATGGAAGCCGAATGCTGGACTTGGGAGCGCTCCCGCAAGGTAACCCCCTGGAAGAGCGCTTCTCCTAGGGAGTTATATGATGCGGGGAGGAGCCGCGAGAGCCGCCGAGGGACCCCAGAAGTCGAGGATCTGGGGCAGCGTAGCTTTACAATCACTTTAAGTGGTTGGAGCAGCACAGATTTTGAGGGGAAACCGATGCCGTTGCTGTTTTTTGCAAAGGTTTCGCCTTTAAAATTCATTTAGATAACTACACCAGCTACAACCCCTGGCAAAAAGTATGGAATCACCACTCCTGGAAAATGTTCATTTGATTGTTTGTGTAGAAAAAAAACTAATCACAGACATGCCTCAAATCTATTTTCATTTAACATTCCAACCTTCTGTCTTTAAGAAACACTTAAAAAAATGTAAAAGAAAGAATACTGTAGTCAACTGCAACAGTTTTTGCAGATCAAGCAGAGGAAAAAAAATGGAATCACTCAATTCTGAGGAAAATATTATGGAATCATGAAAAAAACACTACAGTACACCACTAGTACTTTGTTGTACCACCTCTGGCTTTTATAACAGCTTGAATTCTCTGAGGCATGGATTTAACTATCAACAAACATTATTCTTTATGAATCCGGCTCCAGCTTTCTCTTATCGCAGTTGCCAGATCAGCTTTGCAGGTTGGAGCCTTGTCGTGGACCATTTTCTTTAATTTCCACAATAGATTTTCAATTGGATTGAGGTCCAAACTATTTGCAGGCCATGCCATTGACATTGTGGGGCAGATTTACGAAAAACTGGAGCACTCAGAATCTGGTGCAGACGTACATGGTAGCCAATCAGCTTCTAACTTCAGCTTGTTCAATTAAGCTTTGACAATTAAACATGGAAGCTGATTGGTTTCTGTGCAGAGCTGCACCAGATTTTGCTCTTTCCAACTTTAGTAAATCTCCCCCGATATGTCTTTCTTGAAGGAAAGTTTTCATGGCTTTTGCCCAATGGCAAGATGCATTATCATCTTGAAAAATGATGTCATCATCACCAAACATCCTTTCAATTGATGGAATAGGAAAAGTGTCCAAAATCTCAATATAAACTTGTGCATTTATTGAAGATTTAATCACTGTTATCTCCTCCGTACTTTTACCTGACATGCAACCCCAAATGATCAATGATTGTGGAAATTTGCATGTATTCTTCAGGCAGTCTTCATACATTTCATCGGAACGTCACCAAACAAAAGTTGCAGAATCATTACCCTGCCCAATCATGGACTGTGGATGACTTTCATCCAGTCATCCACAGTTCATGATTGCTTTTCTTTAGCCCACTGTAACCTCGTTTTTATCTGTTTATGTGTTAATGATGGTTTTCTGTATGTAAATCCCATTTCCTTTAGGCGATGTCTTATGCCCTGTACACACGGTCGGATTTTCCGACGGAAAATGTGCGATAGGACCTTGTTGTCAGAAATTCCGACCGTGTGTGGGCTCCATCACACATTTTCCATCGGAATTTCCAACACACAAAGTTTGAGAGCTTGCTATAAAATTTTCCGACAACAAAATCCGTTGTCGGAAATTCCGATCGTGTGTACACAAATCCGACGCACAAAGTGCCACGCATGCTGAGAATAAATTAAGAGACAAAAGCTATTGACTACTGCCCTGTTTATAGTCCCGACGTACGTGTTATACGTCACCGCGTTCAGAACGATCGGATTTTCTGACACCTTTGTGTGACCATGTGTATGCAAGACAAGTTTGAGCCAACATCCGTCGGAAAAAATCCATGGATTTTGTTGTCGGAATGTCCGACCGGGTGTACGGGGCATTACAGTTCGGTCACAGGCATTGACTCCAGTTTCTGGCCATTTGATCCTCATTTGTTTTGTATATTTTGTTTTCAAGGTATATTGCTTTAAGTTTTCTTACTTGACGCTTTGATGTCTTCCTTGGTCTACCAGTATGCTTCCCTTTAACAACCTTTCCATTTGATTTGTACTTGGTCCAGATTTTAGACACAGCTAACAACCAACATCTCTTGCAACATTCCGTGATGATTTACCTCCTTGAAGAAGTTTTATATTCATCTCCTTTCTTTCAACTTACATCTCTCGTGTCGGAGCCATGATTCATGTCAGGTTGGTGCAACAGCTCACCAAGGTGTGCAAGCACTCTTTTTTTTAACTGCAGACTAATTAGCAGATGTAATCTGATGCAGATGTTTGTTTTAGAACTGCAAAGTACATGGTGATTCCATAATATTTTCCTCAGAATTGCAATTGACTACTTTTTACATTTTTTTAAGTGTGTCTTAAAGCCAGAAGGTTGGAATGTTAAAGGAAAAAAGTTTCAAGGCATGTCTGTGATTCCATTTTTTTTCAACATAATTAAACAATTGAATGAACATTTTCCAAGAGTGGGACTTTGAATGAGGCTGTTGCCTAGTTTGGATTTGGTTAAATGTAAAGAAGTTTATTTGGTATAAAAATACATTACAATAATAATAATATCGCATGTATAAACTGTTATCATAAAATGCACATATGGCATCAGCTTTCGCAACACATAGAAATATGGAATAACAAATGTTAGTGTAACAAGTATAAGATCATATAGGTACATGTAGACTAGGCGGCACACAACAACGTGGTAAAAATGCATATAAAAATTCTAATAATAAAAGAAGGTATGTATGAATTGGATTCTATTAGGGCATATAGCTACATTCTAATTTACTGACGCGTTTTGTGTAACAACACTTCCTCAGGGGCGGATGCTATAGGGTATCTGAAAAAACAGAGTGTAATTAAGTCAGATGTTTGACTAAGTACAACTGGAAAGGACAAAATTGTCAGTTCTTCAACGACTTGTGGTGTATGCGGGCCAGGGCCAGAAAGGTTTTGCCAGGGGTTGTACATCATTCAAACTGATTCCAAACCTCCCCTTTTTCAAATTCTTTATGTATATAAATAAATGTCCAACAAAGCAGTACATGGGAAAATAGCAGCAACGTCTTATAACAGGTTAAGTGTCATACAAGAAAGAGACACATAGAAAATGTATATAAAATATAAACTGAAAGAATACCAAATGAATGTTAAATAACGTATGCCATTAAGGAAATGGAAAGGACCAACTAATTGAAAGAACGAACCTAACGATGAGGAGAGTAACCTGAGAATCGGCTATAAGCCACACTGGTTGTAAGAGAGAAAGATGTTCCCAAGATCCAGTACTGTCTGTTACCAGTCATGTTACATGCTCAATTTGACACCCAATTTGCTAAGAGGGAGAAGGGAGGTCAAGGGAGCAGAAAAAGTGAGAGAATACAGAGGGCAAGATGGAGGAGTAGGGGGTAGGAGGAGAGGGGAAGGAAAACAAAAAAAGCCCGGGGGGGGGGGGGGGGAGTGGAGAATATCATGCTGGAGGGCGACGGATAAAGTGAAGGCTGAGAGAATTCAATTCTCAGAACAGGCGTCTAGAAGGGGCATTTCCCCCATCAAAGTAGATGAACATGTTCCAGTAGGACCATGTTTACGTATATTGCTCCTGCCTAGCTGCCTTTGGGTGGTGAAGACAAAATCTTCCAGCTTGTTAACATCCTCAACTTTGTTGAGCCACATCGAGATGGGAGGGTTTAGATCATTCCACTTTAGGACGATACAAGCTTTGGCGACATTAAGTAAGTGAGGGAGGACTGGTTTCTTGAAGGTCTTTATAGGGATAAAAAAGCAATGGAGGAGGAAGAAGGCATGATCATCTGGGACCCAGAAATCCATGAATTGTTGAGTAAGTCTGCATACCTCTATACAATAGTGGTCTAATTTCGGGCAGGACCAAAACCGAAGTTTTTTTTCCTGGCTAAAGGCTATACCAGGGAGTTACACCAGGCATTTGTTATCCTACTCTACATAGCTATCTGCTCTCTTTCATGCCTGCAATCACAGTACCTGTCAGGGGGACGTCTTGCAGCATCAGCTTACTTTGCTCACAGATGTTTTGTGACAGAATGCAGGTAAGAAGATCAGAGATCAGGGGAGAGATCAGAGAGGAAAGAGAAATGAGCTAATCTGTCTGCTGCTTCTCCTTTCACTGTCCACCCACAGGCTGGGGGGTGGGGGCAATACCTGTAAGTGTACAGTATCTCACAAAAGTGAGTACACACCTCACATTTTTGTAAATGTTTTATTATATCTTTTCATGTGACAACACTGAAGAAATGACTCTTTGCCACAATGTAAGGTAGTGAGTGTACAGCTTCTATAACAGTGTAAATTTGCTGTCCCCTCAAAATAACTCAACACATAGCCATTAATGTCTAAAATGCTGGCAACAAAAGGGAGTACACCCCTAAGTGAAAATGTCCACATTGGGCCCAAAGTGTCAATATTTTGTGTGGCCACCATTATTTTCCAGCACTGTCTTAACCCTCTTGGGCATGGAGTTCACCAGAGCTTCACAGGTTGCCACTGGAGTCCTCTTCCACTCCTTCATCACGACATCACGGAGCTGGTGGATGTTAGAGACCTTGCGCTCCTCCACCTTCTGTTTCAGGATGCCCCATAGATGCTCAATAGGGTTTAGGTCTGGATACATGCTTGGCCAGTCTATCACCTTTACACCCAGCTTCTTTAGCAAGGCAGTGGTCATCTTGGAGGTGTGTTTGGGGTCATTATCATGTTGGAACATTGCCCTGTGGCCCAGTCTCTGAAGGGAGGGGATCATGCTCTGCTTCAGTATATCACAGTACATGTTGCCATTCATGGTTCCCTCAATGAACTGTAGTCCCCCAGTGCCGGCAGCACTCATGCAGTTCGAGACCATGACACTCCCCCACCATGCTTGACTGTAGGCAAGACACACTTGTCTTTGTACTCCTCACCTGGTTGCCGCCACACACGCTTGACACCATCTGAACCAAATTAGTTTATCTTGGTCTCATCAGACCACAGGACATGGTTCCAGTAATCCATGTCCTTAGTCTGCTTGTCTTCAGCAAACTGTTTGCGGGCTTTCTTGTGCATCATCTTTAGAAGAGGATTCCTTCTGGGACGACAGCCATGGAGACCAATTTGATGCAGTGTGTGGCGTATGGTCTTAGCACTGACAGGCTGACCCCCCCACCCCTTCAACCTCTGCAGCAATGTTGGCAGCACTCATATGTCCCAAAGACAACCTCTGGATATGATGCTGAGCACGTGCACTCAACTTCTTTGGTTCACCATGGCGAGGCCTGTTCTAAATGGATTCTATTCTGTTAAACTGCTGTATGGTCTTGGCCGCGATAGTGCAGCTTAGTTTCAGGGCCTTGGCAATCTTCTTAAAGCCTAGGCCATCTTTATGTAGAGCAATCATTGTTTTTTAGATCCTCAGAGAGTTCTTTGCCATGAAGTGCCATGTTGAACTTACAGTGACCAGTATGAGAGATTGAGAGTGATCACACCAAATTTAACACACCTGCTCACCATTCACACCTGAGACCTTGTTACACTAACGAGTCAAAGGACAACGGGGAGGGAAAATTGCTAATTGGGCCCAATTTGAACATTTTCATTTAGGGATGTACTCACTTTTGTTGCCAGTGGTTTAGAAATTAATGGCTGTGTGTTGAGTTATTTTGAGGGGAAATTTACACTGTTATACAAGCTGTACACTCACTACTTTACATTGTAGCAAAGTGTCATTTCTTCAGTGTTGTCACATGAAAAAATATAATAAAATATTTACAAAAATGTGAGGGGTGTACTCACTTTTGTGAGATACTGTATATTTTTTTGTATTAAGGTGTCACATCTAAAAAAAAATCATTAGAATACAATAGAGAAATATCAGACTTTTGAGGCACCATATATAAAAAATATAGGTTTTAAAATGTCCATAAATTCCAAATATCCATCACAAAAACTACCCGATCTGTAATGCCCTGTACACAAGGTCGGATTTTCAGACGTAAAAAGTGCGATCGGATTGTGTTGTCGGAAATTCTGATCGTGTGTAGGCTCCATCGGACTTTTTCCATCGGAATTTCCGACACACAAAGTTTGAGAGCAGGCTATAAAATTTTCCGACAAAAAAATCGGATCGGTTAAATTCCGATCATGTGTACACAAATCCGACGCACAAACTGCCACGCATGCTCAGAATAAATTAAGAGACAAAAGCTATTGGCAACTGCCCCGTTTATAGTACCCACGTACGTGTTTTACGTCACTGCATTCAGAACGATCGGATTTTCCGACAACTTTGTGCGACCGTGTGTATGCAAGACAAGTTTGAGCCAACATCCATCGGAAAAAATCCATGGATTTTGTTGTCGGAATGTCCGATCAATGTCCGATTGTGTGTACGGGGCATAAGTGTTACTGAACTGCAGCAAAGAAAAATCAAGTCAGGCTGCGTGGTGTACTAGAGCTGTGTAAATCTCAGGACTGGATGGACAGAAAAACAAATTGGGCATGATAAAAGCTCTCCTATATTCTACCTGTGTATTTAGCTGTTTAAAATTGGATGGAAAATCTGCACTCAGGTAAACAGATACAAATACCTACCCTAATAGTAGGCATGAACAAAAAATAGATAAACAACCAGTTACACATAAGAATACATAAAATAAGATAAAATAAAAATTATGACCTTGTTAGGAGACACATCTCAATTTGTTATTATTATTATTATTATTATTTCACAGTATATACATCAATGAAGACCATGCATCATAAAAATAATATAGAACATACCAAAATACAAAATGTGCATAAATAAATAAATGATATCACAATAGATCTCTAAACATTAATGATCTATAAATTAACAAAGACCATAAGTCATAAAAATAAACTATGTTTCAGATTTTTTATTATTTATGGTCTTTGCTAAGGAATGTTATTATAAACATTTAGATAACTATTGTGATATAATTTATGCACATTTTGTATTTTTTTATGATTCGTGGTCTTCATTGATGTATATACTGTGAAATAAATTGAGATTTGTCCCCTCACAGGGTCACAATTTTTATTTATTCTTATGAGAGCTGCTCTGGTTGTTTATCTATATAAGGCTGTTTCATTGGAGTTCAATTTACTAATCTGTCCATATTTTACCTTTAGTGCTCTTACGTTTCTAGATATGTTTAGAATACATTTCCAAACCACAGTTTTCTCAACCTACCACAACAAAGGTCACATTATGCTCATTATATAAAAGCCCTAAAGAGTTACAGTAACATACTGAAAGTTCCCATCAAGGAAAATGATTTAACCACGAAATACGAATCTGGCCCTCTTGTTAATAATTACACTATAAAGACTTCCTTATCCACTTCCAAGCACAGGATTTGAAATACTCTACCTCAAAAACTGTTGTTTCCTACATAGTAGGAGTGCAATTAATGGCCATTGTCAACATTTTAACTGTAGGAACACTTTTATTAATTCATTGTACTGAAAGGGATTTTTTTTTATCCTGTTTTTATTGTAGGTGTATAAAAGACCCCACATTAAATACTTACTCTGCTTGTGTTTAAAAAGATACATTTATTAAAATATTATTGAATACAAAGCTGAATTCATTTATGTCTTCTATAACTGGTGTTCAGCCTTAAACTTTCTCCATTCTATCCAAAACAAAAAATAAAGTCAAAGTGGGTTATTTTAACTGACAATTGCGCGGTTGTGCGACGTTGTACCCAAATAAAGTTTATGTTCTTTTTTTACAAAAATAGAGCTTTCTTTTGGTGGTATTTGATCACCTCTGTGGTTTTTATTTTTAGCGCTATAAACAAAAAAAGAACGACAATTTTGAAAAAAAAAATATATTTTTTACTTTTTTGCTATAAAACACATTCAATAAAAAAATGTAAAAAATCTAATTTCTTCATCAATTTAGGCCAATATGTATTCTGCTACATATTCTTGGTAAAAAAAATCCCAATAAGCCTATATTGATCGATTTGCGCAAAAGTTATAGCGTCTACAAACTATGGGATATTTTTATGGAATTTTTTTTTTTTTTTCAATTTTTTTTCTATTAGTAATGGCGATGGTCAGCGACTTATAGCAGGACATCAATATTGAGGAAAACAAATTGGACACTGACACTTTTGAATCTTTTTTGGGGACCAGTGACACCAGTACATTGATCTGTGCAAAAAATTTGCACTATCTCTATACTAATGACACTGGCTGGGAAGGGGTTAACATCAGGGGCGCTCCATGGGTTAACTGTGTGCCTAGCTGGTGTTTCAGTGTATGGGGGAAGTGCTTTTACTAGTGGAAGGCATGGATCTGTGTTTCTGCTTTACCAAAACACGAGATCCATGCCTTCTGTACTAACAGAATGGCAATCTGCCTTGTTTACATAGGCAGACTGCCGTTCTGCCTGTTGTACAGAACGATCAGCGGGTGCCGGCAGACATTGGGACTTTCACTTTTTCAGGCAATAGGTGTTTGGTGTTGGTTTATAGTTCATGAATACTGTATATACTTGTACCATTCAAAAAGAGATATTTTTTTTTTAGTAGCGAATGGGTGGAAAAAATAGTACATATTGAACCAATATGTGTAAATGGTACAAGTATAAAAGGGAAGACACTGTATGAGAAAAGAAGGATGCTGCACACCCCGATAAGTGTCAAACAGGGAATTTTCCCCCGTGTGGGGTTTTTGAGCAGTGAATGGGTGGAAAAAATACTACATGTAATTTAAGATTACTGAGATTTTTTATTGATGACATAATATCAAAAAATTGACACAGATGGTTAAAATATGAGCTGTGGTACAGGAGATATAAAAGCAATAACACAGGTGAGACCGAACACAATTTACATAATTTTCAAGCGCTAAAAATGTTAAGGATAATAATCGGGACATCTGGGATTCTCCTTTATTGTGACTCTTCGTAAGCCACGCATGAAAGGTCGGCTCTTTTCGCTGGTGTGCCGGCTGGCCGGGGACTCCCGGTGGGATCAAGTGGAGGGGGGTTTTTAGAGGATCTTCATTTCAGGAGACATCGCACAATACAGTGTGATTGGTAACTATATAGACAAATGTTCATTACTACGGCATTTTATTTTGTGGTTATGTTTATGAATTTCAATATTTGTACAAATATTTTTACAGCGTATTAATCCTCTGATGAAGACCCGGCGGGGTCGAAATGTGTCAGGATTCGCTTATTGTCATTAACATTTTTAGCGCTTGAAAATTATGTAAATTGTGTTCGGTCTCACCTGTGTTGTTGCTTTTATATCTCCTGTACCACAGCTGATATTTTAACCATCAGTGTCAATTTTTTGATATTATGTCATCAATAAAAAATCTAAGTAATCCTAAATTACATGTAGTATTTTTTCCACCCATTCACTGCTAAAAAACCCCACACGGGGGAAAATTCCCTTTTTGACACTTATCGGGGTGTGCAGCATCCTTCTTTTCTTATACAGTGTCTTCCCTTTTATACCTGTACCATTTACATATATTGGTTCAATATCATTTACTCTACAGACATATTTGGAATTTTTTCTCCCTTGCCCATTACGTTTGGAGGGTGCTCCTGGGGTGTGTCGGTGCGCTCGCTTCCTCCTTGGGTTCATTCCCTCAGCTCCTGGGACAGACTTGCCTCGCAGATCCTGACTTGCAACACTGCTCATCTAGAACAAATTTATACATAAGTATTCCAGGGAGATACACATCTTATTTCCCCTTGCCCCTACCTTGTTTCTTACTATCTGGGCAAAACATTAGATACTATTTGACACCTTTTTTAATTTGTTTCAGATATGCTTGGTGTTTTCTCCTGATGATGACTTGCCATGAAACGCGTCAAGCCATTCAATGTCATTATGTTCCCAACACATAGATTGACTTCAACTGTGATTCATTTGTATCTTATTACCTATTTGTATCCATTACTCTATAAGCATTTGGCTTTTTATACTAAATACTTCCATGGGATACTATCCGATTTCAGATGTGTGCATGTGTGTATATATATATATGAATTGTTCTCATTTGTATGCCGTCATTTTACACATAGATAAAAATACTCATGTTCAACCATGTATCATATGTTTATGAATTATGCTTTGTTTATAAGCCAATTAAACAATTTTACAATTTCTCCCACCACGTATCTTGTGCCTCACTCAAAGTCCCACAAACCCCCTTCTTTTTTCTGAATCAGGGATGGAGGTGTATGTTATCATGCACCTCATTTAAAGTCCCAAACCCCTTCTGCTTTCCATCTAAAACTTAGGAAAATTAATTAATCTTTTTTTTTTTTTAGGTATGTTGTAAGAATGAGAACAAATAACATATAGTGGGGGGTTTCCCAAATTTGGCTGCAAATGTGGAAAAGCATTTGAAGGTACTAGCTTGAGTTTTTTTTTTTTATACATTTGTAAGATATTAATTTGTAGCAAAAACAAAACCAGGAGTTTACAATACAGCTGACAAGCACGGGTTGAAGGAACAGTTGGTGGCCTAAGTTCTTCAAAATCATCAATTGTTTCCTATGAATCAACACAAGGATTTCCTATAAGAGCAACTCACAAGAAAGTACAACAGCTGAGCGGAGTCACAGCTAAACTTCCTAATCCACAGCTTAACATGGGAAGATCCCTCCTTAGGCTTGATGGCTTTGAGCAGCCAGAGACCACAGAAGTGAAAATACAAAAATGTATTAAAGTATTTTTTAGCTTTGGGAAGAGTTAAATGCATAAATAAATCCTTGTATAAAAAAGAATAAAATCCCAACTTCCAGAGTATGGAGAGAGTGGAAAAAGTAGACATACTCTCAGATGCTATAGCGAGCAGTACGCAATAACAGGCCCAAATACATAGGGGGGGGGGGCTTTTTTAAATCAATGCAAATACTAACTATTCAAAAGTCGGTATTTGCCGGCAAAATTCTTTAGTTCAACAATGGCATTAATAGCATTAAGATGATGCACGTGAATCTAATGGAACCAACCTCCATCTAATGGTTGGTAAATATTATAGTGATTGTAAAGTTTTTTGGGTTTTTTTTGTTAAAAATAACAAACATGTTATATTTACCTGCCCTGTGTAGTGGTTTTGCACAGAGCAGTCCAGGTTCTCCTCCTGCTCCTGGCCCCTCCCTTCTGTTGAGTGCCCTCATAGCAAGCAGATTGCTATGGGGGCATCTAAGCTGAGCCACAGCTCCCTGTGTCCATTCAGACGCGGCCGGGCCCCACCCCCGTTCTCTCCTCGTTGGCTGACTGACTGATTGACAGCAGCGGGAGCCAATGGCGCCGCACTGCTGTCTCAGCCAATAAGAAGGGGAGTCCCAGGCAGCCGAGACACTCCTGCAACATCGCTGGATCTAGACGGACTTCAGGTAAGTATTTGGGAGGTCTGAGGGGGGCTGCTGCACACAGAAGGCTTTTTATCTTAATGCTTAAAATGCATTAAGATAAAAAACCTTCTGCCTTTACAATCACTTTAAAGCCAAACTCTTTAGGGTTAGAGATCATGCTGGACTGACTTAGTCAGTCGTAGGTCAATAGGTAGGTGATGATGGGGACGGGTTGGAAGAGTTTTCACAACACCTATCTGTAGCCAACGGGTAACATTTCTTTTTACAATAATATTTTACATACATTTAAAACATGCTGTAATACATATATAACAGTGGTAGAAGTTAATTTTTTTTAACCATACAAAATGTGATTGGAAACCTTTGCGTATAACCTAGATAGTCTGTACTAGTATCTACCATCAGCCTGGAAAATCTGTGCTGACATTCTCAATGCATTTCAGGAGAAGCACAAAAGAATATATGGAGATAAAGAATACACATAAATGACACAAAGAAAAAAAAAAAACACATCACACCTCACATTTTCAACTTACATTTGTTGAAAGGTTGTAGCAAACTTTCACCTAAATATAGTGGTATGACACGCAAGATTAAAATCACAAATCTTGCAAATGTGTATAGCATAGGAGTGTTAGAAACCATAAAATCAGACCGAGACAGAAGTACAGTTAAATCACACATGTTTAATAATAAATGTAAAAAGAACAAACTTATTCAAAACACAGCCAAAGTTCAGTAACCGGAAAGGATAGCCAAGCCAGAAGTCAGGGATCAATGCAGTGGAACAGCAAGCAGGATCTGGAGCCAGAAGGGATGTCAGCAAAGCAAGTCTTAAACAGGAACGTAGGAGATGTCTCTGTGATGTTGACCAAGGCGAAGACAGAGATCCACTGGGCTGAACGGCTTAAGTAGGCAGGACTGACGAGCAGGATATCATCAACAGCTGAGTAACTGTGGGGAGATAGAAGCTGGCAATTAGCCGACAGCTGAGCGGCCAGCTCTGAGAAGGAAGGGCTGAGCCCAGCCCTGATAAGGAGGCCAGATTGAGCAGCCCAAAGATCCACTATTTTCTACCCAGGGGTTGTGGATGGGCGGGGGGAGAGGGAGAAGAACCAAACACTCTCAGTGCAGGCCCCCAAGCGTCAATGCCTGACCCGGTGGTAGAAGAAAAAGCAACCAGGTCCCATGAAATAGAAAAAATGACCTGATAAATTGATGGACAAAGAAAACCCAGAGTTATCATATACATACAGATGTTCAAAAATAAATAAAATTCCTGTGCAGTTTAAACAACATGTGTATGTGTGTAAATGGATGAATACATAAATCTAAAGGATATATTTATTTATTTATTTATTTATTTATTTCAGGTACTTGTATAGAGCCGTCAATTTACGCATCGCTTTACATATACTGTACATTGTACATTCACATCAGTCCCTACTCTCAAGGAGCTTACAATCTAAGGTCCCTAACCCACATTCATACATACTAGGGACAATTTAGACAGGATCCAATTAACCTACCAGCATGTCTTTGGAGTGTCAAAATATAATATAATATAACATATAATAAATATAAAGTGTCAAACATTACATGTGTATAATGTCAAGCATGTATGCAGTGATCAATACTACTATTAAAAGTAATACCTGTGAGAAAAAACTGAGTGCTAATTTGCTAAATGAAACAGCTGAATGGTCTCAAAGCCAAACACCAGTTGTTTAATGAATAAATCTAGACAATAAATGGAAATGGGTTGCCCAATACCCCATAGTGTTGATGTTGAAAATGCATAAAGCAATGAAACAGTGATGCAAATTAAGAGTTGAATGATGAATCAATAAAAATAACAAGTGTGATTGTGAAAGTATTGTATTGGAGAACCTATAACTCTCGGCACTTGCCAGGATTTCCCAATCTCATGGGCCCTCAGTGAACAAACACATCTGTGCAAAAAAGCCAAACTAAAACCAATGGAACATCCACGGCATGATGTAGACAACATCATGACATGGAAAAGGTGTGGATCCTAAAAACACAAACAAAGTGCAACCTACTTATATTTACCCTGTTTCAAAGCAGCTAGGAAACATCCACCAGCCTGATCCCATCAACAGATGTAGAGCAGCTGAGAGGCCAGCTGTGGGCCATATATAGCCCAGATCTCCACAACACCCTGCCTATCCACCATCACCATGGCGGCTAACTGCTTTAAGGGTCAGGTCCAAGAGAGGGGGGCAGGAACAAGCCACCTTCCAATAGGACCTGGCCGATGGTATAATAAACCGACAACCGGGACAGGACATGGCTGATGAAGCCACGTCTGTCCACGGAAGCTGGGACCCCTGTCTGCATGCGTGGGGTAGAGACTGTACCGCGCATGCGCAAAACGGCAGGCACAACGACGCGATAGAACGCCCAGCCCTCAGTGCATATGCTGTCTCATTGGACCAAGGAACTGAGACACTACCTCTCCTTTATCCATCTCATACCAGCTTTTTTCTTTTGTTGGGGCTGGAAGAGATCTCTTCCAATAGTTTCTAAACCAATTTAAGAAAAGAAGGTGGCGGTGAGCCCTTTTTGGGAACTAGGGCTGCTACCTCTGGGTATGACCTAGAGGTGATTTCTGCATGTACTTGTAAAGTTAGGAAAAAGGAGCACCTGATATCCAGTAAATGCAAGTTGGAAGGTGAATTTGTAATCGTTTATTGAGAGTAGCAACAAGTGATCAAGCCAATGCGTATTGGGGAAACAAAGACTCTCCCTTCTTTAGGGTTGTTGCTGCATACTAATAATAAATGGGGAAGGATCCCAAACAGATCCTCTGTAAACAGAGGCGACGTCAGTCTTTCTGATCTTGGTGTTACAGTCACACCGGTTTGAGATCCTTCCCCATTTTTTTTTTTTGCATAAATGTTTTATTGAATAAACAAGAAAGAGCATTGAAGAGATTCCAAGTACATAACAAAGATTACAAAGTAGGCACAAATATTGCGTCATCACTTCCCATAAACAAGCAGGGAAGAATATACTGAAAATAGGACAAAGGTGGCAAGAAAGCTCACCTCTACACCGAAAGATTCCCGTGACTGGGTCTGTTGTCTAGACCCAACCTCATTGTGGAAAAATAGGCGAGAAGAGAGTGACATTAAAAATCAAAAAAAGAGGGAAGAGGGGAGGGAAGAAAAGGGGGTTATAGGATAATGGAAAGGGGGAATGGGGAACAACACCATCTGCCACTCCGTCTCCACCTATTGAATCAAGTCCAGGGACACTACACCTATGGTGTAGCAGGTGGAACTCAAAGAAAAAAAGAAGTTCTAATAAGAAATCCTATACCCTGCCAGGGTTCAGGTGTTTTCCAGCAATAGCTCTTGGTATGACAAAGAGCCTTGGAAAAATGGCCAAGACGCCCAAGTGTGAGAGAATTAGAGATGTTGTCTCGTGATGTGTGGATCAGCACCTCCATCTCTGCTATGTGAGTAATAATGTATGTTGAAGCCATTCCTTCATGGAAGGACTTCCCCATTTATTATTAGTATGCAGCAACAGCCCTGAGGAAGGGGGAGTCTTTGTTCCCCCGAAACCCATTGACTTGATCACTTGTTGCTACTCTCAATAAAAGATTACAAATTCCCCTTCCGACTTGCATCAGGCACTCCTTTATATGCGTTTTGGTTTACCTACCTTTTAAAGCCAAAATCTGGACACACTGGCAATATTTCATGCCTTTTTGGTTTTTATACTTACCTTTTCCAAAGTCTTCAGGCTCGTTCTGTGATGTCACAGCTTCACCGCTTCTGCAGGCTGTACTTTGCTCATGCCTGATTGGCCAATCCCCAAGCACATGCACTGTCACATGGGAGTGGAGAAAGAGTCCTAAGCTCCTGGTAAAGGGTATATAAGCCCAAAAAAATAAACGTACAGCCCTGGCCAAAAGTTTTGAGAATGATACAAATATTCATTTTTCACAAAGTCTGCTGCTTCAGTTTTTATGATGGTAATTTTCATATACTCCAGAATGTTATGAAGAGTCAATTGCAATTATTTGCGAAGTCCCTCTTTGCCATGAAAATAAATGTAATCCCCCCAAAAATGTTCCATTGCATTTCAACCCTGCCACAAAAAGATTCTCTCGTCAACACAGGTGTCAGTGTTGACAACAACAAGGCTGGAACTCACTCTGTAATGCTGATTGAGTTAGAATAACAGACTGGAGGATTTAAAAGAAGGGTGGTGCTTGAAATCATTGTTCTTCCTCTGTTAACCATGGTTACCTGCAAGGAAACACGTGCAGTCAACAATGCTTTGCACAAAAAGGGATTCAAAGGCAAGGATATTGCTGCAACTAAGATTGCACCGAAATCAACCAATCATTTATTGGATCATCGAAAACTTGAAGGAGAAAGGTTCAATTGTTGTGATAATGCTTCAGGGCACCCAAGAAATTCTAGCAAGTGCCAGGACTGTCTCCTACAGTTGATTCAGCTGCGGGATCGGGCACCACCAGTGCAGAGCTTGCTCAGGAATGGCAGCAGGCAGGTGTGAGTACATCTGCACATACAGTGAGGCGAAAACTTTTGGAGGATGGCCCGGTGTCAAAGAAAGAAGAGACTTCTCGCAATGGAAAGCAGCAGGGACAGACTGATATTCTGCAAAAGGTACAGGGATTGGACTGCTGAGGACTGGGGTAAAGTAATTTTCTCTGATAAATCACCTTTGCGTTAGTTTGGGGCTTCCGGAAGAAACCTTGTCCGGAGAAGAAAAGGTCCTGTGTCAAGCCAACTGTAAAGCATCCTGAGACCATTCATGTGTGGGGTTGCTTCTCAGCCAAGGAAGTGGGCTCACTCACAATTCTGCCTAAGAACACAGCCATGAATAAAGAATGGTACAAAAACATCCTCCGAGAGCAACTTCTCCCAACCATCCAAGAGGAGTTTGGTGACGAACAATGCCTTTTCCAGCATGATGAAGCACCCTGCCATAAGGCAAAAGTGATGACTAAGTGGCTTGGGGAACAAAACATCGAAATGTTGGGTCCATGACCAGGAAACTCCCCAGACCTTAATCCCATTAAGAACTTGTGGTCAATCCTCAAGAGGCAGGTGAATCATTGATTATGCAAGAATGGGCTGTATCAGTCAGGATGTGGCCCAGAAGTTGATTGACAGCATGCCAGGAAAAATTGCAGAGGTCTTGAAATAGAAGGGTCAACACTGCAAATATCGACTCTTTGCATAAACGTAAAGTCTCGTTTTTTTTTTTCTTTAAAAATAACAAACATGTTATACTTACCTCCTCTGTTGCAGTGATTTTGCACAGAGCAGCCCCGATCCTCTTCTTCTCGAGTCCCTCTCTGGTGCTCCTGGCCCCTCCCTCCTGTCGAGTGCCCCCACAGCAAGAAGCTTGCTATGGGGGCACCTGAGCCGAGCTGCAGATCTGTGTGTCCATTCAGACACAGAGCAGTGGTTCGGCCCCGTCCCCTCTCTCTCCTAATTGGCTAACTGACTTTAATTGACAGCAGTGGGAGCCAATGGCGCAGCTGCTGTGTTTTAACCAATAAGAAAGGAGAGTCCCGGATGGCCAAGGCACTCGTGCACATCGCTGGAGGAAGATGGGGCTCAGGTAAGTATTAGGGGGGCTGCTGCACACAGAAGGTTTTTTTATTTTAACCACATCAGAAGAATTTACCCCCTTCTTGACCAGGCCATTTTTTGTGATACGGCGCTGCGTTGCTTTAGCTAACAATTGCGCGGTCGTGCGACGCTGTACCCAAACAAAATTGATGTCCTTTTTTTTCCCACAAATAGTGCTTTCTTTTGGCTGGCATTTGATCACCTCTGCGGTTTTTATTTTTTGCGCTATAAACAAAAAAAGAAAGAAAAGCAATAATTTTTACTTTTTGCTATAATAAATATCCCCAAAAAATATATAAAAAAAATATTTTTTTCCTCAGTTTAGGCCAATATGGTGTCTGTTTATGAAGCAGTGAAATCTATTCACTGCTTCATTCTCCGGCATTCACAGAGAAGATCTTTCTCCTCTGTGTGCCTGTTTATGGAGCAGAGTGGATCGCTTCACCATTGGAGGAATGAAGAGATCTACAAACGCTTCAAACAGTAGAGAACGGCCCCTGATACTGGAATCTCGTGAGACTTTACGAGATTACAGCACCAGAAGTTCACAGAAACACTGAGATGTCAGTTTATTAAGCAGTGATAAATTATCACCGCTCAATACACTGACAGACGGCGTGGTTAATGTTAAAAAAATAAGGAGTCCCCCTACATTATATATATATATATGTATACACACACACATTATATATACATATATATACACACACATTATATATATATACATATACACATTATATACTGTATATATATGTATACACATAAATATGACAGGGGGACATGGTTACAGTGTTGGGGGGTCTGAACGAGGTATAAGGAAGTTAAAAATCTTCCTCTTTCCCCCTCAGATCCCCCGAGATTTTCTCTTCACCCCCCGATTCTCCACCTCTGAGCTGGTGAATCAGGGAGGGTGAATTCTGGCACAGATCGCTAGTGAAGCGCTAAGATCGCAGCTTCATAAACTGGCTGTTACTGTGTCAGTCAATAAGGATTCTCAGTGTGATCATCGGCGGGAGAACATGTTCAAAAACTTTCATAAACCGTTTATGGACTGTGATCAGCGGCGATCCTCGGGATCACTGCTGATCACTGCTTCATAAACTGACACCTATGTATTCTTCTACATATATTTGGTAAAAAAAAAAAAATTGCAATAAACGTATATAGATTGGTTTGTGCAAAAGTAATAGCGTCTACAAACTATGGAATAGATTTATGGCATTTTTATTATTATTATTTTTGTTACTAGTAATGACAGCGATCTGCGATTTTTATCAGGACTGCGACATTACGGCGGACAGATCAGACACTTTTGACACTATTTTGGGACCATTGACATTTATACAGTGATCCGTGCTATAAATAGCCACTGATTACTGTACAAATGTCATTGGCAGGGAAGGGGTTAACACTAGGGGCGATGAAGGGGTTAATTGTATTACCTAGGGAGTGATTCTAACTGTGGGGGGATGTTCCTAAGCAGTAGGAACAACAGATCGCTCTC
Organism: Lithobates septentrionalis; assembly: GCA_037952835.1. Lineage (NCBI taxonomy): Eukaryota > Metazoa > Chordata > Amphibia > Anura > Ranidae > Lithobates > Lithobates septentrionalis. The sequence continues at coordinate 108,940 of JBBDGP010000412.1, forward strand.
CTCACCCCAGACAGAACGGATATCTGTCTGTTTACATTGACAGATCCCCGTTCTCTCCTTCTCAGGAGCAATCGCGAGTAGGCTGCCGGCCACGCGCACGAGCTCCTACTTCACGACGCGCGCACGCCCTATACTCCGTAAAAGCGCCTGCCGTACAGCTATGGCGTTTTGCTCAGGAGTTCCATTCTGCCGCCGTCAATCGACACTTATGAAATGCTTGTAAATATACTTCAGTATACCATAGTAACATCTGACAAATCTAAATCTAAATCTGATCTAAAAACACTGAAGCAGCAGACTTTGTGAAAAATTAATATTTCTGTCATTCTCAAAACTTTTAATCAGGGCTTTATACTACATTGTAGCTTACCAGTCCTTAGATGTGTTCTTTATTTTCACCTGATGATCCTGCCAGTAGCAAGGTGTATCACTGTTGCCCTAGACTGCTCATTCCTGATTTGAACTACAGAACAACCCCCTCTCTTCCTCCCCATGACACAAAATTAAAATAGGAGGGGGTGTTCTGTAGTTCACAAAGGAGAACTCAATACTGCTAATAATACTGCTTGAGATTTCAGCACAGCTGAGGCAGAGTTTACAGGAAGTTGGGAGCTCACTGGATTTCTGGCAGAATCAACTGGTGTTTTTTTTTTTTATTTACCCAACAGATATAACAAAATGCTGTATTAACAGACCAAAGACATGTTCATTGTTGGACCTACAACCACTTTAAGCTCCAACTAACCTGTTCTGAAGCTTACACAGGAAGTGAATAGAGGGAAAGGGGAACAAGGACAAGATAAGCATAAACAGCTGGGGGTAGGGTGGGGGTACAATTAGATGGTGCTTTGACCTGCATTGGCAAAACACAAGTTGACTTTAAGAAGGTGCATTATTATAATGTCACCCAGTTGACCCTTTAACAGAAAAATAAACAAGGAATTAGATTCAGGAGCTCTGAAATAGCCAGTCCTCTAAATCGTGCTATTTTTAGACAAATTCCTTTGATATTGGATTATTAATAAGAAATTATTTCTGCAAAGTCAATCATTTCACAAAATAAACACAGCTCCTCTGGTCTATGTGGCCGTAGCTGCAAAAAAAAATGCATTGTCACAAAAATAAAGAGTTTGGGGCTGTTTTTTTCTCATAAACTGACACAATGACACCACTATGAGCATCGGGTTCCCATGTTAAAAATGTGAGACGAATCTGCAGCTGTAAAAGTCATTCTTGTGCAGAATATATGAGGTGACATCATTCCACATTCTCACCTCTATATGATTCTGGAGCATGGCTGGCCTTCCCCCAAATACGGGCTAAGAGAAGATTAAAACAACTGTTCCCATCTATAGCTTGATGAGGATTATCCATACGTCACACTCCAGTTAGGTAGAATATAATTATAATAAAGAAATGCCCCGCAAAGGAGTAAGAGCATGCTGCATGCTGATAATAATACAGTATATTTACAGTGGGTATAAAAAAGAATCACCCCCTTTTAAAATAATCACATTTTGTTGCTTTGCAGCCTGAAATAAAGAGATACATATTTTTGTCTTATCCAGCTGTATTTACTTAGTGCAACTTATAACATCCAAGTGAAAGATATAACACCAAAAATAAAACATTCAAAAACATAATCACTGTTTTAAAAAGGATCGCCCCATTATGATAATGTTTTGTTGAACCACATTTTGCTTTAATTCCAGCCTTTAGTCTGTTGGGATTTGTCTCTACTAATGCCGCGTACACACGATCGGCATTGGTCGGAAAATGCGATCGTGTGTATGCTCCATCGGACTTTTGCTGGTGTAATTCTCGTCAGCAAAAGATTGAGAGCAGGTTCTCAATTTTTCGGTCGGAAAAAGTTCCTATCCAAAAATGCAATTGTCTGTACAAATTCCGAAGCGCAAAATTCCTACGCATGCTCGGAAACAATTCCACGCATGCTCGGAAGCATTGAGCTTCATTTTCTCGGCATGTGGTAGTGTTGTACGTCACCGCGTTCTTGACGGTCGAAAGTTCAGAGAACTTTTGAGTGACCATGTGTATGCAAGGCAAGCTTGAGCAGAATTCCATCTGAAAAAACGCTCGTGTGTACGCGCAATTACTTTGCAGATCTAGACTTTGCAATATTTGCTCACTCTTCTTTTCAGAATTTTCAAGTTCAGTTAAATTTGATGGTTACCGTTTATGGACTGCAGTCTTCAAGTTATTAGGCCAAATAACAAAATTTTAGTCTCATCTGACCATAACACTTTTTTCAATGTGGCCTCAAAATCTTTAAGGTGCGTTTAAGGTGGTCATATGAGACTACAATTGAATTATTTAGCCTCAACACCAAACGATATGTCTGGCGGTAATCCAATACATCTCACCATCCTAATAACACCATTCCTACAGTAAAGCATGGAGGTGGTAATATCCTGTTATGGGGGCGTTTCTCTACATCAGGGACTGGAGCACTTGTCAGGATAGAAGAAAAATGGATGGAGCAAAATATCGTCAAATTCTTAAAATCTGCTGCCCTCTGCCAGAAAGTTGTCAATGGGAAGAAGGTTTACCTTCCAACATGACAATGAGCCAAAGCACACAGCAAAAATGGACACACAGTGGTTGAAGGAGAAAAAGGTGAATGTCCTTGCATGGCCTAGTCAGAGCCCAGACTTAAACCCTGTTGAAAATCTGTGGAATGACTTGAAGTTTGCAGTCCACAAACTGTCACCATCAAATTTAACTGAACTGCAAAGAAAGGTGGGCAAATATTGCAAAGTCTAGATGTGCAAAGTTATTAGAGACAAACCCCAACAGACTAAAAGCTGTAGTTAGAACAAAAGGTGGCTTTGACAAAATACTGACACTGTGGTGATCCTTTTTCCAATTCAGTGAGTGTGTTTTTGATTTTTTTTTCTGACATGTTGGTGTTATATCTTTCACTTGTCCCCAACCTGGTAGGAAGGCGCAGGCAGGTGTCAGCATGGAGTCTGTACCTATCATTAGCATGGCGCAAAGCCTCCTCGACAAGTGCCCAAGTGGACCGAAGACCACGGAGATGCTCCTCTAGCACAGGAATACTCTGCGGAACAAACGAGTCAGGCAACATGGAAGGTTGGAAACCATAATTCGCCATAAATGGGGACAATCGGGAAGCAGAATTCAAAGTACTGTTGAGAACAAACTCTGCCCACGGTATTAGGTCTGACCAGTTGTTATGATGGTCAGAAATATAGCAATGTAGGAATTGCTCCAAGGACTGATTGGCTCGTCCTGCAGCCCTATTAGACTGCGGGTGATACACAGAGGAGAAAGAAAGCTGAATTCCCAGCTGTGCACAAAAGGCTCGCCAGAACAGGGACACAAACTGAATACCCCCATCCGGGACAATCACCTTGGGTAGCCGATTTAGGCGAAAGATCTCCCGAGCAAAAATGGAAGCCAGTTCCTTAGAAGTGGGCAACTTCTTAAGTGCAATACAATGACACATCTTTGAGAACCGGTCAACCACCATAAGGATAACTGTGTTGCCTTGGGAGTTGGGCAACTCCACAATGAAATCCATAGACAGGTGGGTCCAGGACCTCTCTCCATTGGGTATGGGTTGTAGGAGGCCCACTGGAAGGTATTGTGGAGTCTTACTCTGAGTACACACGGAACAGGCAGCTACAAAGGCAGTTACATCAGCACGTAGACTAGGCCACCAGAATTGTTGTGAAATGGCCCAATGATTTGATTCTTCCCAGGGTGGCCAGCTGCCTTGGGAGAATAGTAAGTCTGGAGCACGGCAGTACGGAGACACTCTGGGACAAAGCAGGGGTCACAAGGTTTCTCAGGTGCAGCATCGACCTGAGCAGCAAGAATTTTGTCACCCAAAGGAGAAGTAAGACTGGTGCAAACCATAGCCAGAATACGATCAGGAGGAATCATAGGAACCGGAACTGACTCCAACTTGGAAGTGGAGGAAAATTGTCGTGAAAAGGCGTCAGCCCTTACATTCTTAGTACTGGGTAAGAATGAGACAATGTAATTGAAACTTGACAAGAAAAGAGCCCGTCGCGCCCTTCTGGGAGAGAGGCGTTTAGCCTCCGACAAGAATGTGAGATTCCTATGGTCAGTAAGAATGAGAACCGGCACAGTGGTACCTTCAAGGAAATGTCTCCATTCTTTCAGGGGTAAAATGATTGCCAACAGCTCTCTGTCACCAATCTCGTAATTGCACTCGGCAGGTGACAATTTCTTGCAAAAGTAGCCACAAGGATGCATAGCACTCTCAGAGGTAGGACGTTGAGACAGAAGGGCGCCAACACCAGTCTTCAAAGCATCAACCTCAAGGATAAAAGGTAACGTAGGATCAGGATGTGCCAACACAGGAGCAGAAACAAAGGCAGCCTTAAGACTTTCAAAGGCCTTAATGGACTCCGGAGACCAACTCTGTGTGTTACCGTTCTTTCTGGTCATATCGGTCAGGGGCTTGACCAGAGACGAGAAGTTAGGAATAAACTTCCGATAATAGTTGGCAAAACCCAGGAAACGCTGCAGTGGACGTAACCCCATGGGTCAAGGCCACTATAGGACTGCCGAAAGTTTCTCTGGGTCCATGGAAAAACCAGCAGTGGAAATTACATAGCCCAGGAATTTAACCTGTTCCTGATGGAACTCACACTTCGCCAGTTTACAATAGAGATTGTTCTCTTAATTTCTGAAGCACACGACAGACATCTGTGTGGTGGCTCTCCAGGGACTTGGAAAATATGAGGATATGATCGAGATAAACCACCACACATAACTGCAACAAATCTCGGACGACATTGTTAATAAATTCCTGGAAAACTGCCGGGGCGTTACAAAGGCCAAAAGGCATTACGAGATACTCATAATGGCCTGTTCTGCTATTAAAAGCAGTTTTCCACTCGTCGCCCTCCTTAATCCTCACGAGATTGTAAGCCCCTCTCAGATCAATCTTAGTGAAAACCGTTGCTCCCTTGAGGCGGTCAAATAACTCTGTAATCAATGGGATCGGGTAGGCATTCTTAATCGTGAAACGATTGAGACCCCTATAATCAATACAAGGTCTCAGTTCACCACTGTTCTTCTTCACAAAGAAGTAACCAGCACCAGCAGGAGACAAGAATTTGCAGATGAAATTCTGAGAAAGTGCTTCTGCAACATACTCCTCCATGGCTTTATCCTTCAAGACCGACAAATGGTAAACCAGGCCACGAGGGGGAGTGGCACCAGGTTGAAGGTCAATTGCGCAATCACACGGCCGGTGTGGAGGCAAACTACCGGCTTGACCTTTGTCAAAGTCATGGCCTTCGCCTACTGTCAGAAACCATGAACCAGACCGAGACAGAGGTACAGTAAAATCACACTGGTTTATTAATTTTAAAAAAAGGTAAATAGAGTAAGCATAGTCAAAGCCTAGCCAGAGTCCAGTAACCAGATCTGGTAGTCAGCCAAGCCAGAGTTCAGTAACCAGATTGGGTAATCAGCCAGGCCAGAAGTCAGGGATCCAAGTAGAGGAACAGAAAGCAGGATAAGGAGCCAGAAGGGATGTCAGCAAGGCCAGTCTTTAAACAGGAACGCAGGAGATGGTTTCTTGTGATGTGACCAAGGCGAAGGCAGGAATGAAGTGAGTTGGAGATCTTTAAGTAGGCAGGACTCACGAGCAGATCCATAACAGCTGGTTAACTGTGGAGAGAGATAAGAGCTGGCAATTAGCCGACAGCTGAGCGGCCAGTTCAGAGAAGGAAGGGCTGAACCAGTGCTGACACTGTGGCTGTGCTTTACTCCATGCTGGTCTCGCTGGTTGCTCACTGTTGTTTCCATCTAGAGGTCTTTGGCTGTACCGCTCGGATCATTGTTGGGACATGGATGTCTGGCTTTTACAAAATCACTCTGTGGCTGTGACATGTACTTGCATTTACTTTGGCAACATGTAAGTGTGTTTTTTCTTAATACACCTGTACTCAGATATGTTTTCTTTATTGAATAACTAATGGCTGTATATATACATGTTTTCCTGCACATGCTATTTATTATGTTTTGTTTATTTTTAAAGATAGAAACAAAATTGGTCTACACAACCCTGAAGACGGATTCTCTTGAAACGCGCCGGGTGTGGTCCGTATGATCTGCCGTGGTGACTTTATCACGGTAGTCTTTGGTCCCCTCTAGAATGTTGTCTTTGTTTCCTGCCATGTGTATGCAAATAAGATGTCAATAGGCACTTGATTTAAATTTTAATGTCTATATTTAAAAAAACATTGTATATTCCTTTTATATACCTTTTGTGTACTACTATTTGGGCCATTAAAGTCCCGTAAGGGGGAGCTCCTTCTCCACTCTACTGACTTTTTGGGATGTAGGCCCAGCCTATTGGTCAATCATACCACCCCTTTCCTTTTTGTACCCTAATGTCATTACATGGGTGTCATTCAGGGCAACAGTAAGGGACCACGCAAGGCCACCAACAGACGAGGAGAGTATTTTTTTTTCTTAAGTGCCCGGGGGCCCCAGGGAGGGGTGGTACTAAGAGTGGAGTAAACTTTGTCAATTATCATTAAATATTTGTATACCTTATGCTGCTATCCTTAGTAAATAGATAGGAAGGTACACATTGGGGTTGGTTTACTAAAACTAGAGAGTGCAAAATCTGGTGCAGCTCTGTATAGAAATCAATCAGCTTCCAGGTTTTATTGTCAAAGCTTAATTGAACAAGCTGAAGTTAGAAGCTGATTGGCTACCATGCAGAGCTGCACCAGATTATGCACTCTTATGTTTTAGTAAATAAACCTCACTGTATATTAAAGAGGAGTTCCAGGCTCCTGCAGAAAAAATAAAAATCAGCAGCTAAAAATACTGTAGCTGCTGACTTTTAATATTAGGACACTTACCTGTCCAGGAAACAAGTTACATAGTTACATAGTAGGTGAGGTTGAAAAAAGACACAAGTCCATCAAGTCCAACCTATGTGTGTGATTATGTGTCAGTATTACATTACATATCCCTGTATATTGCGGTCATTCAGGTGATTATCTAATAGTTTCTTGAAGCTATCAATGCTCCCCGCTGAGACCACCGCCTGTGGAAGGGAATTCCACATCCTTGCCGCTCTTACAGTAAAGAACCCTCTACGTAGTTTAAGGTTAAACCTCTTTTCTTCTAATTGTAATGAGTGGCCACGAGTCTTATTAAACTCTCTTCTGCGAAAAAGTTTTGTCCCTATTGTGGGGTCACCAGTACAGTATTTGTAAATTGAAATCATATCCCCTCTCAAGCGTCTCTTCTCCAGAGAGAATAAGTTCAGTGCTCGCAACCTTTCCTCATAACTAAAATCCTCCAGACCCTTTATTAGCTTTGTTGCCCTTCTTTGTACTCGCTCCATTTCCAGTACGTCCCTCCTGAGGACTGGTGCCCAGAACTGGACAGCATACTCCAGGTGCGGGCGGACCAGAGTCTTGTAGAGCAGGAGAATTATCGTTTTATCTCTGCAGTTGATCCCCCTTTTAATGCATGCCAATATTCTGTTTGCTTTATTAGCAGCAGCTTGGCATTGCATGCCATTGCTGAGCCTATCATCCACTAGGACCCCCAGGTCCTTTTCCATCCTAGATTCCCCCAGAGGTTCTCCCCCCAGTGTATAGATTGCATTCATATTTTTGACACCCAAATGCATTATTTTACATTTTTCTACATTGAACCTCATTTGCCATGTAGTCGCCCACCCCATTAATTTGTTCAGGTCTTTTTGCAAGATTTCCACATCCTGCGGAGAAGTTATTGCCCTGCTTAGCTTAGTATCGTCTGCAAATACAGAGATGGAACTGTTTATCCCATCCTCCAGGTCGTTTATGAACAAATTAAATAGGATTGGTCCCAGCACAGAACCTTGGGGGACCCCACTACCCACCCCTGACCATTCTGAGTACTCCCCATTTATCACCACCCTCTGAACACGCCCTTGTAGCCAGTTTTCAATCCATGTACTCACCCTATGGTCCATGCCAACGCACCTTATTTTGTACAGTAAACGTTTATGGGGAACTGTGTCAAATGCTTTTGCAAAATCCAGATACACCACGTCTACGGGCCTTCCTTTATCTAGATGGCAACTCACCTCCTCATAGAAGGTTAATAGATTGGTTTGGCAAGAACGATTCTTCATGAATCCATGCTGATTACTGCTAATGATATCATTCTTATTACTAAAATCTTGTATATAGTCCCTTATCATCCCCTCCAAGAGTTTACATACTATTGATGTTAGGCTAACTGGTCTGTAATTCCCAGGGATGTTTTTTGGGCCCTTTTTAAATATTGGTGCTACATTGGCTTTTCTCCAATCAGCTGGTACCATTCCAGTCAATAGACTGTCTGTAAAAATTAGGAACAACGGTCTGGCAATCACCTGACTGAGTTCCCTAAGTACCCTCGGATGCAAGCCATCTGGTCCCGGTGATTTATTAATGTTAAGTTTCTCAAGTCTAATTTTAATTCCGTCCTCTGTTAACCATGTAGGTGCTTCCTGTGATGTGTCATGAGGATAAACACTGCAGTTTTGGCTACTGAAGCCCCCCGATTCACTTGTGAAGACTGAGGAGAAGAATAAATTCAATACCTTTGCCATCTCCCCATCCTTTGTAACCAGATGTCCTTCCTCATTCTTTATGGGGCCAATATGGTCTGTCCTCCCTTTTTTACTGTTTACATACTTAAAGAATTTCTTGGGATTTCTTTTGCTCTCCTCCGCTATGTGTCTTTCATGTTCTATCTTAGCCATCCTAATTGCACCCTTACATTTCTTATTGCATTCTTTATAAATTCTGAATGCTGAGGATGATCCCTCAACCTTGTATTTTTTGAAGGCCTTCTCCTTTGCTTTTATATGCATTTTTACATTGGAGTTAAGCCATCCAGGATGTTTGTTCGCTCTTTTAAATTTATTACCCAATGGGATACATTGGCTAATGCCCTTATTTAATATGCTCTTAAAGCAACCCCATCTCTCCTCCGTATTCTTTGTTCCTAATATTTTATCCCAATTTATGCCTTTTAGCAAGGTTTGTAGTTTAGGGAAGTTGGCTCTTTTGAAATTCAGTGTCTTTGTGTTCCCTTCATGTTTCCTATTTGTGTGATTTATACTGAAACTAATTGACCTGTGATCGCTGTTACCTAAATTGCCTTTTTGGTTAAGTTTTGATAGTTCACCACCTACTGTCTTAGAAGACATTATTACTCTTATTATTTGATTGTTATTTGTTCATATACATCATATGTCTGTAACTGGATTGTTTTCCATGCTTGTAAGTATTCTTTACCTACAATAAACTTTGATGTATATAAAAAAAAAAAAGCATGGAGACATGGACGGATGGGGGAAGTATGCTTTATTAAAAATAAATTAAGTAGCATTTTTGGTTTGTGATGCTCAGATACCGTTTAGTTCCACTTTTCTCATGTAGCTGCAGATAGAATTGAACTAGACTGGACAAAAATGAGAGCAAGAGTGAAATTGTTGCTCAGTCAAATCACTTGTTTCATTATTATCATCTAACGCAAGCAAAAACCTGATTTGTCATTATTGTTAACAGCCCGTTTTTCTCATTTTTCTATTCTCCAGTTTACAGAACACGCTTCTAGCAACAATTACCAAAATATTTAGAAAAAATAAATAAATGAATAAATAAATCAGCATTTATTTTACAACCAATATAAACCTCTTGGCAAGCTATACAGAAAGATCCAACATGCTTGGAAACAATTCACACATCAGGCATTCCACTTTCAATCTACGCTAATGAGCGTCACATTCAAAACGTGAGATATTTGTATTGAGCTGAGCTAGTATGGAAAAATAAATGTGCATTAAATGAGCTTACGCTCAGTATTGCCAGTCGGAGGTCCATGAAATTTGTTTTGGTTCCACAACATGCAGGCGTGATTCTGTGGCTCATTCCTTCATCACATTTAAACATTCCAGTAGTTAAAAGCTGACATGTTTCAAACTTTGTAGTGCTCAATCTGTCAGTGTCAAGGCACATGTAAACTAAATGTAAGCTGTTCCAAAATCAAATTTAATTTGCCAATAGAAATAATTTAGAAAAGCTCATTAATCCTTTAATTATTTATATTAGACTGACTACACAGGAACTTTAACCAGTGATAGCCAAAAATTGCAGCAAAGCCTGTGGAGGCTGCAGCATCTGTGACTACGTGTGGTGACTGAGCTGACATTGATGGAAAAAACATTGACATGCCGCTCCAGTTGGTGAGGAACTCATCCCATATTGCTAAGTCCACTATCGCTGCTCTAACCTGAGAACTTGGTTGGGGTCCTGTACTTGAGCGCCAAAAGACCCAGGGCCATAAAATGAACGACCGCCTCTGAGGAATAATCCTCATGGCAAATTGAGCATCCTTGACAAGGACTGCAGCTCCCTCTTAGTACACCCTCGTAACAGGGTAAAGTCATGGATGACCATCCTGATACGGGATAGTTTGCCAGGAGGCAGGCTGGCCTGCATGGCACTCGTGTCCAGAGTGATGCCTAGGAAGGTGATGGTGTGTGCCGGGCCCTTCACTTCATGTTCGGCTATGGTACGTTAAGTTTTTAAAATACCACTCTTCACCTGTCTAGGTCTCCTGGGGGTATGCCCGGCTATTGGATGAGTAGAAAATCATTGAGGTAATGGATAGACAATGCACAACGGAAAATGTTGTTTCGTTTCGGTTTATGTCGTTAGTAAAATACATCATTTCATTATGTTATATTCGTTATGTTATGTTAATTCGTTATTCGTTGGATAATTCGTTATTTCTGTAGAGTGTCGATATTCGTTATACTGAATCTCGAATCATGTCAAATTCATTCGTTATACCTGCTATAATTTCTTTCGTATTAGTTGAAATTCAATATTTATGTATGTATATATATTCATGATAATGATTCGTAGTTTGGAAAGTCGTTTGTTTATTGAATCTATTAACACACACAATGACAATATCTCTTCTCCTCTGCTCAAATACAATAAACACACTTCTCACTCAGTTCTCAGGAATGCACTTTGCCAGTAATCCAACCTCCAGCACAATATTAATCAGCTGATTGGACTGTAAGATTTACTTTGAGTTGACCTTTTGTTTTCATTAGATCTTTAACAAATTACCGAATCATGTCAAATTCATTCGTTATATTCGCTATAATTTCTTTTGTATTAGTTGAAATTCGTTATTTTTTTATTCAGACATTCGGATGCATCCGAATGTCTGAAAGATGCAAAATTTGGCCGAATTTCGATTCGCTATGAAACTAATTGCGCATGTCTAGTAATGGATGATCATCTGACCCTGGGCTTGGTGCAACAGGATCCACGTAAGGGACTGGGCGAACACATTGAACAGCTACAGGCTGCTTTTGGACCCAACGATCAACATGGTAGAGAAGTAACAAGAATCCCTCCATTCAGTGCCCTGCCACCTCCAGAGGGATGGCTCGATAGTATATGAGGGAGAGTTCCTCGGAAGGAATCGGAGAAGTGAAGTGAACCCAATACGAACCATTGTGCCACGACTAGATTGGAATCGGGATGTGAAATTAGTGAAATAGATCCGGTAGGAAATGTTGTGCTGCTGCTGCGACTGGACTAGAATTGGACTGTGGAGAATGAGGCATGAAATTAGATAAATGAAACAAAACCTACACGAATCGTTGTGCCACTGCTGTGCCTTGACTCTAATTGACTGTAGAGTGTGTGGCATGAAATAAAACTGACATGAATCTTGTGTTGTTACTGCGACTGGACTCACATTGGACTGTAGAGTGTGTGAAATGAAACAAAATAAATGTATGAAATGAACCGGTACAAATCGTTGAGCCGCTGATGCGACTGGTTTCGAATTAAGGTCGCCACCTTGCCCCACTAACTGAGGGGGTGCATGTGTTAAGAGGAGGAGTAGCAGTAGGATAGTGAGCGGAGTGGGATTCAGAAAACTTGGATAAGAAGGAAAAAAAGGGGAGAAGTACAGGGCAAGAAATGACAGGCTCAGGGAGGAGCGTCTGGTTTCTATTGTGTAGAACCTTGTAGAGTGAAAATTTAGAAAACTCGAAAGAGTGCATGGCAACCGAGGTCAGTCAGGAGGTGACTGGCCAGGTAACCGATGCTTGGGTGCCTGTCTGTGCTGAGCACAAACCTGTGGACCAGAGTCCCCGGGTGTACTGGGGCAAGTGTCTGAAGTCTGGTACGGAACTAGGTAGGAATGTTGCGTTCTGTAGTGGGTGACGTATGCCTGGCTGCTAACACTTGCACTGTCAGCAAGCTCAACGTATTAGCGACCTTGTCTGCATAGGTGAAGGGTCGCCCTTTGAAAACAGAGTGTAATGCAGAGACAAATGTGACAGTAACCAACGCCCTATGAACACGTCGAATTGTGTATGTGAAGTAAACGTATAGTAAAAGGGTGCTGCAAGATAATGTGACAGAGGGGCCTGTGAACTACATACAGTACCTGACTGACGCCCTAGTAGCGAGGTCCTGGTAAGTATCATGATTGTGACATGTATATATTCTTTATACCGAAAATGAGCTGTCCCATCCCTGTCATGCGACTGGCCCTGGCGAAGATGCAATCCCTGTGTGTGTGTGTATATATATTTATATATATACACACGCACATTTTTTAATAAAGTGGACTGATGCAAATCGGTCAGAGGGTAGGATATAAACCAATACGAATCGGTAGGTAGGGTAAATGACACGAACTGATACAAATTGATGTGCAATGTGTCCGAAACGAGCCACTGTGCCACCGACGCGACTAGATTCGAACTGGACTGTGGTAGGTGTGCAATGTATCAGATAAGAATCTGTAGTAGGGTAAATAAAATTGGTTGAAAAAGTATGAAGTGAATCCGATACGAATCGGTTTGCAAAGTGTATGTCACCCCTTACTCTGAAACCGAACACATACCAACCACCCAGCCCCCCCCAGGCTAATCAAGGTGCAGACAAGGCACCAAGTGGGTCTGATTACCACCTCAATCAGCCACAGAACCCATACAATCAATACATGCTAATCTCCAAATGGATGAGATGACAACCCCATAGACAGTGAATCCTGTGAGCAACAAAGCCTGTATCGAATGTGATATCGGACAACGACCGACTGTGGCTCGGAGGCTTGGATCTACAAATGAATCGTATGTTTGTGGATGGGATGACAAGCAAGGCCAATGGGAATATGCAAATCTACTACAGCTGTGCCGAATGATGTCGGGACACGACCGACAACAACTCGGAGGCAGCTAAGTATGAAAGGGATGCAGGATAGAAAACATAACGAATCGTAACATTGTGTATGAACGAAAAGGTGCGAACCCTACCTGCAACCACGAGCGAGAACTGCCGACAAAGACCACGAACAGAGAAGCTGCAAGACATTTGTAATCGGACGCACAGACTCACCAACATGAGGTGAGCCGGGAAGAGTCGGCCCAATGACGTGTGATATCGCGCACTTGAACCAACAAAGAGCAAGAGCGAGTGGTCAGCTTAAATACCCTCCGAGCTCCTCCCATAAATTCAGACCACCATACTGGCCTTCTAATATATAGTTTTTTATTTTTATTTATTTTTTTACAATATTTTTTATTTTCAGTTCTTTAAGGTGTCCCACTGAGGCTTTGGTGAAATATCAGTGGTCTAAACAGACCCCTGATGTCTCATTATTGTGACAGAGAAAGGGTCTGAGGACAGTGAACGAATGGGAATTGCTCTGTACTGAGCAGCTTACTGGTCTTTCACAAACTGAAGCCCAGAAGACACAGTTTACTAGGCTTCAGTTGTGAATGAACACAGAGATTGATCTGTACCAATCACTCACTGTGCTCATTCAAAAAAGAAAGCTGACAGACGACATGGACTTGGGCAGCAGGGGGAATCAACCCCGCACAAGGGTGATTAAGGTGCGCACACCCCCTGCGCACACCTGTACCTACACTGTGATGACGTCATCAGTCTGCTGCAAGCAGGAGGATACATTTTTATCAATTTCTTCTTCCCCATTAATCAGGCAGCAACACTTTAAAGGGGGGTTCCGGCTGGGAAAAAAAAAGTAAAAGTCAGCAGCTACAAGCACTGTAGCTGCTGACTTTTAATAAGCACACTTACCTGTCCTGGGTGCCCGCAATGTTGGCCGCCCGAGGCCGACCCGTCCCTCAGCTCTCGGGTCCCGGCACCACCAATCGAACTAAGGGAAACAGGCAGTGGAGCCTTGCGGCCTCACTGCCCGTTTCCTACTGCGCATGCGCGAGTCGCACAGCGCTTTGTGAATGGGACGCGATGTGTTGTGGGACACACACAGTTCCCATAACACACCGCGCCCCATTCCCCAGAACACAACGTGGGGAGGAGAAGACTGAACATCACCGTGGCATAGGAAGAGGCAGATTAGGAAGACTGCCTAGCAACAGCCATTTCAGGTGAGTTACATTTTTTTTTTTTCCTCCAATTTTTTAGGAATTTTTTATGCAATTTTTTTTTTTTTTTTTTATTGTGGACCTCCACTTTAATTTGGAACAAGTCACAAAGGACACTTGTACCAAACATATGTTGAGGACTGCACAGCTACTAAGGTTTTATATGATTGTCTCATCCTTTAATCAGTATTTCTCAGTCTAGGTAGAAGATACTGACCCTGGATGATGCCTAATCAAGGATGGCATGGTCATTCTGGAGTGGAAAGAGGACGAAGGCATTGCCAAAGGAGCTGTTTCCACCACTGGGCACCCTTAGTCCTCAGAAGAGCTCTGCAGTGTTTAGTATATTTATAATTATCACTATCCAGGTAGTTATAATGGAACTTTGTGAGAGCCATTGTAATTTTTTTGGGTGGGCTTTAGAAATGCAAATGTAATCAAGGGCAAATCTGTGCTTTAAAATTACACACAAGAAACTGAAAAGGGTAGGAATGCCTCTATTTTGACTAAATTGTTGAAAATTCCAAAAATTATTTTGCCTAAGCCAAGACTTACAACCAAAATAGAATTAAAATCTACAATAAGGTGAAACAATCTACAGAGAAACAAACAAAATTAGCAGGCACTGCCACAGTTCAATGTTTTAACCTTCCGTGGTGCCTCCCGAATTTGGTACAGTGCACTGAAAAGGTGATACGTTGTTGATTTGTGAAGCATATGAACAGTTAAAAACTTTCCTGAGGGGGGCTCTGGGATGGTAGAAAAGCTATCCTTTTGATCATCAAATTCAGTGGCCTGCAGTGCAAGATTGCTGTAGGCCATGAGACCCCCCTGAGCATTGGATTGGAAAGAAGTTCTAATGCCCCGTACACACGATCGGACATTCCGACAACAAAATCCATGTTTTTTTTCCATCGGATGTTGGCTCAAACTTGTCTTGCATACACACGGTTGCACAAATCTTGTCGGAAATTCCGAACGTCAAGAACGCGGTGACGTAAAACATGTACAACGACCCAAATAAAATGAAGTTCAATAGCCAGTGCGGCTCTTCTGCTTGATTTCGAGCATGCGTGGAACTTTGTGCGTCGGAATTGTGTACACACAATCGGAATTTACGACAACGGATTTTGTTGTTGGAAAATTTGAGATACAGATTTCAAAATTTGTGTGACGGAAATTTCCGATGGAAAATGTCCGATGGAGCCTACACATGGTCAGAATTTCCGACAACAAGCCCCCATCGAACATTTTCTGTCGGAAAATCCGACCGTGTGTACGCGGCATTATGCATCGGAATTTCCGTCGCACAAAATTTGAGAGCAGGTTCAAAATCCGTTGTCAGAAATTCCGATCACGTGTACACAATTCTGATGCACAAAGTTCCATGCATGCTCGGAATCAAGCCGAAGAGCCGCACTGGCTATTGAACTTCATTTTTCTCGGCTCGTCGTACATGTTGTACGTCACCGCGTTCTTGACGTTCGGAATTTCCGACAAGATTTGTGCAACCGTGTGTATGCAAGACAAGTTTGAGCCAACATCCGTCAGAAAAAAAACCATGGATTTTGTTGTCGGAATGTGCGATCGTGTGTACGGGGCATTAGACTGCTATTGCTGTTATCCATCGCTTTTAACTAAAGTGTTACTTTTTATTCTATTTTCTTTTAGGAGAGAGTGTTAGTATTGACTTATTGTTATAATAATAATATTATATTTGGTGTTAACACCTATATTTTTAATCCCCCGCAACATGACACTCGGAAAAGTCAATGCTGTCCATATATGAATCCATACATAATCTGAAGAATTTATTTATTAAAAATCAAGTGTTCCATTATACAGTAGAAACCTTAAGCATTTTGTCTTGCAAAGCCTTACTCAGTAAGGCTTTGCAAGCCGAGAAACGTTAGCCTTCTGCTGTATGCTGGGCCACCTGACGTGCAATAAATAAATTTGGCTTATTATGTATGGACTCCAGCATTGACTCTTTCAAGTACCGAGTGGATTGGGCTGACAGGAGGCCAACTGGGAGACCAACACCTGCTGCATGTTGATAATAGCCAGGAGGTAGAGTTAAGCTCATGTGTTTGGTGATACCCCATGACATGAAATTATGTAGTGCCATTCCCTGACACCCACCCACAATGGTTCATGTGTTAAGTAAATGGACCGATTCACAGATCCACAGGGCCCCTTTTCTATAACACATCAAGCCTGCTTCAATTTAGTTGTAATCAATTCAACCTTGAGATGTGCTTTAGAGATTTAAAAAATATAAAAAAAACAAAAATCACAGGACCAAATCAGTCAATTTGTGGGGCCATTTTTTTTTTTTTAAGCAAGTGTTTAGCCATCCCTTGCCACATGCAAGTGATTACAGACTTTAATGAGAGTTTTTTTTTTCAATGGCTCGTAATTATCTCATTAACAAGAAAATATCGAGTTGTGTCAAGTCGACCTTCGACTGAAAAGCTTCATGTCAGCCCCATGACATTTCATTCAGCAAAGGCATTCTTTATGCCTGCGTAGCAATCTTTCATATTCGGAACTGATATAAAAGCAGGCCCATGTATCAAGTCTCAGCTGGGGCTGTCATCACATCTCGGGAATGAGCAATGGCTGTCCCAGCTCGGGACCTCGATGTTTATGTGTTATTATAACAATATGAATATGATCATCACACATACGAGGAGAATAATACCCTGCCTGCACGCATTGATTGGTCGGAATGTTTTATGCCAACTTGCATTTCAGTTTTATTTTATTTCCAACAAGGCAAAACTTTGCTAGTATAAGTTTATTTAGAGAAGTATAATATTGCAATAAGAAAAGTTCACAAGAAATGCAAACTGTATGAAACCAGCATGATAAATTATCTCAATAATGTCACCATTGGGCATATACATCATGTGAAAGTCTGACCAGAGACAGTCTATTTACCAAGTGATTAAAGTTGGTTGAGAAAATATAAGCTCACTTATTCAAAGCAATATATATATCAGGGGTAGGCAACCTTTTGAGCGCAGTGTGCCGAAAAATGTTTTCAAAGAAATTGAGCGTGCCGATTTTATAACAAAAAAATGTCAACTTCACACTCTCAATCACGAAAAGGATTTTTTATAAAGTAAATGCTGTAAACTACTTTAGTAGTGAGAAATTAACATCCTGCACTCTCACACCTCAAAACAGCCCCTATTTGTGCACCTTCACACCTCCGATCACTGTCCTCCCTGCAAATCTGCCCCACCACTGTACCCCCCCTGCTCATCTACCCCACCACTGTAACCCCCTGCTTATCTGCCCCACCACTGTACCCCCCTGCACATCTGCCCCACCACTGTACACCCCCTGCTCATCTGCCCCACCACTATAACCCCCTGTTTATCTGCCCCACCACTGTAACCTCCTCCTCATCTGCCCCACCAATGTACCCCCTTTCTCATCTGCCCCACCTCTGTAGCCCCTGCACATCTGTACCACCCTGCACCACCCTGCTCATCTGCCACACCAATGTTCCCCCTTTCTCATCTGTCCTACCACTGTACCTCCCTGCACATCTGCTCCACCGCCATACCCCCATACTCTTCTGTCTCACCACTGAACCATCTTCTCATCTGTCCTAACACTGAACTTATCTGCCCCACCACTGTAACCCCCTTTCTCATCTGCCCCACCACTGTACCTCCTGTACATCTGTCCCACCACTGTACCACCCTGCTCGTGTGTTCCTCCGATGTACCTCCTTTCTCCTCTGCACATCTGCCCAACCTCTGTACCCTCCTGCTCCTCTCCCCCACCGCTGTAACCCCCTGCTCCTCTGTCCCACCAATGTACCTCCTTTCTCCTCTGCCCCAACACTGAACCACCCCCCTGCTTATCTGCCCCATCACTGTGACCCCCTGCTTTTCTGTCCCAACGTTGAACCCCCTTCTCATCCCTCCCACCACTGTACCTCCTGCACATCTGCCCCACCACTGTACCCTCTTGCTCTTCTTTCCTACCACTGTAAACCCCCTGCTCTTCTGTCCCACCGCTGTAACCCCCCTGCTCTTCTGTCCCACCACTGTAACTCCCTGCTCATCTGCCCCACCAATGTTCTCCCTTTCTCATCTGTCCTACCACTGTACCTCCCTGCACATCTGCTCCACCACCATACCCCCATACTCTTCTGTCTCACCGCTGAACCATCTTCTCATATGTCCTAACACTGAACTTATCTGCCCCACCACTGTAACCCCCTTTCTCATCTGCCCCACCACTGTACCTCCTGCACATCTGTCCCACCACTGTACCCCCTGCTCATGTGTTCCACCGATGTACCTCCTTTCTCCTCTGCACATCTGCCCCACCTCTGTACCCTCCTGCTTCTCTCCCCCACCGCTGTAACCCCCTGCTCCTCTGTCCCACCAATGTACCTCCTCTCTCCTCTGCCCCAATACTGAACCCCCCCCCCGCTCATCTGCCCCATTACTGTGCCCCCCTGCTTTTTTGTCCCACCTCTGAACCCTCCTCTCATCCCTCCCACCACTGTACCTCCTGCACATCTGCCCCACCACTGTACCCTCTTGCTCTTCTTTCCCACCACTGTAAACCCCCCGCTCTTCTGTCCAACCACTGTAACCCCCCTGCTCATCTGCCCCATCAATGCACCCCCTTTTCTCATCTGCCCACCACTGTAACTCCCTGCTCATCTGCTCCTCTGCAGTATCCCCATGCTCTTCTGTCTCACTACTGAATCACCTTCTCATCTGTCCTAACACTGATCCCATATGCTCATCTGCCCCACCACTGTACCTCCTGCCCATCTGTCTCACCTCTGTACCCCCCTGCTCTCCTGCCCCACCACTGTAACCCCCTGCTAATCTGTCATACCAATATACCTTCTTTCACTTCTGCCCCACTTCTCTACCCCCAGCTTTTCTGTCTCACCACTGAACCCCCTTCTCATCTGGCCCAACACTGATCCCCCTGCTCATCTGGTCCGAAACTGAACCCCCCTGCTCTTCTGTCCCACTGCTGAACCCCCTTCTCATCTCTTCCACTGCTGTACCTCCCTGTTCATTTTCCCCAATGCTGTACCCTCCTGCTCATCTGCTCCACCGCTGTACCATCTTCTCATCTATCATATGCGTGATATGCAGAGTGGTGAAAGAAAGCAGAGATGAGACACATCTACCTGTCCTGGCACACTCATCCCTGCTGATCCACCTCTTGCATCCAGCCCACGTGCTTGTATGTGATGTATGTGATGTCACATACAAGCATCAGGAATGGATGCGCAATGAGCCCAGGTCAGGGGCATTTTCTGCAAACAGTGGGCCTGTGTGCAGGATCATAAGTTGGTTCTCCGCAGCTGAGAAAAAGTGCGGCGCTCTGCACCACAGGAAAAGTTGGGTGTGATTTTCATTGCACTGAATACTGGCTGTGGCTTAAAGGGACACAGAGTGCCGGGGTTCAGTAGTAAGTGACGCAAAGGTTCCAACTGTCATTCGATTGTGGTTTTCTTAATCACAGTGAAATCCCTTCTTTCTGAGATTGGTAGTGGCAACCAAGCGAGTCATCTTCCTCCAGATGGTGGGCGGGGTTAGCAGGACTGTGATTGGCTTTAGCAGCAGCCAATGAAAGTCCTCCTCCTCCTGGAAACAGGGGCCGCACCCCCCCCCAAGCAGAACTGCACCCAATCTCGTCCCAATCACAAAAGCTGACGATCGCAGCTACAGCAAAGTTAGAGAACCAAACAATCTTTCCCATCTTTTACAATGTGTGGGGGCACAGTGCCTCCCCCCTCAGCACAGGTGCGGTGTGGGGAATTCTGAAATTGGAATGCATTAGTGTCTCACTGACAGTTCCCTGCGCTGCTCTGCTGATGGGGAGGGAGTAGAGTGCTGGCAAAAGAGGCTTGCAGCACCAGTGCCGGGGGTTGCCTACCCCTGATATATATAGTTGTGCTCATAAGTTTACATACCCTGGCAGAATTTATGATTTCTTGCCCATTTTTCAGAGAATAAAAAAAACATAAAAACTTTTTTCACTCATGGTTAGTGTTTGGCTGAAGCCATTTATTATCAATCAACTGTGTTTACTCTTTTTAAATCATAATGACAACAGAAACTACCAAAATGACCCTGATCAAAAGTTTACACACCCTGGTGATTTTGGCCTGATAACATGCACACAAGGTGACACAAAGGGGTTTGAATGGCTATTAAAGGTAACCATCCTCACCTGTGATCTGTTGGCTTGTAATTAGTGTGTGTGTGTATATATAAAAGGTTTCTGAGTATATATAAAAATGAGTTTCTGAACTCCTGACAGACCCTTGCATCTTTCATCCAGTGCTGCAATGACGTTTCTGGATTCTGAGACATGGGGAAAGCAAAAGAATTGTCAAAGGATCTTTGGGAAAAGGTAATTAAACTGTATAAAACAGAAAAGGGATATAAAATGATATCCAAGGAATTGAGAATGCCAATCAGCAGTGTTCAAACTCTAATCAAGAAGTGGAAAATGAGGGGTTCTGTGGAAACCAAACCACGGTCAGGTAGACCAAATAAAATTTCTGCCATAAACAGCCAAGAAAATTGTTCTGGATGCAAAGAAAATCCCACAAATAACTTCAGGTGAAATACAGGACTCTCTGAAAACATGTGGTGTGGCTGTTTCAAGATGCACAATAAGGAGGCACCTGAAGAAAGATGGGCTGCATGGTCGAGTTGCCAGAAGAAAGCCATTACTACGCAAATGCCACAAAGTATCCTGCTTACAATACGCCAAACAGCACAGTGAAAATCCTCAAACCTTCTGACACAGTCATTTGGAGTGATGAGACCAAAATTGAGCTTTTTGGCCACAACCATAAAATCTACATTTGGAGAGGAGTCAACAAGGCCTATGATGAAAGGTACACCATTCCTACTGTGAAACACAGAGGTGGATCGCTGATGTTTTGGGGATGTGTGAGCTACAAAGGCACAGGAAATTTGGTCATAATTGATGGCAAGATGAATGCAGTATGTTATCAAAAAATACTGGAGGAACATTTGCATTCATCAGCCAGGAAGCTGCATATGGGACATACTTGGACATTCCAACATGACAATGATCCACAATGATCCAAAACACAAGGCCAAGTCGACCTGTCATTGGCTACAGCAGAATAAAGTGAAGGTTCTGGAGTGTTCATATCAGTCTCCTGACCTTAATATCATTGAGCCACTCTGGGGAGATCTCAAAAGTGCAGTTCATGCAAGACAGCCCAAGAATTTACAGGAACTGGAGGCTTTTTTGCCAAGAGGAATGGGCAGCTTTACCATTTGAGAAGATAAAGAGCCTCATCCACAAATACCACAAAAGACTTCAAGCTGTCATTGATGTTAAAGGGGGCAATACACGGTATTAAGAACTGGGGTATGTAAAGTTTTGATCGGGGTTATTTTGGTAGTTTCTGTTGTTATTATGATTTAAAAAGAGTAAAACACAGTTGATTGATAATAAATGGCTTCAGCCAAAACACTAACCATGAGTGAAAGATTTTTTTTGTGTTATCATTCATATTCTCTGAAAAATGGCCAGGAAATCATAAATTCTGCCAGGGTATGTAAACTGATGAGCACAACTGTAACTGAAAATGCGTGTCAATAATACTACAGAGTCAGCAAAAGCTAAATTGCTCTGGACAGTTACTTCTACACATGTCTTTCAGGGAAAATATTGGTCATGAAATTCTGCTATTTTGTGTGTAAAAGGTCCTGGCAAGAGATATTACACTAAACTTCTGGTGACTTTTACATTTACAAAGTTTTTATTGTATAATATAAAGATACAAACATGTATGATATTTATATCATAATTAAATATGTGATATAAGGATTAAAAAGGGATAAACACAATATAGTTTCTGTAATCTATTACTTGTAAAGGAAATAAAATTATATGATACATTAAATATACAGTAAGTATATCAATATCAGCTAAAATAGAAAATAAACAAGAAATAATAAAAGATTGAATGTACCAAAGAAGTGAATAGTTAGTTTGGATGTCTTTATATAAACCAAGGTGTCCATTTAGCATCAAAAGAGCGTTTCGAGTCATATAATGTGTGAAAAATTCATTCCATCTGCATAATTTGGTCAACTAGTTAACACTTGTGGAAATGGTACCATTGCAGTTTTCCGGTTTAGAGCAATGGCCCATTGCATGGCTACACACATAGTATGGATAAGCCTCGAAATGTAAATAGGAATATCGGGAATGTTATCAAAAAGAAGACAACGTTCATGTGTCAAAACAAGGGTTTTACCAGCTAGTATGCAAAACACAGAAAATAATTCTCTCCAGGTAGGCAACAATGTCTCATAGTTCCAAAATACATGTAAGAAGGAGCCTGGAGTAGTGCACCCACGAAAACAAGAAGAGACATTTTGGAAAATTATATGTAAACGTTGTGGAGTAAAGTACCACCGTGTAAAGAGTTTAAGAGCAGTTTCACATATTATCAAAGATTTGGTGCATTTCCGCATGTTAAGCCATGACTTCTGGTGACTTTTAAAGTGAGCCTGAACTCAAAAAGTGAAGATCTGCTTTGTTATAACGAACATATAGAAATGTAAATTATGCCTAGAGAGTACACTTTAACCCCTTCGCGCCTAAAGGTAAAACAAATCTTAATGCCTAAACACAGTGTTGCAATTTTGATATGTGTTGGTAAAACTGTACATGTCATCACTACTAATTTGTGCCTTGTTTTTTTCAGGGCAAATTGGGCTTTCATTTGGTCATAAATAATGGATATCTCCTACTTTTTTTCTCTATTATCAAAGAAAAACTGGCCAATCATTTTTTTTTATTTAGCTGTATATTTCTTGTGACTACCCATAGACTGCCACCAAAGCATAACCCAAAACAAATTCACCCGCTCCCGATGATCGCAGCGATAACACATATGTGTATGTAAGTTGTTGTATGTGCCCGTAGTACAGCCCAGAAGTAATAGTACGCATTTTGCTTTTTTTTCAATACTGGGCACTTTCACCCCCTTCCTACCCAGGCCAGATTTCATCTTTCAATGCTGTCACAATTTAAATGAGAATTATTAAGTCATGCTACACTGTACCCAAATGAAATTTTTATCATTTATTTTTAACACAAATAGAGTTTTCTTTTGGTGGTATTTAATCACCTCTGGGTTTTTTTGAATGAAAAAAGACCGAAAATTTCGGAAAAAAACCTGCGTTTTTCTAATGCCGTGTACACACGGGCGGACTTTCCGACTGGACTGGTCCGAACATCACCTGTGACCACGCCCCTTTATGACGTCACAGTCCCAGCATGCCCCGGGACTGTGACGTCATAAAGGGGCGGGGTCACCGCCTATATAAGTCATTGCGGAGCGCTCACACAGCATTACAGCGGGAGAGAGCATCGTGTCAACATCGGAAGAAAAGAAGAGGGAAGAAGACGACGCAGAAGTCCGCTAGCAAAAGAGCGGCAGAAGATAGCGGAGGAGTCGGCAGAAGAACCGGACACCGGGAGAAGAGGTCGAACACTGGGAGAAGAGGCCGGAGAGCGGGAGAAGAACAGGACACCGGGAGAAGAGGCCGGAGAAAGCCGCAAAGTTGGAAGAAGACCCCCGAAGTCAGAAGAAGACCCCCGGAGCTGTCTAATAAATTACTTTAAATACCTGTGTAGTGTGTTTTTTTATTGACACTTTTTTCCTAGGTGAATGGGTAGGGGTACGATGTACCCTATACTCATTCACATAGTGTGGGGGGGCGGGATTCCGATAAGCCCCCCGCCCGCAGACCCCAACAACCAACGGCCAGGGTTGTCAGGAAGAGGCCCTTGTCCTCATCAACATGGGGACAAGGTGCTTTGGGGTGGGGGGGCCGCAGGGCCCCCCCTCCCCCAAAGCACCCACCCCCCCATGTTGAGGGCATGTGGCCTGGTACGGTTCAGGAGGCTGCTCGCTCGTCCCCACCCGCTTTCCTGACCGGCCGGGTTGCATGCTCGGATAAGGGTCTGGTATGAATTTTGGGGGGACCCCATGCCGTTCTTTCGACGTAGGGGGTTCCCCTTAAAAACCATACCAGACCTAAGGGCCTGGTATGCCCCGCGACGGGGCTCGCAAGGTGTCAATTTTGCCGATAAAAGCGGCGAGATTGACTTCCTTTTCTAGTCCCGTCGTACCAGAGTCACGTTCAAAATGAACGGACTTGTTTGCGTGTGGGAAAGTCCGTTAATTCGGAAAGTCCGTCATAACTCAGTCGGGAAGACCGGCGGACATAGTCTGCCGGAAAGTCCGGTCGTGTGTAGGCAAGTTGGTCCGTAGTCCGGTCGTGTGTAGGCAAGTCCAATCGTAAAAAAAAGTCAGACGGAAGTCTGTCAAAAGTTCGTCGGAAAGTCCGTTGGACCAGTCCGGTCGGAAAGTCTGCCTGTGTGTACGTTGCATTAGTTTCTGTTATAAAATTTTACAAATAAGTAATTTCTCTTCATAAATTTTGACCAAATTTTATACTGTTACATTTCTTTGGTAAAAATTACCAAAATCAGTGTATATTATTTGGTCTGTGTGAAAGTTATAGAGTCCACAAGCAAAGGTAGCAATAATTAAAAATTGATCACATCTGATGTACTGACGGCCTCTCTCATTTCTTGAGGCCCTAACATGTCAAGACAGTACAAATATTTCCCAAATTACTCCTTTTTGGAAAGTAGACAGTCCAAGGTATTTAGTAAGAGGCATGACAAGTTTTTTGAAGTTGTAATTTTTTTCCCACAATTCTTTGGAAAATTAAGAAATTATTTATTTATTCACAAAATGTCATATTAACAAGTTTACGGCCAGGTGGGAGGAGGTTAATCCTACCTAAAATACACTGACACTGATACTAATTTAAAAAAAAAACCCTGTCCAATAAATACTGACCTTGACCTTTGACCCTGACTTTTGACCCTGGCCTTGGTCCAAACACTGATCTAGATTTTTTTTTTTTACATTTTATTTTATTTATTTATTTTTTAATTATTATATATATATATATATATATAAAAATTACACACACTTTTTTATTCTTTCTCTGCAAGGACAGAAAGATACAATGAATCTTTCTTGTCCATTCACAGAGACAGAAAACACAGGGTCAGGCTTCACAGTGACTGATCTCTGTGAAAGCCAATCAGAAGCTATCACAGCGATCAGGTGAACCGGAATTGGACGTTCTGGGTCCCTATCGAACGCTTCCAGCACAAAGAGAGGTACACATATATGCGGCCCCTTGGTAAAAAGTCCAGTGCAGTGGGGCCGCATATTTATGTTACGACACTGCCAAGGGGTTAAAACTACCTTTTGTGTTGAATTCCTCATGCATAGCTTACTGTAATGACAAGTCATAGTTGGGGGTAGTGGACCCCTTTTTTGCAACAATGTTATATTGGTCAGGCTGTGCACTGACACCTTTGCAGCCATTGTGCGATTTGCTGGGTGCTCAGTGTGCCCCTGTACCTTTAAGAAGGGGTGGGCTCCCTTCAGTCGATCTGCCCTCCACCTACTCATCAGAATGCATGTGCTTCCACTGTGCAGTCAATCATCAGTCAGTGATAGGAACTACAGATACCAGGGTGCCTTGACGTGGCCTGTAGCTTATGCATGTATTTGCAAATGTGTGCAGACTAAACCCCTGTTTTTAACGCATACTGTTAGACAGGTTGATTCGGTTGTCCGCGGGCT
Organism: Lithobates septentrionalis; assembly: GCA_037952835.1. NCBI lineage: Eukaryota > Metazoa > Chordata > Amphibia > Anura > Ranidae > Lithobates > Lithobates septentrionalis. The sequence continues at coordinate 135,147 of JBBDGP010000412.1, forward strand.
GGTCGGTAAGTAAGCTTGGAGTTTTTCCTTGGCCTTGTTTATATAGCTAACTATGACTTTTTGAACCTTTCCTACTGGTGCCTTATTATTCCTCCATCAATAATCAGGGTGTCAAGTCCTGAAGAAGCCAATATGGTTGCCCTCACACAAAGACACAATGCAGAATAAAGAATAGTAAGCCAGTATCTGGGTAAAAAAAAAAATCCACTATAGTGAGACCACAGGCAATACTGGTGTCTAGTCATTCACCTTCTGCTTGCCTCTTTTTGGGCATGGCTTCTACAGTTCAGGTCCTCCTATACAGGGAGGTTGGCTTCAGGCTAGTCAAGTGAACTGCAGGGTCCTCTTTGCCTCTTCACTGTTGCTGGGTGGTTCTCAATTATATATCTCTCTGCATTGACATCAGTGACACCTTCTATACCAATGACTGGTGCTTCCTAAGGGAGAAGATCCAGGGTGCCGTGACGTGACTCTGTGGCTTACGCATGCATTTTCAAATGTGTGCAGACTAAACCCCTGCTTTTAACGCATACTGTTAGACAGGTTATTTGGTTGTCTGCGGGCTGGTGGTACGTTAAGCTCGGTCCTTCCCTTGGATTTATCCTTGGCCTTGTTTGGAGAAGATCCATGACACCTTTTATATAAAAAACCATGCTACCTTAAATTTTATTACAACATTAGGACCAAGCTCACTTTGTTTCAATCTAAATCCATGGGAATGAAGGTACAGAAGAAGTTACAACCTGAAAATAAACTATGTAGCCTATTAGCTGAACTACTTTGCTAGTCTAATCACCAGATCTGCTGGGGAAGTTTACCAAAACTGGAGTGCTCAGAAACTGGTGCAGCTGTGCATGGTAGCCAATCAGCTTCTAACTTGAGCATGTTCAATTACGCTTTAGGAACAAAACCTGGAAGCTGATTGGTTTCTAAGCAGAGCTGCTCCAGATTTTGCACGCTACAGTTTTAGTAAATCTCTCCCACTGTGGCAACTTGAGTCTATTGTATTGAAAAATCATACATCAGATTTAACACAGTGAAGCACCAGTTAAATGTTCGTTAAGTGGGGTTGTGAAAACATTACAAGCCAAGGACTGGCTAAGGTTCATTGCTGCAATAAAGAGTCACGTAGCTCAACGAGACTGGAGATTGAGTATATCCCCCAAGTTGTTGTGAACAGTCACCATGGCCCCGTATTTCCACATATTTACATGCTTATAGGAATATACAGTACACAGGGGACAAGCATTATTGATCTCATTAAAGCTGAGTTTGCTTACGTAGTAAGTAATTTATTACGGAAGTGACCCCGCTCTCACCTACAGGCACATGGCTGTTGGCTGAAGTTTATTTATTGTGTCTCACTATGGTAGTAACAAGCAGAGGAAGACCACCTGGATTGAATGGATTCATTGATAATTTTATTATACAAACATTATTGATAAACTCCATGGTGGATGTTTAGCAAGGAGAGGAGATCTTGTATGGCCCGCAATAATCATCAATTAGTAAAGAAAGCTTGATAATTTTACTGCGACTACCTGGGTGGCTGGAGATCATGAGCTAGGCAAACGCTGCATTCCCATTCCAACTTTTGCAGCTGCATTAAAAAAAAAGTAGCATTTGACAAGAAAAGGATGCGTTTTACCTGCTTTGCCTGGAGTGTGAATGCACCTTAACAGGACATGTTGCATTCAAGCCCAGCCAAGACAAAGCAGGTCAAGTGCAGCCTTTGAACGACCATGTGTATTGCTCAGTAAATGAGGTTTTGTTGAACTGCATTTGAAGTGCGTCCCATGTGCGCATCAAACACAGGAAAATCAGGGTGGTGATGTCGTTCTCCACCACGTGCAATCAGAGAACACTTTGCATTCATTCAGTAAATACAAAGCATTCTCTGAATGGCACCCGTGCCGACTGGTCGACATCCTGTGTGCACAATGCATCAGGACAAAGTATAAAATTGATGCGCTTTAAATAAATAGTGCACAATATGCTGCTGCGACTAAGCTTAAATCCAGGAATAAAAATGCATACATGTGAATAAAATAAATAAATAATTATGGTGCTAATACATGTGTTAAAATTGCCAAAATAAATCTTCAAATTGGTGATGTGACGGTGAGTATAAACAAAATAATAATGACACTCTGAGTACAATGTCCAGGCAGAGAAAAATAGTGGGAGAAAGTAAAAATAATTAAACAGTTCCTTCCCTTAATCCAGATTGATTGACTCACTGGGTTAGATCGTTTGTATCAGGATAGATAGGCTGACCTGCTTCTACACTTATCCAGCTGATCGGTGGGAGCCTCTCTACTGCTATATCTACTGGTCTATGAGCCTGACCCCTGACAGTGACACTGAGATCCAAAATTCCTACACAAAACAGGGAAGGTAAGGTAGCTTGTCTCATATATAAAACACTCCCCACCTGTGTCTTCTAGTGGCTCGCAGGACTATTATGTCTCACTGGATATCAGCTACTCCTCCTACCCTAACAATGTTTAAAAAAGCCCTGGCATCACTTTTCCATCTAGAGAGACTGGAGACCATCACCCTTAATCTCCGATCGACTTCCCGTTTTTTCAAAAGATGGAGGAAATACATTGAAGCTACATTCGCTCCGCAGGCACTGATCGAGATAATGAACCCATTTCGCTACACGAAATGGTACTTGACAAAAGATCTCACCAACTCTCTTGGCCGCCTCAAAATACCCCCCACCCCAGATTCCTTTACTTTTAACCCACCGTAGGATATCCACAAATCCATTGTGCCCCTTGGCATCCACCCCCCCACGTTTATTCAAACGCTGCCTCCACTCCTGAAGGTATTTAGATGTTAAGATTTCATATGTCTAGCAAAGTTACGCTCCATAGTGTTGATAAGATGGCAAACATGAACTCCCCCGTCTTCCCTTTCCCCTAATTTTTCTTTTTCTTTTTATGTTTTCTGTTACTTCTCCCTTGTTCTAACTATTATGACAAGCTTGTATTTCAACTATTACGAGAAGTCATTGAACGTTATAGATTGTAACGATTAATACTCTGTAACTTTTGTTGCACTAAGTTTTTATACTTTTGTATGCCATAAAACCCAATAAATATTTTTCAAAAAAAAAAAAAAAACACTCCCTGAATATTACAGAGCTACATGTTTTTTCCTTCTTTATATAGGAAACCACAAAGCCTTGATATGCCAGCCAATGCTGACCATAGGTGGTCTCCACACTTGTTCTGTCTCTCCGCCTGTTTTTAGCTGTGCAAGTAAAAGCAGCCTAGAGACTGCTCAAAATTCTTGATGCCGCTTAGCAATTAGTGTACTTGTCTTTTGTGAAAGCCAAGTTTCTTTAAAAAAAACAAAACAATTCCACAAATCTGGCTGATTGGTGAAAATTCCAAAAGAATATCATTTCCAGAGGTTCTCACTTTTGTTTTGAAAGAAGATAATCTCTTGAAATGCTACTTAAGTCTCATTGTTTGTTAAATTTCAAATGAATGTATTTGAAGGGGTTGTAAAGGTTTGTGTTTTTTCACCTTAATGAATCCTATGCATTGAGGTGAAAAAACACTTGTCAGTGACCGACCCCCCAGCCCCCCTGTTTTACTTACCTGAACCCTCGAACTTGACCCGTGGGGGCGCGCTGTCTCTCTGCCTGGGGTTCTCGTCTCTTGATTGGATAGATTTATAGCAGAGCAGCCATTGGCTCCTGCTGCTGTCAATCAAATCCAATTACGTGAGCGCCAGGGGGCGGGGTCAAGTCCTGTATTTGGCCTCTATGGACGCCGAATGCTGGACTCGAGAGAGCGCCCGCAAGGTAACCCCCTCAGGGAAGCGCTTCTCCGAGGGGGTTATCAGATGTGGGGAGGAGCCACGAGAGCTGCCGGGGGACCCCAGAAGAGCAGGTTCGGGGCCACCCTGTGCAAAACGAGCTGCACAGTGGAGGTAAGTATGATATGTTTGTTATTTAAAAGAAAAAAAAAATACCTTTACAAATCACTTTAAAGTGTAGGTATAGCCAATTTTTTTGATTTTGACTAGAGTAGGAGATGCTTAAAAATGTTGGTTTATTTATTGCTGTAGTTTGAACATATAGAGTAAGCAATATCAATATGTTTGCATTAGGCACATACATACAATTATACAACAGGTACAGATAACCAAGTATGTTATCTAACCTCAAACATAATACAACGAAGATATGCAGCTAAATACACAGATAACATACATACTGTTATATGATTGCTGTTTTACCTGCCCAAAGATTTGTATTTCTGTCCACCCAGTTCTGAGATTTACACAGCTGTGCCACACAACAATGACTGTCTGGCAGGGCAGGGGATACGATTTTTCTTGGCTGCAGTTAAAGTGTATCTAAACCAGAAACAAAAAATGTAATATATTGCAGCTCAGTAGTCCTTGGTGTCAGGGCTGAAACTAGGAGGGGAGGGGGGGGGGGTTGTTGACCCCAGGCACCACATTGAGACGGACGCCGCTACGGTTGCCACCTGTACGGGTTTTCGCTGGAACAGTCCTGAGATTTGATTTAAATCTTGCTGTCCCAGCAAATCTGTGCTGCATCCCAGAGTGGTGGATTAGGAGGGGCACCGCCGCTACAAAAGTAGAGAGCCCAGAAGTGGGTCTTTAATCACTCGCTTCTTCTTTCCCCAAGGGACCCTTCCTCATTCACACTGGAGGTGCGGCATTCAAACCTCACCTACGCTGTGATTGTGTAGGCCTTCATGCTACATGTGCAACATGTCACTATTACTACTTTAACTTAACCACTTGCCGACCAGCCGCCGCAGTTTTACTGCGTCAGAATGGCACGGCTGGGCAAAACAACGTTATGTAACGTCGCTTCGCCCTGTGGCCACTAGGGCACCCGCTGCTCGCCCACGAAGCTGTTTCGAGTGCCCGGCGGTCGCAATCACCGCCAGGCTCCCGCGATCGCTCGTGGCACACAGAGAACCGGGATCTGTGTGTGTAAACACACAGTTTCCAGTTCTCTGAGGGGAGAAGAGACTGATTGTCTGTTCATACAGAGTATGAACAGTGATCTTTCATCTCCCCTACACAGTCCCCTCCCCCCTTCAGTTAGAACACATACTAGGGAACACAATTAACCCCTTGATCACCCCCTAGTGTTAACCCCTTTCCTGCCAGTGACATTTTTACAGTAATTAGTGCATTTTTATAGCACTGATCGCTGTATAAATGACAATGGTCCCAAAAATGTGTCAAAAGTGTAAGTGTGTCTGCAATAATGTCGCAGTCCCATTAAAAACCGCAGATCGCCGCCATTACTAGTAAAAAAAAAAAGAATACTAAAAATGCCATAAAACTATTCCCTATTTTGTAGACGCTATAACTTTTGCGCAAACCAATCAATATACGCTTATTGTGATTTTTTTTTTTTACAAAAATATGTAGAAGAATACGTATCGGCCTAAACTGAGGAAAAAAAATTTTTTTTTATATATTTTTGGGGGATATTTATTATAGCAAAAAGTAAAAAATATTGCGTTTTTTTCAAAATTGACTCTATTTTTTGTTTATAGCGCAAAAAATAAAAACCGCAGATGTGATCAAATACCACCAAAAGAAAGCTCTATTTGTGGGGTAAAAAAGGACGTCCATTTTGTTTGGGTGCAACGTTGCACGACCGCGCAATTGTCAGTTAAAGCGACGCAGTGCTGTATCGCAAAAAGTGCTCTGGTCAGGAAGGGGGTAAAATCTTCTGGGGCTGAAGCGGTTAAAAGGACTTATATATTATTAATACCATCCTGTGGCTTATTTATGTATTTGTTTATTTATTACATTAGAACTTCTCTCTCGGGCCAAGGGGGCTGGGGGGGTGTGGATAGAAAACTTCTCTCTCAGGTGGGGGGATAGGGGGGGGATATGCTGAACTGAGTCTTTGCCCTGGGTGAAAGATGTCTAGCTTTGCCATTGTTTGGTGTAGTGGAAGCATTAGTATTTTTTACAGGATTCTTTTGCTTTATTTTATCCTGGTAATCCTGCAATTGACACACTTCCTGTCCCTGGGTGGCTACGTCACTCCTTCACTGTATCTATGGGAGAACCAAGATTTCACAGTAAGCCGCTCTACCTGATATGGACTGCAAACATGTCCAAATCTCTTTATCTCCATTACATAGAGGGCAGGGTAATTTAAAGTTAGCGTGTGTCCTTGAAAATAAGCCAGGTCTTATATTAATTTTGGCAACAAAAGACACAGTAGGGCTTATTTTCAGGATAGGTCTTACCCTGTAATGTGATGTGTTATGTCTCCAGGAGACCTTTCTCTCTCTCGAGGTTCAGAAAAGAGAATTAATTTGTCATTTGATTTGTGTATTGTGTTGCTGCATTATTAAGCTATAAATTATGTTTGTTCCAGGTTAGCTGTACGCATGCGCCACCTACTGGCCAAACATTAATACCATTTGTAATAATACCTTTAACCTTTAAAAGATGTGACATAAAAATCATCACATCCTCTTTAGTCAGGAAGTGAATACCCCCTAGGGATCAGCATTTTCAAGATTATCCCAGCTGCTTAGATGTAATCTCTTCCCATCCATGGCATCGGAGGTAAGCAATCTTCCCCTTCCTCCTCCACAGGCTATTAGGGAAAGCAGATAGTCATTTCAGTTGTTATTTTATATGATGTTTACTATGGTATGGTAATGTTATATTATTCTTGTTATTTTCAGTTTTACCGCATATCACGTGTGTCATCCACACTTGTATTAAACTGTGCAGCGTGCCAATAAAGACACAGACAAGAAACAGCAGTCTATTATTGTGTACGCAGAAAAAGGTTATCTCCCTGGATAGCTACCCATAGATTTCGGGAGTACGGGGGCGAGGCCAGGACAGTAAAACTCCGTCCAGGAACACTACAGATAGTGCAGAAGGGGAAGAGGTTTGGCCACACGGAAGAGCTACAGTCTGCAATCGACTATACAGCCACTTTCATACAGCCAAGCAGCACACAGAGACTGCAGCCCTACACGCTTACTGCTCCCACAGGCCGCTACTCAGTCAAGCAGCCATGTCACGCAGTAGCACATCCTCACTCAAAACCAGATCACAAGTTTACGGTTCCAGCAAGTCGGTGACAGCCAGTGTTGCAGCCGCCATTGCCCGTGGGAAAGCCGAAGTGGCAAAGACGCGAGCTACCTTTGCCGAACAAGAAATGCAGTTGAAGTTAGAAAAGGCCTTGCTAGAAGCCAAGCAAGCGCAAGATAGGGCCTCGCTAGAAGCCATAGAAGCCTCCATGAAGCTTGAACAAAAACGTCTGGATGTCACATTAGAGAAACTCACTACAGAAAGGGAAGCTGCAACTGCCATAGCTGAAGCAGAAGCCCTGAAAGCAGCCGTGAGCCTCGGTGGGGAATGCAGCAATGTGCTTGGCTCCGAACAAGGAGAACCGAATCCCTCGCAACACACTTCAGAGTACTTGCACCAACACTTCAAATCAACCTACGATACCTCTCCTCTACAGGAAATAGACGGTGTCCTAGGAGAAACAGACCAAACACTGCAGGTAACAGCGCATGAGAGCAACCAAACTCCTCAGAGCTGCAAGCAGCAGAACTCTCACCAGCACGTTACAGAGCCTACGTCTCTGCACACCACGACCCTCAACCTCCAAACCAGCATCAGAATAATCCTTCTACTACACAACGGTACGAGACAAGAGGGCCTAAAGCAGAAACTTCTGACAGGTATGGTCGCACACCACACTCCCACTACAGCAGTGAATCGCCAACATGCTCTAACACCAACCAAGTTATAACAGACTTTGCCAAGTTCTTCGCCAGACGAGATTTAATCACAAAAGGACTTGTAAAGTTTAACGATCGGCCAGAAAACTACAAAGCCTGGCGGTCGTCCTTTCAAAATACCATAAAAGGTCTAGATCTGTCTCACACCGATAAAAAAGACATCCTAGTCCAATGGCTTGGGAAAGACTCTGCCGAACATGCCAATAGAATCAGGAACATTAACATAAAACAACCAGAGACTGGTCTTAAAAAGATTTGGAGCAGATTAGAAGAGTGCTATGGCTCGACAGACTATAGAATATGCACTTTTTAAAAGGATTGAAGGATTTCCCAGAATACCTAGCAAGGGTTATCACAAACTACGAGAATTAGCCGACTTGCTAGAGGAACTACTTCTTGCTAAAGTGGAGGGAGACCTGCCGGGTCTCGCCTCCCTGGATGCGGCCAGAGGGATTAAACCTTTAATTCTTAAGCTTCCTTACGACCTACAACAAAGATGGGTCACATATGGTTCTAAACTTAAGGAAAGGTTCCAGGTACCATTTCCACCATTCAACGTTTTCGTAGACTTTGTTTCAAAACAAGCTAAGTTCTTGAATGATCCCAGCTTTGACTTTATACTGCCATCAGCCACGCCCCCTAGCTTCAAACAGCATAGGATGCCAGTGACAGTGAACAAGTCTCATGTTTCTCCTACAGATTTTTCCTATAGGTCTTCCAACAGTGTTCACCCAGAGAACAAAGTCGGAGACCCTAGCAAGCAGTGCCCTCTACACAGGAAGCCACACCCTCTACCAAAATGCAGGACCTTCAGGGAAAAGTCTCTAGAAGATCGCAATGCCTTCCTAAGAGAGAATCGCATATGCTTCAGGTGCTGTTCATCCACATCACACTTTGCCAAGGACTGCGAGGTTAGTGTATCATGCACAGAGTGTGACAACACAGACCACAACTCAGCACTACATCCAGGCCCTGCTCCTTGGACCGCCCAGAGAGCTGGCGATACCAACGTGCATGGCGGGGAGCAAGAGAACACTGGTTCAAACATCTCAGTGGTTACCTCACAGTGTACTGAGGTATGCAAAGATCCTGCAGGCGGTAGGTCTTGTTCAAAGATCTGTCTTATTAGAGTGTATCCAATGGGCCACAGAAACAAAGCTGTCAAGATGTATGCGCACTTAGATGACCAAAGCAACCACTCTATGGCTAAATCCACATTCTTTGACACCTTCGGTGTTAGGAGTCCAAGCTCCCCTTACTCTCTAAAGACTTGGTACTGTTGAGACGGCGGGGAGAAGAGCCACCGCCTTTTGTGTAGAGTCCATAGACGGTCGGACTCGCCTACCTTTACCCACCATACTCGAGTGCAACCAGATTCCAGACAACCGGTCAGAAATCCCTACACCAGATGCAGCAATTCACCAGCTTCATCTAAAACGCATTGGCCCATCTCCTACCTGAATATGACGAGCAGGCCTAGTTAATGCTGCTCTTGGGAAGAGACATGCAGGTTCATAAAGTAAGAGAACAGATTAATGGTGCCCGCAACGCTCCCTTTGCCCAAAAGACTTGACCTGGGGTGGGTCATCGTAGGGGACGTCTGCCTAAAGACTGTGCACAGACCCACCACGGTCAGTAGCATGTTCACTAACGTACTTTACAAAGGACACCCTTCCTCCCTGCTACCATGTCACAACAGCTTCATCACAAAGGAGATTCCAGGTAGTACTCACATACCTTGTTCCTCTGTAGACCCAGACACAGATGACCATGCTTGTGACAGTGACCCAGACCACCTAGGGTGTAAAGTCTTTCACAGAACAAAGGAAGACCAGCAGGTAGCAATGTCCTTTGAAGATAGACTTTTCTTGCAAATAATGGAAAAGGAGACAGCCAAGGAAGAGTCAAACAATTGGGTCACACCTCTCCCATTTAGACCTCATAGACAGCGTCTACCTAACAACAAGGAACAAGTCCTTAAACGCTTTGTCTCCCTTAAACGTAATTTCTAGAGAAAACCAGACATGAGAGATCACTTCTTTACCTTTATGGGCAAAATATTTGAGAATAATCACGCAGAGTTAGCTCCTGCCCTTAAAGACAACGAGGAGTGCTGGTATTTGCCTATATTTGGAGTGTACCACCCCAAGAAACCAGGTCAGATTAGAGTAGTGTTTGACTCTAGCTCTAGAGAACAAGGCGTGTCATTAAATTACGTTCTTCTCTCAGGACCAGATCTGAACAACAGACTCATTGGGGTACTCCTCCGTTTCCGCAAAGACTCTGTGGCATTCATGGCGGACATCCAGCAGATGTTCCACTGTTTTCTCGTTAAAAAGGAACACAGGAACTTTTTGAGATTTTTCTGGTTTAAAGATAACAACCCTTCCAAAGAAATCGTAGAGTATCGCATGAAGGTCCACATATTTCGGAACAGCCCTTCCCCCGCAGTTGCCATTTACTGGGCTTAGACGCTCCGCTCACGAAGGCGAATCCATCTTTGGATCTGAAGTGAAACACTTAGTAGAAAAAGACTTTTATGTAGACGATTGCTTAAAATCTCTACCCACCGCTGAAGCAGCTATCAGTCTCCTCAAGAGAGCACAGGAGATGCTAGCCTGTTCTAATTTGAAGCTCCACAAGATCGCCTCTAACAGCGTAGAACTGATGAAGGCCTTCCCCTCTCAAGACCACTCTGGTGAGTTCAAAGACTTAGATTTAGGTTCTGACTCTCTACCAACGCAACGTAGCCTTGGACTACTCTGGGACTTAAGGTCAGACACCTTCACCTTCCAGGTTAGTCGGGAAGAAAAGCCCTTTACATGCAGAGGCGTTCTGTCAACCATAAACTGTCTGTATGACCCCCTAGGGTTAGTAGCTCAAGTCACCATTGAGGGTAAAGCACTTCTCAGAGACCTGATTCAAGAGACAGTGAGCTGGGATGATCTACTTCCCCCCGAGAAAAGAGATCAGTGGACAGAGTGGAAAAATTCCCTGACAGCCTTGTCTAACTTAAAGGTCCCTCGACCATATGCTCCTGTACCGTCTACAGAAGTCCAAGACCAAAGACTTTGTGTTTTCTGCGATTCTTCTGTCAAAGCAATCGCTGCGGTAGCTTACCTCAGGATCAAGAACATGAAAGGACAGTGCCATATAGGTTTTATCATGGGAAAAGCAAAACTTGCCCCAGTCCCAGAACACAAAATACCTAGACTGGAACTTTGTGCCGCAGTGTTAGCTGTGGAGTTAGCCGACACGATTGCTAGAGAGATGAACCTAGAAATCAAAGACACTGAGTTCTACACTGACAGTAAAGTTGTCCTGGGGTACATCTACAATGAAAACAGACGCTTTTATGTCTACGTCAGCAATAGAGTGTTGAGGATTAGGAGATCCACACACCCAAAACAGTGGCACTTCGTTCCAACTAAACACAATCCCGCAGACCTAGCGACTAGAGCTGTCCCAACCAACTGTCTTTGGGACACAACATGGTTTACAGGCCCTGCATTCCTGTACAATTCAGAACACAATACTTCTGAATCGGAGACCTTTAACTTGATAAATGCAGTCAAGGATGCAGAAGTTCGTCCACAAGTGTCTGCATTAGTCACTGTGGCTTCACAAAATCAACTCAAATCTCATCGGTTCTCCAGGTTTTCCACATGGAGATCACTCATTAGAGCCATTACTTCCTTATCCCACATAGCCATTCCTTTGGGAAAAGGACTAACTGCAAGGGCTGGCACCGCTGTAAAAATACCTACTCAGTGACTGACCTAGAGCAATCAAAACATTTGATCATTTACACTGTGCAACAAGAGACCTTTGCTAGAGAGATTGACTGTATTAACAACAAAAGGCCAATCCCTAAAGACAGCGTCCTAAGGAAACTCGATCCATTCCTCGACAGCAGTAACCTGTTGAGAATAGGAGGTCGCCTTAAAGAAGTTACCTTGGAGTACGACGTGAAGCATCCTCTCATTCTCCCAGCTCAGCACTAGGGATGAGCCGAACACCCCCCGGTTCGGTTCGCACCAGAACCCGCGAACGGACCGCAAGTTCGCACGAACGTTAGAACCCCATTGACGTCTATGGGACTCGAACGTTCGAAATCAAAAGTGCTCATTTTAAAGGCTAATTTGCATGGTATTGTCCTAAAAAGGGTGTGGGGACCCGGGTCCTACCCCAGGGGACATGTATCAATGCAAAAAAAACTTTTAAAAACGGCCGTTTTTTCGGGAGCAGTGATTTTAATGATGCTTAAAGTAAAAAAAAAGTGAAATATTCCTTTAAATATCGTACCTGGGGGGTGTCTATAGTATGCCTGTAAAGTGACGCGTGTTTCCCATGTTTAGAACAGTCCCTGCACCAAATGTCATTTTTAAAGGAAAAAATCTCATTTAAAACTGCTTGCGGGTTTAATGTCATGTCGGGTCCTGGCAATATGGATGAAAATCAGTGAGACAAACGGCATGGGTACCCCCCAGTCCATTACCAGGCCCTTTGGGTCTTGTATGGATATTAAGGGGAACCCCGCACCCAAATTAAAATAAGGAAAGGTCCCTATATACTCTGAACAGCAGTATACAGGCGGTGCAAACAAGACAGGGACTGTAGGTTTGTTGTTAAGTAGAATCTCTTTGTAATTTTGAACATTTTTAACGTGTTTAGCTCCAGCCAAAAAATCTTTTCTAAGCTTTTTGGAAAACATAGGGAAGGGTTATCACCCCTGTGACATTTGTTTTGCATCTTTCCTCCTCTTCAGAAGATTTCACCTCACTTTTTTGTCCCAATGAAAAATGTTTTTTGAAAATTTGGGTTTTTTTGTGGAACAAGGATTGGAAAGCATCAGTGGAAAGGAGAAATTGTTTTCCCATATTAACTCTTACATGAGAGAATTTCCCTTCCTAGGGGTAGATTTCATCTCACTTCCTGTTGTCTCCTTCCGTTTGCAAGTAGGAGTCGTTTGTAAGTTAGATGTTTGAAAGTAGGGTCCTGCCCTATATACTCAGCAGAAATTTGGGCCTTAGGTGTTGCTGTGGCCAAAACACTGTAAGCCCTCACAGGGCCCTGCTGTGAAATATTAGATCAAGAATTGTAATTACATGCCCCTGTTGAACAGGAGCTGAAAAATTAGGCCTTAGGCACTGGTGCTGGTGCCACAACACTGCAACCCCTCACAGACACTCTAGTTGGAACGCAGGAACGAGCCCTGCTGCAAAGTATTGCATCAAAAATTGTAATTACACGCCCCTGTTAGACAGGGGCAGAAAAATTGGGCCTTAGGCACTGGTGCTGGTGCCACAACACTGCAACCCCTCACAGACACTCTAGTTGGAACGCAAGAACGAGCCCTGCTGCAAAGTATTGCATCAAAAATTGTAATTACACGCCCCTGTTAGACAGGGGCAGAAAAATTGGGCCTTAGGCACTGGTGCTGGTGCCACAACACTGCAACCCCTCACAGACACTCTAGTTGGAACGCAGGAACGAGCCCTGCTGCAAAGTATTGCATCAAAAATTGTAATTACACGCCCCTGTTAGACAGGGGCAGAAAAATTGGGCCTTAGGCACTGGTGCTGGTGCCACAACACTGCAACCCCTCACAGACACTCTAGTTGGAACGCAGGAACGAACCCTGCTGCAAAGTATTGCATCAAAAATTGTAATTACACGCCCCTGTTAGACAGGGGCAGAAAAATTGGGCCTTAGGCACTGGTGCTGGTGCCACAACACTGCAACCCCTCACAGACACTCTAGTTGGAACGCAGGAACGAGCCCTGCTGCAAAGTATTGCATCAAAAATTGTAATTACACGCCCCTGTTAGACAGGGGCAGAAAAATTGGGCCTTAGGCACTGGTGCTGGTGCCACAACACTGCAACCCCTCACAGACACTCTAGTTGGAATGCAGGAACGAGCCCTGCTGCAAAGTATTACATCAAAAATTGTAATTACACGCCCCTGTTATACAGGGGCTGAAAAATTGTGCCTTAGGCACTGGTGGTGGCGCCCAGAACCAAAAATGTTCTTACAAGCTATCAGCGTGATGATTGAGGAGGAAGAGGATAATTACTCAGGGATAGTCACTCAGCATCAGCATAGGCAGTCTTTGAAGGGATCTGAAAAAAATTATTCAGTTACATCAGCATCAGGTGCTTGGTAGCTGGTGGTGATCCAAGACTGATTCATTTTTATGAAGGTCAGCCGATCGACCGAGTCAGTGGACAGACGCACCCTGTGATCGGTTACCACGCCTCCAGCAGCACTGAATGTGCGTTCCGAAAGAACGCTGGATGCAGGACAGGCCAGTAGCTCAATTGCATACTGTGCAAGCTCTGGCCAGTGATCCATCCTCAAGACCCAGTAACCCAGAGGATTTTCGGTGGGAAAGGTGTCCAAGTCTGATCTTGCCCCTAGGTATTCCTGCACCATGTAAAACAGACGCTGGCGATGGTTGCTGGAACCGATCATACCTTGGGGCTGCGGACCAAAAAATTGTCTGAACGCATCGGTCAGACGGCCACCTTCTCCACCGCTCCTTCTTTGACTGACCGAAGCCTCAGCAACACGTTGTCCAGAAACAGGAGTTTGTAACCTCCCAGTCTCTGGGAACGCGTTGCACAGACCTTTCTGCAAGGCCTCCCAAAGATGTTTCATCCTCTGCTCCCTCTGCGATGGCAAGATAAGGTCCGCAACCTTACCCTTGTAACGTGGATCAAGGAGGGTTGCCAGCCAGTATTGGTCTTTCTCCTTGATACCACGAATACGAGGATCCTTACGCAGGCTTTGCAGGATCAGGGAGGCCATGCAGCGTAGGTTTGCTGAGGCATTCGGTCCGGAGTCCTCTGGGTCACTAAGGACAACAACGTCCGCAGCCACCTCCTCCCAGCCACGTACAAGTCCATGTGTTCCTTGGGACTGATCCCTTAAAGACTGCTGATGCTGAGTGCCAGGCTCCACCTCCATACTGACACAATCTTCCTCCTCCTCCTCCTCCTCCTCCTCGTCCTCTTCCTGTGTGATCGGCGGGCACGCAGGAACACTGTCTGGATAAAGGGGGCCTTGAGAGCTAAGGAAGTCCTCCTCTTCCTGCCTCTGTTCTGCCTCAAGTGCCCTGTCCATTATTCCACGCAGCGTGTGCTCCAACAGGTGGACAAGGGGGACAGTGTCACTGATGCATGCACTGTCAGTGCTCACCATCCTCGTGGCCTCCTCGAATGGTGACAGGACAGTGCATGCATCCCTGATCATGGCCCACTGGCGTGGGGAAAAAAAACCAAGGTCCCCTGACCCTGTCCTGGTGCCATAGTCGCACAGGTACTCATTTATGGCCCTCTGCTGCGTGTGCAGCCGCTGCAGCATGGCCAATGTCGAGTTCCACCTGGTGGGCATGTCACAGATTAGGCGGTTCTTGGGCAGGTTAAACTCCTTTTGGAGGTCCGTCAGCCGAGCACTGGCATTATATGACCGGCGGAAATGCACACAGACTTTCCTGGCCTGCCTCAGGACATCCTGTAAGCCCGGGTACCTGCCCAAGAACCGCTGCACCACCAAGTTAAGGACGTGAGCCAAACAGGGCACATGGGTCAGTTGTCCCTGTCGGAGGGCAGAGAGGAGGTTGGTGCCATTGTCGCAAACCACCATTCCTGCCTTAAGTTGGCGTGGCGTCAACCACCTCTGAACCTGCCCCTGCAGAGCTGACAGAACCTCTGCCCCAGTGTGGCTCCTGTCCCCCAAGCACACCAGCTCAAGCACCGCATGGCATCTTTTGGCCTGCGTACTTGCGTAGCCCCTTGAACGCCTACGGAGCACCGCTGGTTCCGAGGAAGAGGCCATGGAGGAAGAAGAAGAGGAGGGGGTGGAGGAGAGAGGTGTGTCACAATCAGCATTTTGGAGGCGTGGTGGCGGAACAACCTCCAACACTACTGCACCTTGTCCTGCATCCTTCCCAGCTGCCAGCAGAGTCACCCAATGCGCCGTGAAACTTAAGTAACGTCCCTGTCCATGCCTGCTGGACCATGAGTCAGCGGTAATATGCACCTTACCGCTGACCGCCCTGTCCAGCGAGGCATGGACATTGCCTTCCACATGCCGGTAGAGAGCTGGAATCGCCTTCCGTGAGAAAAAGTGGCGTTTGGGTACCTGCCACTGAGGAACCGCACATTCCACAAACTCACGGAAGGGGGCAGAGTCTACCAACTGAAAAGGCAGCAGTTGAAGTGCTAGCAATTTTGCCAAGCTAGCATTCAACCGCTGGGCATGTGGATGGCTGGGAGCAAACTTCTTTCGGCGGTGCAGCAGCTGGGGCAGGGAAATTTGCCTGGTACAATCTGGCGTCGGTGTACCAAAAGCAGATTGCCCACAAGTACTTGGCTGTGACACACCTAATTCTACACCTTCATTCCTCTCACTGCAGGTCTCAGAGAGGACTGAAGGTCTAGTGGGGTTGGAAATCTCAGCTGATGAGGAGCAAGGAGAGATCCTCTTTGTTCTTTGGTGTGGGTCTTTTAGATATGCTTGCCAACGAACTGCATGGCAGGTCAACATATGTCTGGTCAAGCATGTGGTACCCAAGCGGGAGATGTTTTGGCCACGCGAGATACGCTTGAGACATATGTTGCAAATAGCAGCGGTGCGATCTGATGCACTCGTCTCAAAAAAGGCCCACACCAAAGAACTTTTTGAATAACGCGCAGAGACTGCAGCGCCCTGCACATGTGGAGCTTTGGGGTGTGATGCAGTCAATGTGCTGCCCTTAGGCTGGCCCCTGGAGGGCATCCTGCCTCGTTGGTGATGTGCCGCCTCCTCCTCCTCCTCCTCCTCCTCTCTCCTATCAGGCACCCACGTTGAGTCAGTGACCTCATCATCCCCTCCCTCCTCATCACTGGAGCAAACCTGGCAGTATGCTGCAGCAGGGGGAGCATGACTGCCAGATTGCTGTCCTTCTTGGGCACCCCCTCTGTCCGTGCTCATGTTACTGCCTTCATCGAGCTCAGTATCATCATCAGAGCCTTCCAAACGCTGGGCATCCTCCTGGAGCATGTACCCAACACTGTGGTCAAACAGTTCGAGGGAATCCTCATGAGGACATGGTGGAGCTAGGGAAGGAGTCACTGATGACATTGAGCTGAGGGAAGAGGCCGCTGCTTTGCCAGACAAAGCACCCTGGGCATGGGTGAGAGAGGATGAGGAGGATGAGGACGGCTTGGTCATCCACTCGACCAAGTTTTCTGCATGTTGCGGCTCAACACGGCCAGCTGCCGAAAAAAAGGCCAAGCGTGTCCCATGGCCACGTGCTGATGAGGATGCACCGTCTCCACGACCAGCACTAGACACAGAGCCTGCTTGCCCTCTCTTATTGGCTTGTGACTGTCTGCCTCTCCTTCTTGGCCTTCCAGACATACTAATGGCCTGTAGCTGCACTAAGCTGGGATAGAACACCTGTAATTTTCTTCAGGTAGCTTTATATACTGTAACCAGACAAGCCTGCCTGTCAGTAGGAAGATAACAGGAACGGATCTAGCTGAACACTGTGAGCAGGACGCACTGCACTAAATGTAAATAGCAGGAACGGATCTAGCTGAACACTGTGAGCAGGACGCACTGACTGCACTAAATGTAAATAGCAGGAACGGATCTAGCTGAACACTGTGAGCAGGACGCACTGCACTAAATGTAAATAGCAGGAACAGATCTAGCTGAACACTGTGAGCAGGACGCACTGCACTAAATGTAAATAGCAGGAACGGATCTAGCTGAACACTGTGAGCAGGACGCACTGACTGCACTAAATGTAAATAGCAGGAACGGATCTAGCTGAACACTGTGAGCAGGACGCACTGCACTAAATGTAAATAGCAGGAACGGATCTAGCTGAACACTGTGAGCAGGACGCACTGCACTAAATGTAAATAGCAGGAACGGATCTAGCTGAACACTGTGAGCAGGACGCACTGCACTAAATGTAAATAGCAGGAACGGATCTAGCTGAACACTGTGAGCAGGACGCACTGCACTAAATGTAAATAGCAGGAACGGATCTAGCTGAACACTGTGAGCAGGACGCACTGACTGCACTAAATGTAAATAGCAGGAACGGATCTAGCTGAACACTGTGAGCAGGACGCACTGCACTAAATGTAAATAGCAGGAACGGATCTAGCTGAACACTGTGAGCAGGACGCACTGCACTAAATGTAAATAGCAGGAACGGATCTAGCTGAACACTGTGAGCAGGACGCACTGCACTAAATGTAAATAGCAGGAACGGATCTAGCTGAACACTGTGAGCAGGACGCACTGCACTAAATGTAAATAGCAGGAACGGATCTAGCTGAACACTGTGAGCAGGACGCACTGACTGCACTAAATGTAAATAGCAGGAACGGATCTAGCTGAACACTGTGAGCAGGACGCACTGACTGCACTAAATGTAAATAGCAGGAACGGATCTAGCTGAACACTGTGAGCAGGACGCACTGCACTAAATGTAAATAGCAGGAACGGATCTAGCTGAACACTGTGAGCAGGACGCACTGCACTAAATGTAAATAGCAGGAACGGATCTAGCTGAACACTGTGAGCAGGACGCACTGACTGCACTAAATGTAAATAGCAGGAACGGATCTAGCTGAACACTGTGAGCAGGACGCACTGACTGCACTAAATGTAAATAGCAGGAACGGATCTAGCTGAACACTGTGAGCAGGACGCACTGCACTAAATGTAAATAGCAGGAACAGATCTAGCTGAACACTGTGAGCAGGACGCACTGCACTAAATGTAAATAGCAGGAACGGATCTAGCTGAACACTGTGAGCAGGACGCACTGCACTAAATGTAAATAGCAGGAACGGATCTAGCTGAACACTGTGAGCAGGACGCACTGCACTAAATGTAAATAGCAGGAACGGATCTAGCTGAACACTGTGAGCAGGACGCACTGCACTAAATGTAAATAGCAGGAACGGATCTAGCTGAACACTGTGAGCAGGACGCACTGACTGCACTAAATGTAAATAGCAGGAACGGATCTAGCTGAACACTGTGAGCAGGACGCACTGCACTAAATGTAAATAGCAGGAACGGATCTAGCTGAACACTGTGAGCAGGACGCACTGCACTTAATGTAAATAGCAGGAACGGATCTAGCTGAACACTGTGAGCAGGACGCACTGCACTAAATGTAAATAGCAGGAACGGATCTAGCTGAACACTGTGAGCAGGACGCACTGCACTAAATGTAAATAGCAGGAACGGATCTAGCTGAACACTGTGAGCAGGACGCACTGACTGCACTAAATGTAAATAGCAGGAACGGATCTAGCTGAACACTGTGAGCAGGACGCACTGACTGCACTAAATGTAAATAGCAGGAACGGATCTAGCTGAACACTGTGAGCAGGACGCACTGCACTAAATGTAAATAGCAGGAACGGATCTAGCTGAACACTGTGAGCAGGACGCACTGCACTAAATGTAAATAGCAGGAACGGATCTAGCTGAACACTGTGAGCAGGACGCACTGACTGCACTAAATGTAAATAGCAGGAACGGATCTAGCTGAACACTGTGAGCAGGACGCACTGACTGCACTAAATGTAAATAGCAGGAACGGATCTAGCTGAACACTGTGAGCAGGACGCACTGCACTAAATGTAAATAGCAGGAACAGATCTAGCTGAACACTGTGAGCAGGACGCACTGCACTAAATGTAAATAGCAGGAACGGATCTAGCTGAACACTGTGAGCAGGACGCACTGCACTAAATGTAAATAGCAGGAACGGATCTAGCTGAACACTGTGAGCAGGACGCACTGCACTTAATGTAAATAGCAGGAACGGATCTAGCTGAACACTGTGAGCAGGACGCACTGCACTAAATGTAAATAGCAGGAACGGATCTAGCTGAACACTGTGAGCAGGACGCACTGCACTAAATGTAAATAGCAGGAACGGATCTAGCTGAACACTGTGAGCAGGACGCACTGACTGCACTAAATGTAAATAGCAGGAACGGATCTAGCTGAACACTGTGAGCAGGACGCGCTGACTGCACTAAATGTAAATAGCAGGAACGGATCTAGCTGAACACTGTGAGCAGGACGCACTGCACTAAATGTAAATAGCAGGAACAGATCTAGCTGAACACTGTGAGCAGGACGCACTGCACTAAATGTAAATAGCAGGAACGGATCTAGCTGAACACTGTGAGCAGGACGCACTGACTGCACTAAATGTAAATAGCAGGAACGGATCTAGCTGAACACTGTGAGCAGGACGCACTGACTGCACTAAATGTAAATAGCAGGAACGGATCTAGCTGAACACTGTGAGCAGGACGCACTGCACTAAATGTAAATAGCAGGAACAGATCTAGCTGAACACTGTGAGCAGGACGCACTGCACTAAATGTAAATAGCAGGAACGGATCTAGCTGAACACTGTGAGCAGGACGCACTGCACTAAATGTAAATAGCAGGAACGGATCTAGCTGAACACTGTGAGCAGGACGCACTGCACTAAATGTAAATAGCAGGAACGGATCTAGCTGAACACTGTGAGCAGGACGCACTGCACTAAATGTAAATAGCAGGAACGGATCTAGCTGAACACTGTGAGCAGGACGCACTGACTGCACTAAATGTAAATAGCAGGAACGGATCTAGCTGAACACTGTGAGCAGGACGCACTGCACTAAATGTAAATAGCAGGAACGGATCTAGCTGAACACTGTGAGCAGGACGCACTGCACTAAATGTAAATAGCAGGAACGGATCTAGCTGAACACTGTGAGCAGGACGCACTGCACTAAATGTAAATAGCAGGAACGGATCTAGCTGAACACTGTGAGCAGGACGCACTGCACTAAATGTAAATAGCAGGAACGGATCTAGCTGAACACTGTGAGCAGGACGCACTGACTGCACTAAATGTAAATAGCAGGAACGGATCTAGCTGAACACTGTGAGCAGGACGCACTGACTGCACTAAATGTAAATAGCAGGAACGGATCTAACTGAACACTGTGAGCAGGACGCACTGCACTAAATGTAAATAGCAGGAACAGATCTAGCTGAACACTGTGAGCAGGACGCACTGCACTAAATGTAAATAGCAGGAACGGATCTAGCTGAACACTGTGAGCAGGACGCACTGCACTAAATGTAAAGAGCAGGAACAGATCTAGCTGAACACTGTGAGCAGGACGCACTGCACTAAATGTAAAGAGCAGGAACAGATCTAGCCTAATCTAGCTCTCAAATCAAATGACACTGTCTGTCTCTCTCTCTATCAGCACACCGGAACACACTACACAGGGCCGCCGTGCAGGCGGCCTTATATAGTGTGGGGCGTGTACTAAATCCCCTGAGCCATAATTGGCCAAAGCCACCCTGGCTTTGGCCAATTACAGCTCTCTCTACTGACGGCGCTGTGATTGGCCAAGCATGCGGGTCATAGTGCATGCTTGGCCAATCATCAGCCAGCAATGCACTGCGATGCCGCAGTGAATTATGGGCCGTGACGCGCCACACGAATTTGGCGCGAACGGCCCATAACGTTCGCAATTCGACGGACGGTCGAACAGCCGATGTTCGAGTCGAACATGGGTTCGACTCGAACACGAAGCTCATCCCTACTCAGCACCATGTCACTGCCCTGCTTGTACAACACTATCACAGTCAAGTTAAACACCAAGGCCGGATATTCACTGAAGGAGCTTTGAGGGTTGCTGGACTGTGGATACTAGGAGCAAAAAGATATGTGAGCAAGTGTATCTTTAATTGTGTTAACTGCCTCAAACTCCATGGACTCTTACAAACCCAAAAGATGGCTGACCTTCCACCTGACAGACTTAAAGTGGAGTTCCACCCACTTTTACAACTCTTCAGCATCCCTCTCTAAACTGTGCACTGTAAACAAATTTTTTTAATTTTTTTTCTCAGCACTTACTGTATATCTGCTGTATTCATTTTTCACTTCCTCCTCCCTGGCCGCGGCCCAACGCATCATTTCCTGTTTGCAATGCCTTCTGGGAAGGGGCGGCAACTTCCTCTGAAACTGCCGTTGCTATGGAAACCTGACCTGAAACCTATTACACTGCTTGTGCTGCACTGAGCATGTGCGAGATCTGCAAGGATGAGATCCAAGAAGAAATACAGTCTGGCTTCAGATGCCCACACTTAAGATTGCCACGGCCTGCTGTAAGTTTATAAAATAACAAACTACTGCTATAAACTAACAAAACAGACCTTAGTTTACAGACTAACTTTACTAGAATACATTAAGCTTGTGTATTATAGGGGGATTTTTATTTAAAAAGTATAATTTCGGCCGGAACACCACTTTAACTCAGATCCTCCCTTTACAAGTGTGGGCCTTGACGTATTCGGTCCTTGGTCAGTTACTACTCGCCAAACCAGGGGAGGCCACGCCAGGAGCAAACCCTGGGCAGTTATTCTTACTTGTATGACTGTTCGAGCTGGTCACATAGAGTTGATTGAATCAATGGACACTTCCAGCTTTATCAACGCTCTCAGGCGCTTCATTGCCATTAGAGGCCCCGTTAAGCACATCCGCTCTGATAGGGGCACCAACTTTGTTGGAGCAGCCAAAGAACTTCAGATCCTTTCCAATCTAGACAACAACAGTGTGGAAAGGTATCTCAACCAACAGGGATGTACCTGGACATTTAACCCTCCTCATTCTTCTCATATGGGTGGTGTGTGGGAAAGAATGATAGGCGTAGCCCGCAAGATCTTGGATTCTATTTTCCTTCAAATGGGCAATGCCAGACTCACGCCTGAATGTCTGTCCACCTTCATGGCCGAGGTCTCAGCCATCATAAATGCTAGACCTCTGATTCCAGTTACTAACGATCCAGACGAACCCATGTTGCTGACACCTGCAACTCTACTCACTCAAAGAAACAACACAGTCAGTGCTCCAAATGGAGAGTTTACTGATAAAGACCTTTTTAGACGTCAATGGAGACAGGTGCAATGCCTAGCCAACACTTTCTGGAACAGATGGAGGAGATATTACATCCAAACCCTACAACTCAGAAATAAGTGGCAAGTTAACAAACCAGACCTGAAGTCAGGAGATGTGGTGCTCGTTAAAGACTGCCAAGCACACAGGAATGACTGGCCTTTGGGACTTATCACACAGACATTCCCAAGCAAAAATGGACATGTCAGGAAGGTCGAAGTTAAGACTTCCAAACAGGGTGAAGTAAAGTCATTTCTCAGACCCATATCGGACTTTACTTGTGTCCAATAACGCTGTTAGTGGCATTGGTTAACGCCAGATGGGGATTGTTATGTCTCCAGGAGACCTTTCTATCTCTCAAGGTTCAGAAAAGAGAATCCATTTGTCATTTGATTTGTATATTGTGTTGCTGCATTATTAAGCTATAAATTATGTTTGTTCCAGGTTAGCTGTACGCATGCACCACCTACTGGCCAAACATTAATACCATTTGTAATAATACCTTTAACCTTTAAAGGATGTGACATAAAAATCATCACATCCTCTTTAGTCAGGAAGTGAATGCTCCCTAGGGATCAGCATTTTCAAGATTATCCCAGCTGCTTAGATGTAATCTCTTCCCATCCATGGCATCGGAGGTAAGCAATCTTCCCCTTCCTCCTCCTCAGGCTATTAGGGAAATCAGATAGTCATTTCAGTTGTTATTTTATATGATGTTTACTATTGTATGGTAATGTTATATTATTCTTGTTATTTTCAGTTTTACTGCATATCACGTGTGTCATCCACACTTGGATTAAACTCTGCAACGTGCCAATAAAGACACAGACAAGAAACAGCAGTCTATTATTGTGTATGCAGAAAAAGGTTATCTGCCTGGATAGCTACCCATAGACTTCGGGAGTACAGGAGGCGAGGCCAGGACATGATGTCTTCTCTCCCCCTCTCCCTCCCTGCCTGTCAGGAATTCCCAGCGTGAACCGAGGTAAAATGCTTGTAAAATTCTTTAACCCACTCTATTACAGTAGTATATAATGTACAATGTGAAAGTTTCTGTAATATAATTGTGCCAAATACCTTCGTTATAGCGTTCAGTGACCCGCTGGAGCTCTCTTCCCTGCTCCGAGCACTGCAGATAGGGGGACCGAGATCACCCCCCCCCCCCCCCCCCCCCGCTGACAGCTGGGAGAAGAGGAGGAAAGCAGCGGGAGGTCAGCTGAGCCCTGATCGTCACTGTAACGAAGGTATTTGGCACAATTATATTACAGAAACACACACATTGTACATTATATACTACTGTAATAGAGAGGATTAAAAGATTTTACAAGCATTTTAAACGAAGGCTTATTTTCAGGGTAGGGCTTATATTGCAGCCCTCCTGGAAAATAACAGCAGGTCTTATTTTCAGGGTAGGTCTTATTTTTGGGGAGACACAGTAGCTCGGAAAGAGTATATTCGTCAGCTTGCAAAAGAAAAAAAGAAAATGAATGCAGCCACTACATCTGAGGACTTTAAGCTGCAAAATATTGATTTTTTGCTCTTGGGTTTAGTTTAACCCCTTCATGCCTAAGCCTTTTTCTGACACTTGTTGCTTACAAGTTAAAATCGGTATTTTTTGCTAAAAAATTACTTAGAACCCCCTAAACATTTTATATATATATAGATATACAGTGGCTTGCAAAAGTATTCGGCCCCCTTGAAACGTTTATTTGTGAACCATTCCTTTGTAGATTTTGCTGTATGTTTGGGATCATTGTCTTATTGGAAGATAAATCTCCGTCCCAGTTTCAGGTCTTTTGTAGACTCCAACAGGTTTTCATCCAGAATGGTCCTGTATTTGGCTGCATCCATCTTCCCCTCAATTTTAACCATCTTCCCTGTCCCTGCTGAAGAAAAGCAGGCCCAAACCATGATGCTGCCACCACCATGTTTGACAGTGGGGATGGTGTGTTGAGTGTGATGAGCTGTGTTGCTTTTACGCCAAACATATCGTTTTGCATTGTGGCCAAAAAGTTTGATTTTGGTTTCATCGGACCAGAGCACCTTCTTCCACATGTTTGGTGTGTCTCCCAGGTGGCTTGTGGCAAACTTTAGACGAGACTTTTTATGGATATTTTTAAGAAATGGCTTTCTTCTTGCCACTCTTCCATAAAGGGCAGATTTGTGCAGTGTACGACTGATTGTTGTCCTATGGACAGACTCTCCCAGCTCAGCTGTAGTTCTCTGCAGTTCATCCAGAGTGATCATGGGCCTCTTGGCTGCATCTCTGATCAGTCTTCTCCTTGTCTGAGCTGAAAGTTTAGAGGGACAGCCAGGTCTTGGTAGATTTGCAGTGGTCTGATACTCCTTCCATTTCAAAATGATCGCTTGCACAGTGCTCCTTGGGATGTTTAAAGCTTGGGAAATCTTTTTGCATCCAAATCCGGCTTTAAACTTCTCCACAACAGTATTACGGACCTGCCTGGTGTGTTCCTTTGTCTTCATGATGCTCTCTGCGCTTTCAACAGAACCCTGAGACTATCACAGAGCAGGTGTATTTATACAGAGACTTGATTACACACAGGTGGATTCTATTTATCGCCATCAGTCATTTAGGACAACATTGGATCATTCAGAGATCTTCGCTGAACTTCTGGAGTGAGTTTTCTGCACTGAAAGTAAAGGGGCCGAATAATTTTGCACGCACCACTTTTCAGTTTTTTAATTGCTAAAAAAGTTTAAAATATCCAATAGATTTCGTTCCACTTCACAATTGTGTCCCACTTGTTGGTGATTCTTCACAAAAAATTAAAAGTTTATATCTTTATGTTTGAAGCCTGAAATGTGGCAAAAGGTTGAAAAGTTCATACGTACATACATACATACATACATACATATATATATATATATATATATATGAATAAAAAAAAAAAAACGGGGGGGCGTGGCCGGACGTGATACAGGGAGGACGTGTGTCTGCTGAGCTCCGTCCAGGCATCTTCCATCCATTGCCATCCCTGCTCTATTTCCCTTGGGAAAAAACCCATCTATTGCTGGGAACGTCCCCAACCCTCTCCGCTACAGATCCGGCTGGATCTTGCTTCAAATCAGGCAAATCTGAGCTTATGCCTGGGCAGCCTGAAATTTTTTCTCAGGCTTTTCAAAAATTATTTTTTCTTTTTTCTTTTTTTAACATTCTTCATCTTCTTATGCAATATAGTTCCTAATTTTTTTACTCCCTTTGGAGTTCACATATGCAGGTCTTTTTTCTTTTTTTCTCTTTTTGACCTATATATGTTTTTTCAGTGTTGTACTTACATCAATGTAACAATTGTAAGCAATGTTTGTCTTCAAATGTTTTTCTTTTTTAAGGATGCTCATTTATATGCTCTCAGTCTTTATACTGCATTAGCACTTTCTTGTTTAGCCAAATATGGCCCTCAAAGTTTACTCTTGTAATGTTAAAGGATTGAATTCTATAGGCAAAAGGTGGCAGGCCTTAAAAGAATTTAAATCATCCAAAGCAGAGGTGATTATGGTTCAGGAAACCCATTTTAAGTCCAGTGGCTCCTTTAAGTTTGCCTCTAGACACTTCCCGTAGCATATACTGCCTCTGATCCCTCTGGAAAAGCGGGAGTAGCAATTCTTATTAAACGCACAAGCCCAATAAAAATACTCTCCTCCTACCTAGATCCTCACGGTAGATTCATATTCCTGAAGTGTAGTCACTTATCTACCTCTTTTTCCTTAATTAACATTTATGCACCAAATGTAGGACAAATCAGTTTCCTTGAAAAAGTTTTTGAGAAACTACAACCCTTCTCCCAGCCTTTCATGATCATGGGAGGCGACTTCAATGTGTGCATGTCCCCGACCAGGGACAGGAAAACTCTATTCCAAACCACCCCACAATCTTCCTCTAAGAAACTATCAACATCCTTTCGCAAACTAGTTAGATCCCATAATCTATTTGACTCTTGGAGGATAAAACACCCGACCCAAAAACACTATACATTTTATTCTCATCCCCACAAGTCTTATTCTAGACTAGATTACTTCCTTGTTACAGGCCCTCAATTGCCCTATGTAGTATCTTCTGAAATCAATCTAAATCCATGTTGTGGGCCAAGCAAAAATTTTACGATTATGCAAACAAACCACATAGGATGCTAGTGAACAAATTAAAACCACGGCCCTTTCTATCTATACCCGACCACCTGATACAATCTGACGGCACCCCCACATACTGTCCGAAAGCTATGTCAAAGGTCTTTGGAGATTTTTATAAGCGGCTTTATAACTGTTTAGGTCCTGATTCACATCCTCAATTCTCACAATCAGAGTTTGATAAATTTATAAATTCCCTCCCGCTACCAAGGATCTCTGCTGACCATCTATCCTCCCTTAACTCTCCGATTACTGGGGAGGAAATAGGAGAGGTGATTAAAAATCTTCCAACCCTCAAATCTCCGGGCCCTGACGGTCTCCCTTACATCTATTATAAAACCTTTACACATATTTTAACCCCCTATCTACAATCCCTATTCTCCTCCTTTTTTAAGGGATCCATCCCACATTCACAATTCTTACATGCCAATATAACATTTCCTTAATTAACATTTATGCACCAAATGTAGGACAAATCCGTTTCCTTGAAAAAGTTTTTGAGAAACTACAACCCTTCTCCCAGCCTTTCATGATCATGAGAGGCGACTTCAATGTGTGCATGTCCCCGACCAGGGACAGGAAAACTCTATTCCAAACCACCCCACAATCTTCCTCTAAGAAACTATCAACATCCTTTCGCAAACTAGTTAGATCCCATAATCTATTTGACTCTTGGAGGATAAAACACCCGACCCAAAAACACTATACATTTTATTCTCATCCCCACAAGTCTTATTCTAGACTAGATTACTTCCTTGTTACAGGCCCTCTATTGCCCTATGTAGTATCTTCTGAAATCAATCCTATTACCTGGTCGGATCATGCACCCATTGAACTCAATGTATTATTGACAAAGTCTTTTACTAAAACCTGCCACTGGCGCCTCAATGAATCCTTGCTTAAAAACCCTTTATCTCAAACCCAACTACAGCAGAAACTAACTGAGTTTTTCCAGCTTAATGATGGTTCTGTCCCGGAAATTTCCACCCTGTGGGAGGCCCATAAGGCCTTTTTTAGAGGTGAATGCATAGCTATAGGCTCACGCCTAAAGAAAGATTCTATAAAACTCAAAAAGGATCTTATCACCCAACTGCAGACAGCGGAAGGAACTTTGTTGACCTCCCCCACGGTGGAAAAACTGAGAAATGTCATCTCAATCCGAGACCGGATTAAGTCTTTCGATACGAATCAAATTTCTAAATCCATGTTGTGGGCCAAGCAAAAATTTTACGATTATGCAAACAAACCACATAGGATGCTAGTGAACAAATTAAAACCACGGCCCTTTCTATCTATACCCGACCATCTGATACAATCTGACGGCACCCCCACATACTGTCCGAAAGCTATGTCAAAGGTCTTTGGAGATTTTTATAAGCGGCTTTATAACTGTTTAGGTCCTGATTCACATCCTCAATTCTCACAATCAGAGTTTGATAAATTTATAAATTCCCTCCCGCTACCAAGGATCTCTGCTGACCATCTATCCTCCCTTAACTCTCCGATTACTGGGGAGGAAATAGGAGAGGTGATTAAAAATCTTCCAACCCACAAATCTCCGGGCCCTGACGGTCTCCCTTACATCTATTATAAAACCTTTACACATATTTTAACCCCCTATCTACAATCCCTATTCTCCTCCTTTTTTAAGGGATCCATCCCACATTCACAATTCTTACATGCCAATATAACGGTAATCCCTAAACCAGGGAAGGATCCTGCACTACCCGACAACTACCGCCCAATTGCCTTATTAAACTCAGATTACAAGATTTTCACTAAGATATTAGCCAATAGACTATCCCCACTTTTAACGCTCCTGATTCACAGAGACCAGGTAGGATTTGTACCTTCGAGACATGCTGGAGATAATACAAGAAGAACCATAGATCTGATAGACCTAATAAACAGAACTAAACGTCCCGCCTTAGTCTTGAGCTTAGATGCT
The DNA here is from genome assembly GCA_037952835.1 of Lithobates septentrionalis. Taxonomy (NCBI): domain Eukaryota; kingdom Metazoa; phylum Chordata; class Amphibia; order Anura; family Ranidae; genus Lithobates; species Lithobates septentrionalis. The sequence continues at coordinate 164,034 of JBBDGP010000412.1, forward strand.
CAAAAAGCTTTCGACCGTTTAAGTTGGCCCTTCATGTTCGCAGTCCTATCCCGATTTGGATTCTCAGGCCCCTTTATAAGAGCTCTACATACCCTATACTCCCTCCCTACGTCTCAAGTCCAGCTGTCCTCCTATATTTCACAACGATTTACTCTCAGTAATGGTACGAGACAAGGCTGCCCTCTGTCGCCCCTATTATTTATATTAAGTCTAGAACCTTTAGCAGCAGCTATTAGATCCCATCCTAATATTAGAGGAATCCCACTACGACATCAGGACTACAAACTCTCTCTTTTCGCAGACGACATTCTGCTCACCATCACACACCCCGAGACTTCATTACCCTTCTTACACGAAACCCTATCCACATTCGGATCCTTATCAGGATTTTGTATTAATCAGACTAAAACAGAAGCTCTCCCCATCAATATACCCTCAGATACACTCAGCTCCTTACAAAACAGATTTAAATACAGATGGTGCCAGACTTCACTAAAATATTTAGGAATTCATCTTACCCCTTCATACCACTCTCTTTATCAAGCCAATTTCCCTCCTATGTTCGCAGAAATTGCTAAACTCCTACAACATTGGTCTTCCATCCCAATCTCCCTCCTAGGTAGGATTAACGTTCTTAAAATGTCGGTTTTGGCCAAATTATTGTACCTTTTTGAAACACTTCCGGTCCCAGTCCCTATGTCGCAGTTGAGAAATCTCCAGAGAAAGTGCCTTAACTTTGTTTGGAACAATGCATCCCATAGAATTGCTCAATCGGTAGTCCTCTCTCCTAGAGCTAAAGGTGGATTAGCCTCCCCCGATTTTATTAAATATTACTATGCTTCTCATCTTAGAGTATTGACAACATGGACCTCAAGGAAGGCTGCAAATAGATGGGCCGAAATTGAAATGGGGATTACTGCCCCAGTACATCCATGCTATCTATTATGGCCTTCCTCAAAGAAATTCATACCCCAACTAAGGTCTCTGTGTCTCTCCCCGATGCTTTTTACGCTATCAATCTGGAAAAGATGTAGAGACAAATTTCACCTCTCCTTATCCTGCTCCCCTCTCCAGAATTTCCTTTTTAACCCAGAAATTCCGGACGGATTATCATATCTGCGAACAATTGCATGGACACACGCGGGGATGTTTCAGCTGCGACATTTAGTTCATCCAGTAACACATAAGCTTTTACCTTTTTCAGTCCTTAAAGAAAAATACACCTTACCGAAATCTACAGAATACTTCTACTTACAAATTAAACATTTTTTCCAATCCTGCTTTCCCTCCTTATCTTTAGAAAATCCCACTGCCTTTGAATTATTGTGTACAAATGGCCCATACGAACCAAACTTAATCTCATCCATATATAAAATACTCCAGACAACACCCCCTCTAAATGACTCCATACATAGATACATGACAAAATGGTCCAAAATGCTAAACAGATCAATTTCATTAATTGAATGGGGTAAAATCTGGGAGTCAGCTTTTAAAGTTTCTAGATGTGTGGCACAAAAGGAGACCGCTATTAAGATAATATTTCTTTGGTACAAAACTCCTGAGTTGCTACATGCCCAAAATGCATCTCTTTCTAGTTTGTGCTGGAGATGTGGACGGTCCGTAGGTACGTACCTTCACATTTTCTGGGACTGTCATGTCTTAGGTACGTATTGGATTGAGATACAAAATCTATTACAGTCACTTTTCGCCACATCTATTCCATTAAAACCCATACATTTCCTGTTAGGTCTACCTTTTCCGGGTATTCCTAAACCACTACAGAGATTAGGGTCCTTTGTACTTTTGGCAGCAAAAAGAGCCATCCCTAGACTTTGGCTCTCCACCAACGCTCCCACTTTACACCATGTTCTCTCCATTATTACAGATATGCGTAAAATGGAACATTTAACAGCAAAAATTGAAGGTAAAACTCCCCAATTTGAAAAAATTTGGAAATCTTGGGATGATTCGAAATTTTCAAAATTTTCTTCTGTACCTTCCATTTCTGCTTCCTTTTGATTCCAACCTACACGTCCTCTTGAGCATCCTTGTGTTTTGATTATGTAATTGAGATAGAAGCATAGATACTGTATGGAATTATTTCTTTCTTAATATATGTCCCAATTCGGGAAGAAGCTGATTTCTATCTATACAGATATCCTCACTATGCTTCTATACAATGTTTGCACTAATTTTATTTTGATTGTTTATATGTAAATTGTCATGACCTTTCCTTATACTTTTTGTTATGATGATTTATATTTGTTGAAAAATTATTGAAAAATAAAAAATTTATAAAACAAAAAAAAAAAAAACGTAAAGGTAGCCCATTTTTTTTCTATATTGTGAAAGATGATGTTATGCCGATTAAATAGATACCTAACATGTCACGCTTTAAAATTGTGCACACCCGTGGAATGGTGACAAGCTATGGTACTTAAAAATCTCCATAGGCGATGCTTTAAAAATTTCTACAGGTTACCATTTTACAGTTACAGAAAAGGTCTTCTGCTGGAATTATTGATCTCACTCTAACAATCGCAGTGATATCTGACATGTGTGGCTTGAGCATTTGCATTTACATTTGCTATTGCGACTTACGCATGCGTTCACTTTTGCACGCGAGCACTGAGGGATGGGGAGCTTTCAATTTTTTTTTCTTATTTATTTCATTTTATTTTGATACTGTTCCTTTAAAAGTTTTATTCTTGATCACTTTTATTGCTGTCACAAGGAATGTAAACATCCCTTGTGACAGTAATAGTCAGTGACAGGTACTCTTTATTGATTGATATGGGGTCTATAAGACCCCAAATCCCTCCTTTGCACTTAAAAGCTTTCAAAACGCCAAGTTTGGCTGTTTTTAATACTGTAATTTTTTTAATCTGGGACCTTTAAGTCTTCAGTAACCGGAAGTGATGTCATACTCATTACTAGATCTGAGACCTGATCAAAGCCGATTTCGGCTTTGTTCGGGTTTCCGGCTAATGTGCCTGGTGGGACAGGAGAAACCCGGGCGAGCTGCGGAAGGTGACAGGAGGGGGGGAACGTCCCCTCCCGCTGCTTGCAATGACACCGGAGCAGCCACATCAGTTGTGATTACAAGAAAGCCGACCGTCGGCTCTAAAAAATGGTACTGGGGTGATGCCTGCAGCTTAAGCCAAAGGCCGAATATTTGCGTTGCATCCGCGTGAAGGGGTTGATCCTTTGCAGCACCCTCTACCAATAGGTAGGTGCTAGTAATGTTTTTTTTTTACTAGGTACTGTCAGCCAAGGCAAATTTAAGCAGGCCTATGCTGCAAGCTATGCCTGTTTGTTTTGATCTGGGGGCTGGGAGTGGTCAGAGTAGCAGTGGGTGTGACCACCTGTGCTCTAGTTCTGAGGCACTTCCCCTGCTTTCAGGGAGAATGTTCTGGAAGAGGGGCTGGGTCTATAACTGGAGTGGCAGGCAGCTCATGTGGGAGCCCTGACCAATCCCCATCTGGTATTGGCAGGGGGCGGGCCTCCTATATAAGCTGAGGTAACATGCCACTGAGGGGAGAAGTCAGCTGAGTAAAGTGAGGAATGGAATACTAGGCAGCAGCAGAAGGGCACCCCCATCTGGGGGGGGGGGCGCCGATCGCAGGAGGAGGCCCAGGGAGAATCTGCGAGGGAACTTTGCCTCTACACGGTCATTGGCATTCTCTTTGTCACCACACGGTCGGTGATAAAGAACTCCTGGAGCAGAAGTGGCAGTTGAAGCTGTTGGAACATATGGTCCGATCAAGTTCCTCATCAAGGACTCAGGGCGGTGAAAGGTCGGTGAGTGTTACCACAGTGCAGGTCTGGAGGTGCCGGGAAGTCTGTGAGGGAACTTTGCTTCTACACGGTCAGTAGCAAAGTCTTCATCATTTACACGGTGAATGATGGGGAGTCCTGGATCAGAGGAAGAGACTGTGGGGATCTGTGTCAAATCGATGTGGCCAGAGGGCACAGGATTTGCAAGTTTGGGTTGGCTGGTAACAGTAGTCCACCATCCAAGATGATGCTTTCAAACTACTGGGCCTCCGGGGAGAGGTACTGCAGGCCTCAGGCCCAGTGGCAGCGAGCCTGCTAAGGGACTTATTCAGAGTGGGTCCTTCTTGCCTTAATAGAAGATGTGACATTGCTTCAGTTCAGAATAAGTTTGTGCAGGAGGGGAACATGAGGAGAAGCTTTGTGCAGGAGAAGAGAAGTTTCTGGGAACATCATTTCTACACGGTCAGAAGTGGTGTCCTCATTCTCTACACGGTATTGAATGAGGAATCCTTGGAAGCAAATAGTCTGCGGGAGTAGAGCAGAGGAGGAGCAACAGTCTGCATGGAGAAGGAGAAACATACTATTTACCAGGGGCGGACTGACCATTGAGCCATTTGGGCACTGCCCGAGGGCCCTGGGCCACTAGGGGGCCCCATCAGGGTTGCCAGCCTCAGTAAAACCAGGGACAGTATGTATAAATCTGTTTTTTTTTTTTACATCTGTCTGTATACTGTGTGTACATGTATGTGTATACTGTGTGATTGTATACTTTGTGTGTTTATACTGTGTGGCCCCATAATCTCTGATTGCCTGGGGGCCCCATAATCTCCTGTAGCCCAGGGGCCCCATGAGTTATGTGTCCGCCCCTGCTATTTACAGATGCACATCATACCTTCTGGCTCTAAATACTTATAATATTATACTAATATGTGTTAATAAGTATATTCTTTAAAAAATGATGGCAATTAGTCGATCCTATGGGCATCCCATGTACCCTTTTCCCATCCAAGTTGTACCCCCAATAAAACAACAAAAACAAAACCAGCAAAAGACTGTTCATTGTCTCTGCAAGTGTTGTATGAAGTCTGGCAGTGGGGTGAATTGGTGGATTGTTTGTTACTAGCGGCAACTACATAGTTACACCTTTAATCAATGCTTACAGGTCTTGTCCTTCTCTTAGCATGTGGCACACCGATGGGTTTACCTCACTCTCTCCATATATCCCGCTCTCTCCTTCAATCAGCATGTCCTTTGTTAGTATTTGAGCACTGTAGCGCAACTTACTGTTTTTTTTGTGCAGCTTCTCCCTATTCCACTCTGAGCCCTGCTGAGGGGATTCCAAGAGGCTACTTCCAGTTAAACACATTGCTTGGATTAAAAAATACATAATGTATTAATGAATTGTTAATTTGTGTTCTTAACTTCCTGGAGTTCAGATTTAATTAAATATTAAGCTTAGCCTATCAGCACAAATTATAGATTCAACAATGAAAACATAGGAAATAACTTAGTGTATTGAGACTGTGGCAATATACACGCCACTGGCTTTCTGAGCACGGCCTATACTCTGCTAATCCTGAATGACACTGCAATCCGCAGAAGGCAGGCAAAGAAAAACAGTTTCATAACCTAATATATCGCTTCTCATTTTGACAAAAATAAACTGAATGTAGACGAAAAGGAAATGAAAGAGTCCCATTCCAGCCCAGATGTCCAGACATTTTTTCTTAAAGTCCGTGAAAGCCTAATGCATGGATCAGCTTGAGCGGGTTAGTTTAGGAGCCCCGCTGGACATTATATAAACAACGTAATGATTTCTGAATATCCCTTGGAAAAATTAGATGCTAATCAATGGTATAAATGGATACAAAGCTCAGTCTTGGTCAAAATTCAAACATATATAACAACCTTTAGTTAACCTCTTGCCGACTGAGTAAAGCATATATAGTATCTAGGCAGGTAGAGGTTTATGCTGCCCCAGCCAGGAGGGTTAGTTTTAATTGGGTTTATCGGTTCTTTCTTGATGGGCTTTTTTGAGTCTGATTAACTAGTTCTGTGTATTATAAAAGGGACAGAGGTCTGGATTGAAGAGACCACAGCTGCTGCTGTTGGCTTTTCTTTGCTCTGTTTGTGGTACTGTTACTAAAGTCCATCCTACTAGCCTGCTGAAATATTCAGAGACCAGGCTTGTGGCTGCCCCAGCATACCTGCGCAGGAAAGAGTCCATAACTGGTTGCGTCCATAATGGTAGTAATATCTGGCTTTCTCTTCTACAGCCTAGGGGGATTGCTGGGACCTGCAGCCCGCCCTGAAGATGCCAATCATGGATACTACCGTTATGGACAAAACCAGTTATGGACTCTTTACTGTATAAAATCCATCACATCACGCTCAGTGAAAGGACTAGGCTCTAAAAGGCAGCTGTTATATCTCATAGCCATTAGTAAGACCTTCCAAATGACAGGTGTGATGTGTGTCATAGGGCCTACCACTTTCCTAAAACAAAAATTGGTTATTGAAATTATTCAGTGATGCTTTGTCCAGTGAATTAGTAAGGATTAACTTACTCTACTTAGAAAAGTAAGGTTTAGCAAATGTTAAGGCCAGATTCAGATTTCAGCACAAATCCTTTGACCGCTTGCCGCCCGCCGTCCATCATATGATGGCCAGGCGGCGCAGCTCTTGTTCTGGGAGGGTGTCATATGACGCCCTGCCCTTTAAACAGAGAATGCGCGTGATCGTGTGCACGCACCCCTGTATCCTCGGTGGTGGCGTGTCACGGAGACACCGCTCGCCGCCGAGGGGGGTGAACAGCCATTGGGCATGGCTGTTTACTCCGTGATCAGCCGTGATGAAGTCACGGCGATCACAAATGGTACCGCCCCACTGTGCACGGCACATGCGCGCGATCGCGCTGCGCGTGCACATCGGTGGCGGCGTGTTCCCGGCTCGTCACCGATGATGGTAAACAGCCATTGGCCGGCGGCTGTTTACCACGTGATCGGCTGTGATCCTTTCATAGCCAGTGTCTTGCCGAGAAAGTTCCCTCGGTGGATAAGTTCCCCCCCTGTACTGCGCAGGCACAGCGCCTGCGCAGTACGAACTACTGTCAGCCGCCGGAGATAGCCGAAGCTCAAACGCTTCAATCAGCTGTACACGGCGCCTGCGCCCTGGGTCCAGGTTCCTTCCCCACCATCCAAGTGGACCTAGAGGGGTAATCAAAAAGAGCCGAGCCGAACGAGCCCGCGAGGGGCCCTCTTACAGGCGCCGTGTACAGCTGACTTTCAGCTATTCCGCTTCGGCTATTTCCGCCGGATCCTACTGCGCAGGCGCAGCGCCTGTGCAGTAGAGGGGGGAACTTATCTGCAGAGCGGAACTTTCTCGGCAGGACACCAGTCACTAAATGTAAACACAGAGCGGTAACTAGCTGTTACCAGCTCTTCTCCCCTCACACACCATTTCTAGTGTGAGGAGAGAAGAGCCAGAAGCAGTGAGTTACCGATCTGTGTCTGTATTGTACAGCACCAACACCACACTTGTCCTATCGCCCCCCCATTGTCATATGTCACCCAACAGTCACCACAGTCACCACATAAAGTGCACCTGTCACATAAGAGACTGCCATCAGTGACCATCAGCGGTGCACCTGTCACCCGTCACCCATCAGCCGTCACCTGTCAGTGACCGTCAGCCATCACCCGTCAGTGATCAATCGTCACCCATCAGTGACGTCAGCCATCACCCGTCAGCCATTGCCTGTCAGCCATCACCCGTCAGCCATCATCCGTCACCCATCAGTGACATCAGCCATTACCTGTCAGCCATCACCCGTCACCCATCAGTGACGTCAGCCATTACCCATCACCCGTCACCCATCAGTGACGTCAGCCATTACCCGTCACCCATCAGTGACCGTCAGCCATCACCCGTCACCCATCAGTGATGTCAGCCATTACCCTTCACCCATCAGTGACCGTCAGCCATCACCCATCAATGACCATCAGCCATCACTCGTCACCCATCAGTGACCATGGCCTGTCACTCGTCTGTGACCATCACCCGTCAGTGACCATCACCCGTTATCGTCCGTGGCCTTTTACCCATCAGTGACCATCACCTGTCACACCGTCATCACCTATCAGTGAACATCACCTGCCACCCATCGCACAGCCCATCAGTGACCGTCACCTACCACCTGTCACACAGCCATCAGCGTCATGTCCAAAAGAGTTTACAACAGTGAGGGGGCATTCCAGATCCTGTCCATGACTGATGAGAGCAACGGGAAGTTTTCATCAGATTCCAATTCTGATTCCGAATCAAATTCGGAATTTGAACCGAATAGTGAATCAGCAAATGATTCGGAGGAAGAATGGGTCTCTCCTAAAAGGGCACGGCACTCTGGAAACCAGGATTCTATTCTCAGGCCCAGTACCAGCGCTGCCGCCAGCGATAGGCCCCAGGAACAAATGGCCAGTACAAGCGCAGCCACCGTCGATAGGCCCCGGGAACAAATGCCCAATATCAGCGCTTCCGCCGGCGATAAGACCCAGGAACAAATGCCCAGACCCAGTACCAGTGCTGCCACATCACGCCTGAGTACCAGCACAGGCAATTCAAATCCCCCAACTCCTGGAGTGTCACGTCCCCTAAGAGCCAGTACCTCTATATACATGCCAGGTGGTCTTGCCAACCCAACATGGCTGCCATCCGACTCGGGATAATCAATTATTCCCCCTTTCACAGTACAGCCAGGTGTGCAAGCCAACACCCAAAATTTCTCAGAGATTGATTTCTTTCATCTGTTTTTGCCCGACACTTTGCTGCAATTCATTGTGGACCAGACAAATTTATATGCCCAGCAATATATTGCCAACAACCCCCAATCATCATATGCCCGTCCGTTTGGGAGAGATCTGAATTTGGAGGAGTTCAAATTGTTTATGGGCCTCACCCTAAAGATGGGGCTTACAAAAAAAATGAAGGACATGCCTATTGGTCCACCAACCCCATCCACAACATGCCCATTTATTCTGCCGTAATGATAATGCGCTTTCCTCATTGCCCTCCCCACAATCATCCAAATTACGACAAATTGTATAGACTTCGCCAACTGATAAATTTCTTTTCCCAACAATTTGCAGAACTCTATGTCCCTGATCAGAATATATGTGTCGATGAGTCCCTGGTACCCTTTTCAGGCCAGCTAGGAATAAAGCAATATATTAATAGCAAAAGGGCCAGATATGGAGTAAAATTATACAAGCTCTGTGAGAGAGCCACAGGATATCTGTATGCGTTCCGCATATATGAAGAAAGAGATTCCCAGCTCCAGCCCCCTGAGTGCCGGGCCTACATGGGCACAACTGAAAAGATTGTATGGGACCTGGCATACCCACTTCTGAACAAAGGATATCACATATACCTTGACAACTTCTGCACCAGCCTGCCCCTTTTCAAACACTTACACATCACAAAAACCCTGGCCTGCGGATCCTCCAGAAAAAATAGGAAGGGCTTCCCACAATCTCTAGCAAACAAAAAGCTGCGAAGGGGGGAAAGAGCAGCATTGAGATGCAACGAAGTGCTGGCCTTGAGGTGGAAGGATAAAAGGGACGTGGACATGATGTCCACCATCCATGATGACACTACAATTGAGGTTCAAAGAAGACGAGGTCCCATTGAAAAGCCAGTATGTGTCCAAGATTATAATCTCTACATGGGGGGGGGTTGGATTTCAATTATAAAATGATTCAGCCCTATTTCTCGATAACGAGGTCCTGATTCTGGTACAAGAAGGTAGCAATTTATCTCATCCATTTGGCCGTTTATAATTCCTATGTAGTCTACACCAAATTCACAGAAAGCCCCGCCCCTTCCTACAATTCATAGAAGAAGTTGTCACGTCCTTCATCTATCACCAAAGACCCCCCCAGAAGACCTTCGCTCTGAGGCTGTTTGCCGACTTCATGAGCGCCACTTCCCTTTCAACATTCCACCATCTGAAGCAGGCCGAAGAAGGCAAAAAAAGTTGCATGTGCACCAAAAGAGGATTTCGAAAAGATACCAGCTACCATTGTCCCCAGTGTCCCTCCCAACCTGGCCTTTGCATTGGTGAATGCTTCCAACTTTATCATACATCCCTAAAATATTAGCCCATATTTTTAACCATTTCCCCATTTTCATCATCTGTGCTGACCATTTTCCATGCTTCCCCAAAAAACAATGCCACTGCCTTCCACGTAAAATAACCCTGTCCTGTTTTTTGACTATGCCTCTGCCTACCGTTTGGACTGCTTGCACGTGAACTGACCCTGGCCTGTTTTATGGACTATGCTTTTGCCTACCGCTTGGACTGATCTGTTGCCCTGCTACTGTAGTACACAGGGGTCTCACATATGTGAGGAACTCCAGAATTGTTTTTCTGGATGGAGAAAACAATTTTTTTTTTGTTTTCTCCGGGTTTTGGAATTTCCGGATTAGGGTCTGTAGTTCGGAGGCTTCATAGATATTTGGGTGGGTTGAAGCCTCTACCCCTGTGCACAGGTCTTACCTGATTGGGGCCCTCAGCCTGCTGCTGACTTACTGCCATCATGCCTCTGCCTGCCGCATGAACGGACCACAGCGCTACCTGGACTATGCAAATAATTAGCTGTAGCAAGAGGCAGTATGTTTATAAAGGAGAGCTGGAGAGCGGTACAATGAGTGTCTGCAGGTAACAGTGTACCAGGACCAATATTATGGCTGTGCTGGCTGTCTCTGCCTGGACAATTTCTATGAACTGTGCTGTGCTGACAATATCCTTGTGCTGACTATAGACAATATTCCTGCCTGCTGCCTGGATAATTACTATTGCTGTCGCTAAGCACATCCCTGCCTGCTGCCTGGACCAGTGCTCTCCTCTGTTTTTCAAATATATATTTTATTATTTTTTGAGAAAAAAGGGGCAAAGCCCAAAGAATACAAACAAAGAGAAGAAAAAAGGGGGGGGGGTCGCAGCCTCCCAACATTATATCGTATTGATACATAGCATATTTCGAATATTGACATACAAGTTCCGTTTTATGTAACTAGAGTCCATATATGTACCTTTAACCAGGTTACTACAGCTCAGAGTTATAATTACCATGACTGTATATAGCAATCCTCAATCTGAGTCGCCATTCGTATGTCATTGCCTAAACATGTAAGATTTAGGTACCTGCATTTAGGAGGCGGTGATCAGCAGGTGAAGTAAAGACATAAAAATATAAATAGTAAAGAAGAAAAGGAGAGGGTGGTCAAGGAAAGGTGGGGGTAGGGACAGAGGGGGGAGGGGAAAAATGGGTGGGGAGTAATGGGGGTAAACTAAGGTCATTGGTTCTGTGAGTTATCTTCTATCTGCTAGGTCTATTAATTTGAGGTCTCAAAGAGAGTTTTGCCTTCATCTGAGTATTTGAACATATTCCAGAGTAACCAGGTCTTTTGATATTTTACTTGTCTATTTTGGGCTGTCATTATTAGATCTTCCATTGTGTTTATTTCTTCTACTTTCCTCAACCACATTGCTATGGTTGGTGGGGAATGCTGTTTCCACAATTTGGGTATACAGGACTTGGCTGCATTTGTTAGGTGTCGTAGGATGGATTTTTTATAGGTTTTAAGTGGCATGGAAGATACATGAAGTAGGAAAAATGCCGGATCGTTGGGGATCTGAAAGTCAGTGAATTTCTGAGAAATGGAACGTACCGCAGTCCAGAAGTTTGTCAAGCCGAGGCATGACCAAAACACGTGTAGAAGCGTTCCCACTTCTTTCTGACAGCGCCAGCAATATTTAGACGCCTCAGGGAACATAATATGTAGGCGACTAGGTGTTAAATACCACCTCGTTAAGATTTTAAAATTCATCTCCTGTATTTTAGTACAAATGGAGGATTTCTGGGAAAAAACTATCATGTTTTGTTTCTGGACTGCTGTAAAAGTACGTTGAAGGTCTGTTTCCCACTTTGTGATGCATGGCAGGCAGGGTGGCTGTGTAGGTGTGTTAACCAGTGTGTACATTTTGGACAGTACTTGTGACAACGGTTCTGTGTCTGAGCATAGTTCCTCAAACTCTGTTAGGGGTCTAGTGTAAGATTTAGGATTCGGAATCGTCCATAGAAAGTGGTGGATTTGAGCTGCGTTCCAGAATGTTAGTGCGAACGGACCTACCGGGTCCATTAGTTCCTCAATGGAGGGCCATCTGTCCTGCCTCACAAATTGCAAGGCTCTGTCAAATCCAACACTCTTCAATGTCTGAAACCGTCCAGGACTTATCCCAGGAGGAAATTTAGGATTTCCCAAAATTGGGGTCAGAGGAGATTCCGTGGTCGTTAATGAAGCTTGCGAAGTAGCCTGAAGGCATTGCTTTATAGTGTTGCCTATGAAGGGGTGTGCTTTTAGCTCTAATGGAAGGGAGTCATAGCACCACAATGCAGACTGTAGAGGTATATTCGTTTGATGTTGCTCTAATTGAGCCCATAATTTAGTTTCTTTATGTCGATTCCAATCTATCATCCTGCCCAGGTGTACTGCGTAGTAATATCTCCGTATGTCTGGGAGTGCCACTCCACCGTAATGTTTGGGCAGGGATAGTTGCGATCTGGGGATGCGAGGTTTTTTATGCGCCCATACAAAGCGAGTGAAAAGAGTTTGCACTTGTTTAAAGTATGTGGGTGGTATTTTAATTGGTAGAGCTTGGAAGAGGTACAAGAATTTGGGTAATATGCACATTTTGATTAAGTTACACCTCCCAAACCAGGAGTGTAATCCCTTATTCCAATCCTCCAATATCAGTTTGGTTTTGGTTAATAGGGGGGGAAAATTGCTGTCATATAGTAATGTTGGGTCCGGCGGTACCTTCGTGCCCAGGTATGTTAAGGCAGAGGTGGTCCATCTAAACCGGAAATTTGATTGCAAATTTGTAAGGACATTAGGTGGTATAGATATACCCATCGCTTCCGATTTTGAAAAATTAATTTTTAGATTTGACAGCTTCCCGTATGTTTCAAATTCCTTTAGGAGGTTGGGTAAGGACACTACCGGGTTAGTTAGTGAAAAAAGTAGGTCATCTGCATATGCTGATATTTTATGTTGCATGGGGCCGTTTGATATTCCGTGTATATCAGGGTTCAACCTGACTTTGGAGAGAAAAGGCTCGAGAGAGAGGGCAAATAGGAGAGGGGACAGGGGGCAGCCCTGTCTCGTCCCATTTGTGATTGGGAAGGGGTCTGACAATACCCCATTCGCTTTTAACTGCGCTGTGGGAGTGGAATAAATACCAGCTACTCGGTTGAGCATCACCTCCCCTAGGCCTATGTGTCTGAGTACCGCATTCATAAATGGCCAACTGACACGGTCAAAGGCCTTTTCCGCGTCAGTATTGAGAAAGACACATGGGGTTTTCCTGGATCTAGTGATATGTAATAAATTTAGCACTTTTGTAGTGCTATCTCTAGCTTCTCTAGAAGGAATAAATCCAACTTGGTCTAGGTGGATAAGTTGTTGGAGGTGCTGCGCCAGCCGAGTAGCAAGAACCTTAGTGAATATCTTAAGGTCTAGGTTTAGCAAAGATATAGGTCTGTAACTCCCACATGCCGCCGGATCCTTCCCTTCTTTATGAATTACTGAGATATGGGCCCCTAATGTTTCCCTAGCGAAAGCTATACCTGTTCCAAGCTTGTTAAATAGCGTGGTCATGCGGGGTCCCAGTATTGGTAGGAGAGTTTTGTAATATTGTAATGTATAGCCGTCAGGGCCTGGGGCTTTGTCTGGTTTCATTGTTTTTATGGCGCCTTGTATTTCCGTCAGAGTTATAGGTAAGTCCAACTCGTCCCTGATCTCCTGGGCGAGAGTTGGCATTTGGGAGGATTTAATATAATCTTCCAATACAGTAGTGGGGGGAGTTTCCCGTGGTAGATTGTATAATTTTGCATAAAATTGTCTAAATTCCTCAGTTATATGTGTGGGCAGGGTTACTTTTTTGCCTCCCATCGCAATGATATGAGGGATATAGGTCACTGATTTGTGATTTCTAACTATGTTAGCTAGTAATTTCCCACACTTATCCCCTGACTCATATGTTTTTTTGTGACCACATTGTAGGGCCGCTTTTGCCCTGTAATGTAAAAGATCAGTGATTTTGCGACGAAGGGTGGACAGTTGGGTTTCCGATGATTGGGTGGGGGCGTGTTTGTGTTTTGCTTCCGTAGTGGTAAGCTCCTTTAAGAGCTGCGTCAGCATTTTATTTCTCTCTCTCTTTATTCGGGCCCCATGAGAAATGAGGATCCCCCTCATAACTACCTTGTGGGCTTCCCATAATGTCCCCGGGTCACAGTCTGGGAGGTCATTTTCCTGGAAATAAAGGTTTAGTGCCTTAGTCACTTCTGTCAGAACTTCTGAGTTTTGTAAGAGGCTTTCGTTAAGCCTCCAGAATCGATGTCTGGGAGAGGAAGTGTCTGATAGGCGATAGCTCAGGAATATAGGTGCATGGTCTGACCAAGTCCTAATTCCAATCGAAGTCTGTTCTACTGCATGCAGTTGTGTGTGGGGGATCATAAAATAGTCAATTCTGGTGAATATTTGATGCATGTGGGAGTAGAATGTGAAGTCTTTTTCTCCTGAGTGCTGTAAGCGCCAAACGTCTATTAATTGTAGTTTGTACAGTGTTTTAGCTATACGCTTGAGTTGGTTTGGCGGGATCGATGTTTTGCCTGACGACGTGTCTGTTGAGGGGATCAGTGGAGTGTTGAAGTCCCCTCCTAAAATCAGTTGTCCTTCTTTGTAGTCATTTAGTCTCTCTAATGTCTCTCGTAGGAACGTGGCCTGTTGCTCATTAGGGGCATATATAGTTGCAAGCGTTACCTTGACAGTGCCAATTGTGCCCTTCAGGAAGATGTACCTTCCTGTCTGGTCTATTATGGAGCTCTGGTGTTGCCAGGGGATCTTACTTGAAATTAGAATGGAGACTCCTTTGGATTTGGAGTCTGGGTTCATGGAATGGTAGGCTACAGGGAAGTGTCTGTTTTGTAAGTATGGTAATTTATTAGTCTTAAAATGTGTCTCTTGGATGAAGGCTATATCGGTATGGTTTCTCTTTAAGTCATCTATTAGCATATGTCTCTTCTCTGGTATGTTAAGTCCTTTTACATTTAGGGACATCACCTTAATTTTACTGGCCGCCATATTGTAGGGAGGGGGGGTGGGGGGGAGGGGGAAAAGGGGGAAAGGGAAGAGTCAAAGGGAGGGTAAAGGGGGGGGGGGAGAGAAAAGGGGAAGAAAAAGCAGGAAATACAGAAAGAGAGTTAGTAAAGAATTGTGAGATACAGACAAGGCCTAGTGTCTTGTCTGCTACGTTCCCCTAAAACAGTGGGGATTTTATTTTGCATATAACTCTCAGGTGGCAGAGTTTTGCCCCCTAGGAGTCTATATGAACCTAATTGGGAGGGAGGAAGGACAAGGCTCATAAATAGAGTCTCCCGTCAGTCCCCCCACTCCAGCATATCTGATCAACATAACTATAGATAGTACTATGCGACTCTATAACCAACATAACAAATAAACTCTATAATGTGAACCGAACAGACAATATGATCATCTCCTTACAATGTTACTAACTAAGAGATAAGGTAATGCCCTGTCTTTTCTTGTCTAGTGTATTGATCCATTTTTAGTTATCATGACTTAGTGGATCTTTACTATTATTAGGGCCAGGGATACATAACAACATAAGACAATAACCCCTTCTTTGCGTTACTATGTAGCATGTCTCTAAACGAGATCCTGCTTCTTTAGTCATAGTATTAGGGCTGCGGGGTAAGCACTTTGTCACTCCACTGTTTAGGAGTCAATTTGCGTCCCCATGGAGCCACTAAAATAAGGCTCTGCAGACCCCTTCTGAAACCAAGCCTGTGAAGGGTGAATGATCATAAATGACACATTTATATAACCCTATCAATGTTACTGCTGATCTTGTAATCTGTGCAGGTTATTGGACACTCTGTAGATATCTGTACAACAGATCTTGGGAGAAGGGTGTGACTGTTTTGTCCTTCTGCTCATCTATTCCTCAGGCTATTACAGCAGTTTATTATTGCTGTGGCTTCTGTGTAGTGTCTCGTCTCCCCTTAAGTGCAGGGCTTCCGGCCCTTAAAGTGTGTTTCTGAAAAATAGTACCTGTAAGGGTGGGACTGAAAATTCCGTCTACTTGATGTAGCTGTCCTAAAGATCTGCTTCTTACAGCAAGAATCAGGTAAGTTCCAGACTCTTATGTTATTGAGGTGGGCAAGTAGCCATTAGTGTAGGTAAAGAACGATTAAACGTAATCAGTTAGCAACATTAAAACTTGTGCATCAGTTCTCTGATCTTGAAAATAATGCGGCATTACAGAAGCTCAAGACTCACGTGCATCCTCCTGTGAAGGTGCTCCAGGCCGGCGGCGGTTTCTTTGTGGTCTTGGTGGCAGACTATTTCCCATTCTCTGCATGGGCGGTCTCGGGAGAGGGCCCAGCCAGGTCGGGACATCTATTGGCTCTGCTCCGAGAAAAGTAAAAAGAGCTGGCAGGGCGTCTGGCTTGCGTAAGGTGAAGGATCCTTGGTCTCGTCTAAATGTAACAGACAAGGGGTAACCCCAGCGATATGTGGCTCCTTTCCGTCTAGCCAGGTCAAGAAGTGGCTTTAGAATCGCACGTCGCTGTAGGGTTGCACGAGAAAGGTCTGGAAGGATCTTGATCGTGGCGCCATCTAATTCCGGGTCGTCTGCTTCCCAGGCCTTGCGCAGGATTTGCTCCTTATGTATATAATGGTGGACTCTGCAAACGACGTCTCTAGGTCTCAGAGGGTCGGTAGGTTTAGGGCCCAAGGCGCGGTGGATTCTATCAATCACAATGCGGTCTGGCAAATCTATACCTGGCAGGCTACGAAAGATTGCCACTGCCGTGTCTGCTAGGTCTTCAGGCCCCGTGGCTTCTGGGAGTCCTCGGAGTCGCAGATTATTCCTGCGACTTTGGTCTTCCATTTCCTCTAATCGCAGTATCTGCTCTTGCAGTGCCTCTGCCTGTGTGTCCTGGGTCTCTTCTACTGCCGACATTCGGCGTTCCAATGCTGCTAGGGAGCTCTCCCCTGTTTCCAGTCTAGTGGTCAGCGCATTAACATCCGCCCTGACTGCCTTCATCTCCCTACGGTGGGTGGCTTCCACCGTAGCTATGAGGGCAGTAATGTCTGCTTTAGTGGGCAATGCCAATAGAATAGAGCGTAGCTCTGCATCTCCTCCTGACACTTGGGGAAAGGGTTGTGACAACTCACTGCAGCCAGCGCGGAGATCCGGAGGGAAGCCAGCGTATGTGTCTGTGATCAGTGTGTCTTCTAGCGGTGACTGGGAGCCTCGCGCCGTCTGTCTCTCCTGGTGCTCTCCACGCGGCGTCGCCATCTTGAGCTCCGGCGAGCCGAGGAGGGAGAGCTGGAATCGCCGTCTGAGTTCGCTAGATGAGGGCGGTTGTGGAGCGGATTTAGCTGATCTACTGCTCTGTTTTACCGCTCTCTTTCTTGAGGAGTGCATAGCTCGGAATATCAGCTGGATTAGCTAGAGTGGGGGTGAAACGGCCGGGAGCTCAGACACCACACGTCCTCATTCAGCCATGTCCAGGCCACGCCCCCCCCTCCTCTGTTTTTCCACATTTTCCAAAAACTTCTTGAAAAAAATGAACCGTTCAAAAGACTCATTATGTCTCATAGATTATACGTTGGGGTGTTTGCTTTCCAAAATGGGGTCATTTTGGGGGCAATTCCATTGTCCTGGTGCTCCAGGGCCTTCAAAAGTGTGATAGGTCCGTGGTTGAGAAATGAGATGTGTCATTTATGCTCGTAGAACGCCTGAAGGTGCTACTTCAATGTTGGGCCTTTGTATGTGGCCAGGCTGTGTAAAAGTCTCACACATGTGGTATCGCCATACTCGGGAAGAGTAGCAGAATGTATTTTGGGGTGTAATTTGTTGTATGCATTTGCTCTGTGAGAGAAATAACCTGCTAATATGACAATTTTGTAAAAAACAAAACAAAAAAACCTTAATTTTGCAAAGAATTGTGGGAAAAAATACAACTTAAAAAACTCACCATGCTACTTACTTAATACCTTGGAATGTCTACTTGCTAAAAAGGCGTCATTTGGGGGGGATTTGTACTTTCCTGACTTGTTAGTGTCTCAAGAAATGAGATAGGCCTTCAGTACATCAGGTGTGATCAGATGTGATCAATTTTTAGTGATTGGCACCATAGTTTGTAGACTCTATAACTTTCACAAAAAACAAATAATTTACACTTATTTGGGTTATTTTTACAAGAGATATGTAGCAGTATAAATTTTGGCTAAAATTTATGAAGAAAAATTAAAAATTTGCAAAATTTCATGACAGAAACAAAGAAAATGCATTTTTTTCAGAAAATGTTTATAGCACAAAAAAAAAAAACCCACTAGTGATTAAATATCACCAAAAGAAAGCTCTATTTGTGTGAAAAAAAGGATATATGGATACAGTGTTGCATGACTGAGTAATTGTCATTCAAAGTATGAGAGCGCTGAAAGCTGAAAATTGGTCTGGGCAGGAAGGGGGTGTAAGTGCCCTGTATTGAGGTGGTTAAACACTTGACCACTGGGCATTTAAACCTCCTTCCTAACCAGACCAATTTTCAGCTTTCGGTGTTCTCACATTTTGAATGACAATTAATGGCAACATGCTACCCATATGAATTTTTTGTCCTTCTTTTCACACAAATAGAGCCTTATTTTGGTGGTATTTGATCCCCACTGGGTTTTGTTTTTTTTGCGCTATAAATGAAAAAAGACCGAACATTTTGTAAAAAAAAAGCATTTTTCTTTGTTTCGGTTATAAAATCTAGCAAATTAGTAATTTTTCTTCATAAATTTTGGCTAAAATTTATACTACTACATATCTTTGGTAAAAAATAACCCAAATCAGTGTATATTATTTGGTCTGTGTGAAAGTTACAGAGTCTACAAGCTATGGTGCCAATCACTGAAAATTGATCACGCCTGATGTACTATCACATTTTTTGAGACACAACAAGCCAGGAATGTACAAATGCCCCCCAAATGACCCCTTTTTGGAAAGTAGACAATCCAAGATATTTAGTAGGATGCATTGTGAGTTTTTTGAAGTTGTAATTTTTTCCCACAATTCTTTGCAAAATGAAGATTTTTTTTTTCCACAGAATTGTCATATTAACAGGTTATTTCTCTCACACAGTATATGCATACCACAAATTACACCCCAAAACACATTCTGAGAGGCGCCGCTAATAGGCAGGATCGGGAGCTGGAGATGGGGCGGAGCTGAGAGGCCTGCAAATGATATCATTGCACCCATTGAGGATACCACTACCGAGTGGAGCCCAGGGCTGGAACTTGTTCCAGCTCTGGGCTCCAGGAATTCAGCCCAGATCCGCGGGACATAGGGACTTCAAATCGCGGGAAGGTCCCGCGGAATCCGGGACGGTTGGGAGGTATGGACTACCTTTGACTATTATTATTAAACAAGTGTGTTTTTAACTGCACTTCTGTCTCGGTCTGATTCATGGTTTATGACACTCCTATAGTTAGAACATAATTTTTAATTGGGTGACCCTTTAAATTTGGGTTATGGATTGTTGGAAGAACAAGAACAGCAATCTGCTTACATACTGTGACTGTGTATATGCTTTATAGCTATCTATCCAGCAGGTGGCACTGCAGTATTATAGTGTGTTATCTATGGTAAGGTAATCAGAGGAATTACCATCCTTATTGTGTTATATGCATTTGTTTGTGTTCTCTTCCTGTTCTATGATAAAAGGCGTGTAATGTATTTCTCCATGAAAGTAAAGGTGTTCTGCTGCATACAACAAGCTTCCAGTGCATGTTTCACTACTCTGCATAACAGCTTATAGGTTCCAGGCACCCAGGCATTGGAGAGGATACTCCAGCGCACCCAGAGCACCCAACAGACACACAGAGGAAAAGATTACAGCACACACATACTAAAATGACTTTGAAATCCTGCAAGGCTATTTAAAAAACCTGAACATATTCAGCAAATAAGCAAAAAATATGGGGATTTTCTCACACTACATGGCCACATAGTGCCTAAGCCCACTACTGCATCAAAGTACCCCAGTACCCCATCTTTTCCTCTGTGTGTCGGTCTTATAGCTGCACCATCTTTAATGTTATGCATTTTTAGGGTGTGCCCCCCAAGTTGTTTGTCTATTGCAAGGGTCCCGACCAGATCCATTGGGCTGGAGCACCCCATCCCCCCCGCCATCCCCCCAACATTACCTCTTATTAGTGTCCACCTGTGTTTTAGGAGGAGCCCTTTGCTTCTCCCACATAGAGAAGTGTATTTCTCCCATGGTTGAGAAGCAGGATCTTTCATTCTATTAATAGTGTAGGACCCACTGATAATGGGGTACTTTGACGCAGTAGTGGGCTTAAGCGCCATATGGCCATATGATTTGACCAAAACCACATATTTTTTGCTTATTTGCGGAATATGTTCAGGTGTTTTAAATAGCCTTGCAGGATTTAAAAGTCATTTTAGAATGTGTGCGCTGTAATCTTTTCCTCAGCTTGTCACATCCTTCTTCCGCCGGCTTGTCACATCCTTCTTCCGCCGCTTTGTCACTTTTGCCGGATGCTTCCCCACCTCCCTCCTGATTCCTGTGGTCGTGGTGGTGGTGTTGGTTGTGCTGGGAGGGGATTATTAATCCCCCTGGGTGTCAGCTGTGTTAAGTACACTTTTGCTTATACTATAAATAAAAAGACGAAATTGCATTCATTTTGTATATCAGACGTATGTACTGTATTTCTAGTTTGTAAAGCAGCCCATTACGTGTCCAAGAATAAGTTAAAGTGGTGTTCCACCGAAAAAAAAAAAAAAAAAAAAGCATGAATGTTCCTAAAAAAAATAAAAAAAAAATATTTTGGAAATTTTTTTTTTTTTACTCACCTCTAAATGGCTGTTGCTAGGGGGTCCCTCGTAGTCTGCCTCCTTCAGTGCCTGGGCTGGTGACATCACTTCCCCTCGGCACAGGAAGGGCTCAGCTCTGCCCCCTCCCTCTTGTCAATCATCTGGGACACATTACAGGTCCCAGATGACTGAGCGGCCAATCACGGCGCGGGGCGCCGCTCGCGCATGCGCGGTGGGTGCCCGGCTGTGAAGCCACAGCCGGCGCCCACAGTTGCAATGCCGGCACGGTCAAACGGAGGTGGACCGTGGGACAGGTAAGTGTCCGATTAATAAAAGTCAGCAGCTACAGTATTTGTAGCTGCTGACTTTTACTTTTGTTTTTAAAATGGGAACTCCCCTGAGCCATTTCCAAAGTACAGTCCTCTCCAAGCTGGAAGTCTTTCTACATAGTGTAAGTGGACATTTTTTCTATCAAATTCATACAAGACAGGGGGACCCCCATGTAGCTGTTATATTTACTTAATTATATAAACTGTAAAGCTCAGCCTTAACCATCATATCTTGTGAGGTTTGCCGAAATTGCTGAACAATTAGCAGAAAGCTCCCTTGAAAAAACATTTTTTATCTAAAACAAGTGTAATTTATCATGTAATTACAATAGCTTCGCAATTAGAGGGGAAAATGTAACAAGATAACAAACATGAATTAAAGGAAATAATATTTAAACAGGGCAAATCTAATTTAGTAAGTTAGATAACTTTCTATTACTATTACACATATTATTTTTTTTAGATTGTTCCACCACACTTTACAGCTGGCAAGATTTTGTTGATAAAGCTTGCAGATGGTTGGCACCAGGGGCAGACTGGCCTGCAGGTGGACAGTGGAAGCCCTGTGTATGTGACCAAAAAATGCTTTATCCACCTTTATTCTGTCTAAATATTTCTGGACCATATCACTTTTCAGCCATTCTGGTTCATTTGGGACTGTGTCACTACCATCCCCATTATGGACATGAGCTCCCCCATGCTCTTTTGTATACACAGAGCTGAAGAAGGTATTTAATAAATTTTCCTTTTTGCCGCCTCTTTGCCCCCAGTCGCCCACTCTAGATGAATAGTGTTCTAAAAACTCCAGAATCTCGCAATATCCATTTAGTTTTGAAAAAAACCCATTAAATTAGGTTACAGTGTCCACAGGATATTTCAGTAAACATAACTAACAGCTCTGTGTATTCAATTTTATTTTAGGGACTTAGCATAGTAGATGTTTAATGCAGCACAGGATCTTTTGCAACCTGTATGTGCACATATTTATCTGACCCCAGTATAAAGCCCATCACACCACGCTCAGTGAAAGGACTAGGCTCTAAAAGGCAGCTGTTACACCCTGTTCCAAATTATTATGCAAATTCTATTTCAGTGTCACAATGATTAAATATTTTGTTTTTCAGTTTAACTCATGGATGGCATTGTGTCTCAGGGCTCACTGAAAAAATCTCGGACACCTGTAATAATTAGATTGCCCAATTATAGTTACATAGTAGGTGAGGTTGAAAAAAGACACAAGTCCATCAAGTCCAACCTATGTGTGTGATTATGTGTCAGTATTACATTACATATCCCTGTATATTGCGGTCATTCAGGTGATTATCTAATAGTTTCTTGAAGCTAACAATGCTCCCCGCTGAGACCACCGCCTGTGGAAGGGAATTCCACATCCTTGCCGCTCTTACAGTAAAGAACCCTCTACGTAGTTTAAGGTTAAACCTCTTTTCTTCTAATTGTAATGAGTGGCCACGAGTCTTATTAAACTCTCTTCTGCGAAAAAGTTTTATCCCTATTGTGGGGTCACCAGTACAGTATTTGTAAATTGAAATCATATCCCCTCTCAAGCGTCTCTTCTCCAGAGAGAATAAGTTCAGTGCTCGCAACCTTTCCTCATAACTAAGATCCTCCAGACCCTTTATTAGCTTTGTTGCCCTTCTTTGTACTCGCTCCATTTCCAGTACGTCCCTCCTGAGGACTGGTGCCCAGAACTGGACAGCATACTCCAGGTGCGGGCGGACCAGAGTCTTGTAGAGCGGGAGAATTATCATTTTATCTCTGCAGTTGATCCCCCTTTTAATGCATGCCAATATTCTGTTTGCTTTATTAGCAGCAGCTTGGCATTGCATGCCATTGCTGAGCCTATCATCCACTAGGACCCCCAGGTCCTTTTCCATCCTAGATTCCCCCAGAGGTTCTCCCCCCAGTGTATAGATTGCATTCATATTTTTGACACCCAAATGCATTATTTTACATTTTTCTACATTGAACCTCATTTGCCATGTAGTCGCCCACCCCATTAATTTGTTCAGGTCTTTTTGCAAGATTTCCACATCCTGCGGAGAAGTTATTGCCCTGCTTAGCTTAGTATCGTCTGCAAATACAGAGATTGAACTGTTTATCCCATCCTCCAGGTCGTTTATGAACAAATTAAATAGGATTGGTCCCAGCACAGAACCTTGGGGAACCCCACTACCCACCCCTGACCATTCTGAGTACTCCCCATTTATCACCACCCTCTGAACACGCCCTTGTAGCCAGTTTTCAATCCATGTACTCACCCTATGGTCCATGCCAACGCACCTTATTTTGTACAGTAAACGTTTATGGGGAACTGTGTCAAATGCTTTTGCAAAATCCAGATACACCACGTCTACGGGCCTTCCTTTATCTAGATGGCAACTCACCTCCTCATAGAAGGGTAATAGATTGGTTTGGCAAGAACGATTCTTCATGAATCCATGCTGATTGCTGCTAATGATATCATTCTTATTACTAAAATCTTGTATATAGTCCCTTATCATCCCCTCCAAGAGTTTACATACTATTGATGTTAGGCTAACTGGTTTGTAATTCCCAGGGATGTTTTTTGGGCCCTTTTTAAATATTGGTGCTACATTGGCTTTTCTCCAATCAGCTGGTACCATTCCAGTCAATAGACTGTCTGTAAAAATTAGGAACAACGGTCTGGCAATCACCTGACTGAGTTCCCTAAGTACCCTCGGATGCAAGCCATCTGGTCCCGGTGATTTATTAATGTTAAGTTTCTCAAGTCTAATTTTAATTTCGTCCTCTGTTAACCATGTAGGTGCTTCCTGTGTTGTGTCATGAGGATAAACACTGCAGTTTTGGTTACTGAAACCCCCCGATTCACTCGTGAAGACTGAGGAGAAGAATAAATTCAATACCTTTGCCATCTCCCCATCCTTTGTAACCAGATGTCCTTCCTCATTCTTTATGGGGCCAATATGGTCTGTCCTCCCTTTTTTACTGTTTACATACTTAAAGAATTTCTTGGGATTTTTTTTGCTCTCCTCCGCTATGTGTCTTTCATGTTCTATCTTAGCCATCCTAATTGCACCCTTACATTTCTTATTGCATTCTTTATAAATTCTGAATGTTGTGGATGATCCCTCAACCTTGTATTTTTTGAAGGCCTTCTCCTTTGCTTTTATATGCATTTTTACATTGGAGTTAAGCCATCCAGGATGTTTGTTCGCTCTTTTAAATTTATTACCCAATGGGATACATTGGCTAATGCCCTTATTTAATATGCTCTTAAAGCAAACCCATCTCTCCTCCGTATTCTTTGTTCCTAATATTTTATCTCAATTTATGCCTTTTAGCAAGGTTTGTAGTTTAGGGAAGTTGGCTCTTTTGAAATTCAGTGTCTTTGTGTTCCCTTCATGTTTCCTATTTGTGTGATTTATACTGAAACTAATTGACCTGTGATCGCTGTTACCTAAATTGCCCCGTATTTCCACATCTGTTATCAGGTCTGTATTGTTGGTAATCAGTAGATCTAGTAAGGTTTTATTTCTAGTTGGTGCGTCTACCATCTGACCCATAAAATTGTCCTGCAAGACACTAAGGAACTGGCGAGCCTTAAATGAATGTGCGGTTCCCTCCGCCCAGTCTATGTCTGGATAATTAAAATCCCCCATTATGATAACACTTCCCATCCTTGCTGCTAATCCAATTTGTGATAGGAGATCGATCTCCACTTCCTCCCTCAGGTTGGGGGGCCTATAGCATACTCCCAGTATTATTTTCCCCTTAGCTTCATCCCTTTGGAGCTCTACCCATAAAGGAAAAACTACTAAAGGAGGGTGTTCCACATTATTAAGCAGAGCACCATTTTTAAGCAATATGGGGAAGAAAAAGGATCTCTCTGCTGCCGAAAAGAGTGAAATAGTTCAATGCCTTTGACGATTTATGAAAACATTAGATATTTCATGAAAACTTAAGCGTGATCATCGCACTATTAAGAAATTTGTGGCTGATTCAGAGCACAGACGGGTTTCGTGCAGATAAAGGCACATTGAGGAAGATTTCTGCCAGATCCGTGCATCGGATCAAGAGAGCAGCTGCTAAAACACCATTACATAGCAGCAAACAGATATTTGAAGATGCTGGTGCCTCTGGAGTCCCACGGACATCAAGGTGTAGAGTCCTCCAGAGTCTTGCAACTGTGCATAAACCTTCCATTCGGCCACCACTAACCAATGCTCACAAGCAGAAACGGCTGCATTGGACAGAAAAATACATGAAGACTAATTTTCAAACAGTCCTGTTCACTGATGAGTGCCGTGCAACCCTGGATGGTCCAGATGGATGGAGTAGTGGACGGTCGGTGAACGGTCACCCTGTTCCAACAAGGCTGCGATGTTAGCAAGGCGGTGGTGGAGTCATGTTTTGGGCCGGAATCATGGGAAGAGAGCTGGTCAGCCCCTTTAGGGTCCCCAAAGGTGTAAAGATGACCTCTGCAAAGTATGTGGAGTTCCTGACTGACTACTTCCTTCCCTGGTACAGAAGGAAGAACTATGCTTTCCGTAATAAAATCATCTTCATGCATGACAATGCACCATCTCATGCTGCAAAGAATACCTCTGCATCAATGGCTGCTATGGGGATAAAAGGAGAGAAAGTCAGGGTGTGGCCTCCATCCTCCCCTGACCTCAATCCTATTGAGAACCTTTGGAGCATCCTCAAGCAAAAGATCTATGAGGGTGGGAGGCAGTTTACATCCAAACAGCAGCTCTGGGAGGCTTTTCTGACATTGTGCAAACAAATTCAAGCAGAGACTGTCCAAAAACTTACAAGTTCAATGGATGCAAGACTTGTGAAGCTGCTATCAAATAAGGGGTCCTATGTTAAAATGTAATGTGACCTGTTAAAATGTTTAAAAAGTTAAAATGTTTTTCAAAGTTTGATTGAAATAGCTTTTGATTTCAGTAAATATGCTGCAAACACAACAAATGAAAATTTTCAGTTCTTTACAACCTATAAAGTGTTTTGAAACATACTGTGCGTAATAATTTGGAACAGTGCATTGTAAGTTTTTTATTTTGAAAAAAAAAACAAACTGTTATCATTAGGAGGTTTGTTCAATAATATATCTCATAGTCATTAGTAAGACCTTCCAAATGAGAGGTGTGACGTGTGTCATAGAGCCTACCACTTTCCTAAAACAAAAATTGGTGAGTGAAATTATTCAGTGATGCTTTTTCTAGTGAATTAGTAAGGATTAACTTACTCTACTTAGAAAGGTAAGGTTTTTTTTTTTTTTATATAATCTTTATTTTTATTTTATATATTAAAAGGAACACACAAACATATAGTCTATGGTCATTTTTACCACAATACAGTGCAATTCTTACAGTGCAGACCTAGACGTTCCAGACAAAAACAAGTTATCAAACCAATCATAAGACAGAGTATAAAACGGAGGGGTAAGGGAAGGAGGGGGAAGGGGATGAGGGATTAAATCTTCTCCAAACTGTATTGCACTGTGAAACAGTCAAAATGAGTCCCAGGAGGGGGTCCCGCCATGGCAACTTCTTGGCCGGACCCGTCTTAGAAGCCCTCCATTCTGTATTGGAGGGGGGGTCTCGTCCCTGCTTTAAGGCCCCCGAGACGCCCACCGGGCGGGTCCCTCGGGAGGGGGGCCATATGCCTCCAACTAACCTCCACCAAGAGGGAGGCGCCCCACGGGCATCCCCTGGGGTCAATGCCTTTGAAAGGTGCCTGTGTCGCCAGGCGGAGCCCCTATCCCATAAGTCTGCCCCGGTAATGACTCTATAACATTTAATAAGGGAGATACAAAACTTGCCTTTAAAAAAAACTAAAGACGCCTAGCGTCTCATGTGAGCCTTCAACTGTGGACCTTGTGAACCATGCATAAGGAAAGAAAAGGTCTACACCCGGTGCAATCAATAGGGCGGTGAGACATGCCATTCAGGTACGCACATCACCACATACAGGCCTCCTTAGCTTCAAGGAGGGCTCCGCTAACTCCAACAGCGCGACTTCCAGGCTAGAGGACACAGGATTAGTGTCAATGGTGAATCTCCGCCACTGGGCCCAGATACTATCAAAGCGCTCACTCCTATTCTTGCACCTCGCCACCCACTCCTCCGCCTCTCTGATATCTTCCACCTTCTGTAACCATTCTTTTAAGGTAGGAATCTGTGGACTCTTCCAGTGGAGAGGTACCAGCCTTTTAGCAGCGTTTAATAGATGAGGAAGGGCGCTTTTTTTGTAATGACTCAGAGGGAGGGTGGGGAGGTGCAAGAGAAAATGCTCTGGGGGGAACGGGACCTCAATCTGCAGAGCATTTTTAATGGTAGCCTGTACTTCCGTCCAGAACGGCCTAATTACTGGGCATTCCCACCACACATGAAGGAGGGTGCCTTTCTGACCGCAATCACGCCAGCAGCGGTCAGAAACCGAGGGGTAAATACGTGCTATGACGGCTGGTACCCGGTACCAACGAGTTAGAAGCTTGTAGTTAGTTTCCTGCGTTCTGGACTCTATGGAGCTAGAATGTGCTAATTTATACATGTGTAGGCGCTGTTCTGGTGAGAACTCTATCCCTAGGTCCCGCTCCCATTCTCTTATGAAAGCCGGCTTGCAAGCAGCGGAAACTGAACCCAGTAGCCTATATAACTCAGAGATCAGATGGGGAGTTGGTTCTTCTTCTATGAAAAATCTTTCTAGTGTGGTAATGGTGTCTAGCCCTCTCATCGAAGCCCCCTCTGTTGCAATGAAGTGTTGGAGTTGCTGGTGTCTCCACCAATCCATGGGGAATCTGCCATGGCTAGTCCTCAAGGCATCTAGGGGTATCAGACTACCCTTATCTACAAATTTGCCGCAGCTATAATTACCATCTGTAACCCATGTACCAAAAAAGGTCCCTTGCTCCCCAGGAGGGAACCACCTGAACCCCCCCAGCGGTGCCAGTGGGGAGCCCGGGGGCACCAAAGCGTACAAAGCATTCGTGCGATCCCAGACCCGCAGGATATGAGTAGTTAGCGGGGAGGACGCTTGTGAGAGTCCTCTGTATTCACGAGGCAGCCAAGGCGCGTAAGACAAGTCCCGTCCTGCCAAGCTCTTCTCCAAGGAGACCCATACTTTTGAACCCCCATGATGCCGCCAGTTGAGGATATGTTGGATCGCAATGGCTCTGTAGTATCGCCTTATATCCGGGAGGCCCAGGCCTCCCATTTCCTTGGCCTTCTGCAGTAAAGACGCAGCCAGTCTTGGCCTTTTACCATGCCAGATGAAATTAATCATTAGGCTTTGAAGCTGTGTAAAGAAGCTCCTGGGGAGAGGGACTGGCAGCATTTGTAAGTAAAAGAGCACCCTTGGAAGGATGTTCATCTTGAGTATGCTAAGTTTGCCCAGCCACGTGAAGGAGGTCTTGGCCCAATTCTGTAAGTCTCTACGCACCATGCTCAAAAGGGTGGGAAAATTAGCCGAGTAAATATTATCAAATCGATTGGTAAGTTGTATACGCAGGTACTTAATCGATGTTGTAGCCCAACTAAATGGGAAGGCTTGTTGTAAGTCATTAGCCATCTTCGCAGGGATGGTGATGGGCAGGATTTCGGATTTCGAAAAATTTATTTTAAAATTGGACACCTGACCAAAAGTTTTTAGTTCCCTCATAAGGTTTGGCAGTGACACCAAGGGCTGAGTCAAATGAAAAAGCACGTCGTCGGCATAGGCTGACAGTTTGTGTTCCGTTGACCCCACCGTCACCCCTCTGATGTCAGCACTTGCCCGTATTGTTCGAAGCAGTGGCTCCATAGCCAGAGCGAACAAGAGGGGGGAGAGGGGGCACCCCTGCCTCGTGCCATTCCGTATGAGGAACCCCAGGGATAGGTGGCCATTTACCTTGACCTTCGCACTGGGGGTCGCGTAAAGTGCCATGATCCATCTGAGCATATGAGGGCCTAGTCCCCAAGCCTCCAGCACCGCCTTAAGGTATGACCAATCTATCCTGTCAAAAGCCTTTTCGGCATCCGTTGACAGAATAAGGTATGGGGTGGAATTCCTATGGGAACATGCCCATTGTATAAGCTGCATGGCCCGGATGGAGTTATCCCTAGCTTCTCTACCTGGGATAAATCCCGTTTGATCGGGGTGGATAAAGGAGGGCAAGACATATTTAAGTCGATTTGCCATGATCTTAGAAAAAAATTTTATATCGACGTTAAGAAGTGATATTGGTCGATAGCTTTGTGGGAGAGTAGGGTCCTTGCCTTCCTTCGGTATTACGGTGATGTGGGCCAATAATGCCTCAGGGGGGATCTGGTGGTTTGTGGCTAAAGAATTAAAATACCTACACATATGATTTTGTAGTAAAGGGAGAAATTTTACATAGTACGCTTTGGAATATCCATCCGGGCCAGGGCTCTTCCCAATAGGTAAGGCCTTCACTGTCGAGATGATCTCCTGAGGGGAGACGGGGGCGTCAAGGTCTAGCTGCTGTTCGGGTGTCAGGGAGGGAAGTCCGGCTGAGGCGAGGTAGTCGCCAATAGCTTTCATTTTCGCTGTCCGCCCTGTGTGGGAGATCTCCTTATCTAGGTGATATAAGTCCGCATAATAATCTCTAAAGATGGAGGCAATCCCGGAGGAGTGTAATGTGGGCGTACCGTCAGGGGACCGGAGTGAGTGCACGTGAGCTGTCAGTCTTCTCTGCCGGAGCGCTCTAGCGAGCATTCTACCACACTTATTTCCCTGTTCGTAGTATTTATGTGAAAGGTAGCGTAGTTGTCTGCGCGCTCGACGGTCAAGGAGGCGTGAAAAGAGTTCCCTCAGTTCGATCAACCGGTCACGGGCTTGAACATCTCCCTGACGTTTGTGTTTAAGTTCTTCTTCCTGTAAAGCTGTCAGTACCCTCTGGAAGTCTATCTGCCTTTCCTTTTTAAGTTTAGAGACTAGGGAGATCAGTTCACCCCTGAGTACCGCCTTATGGCTTTGTAATGGTCTCAGAGACCCTGGCCACTACCGAGGCATCGTCTAGGAGGTTTTCATTGAGCCTCCAGGACCAGGCCCTCTGCATTTCGTCTGGGATTCGTAGCACGGCCCACACTGGAGCGTGATCTGAAATAGTGATATTGCCCATTTCAGCTGACTGCAACAGCTCAAGGGTGTCATGGTCCACACACATAAAATCAATGCGCGTGTACACGTCATGCACCCCCCGAGTAGTAGCTGTAGTCCCTCTCTGACGCATGAAGAGCTCTCCACGTGTCTATAAGTAAGCTGCTCTGCAGTGACTTGCGAAAATGCTTGAGGAAGGCTTGGGAGTGAGTGGGGCGGCCTCGGGATGTGTCAACGAGTGGGTCTGGGCTCACATTAAAGTCCCCTCCAAGAATTAGGTGCCCCTCCCTGAATTCGTTCAGCTTGTCTAACACAGAGTCAATAAAGGAGAGTTGTTGGGCATTGGGTGCGTAGAGAGTCGCAAATGTAAATTTTTTGTTGGCCAAGACCCCCTTCACAAAGACGTATCTACCCTGCGGGTCGACTCGGCTCTCTGAGAGCTGGAATGGGCAAGACCTATGGAACGCAATGGCTGTACCTCGTGATTTGGCCACCGGAGAGTTGCTAAAGAACCACTGGGTGTATAAGTGTGTATCTTTGGGAGGGACTGTTCCCTAAAGTGAGTCTCCTGCAGGAAAACCACCTGGGCCCCCAGCCTCTTTAGTTCCTGCCAAAGCCTGTTGCGCTTGTGTGGAGAGCAGAGCCCCCTGACATTATAGGACAGTACCTTTAGTGACGGCGTACCTGACCTGGATGATAGTTGACCGGTCACACCCCCTCTGGGTCCTCCGTGCATGGTTCAGTCAGTCAAAAGGCGACCTGAAGATCAAAGCAATAACCGTTAGCTCTAGAAAGTAATATCAGGCACAAAACGATATGAAGGGGGGAGGTGGTGGGAGGGGGAGGAGGGGGGAGGTTAAGGGGGGGGTAGATAGGAAGAAGGGGGGATTTAGAGGGGGTTAGTGGAGAGAATAGGTAGGGTAGGGGAGGAAAAGGAGGGAGAGGGATACGGATGAAAACAACAAGAAACTATAGAGCTCACCCGGGAGGGGGGCATCAACCCAAAAACCACCCGGGTGAAAACTCGGAGTCCCACAAGGGACTGTCACCTAGTAAGGTGAGGCCTAGGTGGGGTACGTGGGTGACCACCAAGGGGACGGTTAGCCCTTCCGTCCGTCCAGTCCATTATGACACATAAACAGGGTGTGGGGAAAAAAACAAAACAGTACATATCGCCAAAAGGAGAAAGGAGATTATGTAACTCGGACTCCCAAAACTCCCAAAAAAGTGCAAAAAAGAAAAAAATGGTGGGAAGGAAACCAGACAGCCAGGCTAGGAGCTGGCCTGCGGACCCCCCCAGTCCATCATGGCGCCCCATGGTACTCAGAATTGGGAAGTAGTGCAAAGGGCCTCGCGTGCAACGTCCTGCAAGTGGAAGTAGGATATGACAGCAATGCGTCCGTTGGGCCCAGTGTCCTGATGGGGACACCTATGATGAAGAGGGGATTATGTCCAAAAAAATTAGTAAGAGCAACAAGGGTGTCAGTAGCTTGTTCAGTCACTGGTTGTAGAGGTGCCCGGACGTGGGCCCTCTGTTTGCCTGTTACGACCACGGGAGCGCCTGTTTCCTGCCGCCTGGATCCATGGCTGAGGTAGCTGGGGCATCTGGATGTCCGGAGTGGTGCGCCAGTCTGGGAAATCCACTGGATTAAGCTCCAAGGTATGTAAGAAGCGGGGGAGGTCATCCTTTGTGCGTAGTATAGCCCAACGGCCATTTTTGGAAGCCTGGAGGCTGAATGGGAAGCCCCAGCGGTATGTGAGGCCTGCTGCTTGAATTTCCATTAGGAGTGGGCGTAGGGCTCGCCGCTGCATCAGGGTACGCCGTGAGAGGTCCTGGTAAAAGGACAGTTGAGCTCCATCAAAGTCAAAGACTGGTCTGTTACGCATCTTTTGTATTATACGGTCCTTTAGTGTAAATGTGTGTAGCTTGCAGATCACATCCCTGGGGTTGTCGGGGTCTTCTGATGGGGGCCGAAGTGCCCTGTGCGCTCTGTCTATCTCAATCGGCACCGATGGAGGCAAACTCAGGATCTCACGGAACACTCCCTGCAAGGTGGGAACAATGTCCTTAGGTGCAGTAGCTTCAGGAAGGCCTCGTATGCGAATATTCGCTCGCCTGCTGCGGTTCTCCATGTCATCTAACTGACACAGAAGGACCTCAATCTGGTGACTATGGGTGACAGTCTGTTCTCTGAGCTGGGCGATGGCGGGTATAGTGTCATCAAATTTCTGCTCCAGAGTCTCTACCCTGTGACCCAGTTCAGTGGTATCTGTTTGCAATTGTTCAATGTCTTGCCTGAAGGCACTCTCAATCCTGCTGGTAAAGCGCTCTAGGTCCTCTTTAGTGGGGAGAGACCATAGATGCTGCCTGATGTCCCTGTCCTCCGTCAAATCTGCCAGGTTTGTGCCCCTGTCCTGTGGCGATGTGGAGCGGGGGGATGCAGGGGGGATGAAGTCGCTTACCAGCCTGGGAGAAGAGATAGGAGACAGTGCTGGAGGCGCTGGCTGAATTTCCTGCTGCAGCGTGGCCGTTCGTTCCGGCGCCATCTTGGATTTCCCCCTCTGCTGGCGGGGGGTGTCGGAAAGGAAAGAATCCAGCGATCCTTGGCCGTTGGGGTGAGCTCTTTTCGGCTGGGAAGAAGCCCGCCGCCGCTGTGACATGCCCTGTGCGGAAATCGGGGGGTAATCACCCCTGTAGCTGCTTATTTAGCTGCGGACCGGACGGAGCTCGGGCTCAGCACGTCCTCACTCCTCCATAGCCAGGCCACGCCCCAGAAAGGTAAGGTTTAGCAAATGTTAAGGCCAGATTCAGATTTAAATCCTTTAAACACTTGACCACTGGGCACTTAAACCCCCTTCCTAACCAGACCAATTTTCAGCTTTCAGTGTTCTCACATTTTGAATGACAATTACTCAGTCAGACAAAATGCTACCCATATGATTTTTTTGGCCTTTTTTTCCCACACAAATAGAGCCTTATTTTGGTGGTATTTGATCACCACTGGGTTTTTTATTTTTTTGCGATATAAATGAAAAAAGACTGAACATTTTCTAAAAAGAAAGCATTTTTCTTTGTTTCAGTTATAAAATTTTGCAAATTAGTAATTTTTCTTCATAAATTTTGGCCAAAATTTATACTGCTACATATCTTTGGTAAAAAATAACCCAAATCAGTGTATATTATTTGGTCAGTGTGAAAGTTATAGAGTCTACAAGCTATGGTGCCAATCACTGAAAATTGATCACACCTGATGTACTGACGGCCTATCTAATTTTTTGAGACACCAACAAGCCAAGAAAGTACAAATATCCCCCAAATGGCCCCTTTTTGGATAGTAGACAATCCAAGGTATTTAGTAAGATTCATTGTGAGTTTTTTTGAAGTTGTAATTTTTCCCACAATTCTTTGCAAAATGAAGTTTTTTTTTTCCCACAGAATTGTCATATTAACAGGTTATTTCTCTCACACAGCATATGCATACCACAAATTACACCCCAAAACACATTCTGAGAGGCGGGATCAGGGCAGATGAGAGCTGGCATGGAGGCCGCTGGCACACGGGGTGAAGTGAGTGCCAGATCGGGGGCCGCTGAGAGCTGGCATAGGCGCCGCTAATAGGCAGGCTCAGGAGCTGGAGATGGGGCAGAGCTGAGAGGCCTGCAAATGATGTCATCAGTTGCTAGGACACTGGAGGTCCTAACAACCAATGACTGCATGAGGGGGGAGCAGAGATTGCCAGATTTTCTATCAGGAATCCTCAATTAGTGCTGTGTGTGAGAGCACACATTGCACCCATTGAAGATGCCACTACCCAGTGGAGCCCAGGGCTGGAACTTGTTCCAGCTCTGGGACTTCAGCCCAGATCCGCGGGACCCTGGGACTAACTTCAAATCGCGGGAAGGTCCTGCGTAATCCGGGACGGTTGGGAGGTATGGACTACCTTTGACTATTATTATTAAACAAGT
Source organism: Lithobates septentrionalis (assembly GCA_037952835.1). Taxonomy (NCBI): domain Eukaryota; kingdom Metazoa; phylum Chordata; class Amphibia; order Anura; family Ranidae; genus Lithobates; species Lithobates septentrionalis. The sequence continues at coordinate 198,192 of JBBDGP010000412.1, forward strand.
GTGATTTTAACTGCACTTCTGTCTCGGTCTGATTCATGGTTTCTGACACTCCTATAGTTAAAACTAGGGTTGTCCCGATACCGATACTAGTATCGGTATCGGCACCGATACCGAGCATTTGCCCAAGTACTTGTACTCGGGCAAATGCTCCCGATGCTTCCGCCGATACTATGACAGTCAGCGGTGATCGGCGTGTGGGGGAGTTACAAGATTCCCCCCCGCGGCTTTCAGTGACATACAGCGGTGATCGGTGCTTGTAACTTCCCCACGCGATCACCGCTGACTGTCACTGCATCCTCCTCCATGCCCCCTCTGTTCCTCTGTCCCCCTCTCCTCTGTCTCCCTCCGTTCCGTTCCTCCGTCCCCCTCTCCTTCTCTGTCCCCTCCGTTCCGTTCCTCCGTTCCTCTGCCTCTCCGCTGTCCCCTCCGTTCTGTTCCTCCGTCCCCCTCTCCTTCTCTGTCCCCTCCGTTCCGTTCCTCCGTCCCCCTCTCCTTCTCTGTCCCCCTCCGTTCCGTTCCTCCGTCCCCCTCTCCTTCTCTGTCCCCTCCGTTCCGTTCCTCCGTCCCCCTCTCCTTCTCTGTCCCCCTCCGTTCCGTTCCTCCGTTCCTCTGCCTCTCCGCTGTCCCCTCCGGTCCGCCGTCCTCCTCCTCCTTCCTTTGTGAATGGACAGAGTCAGCTGACTCTGTCCATTCACATAACTGAAACATTGTAATCTCCTGTGATTACAATGTGTCAGTTTATGAATGGAGAGGAGCCGCTGACTTCTCTCCATTCATTCTCAGTGCAGCTGAGGCTGCAGAGAAAGGGACTGGGGAATCTCTATCCTCGGTCTCTTTCTCTGTCTCAAGGGGGAGATATCAGGGGTATGTTAAGACCCCTGATATCTCACCAAAGCCCCCCAACAGGGCTGATTTAAAAAAAAAAAAAAAACATATTGCAAAAATGAATAAAAAAATTATTATTGTAAAAAAAAAAATTGTTAATAAAAAAGAAAACACATAAAAAAATTATTATTGTAAAAAATAAAAATTGTTAATAAAAAAAAAACACACAGACACCGTTCACCCCTCCCCCCCCTCCCCCCCCGAAAAAAAAGAAAGCATTGTTAAAAAAAAAAAAAAACTGTCACGTGACATAAAAAAAAAGTATCGGTAATCGGTATCGGCGAGTACTTGAAAAAAAGTATCGGTACTTGTACTCGGTCCTAAAAAAGTGGTATCGGGACAACCCTAGTTAAAACATAATTTTTAGTTGGGTGACCCTATAAATTTGGGTTATGGATTGTTGGAAGAACAACAGCAATCTGCTTACATACTGTAACTGTGTATATGCATTATAACTATCTATCCAGCAGGTGGTGCGGCAGTATTCTTTTTATTATCTTTTTTCATTTATAGTGCAAAAAAATAAAAAACTCAGTGGTGATCAAATACCACCAAAATAAGGCTCTATTTGTGTGAAAAAAAGGACAAAAAATTCATATGGGTAGTATGTTGCCTGACTGAGTAATTGTCATTCAAAATGTGAGAACACTGAAAGCTGAAAATTGGTCTGGTTAGGAAGGGGGTTTAAGTGCCCAGTGGTCAAGTGTTTAAAGGATTTGTGCTGAAATCTGAATCTGGCCTTAACATTTGCTAAACCTTACTTTTCTAAGTAGAGTAAATTAATCCTTACTAATTCACTAGAAAAAGCATCACTGAATAATTTCACTCACCAATTTTTGTTTTAGGAAAGTGGTAGGCTCTATGACACACATCACACCTCTCATTTGGAAGGTCTTACTAATGGCTATGAGATATACACCCTGTTCCAAATTATTATGCCAATGATATTTTTCTCATTTACCTAAATAATTGATGTAAACAACAGTCAGCATAATTCTCATGTTATCAACTATTAAGAGTACAATTCAAATTTTATTGAACAAACCTCCTAATGATAACAGTTTTTTTTTTCAAAATAAAAAACTTACAATGCACTGTTCCAAATTATTACGCACAGTAAGTTTCAAAACACTTTATAGGTTGTAAAGAACTGAAAATTTTCATTTGTTGTGTTTGCAGCATATTTGCTGAAATCAAAAGCTATTAAAATCAAACTTTGAACAACATTTTAACTTTTTAAACATTTTAACGGGTCACATTACATTTTAACATAGGACCCCTTATTTAAAAGCAGCTTCACAAGTCTTGCATCCATTGAACTTGTGAGTTTTTGGACAGTTTCTGCTTGAATTTGTTTGCACGATGTCAGAAAAGCCTCCCAGAGCTACTGTTTGGATGTAAACTGCCTCCCACCCTTATAGATCTTTTTCTTGAGGATGTTCCAAAGGTTCTCAATAGGGATGAGCCGAACACCCCCCCTGTTCGGTTCGCACCAGAACTTGCGAACAGGCAAAAAAAATAGTTCGAACGCGCGAACACCGTTAAAGTCTATGGGACACGAACATGAATAATCAAAAGTGCTAATTTTAAAGGCGTATATGCAAGTTATTGTCATAAAAAGTTTTTGGGGACCTGGGTCCTGCCCCAGGGGACATAGATCAATGCAAAAAAAGTTTTAAAAACGGCCGTTTTTTCGGGAGCAGTGATTTTAATAATGCTTAAAGTGAAACAATAAAAGTGTAATATCCCTTTAAATTTCATACCTGGGGGGTGTCTATAGTATGCCTGTAAAGGGGCGCATGTTTCCCGTGTTTAGAACAGTCTGACAGCAAAATGACATTTCAAAGGAAAAAAAGTCATTTAAAACTACTCGCGGCTATAATGAATTGCCGGTCCGACAATACACATAAAAGTTCATTGATAAAAATAGCATGGGAATTCCCCACGGGGGAACCCCGAACCAAAATTTAAAAAAAAAATGACGTGGGGGTCCCCCTAAATTCCATACCAGGCCCTTTAGAGAGCGCCCCCCCTCCTGAACCGTACCAGGCCACATGCCTTCAACATTGGGAGGGTGCTTTGGGGTAGCCCCCCAAAGCACCTTGTCCCCATGTTGATGGGGACAAGGGCCTCATCCCCACAACCCTTGCCCGGTGGTTGTGGAGGTCTGCAGGCGGGGGGCTTATCGTAATCTGGAAGCCCCCTTTAACAAGGGGACCCCCAGATCCCGGCCCTCCCCCCTGTGTGAAATGGTAAGGGGGTACAAAAGTACCCCTACCATTTTACAAAAAAACTGTCAAAAATGTTAAAAATTACAAGAGACAGTTTTTGACAATTCCTTTATTTAAATGCTTCTTCTTTTTTCTATCTTCTTTCTTCTATCTTCCTTTGGTTTCTTCCTCCATCTTCTTCTTCTTCTAGTTCTTCTGGTTTGGGGGCCTGGGGCAGGACCCAGGTCCCCAAACACTTTTTATGACAATACCATGCATATAAGCCTTTAAAATTAGCACTTTTGATTTCTCCCATAGACTTTTAAAGGGTGTTCCACGGCTTTCGAATTTGCCGAGAACACCCCAAATTGTTCGCTGTTTGGCGAACTGGCGAACAGCTGAAGCTCATCCCTAGTTCTCAATAGGATTGAGGTCAGGGGAGGATGGAGGCCACACCATGACTTTCTCTCCTTTTATCCTCATAGCAGCCATTGATGCAGAGTTATTCTTTGCAGCATGAGATGGTGCATTGTCATTAGAGGTCGACCGATATATCGGCCGGCCGATATATCGGCCGATATTTGATGTTTTTTACTTAATCGGCATCGGCTGATTGTGCTGATAAAAAAAGCCCATATAGCTTCAGCGTGACTTGCAAATTACTTCTGTAATAGAAGTCAATACAAGTTGCCTGAAAACTGTGAAGCGACTTCTCCCTCCTCTGGGCAGCCTGCCAAATCTGATAAAAAGAACCTGAAGGATACAATGTTTACACTTATGAATGGACTAAACTCTGTGTGTAGAAGCTCTCAGTTTAACCATTTAAAGACTAAATCTTTTCTGACATTTGTTGCTTACAAGTAAAAATCCTGTATTTTCTGCTAGAAAATCACTTAGAACCCCTAAACATTATATATATATTTTTTTTAGCAGAGACCCTAGGGAATAAAATAGCGGTTGTTGCAATATTTTATGTCACACGGTATTTGCGCAGCGGTCTTTCAAATGCAATTTTTTTAAAAAAATACACTAATAAATTTAAAAAAAAACTAAGCAGTAAAGTTAGCCCATTTTTTTTCATCCAGAAGTTTTGATTACCCGTTTTTGTGTATTTAATATTTAAGAGAGGTTTTTTTTTTGTTTGTTTGTTTTTTTTTTTTAATCTAAATTCTACATACAGTGAACTGATTGGAGGTTTGTTTTGTTTAATAAATGTTTAAATGTAAAAAATTTTCTGTATCACTGAAGGTTGCTTTCACACTGGAGCGGGCATGCGTTGACGGTAAAACGCTGCTAGTTTTAGCGGCTCTTTACCATCATTTTAGCAGCGCTATTCGGCTGCTAGCAGGGTGCTTATAACCCAGCTAGCAGCCGAGGAAGGGGTTAAATGCGCCCCTGAAGCACCGCTGCCGAAACGCTTTGCAGGCGCTTCGGCAGCGGTGCGCATTCATTTCAATGGGCAGGAGTGGTGGTATACACCGCTCCAAAGATGCTGCTTGCAGGACTTTTTTTTAACATCCTGCCAGCGCATCGCCTCAGTGTGAAAGCACTCAGGCTTTCACACTGAGACTGCAGGGGAGCCGTTTGACAGGCACTTTGCAGGCGCTATTTTTGGCCCAAAAGCGCCTGAAAAACGCCCCATTGTGAAAGGGGTCTAACTGTTAGATTTTATGAGATGAAGGTAAAAAAAAAAAAATCGGCCTAATATATCGGCCCAAAAAAATCGGCATCACATATCGGCCATCGGCCACTGCGATTTCTAAATATCGGCATCGGCATCAGCCAGAGAAAAACCCATATCGGTCGACCTCTCATTGTCATGCATGAAGATGATTTTATTACGGAAAGCAGTTCTTCCTTCTGTACCAGGGAAGAAAGTAGTCATGTCAGGAACTCCACATACTTTGCAGAGGTCATCTTTACACCTTCAGGGACCCTAAAGGGGCCGACCAGCTCTCTTCCCATGATTCCAGGCCCAAAACATGACTCCAGCACCGCCTTGCTAACATCGCAACCTTGTTGGAACAGGGTGACCGTTCACCGACCGTCCACTGCTCCATCCATCTGGACCATCCAGGGTTGCACGGCACTCATCAGTGAACAGGACTGTATGAAAATTAGTCTTCATGTATTTTTCTGCCCAATGCAGCCGTTTCTGCTTGTGAGCATTGGTTAGTGGTGGCCGAATGGAAGGTTTATGCACAGTTGCAAGACTCTGGAGGACGCTACACCTTGATGTCCGTGGGACTCCAGAGGCACCAGCAGCTTCAAATATCTGTTTGCTGCTATGTAATGGTGTTTTAGCAGCTGCTCTCTTGATCCAATGCATGGATCTGGCAGAAATCTTCCTCAATGTGCCTTTATCTGCACGAAACCCATCTGTGCTCTGAATCAGCCACAAATCTCTTAATAGTGCGATGATCACGCTTACGTTTTCATGAAATATCTAATGTTTTCATAAATCGTCAAAGGCATTGAACTATTTCACTCCTTTTCGGTAGCAGAGAGATCCCTTTTCTTCCCCATATTGCTTGAAAATGGTGCTCTGCTTAATAATGTGGAGCACCCTCCTTTAGTAGTTTTTCCTTTAATTGGGCTCACCTGGCAATCTAATTATCACAGGTGTCTGAGATTGTTTTCAGTGAGCCATGAGACACAATGCCATCCATGAGTTAAACTGAAAAACAAAATATTTAATCTCACCCTCACCGCTCCTGTTCCCAGCATTTCAGAGGCAGCATGGCGGCGATGGTGGGCTGCGACAACAGTTTAGAGCGGCGGTTGCCGCACTAGGTGCAGCCTGGCTGAGAGCCCAGATGTCGGGGGTGGCAGCTGACAGCAGAGCGCGGAAAGACGGGGGGTGCGGCGGCACCTCGTGCGCGGCGGTCACGGCCGCTGGTAAGGTACAGCTCGGCTGCAGGCTCTGCAGGCTCCGATCTGAGACAGCAAAGAAGCAGAGGGGAGTGAACCCCCGGCCCCCAGAGCACAGTGGAGACAGAGGACCACATGCAGGGAGTAGAGGGGGACCCGGCAGACAGGATGCGGCACGTGGGGGGGGGAGCCCAGTACAGAGCACGGCTCTTCTCCCATGGCTTGTCACGGATGCACAGTGCAGGCGGCCAGGGCTGCGGGGGAGATCGGTGCAGCCAGCCGGCCCAGCGAGGGAACACCGAACTTCTAGATGGGGGCCAGACAGCCAGCACGGCCCACACCCCCACGCAGTCTGGTAGAGGGTCCACGAGGAGCACAGGGTGGTGGGGGAGTGCCGACGGAGGTCGGGAGACGAGGACCCAGCCCAGCAATAGGCGCAGGAGCCCGTCACGAGGGACAACGAGCGGGGTATGGCATAACGGGTCGGAGAGTTGGGCGAGAACAGCACCACAGACCCACGGCAAATGGAGCGGGTCCATCGGGATGCAGCCAGCTGTCGGTCGGTGGAAAATGGACAGCAACAGATCTGAAGGTGAGCGATCCGGGTCGGAGGGTGGCGATGAACAAGAACATCCAGCGACGGTGGTTCCCGCAGTGACAGCTGGTGGGCCCTGGCCTGGGCAGCCTGGTGAGTGAATCTTTACTTTTATTTCTACTATAATGCATAGTCTATTGGGGCAGGGTGGTAGACCGGGGCCATCAGGTTAAGGGTAATTTGCAGGAGCCGGGGGGACAGGTTTACTCCCGTACCGCCAAAATGAGGACAGGACTCCGTACAGGAACCGGGGGGGGCTAGGTGAGTTGGCGGTTGGGTCAAGGGGTGGGTGCAGCGCTTGGAGCCAGGCACAGGAAGTGGTCGGGGGGCAGGCATGGGCACCGACGCATGCCACACCTCTGGCAGCGGGCACCCCCCGCCACCCCCCCCAGGGATTACAGGTGATAATGCTGTGACAGCAACAGGGACAGCTGCGGGGTAGGTTAGTCCCCCGGTTTTATCGCATGGGCTCCGGATAGCCGGGATGAACAGGACGGAAAAGGGGATTCGGTCGGATTCCCCCGGGGTCCCTAAGTGCAGATAGAAATAATAGAAAATTTGGAAAGGTGGAGGAGTAGAGATATTCACGTTATCGCCTTCGGAGGAGCTCAACCTGGCCAGGTTGAAACTAGAAGAAAGCAAGAAGGAGGACTAGGAACAACGGAGATATCGGTTGATTCCTCTTACCTTTGCCACTTGACTACAGGCGTTTACCATATGGGAGAGCGTGATAGGGGAAAAAGACCCCCGAACAAAGTATGGCTCGGTTCGTTTATTGGCAGGCCATTAGTGATGCACACAGGACTCATGGTCCGGATTGCCGTCCAAACGTCCCTACGCTGGTCTCTTAACGACATCAGCCGGTGGATGAAGCTGATTACAGCGTCGCGGGGCTCCTAGTAAGTTTTTTCAGGCAAGTGTAAAGTTGGGACAAACTGTCGAGTCTAACAAATGTGTTCAGGCGGAGCAGGATCCCATTCACTGTCCAAGGGTTATGAGAGGAAAAGTACGTGCAGGAGGGTCTGGGGAGTAGGAGGGACTACGCCGGTGCGTTTGGAAAGGATGCTTTCTGTACTCAGTGGATACCCTTCTGAGCAGCGGCTCATAATGTAAGGGTCCGGTTTTTCAATAACGGTTGTAGGATAACTGGTTAATTGATGACGGTCCCACCCACGGCCGAGATTTTCGGGCGGCCCTGCTACATCCAGCAGTGGTTTTTGGAAACTGGGGAAGGAATTTATTTTAGGGTTCATGGGGGTCATTCATGGCTGAATCAGACATTGAATTGGCTTTCTGGATATTGCTGGGCACCCAGGCAGCTTTTGGCTGATGGCTGCACATAATGGGGCATAGTATGTGGATCATTGACTGCTGATGGGTTGCCCCATCAAGTGGGCCTTCTTTTAAACATTCAGCTTCCTCTTAGGGGCAGTCCGGAATGTTTCGGGTATTGACTCGGTTATGCATTACCGGGATGGGTTTGGACATGTGTGCCCTGCCGGTTCCAATGTTGGTGCCGTCCTGTTGGGACGTTACAACGTCTGGCGGAACGTTTCGGTAGTACCTTTAGCTCCGGGGAAAAATAGGGTCCCACGGCATACATTACATTTCTGGGAATTGAAACGGATTCTCTTGGGATGGAATTGTGCTGTCAGAGACATAGATTGAGAGGCTAAAAGACGAGGTGAAGGGACGTTTAGAGTACGCAAGGTATAATTACGTCAACTACAATATGGCTGGGGAAATTGAATGATTGCTTGCCACATAATTCCCATGGGTATGGTTCAATTTGCCTTCGGCTGTTGGTAGCAACTGCGAGATTACGGGGTCACACTCATTTTGTGGGCCTTAATAAGGGGTACAGTGGTACTTGCAGGTGTTGCAGTATTTCCTAGAATAGTTCAGCGGGCGTGCTTTGGGATGTCGTGTCCCATCAGCGATTGTGACTTGTAACTATTCACGCATTCTACAGGCTCCACGGGGTTGGTGCATTGTTTCAGGGGACTATTGAGCGCAGCTCAGTGGCACCCAGCTTGTTTCGGGGCCGGGTGCTGCAGAACCTGGCTTCTTGTGCAATTGTTGAAATTTGTAGTAGCCTTGAACATATGGGGTGGAATCCTTCTGCAACCACAGGGTCTGTTGTAATTGGGGACTATCTGTGGGTGGTACAGGTGGTTAATCGACTGAATGCGGCATCTGTGCTGGTGGTCAGGGTATTGCGCCATTGGGGGCTGCGCTGCTTACGAGGGATGCATTCATCTTCGCTGTACACTTATCAGGTATTGTTAACACTTTGTTGATGCTTTGTCGCGTTTTCAGTGTCACAGGGTCTGGGAGTTTGGCATCAGAAGCGGGTTTTACTTGGGGACTGCAGCAAAGAGTTTCAAGCAACTTGTCAGTAAGGCGACTTGGCATGCCTACTCAAAAGGCATGGCAGGAATGGTTTGTTTGCTTAACAGGAATGGGTAGTCCGTGCAGCTCTATTTTATTAATGTGGTATCAGAATGGGGTATCTCGGCGGCTGCCTTTTACTACAAGCTGGCTCGTTTGGCCTTTCTGTTAAGTGACAAAGGCGATGGTACCATACCAAAGAGTTTTGGGAAAGCAGAAGTTGTAAGTGTACCGGATGGACACAATGAAGAGGGTTGGGAGGCGCCAGGTCTCCTTGGAGAGGTTCCAGGCTTTGTATTCTAGTTTTGAAAAGATATACAGCTCTCTTTATGCATGGGCTTTATTGCGGGCAGCATTTGCACTAGCCTTCTTAGTTGGGACATGCGGCCTGGGGGGTCGCGGTTTCCTATTTTATTACATGAGGACAAGTGCTTCCTTATCAAAGTTACAGGGTGTATTGGGGTTAGAAAGGTTAGCAGCTGGGTATGTTCTGGAAAGTTTTCTCTGCTCATTCCTTTCGTATGGGGGCAGACACGTGGCGTCCAGGGCAGGTCTGAGACAGGACGCATTTTGGCGCATTGGTAGGTGGGACTCGGATAGATGTAAGTGGTGCATTGGGTCACAGCTGACGCGGTAATATGTCTCACAGGATTTTGGGCGGTGGCTATAATGTATTGGTGATTGATATTTTAGGTGGTTTGGGCTGTCATTTAATTTTGTTCACAGGTCGCGAGGTGGGCCTAGTTGGTATACTTGGTCATTTCTAAGTTTATTTGGGTTTTCAGGAGAGCGGTGGTTCAGCCGAACGGTAGGCAGTCATGTATCCTCAAGCTGGAGGCTCGGGACAGGTGCATCTGGGTCTCAGACATGTGGGAAAAAACGGCGTGGGAACCATATCTTTGAGGGACTTTACTCGTGACGTAAACATGTGAATTTAGGTTTATGAGTGGCTTACCCAGGTATGGTTATAGTACGGTCTGCTATGGTGGGCAGGATGTCATGGCAGTGGGCACGGTCAGTTAAGAAGGTGTACAAGGCCCGTATAAGGAGGTAAACAGGTTTTCAGCTAAAACGGGGTTGGCCATACGCCACAGAGAACTGGAGGTGGATAAATGGAGGTATCTGCGTAGTGAGGTGGTACATCTGAATGATGTGGTACATCTGAATGATGTGGGGATGGTTTTGTGCGCACTGGACTTTCAGGTAGGCATACAGCGAGGGCTGAGGGTGTGGGGGTGCACGCAAGGGTAAGGGGTTACCCCTTTCGTGCTGTGGCAGTGTTGGGTCGCTGGAGAAGGAGAAGATAGAGGTTACATGTATGGAACATGTGGTACCCATCCATGGGATGGGGTTGTTTCTGGTACCCATCCATGAAAGGATGGGGGTTGTTGCTGGTACCCATCCATGAAAGGATGGGGGTTGTTGCTGGTACCCATCCATGAAAGGATGGGGGTTGTTGCTGGTACCCATCCATGAAAGGATGGGGGTTGTTGCTGGTACCCATCCATGAAAGGATGGGGGTTGTTTCTGGTACCCATCCATGAAAGGATGGGGGTTGTTTCGGGTACCCATCCATGAAAGGATGGGGGTTGTTTCAGGTACCCATCCATGAAAGGATGGGGGTTGTTTCAGGTACCCATCCATGAAAGGATGGGGGTTGTTTCAGGTACCCATCCATGAAAGGATGGGGGTTGTTTCTGGTACCCATCCATGGGCTGGGGATTGTTTCTGGTACTTTCAGGTTACGAGGGGTTAACCTGGAAGGGTTAAAAAAGGGTAGGTCACTGTGAAGGTTGGGTACCGCCTCCGAGTCAGGGGTTTCTGACTGGAGGCCTAAAGTTCAAAAGAAGTTATTCGCAGTGACCAGTGGTATGTTGTTTCCCTTTATGACACTAAAAGTATATTTAAAGTTTAATGGTTAATTATGAAGATGTTATTTATTTAATTTTATAATTTGTAATAAAAAGGCCGTCAAGGCCATTAACTCCAAAACCTGGTCAAGTCATTTGTGAAGGATTTGGAGGGGCCAAGTTTTGGGGATAAAAGGTGTGATCAAGATACTTGGCTTAAGGCTGGCCATACACTATTCATTTTCCCTGTTCAACTTTCCTTTAGATTTACCAAAACCATATAATATGAGGTGAAACCTAAACCCTTTCAATGTGTATGCAATCAGGCAGACCCTTGCACTACATAGTTGAAGGTAAATCTAAAGAAAATTGAATAAGAAAATTGTATGGTGTATGGCCAGCTTTAGTCCTACAAATGTCATGCAATTCTGTCTTTTTATTTATAGTATAGGCAAAAGTGTACTTAGCACAGCTGACCCTCAGGGGGATTAATAATCCCCCCCCCCCCAGCACAACCAACACCACCACCACGACCACAGGAATCAGGAGGGAGGTGGGGAAGCATCCGGCAAAAGTGACAAAGCGGCAGAAGAAGGATGTGACAAGCTGAGGAAAAGATTACAGCGCACACATACTGAAATGACTTTTAAATCCTGCAAGGCTATTTAAAACACCTGAAAATTTTGTTTAAAAAAAGCATTTTTCTTTATTTCGGTTATAAAATTTAGCAAATTAGTAATTTTTCTTCATAAATTTTGGCCAAAATTTATACTGCTACATATTTTTGGTAAAAAATAACCCAAATCAGTGTATATTATTTGGTCTGTGTGAAAGTTATAGAGTCTACAAGCTATGGCGTCAATCACTAAAAATTGATCACACCTGATGTACTAACGACCTATCTTTTTGAGACACTAACACACCAGGAAAGTACAAATACCCCCCAAATTACCCCTTTTTGGATAGTAGACAATCCAAGGTATTTAGTAAGATGCATTGTGAGTTTTTTGAAGTTGTAATTTTTTCCCACAATTCTTTGCAAAATAAATTTTTTTTCTTTTTTCCCCCCAGAATTGTCATATTAACAGGTTATTTCTCTCCCACAGCATATGCATACCACAAATTACACCCAAAACACATTCTGAGAGGTGGGATCAGGGCAGTTGAGAGCTGGCATGGAGGCTGCTGGCACATGATGAAGTGAGTGCCAGATCGGGGCCGCTGAGAGCTGGCAAAGGCGCCGCTAATAGGCAGGATCGGGAGCTGGAGATGGGGCGGAGCTGAGAGGCCTGCAAATGATGTCATCAGTTGCTAGGATGCTGGTGGTCCTAACAACCAATGACTGCATGAGGGGGGTGCCGAGATTGCCAGATTTTCTATCAGGAATCCTCAATTAGTGCTGTGTGTGAGAGCACACATTGCACCCATTGAGGATACCACTACTGAGTGGAGCCCAGGGCTTGAACTTGTTCCAGCTCTGGGCTCCGGGACTTCAGCCCAGATCCACGGGACCCCGGGACTTACTTCAAATCACGGGAAGGTCCCGCAGAATGGGAGGTTGGGAGGTATGGACTAACTTTGACTATTGTTATTAAACAATGGATTGGATTGTTGGAAGAACAACAGAAATCTGCTTACATACTGTGACTGTGTATATGCATTATAACTATCTATCCAGCAGGTGGCACTTCAGTATTATAGTGTGTTATCTATGGTAAGGTAATCAGAGGAATTACCATCCTTATTGTGTTATATGCATTTGTTTGTGTTCTCTTCCTGTTCTATGATAAAAGGCATGTAATGTATTTCTCCATGAAAATAAAGGTGTTCTGCTGCATACAACAAGCTTCCAGTGCATGTTTCACTACTTTGCATAATAGCTTATGGGTCCCAGGCACCCAGGCATTGGAGAGGATACCCCAGTGCACCCAGTGCACCCAACAGACACACAAACAGAGGAAAAGATTACAGCACACACATACTAAAATGACTTTTAAATCCTGCAAGGCTATTTAAAAAACCTGAACATATTCAGCAAATAAGCAAAAAATATGGGGATTTGGTCACACTACATGGCCACATAGTGCCTAAGCCCACTACTGCGTCAAAGTATCCCAGTATCCAATCTTTTCCTCTGTGTGTCGGTCTTATAGCTGCACCATCTTTAATGTTATGCATTTTTAGGGTGTGCCCTCCATGTTGTCTATTGCAAGGCTTCTGACCAGATCCATTGGGCTGGAGCACCCCATCCCCCCGCCATTACCTCTTATTAGCGTCCACCTGTGTTTTAGGAGGAGCCCTTTTGTTCTCCCACATAGAGAAGTGTATTTCTCCCATGGTTGAGAAGCAGGATCTTTCATTCTATTAATAGTGTAGGACCCACTGATAATAGGGTACTTTGACGCAGCAGTGGGCTTAAGCGCCATATGGCCATATGGTGTGACCAAATCCCCATATTTTTGCTTATTTGTGGAATATGTTCAGGTGTTTTAAATAGCCTTGCAGGATTTAAAAGTCATTTTAATATGTGTGCACTGTAATCTTTTCCTCAGCTTGTCACATCCTTCTACCGCCGGTTTGTCACATCCTTCTTTCGCCGGTTTGTTACTTTTGCTGGATGCTTCCCCACCTGCCTCTTGATTCCTGTGGTTGCGGTGGTGGTGTTGGTTGTGCTGGGGGGGGGGGGGGGTTATTAATCCCCCTGGGTGTCAGCTGTGCTAAGTACACTTTTGCTTATACTATAAATAAAAAGATGAAATTGCATTCATTTTGTATATCAGACGTATTTACTGTATGTCTAGTTTGTAGCAGCCCATGATGTGTCCATGACGTGTCCAAGAATAAGTTAACCACTTCAGCCCCGGACCATTTGGCTGGCCAAAGACCAGAGGACTTTTTACAATTTGGTACTGCGCTGCTTTAACTGGTAATTGCGCGGTCATGCAATGATGTACCCAAACAAAATTTGTGTCCTTTTTTCCCACAAATAGAGCTTTCTTTTGATGGTATTTGATTGCCTCTGCATTTTTATTTGTTGCGATATAAACGGGAAAAGACCAAAAATTTTGAAAAAAATAACATTTTCTACTTTTTGTTATAAAAAAATCCAATAAACTCAATATTAGTCATACATTTAGGCCAAAATGTATTCAGCCACATGTCTTTGGTAAAAAAAATGTAAATAAGCGTATATTTATTGGTTTGCACAAAAGTTATAGCATCTAAAACTAGGGTACATTTTCTGGAATTTACGCAGCTTTTAGTTTATGACTGCCTATCTCATTTCTTGAGGTGCTAAAATGGCAGGGCAGTACAAACCCCCCCCCCCAAATGACCCCATTTTGGAAAGTAGACACCCTAAGGAAATTGCTAAGAGGCATGTTGAGCCCATTGGGAGCCTAGCTGCGTACAGGGCCCGAAAACCAATCACCTCCTTCATGATTTCTAAGGACGTAAATTTTTGATTTCACTCCTCACTACCTATCACAGTTTTGAAGGCCATAAAATGCCAAGATGGCACAGAACCCCCCCCCAAATTACCCCATTTTGGAAAGTAGACACCCCAAGCTATTCGCTGAGAGGCATGTTGAGTCCATGGAATATTTTATATTTTGCCACAAGTTGCGGGAAAATTACAAACTTTTTTTTTTTTTGCAAATAGCTTGGGGTGTCTACTTTCCAAAACGTGTCATTCGGATGGTTTTGAACTGTCCTGGCATTTTATGCACAACATTTAGAAGCTTATGTCACACATCACCCACTCTTCTAACCACCTGAAGACAAAGCCCTTTCTGACACTTTTTGTTTACATGAAAAAATTATTTTTTTTGCAAGAAAATTACTGCCGCACAGATTAAAATGGTGGGTGTTTATTTTTTTTCTTTTAATACAGTATTTGCGCAGCGATTTTTCAAATGCATTTTTTTGGAAAAAACACACTTTTTTTATTGTAATGCACTAAAACACACTATATTGCCCAAATGTTTGATGAGATAAAAAAGATGATCTTAGGCCGAGTACATGGATACCAAACACGAGATGCTTCAAAATTGCACACAAACGTGCAGCGGCGACAAACTACATACATTTTTAAAAGCCTTTAAATGCCTTTACAGGTTACCACTTTAGATTTATGGAGGAGCTCTACTGCTAAAATGACTGCCCTTGATCTGATACTTCACATGCATGATGCAATTGCTGTTTACATATGACGCCAGACCGACGCTTGCGTTCGCCTTTGCAGCGGGGACAGGGGTGCTTTTTTTTATTTTTTTTTATTTTTTATTTTATTTTTAAACTGTTCCTTTCATTTATATATTTTTATCATTTTTATTGTTATCTTAGGAAATGTAAATGTCCCCTATGATAGCAATAGGTAGTGACAGGTACTCTTTTTTGAAAAAATTGGGGTCTATTAGACTCTAGAGCTCTCCTCTGCCCTCAAAGCATCTGACCACACCAAGATCGGTGTGATAAAATGCTCTCCCAATTTACCAATGGCGCTGTTTATATCCGGCAAAATCGAAGTCATTAAATGCTCGTAGCTTCCGGTTTCTTAGGCCATAGAGATGATTGGAGCCATTCTGGTCTCTGATCAGCTCTATGGTCAGCTGGCGGAACCACCGGCTGCATTCTCAGGTTCCCTGTTGGGACAGGAGAGCCAGAGAAAACCATGGAAGATGGTGGGGAGGGGGACATTCCCTCCCACTGCTTGTAAAAGCAGTCTAGAAGCTAATTAGCCACTAGGATTGCTTTTACATGAAAGCCGATTACTGGCCGACCGCTGGCTGAAAAGAATGATACCAAGATGATACCTAAACCTGCAGGCATCATTCTGGTATAACCACTCAAAGTCCAGCAACATACCAGTACGTTGCTGGTCCTTGTTGGGCATATGTTGTAATCTTTTTTTTCATGCAGCCTGTGGGCTAAACGAAAAAAGAGATTGATCAGTGGTCCATCATTAGAATACCTCCCTTCATCCACCCACTTCTAATGATGGTCATACATGCACCATTTATATATGCCAAAGCATGGGGGCATCCGCCTCAAAAGTTAGGAGCAAATCGCTCCTCCACCCCTGCTGCCCCCATGCTTCGGCATATATGCTCTTTTTTTTAACTGTGGTGGTGAAATTACCTCCGACAGCGCTGGAGTCACGGCTTTATGTATCGTGGGAGCAAGCGCTGTTGCTGTCAAGATAAATAAATCCGCCCTGCAGCCGAATGGCGTACCTGCTAAGCAAATGATGGTTAACAATAAAACAAAGTAACATTACAGTATAACAGTAAGACATACCATACCTGCAAAGAAAATAAAAAAAAATAGTAATAATAATAAAATAAAACATTTTTTAACGCAACCTGTGCCTAAAATATATGTATGCCGAAGCATGGGGACAAACCAGCCCCAAAAGTTAGGAGCAAATCGCTCCTCCTCCCCTGCGATGGCATCTTGGGAGACCCTGTGAAAGTGTGCCTAGTCTGTGCAATGCTGTACCCTATGCTAAAAACTCGACTAGTGTATGGTAGTGTTCAAAACATTCACCAATGCAAAGACCAGGATTGTCAGGACAGGAGGGGCAATAATAGCCGGGGTCATGCCTATATCCACGCTTTCTACAGACACAACATTTTCTTTGGGGGGCTCGTTGGGTAGGGATACTCGGGAGGACAAAAGGAAAATGCCTCTCATGCAGCCAGCTTACTGCATGTGGATTGGGAAGGTGAGGTGGAGCACCGTCTGGATACAGAAGGGCTCTGACGATCTCTTCCTGGAATTTAAGGAAGAATCCAGTCCGACCTGAAGCTCTGTATAGCACATGAGCGTTTAGCAAAGCCAATTGAAATAAGTATAAAGACACTTTTTTATACCAGTGTCTGGCCTTACGGGCAACTAGGTACGGCACCAACAACTGGTCGTTGAGGTCCACCCCTCCCATATTTTGGTTATATTCGTGGACACAGAGGGGTTTCTCCACAACACCAGTCGCCGTAGTAATTTGGACCGTCGTGTCTGCATGAAGGGAGGTAAGAACGAAAACATTCTTATTGTCCCTCCACTTCATAGCGAGCAAGTTATTACACTGCAAGCAGGCACTCTCCCCCAGCCTAAGACGGGAATCTACAAGCCGCTGGGGAAAGCCCCGGCGATTAGGTCGCACGGTGCCACATGCTCCAATCTGATGATCAAACAAGTGACTAAAAAGTGGCACACTCGTGTAATAATTGTCCACGTACAAGTGGTACCCCTTCCCGAATAAGGGTGTCACCAAGTCCCACACTATCTTGCCAGCGCTTCCTATGTAGTCAGGGCAGTTTGTTGGCTCTACGTGACTATCTCTCCCCTTGTAAACCATAAAACTACATGTATAGCCTGTGGCCCTGTCACAGAGCTTATACATCTTGACCCCGTATCTGGCATGCTTACTGGGAAGATACTGTTTGAATGACAAGCGACCAGAAAACTTAATCAGGGACTCATCAACACAGACAACTTGATGGGGAGTAAACAAGTCTGCAAAACGTTGGTTAAAGTGGTTTACGAGGGGCCGAATTTTGTAGAGCCGATCGTATCCAGGGTCTCCACGAGGACGACAGAGTTCATTGTTGTTGAAGTGCATGAACTGCAAAATCTGCTTGTATCGTGCCCTGGCCATGGAAGCAGAGAACACGGCATATGGTGAACTGGGTCAGTGGACCAATATGACTGCAACTCACTCTTTTTATTTATGCCCATGTTGAGGGAAAGGCCCAGAAAGATCTTAAATTCGGAAACTGTAATTGGTCTCCAATCTCTGGCAAGGGAGGACTGGGGAATAGTGGCGATGTATTGACCAGCATACAAATTGCTTTGGTCCATAATAGATCTATAGAGATCTTCTGTGAAAAACAGTGAATAAAAATCAAGTGACATAAAATCAACTGTTTCCACCTGAATTCCGGGTTGGCCAGTGAATAGGGGAAGTACGGGTGCTGCAGAAGTGGTGGGTTCCCAATTAGGATTGGCGAATGCAGCAGGAAGGACACTATGGGCTCAACGGGCCTGTCTTTGTCTTCTTGGTGGCAGCGGGACACTACTTGTGCTTGCCACCTCGCCAGCTTGAACTTCACTTATGGGACTCGCCACGTCACCAAGTGTTACTGCAGTGCTGGATGTACGACCAGGGTGTACTAGGCCGCTGGTGTTTGCCAGTTCACCAGAAGGAATAGCGGCGCTAGTACTTCTCTGCTCCATACGAGAGCCCTACGGTTCTTGCACCTCAACAGCAGAAGAAGATTGGGGTCTGGTACGCCTGACCTTGGCAGGAACCACAACTCCATCGTCAGAGCTATCTGTCATGGAGCCGCTGCTGTCTACAGGTTCCTATTTTGAGCCTGAATCTGACAGATGAGTGACTTCCTCTTCACTATCTGTTATGCTCAGAAATGTGTAGGCCTTTTCACTACTGTACCTTCAATTTGCCATTTTGGGCTCTAAATTTAGTGGTACATTAGTGAGACTCACAGGTAAAAAAGCTCCTGACTGTTAGCGACTGTATCAAAACGCTACCAAAAAAACTGTTAGTGATCGCAGGGATCAGGCCTGACTCTGCGAACGCTGCAGTTATGTGTTTAGTGTTTTGTAAGTGACAGTATCGATCGATACTGCACTTGGGTGGGCTGGGCTGAGCCGGGCTGGGCGGAGGGGCAAAACGCAGGTGCTAGCAGGTATCTGGGCTGATCAACTGCATTTTTGGGAACCCTAAACTGCTGGGGACGCTAGTATAGATCTGATCAGATCAGATATTGATCCGTTCAGATACTATACCACTAAGGGAGGTGTATGCTGCGTGCGTGGGTGTTAGCGGTATTGGCACTAACCTGACGCTGCCTGGGGTGACGCAGACCCTAACTGACCTTAAAACCTAACTTGTATCACCAGCCGGGCGATCAGGGGGTTAAACCTTTATCAGGTAATAAACGGCGGGTGCCCTGACACTATAAAAAACAAACTAACTAACCAGCATCACCCGTAACAGTTATACGGTGATCACTGGTGAAAGGGTTAACTAGGGGGCAATCAGGGGGTTAAAACCTTTACTAGGTAGTATATGGGGGTCCCTGACACTATAAAAACCTGACACTGAACCTAAATACTTACCTGCCTAACTAGCGTCACCTGTGACACTAATACCGCGATCAGAAAAAAGATTGCTTAGTGACACTGGCGACAGGGGTTAACTGGGAGGGGGATCAAGTCGTTAAACCTTTATTAGGGGGGGTTAGGGGGGTACCCTAGAGCTAAAGGGGCCTACCACTAACTGCCCTACCACTTATAACACTCACAAATGACACCAATGCAGTAATCAGTAATCAAAAAAAAAAAAACTGCTATTGGTGTCACTGTGACAGGGGGTGCGGGGGGGGGTGATCGCGGGGTGGTTGGGGGGTGATAAGTGCCTGCGTGTTCTACTATGAGTGTAGTGTTGGTGCACTTACTTGGATGTCTTCTCTCCTCGGAAGCCGGAACGAAAAGGCTTCACGAGGAGCGATGACATCACTTCCT
The DNA here is from genome assembly GCA_037952835.1 of Lithobates septentrionalis. Lineage (NCBI taxonomy): Eukaryota > Metazoa > Chordata > Amphibia > Anura > Ranidae > Lithobates > Lithobates septentrionalis. Next base: position 217,541 of record JBBDGP010000412.1, read on the forward strand.
CTGCTTCTGTTTACAGTTCAGAAGCAGAGGAAGCATTCTATTCGCCAGGAGCGATCGTGAGGGGGTGACCATGAATCAGTGGCCTCCCCCTCAGCACGGATCGCTTCTGAAGCTATTCTGACTGCCGCAGGCACCTGGGGGGGGGTCCGATCGGACAGGCAGGGACGTACAGGTAAGCCCTTATGCCTGCCCGTGCCATTGTGTGGACGTACAACGGCAACTGGTTAAAAAGCCCCTGAGCCATTTCCAAAGTACAGTCCTCTCCAAGCTGGAAGTCTCTCTACATAGTGTAAGTGGACATTTTTTCTATCAAATTCATACAAGACAGGGGGACCCCCATGTAGCTGTTATATTTCCTTAATTATATAAACTGCAAAGCTCAGCCTTAACCATCATATCTTGTGAGGTTTGCTGAAATTGCTGAACAATTAGCAGAAAGCTCCCTTGAAAAAACATTTTTTTTATCTAAAACAAGTGTAATTTATCATGTAATTACACTAGCTTCGCAATTAGAGGGGAAAATGTAACAAGATAACAAACATGAATTAAAGGAAATAATATTTAAACAGGGCAAATCTAATTTTTCACTTTTGGCTCAAAGAGGTCATATTCTGCACAGGTATGCTCTGTGGAGTGTTACTTAGGCTTTGATTGCATTGGGCAGCTGCAAGTATAATCCCAAAGATTAATGCTTCAAGACCTCAAGCCCTGTGAGACCTGTCAAAACTATACAGAATGCATGTGTTATTCTTATGTACTGTATACACAGAAGGAAGATAGTTATGAAATTCTGTCTAGTAAGTTATATAACTTTCTATTACTGTTGCACATATTATTTTTTTAGATTGTTCCACCACACTTTACAGCTGGCAAGGTTTTGTTGATAAAGCTTGAAGATGGTTGGCACCAAGGGCGGACTGGCCTGCAGGTGGACAGTGGAAGCCCTGTGTATGTGACCAAAAATGCTTTATCCACCTTTATTCTGTCTAAATATTTCTGGACCATATCACTTTTCAGCCATTATGGTACATTTGGGACTGTGTCACTACCATCCCCATTATGGACATGAGCTCCCCCATGCTCTTTTGTATACACAGAGCTGAAGAAGGTATTTAATAAATTTGCCTTTTTGCCTTCTCTTTGCCCCCAGTCCCCCACTCTAGATGAACAGTGTTCTAAAAAATCCAGAATCTCGCAATATCCATTTGGTTTTGAAAAAAAACCCATCAAATTAGGTTACAGTGTCCACAGGATATTTCAGTAAACATAACTAACAGCTCTGTGTATTCAAGGTTATTTTAGGGACTTAGCATAGTAGATGTTTAATGCAGCACAGGATCTTTTGCAACCTGTTTGTGCACATATTTATCTGACCCCAGTATAAAGTCCATCACATCACGCTCAGTGAAAGGACTAGGCTCTAAAAGGCAGCTGTTATATCTCATAGCCATTAGTAAGACCTTCCAAATGACAGGTGTGATGTGTGTCATAGAGCCTACCACTTTCCTAAAACAAAAATTGGTTATTTAAATTATTCAGTGATACTTTTCTAGTGAATTAGTAAGGATTAACTTACTCTACTTAGAAAAGTAAGGTTTAGCAAATGTTAAGGCCAGATTCAGATTTAAATCCTTTAAACACTTGACCACTGGGCACTTAAACCCCCTTCCTAACAAGACCAATTTTCAGCTTTCAGTGTTCTCACATTTTGAATGACAATTACTCAGTCAGGCAACACTGTACCCATATGAATTTTTTGTCCTTTTTGTTCACACAAATAGAGCCTTATTTTGGTGGTATTTGATCACCACTGGGTTTTTTATTTATTTTTTGCGCTATAAATGAAAAGACTGAAAATTTTGTAAAAAAAAAGGCATTTTTCTTTGTTTCGGTTATAAAATTTAGCAAATTAGTAATTTTTCTTCATAAATTTTGGCCAAGATTTATACTGCTACATATCTTTGGTAAAAAATAACCCAAATCAGTGTATATTATTTGGTCTGTGTGAAAGTTATAGAGTCTACAAGCTATGGTGTCAATCACTAAAAATTGATCACACCTGACGGCCTATCTCATTTTTTGAGACACTAACAAGCCAGAGAAGTACAAATACCCCCCAAATAACCCCTTTTTGGAAAGTAGACAATCCAAGGTATTTAGTAAGATGCATTGTGAGTTTTTTTTAGTTGTAATTTTTTCCCACAATTCTTTGCAAAATGAAGATTTTTTTTTCTTTTTTTCCCACAGAATTGTCATATTACCAGGTTATTAACAGGCCTCTCTGCATCCGGGCCGGCAGGCTGGCTGCATGAGAGAGCCAGGCAGGTGGAAGGGAGAAGAATCGAGTGGGCGAACAAGCAGAGATTACATCATCTCTTTCCGCATCACTGCTCTTCCCCCCTCACAGCGCAGGCCTCTTCAATGACGGAGGTGCGGCGGGGAGCAGAGAGATGACATCATCTCTCACTGCCATCCCCGCATCACCGCTCTCCTGCCCTCACTCAGAACCGACAGCTGCACCTGCCTCTGCTAAATGGATCAATGGTGCCAGCCTGCCACCAAGGCAGCGACAATGCACATTTGGTGACACTGGCTGGCATGACAAGTGATAATCTGCAAATAGTGGCAGGTGACATGGAAAGCGATCATCCACATCTGGTGGCAGGTGACGGTGGCAAGTGACAATCCACATCTGGTGGCAGGTGACGTGGCAAGTGACGGTAAGTGACCCTGATGAAATCACGTGACGTGACGATATGCGTCAGGATTGGAGCACTGGGTACACACACAGCCTGACGGCAGGAGACGAGCTTGGCGCTCGTGGATGTTTTATCTCATACAGCTTCTTATATTAGACATGTGCATTTCAGTTCAGTCCGAATTCGGACGAATTTTTCATTATTCGGAAATTCGGATGCATCCGAATTTCCAAATTACAAAAGTGTGAATTTAAACGAATCCGAAAAAAGCGAACGAATTTGAATCGAATTCGAAAACAAATTCAAATCAAATTCAAAAACATATTCGAATACATATTCGAATCGAAGTCGAAAACATATTCGACTTTGAAAACAAATTTGAATCGAATTTGAAAACGATAGAAATCGATTTTCTAAAAAGTACAATAAAATAGAATATAAAATCATAAAGCAATAGAATACATATATATATATATATATATATATATATATATATATATATATATATATATATATATTTTTAATTCTGTTTTATTGTTTTTCTATGCTTTTCTTTTCTATTATTTTCTATTCTATAATAGTCTTTTCTATTCAAATTCAAATTAATTCTATATGAAATTCGAATTTCGGAACATGGCTTCTGAAGATCGAATTTCGTATAGAATGAATTTGAATTAGAATAGAAAAGATTTGAATAGAAAAGAATAGAAAAGAATAGACTAGAAATTCGAATATCATATAGCATTAAATCGAATTTGAATAGAAAAGTTTAGAATAGAAAAGAAAATAATAGAAAAGAATAAACTAGAAAAACATATATTGTATATATATATAACCATTTTCAGAAATTCTAATTTCGAAAATCAAATTAGAATTGAAGAAAATAATAGAAAAGAATAGACTAGAAAAACAACACATACACATATATATATACGTACATACATCATCAATCATTACAATCATCTGTTCAGACAAAGATTATGTTTCAGGCTGATTTGTTCGCACCCTTCCTTAGATCAGTCAGAACACATCTGAACTTTATTTTTATATATACAAGGTCGGTGGGAGGACCTGTTTGCTGACACTAGATTGAAAGTTTGTGGTTCTCCTCTACACTTCAATCTATCTATCTATCTATCTATCTATCTATCTATCTATCTATCTATCTATCTATCTATCTATCTATCTATCTATATTTTTTTTTCTATTCTGTTCTATTGTTTTCTATGCTATTCGTTTCTATTATTTTCTATTCTATTCTAAACTTTTCTATTCAAATTTGAATTCATTCTAGACAAAATTCGAGAATGAATTCGAATTTGAATAGAAAAGATTAGAATAGAAAATAATAGAAAATAGACTAGAAAAACAATAGAACAGAATAGAATAAAATATAATATATATACCGTATTTATCGGCGTATAACACGCACTTTTTTCCCCCTTAAAATCAGGGGAAAATTGCAGGTGAGTGTTATACACCGATCCCCTGCGATCCCCCGCTGACCGTGAGCGGAGCGATCGCCGGCCGCCGATATACAGATAGCCGAGTTTGAAAATGGCGCCGCGACATAGCCGTGACTTGCGACGGCTCTTGGCCACTTTCGGCTCCACTCGTAGTCCCGCCCTATGATGGACACAGGAACTGGGCGTGACTGTGAGCGGAGCTAACCGAACCTAGCCGAGTACACTCGGCTATCTGTATATGGGCGGCGCTCGCTCCGCTCACAGTCACGCCCATCCCGGGCGGGACTACGAGTGGAGCCGAAAGTGGCCGAGAGCCGCCGCAAGTCACGGCTATGTATTTCGGCACCATTTTCAAACTGCAGTGACACTGACAAGTCACTGCAGTTTAACTGCAGCCTGGGCAAGGCTGCAAATGGACACAGACAAAGCTGTAAGGCTGCAAATGGACATTGATAAGGCTGCAAATGACACCAAGGCTGCAAATGACTGCAAGGCTGCAAATGACACTTGACAAGCATGCAGATGGACGCTGTGCAAGGCTGCATTGATGGGCATTTAAATGTAAGTTTTTTTCCTTAAAACATTTTCTTCTTTAAAATTCCCTCCTAAACTTGGGGTGCGTGTTATACACCGGCACGTGTTATACGCCGATAAATACGGTATATATATTATGTTTTATTCTATTCTGTTCTATTGTTTTTCTAGTCTATTCTTTTCTACTCTATTCTAATCTTTTCTTTTCGAATTCAAATTCATTTTATACGAAATTCGAATTTCGGAAAATGGTTATATAGAAATAGAATGAAATCGAATTCTAATAGAAAAGACTAGAATAGGAAAAAAATAAATAAAAATTATATATATATATATATATATATATATATATATATATATATATATATATATATATATATATATATATATATATATATATATATATATATATATATATATATATATAATTATATATATTGGAATTTGGTACAGAATGAATTTGAATAGAAAAGATTAGAATAGAATATATTATATTTTTTTCTATTCTGTTCTATTGTCTTTGCATGCTATTCTTATTTTCTATTCTATTTGAATCTTTTTTATTGGAATTCGATTTCATTCTATATGAAATTTGAATTTCGCAAAATGGTTATATATAGTTTACTTTTTCAAATTCGGCCAAATTTTTTTCGAATGCGGTAGAATTTTTTCGAATTTGATAGTTTTTTTTTTCTAATGCGGTAGAATTTTTTCGAATTTGATAGGTTTTTTTCGAATGCGGTAGAATTTTTTTCTAATTTGATAGTTTTTTTTTTAATGCGGTAGAATTTTTTCGAATTTAATAGTTTTTTCGAATGCGGTCGAATTTTTTCGAATTTGAATACGAAACTAAATGAATCCCGAAAACGAATGTAACAAATGCAACTAATTTAACTAAACGAATTTAGTTAAATAACAAATCGAAACTAAACTAAACTAATTTTTTTCATCCTGCACATGTCTATCTTATATGTGAGTTTGTTTTTTAAAGTTTTTCTATCATTAAATTGGCTTTTGCGTATGTAATTACGCTATGTGCATTATCTCTTCATGTTTATATTAATATCAACTGAGCCCATCTGACAAACACTGGGGAGCAGGCGCTGACTGAAGATTTCACATTGAGGGCATATGAACTCGGCGTTCGTTGGATTGACGCCTATGCTCCTTTTATAAAAGTGAGTGTATTACTGTTTAATCCGCCCCTGCCCACTGTGTTTGTCACGGAATCACGCTATATACATTTTTATGTTTCTCCGTATGAACCTAAACATCCATCACTGGGACTGTTCAAGCAATACACAGAAGATTGTTCTACCTTTGCATCAACCATCCTCAACTGTTATCTGTGACCAGCATATGCCGTACACCTTACAGCAGTAAGGTGAGCTGCTTGCAGACACAGAGGTGTCATCACTGAAGATTGCACTTGGTACACGTGTGCTTCCTGGTGGTGGGATTGATCCTTTTTTGTCTGATACAGACTTTTTTCAACTCTTCCTTATTATCACAAGAACCTTTTGCACTTTTTTAATAATTTACTCTTTTGGATTCATTTTGGTGTGTTTTCATATGAGTCATCACTTGACTGGCATTTATATATACTATATATGTTTTACACGTGTTCACTATTGATTCTATTCTTTTTGATTGTATGATTATACTGCACTAGTCATTACTTGATTTACTTGGATTTTATGTATAATTATTCAGTTGCCATTACCACTTCAGTTTCCACTAGTATTTTTTTGCAACACTCCCCTCACCTCTTTTCCTATTCTGACAGCGCAAACACCATCACTATTCTATTCTTTCTTTTTTTTCTGTCTGGATCAGAGTCACAGGTATTTGCAGCAGTGCCCCCTTAGTTTAAACTTTTAGACAGTGCGGGAGTCATTTATATATACATATATCTTTATAGCAAGTGACAATCCACATCTGGTGACAGTGGCAAGTGACAATCCGCAAATAGTGGCAGGTGACATGGTAAGCGATCATCCACATCTGGTGCCAGTCGACAGTGGCAAGTGACAAGCTGCATCTGGTGGCAGGAGATGTGGCGAGTGACACGCCGAGGGCTCCCACTGATTTTGCATTATGGTTAGTTGAACCACTTTGTTATATATTACAATATAACAATAGAAATAATGCGCTTCCATCACCCTGACACCATATCAACCATGGTGCCATGATGATTGAAGCGCCAACACCAGCCATTGCCCGCAAAAAATTACTTACCACCCGTGTGCCCACCCGGCCCTACAAAAAAGTTGGTGAGCGCTGCTATGGGCTCTAGCCTCAGATCTTTTGCAGACCTAGCAACGCCCCTGGTGACACTCAAACTGATATGTCCCTCAGTAAGTTTGTGATGCGTGAGGAGATTGAGGTGCTCAGTTGAGAAGTCGAGAGATAGATCTGGGTGTCATCAGCATAGAGGTTGTATTTTAAGCCATGGGAAGTTATCAACTGGCCCAGGGAAGAGGTATAGAGAGAGAATAGGATGGGCCCAAGGACAGGGCCTTGGGGTACCCCAACAGAAAGAGAAAAAGGAGTGGAGGAGATGTTGTTGTATGTGACACTGAGATAGGTAGGAGGAGAACCAGCAAAGACCAGAGTGGGGTATCAACTGTGTCAAATGCAGCAGAAAGGTCTAAGAGTATGAGTATCACAGATAGCAAGGATAACTTGCCACAAATTTGTGGCAATGTTGAATTGTAAGTCTGTTAACTTGCTGCACATTTTCATTGGCAAGTTGTACACTTGCAGAGCACTTGAAGCACAAGTTCTAGTTGACACTTTTCCAATTGGCAAGAGTAAAGTTGCAGTGGTGAGTCTACAGCAAGAGCTCTGCAAATCTACAGCATGAAAGTTCAGCCACAGTGACCCCTATGGTGGGATGACTATTGTTCCCAATCAGTTCATATTTTGGGAGTTTCTTATGCACTCTGGGTTGGATGAAGGGGGATCCATCAGAATCTCAGAATCATAGCATAACAAATGGAACAAAATTAATTTCATATTCATTTGTTATGGCATGATTTGGAGATTCTGATGGATCCATCTCCATCCAAGGAATCATCATATTATATCACTTTTATACCTTACTATATTACTTTGCAATATGTTTCCATTTCATATGTAGTGTATTTTTTATAAAAGCTGGAAATTTACAGTAGTAGTTATTGTAATCTCCACTAGCTTCCGGGTCTCATGCCGTGTGGTTATCCTGCCGAATTATGAGTACAAGTAAGCGCTTGTCCAGCATGATCACCATCCAGGGAACATTTTGCCTTTTTGTCATGAATGCAATATGTTTTGGTTGAGGTGGGGAGGTGACATCACGCTCTCCACCTAATCCAATCAGAGAACTTTGCATTCACGGAGCAAATACAAAGTGATCTTTGAATGACAGCCATGCTGAGAAAGTAGCCACCTGTGTCACTGGAGTAGTGTTGCCTACATACTTACAGTGAGGGAAAAAAAGTATTCGATCCCCTGCTGATTTTGTACGTTTGCCCACTGATAAAGAAATGATCAGTCTATGATTTTAATGATAGGTTTATTTTACCAGAGTGACACAGAATAACAACAAAAAAATCCAGAAAAATGCATTTAAAAAACTCATAAATTGATTTGCATTATAAACAACTTCAGCACCGGAAGGTTTGGCTGCTCAATGACCAGAGCATTTTTTGCGATACAGCACTGTGTTGATTTAACTGACAATTGCGCGGTCATGCGACGCTGTACCCAAACAAAATTGACGTCCTCTTTTTCCCACAAATAGAGCTTTCTTTTGGTGGTATTTGATCATCTCTGCAGTTTTTATTTTTTTGCGCTATAAACAAAAAAAGAGCGACAATTTTGAAAAAAACACAATATTTTGTACTTTTTGCTATAATAAATATCCCGAATTTTTTTAAAAAAAGCATTTTTTTTCCTCAGTTTAGGCTGATATGTATTTTTCTACATATTTTTGGTAATAAAAAATGCAATAAGCGTATATTGATTGGTTTGCGCAAAAGTTATATCGTCTAACTAGCTAACTTCAAGGTATTAGTGTCTACAATTACCAGTAGAACCGAGGATCTGGTAGAGTCACATATTTTCCTTCTTTATCTACAGTGGTGATAAAATGCACAGCATTGTCCTTTCCCGGTCTGCAGATCACCACTTTATCAGCATAGATATGCCGACCATTGTTCCAATGAACAAAGCATCCGTTAAAACGTTCATCTATCCAGACAGAACATCCAGTCTTTCTAAAGGGCTTAGGCACAGACAAGTAGTCCCAAACAGCTTCATTGTACCAAAGTTCCCGATTAGCTTCAATCTCCCGCATGACATCCTGGGGCACATAAGGAAATTCCAATCCATACTCTGCGGCCACACGCTTGTTTAACATCCTTTGCAAGCGAGCAAGTTTTGGCAAAGATCTGTCTTTTCCTATACCAGGCGGTACACAGGAGTCTAATGACTTTTTCACCATAGACCCAGCAGGTGTCTGTAGTGATTCAATAACTTTTGACAAAGTCCTAGCAATAGCACTGTGCGTCTCCACACAGGGCGCCGTCTTCCCAGAACTCATGGCAGTCCATTCAGAAGGGGTCATTGTGGAGGCAACATCCTCGCCTTGTGACCACAATAGCTCTTGCGACATGGTTTTGAACAAGTCATCATGCCCGGAAAGATCCGAAATGGATTCTATTTCCGAGTCTCTCAATTCTTCTGCTGGCAAATACTTATTTACAGTCCCCAACAATGGCTTACCCGTTCCAGGCGTAGGCTCTGGTAGCTCCGGCTCAGGTAACCTCTGAGGTAGGCCTCGACCATGGCTGCGAGAAGCTTTCACATAGCCCAACTTCCTCTGAGTAGGTACTACAGGAACAGGTGTAGTGGACTCAGGAACACAGTAATGTCTCCTGATGAGACGGCAGCAGCAGTGTCTCTCTCCGAAACATTATCGGCAGCAACAGGCGAAGTGGCGGCCCGTCGCTCTTTTTCTATAGCGGTAGCAGCTTCCACTGCAGCGATACCTGTTACCCAGTCCATCCGATAGGCACGGGGTGGCATAGTAGGTGGCTCCACTGCAAACAAATACTCTCCACACTGCGGACATCGGCCGAAAGGATGAAGATGCACGGCCAATCCTCCACATCGATGGCAGGTCATGCCCAGTCCCTCAACATCTCCCGAGGTATACAGGACAAACTTCCCCTGCGGTTTCATTCGAACTCCAGTATCCGTGAGCAGAGTTCCTGATTGCACAGTATTCATCGCGGTGCTTGCCGGGAACACTCTGGGTCTCACAACCGATTGCAACACCGGAAAAGACATGGCCACACTCTGATCTTTTCAGCACGATCACAAGGCTTCTCTTCTCCTCTGGCGCCAAGCACACTACACGTGTCCCACGCGGTAGCAAGTAGGGTAACTCCTCCCACTTGTTCTTTCAGTCACGTAGCTCACGGGCCTCTTCTGGCACCCAGCGTCTACGCACCAAAAACAAAGTCCCGCAGTTTAACCTTTCCTCTTCCTGAAAAGATTTTTTTTCCTTTTAAGTCCCTGTAAACTCCCAGTAAAACACTCCACTGGGTTGCAATAATTGTCGGTCAACAAATCCTGGACGACGCCCCCACATGTAGCACTAGGTTTAAGCGGGTCTGTTACCTTCACTTTTCTTTCCTCTGGTTCACCGGCACCGGGTCTAGGGGTTCCGTTGAGCTTTCTGCTGGACGACACACACACCAACACTGGAGTACATTTTCAATGCTTTATTAAACAGTCAAACTTTAGGAAGTAGCAGGAATGAGACGGAAAAGGAAACTTTCAGGAGAAACTCAAATATCTTCTTCTAATATCTTAGCAACAAATGTTCCGGTAGATTTCATATAATTGGATGGAATGCGCTCCCCTTGTGGGACACACTCTTTGCTCGTCTGGATAGGCCTCTCTCACCGGTCTAGCAGCCAGTATGCAGCACGAATCTAAAGTCTCTGCCACAGACTTACTTGGGGGGTAAATCTGCAGGATCCTCTGCCACAGGATGTATCAGATCTTCTGCAATGAACAGTCAGTCACAGTGCCTGAACCTTTAAGCCGAACCGGCAACACTATGCTGTATAATTACTTCTTTTGGATACGTCCTGCAACCGAGTCACCAGGCCCCTCTATAAACCAGCACGATCTCTCCAGAACGGGTCCTCCCCTGGGATCTTCTCGGCTGTCCAGCTTCGTCACACAGGACCGACAGCTCAGGACCATTCCTTGGCCGTGGTGGTAGGCCCCAGACAAGCCTCTGGACCCACCCCTGTGCCACAGCATCGCAGGCCTCCCGATCGGAGGACCATGAGGTAGCTCCTTAACGCATACCTGTCGGCCAGGAGGACCAGCAGGTGGCTGTAAAACGACGACTAAAACATGGCGTCTGTCCCATAAATACCCCCTTCCCAGAATGCAACTCGGAGGACCACCTCCACTGAGCTTGCCTCCGAGACAGAGGAGCATCCATACACTTCGAAACGTTGCCTTTCCAACACTGACCAGTGTTAACAGTGACACCCACCGGTCAGCACGGAAGCACACACAACGTCAGCCAAGCTGGAACAGAGGCAAACTTTTAACCTTCCTAACACCCAATTTACTAAAATTACCTAATCTGCGGTAGATTGTAAATCTACCAGCGCTACACTTACATCTGTGAGTTGTGGTGTGCTAGAAAACATGTCTGTTTGGGTGCCATTTAGAATGAGTGGGAACGCAACACAACACAGATAATTTGTTACTGTGCACTGTGATAAAACATGTCGAAACATGCACGTTATAACACATTGCTGCAATGCACAGGTATGAATGAAGCCTAACAGGTTAGTCCACCCAATATTTACAACTCTCAGAGAATTCCTGTGAGACGCCTGGCTAATAGTGCACATTAGGGTTGTCCCGATACCACTTTTTTAGGACCGAGTACAAGTACCGATACTTTTTTTCAAGTACTCGCCGATACCTATTACCGATACTTTTTTTTAATGTCACGTGACAGTTTTTTTTTTTTTTTTTTTTTGAGGGGGGGGGGGATGACGGTGGGGGGCGGGTGGGGTGGGGGTGGGGGTATAGTGAACGGTGTCTGTGTGTGTGTTTTTGTTTTGGTTTTTTTCATTTACATTTATTATTTTTTACAATTTTTTTTTTTATTCTTTATTGCACTATGTGTGTGTTTTTTTTTTTTTTTTAATCAGCCCTGTTGGGGGGCTTTGGTGAGATATCAGGGGTCTTAACAGACCTCTGATATCTCCCCCTTGAGACAGAGAAATAGACTGAGGATAGAGATTCCCCAGTCCCTTTCTCTGCAGCGTCAGCTGCACTGAGAATGAATGGAGAGAACACAGCAGCTTCTCTCCATTCATAAACTGACACATTGTAATCACAGGAGATTACAATGTTTCAGTTATGTGAATGGAAAGAGTCAGCTGACTCTCTCCATACACACAGCGGAGAGACAGCAGAACGGAGGGGACAGACGAAGAGAGAGGGGGACAACGGAAAGCCGGAACGGATGGGGACAGCGGAGGGGGACAGAGGAACGCATGGGGACAGCGGAGGGGGACAGAGGAACGCATGGGGACAGCGGAGGGGGACAGAGGAACGGATGGGGACAGCGGAGGGGGACAGAGCAAAGAAGAAGGACAGCGGGAGGTGGACAGAGGAACGGAGGAGGACAGCGGAGGGGGACAGAGCAAAGAAGGAGGACAGCGGGGGGGGGGGGGGGAACGGAGGAACGGAGGGGGACACAGCAATGGAGCAGGACAGCGGAGGGGGACAGAGGAACGGAGGAGGACTAAGGAGGAGGAGGTGACAGTCAGCGGTGATCGCATGTGGGGGAATTACAAGCACCGATCACCGCTGTATGTCACTAAGCAGCTGAAAGCCGCGGGGGGAGAAGCTTGTAACTCCCCCACACGTCCATCACCGCTGACAGTCAAGGTATCGGCGGAAGCATCGGGAGCATTTGCCCGAGTACAAGTACTTGGGCAAATGCTTGGTATCGGTGCCGATACTGATACTAGTATCGGTATCGGGACAACCCTAGTGCACATACATCTCTGTAATCGGGAATGCGCATGTGTGCAGGAATGCAAATGGGGCGTGCGCACAGTGCATGTTGGTGCCAGACAGACAATTTAAGGATGCTCCTGCCTGTGCTCAGGTGCTGACTGGTCTTCAACTGTTCCCTTTGTCCTGCGTACTTCCAGTGCATTCCCTTTGTTGCTGACCTGGCTTACTCCTGACCTGATCTCTGATCCTGCTTTTGTCTTGTTGCTTGTCCCTGACCCAGCTTGTTCCTGACTTCAGCTCTGCTCTAGATTTGGTACCTCGCTGACCACCTGTTGGTGACATAAGCATTCCCACTTTTGCTGTGGCATTCTCTGTAGAATAAATTTAAAAAAAATTAAAGAATCCACTGGTTCAATCATTATTTATTAGAGCATATTGAGGATATTTAGAGCATTTCGCTTTGGTGTGTTGAGATGCTACATAAATTGAATGGCATCCCAATGCTCCAACAGGGTGCTTGGATGTAACTTTATTTTTCATTAAATATATATTTATATTACATAGGCGACAAAAACTTTCCTATGTAATACAATTACTTTGTGACAGGTTCTCTTTAAGGATGCGTCAACGGCCAGTGAAAGTGACAACAGAAAACAGAAGTGATGTTATACACATCATTTCTGGATTCTTCATAGCTAGGAAAGGTCAGCAAATGGATGTTCCCTGGTCTCCCACCTCTCCACTCGGGCTCCAGGACCAAAGGTGGGACAGCAGAGCCTGGGAAGTATTCCTGGGGATGCCAGTTCCAGGAGCCGTAGAAAGTGACTGGGCAGCTCTATAGCCATCAGATAACTTTCTTTGGAAAGCTGACATTCAGCTTATAGAGTGTACATACACTCCCGGCTGCTGTAGCAGTTGGGAATGTGTGTAAAACTCCCAGCTGCCACATCCGTATGACATATGATAGTGGCAGTAAGAAAGATTAAGCCAATTCCTGGCCAATACATGTGCTCCAGCTATGGCTGTGTAGCATTTCTCAGGGTAACTTTCCTGATGGTGAAAACAGTGAATCATGCCTGCATCAAGTGTGTTGGAACACACTACATCTGGGCAATAAGGGCCTGTTGTCACCCATAACAGGAAATGCCTGAACAAGGACCTTTATGACAGGATCACCAATTAATATTTTAATGAAAACTGTAGATTAAAATGATATTGAAAATTTCTTTAGCATGTTAACACTTATATGAGATTTTAGTGATCAGGGTACAATATATAGTACACTTTGTCCATTGCCTTGAGGCAAGCATCTTTGTAGAGGACCCCATTGAAAGCTCTTTGATACAATACATATGGTGCAAGCTTTTGGTTTTTTAAATTGCACAAGAACAAAGGCTATAATATTATTTGATCCTCACTTTGTTCTTGAGAGTGCACTCCACTCCTTTAAAGCAAAGTGGTCAATTATGAAAACAAGCCACTTATAGACAATTTACTCACTTTCTAAATGGAGCATTATGACACCTGGGGAATTGTATTTGAATAACCTTTGGCTCAAGTATTCCCACTACTGAATAATCTAGTTAGGTGCTATATTGCTCTATCAGCGTTTTAGGAATCTATTATGGTCAAAGGACAGAACTATATTTAGGTTTATAGGTGCTTTGAATCCTGGCTGGAGTTCTCTTTTAGAAGATCAGCCACCACAAAACCATAACCTGGTTTCCTACCTTTCTTGGTGGTGCATGAAAGCATACATGTGGTACTGCCTCTGCCCCCTTACCTACCCACAGGAACAATGAGAACTATAAAACAGATCATTGAAAGGCCTGCCCTCATTTTAATAACTGAAAGCATGTATGTTGTAAAGTACTGACACCAGGAAGGGAATATTACTGTAAATATGAACAATTTCACAGTTTTCTTGGGCCAACATGGCAGCATACAAGTAGTAGATAATTATACACATTTTAGGCTCTTGAAAAAAACTTTATTATTTGTTTCCAGGCCTGAAGTGCCCAATAATTAAAGGAAGCCTGCTTTTTATCCACTCTGAATGTCTTGCTTGCTGCATTCACCAGTTTCTAAAGGAGATTGAGACTTTCAATATACAATTATTCCAATTTTATCTCCAGCTCGAGTCCTCCAACAGCCATTTTCTTAAGCCTTGATGAAAGGGGCAGTGTGAGGCCCCCAAATTGCGTGGGCTATTGAGTTCACTAAATTTTTTGGAATAACACCTCCAATTTGGATTTGAACATTTCAGTGTGGCCCACTAAATCTTTGATCCAACCAATATACAGATTTCCACAGGGGTGTCTTGGTGTATGGAATCCGCCTAAACATCACAATTAGATGACCCATCTGAATAATAGTAGTAGAGTTTTGTCACAATACCAGCATAGGCACCGAGTAGAATACACCTAGGATCTCAGCTCCATTCAATACACTAAATTCAGTCTCCAGTTTTCTCTATGTTTGTCACAATTCTTGAATCAATTTGTTTATTTCTTCCATGAACAAGAAGTGGACTGGTAATTCTAAAAGTATGGAAAGTAGCTGTTTACTTTCTTTGGTGTGTCAGTGGATTCTACCTAATTGATGGCAATGTATAGTATCACTAAAGGTTAATCGGAACCCAAATTATAATTGCCGGCTTTCACCTCACTGTCCTTTTCCTTTTTTGGAGAAACTGATGGTGACTGAAAAAGAGGTGCCTGCTTTTCCGGGAGGAAATTCGTTTTTTTTCAATTTTTTTAACAAAAAATAAAAACCGCAGAGGTGATCAAATACCACCAAAAGAAAGCTCTATTTGTGAGGAAAAAATGATAAAAATGTCATTTGAGTACAGTGTTGTATGACCGCGCAATTGTCATTCAAATTGCGACAGCGCTGAAAGCTGAAAATTGGTCTGGACAGGAGGGGGGTTTAAGTGCCCAGTAAGCAAGTGGTTAAAGCAATCTACTGAGCTGGCCATAACCACCTCTGGAGGGAGTCTATTCCACATTTTCACAGCTCTCACTGTGAAGAAACCTTTCCGTATTTGGAGATTAAATCTCTTTTCCTCTAGGCATAAAGAGTGTCCCCTTGTCCTCTGTGTTGACCGTAAAGTGAATAACTCAACACCAAGTTCACTACATGGACCCCTTATATATTTGTACATGTTGATCATATCTCTTCTTAATCTCCTCTTCTCAACCTCATCTGCCACATAGTTGCCCAATTAGACAGTGCATTGAGGTCAGCTGGTAAATTGGAGACATCCTGTAAGTACGTTATTCCACTGCATAGTTTGGTGTCATCTGCAAAGACTACAATGGTACTTTTAATCCCAGACCCAATATCATTTATAAAGGTATTAAAAAGTAAGGGTCCCAACACTGTACCTTGGGCTACACCACTGATAACCTTAGACCATTCAGAGTAAGAATCATTAATCACTATTCTCTGAATTCTGTTGTTTAGCCAGTTTTCTATCCATTTACAAACTGATATTTCAAAGCTTGTAGACTTTACCTTACACATGAGCCGTGTGTGCGGAACTGTGTCAAATGCTTTTGCAAAATCCAAGTATACCACATCCACAGCCACCCCTCTGTCCAAGGTTTTACTTAACTCTTCATAAAAAGAAATCAGATTTGTGTGACAACTTCTGTCTTTCGTGAATCCATGCTGTCTGTTGCTTAAAATATTTTTTTCCAGCAAGAACTCGTCTATGTGGTCTTTTATTAAACTCTCCAGTATTTTCCCAACTATAGAAGTTAAACTAGCAGGTCTATAATTACTTGGTAAAGACTTTGATCTCTTTTTAAATATAGGCACCACATTGGCCCTACACCAATCCAGTGGTACTATTCCCGTCATTAACCACTTGCCGACCAGCCACCGCAGTTGTACTGCGGCAGAATGGCACGGCTGGGAGAAAACAATGTTATGCTACGTCGCTTCGGCCTGTGGCCACTAGGGGCGTGCGTGCCCGCTGCTCGCCCCCAGAGCCGATGCGAGTGCTCCCGTGATCGCTGCTGACACACGGAGAACCGGGATCTGTGTGTGTAAACACACAGTTTCCGGTTCTCTGAGGGGAGAACAGACAGATCGTCTGTTCATACAGAGTATGAACAGCGATCTGTCATCTCCCCTACACAGTCCCCTCCCCCCTTCAGTTAGAACACACACTAGGGAACACAATTAACCCCTTGATCGCCCCCTAGTTTTAACCACTTCCCTGCCAGTGACATTTTTACAGTAATCAATGCTTTTTTATAGCACTGATCGCTGTATAAATGCCAGTGGTCCCAAAAATGTGTCAAAATTGTCCGATGTGTCCGCCATAATGTCGCAGTCCCGATAAAAAAATTGCAGATCGCCGCCCTTACTAGTAAAAAAAAAAATTCAGAATTAAAATGCCATAAAACTATCCCCTATTTTGTAGACGCTATAACTTTTGCACAAACCAATCAATATACGCTTATTGCGATTTTTTTTACCAAAAATATGTAGAAGAATACATATCGGTATAAACTGAGGAAAAAAATAGTTTTTTTATATATTTTTGGGGGATATTTATTATAGCAAAAAGTAAAAAATATTGCGTTTTATTCAAAATTGTCGCTCTTTTTTTGTTTATATATGCAAAAAATAAAAACCGCAGAGGTGATCATATACCACCAAAAGAAAACTCTTTGGGTTTGGGTGCAATGCCGCACGACCGCGCAATTG
Source organism: Lithobates septentrionalis (assembly GCA_037952835.1). NCBI lineage: Eukaryota > Metazoa > Chordata > Amphibia > Anura > Ranidae > Lithobates > Lithobates septentrionalis. Next base: position 235,014 of record JBBDGP010000412.1, read on the forward strand.
TCAGTTAAAGCGATGCAGTGCCGAATCGCAAAAAGTGCTCTGGTCAGGAAGGTGGTAAAATCTTCCGGGGCTGAAGCGGTTAATGAATCCCTAAAAAGCCACCCTCATTTCTTTAAAATTCAAAAGTCAGTGACAAAAATGGTCAGATTAAAATCTTATGTCCTTGGTAAGCAGCCAGAGAGGGTGAAGCATTTAATATGCCACTGACCAGCTTGAAGTACTTATGGCAAAATACATGCTAGCTGCGAATGTAGCAGTATCATAAACAGTACTTAGGCCAGAGTCTGTAGAAGACTCTGAATGACCCTGTCATATAATAGTTGTAAAAAGAATAGCAAGGAATACACATCTCACAGACTGTGAATAGTGACTTATACTAACATATGGATGAATTGACATATAAGTTAAAGTGGTTGTAAAGCCAGAAAGTTTTTTTATCTTAATGCATTCTATGCATTAAGATAAAAAAAAACCTTCTGTGTGCAGCAGCCCCACTCAGCCCCCTAATACTTACCTGAGCCCATCTTCGATCCAGCAATGTTGTACAAGAGACTGGGCTGGCCGGGACTCTACCTCCTGATTGGCTGAGACAGCAGCCGAGCACCATTGGCTCCCGCTGCTGTCAATTGAAGTCAGGAAGCCAATGAGGAGTGAGGGGATGGGGCCGGGCTGCGGCTCTGTGTCTGCATAGACACAGGGAGCTGTGGCTCGGCTCAGGTGCCCCCCATAGCAAGCTACTTGCTGTGGGGGCACTCAGCAGGGGGAGGGGCCAGAAGCTCCAAAGAGGGACCCGAGAAGAAGAGGATCTGGGCTGCTCTGTGCAAACCATTGCACAGAGGGGGCGAGTATAACATATAACAAAAAAACAAGACTTTAGTATTACTATAAGTTTTATACGTTCTCCCCACTTCTCATTGCACAGGAGTTACCTTCATGAAAAAATGTTAGATCATTGTTTGTCAAGATGCCAAGATCAAAAACTATTACTAAGTCTATGAGTCTAATAAAATACATTTTAACGTTTTTAATTATTTGTCCAGGTTTCAGACTGCTTGAAACCCAGGCACATTATTTAGACCAGACTGTGGCTCCCCAAGTAATCAAGGACCACAAGCGCTGAGTCCATAGGCATGTGCATGAGCTAGGTGTGCTCGGGCACACCGTAATCACCAGGGTCAGCAACCATCTGGAGGGGTGGCTGCAGTTGTCTGAGCCGATTGTCTGTGGCACTCTCTCTCTCACACTGCCTAGAGCCAGCAAAGTCCCCCCCCCCCCCAACACACACACAGAAGGGAGAGGAGAGAGAACTTGATCTGTTCCTCCTCCTTCCACCCCTACGCTTATGTGTTTGCCCACACTCCAATCCCTGGTATGCTGTGCCTCAGAAAAGGGATGTGCGGACAGGACATTTGAAGCCCAGCAGCTGGAAGATACATAGTGGATGAAAGGTGCTGATGCCTGACCCTTTATCCTTACCATCTACTGTCTGTGACTGAAGTCTCCCCCCTCCCTTCTCTCTCCTGCCCGAGTGAGTGAGTATACTAAGGTAAAGGGGACTCAGATGTAACAGGTGCTCTGGGAACTCTGAGGCAGTAACCTCTTTCCTCAGAACTCCCCTATACATCAGGTTCCACAGTGTTTCCCCTTAAATGAAAAAAATGCTGTGTGCAACTAAAGTGTTTGGGTTTGGCTTAAAGAAAAGGTGGCATACCTACACTCAATTCTTTATAAGGAGCTACAGTATTGTAAACTCTGTTACATTCCTGTCTGGATGTGGCAGAAATTGATACAGGCATTTTTTAAAAGGTCAGAATTGGAGCAGCAGATCCTTCTGAATGGTGCCTGTTTCTGTTAAAACGTGGTGGTGGCCACCATCTGTGTGTAAACGGTTAACTGTGTACTTAACCTTCCCCAGTGATGTTTACTCTCATGCCCTGTACACACGGTCGGATTTTCCGACGGAAAATGTGTGATAGGAACTTGTTGTCGGAAATTCCGACCGTGTGTGGGCTCCATCACACATTTTCCATCGGAATTTCCAACACACAAAGTTTGAGAGCTTGCTATAAAATTTTCCGACAACAAAATCCGTTGTCAGAAATTCCGATCGTGTGTACACAAATCCGACAAACAAAGTGCCACGCATGCTCAGAATAAATTAAGAGACAACAGCTATTGGCTACTATCCCGTTTTTAGTCCCGATGTACGTGTTTTATGTCACTGCGTTTAGAACGATCGGATTTTCGGACAACTTTGTATGACCGTGTGTATGCAAGACAAGTTTGAGCCAACATCCGTCGGAAAAAAATCTATGGATTTTGTTGTCGGAATGTCTGATCAATGTCCGACCGTGTGTACAGGGCATTAGTCTGCTAGTGCTTAGATTGTTGTCCCAGAGCAAATCTCTGAAAATCCCTGCACAGACATCCCAACCTTCAAAAACTCATTTCAGGGACGTTTCAAACTCATTTCAGGGAGGTGACGCTTCGCGCCGGCGCCGCCCCCCCCCCCCCCAATAAAATTTAGCTTACCAATGCCAATTAAATGCAGCCTTACCAGTGCCCATGAAATGCAGCTTTACTAGTGCCCATGAAATGCAGCCTGATCACACAGCTGCTGGGGCTGGGCTGCTGGTCCTGTGGTCTGGCTGCTGGAGCCTGAGCCTGGCTGCTAGGGTCTGGCTGTTGGATGCTTGAACTGGGCTGCTGGGGCCTGTGGTCTGGCTGCTGGAGCCTGGGCCTGGCTGCAATGGGGCTGGTGAGCCATCCCAGTCAGAGAATTCCCCAGAAGGAAAGGGGTGGGCGGAGGCAGAGAGAAGAATGGGCACCCGTGATCTGCAGGCTGTAGCAATTAGAAAAAATAACTTTCCCCAGTCAAGCAGACTCTTTCTTTACTTTCGGGTGCCGCCGCACAATAATCTCCTGTGCGACAAGTACATGACAGTCCCGGTCTGCCCTGCGGATTGATTTAGAAGAGACTAGGACTGTCATGTACTTGTCGCACAGGAGATCACTGTGCAGTGGCACCCGAAAGTGGAGAAAGAGCCAACTTGACTAAGGAAAGTTTTTTTCTTTTCCTTTTAATTGCTACAGCCTGCAGATCACGGGCAGTGCACATTCTTCTCTCTGCCCACCCCCCTCCTTCCCTTCCCTGCTGACTTTGCCGGACCGACCTGACCTTAAAAAAAAAGTACCCATGTAGCAGCCAAAGCAGGCTGGAGACAGCAGTATGGGCTGTCCCCTCCAGCTTGCAGCACCTTACATCCGCCTGTGACAGAAAAAGCGGCCGTACTCCGTTCGGCCGCTTGGGCCGCTCTATCTGTCTGTGGCTGAGTGACAGACCCAGCCGGGAGATCGCCCTGCGCTCGCGGGTGTCCGGGAGCCCGCAGAGAAATGCTGGAGACTCCCACAGCTCGCAGGAGACTTGGGATGTCTGCCTGCATAGTGGGAGGCTGAGTGTGTAATAAGTCATATTCTGGTCTCCAGCTGTGGAATTTGAGAGTGTAACGCTAGCAATTTTTTTTTTTTTTTAACATAAGAAAAGTTATATTAAAAATAATCAAACTAGTAAAGTTCAGAAAAGCAGTTTTACAATTGTGGTTATAAACACACTTAAAGCAGATCTTCCAAGCACTCTATTTCTAATGTTTAACTCGATGAAGAAAATGTAATACATCCCATCCCTATGCATTTCCTTTTTATGGTTAACTTGTCTTTGGTTGAAACCACTTTAAGATATGGAAAAATTCAATATTAGCTTAACACCAGCGGTTTACTTTACATTGCAATCTTTTCATATCTACAAATTGTATAAACTAACCACTTACAAATGATACCTGTTAAATTCTACATCCGCCCAAGGCGTTTGTTTAAGAAATCCATTGCAGCCCGATCTCAGGATTTACCATAAAGGTCTGTACATGGCGGTGGCGGCACGATATAAAGGAACGGCAGATACATTTAATGAAAACCATCTACTTGACTGTATATAATAACATTTTCAAACTATCAGTGATAAGACTTCCTCTTGGTAAGCTCATTGGAGAACATGGGAAAATTTAAACAGACATTTCCACCGGCCTGACACATGTGATCAATTTGTTAGAAACAAGCTCTCATCGCCTTGTCTGGGTAACCAGAGCCTTAAACAATGAATTGTAGTTTTATAAGCTGGCTACATAGATAGTGCAGACACTCTATGTCAGTCACACTGTAGACTTGTCATAAACTGGGAACGCTTTCCTAAGATAATACACAAAACTAAATATCGGCTCCACAAGTAGCAAAATAACACAGAATGTCTCATGTACATAGAGAGTTTGCAGGAGAAACACATAATAAATACTATATATTTAAAGTACATGTAAACCCAATTTGAATGATATTATGATTTTTTTTGTAATAAAATACTTGTTTTCATCTTCTTTTCACCCTTGGTGGCATCTCGAAGCTGCTGACCCGCTGCTGCCTTTTTTGCTACCATTGCCTGCCCATAAGCACTTCAATGATGGCTGCATGACATTTTTCAGAGCAAGGTTTCTCAAAGTTTTTGGTTGGTCATACACTTTAAGCACACCCAACACGTTTCATTGTAAGACTTCATCAGACCTGGCAGAACATTCATAATAAATTGTGCTTTCCTGTACAGTAGTCCTCTCCTGTTGCAATAATGTTAAGATTATATTCACAACTAAACTCACCGGCCACTTTATTATTAGGTACACCTTGCTAGGACCAGGTTGGACCCCCTTCAGAACTGCCTTAATTCTTCATGGCATAGATTCAAAAAGGTGTTGGAAACATTCCTCTGAAATTTTGGCCCATATTGACATGATAGCTACACACAGTTGCTGCAGATTTGTCGGCTGAACATCCATGATGCCACTCTCCCATTCCACCATTTCCCAAAGGTGCTCTATTGGATTGAGATCTGGTAACTGTGGAGGCCATTGGAGTACAGTGACCGGTTTGAGATAATTTGAGCTTTGTGACATGGAGCATTATCCTGCTGGAAGGAGCCATCAGAAGATGAGGACACTGTAGTTATAAAGGGATGGACATGGTCAGCAGCAATACTCAGGTAGGCCGTGGTGTTTAAGCAATGCTCAATTGGTACTAAGGGGCCCAAAGTGTGCCAGGAAAATATCCTCCACACCATTACACCACAAGTCTGAACCGTTGATACAAGGCAGGATGGATCCATGTTTTCATGTTGTTTACACCGAATTCTGACCCTACCATCTAAATTTCACAGCTGAAATCGAGACTCATCAGATCAGGCAACGTTTTTCCAATCTTCTATTGTCCAATTTTGGTGAGCCTGTGCGAATTGTAGCCTCATTTTTATGTTCTTAGCTGACAGGAGTGGTACCCGGTGTGGTCTTCTGCTGCTGTAGCCCATCTGCTTAAAGGTTCAAAGTGTTGTGAGATGGTATTCTGCATACCTTGGTTGTAACGAGTGGTTATTTAAGTTACTGTTGCCTTTCTATCATCTCGAAGCAGTACCGTTCTCCTCTGACCTCTGACATCAACAAGACATTTTCGCAGCAGCTCACTGGATATTTGATCTTTTTCTGACCATTCTGTGTAAACCCGAGTGATGGTTGTGTGTTAAAATCCCAGTAGATCAGCAGTTTTTGAAATACTCAGACCAGCCCGTTTGACACCAACAACAATGCCACGTTCAAAGTCTCTTAAATCCCCTTTGTTTGAACTTCAGCAAGTCATCTTCACCCTTAGATGCCTAAGTGCATTGAGTTGCTGTCATGTGATTGGCTGATTAGCAATTTGTATTACCAAGCAATAGAACAGGTGTACCTAAGAAAGTGGCTGGTGAGTGTGTAAGTTTTTCTCCCAATATATTTTCCATTGAAATCATCAAGCATCAAAAAGCATGTTAACCACTTGACGACCGCCTCACGCCGATGTACGTCGGCAAAGTGGCACGGACAGGCAAAATCACGTACAGTGTACGTGATTTGCCTTCCGCGGGTGGGGGGTCCGATCGGACCCCCCCCCGGTGCCCGAGGCGGTCGTCTTTTGTCCAGCGGCGATCGGTGATGAGGGGGAGACCATCCGTTCGTGGCCCCCCCCTCGCGATCGCCGCCGGCCAATGAGAATCTTCCTTTGCTGCTGTATGCTAAACAGCAGCAAAGGAAATGATGTCATCTCCCCTCGGGTCGGTATTTTCCGTTCCGGCCCGAGGAGAGAAGACATCAATGTGAGTGCACCAACACACACACACACAGTAGAACATGCCAGGCACACAAAACACCCCGATCCCCCCCCGATCGCCCCCCGATCCCCCCCAATCACCCCCCCCCCCCCCCCGTCACAAACTGACACCAGCAGTTTTTTTTTTTTTTTTTTCTGATTACTGCATGGTGTCAGTTTGTGACAGTTACAGTGTTGGGACAGATACTGTTACCCCCCTGTAGGTCTAGGGTACCCCCCTAACCCCCCCTAATAAAGTTTTAACCCCTTGATCACCCCCCCTCACCAGTGTCACTAAGCGATCATTTTTCTGATCGCTGTATTAGTGTCGCTGGTGACGCTAGTTAGTGAGGTAAATATTTAGGTTCGCCGTCAGCGTTTTATAGCGTCAGGGACCCCCCTATACTATCTGATAAATGTTTTAACCCCTTGATTGCCCCCTAGTTAACCCTTTCACCACTGATCACCGTATAACCGTTACGGTTGACGCTGGTTAGTTTGTTTATTTTTTATAGTGTCAGGGCACCCGCCGTTTATTACCGAATAAAGGTTTAGCCCCCCGATCGCCCGGCGGTGATATGCGTCGCCCCAGGCAGCGTCAGATTAGCGCCAGTACCGCTAACACCCACGCACGCAGCATGCGCCTCCCTTAGTGGTATAGTATCTGATCGGATCAATATCTGATCCGATCAGATACTATACTAGCGTCCCCAGCAGTTTAGGGTTCCCAAAAACGCAGTGTTAGCGGGATCAGCCCAGATACCTGCTAGCACCTGCATTTTGCGCCTCCGCCCAGCCCACCCAAGTGCAGTATCGATCGATCACTGTCACTTACAAAACACTAAACGCATAACTGCAGCGTTCGCAGAGTCAGGCCTGATCCCTGCGATCGCTAACAGTTTTTTTGGTAGCATTTTGGTGAACTGGCAAGCACCAGCCCCAGGCGTCAGGTTAGCGCCAGTACCGCTAACACCCACGCACGCAGCATACGCCTCCCTTAGTGGTATAGTATCTGAACGGATCAATATCTGATCCGATCAGATCTATACTAGCGTCCCCAGCAGTTTAGGGTTCCCAAAAACGCAGTGTTAGCGGGATCAGCCCAGATACCTGCTAGCACCTGCGTTTTGCGCCTCCGCCCGGCCCAGCCCAGCCCACCCAAGTGCAGTATCGATCGATCACTGACACTTACAAAACACTAAACGCATAACTGCAGCGTTCACAGAGTCATGCCTGATCCCTGCGATCGCTAACAGTTTTTTTGGTAGTATTTTGGTGAACTGGCAAGCACCAGCCCCAGGCAGCGTCAGATTAGCGCCAGTACCGCTAACACCCACGCACGCACCGTACACCACCCTTAGTGGTATAGTATCTGATCGCATCAATATCTGATCCGATCAGATCTATACTAGCGTCACCAGCAGTTTAGGGTTCCCAAAAACGCAGTGTTAGCGGGATCAGCCCAGATACCTGCTAGCACCTGCGTTTTGCCCCTCCGCCCGGCCCAGCCCACCCAAGTGCAGTATCGATCGATCACTGTCACTTACAAAACACTAAAAGCATAACTGCAGCGTTCGCAGAGTCAGGCCTGATCCCTGCGATCGCTAACAGTTTTTTGGTAGCGTTTTGGTGAACTGGCAAGCGCCAGCGGCCTAGTACACCCCGGTCGTAGTCAAACCAGCACTGCAGTAACACGTGGTGACGTGGCGAGTCCCATAAGTGCAGTTCAAGCTGGCGAGATGGCAAGCACAAGTAGTGTCCCGCTGCCACCAGAAAGACAAACACAGGCCCGTCGTGCCCATAATGCCCTTCCTGCTGCATTCGCCAATCCTAATTGGGAACCCACCGCTTCTGCAGCGCCCGTACTTCCCCCATTCACATCCCCAACCAAATGCAGTCGGCTGCATGAGAGGCATTTTTATGTCCTCCCGAGTACCCCTACCCAGCGAACGCCCCCAAAAAGATGTTGTGTCTGCAGCTAGCGCGGATATAGGCGTGACACCCGCTATTATTGTCCCTCCTGTCCTGACAATCCTGGTCTTTGCATTGGTGAATGTTTTGAACGCTACCATTCACTAGTTGAGTATTAGCGTAGGGTACAGCATTGCACAGACTAGGCGCACTTTCACAGGGTCTCCCAAAATGCCATCGCATTTTGAGAGACCCGAACCTGGAACCGGGTACCGTTATAAAAGTTAGTTACAAAAAAAGTGTAAAAAAAAAAAAAATATGAAATAAAAAAAAATAGTTGTTGTTTTATTGTTCTCTCTCTCTCTATTCTCTCTCTCTATTGTTCTGCTCTTTTTTACTGTATTCTATTCTGCAATGTTTTATTGTTATTGTTATTATGTTTTATCATGTTTGTTTTTCAGGTGTGTAATTATTTACACTTTACTGTGCTTTATTGTTAACCATTGTTAACCATTTTTTTGTCTTCAGGTACGCCATTCACGACTTTGAGTGGTTATACCAGAATGATGCCTGCAGGTTTAGGTATCATCTTGGTATCATTCTTTTCAGCCAGCGGTCGGCTTTCATGTAAAAGCAATCCTAGCGGCTAATTAGCCTCTAGACTGCTTTTACAAGCCGTGGGAGGGAATGCCCCCCCCCCCCCCCACCGTCTTCCGTGTTTTTCTCTGGCTCTCCTGTCTCAACAGGGAACCTGAGAATGCAGCCGGTGATTCAGCCAGCTGACCATAGAGCTGATCAGAGACCAGAGTGGCTCCAAACATCTCTATGGCCTAAGAAACCGGAAGCTACGAGTATTTCATGACTTAGATTTCGCCGGATGTAAATAGCGCCATTGGGAAATTGGGGAAGCATTTTATCACACCGATCTTGGTGTGGTCAGATGCTTTGAGGGCAGAGGAGAGATCTAGGGTCTAATAGACCACAATTTTTTCAAAAAAGAGTACCTGTCACTACCTATTGCTATCATAGGGGATATTTACATTCCCCGAGATAACAATAAAAATGATTAAAAAAAAAAATATGAAAGGAACAGTTTAAAAGTAAGATTAAAAAAGCAAAAAAATAATAAAGAAAAAAAAAAAAAAAAAAAAAAAACACCCCTGTCGCCCCCTGCTCTCGCGCTAAGGCGAACGCAAGCGGCGGTCTGTCGTCAAACGTAAACAGCAATTGCACCATGCATGTGAGGTATCACCGCGAAGGCCAGATCGAGTGCAGTAATTTTTCCAGTAGACCTCCTCTGTAAATCTAAAGTGGTAACCTGTAAAGGCTTTTGAAGGCTTTTAAACATGTATTTATTTTGTTGCCACTGCACGTTTGTGCGCAATTTTAAAGCATGTCATGTTTGGTATCCATGTACTCGGCCTAAGATCATCTTTTTTATTTCATCAAACATTTGGGCAATATAGCGTGTTTTAGTGCATTAAAATTAAAAAAAGTGTGTTTTTTCCCCAAAAAATGCGTTTGAAAAATCGCTGCGCAATTACTGTGTGAAAAAAAAAAATGAAACACCCACCATTTTAATCTGTAGGGCATTTGCTTTAAAAAAATATATAATGTTTGGGGGTTCAAAGTAATTTTTTTGCAAAAAAAAAAAACTTTTTCATGTAAACAATAAGTGTCAGAAAGGGCTTTGTCTTCAAGTGGTTAGAAGAGTGGGTGATGTGTGACATAAGCTTCTAAATGTTGTGCATAAAATGCCAGGACAGTTCAAAACCCCCCCAAATGACCCCATTTTGGAAAGTAGACACCCCAAGCTATTTGCTGAGAGGCATGTCGAGTCCATGGAATATTTTATATTGCGACACAAGTTGCGGGAAAGAGACAAATTTTTTTTTTTTTTTTTTTTTTTTGCACAAAGTTGTCACTAAATGATATATTGCTCAAACATGCCATGGAAATATGTGAAATTACACCCCAAAATACATTCTGCTGCTTCTCCTGAGTACGGGGATACCACATGCGTGAGACTTTTTGGGAGCCTAGCCGCGTACGGGACCCCGAAAACCAAGCACCGCCTTCAGGCTTTCTAAGGGCGTGAATTTTTGATTTCACTCTTCACTGCCTATCACAGTTTCGGAGGCCATGGAATGCCCAGGTGGCACAAAACCCCCCCAAATGACCCCATTTTGGAAAGTAGACACCCCAAGCTATTTGCTGAGAGGTATAGTGAGTATTTTGCAGACCTCACTTTTTGTCACAAAGTTTTGAAAATTGAAAAAAGAAAAAAAAAAATGTTTTTTCTTGTCTTTCTTCATTTTCAAAAACAAATGAGAGCTGCAAAATACTCACCATGCCTTTCAGCAAATAGCTTGGGGTGTCTACTTTCCAAAATGGGGTCATTTGGGGGGGTTTTGTGCCACCTGGGCATTCCATGGCCTCCGAAACTGTGATAGGCAGTAAAGAGTGAAATCAAAAATTTTCACCCTTAGAAATCCTGAAGGCAGTGATTGGTTTTCGGGGTCCAGTACGCGGCTAGGCTCCCAAAAAGTCCCACACATGTGGTATCCCCATACTCAGGAGAAGCAGCTAAATGTATTTTGGGGTGCAATTCCACATATGCCCATGGCCTGTGTGAGCAATATATCATTTAGTGACAACTTTATGAAAAAAAAAATAAAAAAAAAATAAAAGTGTCACTTTCCCGCAACTTGTGTCAAAATATAAAATATTCCATGGACTCAATATGCCTCTCAGCAAATAGCTTGGGGTGTCTACTTTCCAAAATGGGGTCATTTTGGGGGGTTTTGTGCCATCTTGGCATTCCATGGCCTCCGAAACTGTGATAGGCAGTGAAGAGTGAAAGCAAAAATTTACACCCTTAGAAATCCTGAAGGCGGTGATTGGTTTTCGGGGCCCCGTACGCGGCTAGGCTCCCAAAAAGTCCCACACATGTGGTATCCCCATACTCAGGAGAAGCAGCTAAATGTATTTTGGGGTGCAATTCCACATAGGCCCATGGCCTGTGTGAGCAATATATCATTTAGTGACCACTTTTTGTAAATATTTTTTTTTTTTTTTTTTTGTCATTTTTCAATCACTTGGGACAAAAAAAATAAATATTCAATGGGTTCAACATGCCTCTCAGCAATTTCCTTGGGGTGTCTACTTTCCAAAATGGGGTCATTTGGGGGGCTTTTGTACTGCCCTGCCATTTTAGCACCTCAAGAAATGACATAGGCAGTCATAAACTAAAAGCTGTGTAAATTCCAGAAAATGTACCCTAGTTTGTAGACGCTATAACTTTTGCGCAAACCAATAAATATACGCTTATTGACATTTTTTTTACCAAAGACATGTGGCCGAATACATTTTGGCCTAAATGTATGACTAAAATTTAGTTTATTGGATTTTTTTTAGAACAAAAAGTAGAAAATATCATTTTTTTTCAAAATTTTCGGTCTTTTTCCGTTTATAGCGCAAAAAATAAAAACCGCAGAGGTGATCAAATACCATCAAAAGAAAGCTCTATTTGTGGGAAGAAAAGGACGCAAATTTCGTTTGGGTACAGCATTGCATGACCGCGCAATTAGCAGTTAAAGCGACGCAGTGCCAAATTGGAAAAAGACCTCTGGTCCTTAGGCAGCATAAAGGTCCGGGGCTCAAGTGGTTAACAGACAAACATGTGTTGTCATGCTTTTTAAATGTGCGTTGTAATGCACTTTGGATTGAATGCTAAAGTGCATCAGGGCAAGTTTGATGCACATTGACTCACATCATGATGCGTTGACGTGTCCTGACACACATCATCACCCATGCTTTGAACTGTGTTTTGATGCATTTCCATTGATTTTATAGAATAGGAATAAAAAATAACAAGTAAATACACAAAGGTGTGAATCCAGAAAATTTAAAATTTGGAATGTATTTTTTATTGCTATTCTTGTCCAGAAGTACTGGTGCAGAACCTAATTCCACCCTTAAAATTCACCAAAACCACTTCAGTTTCACCTTCTCAATCGACTACAATGCATTTAGCGATAATAGAAACAGTATGCTGAAATCTCTTAATTTTTGCCACAATTTAGAAAAATCAAAACTCTCAATTTAGGTAATTCCTAATCATTATTAGGAAAGTGATCAAAAAGATTGAGTTTTATCAAGAAAAGTTGGTAAGTCTATGAATTGCTTGGCTTGATATACAGAAAGAAAGAATGTGACTGTGACCAGAAAGAAAGAAAATAAATGGCCCAACCAATCACCTGACTTGTATCCAATAGAAAAACTATGGAGAGAACTAAGGATCAGAGTTCATAGAAGAGGTCCACGAAACCTTCAAGATTTGAAGACTGTTTGTGTGGAAGAATGGGCCAAAATCCCACCTGAGCAACGCATGCGACTAGTTTCTCCATACAGAAGGCATCTTAAAGCCGTCATTACCAACAAAGGATTTTGTATGAAGTATTAAATAAATTTCAGTTAGCATGTTCAATATTTTATTACACATAACTTAAAGCGGAGTTCCACACAAAAATGGAACTTCCGCTTTTCGGAACCCTCCCCCCCTCCGGTGTCACATTTGGCACCTTTCGGGGGGGGGGGCAGATACCTGTCAAAGACAGGTATTTGCACCCACTTCCGGCATAGACTCCCATGGGAGTCTATGCCTCTTCCCGTCCCAACCGCGCTGTCTGCTGGGAACACACAGCTCCCAGGAGAGAGCAGGGACCACTAGGGACGCGCAGCGCGACTCGCGCATGCGCAGTAGGGAACCGGGAAGTGAAGCCGCAACGCTTCACTTCCTGATTCCCTCACCTAGGATGGCGGCGGCAGCTGCCGAGAACCGAGCGGGTTCTCGGCGTCGCTTGCTGACATCGCTGGACCCTGGGACAGGTAAGTGGCAATGTATTAAAAGTCAGCAGCTGCAGTATTTGTAGCTGCTGGCTTTTAAATTTTTTTTTTTTTTTTGGCGGTGTGGGTGAACCCCCGCTTTAATTTCTGAACATTTGTTTTGGTTTCTTTGTATGTATGTATGGGTTGTTACCGATATGTAGTGAAAATTGTTAATAGCACCTTAAGAAATACCCTATATTTTCCTGAAAACAGAGAATGGGGTCATCTCCAGTTCCTCAGAGGATTACAAAAGACTAATATCAAGAATGATTAAGGTATGAACATAAGTTGTATTAAAAATGCATTTAATGATTTTAAAGGACGCCCAAAGCCCAACTTCAGTTCGGGCTTTTTTTTAAAAAAAAAATCAGGATTCCATGCAGTGCTGGATTTAGGCATTGGAGGGCCTGGTGCACTTCAAGTTCAGGGGCCCTCAACATAGAAATTAAATTATATTACAAATAAAAAGTGAACTGAAATGAAGAATAAACAACTTTTATGCCGCGTACACACGGTCGGACTTTTCGTCTACAAAAGTCCAACGGACGCTGACGGACTAAAGCTGGCTGGTAATCCGATCGTGTGTGGGCTTCTCCGGACTTTCAACATACTTTTTTAGCCTCAAATCCGACGTACTTTAGATTTGAAACATGCTTCAAATCTTTACTTCGTAACTACGACGGACCCCGAAATCCGCTCGTCTGTGTGCTAGTCCGACGGACAAAAAGCCACGCTAGGGCATCTATTGGCTACTGGCTATGAACTTCCTTATTTTAGTCCGGTGTACGTCATCACGTAAGAATTCGACGGACTTTTGTGTGATCGTGTGTAGGCAAGTCTGTTCGTTAGAAAGTCCGTCGAAAGTCCGCCGAAAGTCTGCCGGAAGTCTGTCGGACAGGCTGTCTGACTTTTGTAGACGAAAAGTCCGACCGTGTGTACGCGGCATTATTCTAAAAAAAAAAATGTTATGTTCCGAAGAAGACACTTGTCTGATTTTGTTTTCTCAATTTTGTTGACTGTAATGCCCCGTACACACGGTCGGATTTTCCGACGGATAATGTGTGATAGGACCTTGTTGTCGGAAATTCCGACCGTGTGTGGGCTCCATCACACATTTTCCATTGGATTTTCCGACACACAAAGTTTAAGAGCAGGATATAAAATTTTCCGACAACAAAATCCGTTGTCGGAAATTCCGATCGTGTGTGCACAAATCTGACGGACAAAGTGCCACGCATGCTCAGAATAAACTGCCCCGTTTATAGTCCCGACGTACGTGTTTTACGTCACCGCGTTTAGAACGATCGGATTTTCCGACAACTTTGTGTGACCGTGTGTATGCAAGACAAGTTTGAGCCAACATCCGTCGGAAAAAATCCTAGGATTTTGTTGTCGGAATGTCCGATCAATGTCCGACCGTGTGTACGGGGCATTAGAATACACATTACATAGGTAATTGGAACTGGCAAGTCATACATCACAGTTATGCATCACACTACAATATTTACATAAAGTTTTTCGTCCTGCACTTAACATCTGGAAAATCTTTAACTAAATCATCAAACTGTAGCATCTTGAGTACACTGCTCTCGGGAGCCAGTAGGCACAAAGCACTTATGCCGCGTACACACGGTCGGACTTTTCGTCTACAAAAGTCAGACAGCCTGTCCGACAGACTTCCGGCAGACTTTCGGCGGACTTTCGACGGACTTGCGGCGGACTTTCTAACGAACAGACTTGCCTACACACGATCACACAAAAGTCCGTCGAATTCTTACGTGATGACGTACACCGGACTAAAATAAGGAAGTTCATAGCCAGTAGCCAATAGATGCCCTAGCGTGGCTTTTTGTCCGTCGGACTAGCACACAGACGAGCAGATTTCGGGGTCCGTCGTAGTTACGAAGTAAAGATTTGAAGCATGTTTCAAATCTAAAGTACGTCGGATTTGAGGCTAAAAAAGTATGTTGAAAGTCCAGAGAAGCCCACACACGATCGGATTACCAGCCAGCTTTAGTCCGTCAGCGTCCGTTGGACTTTTGTAGACGAAAAGTCCGACCGTGTGTACGCGGCATTAGTCTTTCATAGGTCATCGTGGTTCTCAGATAATTCTTTATCAGTGCCAATTTGCTGAATGACCTTTCTCCCGAACATCTAGTGACCATCATGCTCAAATATATTTTAAGAGCTACATTAACACCTGGAAACGTATCAGCAAGTCCTTCATCATGTAATGAAACTACCTGTTGAGACGGAGTGAGACATGATCAGGGCTTGGCAAAGGCTGCAAAGTGGACAGTTTCCTCAATAAACACACTACTGAAGTCTCGAGGGAAAATAAGTTTACTTTTTTTATAAAGTAAGGCTGGCCATACACTATTCAATTTTCCTGTTCAACTTTCCTTTAGATTTACCAAAACCATATAATAGGAGGTCAAACCTAAACACTTTCAATTTGGATGCAATCAGGCAGGCCCTTGTACTACATAGTTGAAGGTAAATCTAAAGAAAATTGAACAGGAAAATTGTATGGTGTATGGCCAGCTTAAGTTTAAGCCCGCTCTGGCAGGGGGGCCTGAGGCAATTTCTCCTTTTGTCCCTTTATACCTTTGGCACTGATCACATGGCAGCTCCTGAAAACAAAAAATACCCACCAAATTTCCAGCGCTGTCCCCTGTGGACTTACTGCTCCAGCGATGCGGTGATGTCCTGTTTCCAGGTTGAATGACATCCAACGTCAACACCTTTCCTCTGGATTATAGGCTAGCAGGGTCCTTCTTCAGGTACCTATGCCACTGCCTGGTGACTTGGATAATTCACATTGGGTCCAACGGCAAGATTTTCACAGGGACCTGAAAACTCATGATGATATCCTGACAAGAAGCAGCAACAAGACTGATGGGGGGTGGGCCTGGACTGCAACAATGCATAAGTGGTCACATCCAAATGTAACGCGTCAGATGGTCACATGAGCGCAGACCCTTATAAGTTAAAAAAAATCTGTAACTTCTAAATGAGAGGGAGTGAAATGAACAGGAGTTAAAATATTTGCCTGGAGATGGAATAAAGCAGGGTCCACAGCTGTCAACATATTAAAAGAGAAGTATAGCCAAAGCTATTTTTATTGCCAAAGCTATCAAAACTACTATAGCCAAAGCTACTCCTGTGGATCACGGGAGTACAGTTCTGCACTCCTGTGACTTGT
The DNA here is from genome assembly GCA_037952835.1 of Lithobates septentrionalis. Classification (NCBI taxonomy): domain Eukaryota; kingdom Metazoa; phylum Chordata; class Amphibia; order Anura; family Ranidae; genus Lithobates; species Lithobates septentrionalis. Next base: position 251,233 of record JBBDGP010000412.1, read on the forward strand.
TTTCAGCCGACAGTTGGCTAAATCCCGCTGTTGGCTGACGTCACTCAGTTGGTCCAGGCTTTGGAAAGATCCCGACCTTACGGTTGGGATCCACCCAGATGCCTGGACCTGCAACTGCCTCAGCCTGTTAGCATGTAGCTGAGAGCAGTGGCGTTGCCAGTAGGGGGCAGGGGTGTGGACCCTCTGGCGGGTGTCACCCGCTAACACCACCGCACCCACTACGCTGATCTGCATGTCGCCAGCTATTTTGAAAGAACACCGACCGGCTATCTCCCTGTCTCACAGAGCTTACCGAAGCTGCCTCCCCCTCCTCTCTGTTTACATCTACCCAGGAGGAGGAGGGAGTCTGAGCGAAACACACTGCGCTGTTTTGAGGTCTGTACTGATTATTATAATGTATGTGGACAGAGGAGAGAGACAGTGACCAGGAAGGGGGCAAAACAATGGAGTAGTGATGGGAGGTTAAGAAGACATGTGCTGGGGGGGCGCTATGGGAGGGGAGAGGGGGGTCCACTAGCACAAGTGGAGAGGGGGGGTCTATACTGATAGAGGGGGGTCTATACTTAGGAGGGACTATAGTTGGTGGGGGGGTGACACCATGTTTTTCCGCACCGGGTAACACCAACCCTAGTGACACCACTGGCTGAGAGCCCGAGACAGCCCCTTTCACCTCCTCCACAGCCCAAAATTCACAAATTTCCCTTTTGAGCCTAGGTTCACATTGGAGCAGGATTGAAATCGTGTGAGTTCAGCTGAATTCACACGATTTCATACCCACATGTCAGTCCGACTTCGGGGGGCAATTTCAGAGACATCTGTGCAAGTTCCTGCACAGATGTCCATTGAAATCGCACCCGAAGTCGCCAAAAGTAGTACTGGAACTACTTTTGCGGCGCCGTAAAGCCAGATGGTGCCATTGCCGGCAATAGCTGCCAATTTGGCATGCGATTTGGCATGCGATTTGACATGTCAAATTGCATGCCAAATCGCATAAATGTAAACCTAGGCTAAAGGAAACAAATGCAAAGGAGCTATAGGAGATCAGCAATATCAAGATTCAACAAATGACTAAAAAAGTGAAAACAAATATATTAAAAAGGATAGCAGTTATTTATGTTCTTCCTTTCCATCATAGGGCCACTGTTAGAAATCATGGGGCCCCGTACAGCCTACCGGACAGGCCCCCCCTTGTGACAGGACCTGGAGCCTGAGCCTGACCATTCCTCCCCCTAGACCGCAGGCAGAAAGCAGAGAAGAAGGAGGCAGCATGAACTGTGTGCCTTGGAGAAATGTGGATGTAGTAAAACTGCACACAATGGTGGGAGGGTATGTATCAGGTGTATGTATATCATTTACAAAATGCTGGTGTCAAGAATATGTAATGTACAGAGTGTAGGGGTCATGGGTAGGGGTCAGGACTATGTAACTTACACAGTGTACAGTAGTTTCAGGAGTAAGTACCATACATTTTGCAGGAGTCAAGGGTACATACATAGTGCATGGGTCAGGAGTATTTCATATACAGAGTGCAGAGGTGGAGGAGTGGGTAATGCACATAGTTCAGTGGTTATGACTGGGTAATGTACTTAGTTCAGGGGTCAGGAGTGGGTAATGTACATAGTTCAGGGATCAGGAGTGGGTAATGTACATAGTTCAGGGGTCAAGAGTGGGTAATGTACATAGTTCAGAGGTCAGGAGTGGGTAATGTACATAGTTCAGGGGTCAGGAGTAGGTAATGTACTTAGTTCAGAGGTCAGGAGTGGGTAATGTACATAGTTCAGGGGTCAGGAGTGGGTAATGTACATAGTTCAGGGGTCAAGAGTGGGTAATGTACTTGGTTCAAGGGTCAAGAGTGGGTAATGTACATAGTTCAGGGGTCAGGAGTGGTAATGTACATAGTTCAGTGGTTGTGACCAGGTAATGTACATAGTTCAGGGCAGGGCTGTAGATATTATTTTGTTCTGAGGGGGCGTTCAGCAGCACCACATTCCTGTGCAATTCACATGCAATTCTGTGTGGTGTGATTTGAGTGCCCATTTTGAATGGGCTGAATCGCACCACATCACACCAAAGAAGCGCAGGCACCTTTTTTTGAAAACCAACCATGCGATCTGGTTCAGACAAGCACTGCATTTGTGACCTTCTTTTGGGGAGTAGTTAACTTTGAATTGACACCTGCAGCAGATCAAAAACACAGTGTGATTGCAACGCGGTGTGGGAAACGCACAGGGGGCACAGCATTTCCTGCACCACATATGTATGAACCAGGGGTAAAACAGGGCCAAGGCATGCCACTGAGGGCAGCAGAAAGTTCAGCCTAGCTCTGGCATTGGCAGACAGGTTGTGGTGTCAACTGCTGGATCAGTAAGCTGGTGAGCACCATAACAAGCTTTCCAGTGCCAAGCTGGCCTGTCAGTAACACAAGCAATAGAAAACTCAGCTTAGCCTCAGTCAACTGTCAGTAACACAAGCAATGCACAATTTAGCCCAGCCAGCCTCAATCGCATACTTTGCCAGTTGCCATACAGAATCACAGACAGTCTCTCACTGACTCACGATTACCTAGTATGAACAGCAGGATGCCAGCAGCAGCACAGCAGTCTGAGCAGTGGTAAGTCTAAGGACACTCTCTGAGACTGTGAGCGTAGGCAGAAAGAGAAATAGGGACATACCTGGACAGGACAGCAGCAGTTCATCCATGTGGGGGGCCGGCAGCTACACAGCACTTTACAAGCACTCTACGCTCCAGGGCCCAGGAAAAGTTCCTCTCCCAAGCCCAAGGTGGGAGTGGCACTGCAAGCCAACGGGAATACATGGTGTGCAGTGGGCAGGACTACACGCTCCGCCAGCTCCCACTGTGCTGCCTGGTGATAGATCTGTCAGCCTTCAGCCCGAGCCCGATAGACCGACCTGGCAGTGTACCGCAACATGCGTGCGGGAATGCCTAATGATCTATTACACTTGCTGCAGTGGCATTATTACACTTTGTGTGCCACTGACTGCAGTGCTGCCTGTCACTGGCAGAGCAGGGACACCACGCATTTCATTTTGGCGCTGGGGGAGTTTGAACACCCCTGACCCCTCTTTATCTACGCCCCTGGTTCAGGGGTCAGGATTGGGTAATGCATAGCATGCAGGGGTTCTAAGTCCAGCTATTTTAAAAAAACACTTCTCCGAGCCATCTGTGTTTACTGACTGCAGGGGGACAGACTATTTAATCACTTTCGGGGTTTAGGCGGATTAATCCACAGTAGTGATCTACACAATTATATTGAAGCCCAGCCTCTTCTATATCAATACACTGGGGCCGAGCGGGAGCACTGCTGTGGAACTGATTAAATAGTCCTCTTTCTGTCCCCTGACCCCCACTGAACACAGGGGGCACAGAGACTTTTTTTTTTTAATAGCTGCACAGCGGGGATTAGCATATTGGTTCGCAGAATTCGGGAGTCCCTGCTCTACCTCCTGCAGAGTTGGCAGAGGCTGATGATACCCCCTGATCAGCGGCCCTGCTTCTGATACTATACTGTACATTATAAGAAATGTCTCACCAGATATTAGACGTCGTTCTGTTTTTTTTTTTTTTCCCTTAAAACTTTGAACAGTAAGCATTTGTTAGTAATTTTCCATCTGACTACAAATCCACAATGGTCAGTTTAATTCCATATGGCTCTTATTTAAGTTATTTCCACACAGTTTAATAAATACAGTAATGCATAAAAGAGCCTATCTAGGGGCAGGAGTAAAAGTGTGAAGTGCTCCCAGCTTCCTGGAAAAGAGGACGTTCTTTTCAGAAATTCACTTTTACTTTCTTCGGTGAATGTATTTCATCAAATCGCACAGGGAAAATCTGTTTCAACACGCTAATAAACCATAGATACAAATGTTATGTTATTGCAGTGCAAATCAAAATGATAAGAGACAACACATACCGATCCCAGTGGAGTCTTCTGAGTAAGATACATGTTAGGAGTATTTCAAGGAGGGAAATGCAAGATATTGCAGTCAAAATGCAATCCTACAGCCTCTATATTTATTAGTATGAACTGCTGAGCTAGAACTGCTGAGAGATCTGCAGATTGGGGGCTCTCTATCGGAGACCCAGAGTTTTTTGGAAAATGAAATAATGACTGTGATCGGCCACATGGGCAAAGCACAAGTTCACTTTGATGAAAACCTCCCCAGCAGTTTATACCAGCCTTCCTTCTGCTCCTTGTTACTCAGTTCAGTTGCTGGGAAGAAAAGAAAGCCTTGTGTAAGCTATGAATTGCTGGAGCTTACAGTGATAGTAAACTCTCATTTGTGATTTTTACCTACAGGTAAGTTTATAATAAAGCTTGCCTGTAGGTAAAAGGAATATCTCCTAAACGTGCACCATTTAGGAGATATTCAGGTGAGCAGCAGCCGGTGAGGTCACCGGTGCATGTGCTCCAAGGAAACAGCATACCAGTGTCGTTCCTGCAGAGCTGTGTACCATGATTGAGTCTCCTGCGCACATGCGTGGAAGTGACGTCATCGCGGCTCGTTCAGCCAGGTGGAAAGAGTCCTTGAACTTGGAAGGAGGACCGGGTGAAGATGGAAGTGTCTTCAGTGGTGACAGCTCGCCGCTGGAGGGCTTCGTTTCAAGGTAAGTTTCTCATAATGCGCTAGTATGCAGTGCATAATAGCACATTATGATATTGCCTTGCAGGAGAAAACGTTCTTTTTTTTTTCAAAAGCCTTTACTACTGCTTTAACAGAGCAATGGATTGGCCAAACAATGTCACATGCTCCTCCATACTCAAAAGAACTGGATATTCCCTCTGAGCACCCTGCAAAAAAAAAAATGGAAAGGTAGGTAAATAAAAGATAAGTAAAGAGATTATTGCAATTCTGTTTTTCCCTTAAAGGGCAAAGCACAACTGTCAGATATATTGTGCAGCAATTGCTATTTTTTGTGTGCATGTGCAGGGTCCTGAGCATATAAGCCTAATTAGACATGGAAGGATAAGAATACACACATGCATGGGCATTGGTGCATAAGTGCATGCACAACCACAAGTCTTGGTGCTGGGCAGCCTATTTATTTGGCCTCAGTGCTGGATGGTCTTCAGCTCTGGGTCCTGTATTTGTAGTCTCTAAAAGTCTGCTTACCTTGTTCCTGACCTGGCTAAGCCTAACCTCTCTCTTGGATTGCCCCTGCATATTATGTCTACTGCTCACTTGTGTTACTGACCTTGGCTTGAACTTCTGACCATGATTCCGCCTTCTTAACTGTTACCTCAACGCCAGCACGTTACTGACTCCTGTGTGTTCCTGACCTTGATCCTGACCCTGCACCCGATTGCCTGGCTGCTGCTGAACATACTAAACATGTGCACTGCAGAAAAATGTGTTAGTTTTTGTTTCATTCGCTTTGTTTTGTTTTTTTTGTTTTTTGGGTCATTTGTTATGATCGCAATTCGTAAATTCATATATTCGTAAATTCGAAAATTCATAAATTTGTAAATTTGTAATTTAGAAAATCCGAAAAAAAGAAAGAAAATCCAAAAATTCGAAAGAATAACTAACTAATAATAACTAACTATTAAATTATAGGCATTTGAATTTCCTTTCAAATTTGGCTGTTAGTGAACGTAACAAAAATTTATAATAATAAAAATAAAAAGTTTTTATTATTATTATTATTGTTGTTATTTATTATTATTATTAATTTGTTACGTTTAATTTGTTTAGATACGGCATTCGGTATTTTAGATAATTCGTAATTTCAGATAAATTAGTATTCGTTACGTTGACTAACAGCCAAATTTGAAAGGAAATTCCAATACCTATAATTTAATAGTTAAGTTATTATTAGTTAGTTATCATTTCATATTTTCAAATTGACGAATTTGTCGAAATTCGTTTAAAAACTAATTCTGAACTAAACTAATTGCACATGTGTAATTATGACTCTTTACTGTCACTGTGAGGACTTCTGTGTTTCCAAGATTCAGTTTACTACTCCAGCTTCCTGGCAAATTGATACTCTTACCAAACCTAAAGATTGCGACCATATGGTCAGGATCCGCCCACATGCCTGGACCAGCACAGCTGCTCCAGTGAGCGTGAGTGGGGGGGGGGGGCAGAGCAGACAGCAGTGACAGATAGTCATTAGGGATGAGCCGAACACCCCCTAGTTCGGTTCGCAGCAGAACATGCGAACAGGCAAAAAATTTGTTCGAACACGTGAACACCGTTAAAGTCTATGTGACACGAACATGAATAATCAAAAGTGCTCATTTTAAAGGTTTATATGCAAGTTATTGCCATAAAAAGGGACCCAGATCCTGCCCCAGGGGACATGTATCAATGCAAAAAAAAGTATTAAAAACGCAGTTTTTTCGGGAGCAGTGATTTTAATAATGTTTAAAGTAAAACAATAAAAATGAAATATATCTTTAAATATTGTGCCTCAGAGGTGTCCTTAGTATGTTTGTAAAGTAGCGCATTTTTCCAGTGTTTAGAACAATACCACAGCAAAATTACATTTCTAAAGGAAACATTTTCATTTAAAACTAGGCTGTAATATATTGTCGTATGAAAACAAGAAAAGAAAAGCGCCTCTGAGTGCAAGCATTTAATATGGAATAATAGGCACATATACACACTTACAGTAAAGTAAATGGAGTAAGGTTCCAGTGAAGAGGTCATCCTAGGTTGGTTGGTTTGGTGGTGGTGGTACCAGAACACTGTAAGCCCTCACAGTTACTCTTGTTGGGTTCAGAAATGGGCCCTGCATTGAAATATTAGATCAAAAATTGTAATTACATGCCCCTGTTAAACAGTGGCAGAAAATTTGAGCCTTGGGTGGTGGTGGTGCCACAACACTGTAACCCCTCACAGATACTCTTGTTGGCTGCAGGGACAGGCCCTGCATTGAAATATTATATAAAAAATTGTAATTATATGCCCCTGTTAAAGAGGGGCAGAAAAATTGGGCCTTGGGTGGTGGTGCCCTAAATGAAAAATATTGTTGGAAGCTAGCATCATCAAGATTGAGGAGGAATGGGATAGTCAGCATAGTCTTCAAGGGATCCCACATCCATAGCAAATTCAATCAGTTACATCAGCATCAGGTGCTTGATAGCTGCTGATCCAAGACTGATTCATTTTTAGGAATGTGAGCCTATCAACGGAGTCTGTGGACAGGCACACTCTTTGATCCGTTACTAACCCTCCATCAGCACTGAATGTGCGTTCAGAAAGCACGCTGGATGAAGGACAGGCCAGTAGCTCAATTGCATATTGAGCAAATTCTGGCCAGTGGTCCATCCTCAAGAAACAGTAACCCAGTGGATGCTCTGTTGGAAAGGTCTCCAAGTCTGCTCTTGCCCCTAGATATTCCTGCACCATGTAAAGCACACGCTGGCGATGGTTGCTTGAACTGATCAGACCTTGGCGCTGAGGACTGAAAAATTGTTTAAAGGCATAGGTCAGCCGGCCACCTTCTCCACCGCTCTTCCTCTGACTGAATGAAGCATCAGCAACACGTTGTCCAGCACCAGGAAATTGTAACCTCCCAGGGTCTGGAAATGCATTGCACAAACCTTTCTTCAAGGCCTCCTGAAGATGTTTCATCCTCTGCTCCCTCTGCAAAGGCAGGATGAGTTCTGCAACCTTACCCTTGTAACGTGAATCAAGAAGGGTTGCCAGCCAGTAATGATCCCTCTCCTGATACCACAAATCCTAGGGTCCTTTCACAGGCTTTGCAGAATAAGGGAGGCCATGCAGCGTGAGTTTGCAGAGGCATTCGATTCTGAGTCCTCTGGGTCAGGATCACATGATCCGTAACTACCTCCTTCCAGCCATGTACAACTCCTTGGCTTTCTGGGGACTGAAAACCATCCCTTGAAGACTGCTGCTGAGTGTTATCCTCTACATCTATGCTGACACAATCCTCCTCCTCTTCTTCCTGTGTGTTTGGCGGGCCCGCAGGAATGCTATCTGGATAAAGGGGGCCTTGAGAGGTAAGGAAGTCTTCCTCCGCTGTTCTGCCTCAAGTGCCCTGTCCATTATTTCACGAAGCATGTGCTCCAACAGGAAGACTAGAGGGAAAGTGTCACTGATGCATGCATTGTCGCTGCTCACCATCCTTGTGGCCTCCTCAAATGATGACAGGACAGTGCATGCATCCTTGATCAGTAGCCACTGGTGTGGCGAAAAGAAGCCAAGCTCCCCTGACTCTGTCCTGGTGCCATACTCACACAGGTACTCATTGATGGCCCACTGCTGCGTGTGCAACTGCTGCAGCATTGCCAACATTGAGTTCCACCTGGTGGGCATGTCACAAATGAGGCGGTTTGTGGGCAGGTTGCATTCCCTTTGAATGTCAGCCAGTCGAGCACTGGCATTGTATGACCGGCGGAAATGACTACAGAATTTTCTGGCCTGCCTCAGGAGATCCTGTAAGCCTGGGTACCTGCTCAAGAACCGCTGCACCACCAAATTCAGGATGTGTGCCAAACATGGAACAGGAGTCAAGTGTCCCTGTCGGAGGGCAGAGAGTAGGTTAGTGCCATTGTCGCATACAACCATTCCTGGCTGAAGCTGGCGTAGCGTCAACCACCTCTAAAGCCTGCCCCTGCAGAGCTGACAGAATCTCTGCCCCAGTGTGACTCCTGTCCCCTAAGCAGACCAACTCAAGCACAGCATGGCATCTTTTAGCCTGACTGCTTGTGTAGCCCCTTGAACACTTACGGAGCACCGCTGGTTCAGAGGACAAATCTGCAGAAGAGGCCACAAAGGAAGAAGAAGAGGAGGGGGTGGAGGAGAGAGCTGTGGCAGAATCACCACTAGCATTTTGGAGGCATGGTGGCGGAACAAGCTCTAAAACTGAACCCTGTCCTGCATCCTTCCCAGCTGCCAGCAGAGTTTTCTTACACATGCCGGTAGAGAGCCGGAATGGCCTTCCATGAAAAGAAATGGAATTTTGAAACCTGCCACTGAGGTACAGCACATTCCACAAATTCACATAAGGGGGCAGATTCTAGCAGCTGAAAAGACAGCAGTTGCAGTGCTAGCAATTTGGCCAAACTAGCATTTAGACGCTGAGCATGTGGATGATGGTTCAGCAACTGGGGTAGGGAAATTTGCCTGCTAAAATCGGATGGTGGTGTACTGCTAGCAGATTGGCGGCAAGTACCTGGGACACCTATTGCTATACCTTCATTACTCTCAGTGCAGGTTTTGGAGAGGACTGGAGGTATAGTAGGGTTTGAGATCCCAGACAAGGAGCAAGGAGAAGTCCGCCTTTTTTCTTTGATGTGCGTCTTTCAAGTGCTGTTGCCAACGGACTGCATGGCAGGTCGTCATATGTCTGGTCAAGCATGTGGTGCCCAAGCGGCTGCTGTTCTGGCCACTCTTGATCCTCTTCAAACATAGTTTGCAAACAGCAACGGTGCCATCTGCTGCACACGTATTGAAAAAGGCCCACACCAAGGAACTTTTAAAAGTCAACGGGAAGTCAGCAGCACCCTGTACCTGTGGAGCTCTGCAGTAAGATGAGATAGGGTGGCTGCCCTTAAGCTTCCTCCAGAGAACATCCTGGCTTGTTGGAGTTGTGCCTTCTCCTCCTCTCAAGCACCCAAGTGCAGTCAGTGACCTCATCATCCCCTCCCTCCTCGTCACTGGAGCAAACTTGGCACTATGCTGCAGCTGGAGGAACATGACTGCCCGTTTCTTGTCCTTCTTGGGCACCCCATCTCTCTAGGCTCACATTACTCTCTTCCTTAACCTGGGAACCAATATATATATATATATATATATATATATATATATATATACACACACACATACACGAGACTGTATATATATATATATAAATACACTGCCTGCACCGACTGAATATAGAGTAAACACTGAATATATAGTCCATGCTAAATGCACCCTACCTTTGGCCAATTATGGCTCTCTTAGCAGAGGGCGCTGTGATTGGCCAAAGCAGAAATCCGCTCGTCTGTGTGCTAGTCCGACGGGCAAAAACCCACGCTAGGGCAGCTATTGGCTACTGGCTATCAACTTCCTTATTTTAGTCCGGTGTACGTCATCACGTACGAATCCATCGGACTTTTGTGTGATCGTATGTAGGCAAGTCCGTTCGTAAGAAAGTCTGCCGCAAGTCCGCCAAAAGTCCGACAAATGTCTGTCAAAAGTCTGTCGGACAGGCTGTCAGACTTTTGTAGACGAAAAGTCCGACTGCATAAGAGCCAGTGGGGACACATGCAGCATTGGACTGTTGCTGCATCCACCTAGGTAAGTATGATCCTAAAGAAAATTCCCATACTTCTCTTTTAATTGTAAAGATTTGCCAGCTTACCTACCAGTGTGTAGCAAACCTACACAAACCAAGGAATAACAAATTCCATGGATCTTATGCCCCAATGAGATTCAAACCCATGTCTGTCCAGCACTGTCAAGCCATCCTGCCCATGGAGCTTTTTTCTTCATTTTTTTTTTTGTTTTTTTTTTATGGATTAGTCAACTGTTCTCTTATGCATCTCTAAGTTAAGTGATCTGTTGGCCAGCTAAGTAAAATAGCTTTTTAAAAAGTTCTGAAGGAAATTACTACATTTTTGGAAAAACCTCCAAACAAAATTGGCCAGCTGCAACACAAGTGAAGAACCTAAACTGCAAAAGAGAAAAAGGTTTGTATTACAAGGAATTATATCAACAGAGGTTATATTGCTGGAATAACATTGTACCTTTTTATTTTTTGCAAATTCCATTCTATAATAGCAAACTTCAGGGAAGAATGGCAGGGACTCCTATCTTTATCAGAAAGTATAGGACTTCCATACTGGGACAATGATGTCACAGGGGGTAAAAACCCTACACCACAAGCCCTTTAAAACATTGAAGAAAATAACTACTGATATGTTTATCTGGACAGGCCCAGAACCAGCAATAGTTCTTATCACAGGGCATTTAGTGCTAAGGATGGACCAAATATTGGGTGTACTTAACTGTTTGGGCCTGTTCACATCATCACACTGCGGTATCACACGTATTTTTGCCACATGACACAGTAATGCACACTCTAGCTTGTACAATTAACCCTCCCACTCCCCAAACTTAACACTTAACCTAGACCTAAAACAAACCCTTATTTCTCAACCTGCACCATTAATGCTTACTTTTTAAAAAATTCCCTTTGCGAAGGTCTCAACATTAATGCAAGCATAATAAATAAAACACCTAATGTTTGTAATATGTGTGTAGCAAGGGCCCCGACCCCTAAAGGCCTAATGGTGACCTCCAGAGTCAGGGAGAGCTGACATCCTTCTTGTAGAATGGGTTACCAGGCATAGTGGGTATAATGCAAGAAAATGATGGGTCCTAGTCACTTTTTGAATGCGAACAAGAAATTTATTGTTTCTTAACAGAACTGTGGAAGAGAGAGTTATGCCGCGTACACACGGTCGTACTTTTCGTCTACAAAAGTCAGACAGCCTGTCCGACAGACTTCCGGCAGACTTTCGGTGGACTTGCGGCGGACTTGCGGCCTACTTTCTTTTTTTTTTGTAAATTATTTTTATTAGGTTTTCAATGTAAGTACCGAACAAAACAGAGCCTATTGGGCATACCCAGGCTCGATCAACAACTACATAAAAAAAAAAAAAAAAAAAAAAAACACATAGAGTCTATATCTATATTCCTAACTAAACCATTGTACGCTCAACCACCTTGCGACTGTTTAAAGTAGTCTTCCAATTCATGTGTACACTGCCATACCCACTATATTCATTTATGTAATGAGATGTGCAATATAATAACAACCTGTTCAATTCCCCCCCTTCCCATACCTATCGACTGAAAAGCCCAGGGACTTTTATGCGATCAGGAACGCCATTTGAGCCCTTCCCGGTTACTCAATAGAATGTACTAATCATCAATCGAGTCTGAATTAGTAGACCGGGATTCCGTCCAAATATCCCATATTTTGTGGAATTTTTTTTCACAACCACGTGACAGGTAAGTAGCTTTGTACAATGGTAGGGCCGCATTCACCAACCTCTTCCAGAAATTTATTGAAGGTGCACATGAGGCCTTCCATCTGAGTACTATAGATTTACGGGCATAGTAAAGTAATAATCCTAGCAGGGTTCTGATTGCCCGGCGTGGGGCCAGTGGCTTAACGAGTCCCAGCAGACATACCTCTACAGACAATGGCACAGGAACAGTGGTGACAGTCAAAATAACTTTGGTTACCTCAACCCAAAAAATTTCAATCTGAGGACAATTCCAAAAAATATGAATGAAATCCGCTGAGGCTGAGTTACACCTCCAGCAAGAGGCAGGAACAGATGGATAGATTCTATGTAAGCGTTCAGGCGTGTAATATACCTTATGTATTATTTTAAATTGGACCAATCTATCTCTGGCTGATACTAGCTGTGAGAATGGGTATTCCCACATTTCTTCCCAATCTTCTGTGTCCAATGCAGGGAAGTCTACCTCCCACTTTGCCTTAAGGTTTTCTAGTCCCATGTGTACGTTAGGGAGTAGTGCCTTATATATGGAAGATAAAGGTTTAGACAGAGCTTCATCTCTGAGCAGAGACTCTAGATTCGAAGTGTAAAAGGCCACGGAAGCATTTGCAAACTGAGTGTTGAAAGCGTGCCTAAGCTGCAGGAATCTAAACAGGTGTGAGTTAGGTAAATTATATTGTTGTTTCAACCTATCAAAAGTCTGTAGTTTGCCCTCAAGACAGATTTGATTTATGTATTTAATGCCCTTGCATGCCCATACCCCAGGGTCGGGAATGGACCCGAATTCTGGTAATTGCGGATTGAACCAAAGAGGGCTGTAAGGGGAGATGTGTCCAGAAGGGATGGGGCGTAATGAATTTGCCACTGTCCATGCCCGTATTACTGCGCTCATTGCTGATGTAAGAGGGAAGGGAGCTCTAGAGCCCCGGTAAAGTAGGTTCCTTAGCGCCTCATAGGACCCCAATCGTGCTGCTTCAAGAACCACTGCTGCGTTGGACTCGTCAGAGATCAGCCAGTTGTGGGCGTGTGATAGCATGGCTGCCACAAAATAGGAGTGTAGGTCAGGACAAGCCAAGCCCCCCTCTCCCCAAGGTCTTTGCAGCACCGTCAGCTTAAATCTCGGCTGACCAGATCCCCAAAGAAAAGATAATAGAACAGTATTTATTAGGCGAAATATCTTTTTGGGGATCCAGACAGGTGCGTGTCTGAGAGCATAGAGAAAGGCAGGCAGAAGCTTCATTTTAAATAAATTAATCCTCCCGATTAAAGAGGGGGGAAGATTCGCCCACGCCTTCAGCCCCTTTCTCATCCTCTGCACCAGTGGTTCTAAGTTAAGGGTATAATAATCAGAGGTAGATGTTGAGATGTGAATACCTAGATATTTAATTTTGTCTGTCCACAATAATGGTAGATTAGGATCTGCTATATCTTTTGCGGCCCCATCTATCGGCAAAATTTGGGATTTATCCCAGTTTACTTTAAGCCCGGAACAGCTAGTGAAACTGGAGAGAATGGTCAACGTCTCCCGAAGGGATTGGGCAGGGTCATTCAAGAAAAGGATAAGATCATCCGCATATAAAGCCACTTTCTCATGAATGGATCCCACCTGTATGCCCCTAACCCCGTCTGCCCGTCTGAGGGCCGAGGCAAGTGGCTCCATCACCAAGGCAAAAAGGGCCGGTGACAGTGGACAACCTTGCCTCGTGCCTCTTCGAACAGAAAAGGGTGCCGACAGAGCACCACCAAGCTTAATCCGCGCCGTTGGATTTTTATATAAAATATCAATCCATCTGCAGAATACCTCTCCAAAACCCATAACTTCTAGGACCGTGGACATAAAAGGCCATGCCACTGAGTCGAACGCCTTTTCAATGTCCAGTGTCACCATTACTCTCGTAGAGGATTCAGTGGGAGGTAGCTGAAGATGGGTGAACACTCTACGCAAATTTATATCTGTTGATTTCCCTGGCATGAAACCAGTCTGGTCTATATTAATCAGGGATGGAAGAATCGTCCGCAGTCTGGTCGCTAGTATTTTTGTCAGAATCTTAAGGTCATAGTTTAGGAGGGATATTGGCCTATAAGAAGCACAGAGGGATAGGTCTTTACCGGGCTTAGGGATGAGGACTATATGTGCCTGATACATTGAAGGGGGTAAGGACATCTGTTTTTTACTTTCGGAGAAGACTTTTAACAATTTTGGTGCAAGTAATGAAGCGTACGTTCTGTACCATTCACCAGGTAGGCCATCGGGCCCTGGTGTCTTACCACTGGGAAATGAGCAAATCGCCTCTTCTATCTCCTCAGTGGTAAACTCTCTGTCCAAAAATTCTAAATCCTCCTGCGAAAGAGTGGGTAGGCGTAGGGACTGCAAAAATTCCCTACGCCGATCTTCCGGCCATCCAGGGACCGCCTTATATAGGTTTTCGTAGAAGGATCTGAATTCATCTATAATTAGTTCGGGGATAGAGATGACCTGACCCTCTGAACCATGGATTTCTGACACCACCGTCTGCGTTTTAGAATCCGCTACTAAGTTCGCTAGGAGTTTGCTGTTTTTGTCTCCAGATTCAAATATCTTCCCTGCCAAGGAATTTAAATCTAAATGTGTGGCCGAGACGAGATGTAGTGACAATGCTCTTCTTGCCTCGGCTAACCGGCTAAAGTGATCCGGAGTCGGGGAGTCAGAAAAAGCCTCCGCTGCTCTAGCCTCTCCCTCCTCAAGTACCCGGACCCGACCGGACATCTCAGAACGGACCGCTTTAATAGCGGAAATGTATTCTCCTCTAGTGTTGGCCTTAAAAGCGTCCCAGACTATCTGCGCTGAGGCTGAGTCCTCATTAATCTCCCAGTATTGTTGTAGTTTGGGAGAAACCTCCTCCCCCACTCTCGAGTCCTGCACCCATTTGGGTGCTAAACGCCAGCAGTCTCGACTCCTGGTGTTCGACAACTCCAAGGTGACCTCCAGAGGTGCATGATCAGAGAGGCCCGCCGGTAAGTACGAGACCCCTCTCACCGCCGCCAGGGCACAGATGTTGCCAAAGACCAGATCGATCCTGGAACCAGATTTGTAGGTAGTGGAGTGAAAGGAGTAAGCCCTAGTGGTTTGGTGCTTCCATCTCCAAATCTCAGTATAATTAAAAGCTTGTGCCCAATGGAGGAGGTCTGGCGAATACGCCCTATTTGGATTGGACGAGTCCAGGGACGGATCCAGGGTAGAGTTGAAATCTCCAGCTATATATAATCTGGAGAATTGTAATGCAGCTAAAAGCTCATATACCTTATAGAGTACCCGTTGGTTAAAGGGAGGAGGTACATAAATGTTCACTAAAGCATAGACCACCGCCCTGATCTCCAGTAATAGAATTATGAATCGGCCCTCTTGATCAGTCTGCAAATGCACGACCTTGTATGGAAGGGATTTGTTCAGTAGAATGGCCACTCCCCTTGCATAACTGGAATACGTTGCATGGAAAGATTGCCGTACCCAGGGTCTGCGTAGCGCCAGGATCTTGTTCCCCAGAAGATGAGTCTCCTGGAGGAACAAGATATGGGGCTTGTGATTATTCAGATATTTGAACATTAATGCCCTTTTTACCTTGTCATTAAGACCCCTTACATTCCATGATACCAGTTTCAACTCCATTAATGCAGTGGCAGATTATAATTAAACATAATGATTACTATATGTAGGGGGTCAGCCCCCATTGGACCAAGGGGGAGTGTCAAAAGGATAACAAATTTTGCATTGGACACAGTGAGCACTAATAGGACACATGACATGTAAGTATCAGTCAGTGGATGCTGAGCGTACAAAAAAGAAAAAAACAAACGATAGCCTGTGAACTCCCTACTGACCATGAAGTACCCCTAAAGAGAAAAAAACAGAACAGAACACAATAAGAACTATGGTCAGTTTAATACCCAAAACCTGAACTCAAACTTCTAGATCTTCAGACTTCTAAAAAAAAGAAAAAGTTCCAAAGTGTAGCGACTCAGTATCGCGGCCTACTTTCTAACGAACGGACTTGCCTACACACGACCACACAAAAGTCGGTCGGATTCGTACGTGATGACGTACACCGGACTAAAATAAGGAAGTTCATAGCCAGTAGCCAATAGGTGCCCTAGCGTGGCTTTTTGTCCGTCGGACTAGCACACAGACGAGCGGATTTCGGGGTCCGTCGTAGTTACGAAGTAAAGTTTTAAAGCATGTTTCAAATCTAAAGTACGTCGGATTTGAGGCTAAAAAAGTCAGTTGAAAGTCCGGAGAAGCCCACACACGATCGGATTACCAGCCAGCTTTAGTCCGTCAGCGTCCGTTGGACTTTTGTAGACGAAAAGTACGACCGTGTGTACGCGGCATAAGGGTCAGGACAGCCTTGAGTAGATGCAATGCTAACTGGCAGACTCCAAGACTTCTAAAGGTAGACAGCTATACAGTGGAAGGTCTCCAGCCAGATAACACTTCTGTATAGGTAGGATCGCTGTGTCCTGTGGCAACTAATCTTGTAACAGTCACTAACAGTAGTTGTACATACTTTTTGGTAGCACAGAACAGTCCGTTTCCTATCTTACAGTATCCCACTGTAGATCTTCAGTCTCTCACTAGACTTCCAGATCCCAGTCGTCACGGGATCCCCTGAGCTTTTCCACAGCTATTCCGCACTACACTCCTCAAGAGTCACCCCTGTTATCCTGCTGGGTCCCTGGCTTGGCACTCTATCTATATATATTATTATTATATGAGATTTATATAGCGCCAACAGTTTACGCAGCGCTTTACAATGTATAAGGGGGACAACACAATTACAGTACAGTTCAATACAAAAGGTACAGGTATACAGGTATAGATCTATATATATATATATATATATGTTAACCATGACTATAACTAAGCACATATACAGATGAAAGTTGGGCCCCACCCCCTCGGGGTGCCACCCCTTTCCATGACAATCCTAGAAAAAAAACATAGCAGCTCCTATTTAAACATTCTACATAATGTGATCCAAGACTCACTAAGGTTGGCACTCTCACGCCACCTGGTGGTCAATATATCCAGCGAACAGTCCTTGTGTGCTTGCATAATATTTTTTTTTTTCGTTTAGTCCATTATCAAATTTAAGGTGAGAGTTTGCCCTTTTTGCCACAGCTTAATCTACCTATCTAGCTAAACACCCTAGTTTCCTTGGAGCCCCAAAGTCCATCAATGTTTCACTCAGGGTGTGTTCACATGTCAACAACTTTTTCCCAGCAGTTTCCCTTCTTCTTAGGGATAACAGACAGTGAGCATGGCTGTAATCAAACAACAGTAGGCCATGCCATAGTACAAGGGACTGTACTTCCCAAAAGTGAAGTCCATCCTCAGGTCCCCTTGCACTTTAAATCTCAGTCTGTCCACAACACAGCAGGGGACTGAGAATAATTTCCCTCATTGACAAAGAACAGCATGCATTGAAGACTCTCAACTGCAATCAATGTGTCACTATCAGAGGGAGGCACCCTGGCGATTGGATCTCCTAACAATTAGCCAGGGCAAATACTACCTGGCAGACTAAATTGGTTAGCAACCCTGTCTAAACACCAAGGTGCTACATGTGTGTAACAGTTTCTTTGTTGCCTTTTTTGGGTGAATATAACAGTTTGTAACATTTGATCCTAAGAAAAAAATAGCCATAAGAACATGAGTTAACATTTATCAAAAGGGAAAAAAGCCTAAGGCCCCTTTCACACTGGTGTGGGGGCAGTGTTGGCAGTAAAGTGCCGCTATTTTTAGCAGCGCTTTACCGTCGTATTTGCGGTGGTATTCGGCCACTAGCGGGGCGCTTTTAAAAAAAAGGGTTAAAACCACCCAGAAAGCGCTGCTTTGGGCAGGAGCAGTGAAGAAGCAGTATACACACCGCTCCTTCACCGCTCCAAAGATGCTGCTAGCAGGACTTTCACACTGAAGAGACAGGAGCGGCTATTTCAGGGTGCTTTGCAGGCGCTATTTTTAGCGCTGTAGCGCCTGAAAAGTGCCCCAGTGTGAAAGGGGTCTAACACTATAGGCTAAGAACATTAGAACAGAAGGGTAATTAATAGGAGGGAGACCTCAGGACTGAGAACAGTCTATGGCAGTGTTTCTCAAACTTTTTTGTCTTGCAGCGCATCAAAAATATCTAAAAATTTTCATGCGACACCTAAAAAGATTTAACAATTTTTGTGGCAAAGAACTTAATTATTTTTACATATATATTTAACCGCTAGCCGACCAGCGCAGCGCAGCGATCGTGGATTAGGCGTGTCTCTCGGACACAACCCATCCCAGATCCATATAAAGAGCCAATAAAAAATGGCTCTTTACCACGTCGGTCACATGTACTGATGGCTGTGTGTTGAGTTATTTTGAGGGGAAAGCAAATTTACACTGTTATACAAGCTGTACACTCACTACTTTACATTGTAGCAAAGTATCACTTCTTCAGTGTTGTCACATGAAATGACAGAATATAATATTTACAAAAATGTGAGGGGTGTATTTACTTTTGTTAGATACTGTACATGTTGTGTGTTAGAAATATCTTATAAATTGACAACTTTGTGTAAAAAAAAATATGTTTTAATATTTAAAAAAATTACCTGTTCAAAAGACTCATTATGCCTCATAGATTATACGTTGGGGTGTTTGTTTTTCAAAATGGGGTCATTTTGTGGGTAATTCCATTTTCCTGGTGCTCCAGGGCCTTCTAAAGTGTAATAGATCATTAGGAAATTAGAGGTGTAATTTATGCTCCTAGAACGCTTGATGATGCTCCCTGCATGTTGGGCCTCTGTATGCGGCCAGGCTGTGTAAAAGTCTCACACATGTGGTATCGCCATACTCAGGAGGAGTAGCAGAATGTGTTTTGGGGTGTCATTTTTACTATATGCATGCTTTGAGTTAGAAATATCTTATAAACTTACCACTTTGTGTAAAAAAAATACACTTTAATTTTCTTTCCACGTTTTCCAAAGATTTGTGGAAAAAAATGAACTGTTCAAAAGCCTCACTATGCCTCACAGAATCGACGTTGGTGTGTTTGCTTTCCAAAATGGGGTCATTGTGTGGGTAATTCCACTGTCCTGGTGCGACAGGGCCTTCACAAATGTAATAGGTCGTTAGGAAATTAGAGGTGTAATTTATGCTCCTAGAACCCCTGATGGTGCTCTCTGCATGTTGGACCTCTCTGTGTGGCCAGGCTGTGTAAAAGTCACACACATGTGGTATCGTCATACTCGGGAGGAGTAGCAGAATGTATTTTGAGGTGTAATTGGAAGTATGCATATGCTGCGTGTGAGGAATAACTTGTTATTATGACAATTTTGTGAGAAAAAATAAACACCGTATATACTCGAGTATAAGTCATTCCGAATATAAGTCGAGGCCCTAATTTACCATAAAAAAATGTGAAAAACGTATTGGCCCGAGTATAAGACGAGGGTGAGAAATGCAGCAGCTAGTGCAAGTGGAAAAAGAGGGTCAACAATGCCTATCTGCAGCTGTATACCTCCCTGTGTCCTGTGCATGTGTCATGTGTCCTGTGCATGTGTCATGTGCATATGTGTCATGTGTCCTGTGTCCTGTGTATATGTGCATGTGTCATGTGTATATGTACCTGTGTCATGTACCTGTGTATTAGACATGTGCACAGCCAAAAACTTAGTTAATTTTCGTTTAATTCGTTTATTATTTTTTTCGTTTTTCGGGTCATTCGTTATGATCGCGATTCGTAAATTCATTCATTCGTAAATTCGTAAATGCGTTCATTCATACATTCGTAAATTCGAACATTCGTTCATTCGTACATTCGTTCATTCGTACATTTTTACATTTGTACATTTGTAAATTCATACATTCGTAAAATCGTACATTTGTAAATTAGAAAATTGGGAAATTTGTAAATTCGAAGTTTGAAAATCCAAAAACCCGAAAATTCAAAAATCTGAAATAGTAACTAAGCATTAATTTATAGGTATTGTAATTTACTTTCAAATTTGACTGTCAGTGAAAGTAACAAATACGAATTTATCCGAAGTTACGAATTATCCAAAACGAATGCTGCATCTAAACAAATGGAACGGAACAAATTAATAATAAATAATAATAATAAAACGTTGTTATTATTATTATTGTTATTTAGTATTATTAATTCATTACGTTCCATTCCGTTTTTTCGGATCATTTATAACTTTGGATAAATTTGTATGTGTTACGTTCACTAACAGCCAAATTTGAAAGGAAATTACAATACCTATAATTTAAAAGTTACTAGTAATTACTAATAGTTAAGTTATTATTAGTTAACTATTATTTCAGATTTCCGAATTTTCGAATTTACAAATTTACAAATTCACTAATTTACTAATGTACGAATGTACGAATGCCCGAATTTCCGAATGTCCAATTTTATCGAATTTTCGAATATTCTGAAAAAATTTGTTAAATGGGTTTTCGTTAATTCGGATATTCCCGAATTAACGAATTTGTCGAAATTCGTTAAAAAACTAATTTGGAACGAAACGAATTGCACATGCCTACTGTGTATATGTGCATGTGTATATGTACCTGTGTCCTGTCTATGTGTATATGTACATGTGTGCATGTGTCTCTGTGTGTGTGTGTGCATCCTACCTGTGTCCTGTGCATCCTCCGTGCGCCGGTCTGCACCGATCAGCGTGTAGTATTCGGCGGCCATTCACTGTTCAAAAGCCGCGCCTAATCCTCGTTAAAAAAAACTCCATTTCCCAGCAGTCAGCGGTCAGCCTATCACGGACATTCTCTCATCCTCATACCACGGACGAGGATGAGAGAATGTCTGTGATAGGCTGTACACTGACTGCCTATCACAGACGAGGAGGCGCGGCTTTTGAACAGTGAGAGCCACTGCAGAGTGCTATGTAGCACACGCTGGCCACCGTCTGCCTGCATGACACGTGATCATGTAGGCAGACGGCGGTGACTCGTGTATAAGTCAAGGGGGGCACTTTCAGCCCCAAAGAAGGGGCTGAAATATTCGACTTATACACGAGTATATACGGTAAATAAAAATTCTTCCATATCCCCAAGAATTGTGGGAAAAAAAGACAACTTCAAAAAACTCACCATGCCTCTTACTAACTACCTTTGACTGTCTACTTTTCAAAAAGGGGTAATTTGGGGGGTATTTGTACTTTCCTGACATTTCAGAGCCTCAAGAAATGAGATAGGCCATCAGTGCATCAGGTGTGATCAGGTGTGATCAATTTTCAATGATTTGAACCATAGCTTGTAGACTCTATAACTTTCACAGAGACTAATTAATATCCACTAATTTGGGTTATTTTTACCAAAGAGATGTAGCAGTATAAATGTTGGCAAACTTTTGTTCAAATTTATAAACAAAAAAAATGATAAAAATTTTGTTTGGGCAAAGTGTTGCATGACTGAGTAATTGGCATTCAAAGTGTGAGAGCGCTGAAAGCTAAAAATAGGTCTGGGCAAGAAGGGTGTATAAATGCCCTGTATTGAAGTGGTTAAAAAGAGTCCGTAATAGGTAAATTCATATTCAGTCATAATACTGTATGTCAAGTACTTCTAGAGTGCTCAGTGCTCCAAAAGTGTAAAAAGTGCTCCAGTGCAAATAAGGTGCTCTTCCAAGGTGTATTTATATTGGCCTCTTACCAGACAAAGGAGATCCCAGATTATAGAGATCAAACAGCGTTTACCAAACCTCCTGGATAGCCGATACTCTCACCATCAGGCAACCAATTAGCTAAATGACCCCATCAGTAAGATAGAGCTGCAGCATCCCCACTGCTGGAATGTATGTCTGTTGTTCATTTTTTACTCCATGTCCACACAATAGCCAGGGATGTTAGACACAAGAAAGGAGAATCTACATAGTGTAATTCAGTTGAAATATTGAAAAAAAGGATATGGCGCTATACATGTTCAAAGAAAACTTTGCACAATGAATATATGTACAATAACATCAAACATAAATGTGTACACTAGTGGAATACATTGTCATAATAGCAAGCAAAACGTCCATAAGTGATAAATCCCAACACCAAATCGAAGTGCTCTGAGATAAAACTTCTAGTTCTTCCACCACGAGTGCCCAGTATAAAGGTGTACACTCACCAGAGATGTTTGACCCCTTTTTACAGGATGGTTAAAAAGCTCTTTTGGAATACCAGATTGGTTCCACTAATAGCACTATCCCACTCCACTGGCTGCTCACGATGGAACTAGGATGTAAAAAATGACTCCACAGGAGACACGGATAAAAGTCTCATAGTGTAGTAATTGTTAATAAAGTAAATAGAAACAGCAGCAACCATAGCAGTTACACTCACATGTTGAAGTGCCTTGCCTGGCACTAGGTGTAATCAGCATGTGTTAGTTGGCTAATCCCTTGGGGATGGTGTGCGTTCCATGTCTCGCTCCTAAGGGCAAAGCCTAGTATGGGATATCAAGTTAAGACCAGGAAGTGGCGGATCCTCCGTTCCGACATATGTTTCGCCACGATAGGCGTCTTCAGGAAGAGTAAAACAGTTAAAAAAAATCTTCTTTAATTATTAATAAAATGGGCTTACATGTATCCAGCATTAGGGTCGCGGTGTTAGAAAGCACAGCAGCTGGACCATCCAACCGACTTGTGCGTAATGATGTCACACACTAGCTCCGCCCAACACGTTTCCCCAAAACTGGCATCATCTGAGATTGGATAAACATTATTGCAATAAAATAGTTCACTTACTAATACACTGGAAGGTGACCACTACATACAGTCTAGAGCACAGACCTAGCTATCTGGCACTGTGTGTACCAATAGGACAGAGACTTGTCTGTCACTAGGATTCAGAATAAGAAGTTATGAGCGGCTACAGTTAGACAGCTAAGAACAATTACCTAATAGTCTCTGTTTTGGGCCTGGATAAAACAGAAAAGCTGCTCCTGTACGTGGACATATGGTACCCAAAAACCTCTTCATCTACTCCCTTCCTTTTTTAACTCAGCCTTCCAGAGACAGGGAGTACATATAAAATAAACCATGTATAATAAAAGCACAGTCATTCACAAATACCAGTAAACAGTATAGGGCAGCAGATCCCTACATCTACAGTTTTTAAAATTTTGCAAGGGCAGCTGCTGGAACCTCAGTTCCTATTGATGAAGATACTCTCCTCACACCTCCAGAACTGCATCTTCCAAGAGCTTTTTCTATACACCGAGTGCATAGGCAGGCTGTTTGGAGTCAGCAGAATTTTTTTGGGAAAAAAAATAAATGTATGCACGCAATGGGGGACAGAGAAGAGTGACTGCTGAAGTTCAGCAGGCAGGGCTGAAAACACTGACTGGAATTTCAGCACACCAAAAGCACTGTTTTGTCAAATAAAAATGAAAGATCACTGTGAACTGCTGGATTTCCTGAAAATTTGCAATCCACTGATATTACTAGGAGCTGCACTATAAAACATAAAAAAAGTATATATATATATATATATATATATATATATATATATATATATATATATATATATATATATATATATATATATATATATATATATATATATATATATATATGGTCGGAGCCCTATGTCCGATATGGAACTAGATAACATTTATAGTTAAGATAAAACTTACCATTGGAAATAGACCTGGAAGTGTGGACTTACCATATGAAATGGACCTGAAAGTGTGCCTTGGTCTAATGGCCGGTATGCCAAAATAAGGGGGCATACCCTGGTTTTAAGAAATGATTATTCTGTAGAGAGAAATGAGATGAAATGAATGAAATGAGATAAATGCCTTGAAATGGGGATGGGAGGGTGGGTATCGCGCACAGGAAACCGACAAGCACCACAGGTGAGCGGGCTGCTTAAATACCCCCCGGACTCCTCCCATAAATTCAGGCCACCATACTGGCCTTCCTACTTATGGTCGGAGCCCTATGTCCGATATGGACCTAGATAACATTTATAGTTAAGATAAAACTTACCATTGGAAATAGACCTGGAAGTGTGGACTTACCATAGGAAATGGACCTGAAAGTGTGCCTTGGTCTAATGGCCGGTATGCCAAAATAAGGGGGCAAAAACATTCAGGTAGGGTTATAATTTTTATTGGTTTTCAGTTATTTATTGAGCCAATTTGGAGAATGCCTGTGCCATCTCTGTTTGTGGATTGGGGATATACCGGGCGAAGCAGCCTGATTTCCACCTGCCTAGTCTTCTGATGATGTGGTCTGGAACCCCGTGGCGGGACGCTGCGGAGGCTGCTCCGATGCGGAAGGAGTGTCCGGAATACTGACTAGGGTTAAGGTGAAGATTGCGGAGAAGTATCCTTATGTGTTTCACAAACTGAGAGGCGTTTAAGGGTTTAACTGGGAATGGTAAGAGGGGACTGCTGTCTGGTTGCTCAGGCAGGAGTGACAGGAGTCGGTTGAGTACAGCGACTGGACACCAGCTGTTGTTGGTTTTGTAGAGATCAATGTTCACTCCTGAGCCCGTTTGTTGGGTTTTAGAGACCTCGAGGTGCAGGATGAAATGATCTTGGTATCGAAGCAAGTGCCGTCTGCATAGTACTTGGTCTGTGGGTTTGTTAGAGGGGAATTCGCCAGGTCGCAAGAACCCATAATAAGCTAAATATATAGCTGCTTGTAAGACCGTGCTGGGGAGCAGACCGAATGGTGAAGTAGCCAGAATAGTTGACATGTCCCTAAAAATGGGGCCCGTAATGGGTAAGCGCTTGGAGCTGATGACTGGTTGTTGTTTCTGAATGCCCCTTAGGATGGCTCGTATAGCGTGTGATGAAAACAGTGAAGATTTCGTAGGGTCTTCAAGCGTCAAGAAATGTTGAATACCGGCTAGGTATAGCCGGATAGTATTGTAGGATAAGGCCAGCTGCGAGTGACAGTGTGCAATGAAGGCCAGTATCTGTTTGAGATCTGTTGGTGTTTTACGGCAGGATGTGAGGAATTTATTGAACGCCTTCCAAGCTGTCTGGTAGGCTTTGAGTGTGTTGTGAGAGAGTGAATGATTGATGAGTTGCGTTGCTCTGTGTAGATGTTGAACTAGTCCAGGGTCAGTTGTGACCAGACTGGGATAGGGGCCGACATTGGTTCGGCATCGGGAACCTGTTCAAAAAAGGAGGTGTAATTAAAACGTGACAGTGCGTCGGCAGCTGAGTTGTATCTGCCGGGAATAAATGCAGTGTATATTAAACTGACGCTGTAAAGACAGTTGTACCAATCTGCGCAGGAAGGACATGACTGCTAGGGACTTGGACCTGCCTCTGTTGATAATGTCTGCTGTGGCCTGGTTATCGGTGGTGAAGACTACGGTTTGTCCTGTCCAGTGGTGGCCCCAGAGCTGTGCAGCTGCCACTATGGGATACAGTTCAAAGAGGGCAGATGTTTGAGTAAATCCGGGTATCAACAGTATCTGTTGAGGCCAGGGTCCTGAAAACCAATGATGGCCAAAAATTGCCGCGAAACCTGTGGAGGCTGCAGCGTCTGTCACTACCTGGGGTGACAGAGGCAAAACCGTGGGTATGAATAGGGATATGCCATTCCAGGCGGACAAGAATTTCTCCCACATAGATAGGTCCGCTATAGCTGCGGAGTCTAGTTTTAAGATCTGATCGGGGTCTTGAGTTTCTGGCAGGAATCTAAGCAGGCGTGATACAAAGGTGCGGCCTTGTGGGATAATTCGCATGGCAAAATTAAGCATTCCCAGGAGAGATTGCAACTGTTTTTTGGTACAGCTTTTGGTGTGTGTGAATTCGTGAAGGACCGCCCTAATGCGTGTTAGTTTGTCGAGGGGGAGACTGGCTTGCATAGCGCAGGTATCCAAGCTGACCCCGAGGAAGGTGATGATGTGTGCTGGGCCGTCAACTTTGTGCTCGGCGATGGGAACATTGAGGTTTCCAAATATCACTCTGAGTCTGTCGAGGTCTCCTGGTGGCTTGCTGGGAGGTTCTATTAGTAGGAAGTCATCCAGGTAATGGATGACTTCTTGGCATTGACCCTTGTGTAACAGTATCCAAACCAGGGACTGAGCGAACGTGTCGAAGAGCCACGGACTACTCTTTGAACCGAAGGTTAGTTTTGTGGCAAAATAATATGCCTCCTTCCACTTGATGCCATGCCAGCACCAGAGGGATGGATGGATGGGCAGGAGTTTGAAGGCATCTGAGATGTCGGCTTTGGAGAGCCAGGCACCTGTACCTGCTTTGATGATTGCTTGTATTGCCATGTCGACGGAGGAATATTTTAGGGAAAACTCTTCGGAGGGGATCAGAGAATTGAGACTGGGGATGTGGGAAGAATGAGGCGCAGACAGGTCGTACACCAAACGCAATTTATTCGTGAACTTGCCCTTGACAAGCCCAATAGGGCTGACTCTCCATGTGCTGAAAGGGGGGCAAGTGAAGGGGCCTATAACGTACTCTCGATCTACCTCTGTTTGTAAGAGCTGATCTATGGCTTGTTCGTCTATGGCTGCTGAGCGAAGATTGGCACATTCGTGAGTACAGTGGGGTAGTGAAATGAGGCCGGTGTGAAAGCCTACTGTGAAGCCTTGGATAAGGTAGGTGGTCAGGGAAGGGGTGGGATGTGAGGTGAGGTACAGTCCTAACCACAAGAGGTTGATCCGGCTTAGTCATGCCTTCTTGTGTTGTTTGACTTCACACAGGTTCCTTGGGTGTGCTCTTTGGCATAAGGTGCAGATGTGGAGTAGGCGGCACTGGCTGAAGTTACAGGACCCGTAGTTGTAGTTATTACAAATGGCTGCCCCTCCCATGGTTCGGACTGGACGTCCGAATTTGTCCACCTGAGGCGTTGATTCAGGGGGCGACTGACCCTGAATTGTACCTGAGGTGGAGGGAAACTCGAAGGGCCGTCTGGTCGCGGCATTGGTGCACCAGGTGGCAGTGTGGGTGGAGGACTGACAAATCGCACACAGAGGTGAGCGTAAGCCGGCAAAGTGGCGGCAGAAGAGCTCTGTGTCCATGAGACTCCAGTTTGTCGTAGTCTGGAACTGTGTGAGTCTGGCAGCGGCCTTGGCGGAAAAGGAACGGTGGTAGTCATAAAATGCGAATCCTCCATACTTGTAGCCCAAGTCTACCACTGTATGGAGATACAAGTCCAGCTCTTCCCGTCTGCTGGGGGTGGCTGAGCATAGGACGTCTCTGAGCATGCCAAAGGCCAGGGTAAATTCTGGGAGCGATAATTTGCGGTTCAATCTGGGGTCTTTGGCTTTAAGGACCACCGATATGTCGCCCCAGGAGTAGGCTTTATTTTCTGCCAGGTCGTGTACGGAAATAAGGAGAGAGGCCAGGTTGATGTCCCTGCCGTCCAAAATGTCCTTCCTGGTACTGGTTGGGACCAAATGGGAGGGGTAGACAATGGAGCTCCAGCCTGAGGTACCTGCAGGAAGGGGTGTCAAGGTTTGAGTCGCGGTTGGGTCGGGGACAGCCGTGGCCGGTCGAGCCTCCAGGAGTGCCACCCTGGTTTGGACGTCTGTAACTGAGGTCGACAAGGATGACACCATCGTGTGTAATTGTGAAATAGCTGATGCTATTGACTGAAGGGATGCCTGTTGGGTACTGGGTCCTGCTGCTGGTGGAGGAAAGAGGAGTTTGAAGAGCTCGCCTTTCCTCGCTGTGGCGGGGAAGGGGACGCCTCTGCGTCTGAGCTCTGCGGTCAGTTTGGGGATAGTCCATCCCCTAAGGGACTGCACGCTGCCGCTCTCTGAGACCAGGGAAGGTGACAGAGGGGCCGTGAAGTCTTCACTGCCGGCTTGAGACATAGTTGATCTGGTGAAGATCTCCTGTCTTGAGCTTGTATTTTCTCGGTTGACTGTAACCTATTGGGGGTGACATGAATTTCAAGTTTTTTCTTTGATCCCCTGAGTCATACTTACCCGATTTATCCTCCCATTCTTCTCTTTTTTTTTTTTTTTACCTGGGGAGATGACGTCCAACCTGGTGCAGGTGGACCTACTGAACTTTGACTGACCTAGAGAAATGAAAGGTGATAATTCGTGAAGGGATTGCTAGCTAACTTGAAGCTACGATTCGTATGGTGCTTACAATCTTGTGACAACGAAATGATTCGAAATGTTTGCCTTGATTTTTGAAATGACTGAACTGCATGACAAAGGTCCGGCCTGGTCGTGTCGTGACTGATACGACCGTGAACCGGGCTCTGGAGCATGTACTGAAATGAGGCAACAGAAGAAACATTGGTGCACACCGGGACGAATCGGTGCTTGTTTGATGCATCTGGATTCGAATCGGAGCGCAGCATGAAATGAAATGAGAGAAATGTTTACCTTGACCGAGGCTTGAATTGGTTGTGCCGTGTTTTGCGACTGGCAACCGACCGAGCTCTGGTATAGGTATGGATACGGCCGAATCAACTGCGGCATTCCGTGACGAATCGGTGCATGTAGATGCGACTGTTTTCGAAACGGTGATGCGCTGTGGGAGTGAAATGGTAGCAATTCCCATGACAGAGATGCGGATCAGTCGCCCGATATCTGCGACTAGCTGTGATCCGGACTCTGGAGCATGTTTCTGAAATGAGGCCGAGCCCTGGAGCACGCCGTAACGAATCGGTGCATGGAGGATGCGACTGGATTCGAAGCGGAGCGCGGTAAGTGCGGTGTAACATATTGTTTGCCATGACAGAGGCGGGAATCGGTCGTGCTGCTGTAGCGACTGACTACGAATCTGACTCTGGAGCATGTACTGAAATGTGGCCATACCTGGGGCACGCCGAGACGAATCGGTGCATTTCCATGCGACTAAATTCGTACCGGAGTGTGCTGTGTGGCAAATGAAATGATAACCATGACAGAGGTAATCGACTGCTTGTGACGTGACTCTGGAGCATGTACTGAAATGAGGCCGTAACTACTGGGGCACACCGGAGCGAATCGGTGCATCTTTTAGGTGCGACTGGATTTGAATCGGAGCGCGGTATGTGACTGAAATGAGAAATGATTTTGAAATGGTTTGAAATGATAGAAATGTGTCTAGAAATGTTTCAGAAATGAAAAATGATTGGTATCAAACTGACGTGGTTTGATAAGATTGTGAACTGCGAATCGCTATGGCTGTCTGGTGACTCATGTTTTTAGCAGTTTAAACATGCCTGAAATGTAGCGACGCACGCGTCGCGGTGGTTTCTTTAACTAACACGAAATGGTTACATAACGATAGTGCGAGTGATATACATTGTGGTTACGTACGTAAAAGTTGCGGGTGCTTCGTAAGTTTGATATCACGGTTTAGTGACATGATATCTAACAGTTCGTAAAAACAAAAGTCCGAGGGGACCCTACCTGCGACAGCCAAGCCAGACGCGTGGTACGAACGATACGGATCGGTAAACACTGACACTCGAGCACGAAATAGCAAAATGCGGGAACTTCGCGAGACAGCAACTTGCGGACGTTTGGTATTCGGATAGTCGGCCTAGTGACGTAACGTATCGCGCACAGGAAACCGACAAGCACCACAGGTGAGCGGGCTGCTTAAATACCCCCCGGACTCCTCCCATAAATTCAGGCCACCATACTGGCCTTCCTACATATATATATATATATATATATATATATATATATATATATATATATATAAATATATATACATACATACATATACACAGTGCCTTGAAAAAGTATTCGTACCCCTTGAAATTTTCCACATTTTGTCATATTACAACCAAAAAACGTATTTTATTGGGTGGGATTTTATGTGATAGACCAACACAAAGTGGCACATAATTGTGAAGTGGAAGGAAAATTATAAATGGTTTTCAAAATGTTTTAAAAATAAATATGTGAAAAGTGTAGTCTACATTTGTATTCAGCCCCCCTGGGTCAATACTTTGTAGAACTACCTTTTGCTGCAATTACAGCTACAAGTCTTTTTGGGGATGTCTCTACCAACTTTGCACATCTAGAGAGTGACATTTTTACCCATTCTTCTTTGTAAAATAGCTCAAGCTCTGTCAGATTGGATGGAGAGCATCTGTGAATAGCAATTTTCAAGTCTTGCCACAGATTCTCAAATGGATTTAGGTCTGGACTTTGACCATTGTAACACATGAATATGCTTTGATCTAAACCATTCCATTGTAGCTCTGGATATTTAGAGTCGTTGTCCTGCATGAAGGTGAATCCCTGCCCCAGTCTCAAGTCTTTTGCAGACTCTAACAGTTTTTCTTCTAAGATTGCCCTGTATTTGGCACCATCCATCTTCCCATCAACTCTGACCAGCTTCCCTGTCCCTGCTGAAGAAAAGCATCCCCCCCAACATGATGCTGCCACCACCATGTTTCACAGTGGGGATGGTGTGTTCAGGGTGATGTGCAGTGTTAGTTTTCTGCCACACATAGCGTTTTGCTTTTAGGCCAAAAAGTTTAATTTTGGTCTTATCTGACTAAAGCACCTTCTTCCACATGTTTGCTGTGTCCCCCACATGGCTTCTGGCAAACTGGACTTCTTATGGCTTTCTTTCAACAATGGCTTTTTTTGGCACTCTTCCATAAAGGTCAGATTTGTGGAGTGCACAACTATTAGTTGTCCTGTGGACAGATTCTCCCACCTGAGCTGTGGCTTTCTGCAGCTCCTCCAGAGTTACCATGGGCCTCTTGGCTGCTTCTCTGGTTAATGCTCTTCTTATCCGGCCTGTCCGTTTAGGTGGACAGCCATGTCTTGGTAGGTTTGCGGTTGTGTCATAGCTTTCCATTTTGGGATGATGGAATGAACAATGCTCCATGGGATATTCAAAGCTTCGGATATATTTTTTATAACTTAAAGGAATTGTAAAGGTTCATGTTTTTCACCTTAATGCATCCTATGCATTAAGGTGAAAAAACATCTGATGATTACGGGCCCCCCCAGCCCCCCCGGTTTACTTACCTGAGCCCTCAAAAGTCCCACGCTTGATCCCGCGCTCGATCGTTGCCCAGGCTTCTCCGGTCTTCTCGGCTCTTCATTGGATAGATTGATAGCAGCGCAGCCATTGGCTCGCGCTGCTGTCAATCACATCTGATGACGTGGCCCGCCAGGGGGCAGGACCGAGTCATACATGCTGTGTCTATGGATGCAGCATGTATGACAGGGAGCGCGCCCGCAAGCTAACCCCCTCGGGATAGAGCTACCCAGAGGGAGGTTAGCTATTGCGGGGAGGAGCCGAGACAGCCTGCCGAGGGACCCCAGAACAGTAGGGTTGGGGCCACTCTGTGCAAAACGAACTGCACAGTGGAGGAAAGTATAGCATGTTTGTTATTTTAAAAAAAATTAACCCATACAACCCCTTTAACCCTGCTTTAAACTTCTCCCCGACTTTATCCCTGACCTATCTGGTGTGTTCCTTGGCCTTCATGATGCTGTTTGTTCACTAAGGTTCTCTAACAAACCTCTGAGGGCTTCACAGAACAGCTGTATTTATACTGAGATTAAATTACACACAGGTGTATTCTATTTACTAATTAGGTGACTTCTGAAGGCAGTTGGTTCCACTAGATTTTAGTTAGGGATATCAGAGTAAAGGTGGCTAAATACAAATGCCACACTTTTTCAGATATTTACTTGTAAAAAATTTGGAAAACCATTTAAACTTTATATACATTTATACCACCAGCCACTTTATTAGGTGAACTTTGCCAGTGCCGGGTTGGACCCCCTTTTGCATTCAGAACTATCTTAATTTTTTGTGGCATAGATTCAACAAAGTGTTGGAAACATTCCTCAGAGATTTTGGTCAATATTGACATGATAACATCATGCAGTTGCTGCAAATTTGTCGTCTGAACATCCATGATGAGAATCTTCCGTTCTACCACATACCAAAGGTGCTCTATTGGATTGGGATCTGGTGACTGTGGAGGCCATTGGAGTACAGTGACCTCATTAGTTTGGGATGATTTGAGATTCATAACATGGTGCATTATCCTGCTGGAAGGAGCCATCAGAAGATGAGTACACTGTAGTCATAAAAGGATGGACATGGTCAGCAACCAGGCATGTACTAGCCATCGGGACTACTGGGAGATTCCCGGTGGGCCGATGGCTCAGTGGGCTAGTCAGGTGCAGTCCTGGAGCCGCTCCTCTCTGACAGTGAGTGATTGCAATTTCGCTCCTGTCAGGAGGAGCTGCTTCCGTCATATGCTGGAGAGAGCATTAGGCGTTATGCTCCCTCCAGCCTGCAGGGGGAGATAGACCAACAGCAGACTTTCCTTCCTCTCTCCCCTTATCACTTGTTATCACATGACTGGAGAGAGGAACGAGAAGCTGCCTTCAAAACTGTGAGTACATGTGGGAGGGGGAGGACACTCTGATGTGAAGGGGACTGCTGATGGGGGATCTCTGATGTGAAGGGCTTCTGATGGGGACACACTGATGTGAAGTGGGCTGCTGATTGGGACACTCTGATGTAAGGGGGACGCTGTTGGGGACACTGTGATGTAAGGGGGACGCTGTTGGGGACACTATGATGTAAGGGGGGCGCTGTTGGGGACACTCTGATGTAAGGGGGACACTGTTGGGGACACTCTGATGTAAGGGGGACGCTGTTGGGGACACTCTGATGTAAGGGGGACGCTGTTGGGGACACTCTGATGTAAGGGGGACGCTGTTGGGGACACTCTGATGTAAGGGGGACGCTGTTGGGGACACTCTGATGTAAGAGGGACGCTGTTGGGGACACTCTGATGTAAGGGCGACGCTGTTGGGGACACTATGATGTAAGGGGGACACTGTTGGGGACACTATGATGTAAGGGGGACGCTGTTGGGGACACTCTGATGTAAGGGGGACGCTGTTGGGGACACTCTGATGTAAGGGGGACGCTGTTGGGGACACTCTGATGTAAGAGGGACGCTGTTGGGGACACTCTGATGTAAGGGGGACGCTGTTGGGGACACTATGATGTAAGGGGGACACTGTTGGGGACACTCTGATGTAAGGGGGACGCTGTTGGGGACACTCTGATGTAAGGGGGACGCTGTTGGGGACACTCTGATGTAAGGGGGACGCTGTTGGGGACACTCTGATGTAAGGGGGACGCTGTTGGGGACACTCTGATGTAAGGGGGACGCTGTTGGGGACACTCTGATGTAAGGGGGACGCTGTTGGGGACACTCTGATGTAAGAGGGACGCTGTTGGGGACACTCTGATGTAAGGGGGACGCTGTTGGGGACACTATGATGTAAGGGGGACACTGTTGGGAACACTATGATGTAAGGGGGACGCTGTTGGGGACACTATGATGTAAGGGGGACGCTGTGGGGGACACTATGATGTAAGGGGGATGCTGTTGGGGACACTCTGATGTAAGGGGGACGCTGTTAGGGACACTCTGATGTAAGGGGGACGCTGTTGGGGACACTCAAAATTAAAGTGGGCCGGTCATGAGGAAGTCCAGGGCCAAATTTTTGTCCCAGTCCAGCCCTGTCAGCAACAATAGTCAGGTAGGCCATGGCGTTTAAATGATGCTCAGTTGGTACTAAAAGGCCCAAAGTGTGCTAAGAAAATATCCCCCCCCCCCCCCCACGATTACACCACCACCAGCCTGAACCGTTGATGGCAGGATGGATGCATGCTTTCGTGTTGTTTACACCAAATTCTGACCCTACTATCTGAATGTCGCAGCTGAAATCAAGACACATCTGACCAGGCAATGTTTTTCCAATCTTCTATTGTAACTTGTAGCCTCAGTTTCCTGTTTTTTAGCTGACAGGAGTGGCACCCGGGGTGGTCTTCTACTGCTGTAGCCAATCTGCTTCAAGGTTCGATGTGTTGTGCATTCAGAGATGGTATTCTGCATACCTTGGTTGTAGCAAGTGGTTATTTGAGCTACTGTTGCCTTTCTATCATCTGGAACTAGTCTGCCCAATCTCCTCTGACCTCTGACATCAACAAGGCATTTTCCTCCACACAACTGCCACTCACTGGATATTTTCTCCTATTTAGGCCATTCTCCATAAACCCTAGAGTTGGTTGTGTGTGAAAAGCCCAGTAGATCAGAAGTTTTTCAAATACTCAGACAAGCCCATCTGGCACCAACAACCATGTCACGTTCAAAGTTATTTAAATCTCCTTTCATCCCCATTCTCATGCTCGATTTGACCTTCAGCAATTTGTCTTCACTACGTCTAGATGCCTAAATGCATTGAGTAATTTGCTGATTCGCAATTTGTGTTACCAATCAATTGAATAGGTGTACCTAATAAAGTGGCCGGTGAGTGTGTATATACAGTATCTCACAAAAGTGAGTAGACCCCTCACATTTTTGTAAATGTTTTATTATATCTTTTCATGTGACAACACTGAAGAAATGACACTTTGCTACAATGTAAAGTAGTGAGTGTACAGCTTGTATAACAGTGTAAATTTGCTGTCCCCTCAAAATAACTCAACACACAACCATTAATGTCTAAACCGCTGGCAACAAAAGTGAGTACACCTCTAAGTGAAAATGTCCAAAATGGGGTCAATATTTTGTGTGGCCACCATTATTTTCCAACACTACCTTAACCCTCTTGGGCATGGAGTTCACCAGAGCTTCACAGGTTGCCACTGGAGTCCTCTTCCACTCCTCCATGACAACATCACTGAGCTTGCGGATGTTAGAGACCTTGCGCTTCTCCACCTTGCATTTGAGGATGCCCCACAGATGCTCAATAGGGTTTAGGTCTGGAGACATGCTTGGCCAGTCCATCACCTTTATCTTCAGCTTCTTTAGCAAGGCAGTGGTTGTATTGGAGGTGTGTTTGGGGTCATTACCATGTTGGAATACTGCCCTGCGGCCCAGTCTCTGAAGGGAGGGGATCATGCTCTGCTTCAGTATGTCACAGTACATGTTGGCATTCATGGTTCCCTCATTAAACTGTAGCTCCTCAGTGCCGGCAGCACTCATGCAGCCCCAGACCATGAAACTCTCACCACGCTTGACTGTAGGCAAGACACACTTGTCTTTCTACTCAACTCCTTTGGTCGACCATGGCGAAGCCTGTTCTGAGTGGAACCTGTCCTGTTAAACCGCTGTATGGTATTGGCCACCGTGCTGCAGCTCAGTTTTAGGGTCTTGGCAATCTTCTTATAGCCTAGACCATCTTTATGTAGAGCAACAATTCTTTTTTTTCAGATTCTCAGAGAGTTCTTTGCCATGAGGTGCCATGTTGAACTTCCAGTGACCAGTATGAGAGGGTGAGAGCGATAACACCAAATTGAAAACACACCTGCTCCCCATTCACACCTGAGACCTTGCAACACTATTGAGTCACATGATACTGGGGAGGGAAAACAGCTAATGTGGACATTTTCACTTAGGGGTGTACTCACTTTTGTTGCCAGCGGTTTAGACATTAATGGCTGTGTGTTGAGTTGTTTTGAGGGGACAGCAAATTTACACTGTTATACAAGCTGTACATTCACTACTTTACATTGTAGCAAAGTGTCATTTCTTCAGTGTTGTCACATGAAAATATATAATAAAACATTTACAAAAATGTGAGGGTTTGTGAAAAGATAGATAGATAGATAGATAGATAGATAGATAGATAGATATTTGCTATACATATACAGTATATATATATATATATATATATATATATATATATATATATATATATATATATATATATATATATATATATAGGTAAATCACATATACAGTGGTCTTGTATTTACAAAGCTCATACTTACAGGTATTAAGTAATCCACGGTTTAATTAGGCACCAGTAGAATCAATCTTCTGTTGATGTTAATGACCAGTCTCTAGGTGAAACAAGGGGAGGTCTAGTAGGCTAAATTGTAATTAGCCACGTACATAAATGTGTAATTTATCGTGGGACTCAGTCTGTTTTGATTCAAATTTTTTCAACAATGTGGTTCTTGTAAAAAAAAATGCAATGTTTACCTATTAATTGAAGACTTCTTCAACAACTGTGGAGTATTGTTGGTATTTATTTTTTAACAGAATTCATTTTCAGCGGCAGCAAGCAATGTCTGGAAACCTATACTGAGAAAATATGAAGGTTACCATGGCTGACTTCCACTTCTGAAAATATTAATTCTCTGGCTGTCATTCTGGTCCAATGGCTTCAGTATTTTCTGAGCCACTGACCCAGAATACTGTATATGGTTTATGCAGTGCTGAATTTACTGTTACTTTCCTGATATGTGTGCCTGTTGTGAGTTATTATTTCAGAAGGTAGTGGCAGAGAAAGCTATGCAAGGGCGGCTACATATTTCTGTCATGACAGGTCATCTTAAATTCCTAATCTGACTCTAGAATAAAACGTGCCATACTTCTTTATACAGTATAAGGTAGGTAGGTTTATTGGTCCCTGTCTAAATCGACAGTACGTGTTTGAAATAGGGACCTTAGATTGTAAGCTCCTTGAGGGCAGGAACTGATGGAAATGTACAGTATGTCAAAGCGATGCATACATTGTTGGTGCTAGATCAATGCCTATAAAGATAAGTGGGCAGTCTTGCCGTTCATTTAGAGGGTGCAGCAGCACACAGCCCTAGTAAAATCTGTCCACCACCAGAATGCTACCCTCTGTGTGCGATTAGTAGCCATGTCCACTTGTGGTCCAACATACCACCAGTGAATCAGAGCTGGAGCCCTCCAATACCCCATTTTGATATATACTGTGATACAGAGCTAGCATGGATGCCAGCTCTGAATGGACAAGGTGGAGAGATACTCTCCCTCCTGTGGCTACTGGTCCCACCACCATCTCTTCAGGCAATGCCAACCCACCTGGCTGCAGCTGCCCCTTTCACTAGCCCTCCAGGCTAACCTTCCTCCACAGTCCTCCAGACTGTCTCTCACCAGCTCACCTGGCTAAATCTGCAGGAGATCCCCCAGGGAAAGGGATGAAGACTTGGCACAATGCTGTCTTCAGGGAGAACTGGCTACGTATGGCAGCCTCCCTCCTTGTAAGTCCCCAATAGTGCTGCTCTACTCACACTGTCCCACTTGCTCCCATGCCTCCAGGAAGGGCTTCCTTTGTTTGTTGTGGCAGGATCCCTCCAGCAACCGAACCACAGCCCAAAGTCTCAGAGATGAACATGCACCATGTACACGAGCACTGTAACTCTACTCCAGTTAACTCTCGGTTCCCAGCGACAATGTACACCTTCTCAGTAACACGATGTCCACATCCACCTGTCCAGTGTTTTTCACTACTACTCCCAAGTAGCAGAGTAGGCCACACAGCGCACTCTGCTCAGGCTCCACATGTGAACTTAACTTAACTCTTGAACCTCCGTACATCTGTACAGGATGGGAATCTCTACAGTGCAATCCGCTCCCATTGCTATGGAAGACAGACCACTGGTGGAAGAAGTGCCGACAACATGTCACCTATAATAGGTACATGCTATCGACAGGCTGCTGGTTACACTTCAGTTACTCTAGGTAACCACGTGTGTCTTCACACTACTCCATTCTATACCGATATCTTTTTAACCCAATGTGTTAAGACCCACTGTTTGACTGTGTGTGTGCTGGTTACTTGAAATACGTCTCTTTAGTAACTACAGACCAGACAAGGACAACGTTTCATACTTTACTTGGCAAAAGTGAAAAAATAGACATTTCACAGTCCAATAGGCCTATACTATACTATAGGCTTGTGTGCTGCCCCCGCATACCTGCAGAAGGGTAGTCCAGCAATCATAGTCCTTCAGAGGCATTTCTCCAGCACTGGTGATTTCAGGGAGAACCCCAAACTAAATACCTCTATGTGCAGGCCATGACAAGTGAAATTCTCCTACTCCTACGAGTCTCATTGTCCATATAATTTCTTACAGGCCTTACAGCTCACAGCTGTGCTGGCACTCTCCCTTCTCCAAGCATCTCTGGGGGAATCCCTCTCTCACTGGACTGCTACCCCAAAAGGGCAAGTGGGCCGGACCCAGAGCAGAACCAAGACCAAGGAAGCAGAACAAGAACTAACCCCCACTTTCCTGGCTGAGACAGCAGCAAACTAACAAGATCAACCTGCTCACAAGCATACGTCTACATAATCTTTTCCCCTGTAGTTTCTCTGTACCTTCACCCCAACACAACTTTCTCTGTTTTTTCCAGTCAACCATGCTATTTCCAATTCTGCAACAACAGAGGCAGGAGATAATAAGCCCTTAATATCACTCCAATCACGATAACAAGATATCAAGATGAAGCTCCCTAGCACCCAACCTCAAATGGACATTTTACTTTATGCTACACAGTACAATAATTCAGCAGTCTTTGGAATGACAGCTAACCCATGTATCAGCTTCAGGTTAAGCAATCTGAAATCCATAAAAATGAGACATATGTTATTAATAAAGTATCATCCTGTCTTATCTTTCAGAATATTAATATTTCTGTCTACAGGCATACCTCAACTATAGGAAAGACCAGGCCATGAAAGAGAGGTATCACCATTCCAGGTTGACTGCCAATTCCACGCAGTTTACAAAGAGATTATCCCATTATTTATTTTTTATAAAACAGCCCTAAGATACCTTTATTTCCAGATATGGCAGCTCACCACACTGAAATAGCCCTCAGATCAGCACTGGTCAATACAGGTGGCTGACGAGGAGAAATGGCAGCTACCGCAGAGGGGGAGATTGCAGCGCTAGGAACCTGGGGCACCCCGCAATTGAAGCATGCCCCTGCCAAGTGAATTTGTAGGGCTACAACAAAAACTATTTTTTGTTGTAATCCTAGGATAAATCCATGATAGTTGTAAGATATGATTTGCACCCCTTTGGCCCCAACCAATCTAAGCCACTGAGTTGGTTGCCTAGTTGCAATGGTGACCTCCTTGCTTCATTACATTACACTGATCGGGAACAAGTATGATAATGAGAACTTTTGACTTTTCTCTGACTTTCTTCAGCTGAAGATTTGTCAAAGGTAAGTGATTCAGATTCTAATATAGGATACTGTATAGCGTTTTGTGCTAACACACGTCTTCAGGGGACACTAGCTAGCTTACTAGCTTATTAGTGTTTTTCTGCCTCCTTGTATTGTTTTCCGTGAGCCCATGAACCTCCTTTTTCCCCCTCACTTTGGAATGAGCAGCGCATGTTAGTTCCATAGTCCATCTGTAGCACCCTCTAATGTGCTAGAATGTTAGTGTAGCTGTTAGTGTAGGCAAATTTTAGCTTGG
Source organism: Lithobates septentrionalis (assembly GCA_037952835.1). NCBI lineage: Eukaryota > Metazoa > Chordata > Amphibia > Anura > Ranidae > Lithobates > Lithobates septentrionalis. Next base: position 290,448 of record JBBDGP010000412.1, read on the forward strand.
CTTAAGGCCAAGCCTGGGCTGTGAATCTGGGTCAGGGTTTAGTAACTCAGGGCTGGGTGACTCATCCTAGCAGCTTCTCTGGTACCCCCCCCCCCCCCCCCCCGTTTTCTGGGACATTGGAGAAAGCTCTGCACATAGTGGGTGGAAGCTAAGAGGAGCTGTTTGGAATATTTATGAGGGCCTTAGCCAATCCCCAGTGAAGGGCTGGCAGGGGGCAGGCCACCTCTTTCATAGACATAAGTCATGCCAGGGAGGGGCAGTCAGGTGGAAGATGGAGATGGAGTGCTGAAAAGGCTATCGGTGGCGTTTGAGGGTTTCCCCTAGTCTGGGGGGTGACCTTAGGCCTGTGGCTCGAGAGCTGGAAGATTCCTACCAAAACACACAGAGGAAACCCTTCCTGGAGGCACTGGAGTAAGCAGAGAGGACAGTGGGAGCAGGTCAGCACCTCTGGGAGATCTCCTGAAAGTCAGCTGGGTGGGCTGGTGAATGCCAGTCTGTAGGCCTGTGGGGAGCAGATAGACTGGAGGGCTAGTGAAAGGGGCAGCTGCAGCCAGGTGGGTTTGCAGTGCTTAAAGAGGTGGTGCTAGGATCAGTAGCCACAGGAGTGATGGTAGCTGGACACTGAAACTCTGCTACACAACCAAGGGGCCTCTGGTTCCTAACTGTAAAGGGCCATTGCATCACTTGACAAAGTGACTGTCAGGTATTCTCAGTGTATCAGCTAAGTTCTGCAAGCAAGCGTGTGCTGGAGTGAAGAAGAGGAGCTTTATATAGAGACTGTTACTGTTGAAGTCAAATGGGCATCCTATAACCTCCCATCCCTATCCAAGTTATTACCCTCAAAAAACAAAAAAAATAAAGTCACGGACTGCTCTCTGACTTAAGTTTGTTTGTGAAGATTCAGTGTGCTTGGCTGTGCAGGGTGGGGGATCCCATTCTACTTTCGGCTCCTTAGGGGGTGAGCTACGCATCCATAAGTCCATAGTCTATTGTCCATCTTGGGAGTGAGTGAACATAGCCACCCTCTAACAGAAAGTCAGATCATAGAAGCCAAAAAAAATAAAAAATGTGGAGATTTGGAGGAGGCTGAGAGTAATAAAAGGGACTTTTCTGAGTTAAAATTTATAAACTTGATTCCGTTTTTTGTTCTTTTAAACCAGAGTTTAAGATCAATGAGTAAAGTGACAGTGTTTCTTTAAAACTTCTTTACCTCATTGTAAAGTTTTATCAAAATACACCCAATTGTGCCGAATTCTTCTTATATCTTACTACTACTTCATTTACTTAACAACGCATATGCCACAAAGTGAAAAATTTGGTACTTTTGTATTATTCAAATACGACATCGTACCTGCAAGATCTCCCTTTAAACATCGAGGCATAATCCTTACAAATCTCCATGAATACAATTATTATTTTGCACTCTCATTCTAGGTTTCTTTAGTGTAACAGGCGGGCCTTGTAATTCTTTTCTGCTGCTTTCTAAGAATTCTAATCATCGTCTTTTATCTGCTCCCTCCTCACACCACAATAAATGGTTGGCATTGTGAGACTTCTCTGGGAGCCGGCTAAGCTGTGGCTGCTTTTACATTAGGAGAAAGCTCCACTTTAGAATCTCTTATCAGGCGCTTACTGGTTCGAGGTAAAGGTCGAGCTCTGTAAGAGCTGCAGCAAGCTGCCAAAATTTATATAATTCTGGATATGGGCCAGAACCCTTTCAGAGTCCTTTGCTCAAACGTGCCTGAGACTCCTATATGTTCTCAAGTGAAAATGAGGCTTTGAAAAGCTGGTAACCAGGGGAGGCAGGGAGCAAAGTATTTGGAAGAGAGGTGTAGAGAGTCTGGAGACAATTGAGGACGAAAAGAACGATTCTGCCTGCAACGGTTTGGTATGCAAGGTTTTATGCTTTGCCAAAGCTGTCTGATACATTATCAGGCTGATTTGACAAGGCAGGTTTTCCCCAAATGTTGGATGTGTACCATAATCAGAGTGAACAGTACATAGCAGGAAGCAGGAATAAGAATGAAGAGACATGTAGACTAGGTACAATAAAAGAGAAGCTATACTTAATAGATAAATCCAGGTATGGTATATTTTTACATAGTTACATTGGTCCAGCTTGGACCAATGTAACTATGTACATACCATACCTGGCCGATGCCCCTTAAAGCTAGAAATCACTAAAGTAGGCACCGCTACTACAGTGATCTCCACTTGCTTCCAGGTTCTATGCTGAGTGGCTGGTCTGGTGCATTCTGAATACTGGTCAGCTGCTTGACACCAGTGCCATTCAATGAATACCTTGCATATTCTGAATGAATGCAAAGCGATCTCTAAATTGAATGAGGTCGAGGCAGGGTGGTGACATTACAATCTCCACTTTGTTCAATCAGATAACACATTTCATTCAGGCAAATTGCTCATCACGGGAGCTGAAAACAAGTGGAGATTACAGGAGTAGCAGTTTCTACTTCAGTGATTACCATTTTTCCAGGGGCATCGACAAGGTATGATATATGCATATGCATAGTTACATTGGTCCAAACTGGACTAGTGTAACTATTGTGGTGGAGTGGTACCCCACCAGTGGATTGGTCCAGGATTCTCAACCAGGCAGGTTGAGGGGCTCCAGGGTATTTGCTGGTTGAGAGGAAACTGGCTTTTCAGTTTCCTCATTATTTAGTAAAATCTGTTTTGGGATCTGGAGCCCGGGGATTTCGTAGCGATCCGGGTGGGATGAAACCCCCAGTCCTGGGTCCGGGTTTTGCGATCCACCAGCATACTGACTGGTCAGGTGTGTGCTGGGCTATTTGTAGGCACCTGACCATGGTTCTGGGCTCCACCCCGAGAGACAGGAGGTCTCCAGGAGTCCAGACAAGCAAGGGAGAAGTGTGCATGTCTGCACAGGTCTGTCAGAGCAGACAGAGGGTCCAAGCCTGTGGGCTGGAAAAAGAAGCTGGAAAAGAGTGCTGAGGTACTGGGTGTACAGGAACTCTGTTATAGAGCCGAGAGGTCTGAAGCATAAGTCTGAGCAGCAGTGCTGCTAAAGAGAGCCAGGTGGCTTGGTATTTTTGATTGAACTTACATTGTTGCTGTGGAAAGCTGAAACCCCTGTGTGGGCAACTCTTCTGTTATCAGACATTTTCTTTCTTTAATAAAAGTGGGCCTACAAGCCCTGAAAACTGCGTATCTGGCGTGGACTCGGCTCACTGGTAAGCTCTACCTTTAAGCTAAACCAACCCCCGATGTTACACTATGTATAAAATATTATATACCAGGAATTCATTTTTAAATGTTAAAGCCCAAAAAGCCAAACTCTTGGCTCACCCCGTTCCCCCCTCCATTGCTACCCCCTCCCCATTGGGGGTTCCCCACTATATTTTATTCTCTTATATTCTTACATTTAGCAGATGTCTTTAGGACAGCAACATAAGAAACTTCTCTCTCTTCAGGTCTTGTCCCTGCACTGTGTGCAGCACAGAATTTCACAGAGTGAAGCTCTGACATTAACACTTGCTAATTTTTTTTCTTCCACTGACCATGCAAAAAAAAATGCATGAGGAGCCTCTGAAAATTTATACCAGACCCTTAATTCAAGCATGAAGGAAAGGGAGGTGGGGGAGCATGCACTCCCCTTCTAAAACATACCAGGCCACATGCCCTCAACATGGAGGTGTGATTTGCCCATGTTGATGGACAAGGGCCTCTTCCCCAGAACCCTGGTCAGTGGTTGCGGCGGCCTGCAGGCAAGTTGCACATTGGAATCTGGAAGCCCTCTTTAGTAACAAGGGGGCCTGCATATTTTGCCTCACTCTTACTTGAATGAGTAAGGGCCAGGGTATAAAGTAAGTCTACAAAAAAGTGTAACCTAGAAATAGACACACAAATGTCTGACGAGTGCTTACGGTAATTAAAAAAAAAAAACTCCAAAAAAATCCCTTGTAAATCTACTGTCAATCATTATGCCCAGTAGACACCAGGAAAAAAAGGCCACATGTCCAATTCTAAGGATACCAATAGGTGAATAACTGTTACCCAAGCTGTCATTAGCAAAATAGCTAAAGGGAGGGGCAAGGATGATGGTGACATCATTGACCAAATATGGCCAGTGGTTTAAGGTGTAGGGATTCCTTATGACATCAGTGGTTGCTAGGGATACGTTGGACTTGCTTAGGAATCATTGACAGCTGGAAGCTGTTATATATGGAAGTGGTAGAAATACAACTACTATATATGATTTTCGATTCCTGCAGAGGGCCAAACGGGTAACAGTATTTAGACAATATTTGGTTATCCTGTGTTCAGCGTTAAAAAAAGGTCATAACACAAAGTCTAACATACATAAAATAAAGTACAATAGAAAAAAAATGCTTTGATTGCAATGGGGTAGCAACTAAAAAAGATTGCTGGAATAAAATCAAGTACACAAGAATATTAAATAAAAAAGACCAAAAAAAGATGCAAAGTGGGGCCCCAACAGCTCGCAAGCGATAACAGTTTTAAGAAGGGGTTATGTAAATAAATCTGGGGTCACACAAGACAATGGGGTTGATTTACTAAAACTAGAGAGTGCAAAGTCTGGTGCAGCCCTGCGTGTAAACCAATCAGCTTCCAGGTTTTTTGTTTAGCACAGCTCTCTCTAAATGGATTGTCAGCTCTCACTATCCTCTCCCCAACAATTGCAACATACGCTGACATTATGGCTACTTAATATGGCTCCTACTGATCTGGCCCACCCCTTTATGGTAATGAGGCTTTATTGCTCCTCAATAGCATTTCACTTATATGATCCTCCACGCTACTGCTATGGCAGTGGACTGTGCCTCGGCAACCTCACAGCCATTGCAGGGATAAGATATCGAATGCTGAAGACGTCTGAGAGTCTTAGTACACACTATCGGAATTCTCGTCGGAAAAAGATATGACGGCTTTTCCGACGGGATCCAAGCTTGCCTTGCATACACACGGTCACGCAAAAGTTTGCTGAAACTACGACCGTCAAAAATGCGGTGACGTACAACACTACGACGAGCCGAGAAAATGAAGTTCAATGCTTCTGAGCATGCGTCGAATTGTTTCTGAGCATTGCATTGCAATTTTGCGCATCGGAATTGCCACAGACGACCGCATTTTTGGATAGGAACATTTCCCGACCGAAAAATTGAGAGCATGCTCTCAATCTTTTGCTGGCTGGAATTCGGCCAGCAAAAAAACGATGGAGCATACACACGGTCGCATTTTCCAATGAAAAATTATCATCAGTCTTTTGCGGGCCGAAATTCCGATGGTGTGTACGCAGCATTAGACCACCAGAGAGCATGGGAGAGGAGGCTGCTGGTCTAGCAGTGTGAAGGAGCATTTAGGAGTGGAGGATTGGGTAAGTAAAAAGTGCTTTACTAAGTCCCCTAGACATAAATGAGCAGTAAACCTTTGCAGTGTGGACATAACTTGACTCCAAGGGACGAGTTTCAGTTTTCCTGGAGTTTAGCTTTAACAGATCAAAAGAGACCAAATAGGAGAAATTCATAACGACTAAGCGCACGTGAAGTGTGCGAAACGCGTCTACCCAGCATTCTGATTCCTGTAGTTTTTGGGATGTGCAAATAAAAAGGATTTTGATCTACAGTGGTGTGCGGCCATTTCTTCTAAATTCATTGTGTGTGGAGGCGAGCCGAGGTGAGCACCTACTGCATCATTAGGCTTCCTGGTCTCACCTGGAGCGGCGGGTGTGTCTTTTTACATAGGAGAAATTCATTGTTGGGAGTTACATAAATGTTAAACATTGAATGTGGATTTAGAAAACTCTGTCCTAAAACTTTTTACATAACTTTGACTTTCTCTTCCAACATCTGATCTGATATATTGACTCCGACAAGCCTGTCAACACATGCCCATATACCAAGAACATTTGCAGTTTATCCTAACACTGCTGAGTTATGAACTTGACCATTTCATTCTTGGTATTGGCAGTTAAACCTGGAACCCTCAGTTTAACTTAGGAAGCTGTCATGACTCAGTTATTTCCTAAAGAATTGTAATAGGAACCGATGAGTCCAGGTCCAATGTTCCATGGATTTTAACGGGGCTTTTGTTTACAATGGCCATATTAAACAGTCACCTCCGAAATATTTACAACCGAAAGCCCCAAGGTACAGTCAGTTTGTTATGGATCAGTAGGCTCGGGGAAGACTGTAGAACAAACATTTCCGCAATTCAAATTTCTGTTTTTCTTTGATTACTACCTATGCAGAAGAAACTGTTTTTCTTAAATTTGCACTGAGATCATATATACCTTGCATGATGTAATTCTACATTTTAAGTACTGTGCCAGCTGTTACCAAAATATATATCTACAGGATAAGATCCCATTACGACAACCTTTATTTTTACCTTCAGCATATGAATTTGGACTTGGGCCAGTGGTTCTGTCTATGCTGGCCAATTCTGAGGCTAACCATGATTCAAAATGTAAATTCTGTTCATTATGTTCACAGCATGGCACCGGTTTTATTTATTTAGCCTGTTCTGCCTTTTCCTCTACAAGATCTTCTTGACGATGATGTCTTAAACTGCTCATTGTTGATTTAAAAATGGAAATGGGACAATTGAGGCTGGATTCACCCTCATGCGTTACGTTGAGTGCATTTTTGAGGTGTCCTTTTGAATTACCTGATGTGTTGACAGATATTGTCATATCTATCCAAAGCCCTTATAATGCACATTGATTAATGAAAGAAAAGAACAGTGCTTTTTTTGACTAATACATGTCAATGTGCTGCATACTGTATACATGAACAAACACCATTACAAACATTGGAAAACCTCTACATATGCATTAATGTGTGCTAAATTGCACATTTTGACACAAAGGTGTAAATGGGCCTCAAGCCAAAAAGAGGGTTAGAAAGATCCCTGAAGGGTTTTCCAAAACGATGATTTTTTTCATGGATCACCTAAAAGGGAAACAGAGTAGGAAAAAGTCAGACACATTAGGGTAAAATAAGAGGTTCTTCAGGAGTCCTAGATGTGAGCATGGGAGGAGGTGACGAAGAAACTAAAAAGCGTGAAGTCTTGGGAGGAGTGGGGGGATTGTTTAAGTGATATTTTCCTTGGGGAAGGGGAGGGAGATAAAGTTGTAGGTGACACTGAAGGAACCCTTAGACCCAGTGGTGGCCGGCAGAGACGGCTCTCTAATTAGGCAAATTAGGCCTTTGCCTAAGGCCTCGCAATCCAAGGGGCCTCGCAAAAGCCTAATTTGCCCGTAGCTCAATGTCCCCAGGATAGTCATAGTCAGAGTCCCGGAATGCCCGTGGGGTGTCTTGGTTCCCACGAGCAACGCTTCGTATGGCAGCCGCAAAGTGGCATCTCTCCCCGGCTGACACACACACATACGGAGCTCTGTGCACTGACCCCGCCCCCTCCTCCTCCTGCTGTGATGTTTTGCTGGACACAGAGGAGGAGGCGGGGAGGAAGCATGGCCATGCAGCTCTGCGGGACAGCGCTGATCTGAGGTCTTTATTAATGGGCTAAAAGTGAGACTTGGGGGGGGGGGGAGATAAACATACAGTACACTTGGAGTGGTTTGGGGGAGAGGATATATGGACACGTTAGGATTGTAGAAGACTTGGTGCTATAAAGGGGGATGGATATGAAATCCATCCCCCTCACATCCCAGCACAAGTCTGTCCACCTCCCAAAGAACCCCCTATCACATATCATCCCCCCCCCCCAATCAAAGAGTTGCTGTAGTGTTTGGTGGCTGCTGCAGCAATGTTAGAGTTTGCTTGTCAATACCAATCTCTGACTGTCTCCTGTTTCCATCTCTGCAATCTCTGACCATCTCCTGTTTTTATGTCTGCAATCTCTGACTGTCTCCTGTTTTTATCTCTGCAATCTCTGACTGTCTCCTGTTTTTATGTCTGCAGTCTCTGACCATCTCTTGTATCATGTCTTCAGTCTCTGACCATCTCTTGTATCATGTCCGCAGTTTGACCATCTATTGTATCATTTCCGCAGTCTCTGACCATCTTTTGAATCATGTCTTCATTCTCTGACCATCTCTTGTATCATGTCTTCAGTCTCTGACCATCTCTTGTATCTTGTCTTCAGTCTCTGACCATCTCTTGTATCATGTCTTTAGTCTCTGACCAACTCTTGTATTATGTTTGCAGTCTGACCATCTCTTGTATCATTTCCGCAGTCTCTGACCATCTCTTGTATCATGTCTTCAGTCTCTGACCATCTCTTGTATCATGTCTTCAGTCTCTGACCATCTCTTGTATCATGCTCACAGTTTCTGACCATCTATTGTATAATTTCTGCAGTCCCTGACCATCTCTTGTATCATGTCTGCACAGACCTTTTTTTGTATCATATCTGCACAGCCTCTGACCATCTTCTTTATTGTGTCTGCAGTCTCTAGGGGGGGGTGGGGTTTACAGAGGAGTCAAGAGCTGGAGCACTGCTAGGATGGGGGTCACAAGAGGAGTTGGACTTGTGTGGAGTGCGTAGAGGATAATATAGGATGAAACTAGAGCCACCAAGCTGGAGCCCAGAGAGGACCGTCTGGCTGAGCCCTGTACGGTGCACCTGAGAGGAGGTCAGTGACAGCGCTGCAAGGATAGTCTGATGGGGGTCAATGATGTAAGGGGGAGTGAATACAGTAAGGTAAGGGGGCACTGATATAAAGGTTCCCCTTTATATTAATAACCCCCCTTTTACCTTAGTGTATTCACTCTGCGGGTGGTCTGTGGTCACCAGCGTATTCCCCACATTGGAGTTCTCATTTTAAATGCAAGTTAGAACTCCACGGACCCTGATAAAAAGGGGAACTCTGATGTAAATGGGAATGCTGTGCACTCTGATATAAGGTGATCTCTGGTCACCAGAGCCCCTCTTACTTTAGAGTTCCCCCTTACTCCAGTCTGCAGCATTGCTCCTTACATCAAATTTGTAAGGGGGAATCTTGCAGACTCTGATGTAAGGTGGAACTCTGTGCTGGATTATATTAACATGAGCTTTATGTGAATGAAGAAATATGATTTTTTACTTTTATTCTACTACTACACATTACTAGTAGCAGCTGCACAAATTGTATTTATATTTGTGTGCATGTAATATATATGTTTAATGATAATTTGCTAGAGAAAATTCTAGAAACTGTGAAATTATAGTTCATAGTGTTTAAGGCTTTTAATATATACAATTTATACAGTTCATTTTTATCGCTTGAATTATTTTTCCCATTATGGGTGTGAGTGGGGCCTCACGTCTAGGTTTTGCCGAAGGCCTCACAAAGTCTAGAGCCGCCTCTGGTGGCCAGGCGCAGTTCCCAAAGTTAGTTTGCAAATAAGAAATCTTAATCATAGAACAATTTATTTTTAAATAACTGATAAAATTACTAATATTTTTTAACATCTTAATGTTAAAAAATGTTAGTCATATTATCATTTATTTAAAAAAAAATATTTTGTACAAGCATGTGATTCGAGCCTGAGGCTCTACTTGGCTTGTTTTAGGTTATCCCCTGCGCCTCCAACCCTCCCACTTCTGATTTTAGCAAATCAATATTCACAATCACTCCTGGTTTCCGGCTTCTCGTCCCGGCCAATCAGGAGGCTGAAGATTTGGAACCCGGAAAGAATACGAGGTTAACACGGAAGCCATCGGGTATTAGGGGAGCCGTGACAGCTGGAGGGCCCCGTTTGTAGGTAAGTCTCAGGGCGTCCTCTGGTGAGTGCGGACCTGGAGGGGTTTGTTTGTGCCCACCCCCCCAAAACATTTTTAGCACCAGCCGCCACTGCTTAGACTTCAGATCTGAAGGCGCAGGAGGAGAACCAGTAAAGAGTCTTGGAGATCAAGGGAATGGAGGGATTTGAGGAGGAGCAGGTGGTCAACCAGGGCTGGACTGGGAGACAAAAATTTGACCCTGGACTTCATCCAGACTGGCCCACTTTGACAGGTCTCTCCCATCCTGGCCGGACAAACCCCCCCCCCCCCCCCACTAGTGATTAGCTGCTCTACAATATTTCTCTTATAGGCAGTACCAGTGGGGAAGCTAGACTTTATTTCACCCGGGGCAAAGAATCAGTTTGGCGCTCCTCCCCCCAATGGGACAAGATTAGGCAGGAAATTGAGAAACTCCCAGACCATAGCTGTTAAGTCAGCTGTCTGTCCCTTCCCCCATGCTCTTCTGTTCCCCCCAGTGCCCCTCTGGTCCCCCCCATGCTGCTCCTCTATTTCCCCCCCATGCTGCTCTGGCCCCCCATGTGCTCTGCTGGTCCCCCGCAAGATCCTCTGGTCCCCCATGTGCTTTGCATGCTCATCTGGTCCCCCGCATGCTCCTCTATTCCCCCCCATGCTACTCTGGTCCCCCATGTGCTCCTCTGGTCCCCCCATGTGTTCCGCTGGCCTCCACGTGCTTCTTTGGTCCCCCACATGCTCCTCTCCCTCCGCATGCTGCTCTGGTCCCCCATATGCCCACCCCCCCATGCTGCTTTGGTCCCCCACATGCTCCTCTCTTTCCTACCCCCCCATGCTGCTTTGGTCCTGCTCTGGTCCCCCATATGCTCCCCCCCATGCTGCTCTGGTCCCCCATATGTTCCTCTCCCCCCCCATGCTGCTCTGGTCCCCCATATGCTCACCCCCCCCATGCTGCTCTGGTCCTCCATATGCTTCTCTCCCCCCCATGCTGCTCTGGTCCCCCATATACTCCCCTCCCCATGCGCTCACCTCCTCTCCCTGTCTAGTTATGCAGCGCACCTGAATACAGACATGATGCTCAGGAGTCGTCACTGAGAAGCTCATCATACAATCGGGAAGGAGGGCTGCCAAACACAGCCGTAACATAACCTTCCTTGGCACTCGTTCTCCTGCTCTTTCCTTCCCGCGCTCTCCATCTAGATTCTCCACGGCAGAAGACAGGATGGAGAGCAGGGGAAGGAAAGAGCAGGAGAACGAGTGCTGAGGAAGGTTATGTTACAGCTGTGTGTGGCCGCCCTCCTTCCGGATTGTATGATGAGCTTCTCAGTGTCAACTCCTGAGCATCATGTCTGTATTCAGGCGTGCTGCATAACTAGCCAGGGAGAGGAGGTGAGCGTCGCGGGGGGGACAGAGGACAGGAGGGAGGCAGCGGTCCGCTGTCACTGAAACCGGCCCACTGAGCCGTCGCCCCACTGGGAAGCTCCCGGTAGTCCTGACGGCCAGTACATGCCTGTGGTCAACTGTATTAAAGACAACAGAAAGGTCTAATAGTATGAGTATTGTAGCTGGCAGCACATATTTACACTGCTATGGGCCTGCTTTGACTGACACATTGATCTGTTCATACTGATGTAAAACTGTCCTGCCACTGGGCAACTTCTATCAAACTCTCATAAGGATTCAGGAGACCACAGTGTAAAACTAGACAGCAGTAGGGCATTTTTAATGAGCAAGAACTGGCCAAAATGTACTAGAGACAGGGGCGGACTGACTATTCGGGCACTCGGGCACTGCCCGAGGGCCCCATGCCACTAAGGGGCCCCATCATGGTTGCCAGCCTCAATAAAACCAGGGACAGTATGTAAAAATCTGTGTTTTTTAAAAATCCCAAGATTATAGCTACCCCGCCTCTCCAGTACCTTTTCAGTATGTGTATTCTGTGTGTGTATACTTTATGTGTGTGTGTGTGTGTATACTGTGTATCCCCATAATCCATTGCCTGGGGTCCCCATAATCTCCTATTGCCTGGAGGCCCCATAATCTTCTCCTATTACCCGGGGGCCCCATGAGTTGTCAGTCCGCCCCTGACCAGAGACAAACAGGTCATGCAGTTGTTTTACTCTAACATGTAAAAGGCTGAAGATGACACACCAGAGTGTAAAATTGACCAGCAGACAATTTCAAAGAGCAAGGCTAGGCTCAATTTTACTAGGATAGGTACTAAACACATGCAGCGCTAAAATAAATGATAAAGATGTGCATTTACATCTAAAGACGTGTATAGCATCATCATATCTCATGAATAAGTGACAACATACTAAATACATAGCTTAAATCCTGTGTCAATGTAAGCAGTGTGTGCGGTCAGAGGGCATATCACAAATAACCAAATTTAAGAAAAAAAGTCCATTCATGTGTGATAAATCATATAGCAGTCCACAGAAACTGGAGGTTCATGGGCATATGGGGTGCCCCATCTACGCATAAAGCAGAGGCTGGGACAAACTGTGTATAAGGAGGCACTTTGCACACAGATCTTCTACAATTCCAACACAAAACTGCAAACGACAGGAGTGAATATCCTTACCAGAGGGGATGGACACAGTCACCGTACGGTGGAGTGTCATACGAACTTGAGGGATCACACGGTCCCAGAGGTGTCAGGCTGGAGAAGTCCTTAAATTTGGTTATTTGTGATATGCCCTCTGACCGCACACACTGCTTACATTGACACAGGATTTAAGCTATGTATTTAGTATGTTGTCACTTATTCATGAGATATGATGATGCTATACACGTCTTAGATGTAAATGCACATCTTTATCATTTATTTTAGCGCTGCATGTGTTTAGTACCTATTCATTTTTACACTGTTTACCACATTGTTACATGCTGGCAGCTACCACCTGCACTACCTTTTTGTAATAGCGCAATTATTTTTTGATTTTATCAATTTTACTAGAGACAATAAGCACAAGCAGGGAGTTCACTACAAGAACTAAAGTGGTGTTCCGGCCAAAATTATACTTTTTAAATAAAAATACCCCTATAATACACAAGCTTAATGTATTCTAGTAAAGTTAGTCTGTAAACTAAGGTCTGTTTTGTTAGTTTATTGCAGTAGTTTGTTATTTTATAAACTTACAGCAGGCCGTGGCCATCTTAAGTCTGGGCATCTGAAGCCAGACTGTATTTCTTCCGGGATCTCATCCTTGCAGATCTCGCACGTGCTCAGTGCAGCACAAGCAGTGTAATAGGTTTCAGGTTTCCATAGCAACGGCAGTGTCAGAGCAAGTTGCCGCCCCTTCCCAGAAGGCATTGCAAACAGGAAATGATGCGATGGGCCGCGGCCAGAGAGAAGGAAGTGAAAAATGAATACAGCAGATATACAGTAGGTGCTGAGAAGAAAAAAAAATATCCAATTTGTTTACGGTGCACAGTTTAGTGAGGGATGCTGAAGAGTTGTAAAAGTGGGTGGAACTCCACTTTAAGATGCTGCAGAATATACAGCAGTGTAAAACTGGCCAGTAGCAGGACATTTTTAATCAGGTATATTAGGTCAACATGTACTAGAGACAACTAGTACAGGCAAGACAATTTTAAAGGGCAACTCCACTTTCATGGGAAAAAAAATACTGCAAAAAAAAAAAAAAAAAAGGGTGCATATACAATTGCGTTACAAGTCATATTGTAATAAAATGTTGTTAAAAATTACCTTTCCTTTTCAATCTGCAGAGCTGCAATTTTCTATAAAATACAGATGGTGTGTGGAATGCTCCTAGAAATGTAATTTCCTGCTTGTGTGATTGGCTGACTAATTTTCCCACTGTTTTCCCACTGTGCAATAAGATACAAATCAGGTTTTGGTCATCCTTACATCCCGTGCAACAAAAATGTCATTTTTGGTGAGTTAGACCCAAAGGAATCCAAAAGGATTCAAACACTGCTACTTTCCTTGTTAGAACCCAGCAAGTTCAGCAGCTGATTGATAATTTTAAAATCACTATGATTCACATTTGCTTAGTACATGGACAAAGACAAACAAACAGCTATTTCCTCAGAATAACAAGAAGTAGAAATCTGCAGCAAAGTTTGTTAAAATCTATTTTAATATACATAGATCACCCAGAGGGGAATGTTTTTTTCTCAGCAAAGGTGGAGCTACTCTTTAATCAGCAAGGCTAGGGTCAAATTTACCAAAGACAAAGAGCACAGGCTGGGGTGTTACTACAAGAAGATGGAACAGTGTACTGGCTAGTAGCAGGTACCATTTTTTCAGGAATAATAGGCCTAACCAGTGTAAGCCTAACAATTATTTTTACTGTAGCGTTAATGGTGTGAAAATATTGGGACTGATATAATTTGAGGTGGTTTAACTGCACACTGCTTTTGCACTTATAAGTAAAATTTTTCTTTCAAATGATGCAGGTAAGTGATGTGAACATAGCCGTGGGCACAGAGTGTTCCGGGGCACACCTTAATCGCCCTGTGTGGCGCAGATTCCCCCTGTATAAACCCCTGATGTTTCACCAAAGTCCCCTAACAGACCTAAAAAAAAAAAAATGAATAGCAAAAATTAAATTGTAAAAAATAATAAAAATAAAAACTACTGACACCAATCCCTGCCCTACTGACACCGCCAGTATAAATACACATGCACACACACATGTGTGTTTGAGCTTTGAGGTGCACACCCTAATGAGATAGGCTGTGCACACCTATGGATGTGAACAAAAGGCAGCTCTGGGAATAGTATTAAGTGAATGCTGCGCTTGTAGCACCCCAAACCTAAAATGAAGCTCCCAACATATAACAAAAAAATTGAGAAAACTTTATAAAAAAATGAAGACCCCAAAACTCTACCTCTGGAAAAGCCTATTTTTTTTTAAAAGGAAGTCTTGCTGAAAAAATATTTATAAAGTTTGCTGTGGATGGGATAGCAGCTGACCACTGACCATAAACCAACCACAGAATAAAGACAACAGCTATGAATAATAAGAATAAAAAAAGCAGGAAAGGTTTTGATTGCCCAAAGAGATAGCAATCAAAATTAAAGTACCATTTCCTAACTGAATATAATCTCTCCTTTGACAGCTGTTTCTACTGTGCCTTGAAAAAGTATTCATACCCCTTGACATTTTCCACATTTTGTCATGTTACAACCAAAAACGTAAATGTATTTTATTGGGATTTTATGTGATAGACCAACACATAATTGTGAAGTGGAAGGAAAAAGATAAATGGTTTTCATTGTTTTTTACAAATAAATATGTGAAAAGTGTGCCGTGCATTTGTATTCAGCCCCCTTTACTCTGATACCCCTAACTAAAATCTAGTGGAACCAATTGCCTTCAGAAGAGTCCACCTGTGTGCAATTTAATCTGAGTATAAATACAGCTGTTTTGTGAAGCCCTCAGAGGTTTGTTAGAGAACCTTAGTGAACAAACAGCATCATGAAGGCCAAGGAACACACCAGACAGGTCAGGGTTAAAGTTGTGGAGAGGTTTAATGCAGGGTTAGGTTTTAAACAAATATCCCAAGCAGCTTTGCACATCTCATGGAGTACTGTTCAATCCATCATCCGAAAATGAAGAGTATTGCACAACTGCAAACCTATCAAGATGTGGCCGTCTACCTAGACTGACAGACAAGGCAAGGAGAACATTAATCAGAGAAGCAGCCAAGAGGCCCATGGTAACTCTAGAGGAGCTGCAGAGACCTACAGTTCAGGTGGGAGAATCTGTCCACAGGACAACTATTAGTCGTACACTCCACAAATCTGGCCTTTATGGAAGAGTGGCAAGAAGAAAGCCATTGGTGAAAGAAAGCCATAAGAAGTCCAGTTTGCCGTTTTTGAGAAGCCATGTGGGGGACACAGCAAACATGCAAAAGATGGTGCTCTGGTCAGATGAGACCAAAATTAAACTTTTTGGCCTAAAAGGAAAACGCTATGTGTGGTGGAACACTAACACTGCACATCACCCTGAACACACCATCCCCACCGTGAAACATGGTGGTGGCAGCATTATGTTGTGGGAATGCTTTTCTTCAGCAGGGACATGGAAGCTGGTCAGAGGGAAGATGGATGGAACCAAATAAAGGACAATCTTAGAAGAAAACCTGTTAGAGTCTGCAGAAGACTTGAGACTGGGGTGAAGGTTCATCTTCCAGCAGGACAACGACCCTAAACATTCAGCCAGAGCTACAATGGAATGGTTTAGATCAAAGCATATTTATATGTTAGAATGGTCCAGTCAAAGTCCAGACCTAAGTCCGATTGAGAATCTGTGGCAAGACTTGAAAATTGCTGTTCACAGACGCTCTCTATCTAATCTGACAGAGCTTGAGCTATTTTGCTAAGAAGAATGGGCAAAAATGTCCCTCTCTAGATGTGCAAAGCTGGTAGAGACATCCCCAAAAAGACTTGCAGCTGTAATTGCAGAGAAAGGTGGTTCTACAAAGTATTGACTCAGGGGGGCTAAATACAAATGCACGCCACACTTTTCACTTATTTTCACTTATTTATTTGTAAAAAATTTGGAAAACCATTTATAATTTTCCTTTCTCTTCACAATTATTTGCCACTTTGTGTTGGTCTATTACATAAAATTCCAATAAAATACATTTACATTTTTGGTTGTAACATAAATGCATAGCTCCCAACTGTCCCTGATTTTGAGGGACTGTCCCTGATTTGGAGCAATGTCCCTCATTCCTCCTCATTTGTCCCTCCATTTGGTCTGATCTATATAGATGTATAAAAAAATGCACTTTTTATCTATCAAAAAGTGTTTTCCAGCGCTAAACCTTTCATCTGATTTCTAAATTGCTGCATTTGTAAATTCCAAAAGCCAATATAAATGAATGATAGTGGTAAAAAAAAAAGCACTTGTGGGTTTAACCAATTTAGTTTTTTTGTACAATTTTCCTTTAAGGGGGCGTGACAAAGGGGTGTGTCCTATGCCTGCATACTTTTGCTGATAGGTGTCCCTCATTCCCAACTCAAAAAGTTGGGAGGTATGCAGAATGTAGAAAATTTCAAGGGGTATGAATACTTTTTCAAGACACTGTATCTTTTCCTAAAGTCAAAAAACAGCCAAGGAAAAATCCAAGGAAAAATCCAAGCTCTACTTACCGACTAGCTTGCGACCAACCAAATTATCCTTTCTAACAGTATGCGTTAAAACACAGGGGTTTAGTCTGCATAGTGAGAGCACATGCATTCTGATGGATAGATGAAGGGCAGATGGGCTGGAGGGAGCCCACCCCTCCTTAAATGTACAGGACACACTGAACACCCAGCAGTAGCACCATGGCTGCAAAGGTGTCAGTGTGTTACCTGACCTAAATCAAGCATACAAAAAGTGAGCCGCTGCCCCCATCTATAACTGGCCTATACAGCAAGGAGCATTGGAGGGCTGAATAGGCCATTTACAGATGGGGGCAGCGGCTCACTTTTTGTATACTGTATCTTTTCCTAACAGCATCTTCCAGTGCACTGACACTATGGCTGCTCTGTGCCCCCTTTTATAGCGAGTAGACTGGCTTATCCAAAATCCCCCTTATTGGTCCTTCTAATGCTGCTGGCCATAGTTCAAAGGTCATGCAGTGCATTATGGTTTTAAAAATTCTCCTAGTCAAACCTGCACATGAATTGACAAACCCGGTGCAGATTTGTCCAACTACAGCTGAGAAAGAAAGGTCTTGGATAATCTAGTCCAGTGATGGTGAACCTTGGCACCCCAGATGTTTTGGAACTACATTTCCCATGATGCTCATACACTCTGCGGTGTAGTTGAGGTGGGGGGTGGCAGAATCCCCCCATCCCAAAGCACCCTTCATGTTGAGGGCATGTAGCCTGGTATGGTTCAGGAAGTGGGGCGCTCTCTCGCCCCCCCTTTCCTGACCTGCCGGGCTGCATGCTCGGATAAGGGTGTGGTATGGATTTTGGGGGACACCCCCATGCCATTTTCTTTTTTACATTTTGACATGGAGTTCCCCTTAAAATCCATACCAGACCCAAAGGGCTTTGATATGGATTAAGGGGGGACCCAACACTGTTTGTTTTTACATTTTTGTATTGCCGGGATTTAAATGTCATTTTTTGTTCTTTTATATATGTCAGTTTTGCTGCAGCAGGCTCTATACATCGTATAGATATGTCACTTTACAGGCAGACTAATGCCTCGTTTCCACCGAGCGGATCGGTTCGGTTCGGTACGGTACGCTATTTTGGGTGTTTCCATTATGAAAGCGGCCCATACAACCGAACCGAACCGTTCCATTCAGGGTCCTGCTTCAGATGTGGGGCCATACAAAATGGAACAGTTCGGTTAGGGCGGAGCTACGATACTTTACACTGATTGGTGGACGTGTGACGCCATGACCGCATTTTTTCTAAACCCACGTATGGCCCCTTTCGGTCCCACTTGCAGTGGGAACGCTCGCCTGAATAGGCCGGACCATTCTAGGCCGTCCAAACCGATCCGACCCGAACCGATCCACTCGGTGGAAACGAGGCATAAGAGGACCCCCAGGCACTATATTTAAAGCAATTTTTCATTTTTATTGTTTAATTTCAAGCATTATTAAAATCCCTTCTGTAACAACATACTAATTGGGACTGAGATATCACCTCGACCCACCTCACCCCGGCTTCTTCTTTCTTGTCTCTCCTGTAAAAACAATCTTTTTAAAAAAAAAAAACCAAAACTGTTTGCATTGATACATGTCCCCCCAGGGCAGTACCCGGGCCCCCATACCCTTTTTTATGGCCAATAACTTGCATATAAGCCCTTAAAATGTGCACTTTTGATTTTTCAAGTTTGGGTCCCATAGACTTTATTAGGGTTTGCATACTTCCCAACTGTCACTGATCTTGAGGGACTGTCCCTGATTTGGAGCAAGGTCCCTCTGTCCCTCATTCCTCCTTATTTGTCCCTCATTTTGGTCTGATTTATATAGCTGTATATAACATGAACTTTTTATCTATCAAAAAAGTGTTATCCAGAGCTAAACCTTTCATCTGATTTCTAAATTGCTGCATTTGTAAATTCCAAAAGCCAATATAAAGCAATAGTAGTGGTAAAAAAAACACTTGTGGGTTTAACCAATCTTGTTTTTTTGTACAATTCTCCTTTAAGGGGGCGTGGGAAAGGAATGCGTCCTATACCTGCACACTTTTGCTGATAGGTGTCCCTCATTCCCATCCAAACTTTTGCGATGTTCGAGAGTTCTGGCGCAAACCTAACCGGGGGGTGTACGGCCCAACTCTAGCCACCATTTTTGTCTTGGTGTCAGGAAAACGTGTCAGAAGTGATTCATACTGATAACAGAGGAACAAAGCTGCAGACATAAATCACACTTATGCCGCGTACACACGGTCGGATTTTTACGACAGAAAATGTTTGATGGGAGACTTTTGTCGGAAATTCCGACCGTGTGTATGCTCCATCGGACATTTTCCATCGGAATTTCCGTCGCATAAAATTTGAGAGCTGGTTCTCAAATTTTCCAACAACAAACTCAGTTGTTGGAAATTCTGATCGTGTGTACACAATTCCGACGCACAAAGTTCCACGAATGCTCGGAATCAAGCAGAAGAGCAGCACTGGCTATTGAACTTCATTTTTCTCGGGTCAATGTACGTGTTGTACGTCACTGCGGTCTTGACGTTCGGAATTTCCAACCAACTTTGTGTGACCATGTGTATGCAAGACAAGTTTGAGCCAACATCCGTCGGAAAAAAAACATGGATTTTGTTGTCGGAAAATCCTATCGTGTGTACGGGGCATAAGTGCTCTTAATCGAGTACACACTATGGAGGGAAATGCTTTGTTCATATTTCATGTCTGAGGTTTACAGCCACTTTAAATAGTGAAAAGGTATGCGTGAACCAGGACAGCTTCTGCTGGAGATCTGAAGTTTGGTGCTATTTGTGATCAGTTTCATATTTGTAAAATCAGCTTTCTTTTCTAATAATGAAAAAGAATAAGACAAGTGTTAAAGGGGTTCTTATATTTTTTTTTAAGTATTGTTCAAGAATAAATGCTAGCCCAGTTTAGCATCAGGATTGGTGTGCGCATGTAACTGAAATTACTTGCAATGTATTTGTGTGGAAGGTTGTCTTTTTACACTCCTTTTAGCTTAAAAAATGTGTGTTTTTTTGTTTTTTATTTGTTGAAACAAGCAAAATTCAAGCCAAGGCAACAGCTTTTTAAAGTCTCATTCAATACCTTTTGCTCTGAAGATCAAGAAGATCAGATTACACATCCTGCAAAATCAATCACACAGGGGGGACACACACTTTCTCTCAGTACACATGAAAGGAAGTAGCCGAATTCCACTTCACTCCAGTGTTTTCTCAAAAAAAAAAAAAATGTATTGACCTTAGTGCTTGTGAAAAAAGCCTTGCCTGGATCCCCCCTCTCTGAATTGCTGCACCCAACAATAGGGTTTAAAGAATATGTAAACCCAACATTTCATACAGTATATCTGATATGTGCCTGCTGTACCATGCACTTGTATGAGAATGTATCTTGTACTGACATGCCCCTGCCCCCCTCCCCTAACAGCCATTTACTAGGAAGATGAGTGTACTGCTGTTTCTCCTTCTCCAGCTCTCTGAGCTCCTTATGCAGAGGGTATGTGATTATTTAGAACGTATTTTTATTTATATACAGTATCTCACAAAATTTAGTACACCCCTCACAATTTTGTAAATATTTTTTTATATCTTTTCATGTGACATCACTGAAGAAATGACACTTTGCTACAATGTAAAGTAGTGAGCAGCTTGTATAACAGTGTAAATTTGCTGTCCCCTCAAAATAACTCAACACAGCCATTAACCACTTGGTGTCCGCGCTATAGCCGAATGATGGCCACAGCGTGGACCTGAATTTCCGGGAGGCTGTCATATGACGTCCTCCCCTTTGCACACTCCCCACGTGCGTTGTGATCACCGAGTCACTGAGACTCGGGTGATCACAGATCCGAGTAAGGGGCCGATCCCGGCCCCTTACCACGTGATCAGCTGTCAGCCAATGACAGCTGATCACATGATGTAAACAAAAGCTTGGTAATCTTTTTTTTTTTGAGAAAAAAAAGCCGATCACCGGCTTATGTGCAAGGGACATCGGTCCCGAAGAGGAAGAGGCAATTCTGCCTCATGTGTGCCCACCAGTACCCCTTGCCAGTGCCACCTGCCAGTGCCCACCAGTGCCACCTATCAAAGCCCATGAGTGCCACCCATCAATGCCCACAAGTGCCACCTATCAATGCCCACCAGTGGTGCCAATCAGTGCCACCTAACAGTGCTGCCTATCAGTGTAACCCATCAGTGCCCATCACTGCCACCTATCGGTTTCCATCACTGCCACCTCATCAGCATACATCAATGAAGGAGAAAAATTACCTGTTTGCAAAATTTTATAGCAAAATATAAAAAAATATAAAACATTTTTAAAAAAATTCTGTTTTTTAATTTTTTGTAACAAAAAATAAAACCTGCAGATGTGATCAAATACCATCAAAAGAAAGCTCTATTTGTGGGAAAAAAATGATAAAAATTTCATTTGGGTACAGTGTTGTATGACCACGCAATTGTCATTCAAAATGCATCAGCGCTGAAATCTGAAAATTGGTCTGGACAGGAGGGCGGTTTAAGTGCCCAGTAAGCAAGTGGTTAATGCCAAAATCGCTGGCAACAAAAGTGAGTACACCCCTAAGTGAAAATGTCCAATCTGGGCCCAAAGTGTCAATATTTTGGCCACCATTATTTTCCAGCACTGCCTTAACCCTCTTGGGCATTATTATCATGGCTGCACGTTTATTACATTTTTTATTTTTTTTTTAAGTAATTAAAACAATTCTTTTAAAAATTGCCTCAAAATTATCAAGTTTTTAAGAGACATGACACAAAATTATTATACTTTATCTTTAACGTTTGATTTTAGATAACACAGAGTGATGAAATGAAGGAGGCAATCGGGTGGAGGGAACAAAACTGCAACCTACTTTATAGCTTCAGAGTATTACATCAAGCATGGTCAGTTAAGAAATCCTGACAATTATCAAGGGGCTGTGATACAAAAACTAGTGGCTTCCATATGGTCATCAGTCTGCAACACATGGATATAATTACTTTGGTCTCTGCCCTACTGAAATGAAAAACTTCAGCAAATAATGTCAAAAATATGACCTCATGGCAAATTTCATTTACTCAACCTGGTGAACTCCTCATAACCTTGAGATGTGTTCTAGATCTCGGGGCTGATAGTTTTACACAAAACATGTTTAAAACCCATAGTCATCAGAGGGGCGACCATTATCCAGGCGCTCTAAGCAAAGGACTATCTGCCACTTATCACTTTGTGGTCATTAATGAATGGATCCTCTACATCAAAGAGTTAAGAGGAAGTGACTTTTTTGACATTACAATGATTTACTTTGATGATGTTGCAGTTACGTCTTTATGGCTTATCTCAAACCTTCTGCTGTAAGCACGCCTGACGGTGTTAATGGGTCCTTGTTATTAATCAATAAGTGCTATACAAATTAGGCTTCAGGCTATGAAAGATGTTTAACACATGTACCTGTACATTTCACACCACAGCTATTTTATTCTTCATACAGGATCATTTTGCAATTTTTCAAACAGGTTTCACCCTAAGTGTCAAACTTTGCTTTTTAAACCTCATGCCAGTAGCAGCCAGACATATGTGGAAAATAAACCCAAAGATTAGAAGCTATGTGGGATCTTTAGTCCTATGCATGCCAAGGCTGATC
This sequence comes from Lithobates septentrionalis, assembly GCA_037952835.1. Classification (NCBI taxonomy): domain Eukaryota; kingdom Metazoa; phylum Chordata; class Amphibia; order Anura; family Ranidae; genus Lithobates; species Lithobates septentrionalis. Next base: position 312,939 of record JBBDGP010000412.1, read on the forward strand.
AGATCTGAACCCAGAAACTTATCTCTACGACCATGGCGCAAAAGGACCATCCCTTGTTCACTCTATGTATTATGAACTGCCATGCCGTAGAGCAGGTAGGCAAAGATATAACATTTCTGAGTGTATACAACACCAGCTTGTATACTAGTTTGTCTATAGCTCCCAACTGTCCCTGATTTTGAGGGACTGTCTCTGATTTGGAGCAATGTCCCTCTGTCCCTTATTCCTCCTCATTTGTCCCTCATTTTGGTCTGATCTATATAGATGTGTATAAAATGCACTTTTTATTTATCAAAAAAGTGTTTTCCAGCGCTAAACCTTTCATCTGATTTCTAAATTTCTGCATTTGTAAATTCCAAAAGCCAATACTGTATAAAGGAATAGTAGTGGTAAAAAAAAGCATTTGTGGGTTTAACCAATCTTGTTTTTTTGTACAATTCCCCTTTAAGGGGGCGTGGCAAGGGGTGTGTCCTATGCCTGCATGCTTTTGTCGATAGGTGTCCCTCATTCCCATTTCAAAAAGTTGGGAGGTATGGTTTTGTCTACCATTGGAAAGAGAATTGGGTAAAAGTGGTAATTCTTTGTATTGTATCATTTCAGCAGTGAACCTAAATATAAACCATGGCCTCCTTATCAAATCAGAGTACAGTTCTTCATGCTTAAGGGTCAAACAAATCTTAATGTCTAAGCCCAATTTTGCAACTTTGACATGTGTTAGTAAAACCGTACATATCATCACAACTACTTTGTGCATCCAGGTGGATTATACCTTGTATTTTTCAGGACAAATTGGGCTTTTATTTGGTGGTAAATGGTAATGGATACCTCCTGATTTTTTTTTAATTATCAAAGGAAAACTGGCTCAAAATAGTAAAAAAAAATGAAACATTTTTATTTTTTAATCACTTCCGGACTGCCCGCCGTCGTTTTACGTCGCTACTTTGAAAAGGAATACCGTTGTTATGGTAGCAACTAGCTACCTTAACCCCAATATCCTCTTCAAGAGCAGGCAGTCCGCTTCAAGATAAAAGTGGTCTCTGCGGCGGATTCGCCGCAAGATAACTTTTATCGGCAGCGGGAGAGGGCCGGTGCCCTCCACCGCTTACCGGAGCCATCGGTAGCGGCGGAGGCGATTGGATCCTCTCCCTAGCCTGACATGGAGACGAGTGAGGGGAAGATGGCCCCCCACCTGTCTCCATATCATTGCAAGGCGGGAAACAACGTCAAAACGTCACTTCTGCTGATAACTCTTAAAGGGACTTTTTTTTTTTTTATTGCATTTTAATGTAAATTTGAGATCTGAGGTCTTTTTGACCCCAGATCGCATATTTAAGAGGTCCTGTCATGCTTTTTTTTCTTTTACAAGGGATGTTTACATTCCTTGTAATAGGAATAAAAGTGACCCAATTTGTTTTTTGTTAAAAGAACAGTGTAAAAATGTAAAATAAAAAGGAAAATAAATAAGAATTTTTTTTTTTAATTTTTTAACGCGTCCCGCCGAGCTCGCATGCAGAAGCATAGGTGAGTGGCGCCCGCATATGAAAACGGTGTTCAAACCACACTCATGAGGTATCGCCACGATCGTTAGCACGAGAGCAATAATTGTAGCCCTAGACCGCCTCTGTAACTCAAAACATGCAACCTGTAGAATTTTTTAAACGTCGCCTATGGAGATTTTTAAGGGTAAAAGTTTGTTGCCATCCCACGAGCAGACGCAACTTTGAAGCGTGACATGATGGGTATCAATTTACTCGGCGTAACATTATCTTTCACAATATATAAAAAAATGGGCTAACCTTACTCGTCTTATTTTTTAATTTAAAAAAGTGATTTTTTTTTCCCAAAAAAGTGCGCTTGTAAGATCGCTGATACGGTGTGACAAAAAGTATTGCAATGACCGCCATTTTATTCTCTAGGGTGTTAGAAAAAAATATATAATGTTTGGGGTTCTAAGTAATTTTCTAGCAAAAAAAATGTTTTTAACTTGTAAACACCAAATCTCAGAAAGAGGCTCGGTCCTTAAGTGGTTAATTTAATTAGTATATTTCTTCCTATTGCCATAACTTACCACCAAAGAACAAGGCAAAATAAATTCTCCCACTTCCGATGATCGCAGCGATACCACATATGTGTATGTTAGTTGTTGTTTGTACCTGTAGTAGAGCCCAGAAACAATAGTGTCCATTTTGCTTTTTCTATATCCTACCTAAAACACACTGACACAAATGCCACGCACACACGAGCGGACTTTCCGGCATACTTGGTCCGGCGTACCGGAGTCCGTCCGACAATTCGATGTGTGTGGGCTCCAGCGGACTTTTTTTTCTCAAAAGTTTGACGGACTTTGATTTGAAACATGTTTCAAATCTATCCGACGGACTCGAGTCCGGTCAAAAAGTCCGCTAGTCTGTATGCTAGTCTGACGGACAAAAAGCCACGCTAGGGCAGCTATTGGCTACTGGCTATGAACTTCCTTGTTTTAGTCCGGTCGTACGTCATCACGTACAAATCCGTCGGACTTTGGTTGATCGTGTGTAGGCAAGTCCGTTCATTCGGAAAGTCCGGCGGAAAGTCCGCCGGAAAGTCCGTCGGGCAAAGTATGCCGTAAAGTCCGGTCGTGTGTATGCAGCATAACTGACACTGATACGAATTAAAAAAAAAAAACCTGTCCAAAAAATACTGACCCTGACCTTTGGTCCTGATCTTGACCCAAACACTAACTCTGGCACTTACCTATATCAAACCTTAATCTAGTGATTTTTAAAATTTCTTTACATTTTTTTTTATTATTATTATTATTATTTTTTTCTACACACACTTTTTTTTTCTATCTCTGCAAGGAGTCCATTCACAGAGGCAGAAAACATGGGGGAAGGCTTCAAAGTGACTGATGACTGTGATAGCCAATAAGAGGCATGTTGTTAGAACGGGGCCTCGGGGGGCTTTTGGTGAGACCCTGGTCTCTGTGCTGGGAGCAAAAGGGTAAAGAAAGAGGTGCCTTCTAAGTATGAACTGTAGAAACTTTGTGTTACAATAAATAAAAACACTCACATTGAGGTTAAAAATGATCAACGTGAAGAAAATCCTGCAGCGGTGCGTATCCTTTCTCGCTGGATCAACAGGCTGTGTCACTCAGCAACCCATAGAAAGCCGTCCGCCGGCTCTGTACACTCTGTGGCTCAGATGGTAATACAGAGGAGAGGTCTGAGGCACTTGTGGACCGCAGCGGCATCTGCCATCACTGGAAGTGTTTGAAACGCGATTTCTGAGCCTGCGCACTGTCAGTGGAATGGACAGGCACGGTCCTTTGTCAAGCTGGATATGCAGGAATTCAACATGCTTTATATGGAGTCCACAATCTTGTGGTGATAGGGGGAAATGGCAGGTGATGATGAAACACAGGTGAAGAATAATATGGTCATACAGGTGGACATAATGGAAATAACATACTGGAAATAAGAATAAAAACAACAATAACAAATGTAATATACTACATATTGAGAATGGGAAAGACCACGGGAAAAAAAGAGAGGTATGGAACAATAAAAGGTGGCTAAACTAAAAATAAAAATAATGATAAAATATGTGTGATAAACCTTAAAATATTGGGAAAAAAGCATTTAGACTTGATATAAGTATTGGACATTCAGCCCATCATGGGGGATCATGAGGGGATACTAATGTGCTGCTAATTTAAGAAATAGGGACGAGGGGGCCGAATGGTGGACAGGTTCCATGTATAGTAGGGTGGTTCATTTTCTAATGGAAAAAAATAAACTGTAACATTTTTGCAGACTTTGCTTATGCCCGAGTCTGAGTGATAGATAAAGATATATATGCTAAATTTCAAGAAGATTGGATAATATTTAGAGGTTGCACACTTTGATCTGTTTTGTAAAAGTAGGCAAAAAAATATGATTTTTCAATGTTAATTACTTTTACTGGGAAAACTAGAAATCACAAACTTAAAGCGGAGCGCTGCCGAAAATTTTTTTTTTAAAAGTCAGCAGCTACAAATACTGCAGCTGCTGACTTTTAAAACATGGACACTTACCTGTCCAGGGCGCCCGCGATGTCGGCACCCGAGGCCGAAGCGTCTCTCCGTCCTCGGGTGCTGCCGCCTCCATCTTCGGTAAGGGAATCCGTAAGTGAAGCCGTGCTGCTTCACTTCCCGGTTCCCTACTGCGCATGCGCGAGTCACGCCGCGCAATAAGGATGCTCCCTGCTGCCTCTGGGACCCGTGTGTTTCCCAGCAGGCAGCGGGGAGGGAGCAGGAAGTGGCGTAAATAACCGCAGATTCTGCGGCTATCTGTACCCCCCTCCCCCCTGAAAGGTGCCAACTGTGTCACCGGAGGGGGGGAGGAATCTGATGAGTGGAAGTTCCACTTTTGGGTGGAACTCCACTTTAAAATATATTTTTAAAACTATACACTAAGATTAATAGGTAATATGATAGGCAAAAAATGTGTTATATTAATCAACTTTGAACGATGCAATCCCTTGTTTTGTTCGCTTGGTGACGACTTTTCTGTGATGCTTGACTACCCTCAACAAGAATTGTTTTTGTTGTTCATCCCTGACCCATTCGTTATACTTCTTTATCAGAGCAATTCCTCTTTCTGCGGTATCATTGACAAGACAACCCTAAAGTGGAGTTCCACCCACTTTTACAACTCTTCAGCATCCCACACTAAACTGTGCACTGTAAACGAATTGGATATTTTTAAAAAAAAATTCTCAGCACCTACTGTATATCTGCTGTATTCATTTTTTACTTCCTCCTCCCTGTCCGTGGCCCATCGCATCATTTCCTGTTTGCAATGCCTTCTGGGAAGGGACAGCAACTTCCTCTGACACTGCCATTGCTATGGAAACCTGACCTGAAACCTATTACACTGCTTGTGCTGCACTGAGCATGTGCAAGATCTGCAAGGATGAGATCCAGGAAGAAATACAGTCTGGCTTCAGATGCCCACACTTAAGATGGCCACGGCCTGCTGTAAGTTTATAAAATAACAAACTACTGCTATAAACTAACAAAACAGGCCTTAGTTTACAGACTAACTTTACTAGAATACATTAAGCTTGTGTATTATAGGGGTATTTTTATTTAAAAAGTATAATTTTGGCCGTAACACCACTTTAAGAGCATTCACATGGCTTCTTAAAGAATCACTGCAGTATTCTGTCACGTCGTGGATCCCAAACAATTCAAAGAACGTCTTTGTTTTATTAGTAACAAAATGGCTCAGGTCTTTTCCTTCAAAAAACATGTTTTTACCCTCTAATTGTTTCACTTCCTTTTTCTTTGCAGGTTTGGTTTCTAAATTTTTAGTCATATTTTCCTTAACAGCCTGAGTAATACGTTCATCCAAAAAAGCCAATCCTACGTTTGTTTCTGACAGATATGAAAGGTGTCTCTTAGCAACTGTGAGAGCACATTTTTTGACATCTGCATCTGGGTAAGTGCTCAAAAGCTGTAGCATATCCAAATCATTCTTTGGAGCCCATCAACTTACAATTGCCTCATGCCAAAAGCGAACATACAGTATATGAGGCTGACAAAATGTGCAACCCGTTTCATTCCTTCCAATTGTCGTTGAGGAATATTCAACTGTTTAGTGAAGAGGACAATTTTAATTGCATATATTGCCTTTGCCATCCACCTTGCTTGATGCAGTGCCCCTGGGATCCTGAAACTGAAGTCGTTTTTAGACCAACCTTCTAGGTACAGGAGTGAGAGTTGTAATAACTATTTGTAGTCTTCTCTTGGATGACTTCCATCTTTTAGGACATGTTTTTGGATGTAGTTAACCATTTTCACTCGTTTTTCTTCTAGAAAGTCTTGAACGGGACTTTCTTCATCCAGCATTGTTGTATATGGCTTCTTATCAAGTGAAGCTCACAGACTTGGCTTTGATAAAAGTGATCAATGTGTGCAACCCCTAAATATTATCCGATCTTCTTGAAATTTGGCGTATATATCTTTTACATCACTGAGACTCGGGGCGTAAGCAAAGTCATATGAAAATCACATCTTTGGAAAAATGAAACACCCTAATGTATAGGCAATAACAACATGATGATCTAGAGTCATGTGCATGGGTAAATAAGGTAATGTAGGGATCAGTATATATATAAAAAAAAAAAAAAAAACTGACAGGGGCACTGGGCATGAGATTAGTAAATAATGAACTGTCTGTGGTGTACACATATATTGATGAGAGTATGTGTGATGGCCTGAAAATAGTTAAAGATCTAGACTGCTAAAGAGAGAAATTATGTATGGCAGATATAAGATAAATGGTGAGAGGGGCCACAAACCCATGGTGCCAGCCCAGTGGTGTATTTAGGTCTTGTGCTGCCCTAGGCCTGACTAAACTCGTGCACCCCCTAATTTAAATATGACCCACCCCTTCCTGTCAAGGCCACACCCCTTGCTGTTTAAGACCTGCCCTGAAATTTTCAATTGGGGACACTAGCTCTGAGGGCCTGGGGGGGGCAATGGATTTCCTTAAGTTGCATAGATTTCCTCTCACTTCCTGTTTGGCTATGGGGCAGGAAGTGAAGGGAGATCTCTGCAATGGGACAGGGATGGTAAAAAAAAGCTGACAGGGGCTATAACCCTCTCTTATTCTATCCAAAAAAAAAAAAGTGTTGACTATAGTTCTACTTTAGGCACAAATTTCTGATAATTTTAGGAGAGGACTAAGAAGATATAACCATGCCAATGGTGCAGCAGAAACATAGCACAGTGAGGAAGGTTTGTGGTCAAAGATGATAGGACAGTTAAAATTAGAAGTGGCGCCCCCCCCCCTCCCACAGTTGCGGAATGCCGGCTGCCCACATAATGGAAGCAGTGTGGCTGCTTTGTGGGGGCACTAGACTAGTTTGACTCTTAGCCCAGTCCGCCCCATAAGACTGGCGCTACACTAACAGTGTAGCGCAAGCCGGCGGGGACTCTTTCCCTGCTGCCCCCCTGCAAAGTGCTGCCCTATGCCTGGGCCTTTTTGGCCTAGGCCAGGATACAGCATCGTGCCAGCCACAAGCCTGGCTTGGCAGCATGGAGACAGGTCTCTTGAAAACCATCAGGTAGGGAGAGGAGGGGGGGTTGGGGGGTTAGGGGAGGGGAAGTGAAAGGGGAAGGAAAATTACAATTAACGTAAAAAAGTGTATCCTGGACAAAATACTAATGCCCCGTACACATGAACGGACATTCCGACAACAAAATCCATCAGATTTTTTTCAGACAGATGTTGACTCAAACTTGTCTTGCATACACACGGTCACACAAACTTGGTCGAAAATTCCGAACGTCAAGAACGCGGTGACGTACAACACGTACAACGAGCCGAGAAAAATGAAGTTGAATAGCCAGTGCTGCTCTTCTGCTTGATTCCAAGCATGCGTGGCACTTTGTGTGTCGGAATTGTCTACACACAGTCGGAATTTACGCGAACGGATTTTGTTGTCGTAAAATTTTAGAGCCAGCTCTCATACTTTGTTTGTCGGAAATTCCGATGGAAAAAGTCAGATGGAGCCCACACACAGTCGAAGTTTCCGATAACAAGCTCCGATTGCACATTTTCCGTCGGAAAGTCCGATCGTGTGTACAGGGCATTACAGGTACCGAACCTAAAACACCCACCACCCTAGTGGCGAAGATCATCCAACCACCTAAAAAATATTTATATACAATATCAAGGTGATCCTGTCCACCATCTGGCCCCCTCGTCTCTATTTCTTAATTACATTAAGCACATAAGTATCCCCTCATGATCCCCCATGATGGGCTGAATGTCCAATAAACTCTGAGCCACAGAGTGTACAGAGCCGACAGATGGCTTTCTATGGGTTGCCAAGTGACACAGCCTGCTGAACCAGCACGCAAGGAGATGCACCGCTGCAGGATTTTCCTCATGCTGATAATTTTTAACCTCAATGTGAGTGTTTTTATTTATTGTACCATAAAGTTTCTACCGTTTTAGAAGGTGCTTCTTTCTTTACCCTTTTTCTACATGTTTTGGAGCGTGCTCCTGCTATCCTGAAGAGGACTGCCCTGATTTATGGACCGTTTCTTCTTCACCCCTGGATATCACCATCCATCTTGCACGGTTTGCGCTCTCCCCTGATCCAGACCCATTACAATAACACAGACTCAGGTTCTCTGGCATCATTTGAACTACAGTTTGCGCCAGAACCACCCCCATTTCCTCTGTGCTGGGAGCGCCCGTGCGGCGCTCTCCCAGCACAATGGGAGATAAGCAAATATGCCCCTCCAGGGCAAAAAGCCCGGTCCAGTGAGGCCGCATATTTGTGATACGTCAGTACCAAGGGGTGAACATGTATGTCTTAGCAAAATGTAAAAAGATATTGTATAATCAGTATATTCCGGCAATACATGCACATTTTCTCATGTTTTGTCTACCTAAAAATGCAGCAGTTACAAAAAAAAAACAAAAACTTTTGATCCTGAGGGATATCCAGTTAGCTCTTAAAGTGATACTAAAGAGAGAAATGTTATTTGCCATAATTCCTCTAAGTACCTTATTCCTGTAGCGCTGTTGTGTGGTCACATGATCTTTCCCTGTTCTTTGGTATCTGCAGGGAAAGATCTTTGGGAGGGGCTTCTATTACTCTGCTGACTCTGCATGTGAGTCTAGTCTGTGTCTTCACAGCCCTGATTGGTGCTGTGCCAGTCACGTGATTTAAAAAAAAAATTAAAAAAGTTTCAGAAGAGCAATTCAAATAAGATTATAACTCTCAAAAAACTGCTTTTTTAGCTCCCCATACCAATCTTTATTGAACATCAATTTTTTTTTTTTTTTTTTTTGTGCATTAACCACTTCAGCCCTGGAAGGATTTGGCCCCTTAATGACCAGGCCATTTTTTGCGATACGACACTGCGTCAATTTAACTGACAATTGCGCGGTCGTGCGATGTTGTACCCAAACAAAATTGATGTCCTTTTTTCACCACAAATAGAGCTTTCTTTTGGTGGTATTTGATCACCTCTGTGGTTTTTATTTTTTGCGCTATAAACAAAATAAGAGCAACAATTTTGAAAAAAACTGAATATTTTGTACTTTTTGCTATAATAAAGATCCAAAAATAAAAATAAAAAAATAAAAATTTCTTCATCAATTTAGGCCGATATATATTTTTCCACATATTTTTGGTAAAAAAATCACAATAAGCGTATATTGATTGGTTTGCGCAAAAGTCATAGCGTCTACAAAATAGGGGATAGATTTATGGCATTTTTATTATTATTTTTTTTTTTTACTAGTAATGGCGGCGATCTGTGATTTTTATTAGGACTGAGACATTGCATAGCATTAGTGTTTAAAGTTCACTGGCAGGGAAGGGGTTAACACTAGGGGGCGATCAAGGGGGCAATCAAGAGCTTAAATGTGTTCCCTATGTGTGTTCTAACTGTGGGGGGGAATGTGGCTGACTAGAGGAGGAGACAGATCGTTGTTCCTACTTGGTAGGAACACACAATCTGTCTCCACTCCCCTGACAGAACCAGGATTTGTGTGTTTACACACACAGATCCTGGTTCTCGCTCTGTCACAAGCGATTGCTGGTGCCCGGCGGTCGTCGCACCCGCCGGGGCACACGCATTGGATCTGGGGACACGCTGCGGGCACTACAGCATCCTAAAGAACCGACGTACAGCTACAATGGCTCACGCAGGAAAGTCAACCTGCCACAGTATAACTGCGGCGTCTGGTCGGGAAGGAGTAATATGGTGTTGGCCGAGTCAAAGATGACTAGCTTTCATTTTGCTGATTCGGCATCTGTATCCAAGGATTTTTTTTTATTTTACAGGCATTATTAATTACATTTGATATATTTACTGTCCCTGATTGGAGGGACTGATTTGGAACAATGCCCCTCTCTCCCTTTTTCCTCCTCATTTGTACTTCATTTTGGACTGATCTATACAGTTGTATTTAAAATGCACTTTTTATCCTTCAAAAAGTGTTTTCCAGAGCTAAACCTTTCATTCAGTTTTTTTAATTTCTGTATTGGTAAATTTAAAAAAAACAGCATAAAGGAATAGTGGTGTTAAAACAAAAAAAAAGCTTGTGCGTTTAACTAATCGTATTTTGTAATTATTCTCCTTTAAGGGGCGTGGCAGGGGGTGTGTCCTATGCCTACCTACTTTTGCTAGTATGTGTCCCTCGTTCCCATCTCAAAAAGTGGGGAGGTATGTACTTAGTACTGATTTATATTAAAAAATAAGCTTTTTTTGTGAGTCTCTTATTGAATGTAATCATTTAGCAAACTATATTCCACCCCCATAAGGTTTAGCAATAGGAGGACATGGAGGAGGAGGGAGGGAGGGGAGTGTCACTGTGTATAGCACAGATGTGACATGGGAAGAAAGGTATACAGTCACCATATACCACGGATACTCACAAACAATGGTGAAGGTATACATCACACATAGTCATATAAACTTCAATAAGGACATTACCAACTGAAAGAATTGCATGTTTGTTCATTTCACAGATATTGTATACATTTCAAGTTTTTGTGTGTATTTATTTGTGTCCATTCTTGAGACACAAGGTTTTGTTGTTTATATTATTGCACAGGAATTATTATCACTCAATATATGTAAAGTTGGTTTATTGGTTTTGGCTGACAGCGCATCATTACCTATCTTTATACAAGTCCCATCATGTCTCTGCCTGAGAGAGTCATGCTGGTAACTGTCAGCCTTGCAATACCTCATGGGACTTGTAGTTTTGCAACAGCTGGAGGGCTGCCAGATCGAGACCCCTGACCTAGAGCATGTGTGTAGGAAGCTTTAAAGACATGAGTGATGAACAAAGTCACTAAACGACCCATAAGCAATGACAATTGTCCAGTTACCTATTTATTTACTGAGTACAAAATTTTATTGCGGATTAATAGTTAATTGGTCAAACCTTCCTATATATCCAAAAGGATGTGAAAACCCTCACATTACTGAATTCAGGTGTTTTCAGCACTGGGTACTGTTAATACTGCAGCATACAAACTTTAACAATTCAGGCTGACTACAGCGTAGCAGCAACACTAAATTTAATCTAGGACAGGATTTGTACACTAAGTACCAAAAGTGCTAATTTTAAAGGCTTATATGCAAGTTATTGCCATAAAAAGTGTTTGGGGACATGTTTCAATGCAAAAAAAAGTTTTAAAAACGGTTGTTTTTTTGGGAGCAGGGATTTTAATAATGCTTAAAGTGAAACAATAAAAATGAAATATTCCTTTAAATATCGTGCCTAGGGGGTGTCTATAGTATGCCTGTAAAGTTGCGCATTTTTTCCATGTTTAAAGGAAAAAAAGTCATTTAAAACTGCTCGTGGCTGTAATGAATTGTTGGGTCTCGGGAATATAGATAAAACTCATTGAAAAAAATGGCATGGGTCCCCCACCCCGTCCATTACCAGGCCCTTTGGGTCTGGTATGAATATTAAGGGGAACCCCGAACCAAAACCCCGAACCAAAATTAAAAAAAAACAATTGCATGGGAGTCCCCCCAAAATCCATACCAGGCCCTAACACTGCTCCCGAAAAAAACGGACGTTTTTAAAACTTTTTTTTGCATTGATACATGTCCCCTGGGGCAGGACCCGGGTCCCCAAATACTTTTTACGCCAATAATTTGCATATAAGCCTTTAAAATTAGCACTTTAGAATTTTTCATGTTCGTGTCCCATAGACTTTAACGGTGTTCGTCTAAATTTTTTGCCTGTTCGCAAGTTCTGGTGCAAACCAAACCGTGGGGGTGTTCGGCTCATCCTTAATATTAGCATGAACTCTATCATGAATCATAATAATCAGCTAGGGCCAGATAGTAAACATGCCTTCATATACTATCCAAATGGTATCAAGGGAAAAATAAAACAACTGAATAATGATCCCAGAGTCAGGAAGTCAGGATGTAATGCCCTGTTCAGAATCTGATATCACTTGAATATTTCAGATCATAAGTGCAGTTAGGGAATTTTTTAAAAAATACCCCCCCGCTTGTCATGTCCTAGAACTGAAACTAAAAGTGCTCCCAGTACCTGCCCAGCCCACTTCCAGTATAGATAGGCCCCTAAGACCCAGAGGCCTTGTGCAAATTTACAGCCTGAACAAACAGTTTGCTTTGAGGTGTATATTCTGCAAACTAAGAACTCTGTGCTTAGTTAAAAAGGGAACTGCAGTCTGCTCACATAATTTGTAATAAAAAGATCTTTGCCATTCTGAAAAAATGTCTGAAGGTCCGCTTTAAGTTCTTTTTCAGAAATTCACTTTCTGTACAAAAAAAAGTGAAATCCTAACTGAATACCAACACTTCCAATTTGTTTGAAGTTTAATTCAAATCAAATCCTTTGTGATCACTTTATATTAGTTAGATTCAACATACACATCTTTCTGAGCCTGTCAACTTAATGTGCTTCTGATTTATAAGCTCAGAGTTACATCATTTTCCTTTGCCAGCCTTGCTTTAGGAAGTGGGAAGATAGAGAAGAGAGAGTTTACTGTGCTTCTCTTGGCAGAAAATGAAACGTTTATACAGAAAAATAGGAAAAATGGACTGATAATATTTGATTTTGTTTATATTAATGTGCATTTATAGAAGTCTATTCTTCAAGAACATGGACGGGTTGTTAATACTATGGATGAGCCAAACTGCCTTGGGTGCGGTTCGAGCAGGGTTTGGCGGACATCAAAGAAGTTCAGATGCTGAACCCAAACTCTGTTAAAATCAATGGAATACAAATCTGTCAAACAAAACCCGTCTCTGGGTTAATAAGCAAAGGGTTATCAAAAAATAGCATTGGGGTGGGAGGGGGAGAGAAGTGACACTGCCCTGGGGAAGATGTGGCAATGCAAAAAAAAATATTTTTGGCCAGGAGCAGTGACTTTTTAAAGTACTGATATTAGCAAAGGAAACATTTTTTAAAGTGGTTGTAAACCTAGTTACACCACTTGTACCTACAGGTAAGCCTACAATAAGGCTTACCTGTAGGTACTGGAAATATCTCCTAAACCTGCACAGTTTAGGAGATATTTACCATATACGCTTGCGCCGACCCTCCAAGCCATTTCTTCCCTAGCAAGTGCCCTGACTGACGACTCCAGCACGCATGTGTAGGAGTGACATCACGCGACTCCGGCCAGTCACATTTCTTTCCCCCGGAAGGAAGAGGACTGAAGATGGATGTGGCCACCAGCAGGGACAACGCAGGCTTTGTTTGCAGGCAAGAGGCACATAATGGGCAAGTATGCAATGCATACTTGCCCATTATGCTTTAACTTTGCAGGGGAAAGCAGGGGGAAAAAAGGAAGTAAAGCCCATCAGGGTTTACTTCCTCTTTAAATGCTGCGTAAGTCCCTTTCCCTGCTGGCTGAAAAAAAAGAAATAAGTAGCACACAGACCCCTCCGTGAGGTCCCCCTAAAAATCCATACCATAACCTTGAGTGCAGAGGCTATCTTAGCTTTCTCTCTCCTCATTGACTCAGACACAGCAGTGGGAGCCATTGGCTCCCACTGCTGTCAATCACAGCCAGTGAGGAGGGAGCGGGATGGACCTGAGCCACACTCTGTGTGTCTTATGCATGTACGGGTGCCCACATAGCAAGCGGCTTACTATGGGGTTGATAAGCGTGGTGGAGGAGCCAGAAACGCTGGAGGGAGACCCAAGAAAATGAGAATCAGGCCATTCTGTGCAAAACCATTCCACAGAGTAGGTAAGCATAACATGTTTGTTATTTTCAAAAAAATTACAGTTTCCTTCCCAAACTTCATCTCCCATGCCATGATTTAATGCTGCCAACCATAAAGTCTATTGAGCTCCTTATGCTTGTCAACTCACCCTAGTGGATGGAGCTGACGTAGGTTAATAAAATTCAGCTGAAGTTAATTGTGCACTGTGCACTGTAGCACAGTATCCTAAATCACTCTCTGTCTCTATCCAAGCACATGGCTACAGTTGTACTTTATATACTCGCCCTGCTGTACGCTATTTTACATTACATACCGCTTATCACTGCACTTTTGTGCATTACATTCTATGTTACATTCTTTACTGTTGTATACTGTAAGTTTTTCATTTTTGTAATTAGGGAAGCCTCAGATGAAGTGTTAGCACTATGTCTATATTGTGTTCATAAACAAATATTAAATGGAAGAGTTAAAAATAAATATTTGTCCACATGTTTATGCACTTTTGATTTTTCCTGTTCGGCTCCCACAGACTTCAATGAGGTTCGCCGTTTGGGTTAGAACATTTCCCCTGTTGGGGAGTTCTGCTGCCAACTGAACAGGGGGGTGTTCGGCCCATGCTTACTGATGTGAAAAGGTATTTAGCAGTTTATATATACTAAAACTATTGCATTTCCATGTTCTGTGTACTGTGGGACATCAGATATAGTGAATGCAGGGTCCAGTGACACTTTATTTTCAATAAGTTTTTATTGGTTTTTATCATAATACAGAAATTAAAGCAACTAATCAGGTAGAGTAGTTATTGTTACCAATGACCATGCATATTATTACATAAAATAAATTTGTCATGAGTACCACAACATATAAAAACTCAGTTAAGAAAATATAGGTAATGCTTAGTACATTTACATAACATTACAAGAGAGCTAACTACAGATGTTACTTTGAAACCATTCAAACCAATGGGTCCAACTTTTGTTAGTGGAAGTTATTCTATTTATTCAGGATGCAAACATACATTCATAAAAGCTATGTGTGTGAACTAACGATATCACCTCTTCTAGTCATAATGGGTCCTCTGTTTTCTGCTGTTTGTCACCATGTATGGTTATGGTGAGTCTTGCCGCTAATAGGATGTGAGTAGTCACACATCGAAGCTGGGGGGGGGGGGGGGGGTAAGTGATCAATTCCTATGTTTAATAAGGCAAGCTGTGTTGATGGGGTTATTGGGGTTTTGATAACATTACCGATTAGTGCAAAAACATCTATCCAAAATGCCAGAGTTTTGTTACAACCCCATAGGATGTGCAGAAGATTTCCTATCTCCCCACAGTTCCTCCAACATGTAGGTGCTACAGATGAGTCGTGTGCGTTTGGTTTGGGGTGATGTACCATCTAAGGTTTACCTTAAATATCAGTTCCCAAAGATTGGAAGCCCGAGTTGCTTTGTAGCCAGATATCAGTGCTATGGACCATTGGGAGGGGCTGAAAGACCTACCAATATCTCTTTCCCATTTTAGCATTCGGGGTAGTTTGGTGAAGGTGTTTTTGGCGTCTAGAAGATTGTAAAATATTAATATACCTTTGGTGTTCATGGAGGTGCTGGATAGGTATTTCCATATGTTTTCATGGACATAAATTTGTAGACGTGGATTAAGTAGTAGATGCGTTATTTGGATATGCTTAAAATAGTCAGTAGGAGGGATGGAGAATTCTTCTCGTAGCACGGTAAATGATTTAATCAAATCCTTAAGGTATAAGTCTGATAGCTATGTAATACCCTGATTTTGCCAATTTCGTATAGGAAGATCAGGGATTAAATGAGGTATTACATATATGGGCACCTGGATTTGGAAGGGTTTTTCACCTTTGTAGGCCTTAGTAATGCAGTAATTAAATGCTGGCACTGATGCATAGATGGTAGGGGAGTATTGCAAGTTACTGGATTTAAGATGGGGGTTGCTTAGTAGCCAGACCCAAAGGTCATGGCCTTGGATTTGGGTTGATTCCATATCTCTCCAAGGACAGATTGCATTGCTTGTAACCCAAAATTTGAGTTGTGATAGCATGGATGCATAATAGTAGTCTTTGAAGCTAATATATTCTGCTCCTCCTACTAATCTGTGTTTTATTAGATTGGCCCTGACGCTTCTGACTTTAGCCTTGTTCCATACAAATTTACCTAGAATGCTTTGTAGAGATGTGAAGTAGGATATAGGTACAGGGATGGGAAGGGACCTAAATCTGTAAAGGAGCTGTGGTAATTTAAGCATCTTGAAGGCAACCAGCCTGCCTGACCATGTGAGGTGGGATTTGGAGATTTTTACGAGATCCTTAGGGGGGTTATTAAGAAATGGGATGTAGTTAGCTTGAAATAAGGAGGATGCTTGTTGTGTTAGTTTGATTCCTTGATAAGCTTTTGAGTGTTTGGCCCAAATGTACGACTACTTGGAGAAGACTGCTTTTTTGATTATATTCCTAGGGGGAGTATGAATGACTTAGTGGCATTCACTTTATAATAGGATATTCTGCTAAATGTTTCAAGGGTGTTCCTTACCAAAGCCAAGGAAGAACTGGGACTAGATAAAATGAGTATTACATAGTCAGCAAATAAGTTTATTTTATGTTCTTGTGGTCCAATTGCTAGACCTTTGATTTCTTGTGTAGATCTAACTTTTTCTGCTAATTGTTCCATCATTAGGTTGAAAATTAGGGGTGAGAGGGGGCACCCTTGTCTTGTTCCGTTTGTGATGCTAAAGGTTGTGGATAACATAGAGGAACAGTAAACTTGAGCTGAGGGACAAGAGTATAATGCTAATATTTCCAATAGAATATGGCCTTAAAAAACAAATTTCTTCAGTGCCTGATTTAAGTATCCCCAGTGAACTTTATCGAATGCCTTCTCCGCGTCCAAAGATAGGAGCAGAGAAGGCACCCCACAGGATCCAGCATGGTGGATAATATTTATCATCCTCCTAGTGGTGTCAGAAGTTTGCCGCCCTTTTGTAAAACCTGACTGATCCAGGTGAACTAGATTTGGGAGAAGATTGAATAATCTGCTGGCTATTACCTTCACATACAGTTTAGTGTCATGGTTAAGGAGAGAAATTGGACAAAAATTTTGGGGGGTAGAGGGCTCCTTCCCTGGCTTCGCCAAGGTGATGATCAATGCTTTCAACATTTACTGAGGAAACGAGGCAGAGGAAGCAGCTTCATTGAACATAGGAGTAATATGCCCAATAAGTAGGATTTTGAACTGTTTGTAATATTCCCCTTCAAAACCGTCAGGTCCGGGGGCTTTGTTGTTTGGTAAGGAATCAATGGCTTTTCATATTTCTGAAGATGTGAATGGGGCGTTTAGGGTAATCAGCTGGGCATCAGATAATTTGGGGATTTGGACAGAATCTAGGAATTCCTGGATAGAGGAATTATCAGGTTGGGCTGTAAGCTTGTAATCCTTCAGGTTATATAGGTTGTTGTAAAATATACTGAATGTGTTTGCAATAGCTTGTGGGTCAGTTAGCTTTTGCTTAGTGGTAGGGTGATAGTGGAAAGAGATATGAGTTTTGGAGAGTGATGTTCTTTAATTTGGTGGGCTAGTAGTTTCCCCGATTTATTACCACAAGCATATGAATGCATTTTTAGATGCTTTTGGGTTTTCTCAAACCTCAAAATCTAAAAGGAGTGAACGAAGTTCAAGTCGCAGTTTGATAATTTTAAGTTTTATGTTCTACTGTGGGACTCTGTTTATTGAGGGAGTCTGTGGTCTGAATGTCGGATAATACCTCTTCAATGCACTGCCTCCTCTGCCTTTTATTCCATGCTCCCAACTATATAAAGTAATGAGGCTAAATAGGACTTGGTTTGTAGAATGCGGGTGTTCATTCTCCAAAGGTAGGCTGGAGATGATGAAAGGTTGTCTTTAATGGTAATGCATATTGGGGAATGATCCGACCAGGAGGTAGGGAGGATGGACGATCATGAAACTTTTTGTAAGGTCCACTGGTCCAGCAAAAAGAGGTTGATGCAGGAGTACGAGTTATGACAGGGGGAGAAAAACGTGTAGTCACACTCTTCCACGTGTTGACATCTCCAGACATCGAACAATCTTAAGTTAGACATCATTGGGCTTAAGGCAGGTTTGCCACACTTAGGGTGAGATGTGGAATCCATGTGGGGGTCCAGCGTGATGTTGATATCACCGCACCACACAATTGCACCTTGTTGAACAGTGAGAACTTTTTTGTGTAACTTGCGGATAAATCTCAATTGGTGGATGTAGGGAGCATAGACAGATACAATGGTGTATTGGGAGTTGTTGATAGTTCTTACTACTATAAGGTAGTGTCCTGCTGGATCCTTAATGCAGGAATGTAGTTGGAAGGAGAAAGAGTTTTTGAAGGCTATCAAGGTGCCTTTCTTTTGATGTGGGGCATTAGCCGTAAAGATGACAGGGAAGTTTCTGTTATTACATGAAGGAGGATTAGACTCGGAGAAATGGGTTTCTTGAGCACAAATAATGTCACAATTAGTATGTGATGCTAACTTCCAGAAGGATGATCTTTTAGCCGGGTGGTTTAGACCATTGACATTGATCGACAGGATTTTATGGTCATGTTGAGGAGGCAGCGGTTACGGAGAAGAAGTTAAGAGTTTGTAGGGTATGATAATTCTTGGTACTTAAGCAGAACAGATGCCTCAGATTATTGGGGTAGAGGCACTTAATGTGTCTCGTGTGAGTGATGATCTTAAAGTACAGAATTTCAATTGGTAATGTTTAACAACCTAATGCAGTTGCTATGATGAACTGATGAACGTAAAGAAAAAAAAAAGTAAACAAGAACAACTCTAGGTCAACGTCTAGATATCGCTTCCTGTGAATAGGCACAACCAGTGCCAAGGAATGCGAGGTTGGGGGTAAAGAGTTCACTAGACTGAGTGTGAGCGGGAAACACGTTAGGCTACTTTGTGCAGACATCCCTGTGTCAGTTAGATAGTTTGACGGTTCCTGTTGGATCTTTGTGGTAACGGCTGATTTTGCCGGTCCCTTCTATTGCTTTGATCCATAGGAGTTGCTGCATATGTATCAGGGATAATGCCCCAATCTTGCAGGAGGCTTAATCCATTTTGGACCGAGGTTACCATGTGCTTTGAACTGTTATAAGTGATGGAAATTTTAGCTGGTGCTACCCATTTGTACTGCACGTGATTATTGCGTAATAAATAATGATATTTGAAGCGCTTCACAATGTGCATGAAAATGAATATATAAGAATAAATATAAATACTCAAATAAATCCAGCGGTGAGTAAAAATTCCTAAAAAATCCAGCAATCAAAATAGTGCAAAATTATAAAAAATTAGTGACACCAAATGTGTAAAAAAATTCACATAAAAAATCCACATAAAAATAAATATATAGGGATGTATTCAGAAGGTTCAATTATACAGGTGTAGAATCCTGATTGGTATAGAGCTTTTGATCACTAGCAAAGCTGTTTAAAAACACTTGCTTAATTAAGGTGCTCATTGACCTTTATAGTAACAATGTGTTTTTTTGCTTCTGTTCACAACCAATGTGAGAATCATAAACAGGTTTCATTAGACAGGCAGATAAGAGAAAAAAACAATCATTGTGCAATAGTTAGGATACCAAGGTACACAGGCAAACTTCAATCCACTCACGTGTGCCTTATAATGATAAGGCATATGCAGGTTTTTACTATAGCAGTCAGCCGCCTTAGACAGGAGCAGATTCAGTGCAGTACACTGTGTGATACTGCTGATCTGCACAGAGTGTCCTTGGCTCCTCCCATGCGTTACATCACAGTCACGTGACTTTTTCAAGGAATTTTTATGTGGATTTTTTATGTGAATTTTTTTACACATTTGGTGTCACTAATTTTTTATAATTTTACACTATTTTGATTGCTGGATTTTTTAGGAATTTTTACTCACCGCTGGATTTATTTGAGTATTTATATTTATTCTTATATATTCATTTTCATGCACATTGTGAAGCGCTTCAAATATCATTATTTATTCTTTTTAAGTGACTCTGAAAACACTCTCTTTTGATAGCAGCCTCACTTGGTTTTATGTGTAATTATCAGCTATTTAGCATCACAGCGCTTTGTGTTTTATATATATTTTTTCCGATTATTGCGTAATGCCTTGGTGATGGTGTTGAGTTGTCTGCGGCGGCTCAGAGTGTGCTGGGATAGATCCGCAAAGATTTGCAGTTGGCCAAAGGGGTCGGTTAGGGTGCCTAGTGCTCTTGTTTTCTGCATAAATTGCTCCTTAATATGATAGAAGTGAACATGGAGAATTACATCTTTAGGCACCGCCTCCGCTAGAAATGTAAGTTTAGGTAACCTGTGAATGCGGCCAATGACCAGCTCAATATTTTTTGCTTCAGGCAGAATAGCTTTAATTAGGCCTTTGGCGTATGGGGATAGATCTGCTGTTTGTACAGATTCCGGTATTCCGTGGATTTTAACGTTATTGCATCGCAACCTGTCCTCAATATCCACTATTTTATCTTTAATCCAGATATTGTCTTGAGCTTGATCTTCTTGGGTGTCAATGATGTCATTCACAGTATGAGTGAAATTTCCTATGTTAGCTTCAATGTGGGATACTCTATCCTCTAGCACCTCTATGCTGTGGCCAAATCTATGCATAAGACATAGCATGTCAGCCTGCAGGGAACTCCTTAAGGACATTAACATGTCCTTCAGTGTATTGTCCAGCACAGGTTGGATTGTTTGCAGAGGTGCTGTATTTGACAATAAGGGAATGTGACTCACCTCATGAATGGCTGTAGAGGCATTTTAGCTTTTGCAGGGCTGCTTGAGATCGGCGTGCTCGGGGGACATAGCTGGGGTTCCATCCCTGTGGGCTGGGAGGTGTCCTGGTCCTTTGGAGAGTGATTGGGATGCTCGAGTTTCAAGGAGAGAGGAGCCGCTGGCGCTGCATTCAGTGTTCCGGCCATTTTGGCTGTGCTTCGGGGTAACCCGTTCTTCCTTCCTTTTTACTGACATAGCCTCTTGGGTGCCACGGTGGTGGAGGATGGGTTCAGGTATGCTGTGGGAGACAGCGGGGAGCCGATAGACGCTGGTAGTAACGGGCCATTGTGAGGAGCTCACTTTAATGTGTGAGTTAGTACCCCTTATGTCCATAGGCCAAAGTACTACACTGAGCCCCACACCGGAAGGATAACATCTTTTTTACCTGCCAGTGGGAAGTTTCCCAGCACTGACTACAAAGTCATTTTGAGGGAAATAGCACTGAACATTGTTCAATGCTCCACTGGTTCTTTACACTTTTTTCTTCAGCCCGAAGGCATGGATGGAAACTGCTATATAGTTCGTAAGTACTCGCAAATCTGTGCTCCAGGCCCTGTTCATAATGAGGCTGCTATGCCTTAACCTAGGGTCATGGCCGCTTAGAAAGGTAGCCCATACAGCCACAAATCCACCCCCCAACAGGACATCTACCACCAGAAACCACTGCCTCTACTCCTGAACGTGCCAGGAGTCCATCCAGGAGGTTGGTGAGTGGGTCTGGTGTTCCAGGCGGGAGAAGCAGGAGGGACCAGCAACACAGACCCTCGGCAACCAGGCCCGGAGCCCCTGGGGTGCAATCAGTGATCGTGCGGCCAGCGGTGAGTGACACCAGGTCAGAAGGAGAACTGTCCAGGTCAGAGGTGGACGAGGACCAGGGACATCTGGCACCGAGGCATTCTGGCACGGCAGCTGTTGTGCCTAGTCTTGGGCAGCCCGGTGAGTGTATTTCTTCTTTATCTATTTGTTCTTTGTTGCAGGATTTGCTGGGTCAGGGAGGCGGGGGGCCCTGTGACGGGTAGGTTGGCGGTGGCAATGGGACTCCTGCTAAGCAGTCAGCGGATGCTGTTTCAGATACCGGGGGCGGTGGTGTTTAGCGATTTGTTGTCTGGTTTACAGGACTTAGTCCAATGGTTTGAGCCAGGCGATGGAGCCAGAGCATACCCAGTAACGGCTTGAACGCCGCCACAGGGGATAGAGGTGAGTTTAGCTGTTTCCCCCATGCCCGTCAGCGGAACAAGTGGTTCGGGCAGGTTTCCGGCGTCATTTGCTCCGGGGGAGGTTCAAAGGGGGGGTTACCAGCCCGGTGGTCCCGGCTGGTGCTTCAGCGTCAGAGAAACAGGAGAAGGTCGGGGAACAAAAAGGCGGATTCCATTAGTTTGGCTGACTCCGCAAAGTGTGAGGTCTACGTTTGTTTTGAGGGTCCCCTGGGCGCCCATCTCAAAGCGGAAGTTAAGGAAAAAATTTGGAAGGGTGAGTATGTGGTGATCTTCACGTTACTGCCACTGAAAAAATTCTATCTGGATAGATTGAAGCTGGAGGAGAGCAAAAAGGAGGAAAAGGAAAAATGCCGCCGGCTTTGTGGTCTGCCTATACTAAAGTATGGCGGGAATGGTTAGCATTGTTGCACAGGCTGGGGATTGACCCCAGGGGTCGGGAGGTGAACCATGCAGTCCTCTATTTTGTTACTCCGAGTCTGGAGAGTGGGGTCTCGGCATCCACTATTGATCGTAAGTTGGCGGGTTTGGCCTTCCTCTTTAAACTACACCGCTGCAGGGACTACACAAAGGAATTTTGGGTTAAGCAGGCAGTCAAGGGGTATAGGAGAGCCCATAAGCACAGGGAGGGGCGTTGCCCAGTTTCCTTTTCCATTTTGCATGACCTGTTTATTCACTTAAGTTCACTTTGTAGTTCAGATTATGAGTGTTCCTTATTTTAGGCAGCATTTGCACTTGCCTTCTTTGGGGCATTTAGGGTGGGTGAGTTGGTTAGCCCTTTCAAACGGGTCCACGGGGGCTTGTTGGTGCATGAGGTGGCATGTTCACAAGATTTGGTTAGTTTATGGGTACGACGGTCCAAAACCGACCAGAGAGGGAAGGCCATGTGCATTGTTGTTTCATATTCGGAATTTGCTCATCTGTCCAGTAGGGGCAGTGGAAACCTTCCTTTCAGTACGTCCGGGTTTGAGGGGGTTCTTTCCTGATACATTTGGATGGGTCTGCGTTGTCCCATTTTCGATTCATAGCGGTTTAGCGTAAGTGTCTAATGGCTGCGGGTTATGACCCTAAGGGCTACGCCTCCCACTCCTTTCGCATCGGAGCGGCCGTAGAGGCTGCGCTGGTGGGTTTGGATGCCGAGGCGGTCAAGCGCATTGGTCGGTGGGATTCTGACAGGTTTAAGCTCTGCAAGTGTCTCCTCCGCTGGTTGGGTCCCTGATTGATCACCGCCTGAAGTTTCCCGATTCTCCACCGTGCCCTTCTGTGAGAATATGGTTCCGGTACTTGCTTCGGTTACTCACTGTGGTCCCTGGTAAAGGCGATTGGTCCCTTCATGGCTACAGCTTTCCTTCTACCTCCGACCACTGGCCGGCAGAACTGTCACTTCTGGTTGGACAGCAAGCCGCAATCCCAACCCTGTGCTGCTCTCTCACTTCTGCATAGGCCCTCACACAGCCTAGTAGCCAGATGCCCCCGGCATAGGCCCAATCTCCGGCCTAGCAGCCTGGGGCATACGAAACACATCCACCCAGACAGTCGTCTGGTTGGCACTGCACACAGATCACCTGACCTCACCCGAATATTTAGCAGGCCAAGGGATTAAAGAAAACTCTGACCCCTAAATCACTGCTGAGCCATTGAGTTACATAGGGGTGGGAAGATGGAACAGCGGAAGACACAGACATCCAACACTTCCGGAACTGATGAATGCCAAAGAGGCTTACGAAGGCTGTAGACATAGAATGGAGGGAAGTGTAAACCTTCTTCTATAGCATGGACCTTTGGTATAGCATGGTTATAGTGCTTAAAGTAAAACAGTGTCGCTGGGCACCTCCCATCGCTGCTGTGGTTACCAGTAGGACAGGCTGTCTGTGAGCCTCCGGCCGGCGCTCTAGACTCTTTCTAGGCGCTTACTATTGACTACTAGCATGTGAGTGCATTCTTTTTGATTATTTTAATAAAGTTAATGATTTTACACTATTGGAGCCTCTCTATTTTACATGCCACATCCACTCTGCTGTGGGCTGATGCCCTAATACCTGTCATTGTGAATACCTCCATCACGGCACCAAGGTCTTTGATATCTCATCCCAATGCAAGGCTTCTGATCCATTGGTTGTGATCCGGATCACTATATACAAACAGCTTTCTCTGATCCTCTGTAGCGGGGGATCATGAATTTCTGGTAAGCGGCCAGTCTTTATTCATGGTGGTGAATCAAGCACTTTTGCCTTCACACAGTGGGAATTTCAGATCATTTTGATTTTATTCATCACTCGGGTGGTTTATATACACTGTATATGCATGGACTTTTGTTTTCACTGTTGCATATTAGTAATGTACATTTGATGGACTATTGTTTGCTAATATGTTTTAGTTTTCAATTGTGTTTTATGTTATCACTTTGTTCATTCACATATTGAATATTACTGTTGACTGGTGATCACATGCATGGTCACTAGTCCCTTCCAGCGCGATTCCGTTAATTTCCAATTTTTGATTTCTACTGTGTTTGTGTTACATAGAGGAATTGCAGCTTTATATTTCACATTGTTATACTTCACCTATGCGCAGTTTCTTCCCCTTTTTTTCTCGGTTTTAACCCCCGCTAGCGGCCAAAAAGGGTTAAAACCGCCCGCAAAGTGCCGCTGCAGTGACGCTTTGCCAGCGGTATAGCCGCACTGCCCCATTGATTTCAATGGGCAGGAGCGGTGAAGGAGCGGTGTATACACCGCTCCTTCACCGCTCCAAAGATGCTGCTTGCAGGAGTTTTTTTAAAGTTCTGCAAGCGCACCTCTCCAGTGTGAAAGCCCTCGGGCTTTCACACTGGAGACACAGCAGCGGCTGTTTTAGGGTGCTTTGCAGGCGCTATTTTTAGCACTGTAGCGCCTGCAAAGCGTCCCCAGTGTGAGAGGGGTCTAAAAAACCTCCTGCAAGCAGCATCTTTGGAGCGGTTAAAGAGCGGTGTATACACCGCTCCTGCCTATTGATATCAATGGGGCAGCGCGGCTATACCGCCGGCAAAGCGCCACTGCAGCGGCGCTTTGCGGACGGTTTTAACCCTTTTTCAGCCACTAGCGGGGTTAAAACCGCCCTGCTAGCGGCTGAATATCGCCGCTAAGACGACGGTAAAGCGGCGCCCGCACTGCCCCAGTGTGAAAGGGGCCTTAACGTCCTGCATGCGCACCGCTACCTCTGGCTTTTCACACTGGAAACACAGCAGCAACTGTTTCAAAGCGTGCCTGCGAAGCGCCCCATTTTGAAAGGGGTCTTAAGGAGGAGTAGAAGTTAAAAACAACACTAACAATAAATGTATTTAGTTGACATTAAAAAGCACTTCAACAAAACAAGAAAAAAAAGAAAAAATGGTAAAGAAAAAAATAGACATATGATGAAATTCTTTGCTTTCAAAATATTGTGGTTAGAAAGGGAACACAGAAAAAATGACTGGAATGTGGCTGATGATAGGACGGTTAGGCCCCCCAACATCTCTTCTCAGCATTTGGTGCCAGTTCCACCATCCCACTGAGCAAACAGGGTCTCCACAGAACATTAAATAACCATGGGAGACGGTGTGAACTGGTCATTCTTGGCAAGAACTGAAGTCTGTGGGCATATGAAGAATGCCACAGGCTCATCTTTTTTGCTGAGTTAGTTTGAGCTTAATACAGCTCTTCAATTTGTTTAGTTCCTCAAGTATTATTTTGGCTGATCCTCTTTCTAAGGATTTACTTGCACATTAAAATAAAATCAGAATAAAAAAAATACATACATAGGTAGATACTAGAGATTATATATAAACGTAGTTGCGCGCTGCCACTCAATAAACAAAACTAAAAAATTGCTGCTGCTGTCACCTATGTGTTCCCACAAGAAAAAGGATAAAAGATAAGTGAATGTGACAGTGCTGCATTAACGCTAAAAGCTAATTGTAAACAAACTATCACAAAATGAAATAAATTAAAAGTGCTCAAATGACAAAGTCCATTAGTAACATATAAGTGACGGATCTTCTGCTAAAGTGCAAAGAGGGTAGAATTTTTTCCACGTGCTTCACTGAACTTTCACAACAACAGTGCTCCCACCACCGCGTGCAATGCTCGCTCACCCCCTTGTAAGACCCTGCAGGGAGTCAAACACACCTTGCACACAGTCCAACTCTCCTTTAAGGAATGATCCACACTGGTCCTCGACCATTCCTATTAGGCTCTCAAGGGGACAAAAGCCACTCTGCAGCAGGTGCAGTATCCTCTCAATATGCTTCTTCAAGCTTGACTCCACATTGTTTGCCGGTAGTTCCACAGTAACATAAAAGAAAGAGAAGTGCCTCCAATAGTGCAGTATCAAGGGGATTAAATAGAACCTCACCACCCCAGCTAATATTAAACTCACATTTATTGAGAAAGTAAAAGCATTGATACAGATTCCATTAAACAAATCTCACTTGTTGCGAAGGGTTCCACCGCCAGGCTCCACCTCCAAGGTCTGATGGTGACATACAGTCTTGCCCATTGTCGGTGGCACACACAACCCATATACGTATTTGATTTCATTTTTATATATTGATAGAGGTTCTTATTATGGAAGTGTGATCGGCTATGGACAGCGGTGTATGACTTATGCCCTGTACACACGGTCGGAGATTGATCGGACATTTCGACAACAAAATCCATCTGATTTTTTCCCACGGATTGTGGGCCAAACTTGTTTTGCATACACACGGTCGCACAAAGTTTTCGGAAAATTTGATCGTTCTGAACGCGGTGACGTAAAACACGTACGTCGGGACTATAAACGGGGCAGTAGCCAAGAGCTTTTGTCTCTTAATTTATTCTGAGCATGCGTGGCACTTTGTGCATCAGATTTGTGTACACACGATCGGAATTTAACCACTTCAATACAGGGAACTTATACACCTTCCTGCCCAGACCAATTTTCAGCTTTCAGCGCTGTCGCACTTTGAGTGACAATTGCGCGATCATGCTACACTGTACCCAAACTAAATTTTTATCATTTTGTTCCCACAAATAGAGCTTTCTTTTGGTGGTATTTGATCACCTCTGCGTTTTTTATTTTTTGCTAAACAAATAAAAGAAGACCGAAAATTGTGAAAAAAATTTTTTCTTTTGTTTCTGTTAAAATTTTTTGTAAATAAGTAAGTTTTCTCTTTCACTGATGGGCACTGATAAGGCGGCACCAATGAGGTGGCACCAATGAGCGGGTACTGATGGGCACTGGCGATGGGCACTGATATGCGGCACTGATATGCGGCACTGATGGGCACTGGTAGGCGGCACTGATGGGTGGCACTGATATGCAGCACTGATGGGCATTGATAGGCGGCACTGATGGGCACTCATGGGTGGCACTGGGTGGCACTGGTGGGCACTAATGGGCACTGATAGGCGACACTGATGGGCATTGAAAGGCTGCAAAGATGGGTTCTTATGGGTGGCACTGATAGGCGGCACTGATGGGCACAGATAGGCGGCACTGATGGGCACTGATAGGCGGCACTGATGGGCACTGATAAGTGGCACTGATGGGCACTGATACGCGGCACTGATATGAGGCACTGATAGGCATCCCTGGTGGCACTGGCAGTGGTAGGCATTGGAGTGGGCACTGATTGGCAGCTGCCTGGGCGTTGATTGGCAGCCTGGCCTGGCCACAGATTGGTATTTTCCTGGGGGTCTAGGGGGCATACCTGGTGGTCCAGTGTGGATGGCCATCCTGGTGGTCCTGGGCGGCTTCCCTGGTGGTCCTGGGTGGGATCCGAGGGGGGGCTGTGCTGATAAACAATCAGCACAGACCCCCCTTGTCAGGAGAGCAGCCGATTACCGGCTCTTCCTATTTACATTGTGATCAGCCGTTTATTGGACACGGTTGATCACGTGGTAAAGAGTCTCCGTCAGAGACTCTTTACCTAGATCAGAGTTGCGGTGTGTCAGACTGACACACTGCAACAACGATCACCACGATGCGCCCCCGGGGGCACGCAGCGGCTTAATATCCTGATCACGTCACATGACATCCGGTCAGGATATTGAAACCACTTTGCCGCTGTCATTTTACTATATGGCGGGCGGCAAGTGGTTAACTGATCGGATTTTGTTATCGGAAAATTTTATATCCTGCTCTCAAACTTTGTGTGTCGCAAATTCCGACGGAAAAAGTCAGATGGAGCCCACACACGATCGGAATTTCCGACAACACAATCCAATCTCACTTTTTCCATTGGAAAATTCGACCGTGTGTAAAGGGTATTACATTAACAACTAGGTGTTTGGGTATACACTTATACAGTCATTGTTTTTATTATGCAATGGATCTACACTTATCATTTACTTTCATTATAATTTATTTATATATAATTTTTCATTTTGGCATTTTGCTTATTTTGTTTGATAGTTTGCTCATTTTTTGTTTATATATTACATATGTTTTCATGTAAAGATATTTCATTGCTCTTTTCTCTTCTTGTTTATTTTTGGTATAATTATTTATACGTTTTCCATTATTATTAGTATTTTATTTATTAATATATTCTTTGTATAATTATCAATATACTTTGTTTGCTTCATGTGTACAAAACGAATGGTTTTATATAATTGTTTCCAAATGATCAGCAGGAGGGTGTCTAATATCATTAAGTGGTTATATGTGTGTGGTCTTTTGACCACCTATTTACATATATTACATACTGTATTTCTGACACACCACTGGTTATGAGTAGGCATGTGATCTTAGTGTGAAACGCGTCAACAGCATGTCCTGCTTTGGTTCCCTGCCTGTGAGGACAATAAAGGATTTTATTTGCATCGGTCCTGTGGTGGTATGCAGTCAATTTTTTTCTTCATTCTGGTCTGTACCTTCTCATGTTTGTATGTTTTTGGCTTCTATATTTAATACATTTGGTGGTGGTAATGCACTAGGAGTTTGCACCCTCCTGTGTCTTTTTACACCAAAAGTAGTGTATGCATTATTTTTCAAAAACATACTTCACCAGATTGCATGGTACCACCCATGGGTCCAGGCAAACGCACTATGTTTACGATCGATGTTTGAGGTGTCATTAGGAATATATTGGCACCCACAGCAGATTGCACATCCAGTGCGTTTTAAACGTAGTGGAAACGTGCACGAAACGTGGGTTTCCCGCACTGCGTTTCAGTGTGAATGAGCCTTTGAACACATTATTTTATATTTTAGTTAAACAAACAGGTAGCTTTGCAGTTACAAAACGTATTAGTTAAGCGAAATACAGTGCAGGTGACCCACTAATCAATCAACCGATCTATAACTCACCTCATAAACCACCATGCTTGTTTTCAAAACTTAATTATGGTCAAAATGTAGAATCAAATATTAATTTCCATATTGTATTTCAATTATTTCTAGTCTGCTCCTTTTACTCTGAACAATCTTGAAGTTTGTACGCTTACTTTTTAAAGTTCTCCACACATTTACTTAAATTTACTGAATTCTGTAACATGTACTCGCTATGCCCTATGAGTAGGCACTGTTGTGTCACACATTTCACAGAACCTGCCTTCTGAACTACAGAGTTGCTGAGAGGAGGTGCTTCAAGAGGCAAAGTCAGTACAGGAATCACTGCTTGCAGGCAGCAAAGTACCATGGGATGTGTAGTCCTTAGAAATTTAAAGTAAACAGCATAGGAGAAGCTGCAAAGCATGCAAGGAATCCAGGGAGTGGTGGAAATAGATGACCAACAGACAGGCAGCACTCACAACATGAAAATAAATTTTCCAAGTACGCTTATATTGGATTGTCAAAAATAACTATTGTTTTTATTGTTATTACAATGCTGATGCTATAAAATAAAAATGTATGCTTTTAGCATAAAACTGCTATAAGAAAGCCAAAATATAGTGTCAATGATATAACTGATTCAGTTCATCATCAAATCTTCTCTAGATTGTATGATCTGGAACTCCAGTTCCAGAACATTGTTTTAGATTTATGATAAGTGGTAATTTTACTGGCCCTCAACTATATCCCTTCAAGCCAGATACTCTGCTAAATTTGATGTAATTCTACAGTTTAGGGATACTTTAAAGCAGGGTTTCTCAACTAGGTTTCCTCAAGAGGTTGCTAAGATTTCCTTGAGCAATAAGCAAATGAGTAGCGAGGAGCGGCTGCAAACACTACATTTATTCTTGCTGGAGAAAAGACGCTTGGGAGGGGACCTGATAGCGATCTACAAGTATCTCAATGGGGATCCCAGCATTAGAAATAAACTATTCTGTCCTAGGGAGTGTAAAAGGACACAGGGCCACACAATGAGACTGAAGGAGAAGCTGGTTAATCTTTAACTGCGTAGGGGGTTCTTCACTGTTAGGGCAATAAGGATGTGGAACTCTCTACCACAATTGGTGGTGGATGCAGGTAGTATGGATATCTTTAAAAGACTCTTATATATACATCTTAAAGGCAACAATGTACAAGGATATGGGAAATTATTATAGACACTGATACGCATGCACCTACACAGGTTGAACTGGGTGGACTATTGTCTTTTTTCAGCCTTACCGACTATGTAACTATGTAACCACTGACTCCAATGATCTTTTTAGCATTCTGTAATAAACATGTGCATGGCGGAAAATTGTGTTTAATTTAGTTTTAAGAGCATTCGTAATGGACCGATTTGTTTTCGGAATTTGTTTCATATCTTCGGCATTAGTTTTGTTTCATTTAGGCCTGGTTCACACCTATGCAAGTTGCAGCATGCATATTTCAGGTGCATTTTGCGTTTTTCACTTCACGTTTGTGATCCATTGAAGTCTATGGAACCAAAAACCAGAAAAAAGTAATTGGGCCTTCCCATAAAATGCATAGATGTGAACGTGACCCATAGGAAACCATGGTAAACGGACTGTAGTGTGTTTCTGCAAAACTGAAAACGCGCTAAAAAATACATAGGTGTGAACCAGGCTTTAGAATAGTGCTGATTGTTAAGGAGCGGGCAGCCAGCCGGCCACCAAGTCCTTAACCACTTCCCACCCGGCCACTGCACATAAACGGCCGGGTGGGCTATCTCTCCTTCTGAGTGGATGTTCAGGAACGTCCCTCAGAAGGAGCGGGATCGCGCGCGTGCCCGCGCAGCGGCGTGATCCCGATGTGCTCGTGTCACCCGGACACGGCGCATCTCCGATCGGTAGGAGGGCTCTGTGATTGGCCCTCCTGATCACATGACGGCCGTGTCGAATCACAGCCGTCATGTGATGTAAACACAGAGCCGGTTGCTAGGCAATATGCTCTCCTCTCCTCACACGGAAGTTGTCAGTGAGGAGAGGAGAGCGGGTCGCTGCAGCCGGCTGGTGATCAGTGAGTATGAGCTGTTTTTTACAGCTTTTTACTCACTGATCACCAGTCTAGTGTCCCCACAATGTAAAAAACACAAAGTAAACACACAATGTCCCCAACACACGTCCCCAAAACACATGTCCCCAAAATACATGTCCCCAAAACACATGTCCCCAAAACACATGTCCCCACATAGTAAAAACACCTGTCCCCCACATATGTCCCAGTAAAATCACATGTCCCAATGATTATCTGCACACATATGTCCGTGATCACCTGTGCACATCTGTACATTATCATTTGCGCACATGTGTCCGTGATCACACGAACCAATTATTATACACTTAACAGGATTTTTTTTAACAAAAACATGTAGCAGAATACATTTTGGCTTAAATTTATGACAAAATTCGATTTAATTGGATTTTTATTAAAATAGAAAGAAGAAAATATTGTTTTTTTTCCAAATTTCCGCTCTTTTTTCGCTTATATTGCAAAAAATAAAAAACGGAGT
The DNA here is from genome assembly GCA_037952835.1 of Lithobates septentrionalis. Taxonomy (NCBI): domain Eukaryota; kingdom Metazoa; phylum Chordata; class Amphibia; order Anura; family Ranidae; genus Lithobates; species Lithobates septentrionalis. Next base: position 344,565 of record JBBDGP010000412.1, read on the forward strand.
AATGAATAAATACCACCAAAAGAAAGCTCTATTTGTGTGAACAAAATGATAAAAATTTCATTTGGGTACAACATTGTATGACCGCGCAATTGTCATTGAAATTGTGAGAGCGCTGAAAGCTGAAAATTGGTCTGGGAAGGAGGGGGGGCGAAAGTGCCCAGTATTGAAGTGGTTAACAACCACGACTCATCTGCTGTCAGTGGGATTCCCCGCTGTCAGCAGAATGAAAAAAAAAACAAATGTTGGTTAAAAGAAAACAGTGTGGGGCTCCCCCCAATCCATACCAGGCACTTTAGGTCTGGTATGGATTTTAAGGGGAATGCCACTCCAATTTTTTTTTTTTAAAAGAGAACATGGGGTCCCCCCAAAATCCACACCAGACACTTATCGGAGCATGCTCCCATGACTAAGCTCCAGGGGGTGGGGCGAAATGTGTTGGGGGTGTGGCCTGATTGGAGTCCAGACTGAGGTTTTCACTCACCTAGAATATTTCAGATGTGCGGCATCAGGGGTCACCCCTTTTCCCTTTGAGCCACTACAGGAGCCAGGACGGGCTCCATCCCCTTCCTGCACTCTTAGCAGCAGATGCAGAGGCACCTGTTTGTACATCCCCGTTCAGTGAGCCTGAGCAGAACACACAAAGAGCCAACCGATCACTTATCTGAGCATGCAGCCTGGCAGGCCAGAAAAGGGGGGGGGTGAGCGAGCAAGGGGGTGCTTTGAGGGAGAGGGGGCTTGATTGTTGATGAGGAGAAAGGCCTATTTCCCACAGCCCTGACTCAGTGGTTGCGGGGGTCTGCATGCAGGGGGCTTTTTTTTGTGTGTGGATCGGCGGCTGTGCATTCATCATTATTGACCTTGGATCTACTTCATGTGATATTTTTTTAATAAAGCACTATATACCCCATACTCATTCACATGTGGGGGGAGGAACTCTGGGGGCCTCCTTGTTAAAGGTGGCTTCTAGATTCCAATAAACCCCCTGCCCACAGTTCCCCAAACCACCCCCATCCACTGAACCAGAGTTTGAGGGGAAGAGGCCATCCTTATCAACCCCCCATGTTGAGGTCATGCATCCTGGTATGGTTCAGGAGAGGGAGAGCTTGCTCATCCCCCCTTTCCTGACCTGCCGGGCTGCACACTCGGTTAAGGGCCTGGTATGGGGTTTTTATTTGGGAAGGGGGGCACCAATGCCATTTTTTTTTTATTTTGGTGTGGGGTTTATCTTAAAATCTATACCAGACCTATACCAGACCTAAGAGTCTGGTATGAATTTTGGGGGGAGCCTGTGTATTTTTTAATTTTGGTGTGGGGCTTCCCTTAAAATTTATTCCAGACCCAAAGGGCCTAGTATGGATTGGGGGGGACCCCCACTCTGTTTTTTTTTTTTTTAAACTGGAATTTGTTTTGCTTACATTCTGCTGACAGTGGGGAATTACTCTTTTTAATGAGTCCAATCTGCTTCCTGGGTTGCAATATTGCATAGCGAGACCTTCACTCTAACAGGCTTGTGTAAGGTTGCTTTCACACTGGAGCCTTGATGGTAAAACGCCTCTAGTTTTAGCGGCGCTTTACCGTCATTTTAGCGGAACTATTCGGCCGTTAGCGGGGAACTTTTAACCCCCGCTAGCAGCCAAATAAAGGGTTAAATGTGCCCATGTATCGCCGCTGTTTCGGCAGCAGTGCCCATTCATTTCAATGGGCAGGAGTGGTGAAGGAGCGGTGTATACCCCAAAGATGCTGCTCGCAAGACTTTTTTTTAACGTCCTGCCAGCGCAGCGTCCCAGTGTGAAAGCCCTCTGGCTTTCACACTGGGACTGCAGGGGAGGTGTTTTTTCAGGCGCTTTACAGGCGCTTTTTTTTAGCCCAAAAGCACCTGAAAAACGCCTCAGTGTGAAAGGGGTCTAATAGCTAAACCCACCATGTGCCTGTATATTGGCAGTCACCAGGGGGTGATTGATTCACATGGATTTCACCCAAGATGTCACCATTTTTCTCATTTAGAATTAGTTCGAAAATTCTGGGGATCCTGGGTGAAATTTGTGTGAATCTTTTGTGAAAACACTTATAAATAAACTTTTTGTTTTTTTCCTTTAAAATTGAGGCTCAATTACAATTAAAAATATAGTTACCAAAAAAAATACGCAAAAAAAAAAAAAAATTCCAACATTTCTTAATGCGAACATACTTATATATGCATGTAGTCTTTTGCTGAAACATATGCTCATATCTTGACTCGTAAAAATTCTTAGAATGTCAACTCAGTCATGACTCTTGCCAAGAGGAAGGTATGTAAATTGACCATAAAGGTGTCACAAACATTCAACATTCAACAGATGTTTACTGGATGCTAATTGGATTTGTTGCTGTTTTCATATGCCAACTCCCAGGCTTCTTTATGCCGGTCCTGATCTTTGTTCTCATAAAGAGCATAATAGGAGATTGTAGCTGTTATTATCACCAGTATTATTATTAATTCTATCTATTTTCTAGGAAGCCCACTTCCCCTTTGTCAGAGTATCTTTCTTTCCTTTTTTCTTTCTTTCTTTCTTTCTTTCTTTCTTTCTTTCTTTCTTTCTTTCTTTCTTTCTTTCCTTCCTTCTTTCTTTCTTTCTTTCTTTCTTTCTTTCTTTCTTTCTTTCTTTCTTTCTTTCTTTCTTTATTCCTTTCTTTCCTTTCTTTCCTTTCTTTCCTTATATATTAAAAGAGAAGTACAGAGAAAGCTTGTTTGGCAGCACTTCTCCTGTGGATCATAAGAGTGCAGTTCGTTTTGCACTCCTGTGACACATTTTCAGCAGACAGGGGGCTGGAGTTTGCTCTCTGCTGACGTTGCAGAGTCAGTCCAGGCTCCGCGTCATCGTGACCAAAAAGTTCGCATCCGCCCAGATCTCTGGACCGGCACCCGGCTCAGCCTCTCAGTGAGCCGCCGAGAGCCTGAGCTTGACGCTACCGCCCCCCTCCACAGCCCAGCACTCCAGTGAACGCAGGAGGGCATAGCAGAGAGCCGCTAACTGACAGTCTGCAGCTCTCTGCTCACAAAGCTGTGAGAACCGAGTGATCTGCGGTGTTCAATTGCTCGGTTCTCAGTGTTAGAGGCGCCGGGGGACAGATGCAGCATCAGACTGATGCTGCACCCACCTAGGTAAGTATGATTCTAAAAAAAAAACAAAAAAACCCCATACTTCTCTTTTAACAAAATCAAATTGAAATTGACCAATCTTTAAGCCGGGTACACACTATTCTTTTTTTTGTTCAACCCTGCGAGTTGAACGAAAAAGAACTGTCAACTGCGACGTAAGTATAGCGATCTCCCCTGCTGAGCTGTTGTGTTCTGATCAGGAGTCAGTTGGATGCTAGTTTTCCAGCATGCTCATCCGACAGAAGCTGGCGAAAAAGCTGAACTGCCCAGTGTCTCCTGACATTCGCTGTGACATCCTGACATTCCCTGTGTACCTGACTTTTAAAGCAGTTGTGAGGTCCTCCTTGTGATTTTTACCTACAGGTAAGCCTATAATAAGGCTTACTTGTAGGTAAAATGAAAATCTCCTAAGCAGGCACCGTTTAGAAAATATTCACCCTGGATGCAGCTGGTGACATCACCTATGCATGCATTCTGAAAGTCCGGCATGCTGTGCCAGACCTTCAGAGCTGCGTGCCAGAGCTGAGGGCGCAGGAGTGGCGTCATTGCGGCGCCAGCTCCGGCCACTCATACAGCCGGAACCCATGAACCTGCAAGAAAGACCGGGGCAAGCTGGAAGCCCTGTCAGTGGTGACAGTGTGCCACTGGAGGGCTTCATTCTAAGGTAAGTATTTCATAATGTGCTAGTATGTGATGCATACTAGCACATTATGCAAATGCTTTACAGGTTTTTTTGTTGTTGTTTTTTTAAACTGTAGCGGTTTACTACCGCTTTAAAGCCCATCTCAAGGGGATGTAAAAATCCTCTCTTTGCCTTGAGGCTGTCCCCGTACCACAAGAGTTAAATGCTTGTTTAGGTCTAGGGGCCCCAAAAGATCAGGAAAAGGAGTTTCACCTACCTACTGCCCCAGCAGGTTGTGCTACCCTACATTCCGTCAGCGGACTGTCCCTTGCTTTGGACTATGGGCCAGGGATTGCACTTAATGGCATCAGAGGAACCTTAACCCAGGGCTCGACAAACCCTGGGCGCCAGGTCACATTTGCGACTAGAATTAGCGACCTGGCGCCTGGGGCGGCACAGCTGGGGGTATCCTGTCTCCGTGCGGACTCCGACCCCCCACCGTGTGATCGCGTCGGGCCGCGCCGGCCGGTCCTTCTGGAATCTGGTGCCATCTTGTGGTGGCCATTGGTATTACAACCAGCAATGCTAATGCAATGCTAATGGAGGCAGCGCTGCGATACCTGCCTGTTTTCACTACCCGCCCATCTCCTTCCCAAAGTGGAGAAGAGAAGAAAGTGAGTGTGGGAATAGCTTTTTTTTTTCGTAATAGCTTTTATTTTTATTTATTTATATTTTTAAAGTAAAAACTGTTTATTTATTTTTTTTCTTAACCACTTCGCGCCCGCGCTATAGCCGAAAGACGGCTGCAGCGCGGACGCTATCTGCCGGGCGGCCGTCCCTGGATGTCCTGGTGTTTACTTCCGTGTGCGCGCACATCGGGCGCGCATCGGGGAAGTTCTGTGCTGGCCGTGTCCCTCGGATACAGCCAGTCACAGATCATTGAAAACGGCCAATGACAGCGGCCGTTTTCAGCGCGATCGGCTGTGCCAATGAGAGACGATCTCATATGTTTACATATGAGATCATCTCTCATCGCCGGTGTTCTGCGGCTCTCCCTCCTCACACAGAGATAGAGGAGGGAGAACGAACCGCTGCGGCGGTAAGTGAAAAAAAAAAAACGAAAATAAAGTTTTAAACTGCCATCTGTCCCTGCCATCTGTCCCAACTATCATGCCCATTCCATCTATCCTCAGTGCCATCTGTCCCTGTCACTGTCATCTGTCATCAGTGCCACATAGTGCCATCTGTCATCAGTGCCACATAGTGCCATCTGTCATCAGTGCCACATAGTGCCATCTGTCATCAGTGCCATCTGTCATCAGTGCCATCTGTCATCAGTGCCACATAGTGCCATCTGTCATCAGTGCCATCTGTCATCAGTGCCAAATACTGCCATCTGTCATCAGTGCCATCTGTCATCAGTGCCACCTGTCAGTGTCACGTGCCATCTGTCATCAGAGCCACGTATCAGTGCCATCTGTCATCAGTGCCATCTGTCATCAGTGCCATCTGTGCCACGTATTAGTGCCATCTGTCATCAGTGCCACGTATTAGTGCCATCTGTCATCAGTGCCACGTGTCATCAGTGCCACCTGTCATCAGTGCCACGTATTAGTGCCACCTGTCATCAGTGCCACGTATTAGTGCCACCTGTCATCAGTGCCACATATTAGTGCCATCTGTCATCAGTGTCACGTGTCATCAGTGCCACGTATTAGTGCCATCTGTCATCAGTGCCACGTATTAGTGCCATCTGTCATCAGTGCCACGTATTAGTGCCATCTGTCATCAGTGCCACGTATTAGTGCCATCTGTCATCAGTGCCACATCAGTGTCAGTGCCACGTATCAGTGCCATCTGTCATCAGTGCCACGTATCAGTGCCATCTGTCATCAGTGCCACGTATCAGTGCCATCTGTCATCAGTGCCACGTCAGTGTCACGTGCCATTGTCCTGGTGCTCCAGGGCCTTCAAAAGTGTAATAGGTAGTTAGATGTGTAATTTATGCTCCTAGAACACCTAATGGTGCTCCCTGCATGTTGGGCCTCTCTTTGTGGCCAGGCTGTGAAAAAGTCCCACACATGTGGTATCGTAATACTCAGAAGGAGTAGCAGAATGTATTTTGGGGTGTTATTTGTGGTATATACATGCCATGTGAGAGAAATAACCTATTACAATGACAATTTTGTGGGGAAAAAAAAAATCTTCATTTTGCAAAGAATTGTGGGAAAAAATGACCACATCAAAAACCTCACCATGCATCTTACTGAATACCTTGGAATGTCTACTTTCAAAAAAGGGGTCATTTGGGGGGTATTTGTACTTTCCTGACTTGTTCGGGTCGCAAGAAATGAGGCCGTCAGTACATCAGGTGTGATCAATTTTTTATGATTTGCACCATAACTTGTAAACTCTCTAACTTTCACAGAGACCAAATAATATTCACTAATTTGGGTTATTTTTACTAAAGATATGTAGCAGTATAAATTGTGGCCAAAATTTATGAAGAAAAATTACTAATTTGCAAAATTTTATCACAGAAACTAGGGAAAAATGCGTTTTTTTTCAAAATTTTCGGTCTTTTTTCATTTATAGCGCAAAAAATAAAAAACCCAGAGGTGATCAAATACCACCAAAAGAAAGCTCTATTTGTATGAAAAAAAGGACAAAAAATTCATTTGGGTACAGTGTTGCATGACTGAGTAATTGTCATTCAAAGTGTGACAGCGCTGAAAGCTGAAAATTGGTCTGGGCAGGAGGGGGGTTTAAGTTCCCAGTAAGCAAGTGGTTAATTAAAATTAATTTATTTGTTATCTCCCTGCTTGGCCCCTTTCCCACGGGCTGTCTGATCAGGTTCGCCTGTCCGTTTTTCAGGCGGACCTTATCGGACCCTTAGAGCGCTTTCACACCGAGCCGCGGGGGGCGTCGGCGGTAAAGCGGCGCTATTTTTAGCGCCGTTTTACCGTCGTTTTAGTGGCGATATTCGGCCGCTAGCGGGGCGGTCTTTCTGTGTAAATTTAAGATTAGTTATTTTTTTATATTGAAAATAAAGCTTTGTCGGTCGTTTTAAAAAAAACCTGGCTCCTAACTTTTTTAGCTGGCTCCTAAATTCCAAGCAAATTTGTCAAGCCCTGCCTTAACCATTATTGCATACTGAAGAAAAGACTACAGGGACTGGTCTAGCATCATGGAGGGAGCCTGCGAGAGCAGAGATTCAGGAAGGCAAAACTGCTTTTCCCGGTCCCTATATAAAAAAAAAAAATAACCCTTGCAGTAAGGTCAGCAGCACCACTGCAAGCAAAGATTTTTCTTTCCCAGGTCAGCTTTAAGGATTCTTCTAAATGTCTATGATCAGAGTATTATTGTACCTTATGCGTTGTAATATTTTTAAGAGCTTCTTTAGGTTCAGTGGTATCTATCTATCTATCTATCTATCTATCTATCTATCTATCTATCTATCTATCTATCTATCTATCTATCTATCTATCTATCTATTTATCCTATCTACCTTTGTTCTGCACAGGTTCTCATTCACTTCAGCATTGTAGTCCATTTATAAATTACACTTCTTTCATAAAACCCCCTGTATTGTGCTCAGCCCAGAGATATGTTCCCCTTATGGTTACCAGATGGCTCCTGGCCATCATAAGAGGGGTGGTCTGCTTATGTTTTTCCTAGAAATAGAAAGTAAAGGGCCTCACATAGATAAAATGCATATAGCCTTAATTGTACTACATATTTCTAGCCATGCACTCAAGCAGACACTATTAGCCTCACATGAGATATATAAATAAACCCTACCAATGTAAGCCATCATAGAAGAAATATAATGGATGCTATGCTTCATAGTGAGAGCACAAAACTGGTACTGTGTATGTTTTCTTCATGATCATGTGAAAATAAGCGATTAAGGTCAATTCTGATTAACTAGATAAACACACGTTTGATTTCACTTATGTATAGCTTCTTAAAAAAAAATCTCAGTTTGGTCACCTGCCAGCTGAAAGCTGAAAGTTGGCTTGCAAGATGCTGTATGCCCCAGTAGATGCCAAGTAGGTGGTCTCCCCCTCCATGATAAATTTTGTTGAATAGAATGTGGGACAGTGAAGTAAAATCGGACAAAAAAAAAAAAAAAAACTTGGCAAGGATCTTAAAGTGACACTAAACTCATTTTTTTCACATTAATCGTCCTAAAATATACCCCAGCTCTGTTTTTCTTTTCCTATTTTTTATAAAGTCTCTTACTGTTTTTTCAGGCTTCTTTTTTGTCTTGTGAACACTCCCTATCCTCCGCTGATGCACCTCACCGCCTACTAGTGTAGAGAGAGCAGTGTGTATTATTTCTGGTCCCATGCTTCACTCTATGAGGTTGATTTACGAAAACTGGAGAGTGCAAAATCTGGTGTAGCTCTGCATAGAAACCAATCAGCTTCCAGGTTTTTATGTCAAAGCTTAATTGAACAAGCTGATGTTAGAAGCTGATTAGCTACCATAGAGCTGCACCACATTTTGCACTCTCCAGTTTTAGTAAATCAACCCCTATGTGTACTACAGTTCCCATAGTGCTGAATGAGTCCACATGTACAGTAGATGCATCTGCTTGAGGGGCGAGCTGGAAAGGGTGGCTATGTTCACATGCACGGTGGACATGAAGAATGATTGTAGCCAACCTAGAACAGGAAGGCTGAGAATAGCAGAAACAGAGTTTGCATTTGAAAGAAGAAACAAAGGGAAAAGAGAGATAGCAGGTACATTCTACTTATATGAAAGCATCAAGTTGATACAAGATTCCTTATACTCTAAGATATGGCACCAGTCCTTTTGGGGAGGCTCTCTCTAGATTCCAGGTATCTCCAGCACGTAACCAAGGCCATGGTCTTCCACTTGGTCTTCCTGCCCACCTCTGGCTGGAGAATCCTTAAGCACTATGCATGAAAAAACAAAAGAAGGGGGTGCACGAACCTTGTGCATTAACCAAGACAACATTTATTTAAGAATAAAAAGTAATGTACTCACAAACAATATAAAGCATCATGCCCATCACAAATATCCAACAGATCGTTCAGAACTCTGTTACACCCTCTAGGTCCATCTGGAGATGGGCTAACAGGGGGGCACCCTTGAAATACATTAGCATCTGTAAAGCTCTGGGACATCCTCTTGGTTCAGCTAGAGGTGCGGTACCAGTTCCGGTCAATCTGTTGGATATTTGTGATGGTCTGGATGCTCTATATTGTCTGTGAGTACTTTTTATTCTTAAATACACGGGAATAGATTTCATAACACTGGAGAGTGCAAAATCTGGTGCAGCTCTGCATAGAAACCATTAGCTTCCAGTTTTTTTTTTTTTGTAAAAGCTTAATTAAACAAGCTAAAGTTAGAAGCTGAACGGCTACCATGCATAGCTGCACCGGATTTTGCACACTTCAGTTTTAGTAAATCAACCCCATGGTGTCTTTGGTTACAGTAATACACAGTGCTGGTGCTCCCCCTTTTGTTTTTTTTTAATTAGAACATATAAGATTTATTAAATTTTTTTAAAAAAATGTTACTTTGACCCTTCCCTACTCTATCCAAACCTAAAGAAAAAACTTTGGCTTTGCATACACTTTAAGAAAAATCATATTTCCCTCTTGTTTCTTATGCCGTGTACACACGGCCGGACTTTTCGACCAAACTGGTCCGACAGACAATTTGACCGTGTGTGGGCTTCATCGGACCTGCAGCGAACCTTTGTGGTCGAAAATCAGACGGACTTTAGATTTAAAACATGTTTCAAATCTTTCCGACGGATTCGAGTCTGGCCGAAAAATCTGTTCGTCTGTATGCTAGCCCGATGGCCGAAAACCGACGCTAGGGCAGCTATTGGCTACTGGCTATGAACTTCCTTATTTTAGTCCGGTCGTATGTCATCACTAGGGATGAGCCGAACACCCCCCTGTTCGGTTCGCACCAGAACATGCGAACAGGAAAAAAGTTCGTTCGAACACGCGAACACCGTTAAAGTCTATGGGACACGAACATGAATAATCAAAAGTGCTAATTTTAAAGGCTAATATGCAAGTTATTGTCATAAAAAGTGTTTGGGGACCTGGGTCCTGCCCCAGGGGACATGGATCAATGCAAAAAAAAGTTTGAAAAACGGCCGATTTTTCAGGAGCAGTGATTTTAATAGTGCTTAAAGTCAAACAATAAAAGTGTAATATCCCTTTAAATTTCGTACCTGGGGGGTGTCTATAGTATGCCTGTAAAGGGGCGCATGTTTCCTGTGTTTAGAACAGTCTGACAGCAAAATGACATTTTGAAGGAAAAAACCCATTTAAAACTACCCGCGGCTATTGCATTGCCGACAATACACATTGATAAAAATGGCATGGGGAATCCCCAAAGGGGAATCCCGAACCAAAATTTAAAAAAAAAATGACGTGGGAGTCCCCCTAAATTCCATACCAGGCCCTTCAGGTCTGGTATGGATATTAAGGGGAACCCCGGCCAAAATTTTTTTTAAAAATGACGTGGGGTTCCCCCTAAATTCCATACCAGACCCTTCAGGTCTGGTATGGATTTTAAGGGGAACCCCGCACCAAAAAAAAAAAAAAACGGCGTGGGGTCCCCCCAAAAATCCTTACCAGACCCTTATCTGAGCACGCAACCTGGCAGGCCGCAGGAAAAGAGGGGGGACGAGAGTGCGCCCCCTCCCTCCTGAACCGTACCAGGCCACATGCCCTCAACATTGGGAGGGTGCTTTGGGGTAGCCCCCCAAAACACCTTGTCCCCATGTTGATGAAGACAAGGGCCTGTGGCATTCCCCGTGACGTCACAGGGAAGTCCCGTCAAGTCACCGTGCGTCAGAGGGGGGCGGGGTCACCGGGGGCCCCGCCCCCCGTTATTTAAGAACTGTCAGACGAGGAGCGCCGTCACACAGCGGGAGCCTCCCTCCATGCCAGCATGGGTGCGGAGCGGCCCGGAGAAGAAAATGAAGAAGAGAAGAAGAGAAGAAAAGAAGAAGAGAAGAGCGGGAGCCTCCCCCCATGCCATGTGTGCGGAGCGGCCCGAGGAGAAGAAGATAGAAGACGCCGCAGAGGAGATGCTGGACGAGAATGCCGGAGGAAGAACCAGAAGAGCCAGAAGAACCAGAAGAACCAGAAGATGAAGGAAGATAGAAGAAAGAAGAAGCATTTAAATAAAGGAATTGTCAAAAACTGTCTCTTGTCATTTTTAACATTTTTGACAGTTTTTTAGTGAAAAAAGTACCCCCTTACCATTTCACACAGGGGGGAGGGCCGGGATCTGGGGGTCCCCTTGTTAAAGGGGGCTTCCAGATTCCGATAAGCCCCCCGCCCGCAGACCCCCACAACCACCGGCCAGGGTTGTGGGGATGAGGCCCTTGTCCTCATCAACATGGGGACACGGGGTTTTGGGGGGCTACCCCAAAGCACCCTCCCAATGTTGAGGGCATGTGGCCTGGTACGGTTCAGAAGGGGGGGCGCACTCTCACCCCCCCCCTCTTTTCCTGCGGCCTGCCAGGTTGTGTGCTCGGATAAGGGTCTGGTATGGATTTTTGGGGGGACCCCACGCCGTTTTTTGTTTTTTTTGGTGTGGGGTTCCCCTTAAAATCAATACCAGACCTGAAGGGTCTGGTATGGAACTTAGGGGGAACCCCACGTCATTTTTTTTTAAATTTTGCCCGGGGTTCCCCTTAATATCCATACCAGACCTGAAGGGCCTGGTATGGAATTTAGGGGGACTCCCACGTCATTTTTTTTTTAAATTTTGGTTCGGGGTTCCCCTTTGGGGAATTCCCATGCCGTTTTTATCAATGAACTTCTATGTGTATTGTCGGCAATGCAATAGCCGCGGGTAGTTTTAAATGGGTTTTTCCTTCAAAATGTCATTTTGCTGTCAGACTGTTCTAAACACAGGAAACATGCGCCCCTTTACAGGCATACTATAGACACCCCCCAGGTACGAAATTTAAAGGGATATTACACTTTTATTGTTTGACTTTAAGCATTATTAAAATCACTGCTCCTGAAAAAACGACCGTTTTTAAAACTTTTTTTTGCATTGATCCATGTCCCCTGGGGCAGGACCCAGTACCCCAAACACTTTTTATGACAATAACTTGCATATTAGCCTTTAAAATTAGCACTTTTGATTTCTCCCATAGACTTTTAAAGGCTGTTCCGCGGCATTCGAATTTGCCGCGAACACCCCAAATTGTTTGCTGTTCGGCGAACTTGCGAACAGCCAATGTTCGAGTCGAACATGAGTTTGACTCGAACTCGAAGCTTTTCCCTAGTCATCACGGTCAAATTCGTCGGACTTTGGCGTGATTGTGTGTAGACAAGTCCGATTCGACGGAAGTCTGTCGGAAGTCCGTCGAAAGTCCGTTGAAATGTCCGACGTGATTCAGTCCGTCGAAAGTCCGGTCGTGTGTACACAGCATTACACCCATCACAGATTCTTGAAGGTTTGACTACCTTTTGTCAAGACTTGAAAGTTTGTGTAAGAGAATAGGGTTCCTCTCCTTCAAGCAGCATCCTTTGTATAATGTATACCTGCCTATATTTTTAATAATTATGTTTTGTTTAAAAAATATACATTTTTATATTACAACTGTGTAAGTCTATACTGTACCATGAAAGTCCATATTGCCTCTCCAACTGCCAATTTTTCTATACAATGTTAGGACAAAGGTACTTTATCCATTTCTTATTTAGTAGCATTCTATATTTCAAGACTTGAAAGTGGACACGTAGATGGTTCAGGTAACACTGGTTTTATTGCATGCAAGCACAGTGATAGTTGTGATATATTAATTCCTGAAAGAAAATGTAAGGTTTCACAATTACTATAAACATTACTTTGAATAACTTCATTAATATGAAAACCATGAGCGCCGCTTTAGTTAATGTTAACTGTTACAGTATGAAATTCAGCACGTGTTTGGGTACAGTACAAGGTTTTACTTGCTTGTATGGAGTTTGACCTTCAAAGGTTAATTGCTTGACATGTATCTCCAGTATATAAGGGAAAAAATTAAACATTTATTGGTCTAGACTTCTGCTGTAAATACAAGTAAATCACAACTGTGGTCTGGCTCTATGAAACAGGATCTCACAAGCTGATAATATAACATTTTCAGTTTCTTCTTCTAGTCTGTCCTTTACAGTCAACCTAGATTAAATATATAGAATATACTATAATATATACAGTAATAATATAACATACCCCTATGTACAGTATATATACACACACTATATTGCCAAAAGTATTGGGGTGCCTGCCTTTACACACATGAATTTTAATGGTATCCCAATCTTAGTCCATAGGGTTCAATATTGAGTTGGCTCACCCCCAAGGTTTAGGAGTGTGTCTATGGGTACATTTTACCATTCATTTGTGAGGTCAGTCACTGATGTTGGACAAGAAGGCCTGGCTCGCAGTCTCCACTCTAATTCCTTCCAAAGGTGTTCTATAGGGTCGAGGTCAGTCAAGTTCCTATACCCCAAACTCACTCATCCATGTGTTTATGGAACTTGCTTTATGCACTGGTCCAAATTCTTTGGTGAAAGGGTTATGGTGTGGGGTTGTTTTTCAGGAGTTGGACTTGGCCCCTTAGTTCCAGTGAAGGGAACTCATAAGGCGTCAGCATACCAAGACATTTTGGACAATTTCATGCTTCCATCTTTGTGGGAACAGTTTGGGGATGGCCCCTTTCTGTCCCAACATGACTGCGCACCAGTGCACAAAGCAAGGTTCATAAAGACATGGATGAGCAAGTTTGGGGTTAACTTCCCTGGCGGTATGATTATTTCGGATTTTAGGTGCTGAAAGCGGTACAATTATTTTGCATGGAAATTAGGTGTTTTATATTGTAGGTCTGTAATTCTTAACAATAACACACTTAAATCTGTACAAACAAGAGTCTAGTAGATATCCCGGGTATGATAAAGTTTGAAACACAAAAACATAAATTATCATATAATAAATAAAAATAAATAATTAAAAAAAATAAAAATAAATAGTAATAAAATAAATTTCCCCACGATTCACTATCGCTCAATTCTGCAAGTGTTCTAATTTACTATCGCTGTTTTCTAGCTGGTCTAAAGCCACTTTTGACGTAAAGGGACACTTTTTGGTTGCTATGGACAATCTCCAGTTTGCAGGCAGAAAGAACAGTATATATCACATAAAACTGCATGCAGGGCATGGGCCAAAGCACTGGGGACAAAATGGATGTGAAATCATTTCATACAGTACTGTAATCTGTAAGATTACAGTACTGTATGTGTTATGATTTTGACATTTTTTTTAATTTGCCGCCAGGCTCCGCCCCCGTGCGTCGCGACGCTCGCAGGGAACGGAGCCTGGCAAGGAGAGGCTTCGGACGTGGACAGAGCCCACGGACACTGCGGGGGACATCGCAGGATCCCGGGGACAAGGTAAGTAAAGGCACACCAGGATCCTGCGATGTAATCCCGAGTGTGGCTCAGGGTTACCGCTAATGGTCCTGATTTTTAACCCCGAGCTACACTCGGGAAAACCGCCAGGGAGGTTAAGGAACTTGACTGGCCTGCACAGAGTCCTGACCTCAACCCGATAGAACACCTTTGGGATGAATTAGAGCGGAGACTGCGAGCCAGGCCTTCTCGTCCACATCAGTGCCTGACCTCACAAATGCGCTTCTGGAAGAATGGTCAAACATTCCCATAGACACACTCCTAAACCTTGTGGACAGCCTTCCCGGAAGAGTTGAAGCATGTATGTATATATGTTTGAAATGACCCTGTCGTTATATCAAACTAAGCCATTAAACCATACCTGTAAAAATGAATGCATATTCTTACCTTTGCTGATGGGCATACTGCTAAATAGGTATGGGCCAAACGACCCCCTGTTTGGTTCGCACCAGAACTTTCGAACATCGCAAAAGTTCTGAACCAAATAATGAACCCCATTGAAGTCTATGGGGCTATGGGTCCCATCGAGTCTATGGGACCTGAACTGGAAAAAATCTAAAGTGCCTTATATGCAAGTAATTTGGCATAAAATGATTATGGGGGTCCGGGTACTGCCCTGGGAGACATGTATCAATGAAAAAAAGCTTGTAAAAAACGTCATTTTAAAATGAGCAGTGATTTAAGTAGTGCACTGAGAACAAGATTAGAGATTTTTTGGATAAATTTTGGTATCTCTACCACAGACATTAGAGAGAAGTAACGGGGGCCGGTGGTGCCTTCACACCGTAACCCTATAGAGGTACTATTGATGAAAGCAAGAATTGGCCTTGCTGTTCAAAATTGCAATGATATGCACCTGTCAAACAGGTCTTTGGGGGTTAATTGTGCCCATGAAACCTTCACCAAAAACATTCTTCTAGATAGAATCAACACCCACAGCACTAGGCACTCTAGAAGTCCTGCAGAGATTCCACATCCCAAAAACACTTAATCGGTGACATCGGCATCAGGGACTTCATAGCTGCTGGTAATCCAGGACTGATTCATTTTGATAAAAGTCAGACGGTCCACAGAGTCTGTGGATAGACGTGTTCTATGATCAGTAACAAAACCTCCAGCATCACTGAATGCCCGTTCGGAAAGCACGCTGGATGCAGGGCAGCCCAGTAGCTCAATAGCATACTGGGCAAGTTCTAGCCAGTGGTCTATTTTCATGACCCAGTAAGCCAATGGATCATCGACTGGAAAGCTCTCAGTCTGTTTTCGCCCCTAGATAATCATCCACAATGTGATGCAGACACTGCCGATGGGATGTGGAAGCTGACAGCCCTTGGCGACGAGGACTAAAAAAGTTTTTGATTTGAAGATAACGGAATAATTCTGATTGCGGTAAACCATAAGATTCGCTGAGAGTTGGGAATGGAATAAAGGACTTAGCAGAAGCAAAATTGTAAAATCTTAGAACGTTCAAGGAGGTCCACATTTTGAATGATGAGGGAGAGACCCATGCAGGGTAAAAGGTGGAGTTTTTAAAGAATGAGAGAAGAGGATTGTGTGGAGATTGTAATTTGTGTTGAAATTTAAGTTTATCCCAAAGAGAGAAAAAGTGTTTAGTAATGGGATTACGTAATTTGTGATGATCTTTGGTTGGGAGCCAAAGTAAATTAGAGATCGATTTAGGGTCACATTCGGTGGCTTTAATCATAACCCATAGAGGAATTTTATGCGTTGCATAGAATTTAGATAGATTAGCGATATGTGCTGCTTTATAATAGGATGCAAAGTTTGGGAAACCAAGGCCACCACTGGTTTTAGGGAGGTATAATGTGTGTAAAGATATGCGTGGTTTAGAGAGGTACCAAACAAACGAGGTAGCTTTTTTCTGAATTAATCTTAGATAGTAGGCAGGAGCTGGTATCAGTAGTACTCTAAAGAGACACAAAAGTTTGGGCAAAAGTGTCATTTTTATTGCACTAATTCTTCCTAACCACGGTAGTGGGAGATGAGTCCATTGTTCTAACAAGTTTGTTGCCTTTCTTAAGATTTGTGGGTAATTGGCTGAGAAAAGATCAGATATGGAGGCTGTAAGATTAATCCCCAAATATGGGATTGATTTCTCAGCCCAGGTAAAAGGAAGTGCTATTTTAGCAGGATCCATTTCCATTTTGGTAAGAGAAATATTTAAAACCAAGCATTTCTTATGATTAATAATAAGACCTGAGAGGGCAGCAAACTTGTTAAGAATAGGTAAGAGGTTGGGCCCTGAAACTTGCGGGGATGAAAGAAATAGCAGGATATCGTCTGCAAAGAGACCATGTTATGCTGATATCCCCTTATTTCTATTCCGGTAATAGTTGGATTAGATCTAATTAGTTGAGCAAGAAGTTCTATTAAAAGGGCAAACAAAAGAGGGGAAAGAGGGCAACCCTGCCATGTACCTCTCCCTATATTAAAGGAATCTGATTTATATCCAGCGTATTTTATGTATGCCCGTGGATTATCATACAAATCACCAATCCATCTCATGAAATGCGGCCCGCAACCCCACTTCTGAAGGGAATAATTTAAGTATGACCAAGAAATGGAATCAAAGGCTTTCTTGATATCGAGTTAGAGAAAGCAAGATGGGATGTAGTTTTAGCAATATGGGCTAATAGGACAGCTCGACGAATATTGTCATTAGCTTGGCGTGTAGGCATAAATCCTACTTGGACGCGGTGTATAAGTTTACCAAATGATTTTATTGAGGCGATTAGCTAAGATTTTTGCTAGTATTTTTATGTCGAGGTTTAAAAGAGAGATAGGGCAACAGTTTGAACAGGAGGAATTAATCAGAATGGGGTTTCAGGATCATGCAGATGGTTGCCATTAGTGATTCCTGTCTGAAGGAGTGGCCATCTAATAGAGTATTGAAGGCGTCCGCCAACATAGGGGATAATGTTTCTGAAAAGGTTTGGTAATATAAGGCCGAATAGCCGTCAGGTCCAGGTCTTTTGTTCTTTGTTAACTCTTTAATTGTTTTGCCTACGTCGTCTACTAAAATGGGTTCGTCGAGTTGTTTTTTTTGGTCATTGGCTAACTCGGGTAGATGTATTTGGGAAAAGAAGGTGTCAGCTGCTTTAGGGCAAAAATTGTTTGTTGCCGTGTATAAGGAAGCTAAATGAGAGCAAAATTGATATACAATTTTGACCGGGTTACATGTGTAGGTATTATTTGATAATTTAATTCTAATTGGTTTGGTTGGTTTATTAAATGATTTTAGAGCTTTAGCCAGTAGGGTGCCTGTTTTATTGGACTTCATATACCATAGAAGGTGTGTTTAGACCTGTTTAGAGACTTTACAGATGATTCTGTGAGGAAGAAGTCATACTCCGGGCGGGCTTTTTCTAATCGGATTTTAGAAGTTTGGGTGGGATTATCTTGAAATGATGCAAAGGAAGCATTAAATTCAGATTCTAGCTTGCGAGCAAGATTTCAAGATTTCAGAGTTTCCTTGAATTATGCCACGTATTACTGGTTTGTGCGCTTCCCAAAGAGTCAGTGGTGACATGTCAGGGTTATTATTATGTGTTAAATATTCTTTCAGGGCTTATTCAATGGTTAAGCGATAGGATGGGTGATTGAGTAATTTATCAGGGAGGTACCAAGTGGGGTCTTGAGCTTTAGGGATAGTAGAAGCTATTGTGGTTAGGACTGTTGTGTGATCAGACCAAGAAATGGGGAATATATCTGAATTAAGTATTTCAGGTAACATCCCTGTGGTTAAGAAGATATGATCAATGCGTGTAAGGCCTCATGTACACTGCTGCTGGTAAACGGACGTTCAGAGGCAGTTGGATGCTTTTTTCAGCTGCCCCTGAACTCATCCAATGTTATCTTATGTGTACATGTACACAGGTTTGTTTAATGGCGTTTTTAGGCAGTTGAGTTTGGAGGCCTTTTTTGGAAAGAAAAAAAATTAGTTCAGACGTTGAGTTTAGAGGCATTCCAAGCGCCAAACGCTTCTAAATGTGGCTAAACGCGGTAACGTGTTAATCCGCGTTACGTCCCGTGTACATTAAGCCAAAATGTTTGGTGAGGGTGCGAGCAGTATATGAATCCTCTTTTAATTGGATTATTTTCTCTCCAAGTATCAACTAAATTGTGTTTAGAAAGATGCTGAGAAAAAGATAATTTGTTTGGAGTTAGGGTTAGATGATATGGTGATTTATCCATTAATGGGTGTAATACTTGATTGGAATCACCACACATGAATAATTGTTCCAATCTTGTGCGTAGTAATTACTTGCATTAGGTGTGTGAGGAAAGGTGTGGGTTGTTTTGGGTGCGTAGTAAGACACTATAGTAACTGCTGAGTCTATAATGTGTCCTGTGAGTATTAAGTAACGTCCCTCAGGGTCTTTAATTTCTGATTGGAGTGTGAATGGGATGGAGCGGTGGAACGCTATGAGAGTACCACGTTGGTTGGTGGTGGTTGAGGCTGTGAAAATTTGTGGATAAAAAGTACCGTATTTATCAGCGTATAACACGCACTTTTTTCCCCTTAAAATCAGGGGAAAATCGTAGGTGCGTGTTATACGCCGATCCCCGCCGATCTCCGCTGATTTTTTGCGATCGCGCCGACATACACATCCGAGTGTACAGATTTAAATATGGCGCCGGCGAAGGGCGGAGCCGAGATACGCAAAGCTGAGTGTACTCGGCTCTTTTCGGCTCCGCTCACAGTCCCGCCACTGGGCGTGACTGTGAGCAGCGCCGAAAAGAGCCGAGTACATTCGGCTATGTGTATCTCTGCTCCGCCGAGTCCCTCCGCAGCGCCATATTTAAATCTGTACACTCGGATGTGTATGTCGCGATCGCAAAAAATCAGCGGAGATCGGCGGGGATTGCAAGGCTGCACTGGGGCAAGGCTGCAATGGACACTGGGGAAGGCTGCACTGACATGGCTGCACTGGGGCAAGGCTGCAATGGACACTGGGGAAGGCTGCACTAACAAGGCTGCACTGACATGGCTGCAAGGCTGCACTGGGGCAAGGCTGCAATGGACACTGGGGAAGGCTACACTAACAAGGCTGCACTGACATGGCTGCAAGGCTGCACTGGGGCAAGGCTGCACTGACAAGGCTGCAATGACAAGGCTGCACTGACAAGACTTCAATGACACTGACAAGGCTGCATTGATGGGCCATGGTAGTTGATCTAGGAAATTAAACTTACAGATAGTCATAAAATTCTGGATGGCTGAACCTGTACGAATGGACATGAAGAGGAGGAAGAGAGAAGAAGAGCTAGGAGAGACTGAAAAAAGAAGAAGGTACAAAAGAAATGTGGTTAGATAATTCATTATAAAAAGCAATCTAAAATAATCTTCAAGCATTGCCCATGATGAGGAAAAAGGATTCCCATCAGGGGAAATAGGGCCAACGTCGAACTCTCACATATTATGAGTGGGTGAACGAGGAAGGTACAGTGGAGCACATGGGAGTACCATGGGTGGGAGAAGAGCCTTATTAAAGTGGTTGTAAACCCTTACAGACCACTTTAACCTACAGGTAAGCCTAGATTAAGGCTTACCTGTAGGTGCTTGAAATATCTTCTAGACCTACACGGTCTAGGAGATATTTGCAAATCGCCGTATGGCGATTTCTTCTGCGCATGGGCCAGAGTTAGAAGGGGCACGCTGTGCCGTTTCTAGCTCAGGTCATGCTGTGACTGGCGGCTCCCGCGCGCATGCGCAGGAGTGAGGTCACGCGATTCCGGCCAGTCACAGAGCCGGAGTTTGTGGCCCCGGAAGGAAGAGGGGTGAAGAATGGACGCTCGCTGCTAGCAAGGAAGACAGGGACATCGTGGGCTTCTCCTGCAGGTAAGTGTCACATAATGGGCTACTATGCGATGCATAGTAGCCCATTATGCTTTACCTTTGCAGGGAAACAAAGAGGAAGTAAAACCCATCAGGGTTTACTTCCTCTTTAAAGAGACATCCTGAGGATGTAATATTGTTTAAGCCGCCAGGTTCTCTAAAAATGTAGTGCTATTTTCCTATCCAATCCTAGAGGGAAAGGATATGGGTGTTTAACCCCCCTGGCGGTATTCCCGAGTCTGGCTCGGGGTGGATTTTTCATACCAAAAGCGGTATCCCCGAGCCAGACTCGGGCTTGCATCGCAGGATCCAGGAAGAGTTTACTTACCTTGTCCCCTGGATCCTGCGATGTCTCCCCGCTGTGATCGGCGAGCCGCTGTGTCTCGCTCGATTCACAGTGCCGAGCTCCGTTCCCTGCGAGCGTTGCGACGCACGGGGACGGAGTTCGGCGGTAAATTCAAAAGTGAAACACACAGTACAGATACAGCATACTGTAATCTTACAGATTACAGTACTGTATCAAATAACTACACATCCCCTTTCTCCCTTGTGGTCTGCCCAGTGTCCTGCATGCAGTTTTATATATATAAAACTGTTCTTTCTGCCAGGAAACTGTAGATTGTCCATAGCAACCAAAACTGTCTCTTTACATCAAAAGTGGTTTTAGACCAACTAGAAAAAAGCGATAATAAATTAGAATCACTTGCAGAATTGAGCGATAGTGATTTGTGAGGAGATCCGCCATCAAACACTAAAAGTAACGAAAGCGACAATTCTGCAACTGAGCAAATTTCAGTGTTTTTGATTTGATTACATTATTATATAATTTTTTTTATTATTATTATATTATTATTTGTTATAATTATTTATAGTTATTTATTATATTATAATTTTTTATTTCGTTTTTCAAGCTTTATCATACCCGGGATGTCTACTAGACTCTTGTTTGGACAGATTTAAGTGAACTATTCCTAAGAATTACAGGCCTACAATATAAAACGCCAAATTTCTGTGCAAAATAATGGTACCGCTTTCAGCACCTAAAATCTGAAATAATCATACCGCCAGGGAGGTTAAGAGATCTGCAATCTGAGAACAGTTTGTTATATTAGAGAACTTTTAGGATAATGGGAGGGGGAGTGAAGGGGGAAGGGAGGGGGATATACACCAGGGGGAGAGCAAATATAAACATTCTTACAAAGGTGGCCAGGGTAGGTGTGAGTTCTCTAATCAAAGCAATCCATATAATAAAGGTGAGGGGGTTACATGAATGATATGATATCTTAAAAAAAGTTTGCTAATAGAAAGTATATCATCAAATAATTCAATAATAACAAAATGATCAAGCTATCAAGGAAAACTAACTACTATCATCCGTAAAGAGGACAAACGATTTAGGAGGATTATGATTGGAACAGATTAAGATTTTGATTCTAAGATAATAATCATCTGAATAGTAGAGATAAGGAGCCTAAGGTATGAAACCTGAAGAGTAGGCAACGTGTCCACTAAATGTGGAACAGATAGACCAAACTTTGAAGGTTTATAGCTAGGTAGAGAACTATGGGACTTAGTTGGAGCCTAAAGAAGACCCTTGGCATGCCCAATCAGGTTTCATTAAAACTGTCAGAGAAATCAATCTCAATGAGAAAAAGTGGAGGACTGTTCAGAGTAACAGAATGCTGTCAGTCCATGGAATCTTCTTGGTCCAGGGGAGGGGATCAAAATCGACCTCTCTTGTGAGAATGTTGGTTGTCAGTTTTCCCTAAAGATTGGGAAGAGTTATGAGGAGAAGAAGATGATGTGGATGCTGATCTTCTGCGTGACCCACTAATGGAGGATCCAGGTTCTGTTAGATGGAGGTCATGAAGTGTTTGTTTAAGCTCCTCCAATGTTTTACTATAGTATTTAGTACCTTTATAACTAAAGAGAATGGAGAATGGGAAGCCCCATTGGTAGTTGATGCTATGGCATTGAAGCTCCATTAACCTCCCTGGCGGTATGATTATTTCGGATTTTAGGTGCTGAAAGCGGTACAATTATTTTGCATGGAAATTTGGCGTTTTATATTGTAGGTCTGTAATTCTTAACAATAACACACTTAAATCTGTCCAAACAAGAGTCTAGTAGATATCCCGGGTATGATAAAGTTTGAAACACAAAAACATAAATTATAATATAATAAATAAAAATAAATAATTCAAAAAAATAAAAATAAATAGTAATAAAATAAATTTCCCCACGATTCACTATCGCTCAATTCTGCAAGTGTTCTAATTTACTATCGCTGTTTTCTAGCTGGTCTAAAGCCACTTTTGACGTAAAGGGACACTTTTTGGTTGCTATGGACAATCTCCAGTTTCCAGGCAGAAAGAACAGTATATATCACATAAAACTGCATGCAGGGCATGGGCCAAAGCACTGGGGACAAAATGGATGTGAAATCATTTCATACAGTACTGTAATCTGTAAGATTACAGTACTGTATGTGTTATGATTTTTACTTTTTTTTAAATTTGCCGCCAGGCTCCGCCCCCGTGCGTCGCGACGCTCGCAGGGAACGGAGCCTGGCAAGGAGAGGCTTCGGAGGAGGACGGAGCCCACGGACACTGCGGGGGACATCGCAGGATCCCGGGGACAAGGTAAGTAAAGCCACACCAGGATCCTGCGATGTAATCCCGAGTGTGGCTCGGGGTTACCGCTAATGGTCCTGAATTTTAACCCCGAGCCACACTCGGGAAAACCGCCAGGGAGGCTACTTGCGGTTTCATTGCACGCCGTTTAGAAATGGTTAGTTGAGATAAGATTAGTGAAAATCTGATAATTATGTCCCTGAAAGGTTAGGGGATTTTTATCCCGAGCTGCTGCAAGAAGTTGCTCTTTCGTTCAGTAATAATGGAATTTTGTGATTATATCGCATGGGGGGCCATCAACTTTTTTGGGTGCAAGGGCTCTATGAATTCTGTCCATTTCAAGGCGTTCAATTGGTATGCCTGGTTGAAGTTCTTGAAATAATGCGATTATTGTAACATGAATGTCAGTAATATTTTCAGGGATTCCTCTGATACGCAAATTAGAGCATCTGGCTATGTTTTCAAAATCTTCCAATCTGGTTTGCAGCGTTAAATTCTCTTCTTTTAAGTTATCAATTTCAGTCATAAAATCTTGTGCTGTGTTTTCTATTTCTTCTACTTTGAGCTCTAAGGCAGCAGTACGATTGCCCAGCTCTCTAATTTCCTTAGTGTGACTATTAGTGATATGTTCAGAAGTCTGCTTCAAAGTTTTGTGTAACATTTGTTCAAATTGTTTTAACAGAGCAGAGAGTGTTAAGAAGTCTTGAGAAATATATTGTGAGGAGATAATTTCTGTATCTGACTCACCTACAGAGTCAGGCCTGGTGCGTTTTCTGTTTGCGGGAATGTGCTGAGGTAAAAGAGGATGAGGGGGCCGACGCCATTTTGGCTGAAGCCCGCGTCTGTCCCACCTTATTAGAAGTTCTTTTACCCTTAAAATGGCTTCCGCCCAGCACTGTTATCCTTCAGAAGGCTGCTCTGTCGTCTCAGGGACAAGCGGGAGAGAAAGCAGGAATGTGGAAGCCGGCGAGGATATTCATTACCGCGGCTTTTCTCTCACACGGAGCGGAGCTCTAGCAAAGCACAACCGCCATGCTAGGCTTTGCGAATGCGCCCCTCTGCCTTTAGTATATCAACCCCATCATGTCTCCTGTCCTCCCAAGCAGGGCTGTACTGTGTGCCAGAACTGTGTAGATCTCAGAACTGGATGGATAGTAATACACATTCTTTGGTAGGTAAAACATGTCCTCTTCATGTTTTTCATCCTACATTTCATGTATTTCAACTTTCAAGTATATAAAAAGCGAAAACTTTTCTTTTCTTTTTTTTTTCTTTTTTTTTTTAGAGTATCGGTTGCAAAAATAAACATTTTTGCTTTTTGTCTCCTGTTGGAATATGTTTCCTTCTCTTCCCCTCCCAGACACATGACAAGAAACTTATCACCAAAGTGAGGGGAAGCTCCTTCTAAAAAATTGTCACCAGAACAGGTTTCTCCCTTGGAAGATTTTTCCTCCTGTTTCTATTCTGGTGACAACTATAGCAACAGCGAATATTTACCTTAAATAAATAATGATATAATAGATGAGCATCTTAATGAGACAATGTACAGGGATAGGGACAATTGTAGACACTCACTCAGGTTGAACTGGATGGACTGGTGTCTTTATTCAACCTTACTAACTATGTAACTATAACATTTTGGATCCCCAAAACATGTTTGGGGTTGATTTAGTAAAGGTAAAAAAGACGGTTTACTGTACAAGGGAATTTTGCAATCTTACGTTGCACATGATTGGGTATTCTTTGCAAAGTGAAATTTCACCTCATTCACTAAGCCCCAGGGAAAACTTCCTTGCAAAGTGCAATTTAATTTGCAAAGTTAATTGCCTATTTGCCTTTAGTAAATCAACCCCTGTATTTTGGAGACGATGGTCACCAGGCCAAATAAAGCAGGTGAATCTCTCCAATGAAGATGCATTGGGGTTGATTTACTAAAACTGGAGAGTGCAAAATCTGGTGGAGCTGTGCATAGAATCCAATCAGCTTCCAATTTTTTTTTTGTCAAAGCTTAAAGGAGAAGTACAGCCATAGTTGGTTTGGCTGTACTCCCCCTGTGGATCACAGGAGTGCAGATCATTTTATACTCCTGTGACCCGTTTTCAGCAGACAGCGGGCTGAAGACTGATGTCACAGAGCCAGTTCAGCCTCGGGAAAGATCGCAACCACATGGTCAGAATCCTCCCACATGCCTGGGACGCAGTGGCGGCTGGTAGTTCTTTGTTTGGGGGGGTGACAAACAACCACCCCCCTGCAGCACCTCAACCCCCTCGCTGTCTACCCCATCTAGGCAGCGGGCACATCGGGCAGCGGCGGGGATCAGGCATCCGTGGGCACATCAGGCAGCGGTGGGGATTGGGCATCGGCGGGAACAACGGGCAGCGGCTGGGATCGGGGCATCAGTGGACATCAGACTGCGGCGGGCATTGGGCAGCTCCTGTGTCTTCTTCCTCCTTGCTTCTACCGTGCGTCTCCTCCCTTCCTCCTAGGCGTCCAATAGGATTGCCTGTCCTTTCAGCCAATCAGATTACGGTATCAGACCCGCTTCCTGATTGGAGGAGGATCAGTGTTGCAACAGCGAATATGCATTCGCTGTTGCGACACAACTGGGTGGGCTCCAGACGCAATGCTCTGCGGCCTGAGGCCACCCTATTTTGAAGCCTATTAGAGCCTCTGGCTCTAATCAGGTGCTTCAAAAAATACACCCCAGTCCACCCCGCCATAGGAATGCATGCGCCCGGCATCCTGAAAGGGGCCGGGCACATGGATAGGGAGGGCGACGGCAGTGAATAGAGGAGGTGGCACCCATGTGCCCTCCATGGACAGGCCAAAACTGCTGGGATGGAACCTGGCTCAGCCTCTAAGGCCCCGTACACATGGTCGGACATTGATCGGACATTCCGACAACAAAATCCTAGGATTTTTTCCGAGGGATGTTGGCTCAAACTTGTTTTGCGCACACACGGTCGCACAAAGTTGTCGGAATTTCTGATCGCCAAGAACGCGGTGACGTACACCACGTACGACGAGACTAGAAAAGGCCAGTTCAGAACCAAGCGCGGCACCCTTTGGGCTCCTTTTGCTAATCTCGTGTTAGTAAAAGTTTGGTGAGAGACGATTCGCGCTTTTTCAGACTAGTGGTTTTCAGATCGTTTTCTGCTGTTCAGTTTGTGCTTGTGGGTTTGTATCTGCTCTTCAGTGCGTGCAGCGAGTACCATTGACTTGTCATTGTGTTCTTGTTCGTTCGTTATTTTTCAGGTCGCTCTTCACAGGCCTTGCTGTTCTTCAGTGCATTCTGTTACTTCGTTCTGAGCAGCCGACCGTTTTCTAGCCATGTTGCGTATACGTACTTCTCGTAGAGTTCGTGCTGTGCGGGGGCTTGGTGTTGGGGTCCTTACCTTGACACAAGTCCAGTCCATGAACAAGGTGGGGAGGAGTTCATGGACCAAGAATTGGTTGCTTCAGCGTGACCAGTTCTGTCATATGCCTTTGCTCCGTGAGATCCGTGATAATAATCCTGATGATTTCAGGAACTTTCTCCGGATGACGGACCCCGTTTTTCACCGTTTGTTGGCTTTGCTGACCCCCTATATCAGCAGGCAGGATACCTGCATGAGGCAAGCCATCACTCCGGAGCAGAGGCTCGTCGCCACCCTGCGGTACTTGGCGACGGGGAGAAGCCTGCAGGACCTCAAGTTCTCGACAGGCATCTCCCCCCAGGCTCTGGGGATCATTATCCCAGAGACCTGTTCTGCCTTCATACAGAAGGAATATATGCAGAAGGAATATATTAAGGTAAGATTTTTATCCTTTAATATCACATTTTATTGTATATAATGTTTGATAACGTATTGTATTTCTTTCCTCGTTCCCTAATTACCATGATTGTAATATGCTGTGAATGTCCCCTTTGTTCTCATGCATGCTGGATTTGTATGTAATTATTTTTGTTGTCCTTTATACATATTTGCCTTCACTTACCTCCCCAGCATGCTCTCCTGGCCCTATATTCACCTCATGTAGTCACTTAACAATGTATTTTATCAGCTCCATAGTAGTGCTTTACCCCAAACTCCCCCTAAAATGTTTAGAAATGTGATTGGTGCTTAAAATTCAGGCAGAGTGCCAGAGGCTTTTTTGGGGGGTCCCCAAATCATTTGGAACCCTCCCTCCCCCCAACTGCTAAGTCAGCTGATACCAATCCTCTATCTATCCTCAATCATCTATCTGCTGACTTTGCCAAACCCATACACACTATACCCATCTCTTTTGTGGTCATATTTATGGATGAATTCCCCAAAGCATGTAGTGCAAGGGCCTGCCTGAATACTTTCAAATGGTACTGTTTCAAGTTTTTGTATACTATTATTATCTTGATAGGTAATAGCAGAATGCCCAAATGTGTTCAAATGTGTACAGTGTGTATTTATATCTTTGTATTATGACACTTCTTACCTGTCCAGTGGGCTGTCAATAGTGTAACTAAGGAGGGGCTGTTCAAAGTAATACCCATTATTTAGGCATTCATCTCTCAATGAAGTGGAGAGGGTTACCTGTCCCAGAGTCCCCCCCCCCCCATATAATGTTAGAAATGGCCCAGGAGAGGGGGGGAGGGGGAATCTGATAGTTAGACCTTATACTATGGTTTCTAAAAATTTCCTCTAATAAATGTTATCTTGATGTTGGCCAACAATGTTTGTGTCTAATCTGCTTTCCCTGTTTATGTGCACAAAGACTAATTTATTTTTTTGGTTTTGACTCCACAGTTTCCTTCCACGCCACAGGAATGGCAGACTGAGGCCTCCCACTTTGCCCAGCGGTGGCACTTTCCTAACTGCGGAGGGGCAATTGATGGGAAACACGTCCACATCGTCCCACCACCCAACTCGGGGTCGTACTATTATAATTATAAGGGGTTCAATAGTATTGTGATGTTGGCGGTGGTGTCGGCTACTTATGAATGTCTGTATGTGGACGTGGGGAAGAATGGCCAGATGTCCGATGGTGGAGTCATCGCCCAGACCGAGTTCTACAGGCGTCTCCAGAATGGCAGCTTGGACTTGCCACCTCCAGAAGACAATGTGGAAGGACTCCCATTCGTCTTCGTTGCGGATGAAGCTTTTGCGCTGGGGGACCATCTTATGCGGCCATTCCCTATGAGGACCCTCACCCCGGACCAGAGGGTTTTTAATTACCGGCTGGCCAGAGCCAGAAGAGTGGTGGAGAACACGTTTGGAATCATGGCCAGCCGGTTCCGCCTATTTCTTACACCCATACATATGGCGGAGTACAAACTGAATCACATCATCCTGGCGTGCGGTGTTCTACACAACTTTTTACGGCAACATTCTGCCAACTATGCTGGCTCAGTTGGGCCTGAGGCCGGAATTCAACATGAATCAACCCTGACGGCGCTTGAAAGTGGCCGTCCAGGCTTGCCCCCCATCACGGGGATCAAGGGATGTGTTTTGGGGGTACAACCCCTTCTTCACAGCTACTTTATTATTGAGGAGGGGGTTACACCCCCAAAACGCGTCCATTGATCTCCCGTGATGGCAGATAGCACATGTTGACACACTGTGTGCCTCCTCCAAATTTGGCTTTGCTACAAATTGACATAAAAAATACAAAAAAAATTGGCACCACAAAAACCCAAGGCATTTTGAGGGGTTTTAAACTCTCCCTAAAACATCAATGATGTTCTTTATTTTTTTGCTGAACATCATTGATGCTTTTCACAATGTTTTCCAAGTCCCTATTACACCCCATGATCTCCCCGATCGGGATCTGGGCACTTTCATTGGTGAAAGGATCGGGATCCACAACATCACAATCCCCTAAAAAGATAGAAACAAAAAACACCATGTATTATAAATATGGCGGCATCCATCTCTTACCTGAGCCTGTGGTCACAGACACTCACCTGTTGTGGTGACTAGATCCACCATGTCTTCCTCCTCCTGCTCTGCTGGCCTTCTGTGGATTTCCCCTTCTTCCAGAGGTGGGGGGTCTCTGGTCTCCTCGGATGAGGGGTGTCCTCCGAGTCTTTTCTCCCCTATGTAAAAAAAAATTAGGTATACTTAGCACACAGATATTTGATGGCAGAAATAGGAATATGAAACATTTTTTGGAAGTGGGGTACAATTGTCTGTTTTGGCAGAGTTCCAAGATATGGCATTTTTCTTGTCCTTTGTCAAGCTTGAATACTTACCTGTCTTGTACAAGCTTCACAGATGGAGACCCCCCTATAGTATACACTGGAGCACCTGTGTGGCCCCCCTAATAAAAAGGGTGTTCCTGTGTCCCACACTAGTGCTCCAGCGTCCAGATGTAAAAACCGCTGCTGAGTGTCCTCTCCTTACACAGAATGTAGTTGGAATTTCATTCTAGTAACAAACCCATCTACACAACCCAATTCTTTTTACACAAGTAGGCCCTAAAAATTGCTGGCAAATGCATAAGGCAAACCAACTATGTTTGATACGAACGAATAATGTGCCCATGAACATGCCTTTTAAAACAGGATAACAGTTAATAAAAGCACATGGAGCAGCACGAACGTAATAAGCATAAAGAATAGGAACACAGCACAACTACTTACTTTTTTGTAGCACTCTCCGGATCTTTCTGTACTGCTTGTGCTCTCTTAATTTGAGGTCCGACCACCGCTTCCTGAGCTGATCTTTCGATCGTCGTACCCCGAAATTCCCGTGCAGACTCTTGACCACTTTCGCCATGATCTTGGCCTTTCGGACATTGGGGTCGGGGTAAGGCCCATACTTCCCATCATAGTCAGCCTTCTTTAGGATGTCGACCATCTCCAACATCTCCCCAAAGGACATATTTGATGCCTTAAATCGTCTCTTCCGGGATCGGGACGTTTCAGGCATCGGGCTTTCCGCCTCCTCCTCCTCGTTGCTGTAATTAGCACGCACCTGCTCTGACTCCGCCATGTGCTCTTCCCCGCTGTGCAGAACGAGAAGGGGCGGGGAATAGACTAGAAAGAACATCAGGGGGGCGGAGTTACACGCATGCGCAGTGTGTATAAAGCGTAACACGCGTGCGTAGTACGTATGATCTGTGAGCGGAGGAAGGAGTATCGGAGGCGCAGATCGTGAAAACGAAGATAAGATATAAACTTGGGCCTATACTGCTTCTAAATTGAGGCCTATATTGTAACTATATTAGGAGAGTTTCGCCTGACATTAGTGTTTGTCTTGTGTTGTGTCTTGCAGAGAAAATGGATGGCTTCAATGACCACAATTTCCTCCCCCTGTTCATAGACAAATACAGGGAGCTGCCCTGTCTGTGGCAGGTGAGACATCCACATTACAATAATAAACAAAAGAGGCAGGCAGCGCTGGAGAAACTGCTGGAGTTGGTGACGCCGGTGGTCCCCACAGCAACCATCCCCTATTTAAAAAACAAAATTGGTGGCCTGAGGAGCACTTATCTTAGGGAGCACAAGAAGGTCACAGATTCCCAGAGATCAGGAGCAGGAGCAGATGACGTTTATGTCCCCAGGCTGTGGTACTGTGAGAGACTGCGATTTCTGTCAGACCACACTGGAGTCAGGGAATCCCTCTCCACTCTTCCTTCCACTCTTCCTTCCACCCCAGCTGAGGCTTCCAATGTCCAACCTGGGACTTCCAGCCAGGAAGAAGTGGAGGAGCCCAGATGGAGTCAGGTATAGCATTATTCTACAGATTTATGGTCAATAAATAAATGATGTTTACTAGATGTTATTATTGATCACTAATTGCTGATTTAATAAAGTGTTTTACATATCAGTAGACAGTAGTGGGCACCAAAAATTCGGCCAAGAATGAAAAATGCTGGGCTCAGAAGGATAGTCTGTTATATTTGTTAACATTCAATTTGCAACAGTCATGAGATGAAAATTGTGTGTAATTGATGAAGTAAAAACTAAAACTATGTCCCTTTTTCATACACAGGAAGACCTCAGCCAGGAGGAGGCTGTGGAATGTGGCACACAGGAGGAGTTTCTCCAGCGTTGCCTCCCTCTTTGTTTAGTTGTGAGCCCTTAATAAAGGAATTTTTGTTTCAATTATACTCGCCTATGTGTGTTTTCCTTCAAAAGGGACAGTTTGTTTGTGAGGAGGCAGGTAAATTTCAAAAATACAATGTGAAATTAACAAAAGACACCAACACCAAGCAACCTCCTTGAGATTAAATAATACAAGATAATAATGGTGTTGTGGTAACTTGACACACAAAACACACACAAAAATATTATGGAGTAAAACACAAAAAAAAAAAAAAAACATCAGCCTTGGAAAAAAAAAAAAAAACAAACAAAAAAAAAATGCCTTGACCAAAAAAAAAAAAGAAATATTTAAAAACCAACCAAAAAAAATTTGGTCAGATGTGACAAATCATAATATATTGAGGGAATCACAATAAATAATAAAGAAAGAAGTTTGTGAGAAGTCTGTGTGAATATGAGCAGCAAAACTACTTCATTCTTCTCACATTATAAAGAAGAAGAGAGTGCGCTGTATTAAACCATTTTCTACATTGCAGCGTGACGAAAGTGCTGTATCCATTGCGAACGCTAATTTTACCAGACCGAGCTGTTCCGTCTCGGAATTTCTTCTGAGCATGCGTGGCATTTTGTGCGTCGGAATTGGCCGCACATGGCCGGAATTGACGCGATCGGATTTTGTTGTCAGAAAATTTTATAGCCTGCTCTCAAACTTTGTGTGTCAGAAAATCCGATGGAAAATGTCCGATGGAGCCCACACATGGTCGGAATGTCCGACAACACGCTCCGATCGTACATTTTGCATCGTCCCCCCCCATCAGCCCAGCGCTCCAGTGAGCGAGGGGGGAGTGGGGCAGAGCAGACAGCGGTAACTGACAGTCAGCAGCTCTCTGCTCAGGGAGCTCTGAGAACTGAGTGATCAGCGGTGTTTGATCGCTTGGTTCTTAGCCTTAGAGCCGGCGGGGGAACAGATGCAGCATTGGACCGAGTAAGTATGATTAAAAATAAAAAACTATTCCCATACTTCTCTTTTATTTGAACAAGCTGAAGTTTGCATAGCTGATTGGCTACCATGCACAGCTGCACCCAATTTCTCCAGTTTTAGTAAATCAACCCCACAGAGTAAAAACCTGGCAGGGGTTTGAACCATTTCCCATTGTGTTAAAAAAAATAGTTTTGAATTATTATTCGTTTCAAGTTCAGTAGTGTTTAGCCAACACTTCATCATCATCATCATCAACAACAGATCTGTTGAAAAGACGTGTAGAGTCTTTGATCTCATATAATCTAATTTTTTTCTCCAGCAGTAAAAGGCTTGTTAAGGGGACATGGGGTTCCTTTTTATCTGCATGTGTGGGAAATGACAAAGATTACAGTTCTGATCATACACCATTAGGGAACATTTACACATTCTAAAATCAGCATCAACCTCTCTATGTGAGAAATGCTAACACCATCAAGTGCTAAAAAAGCAGCAGGCCAGAGTCACGAAAACAAATACAATTGTGGCCTTTGAAGCCAACGCTACAGCAACAATAACGTGCTGACATGGGGATTTACAAATCCATTGGAAACGTAAACCACAATTAGTTAAAGAAACTGTGGCTTCCCAACACAACAAAGCTTTTTAAGGTTAAAAAATGAAAGAATAGCAAAATAAATGGATGGAAAATGATCTAAATATGCTGAGGCATGGCGTCATTTTGTCACGCAGTGCTTTTTAAAGCCAAATGTAGGAAATGTTTCATGTTCTAATAGATTTGTAATCCATGTAGAGTATTATTCTATTCCACCCACCCCTATTGGGCAAATGGTGGCTGTGGCCATATTGTTGTAACAGTGGGAAGGGTTTGAGGGGCTATGGTTAAAAAATCTAAGCCTATTCACTGCATACACAGCAGATATATGCCACCATCCTTGTACCCAGAAAAAAGATATAAAGTTTGTTTTTGTTTTTTGTTCTTTTTTGTTCCAAAGAATTTTATTGAATATTCATAGAAACAGAGAATATAAAACATGTCACAACAATATAAAGAAGTTCAAGGCTTTCCTTCAGCTAAATTGAACAAAAAAAGCTGATACATATGTAACGCATCCTGGCACACCGAATTTTACACAGGCTCACTGAGACAAGAAACAGTTCTTACAGCTTTGTTTTTTTTTTGTTTTTATTTTGTTTTTTGAAAGAAAATATATAGTGTAGCGCTGTATATGTAAATAGTAAGGTATGAAAACAGTGAATTAGGCTTAAGCCACTCTCTCAATGGCCAGCAATTTAGACAAAAATTACTTCAAAATTAAATAAAAGTAACTCAATACAATCAAAAGTGCACTATATATTACAAAATGACATGCAAAATATAATGGTTACAATAAACCGGTGAAAAAATGGTGAACCAGAACAAATTGTAAATAAATAAAAAATCAACCAAAAAAGTCCATAAATGTTATAAAATGTGTTCCTGATAAAAATCAAAAACCACCACCAAAAGTCTCTGAGGGTTAACTGGTGAAAACAGCAATGGAAAGCTTCTGGTAAATAAAGAAGTGGAGCACCAAATGAAATGAGGCGTCTAAATCTAAGACAGGACCACCACCAGAGTATCTGAGGAGGCTTACCGGAAGCAGGGGACTTGAAAAGACATACATCTTACAAGTCTCAGAAAGCTTAATTAGCCGCCAGGGCTGGTAAGATGGATCATCGGATATCCGCAACTTCCAATGGGGGAGAGGGGAAGATCTTTAAACAGCTTCACCCGTCCAGACGTTTCAACAGGCCAACCGGCACCGTGTGTCTCCTGGTAGGATCTCTCGGTGGGCCGGTCAGTCCTGGAGATGCCGATCTCACAACGTCCTCAGCGCCATATTCGTTTTGTTTTTTGAATTTAGGGGTTAGGGGTATTATGGGATGTCCACTTGACTGGAACAAAGTCTCTTTAGGGACATTTCAACAATATACATTCACGATGTACACTCCTCTTCCTCCAGCACATCACTTGCTTCCAGAAACACTCAGGCCCAGCTGGAACACTGTTTAGGTGGAATCTGACAGGGCAAACTGTCAGATCCAGCAAAAACCCATTACAGGCAGGGACCACGGGTGCCTTTGGTGTGTAGAAAAGTCCCAGTGTCCAGCTACCTTCCTGTGGCTACTGATCCCAGCACAACCTCTTCAGGCACTGCCAGCCCACCTGGCTGCAGCTGCCTCTTTTACTAGACCTCCTGGTTACTTCTCTACAGTCCTCCCAGATTGACTCTACAGCCATCCCAGACTGCCACTCCTCAGTCCTCTCAGGCTGTCTCTCAGTCCTCCCTGACTGTCTCACTCACCAGCCACCCGACTGTCTTCTCCCTGGAGATCTCCTGGACGTGCTCTCCGGCTCCTGTTGTCCTCACACCTGCTCCTGTGCCTCTGGACAGGACTTCTGTGTGTTTTGAGAGGATCCCTCTAGCACCTGAGCTCCAGGCCCGAGGTCACTCCCCCCCCAGACTGGGGGGTTACAATCAAGGGCCTCCGACAGACTCCTTAGCACACCATCTCCAGCTTCCCCCAACTCACACTGCCCCTGCTGGCCTGACCGTGAGTATTTAAGAGGTTCCTCCCCCCCGGCCAGCCCATTTGGCCGGGGATTGGTTGGGGCCCTCATCAATACTCCAGGCATCTCCTCTTAACCACCTTCCCATTCTTCTGGCAGTTTCTGAAATGTTCCAGCAAGTAGGGGGAAATACCAGAGATGCTGCCTAATGAGTCATTCCAGCCTTCCTGGATCACTCATCCTGACCCAAATTCAAAACACAAGCTTGACTGCCAGCCAAGCCTAAATATACCTACACTACACTAACCTATGTACATTACCTAGCACTCTACACTAGAGGGTGCTACACAGTTTGTTAGTGCTGTAGCATGTGTTTGTAAGATGCAAAGCATAGTACAGCGGGGATGGAAAGTATTCAGACCCCTTTAAATTTTTCACTCTTTGTTATATAGCAGCCATTTTCTAAAATCATTTAAGTTAATTTTTTTCCTCATTAATGTACACACAGCACCCCATATTGACAGAAAAACACAGAATTGTTGACATTTTTGCAGATTTATTAAAAAAGAAAAACTGAAATATCACATGGTCCTAAGTATTCAGACCCTTTGCTGTAACACTCATATATTTAACTCAGGTGCTGTCCATTTCTTCTGATCATCCTTGAGATAGTTCTACACCTTCATTTGAGTCCAGCTGTGTTTGATTATACTGATTGGACTTGATTAGGAAAGTCACACACCTGTCTATATAAGACCTTACAGCTCACAGTGCATGTCAGAGCAAATGAGAATCATGAGGTCAAAGGAACTGCCTGAAGAGCTCAGAGACAGAATTGTGACAAGGCACAGATCTGGCCAAGGTTACAAAAAATTTCTGCTGCACTTAAGGTTCCTAAGAGCACAGTGACCTCCATAATCCTTAAATGGAAGATGTTTGGGACGACCAGAACCCTTCCTAGAGCTGGCCGTCCGGCCAAACTGAGCTATCGGGGGAGAAGAGCCTTGGTGAGAGAGGTAAAGAAGAACCCAAAGATCACTGTGGCTGAGCTCCAGAGATGCAGTCGGGAGATGGGAGAAAGTTGTAGAAAGTCAACCATCACTGCAGCCCTCCACCAGTCGGGGCTTTATGCCAGAGTGGTCCGACGGAAGCCTCTCCTCAGTGCAAGACAAATGAAAGCCCGCATGGAGTTTGCTAAAAAACACCTGAAGGACTCCAAGATGGTGAGAAATAAGATTCTCTGGTCTGATGAGACCAAGATAGAACTTTTTGGCCTTAATTCTAAGCGGTATGTGTGGAGAAAATCAGGCACACGGCTCATCACCCGTCCAATACAGTCCCAACAGTGAAGCATGGTTGTGGCAGCATCATGCTGTGGGGGTGTTTTTCAGCTGTAGGGACAGGACGACTGGTTGCAATCGAGGGAAAGATGAATGCGGCCAAGTACAGGGATATCCTGGACGAAAACCTTCTCAAGAATGCTCAGGACCTCAGACTGGGCTGAAGGTTTGCCTTCCAACAAGACAATGACCCTAAGCACACAGCTAAAATAACGAAGGAGTGGCTTCACAACAACTCCGTGACTGTTCTTGAATGGCCCAGCCAGAGCCCTGACTTAAACCCAATTGAGCATCTCTGGAGAGACCTAAAATTGGCTGTCCACCAACGTTCACCATCCAGCCTGACAGAACTGGAGAGGATCTGCAAGGAGGAATGGCAGAGGATCCCCAAATCCAGGTGTGAAAAACTTATTGCATCTTTCCCAAAAAGACTCATGGCTGTATTATATCAAAAGGGTGCGTCTACTAAATACTGAGCAAAGGGTCTCAATACTTAGGACCATGTGATATTTCAGTTTTTCTTTTTTTAATAAATCTGCAAAAATGTCAACAATTCTGTGTTTTTCTGTCAATATGGGGTGCTGTGTGTACATTAATGAGGAAAAAAAATGAACTTAAATGATTTTAGCAAATGGCTGCAATATAACAAAGAGTGAAAAATTTAAGGGGGTCTGAATACTTTCCATCCCCACTGCATATCTGAAAAAGGTCCACGGTCTAATAATAGGGTGCTTAACAGTCAATATAAATGCTAAACTGGTCGAAAGGAAAATGCTATTGGACCAAGTATATGAAAGGGCATGATGTATGTGAATATGAAACAGTACAAAACTTTAAGGAACCAAGCTCCTGTCACTTATACCTGTCAGTATAATATTCCTTGCAAAAAGAGTGCCCCAGAAAGTCCAAAGCCGAATAGTGGCAATAGATCCTGAAAAGAAAAAAAGGAAGACAAAAATACACAACACATAACATGGGATGGGAGAGGCAAGGAGATGTGAGGAGGGAGGGCACAGGGAGAGAGTTGGGGGGGGGGGGTAGAGGGGAGGGTTAATAGGGGAGGTCAAAGAAGGGGGGAAGGGGAAGGGAGGGAGTAGGAAGGAAGAGGAAAGATTGTACTCAGGTCAGGGTAGCAGGAGCGAAAGAAAATGTCTCTCTAATCTGAAATGGGGGGACAAAGAAAGTTACTAGGGAGGCCCCCGTCTTCCTAGGATTGAAAAGTATACGTAAGTCCTACTCCTATTGCTAACCAGCGAGCCATCCAGGATCAAAGGGAATTTCTCAAAAGATTGGAAAACTATGCAGAATTCTGGAATTGTAGCCAACACATCCATGTTTTTGTATACTTGGAGGGAATGTCCCTTGCTATGTGAATAAGCTCCTCCATCTGAGCAATCTTCTGTATTTGTCTGAACCAGTCTGTTAATTTCAGTGGACTCTTTTTACCCCAGAAATGTTGTGGGCGAGTCCTAGCTGCATTGACAAGATGCATAGCTAGAGATATAAAACACATGGTGGACCTGTCCTATAGTCAAAGTTTTTTGGAAGGAAATCTTTGAATTGGCTTCCAAAATGTTCAGGTTGAAATTGCATACCGACCCATCCACTGCATTACTCAACCTGAAACCATTGGGCTTAATTCACACGCAATTTAAACTTTTTGTCCAATTACTTACTGCCGCTAAACAAACAGTTGCAAAAGCATGGAAATCACCTTCATTGATTATAGTCGAGACAAAACACAGGATGCATAACTCCATGATTCAGGCTAAAATAGCAGCCATAGAAAGGGATCAAATCCCCAAATTCGAAAAACTTTGGCGCCCATGAATAAAACATCATCTCCCTTCAACTTTCGATGAGAATGTTCTCCATGGTAGTTGATCTAAGTATATCCAGACTATATCCACAATGACTTTAGGACCTACCAAATGGACATTCCTATCCTAGTCTCTCTACTCTCTTTCCCTTTGCTGTCTAATTTTCACCTCCTTTTACCTCTTATGTATTAGAAGTAGGGATGAGCCGAACACCCCCGGTTCGGTTTGCACCAGAACCTGCGAACGGACCGAAAGTTCGCACGAACGTTAGAACCCCATTGACGTCTATGGGACTCGAACGTTCAAAATCAAAAGTGCTCATTTTAAAGGCTAATTTGCATGGTATTGTCCTAAAAAGGGTTTGGGGACCCGGGTCCTACCCCAGGGGACATGTATCAATGCAAAAAAAAAACTTTTAAAAACGGCCGTTTTTTCGGGAGCAGTGATTTTAATGATGCTTAAAGTAAAAAAAAAAAAAAGTGAAATATTCCTTTAAATATCGTACCTGGGGGGTGTCTATAGTATGCCTGTAAAGTGGCCCGTGTTTCCCGTGTTTATAACAGTCCCTGCACCAAATGTCATTTTTAAAGGAAAAAAATCTCATTTAAAACTGCTTGCGGGTTTAATGTAATGTCCGGTCCTGGCAATATGGATGAAAATCAGTGAGACAAACGGCATGGGTACCCCCCAGTCCATTACCAGGCCCTTTGGGTCTTGTATGGATATTAAGGGGAACCGCGCACCCAAATTAAAATAAGGAAAGGTGTGGGGCCACCAGGCCCTATATACTCTGAACAGCAGTATACAGGCGGTGCAAACAAGACAGGGACTGTAGGTTTGTTGTTAAGTAGAATCTGTTTGTAATTTTGAACAGGTACATTTTTAACGTGTTTAGCTCCAGCCAAAAAATCTTTTTTAAGCTTTTTGGAAAACATAGGGAAGGGTTATCACCCCTGTGACATTTGTTTTGCTGTCTTTCCTCCTCTTTAGAAGATTTCACCTCACTTTTTGTCCCAATGACAAATGCTTTTTGAGAATTTGGGTTTTTTTGTGGAACAAGGATTGGAAAGCATCAGTGGAAAGGAGAAATGTTTTTCCCATATTAACTCTTACAGGAGAGAATTTCCCTTCCTAGGGGTAGATTTCATCTCACTTCCTGTTGTCTCCTTCCGTTTGCAAGTAGGAGTCGTTTGTAAGTTAGATGTTTGAAAGTAGGGGCCTGCCCTATATACTCAGCAGAAATTTGGGCCTTAGGTGTTGTTGTGGCCACAACACTGTAAGCCCTCACAGGGCCCTGCTGTGAAATATTAGATCAAGAATTGTAATTACATGCCCCTGTTGAACAGGGGCAGAAACACTGGGCCTTTGGTGGTGGTGGTGGTGGTGCTGGTGCCACAACACTGTAAGTCCTCACTCGCTCTTGGTGGGTGCAGAAATGGGCCCTGCTGTGAAATATTAGATCAAGAATTGTAATTACATGCCCCTGTTGAACAGGGGCAGAAAAATTGGGCCTTTGGTGGTGGTGGTGCTGGTGCCACAACACTGCAACCCCTCACAGACACTCTAGTTGGAACGCAGGAACGAGCCCTGCTGCAAAGTATTGCATCAAAAATTGTAATTACATGCTCCTGTTAAACAGGGGCAGAAAAATTGGGCCTTAGGCACTGGTGCTGGTGCCACAACACTGCAACCCCTTACAGACACTCTAGTTGGAACGCAGGAACGAGCCCTGCTGCAAAGTATTGCATCAAAAATTGTAATTACACGCCCCTCTTAAACAGGGGCAGAAAAATTGGGCCTTAGGCACTGGTGCTGGTGCCACAACACTGCAACCCCTCACAGACACTCTAGTTGGAACGCAGGAACGA
The DNA here is from genome assembly GCA_037952835.1 of Lithobates septentrionalis. Classification (NCBI taxonomy): domain Eukaryota; kingdom Metazoa; phylum Chordata; class Amphibia; order Anura; family Ranidae; genus Lithobates; species Lithobates septentrionalis. The sequence continues at coordinate 383,854 of JBBDGP010000412.1, forward strand.
GCCCTGCTGCAAAGTATTGCATCAAAAATTGTAATTACACGCTCCTGTTAAACAGGGGCAGAAAAATTGGGCTTTAGGCACTGGTGGTGGCGCCCAGAACCAAAAATGTTCTTACAAGCTATCAGCGTGATGATTGAGGAGGAAGAGGATAATTACTCAGGGATAGTCACTCAGCATCAGCATAGGCAGTCTTTGAAGGGATCTGAGATTTCAAAAAAAATTATTCGGTTACATCAGCATCAGGTGCTTGGTAGCTGGTGGTGATCCAAGACTGATTCATTTTTATGAAGGTCAGTTGATCGACCGAGTCGGTGGACAATCACAACCTGTGATTGGTTACCACGCCTCCAGCAGCACTGAATGTGCGTTCCGAAAGAACGCTGGATGCAGGACAGGCCAGTAGCTCAATTGCATACTGTGCAAGCTCTGGCCAGTGATCCATCCTCAAGACCCAGTAACCCAGAGGATTTTCGGTGGGAAAGGTGTCCAAGTCTGATCTTGCCCCTAGGTATTCCTGCACCATGTAAAACAGACGCTGGCGATGGTTGCTGGAACCAATCATACCTTGGGGCTGCAGACCAAAAAATTGTCTGAACACATCGGTCAGACGGCCACCTTCTCCACCCCTCCTTCTTTGACTGACCGAAGCCTCAGCAACACGTTGTCCAGAAACAGGAGTTTGTAACCTCCCAGTCTCTGGGAACGCGTTTCACAGACCTTTCTGCAAGGCCTCCCGAAGATGTTTCATCCTCTGCTCCCTCTGCGATGGCAAGATAAGGTCCGCAACCTTACCCTTGTAACGTGGATCAAGGAGGGTTGCCAGCCAGTATTGATCCTTCTCCTTGATACCACGAATACGAGGATCCTTACGCAGGCTTTGCAGGATCAGGGAGGCCATGCAGCGTAGGTTTGCTGAGGCATTCGGTCCGGAGTCCTCTGGGTCACTAAGGACGACATGGTCCGCAGCCACCACCTCCCAGCCACGTACAAGTCCATGTGTTTCTTGGGACTGATCCCTTAAAGACTGCTGCTGATGCTGAGTGCCAGGCTCCACCTCCATACTGACACAATCTTCCTCCTCCTCCTTCTCCTCCTCCTCTTCCTGTGTGATCGGTGGGCACGCAGGAACACTGTCTGGATAAAGGGGGCCTTGAGAGCTAAGGAAGTCCTCCTCTTCCTGCCTCTGTTCTGCCTCAAGTGCCCTGTCCATTATTCCACGCAGCGTGTGCTCCAACAGGTGGACAAGGGGGACAGTGTCACTGATGCATGCACTGTCACTGCTCACCATCCTCGTGGCCTCCTCAAATGGTGACAGGACAGTGCATGCATCCCTGATCATGGCCCACTGGCATGGGGAAAAAAAACCTGTCCTGGTGCCATAGTCGCACAGGTACTCATTGATGGCCCTCTGCTGCGTGTGCAGCCGCAGCAGCATGGCCAACGTTGAGTTCCACCTGGTGGGCATGTCACAGATTAGACGGTTCTTGGGCAAGTTAAACTCCTTTTGGAGGTCCGTCAGCCGAGCACTGGCATTATATGACCGGCGGAAATGCACACAGACTTTCCTGGCCTGCCTCAGGACATCCTGTAAGCCCGGGTACCTGCCCAAGAACCGCTGCACCACCAAGTTAAGGACGTGAGCCAAACAGGGCACATGGGTCATTTGTCCCTGTCGGAGGGCAGAGAGGAGGTTGGTGCAATTGTCGCAAACCACCATTCCTGCCTTAAGTTGGCGTGGCGTCAACCACCTCTGAACCTGCCCCTGCAGAGCTGACAGAACCTCTGCCCCAGTGTGGCTCCTGTCCCCCAAGCACACCAGCTCAAGCACCGCATGGCATCTTTTGGCCTGCGTACTTGCGTAGCCCCTTGAACGGCTACGGAGCACCGCTGGTTCCGAGGACAAAGCACAGGAAGAGGCCATGGAGGAAGAAGAAGAGGAGGGGGTGGAGGAGAGAGGTGTGTCACAATCATTAGCATTTTGGAGGCGTGGTGGCAGAACAACCTCCAACACTACTGCACCTTGTCCTGCATCCTTCCCAGCTGCCAGCAGAGTCACCCAATGCGCCGTGAGTCAGCGGTCAGCTGTAACATGCACCTTACCGCTAACCGCCCTGTCCAGCGAGACATGGACATTGCCTTCCACATGCCGGTAGATAGCCGGAATCGCCTTCCGTGAGAAAAAGTGGCGTTTGGGTACCTGCCACTGAGGAACCGCACATTCCACAAACTCACGGAAGGGGGCAGAGTCTACCAACTGAAAAGGCATCAGTTGAAGTGCTAGCAATTTTGCCAAGCTAGCATTCAACCGCTGCGCATGTGGATGGCTGCGAGCAAACTTCTTTCGGCGGTGCAGCAGCTGGGGCAGGGAAATTTGCCTGGTACAATCTGACGTCGGTGTACCAAAAGCAGATTGCCCACAAGTACTTGGCTGTGACACACCTAATTCTACACCTTCATTCCTCTCAGTGCAGGTCTCAGATATAGTGGGGTTGGAGATCTCAGCTGATGAGGAGCAAGGAGAGGTCCTCTTTGTTCTTTGGTGTGGGTCTTTTAGATACGCTTGCCAACGAACTGCATGGCAGGTCAACATATGTCTGGTCAAGCTTGTGGTACCCAAGCGGGAGATGTTTTGGCCACGCGAGATACGCTTGAGACATATGTTGCAAATAGCAGCGGTGCGATCTGATGCACTCGTCTCAAAAAAGGCCCACACCAAAGAACTTTTTGAATAACGCGCAGAGACTGCAGCGCCCTGCACATGTGGAGCTTTGGGGTGTGATGCAGTCAATGTGCTGCCCTTAGGCTGGCCCCTGGCCATCCTGCCTCGTTGGTGATGTGCTGCCTCCTCCTCCTCTTCCTCTCTCCTATCAGGCACCCACGTTGAGTCAGCGACCTCATCATCCCCTCCCTCCTCATCACTGGAGCAAACCTGGCAGTATGCTGAAGCAGGGGGAGCATGACTGCCAGATTGCTGTCCTTCTTGGGCACCCCCTCTGTCCATGCTCATGTTACTGCCTTCATCGAACTCAGTATCATCATCAGAGCCTTCCAAACGCTGGTCATCCTCCTGGAGCATGTACCCAACACTGTGGTCAAACAGTTCGAGGGACTCTTCAGGAGGACATGGTGGGGCTTAGGGAAGGAGTCACTGATGACATTGAGCCGAGGGAAGAGGTCGCTGCTTTGCCAGACAAAGTACCCTGGGCATGGGTGAGAGAGGATGAGGAGGATGAGGACGGCTTGGTCATCCACTCGACCAAGTCTTCCGGATGTTGCGGCTCAACATGGCCAGCTGCCGAAAAAAAGGCCAAGCGTGTCCCACGGCCACGTGCTGATGAGGATGCACCGTCTCCACGACCAGCACTAGACACAGAGCCTGCTTGCCCTCTCTTATTGGCTTGTGACTGTCTGCCTCTCCTTCTTGGCCTTCCAGACATACTAATGGCCTGTAGCTGCACTAAGCTGGGGTATATATATATATATATAACAGGCGGTACTGATTTTCTCTGACAGGTGGCACTGCTGGGCAGAACTGATGATGAGGTACTGATGAGGTACTGACAGGTTTTACTGCTGAGCACTAATTGGAGCTGATATGGGCACTGATTGGTACTGATCTGGGCACTGTAATCTGTTTTTTATAAGGCACTGACTGGCAGCTTATGAGCACTAACTAGCAGCTGTGGTAGCACATCTGATGGGGCTGTGCTGATAATCAATGTGCTGAATATCAGCACAGACCCCACCCCTCTGACAGGGAGAGCCGCTGATCGGCTCTCCCTGTCAGCGCAAACCGAGGAATGCTGTTTATTGGCACCTCCTGGTTTCACGCGATGATCAGCTGTGATTGGTCACAGCTGATCACATGGTAAGAAGCCTCTGTCAGAGGCTTCTTACCTCGTTTGGAGATGCGGCGTCTCAGATTGACAGGCTGCACTTGCAATCGGCGCGCTGAGCTCCCCCGCGGGCACGCACTGGCATGTTATCCTGCTGGACGTCATATGATGCCCAGTCAGAATAACAGAACCACTTCCCAGCCGTCAATCTGCTATAGGCCGGGTGGGAAGTGGCTAAACTATGGGGCAAAATCTCTTGCAAAGAACAACTTCCTTGCAAAGTAAACAGACTATTTGCCTATATTAGATCATACCTGATTTGTCTGTGCTGTAGTTGAGTTACACTTAGGTTTGTCCCTCCCTGGGACTGGAAAAAAGGGAACCAATAGACTGGCAACCTTATCTCATAGTCTATCTGCTCTCTCCTGCTATCAGTACGTTCCTTGTTTGCAAATACGCACTGCAGTACCGATGCTTGGCTCTTTATGTTAATTCTCACTGTCTCAGTCATAGCTTTGCTGTACAGGGACTACAGAATCCAGAAACATATGTTAGACTTGGTAGGACCCGGAGACAACCAGTCAAGAATGATTAATGACTCGTTTCTTGATGTTCACTAACACTGACTTGCAATGTGTGGTGACTGGGAACTATCGTCTACATCTTGCAGCTTTGCTACCTAGGTCTAAGCCTATGTGGGGAGATTTACTAAAACTGGAGAGTGCAAAATCTTGTGCAGCTCTGCAAAGAAACCATCAGCTTCCAGGTTTTTGTCAAAGCTTAATTGAACAAGCTGAAGTTAGAAGCTGATTGGCTACCATGCTCAGCTGTCCCAGATTCTGTGTGCTCCAGTTTTAGTAAATCAACCCGTATTTGACCTATTGGGTAGCTGGCTCTTTCACCTCAGATGGAATGCTTTAAAGCAGTGGTCATCAACCCTGTCCTCAGGGCCCACTAACAGGCCAGGTTTTATGTATTACCTTGGGGAGATGCAGACTAGAATACTGCAATCACTGAGCAGCAAATAATATAACCTGTGATGTATTTCAGTTATCTTGCAAACCTGGCCTGTTAGTGGGCCCTGAGGACAGTGTTGATGACCACTGCTTTAACCACTTCCCTACCCGCCCATAGTCATATGACGTCCTGGGATGGGATCTCCCATCCTGGGTGGGCGTCATATGACATCCTGGGATTCCCGGCCGCCTAGGGGGCGCGCGCGCGCCCGCCGCGTTCCTCGGGACCCGGTGCGTGTGCCCGGCGGCCGCGATGTCCGCCGGGCACCCGCGATTGCCCGTTAACCGGGCCGGCATGTGGATCTGTGTGTGTAAACACACAGATCCACAGCCTGTCAGCTCTGAGGAGAGCGATCTGTGTTCCCAGAACGGAGGAACACTGATCGGTCTCCTCCCCTTGAGCGTCCCCTCCCCCTTCAGTTAGTAATCACTCCCTAGGAAACATATTAACCCCTCCCCGCCCCCTAGTGGTTAACCCCTTCACTGCCTGTCACATTTACACAGTAATCAATGCAATTGTATAGCATTGATCGCTGTATAAATGTGAACGGTCCCAAAAATGTGTCAAAAGTGTCCGATGTGTCTGCCATAATGTCGCAGTCATGAAAAAAAATCGCGATCGCCGCTAAAAAAATAAATATTTTTTTTTTTTTAAAAATGCCATAAATCTATCCCCTATTTTGTAGACGCTATAACTTTTGCGCAAACCAATCAATATACGCTTATTGCAATTTTTTTTTACCAAAAATATGTAGAAGAATACGTATCGGCCGAAACTGAGGAAAAAATTTGTTTTTTAAAAAAAAAATTGGGATATTTATTATAGCAAAAAGTAAAAAATATTGTCTTTTTTTCTAAATTGTCGCTCTTCTTTTGTTTATAGCGCAAAAAATAAAAACCGCAGAGGCGATCAAATACCACCAAAAGAAAGCTCTATTTGTGGTGAAAAAAGGACGTCAATTTTTTTTGGGTACAACGTCGCACGACCGCGCATTTGACGTTCAAAGTGCGACAGCGCTGAAAACTAAAATTTGGCCTGGGAAGGAAGGGGGTAGAATTGCCCTGTATTGAACCGGTTAAAGTGCTATAATTTACGATAGGAATATGGCAATTCAAAGTGTGTGGATTTATCTGTATTAATACTATGCATGCAGATTATATCCCCTTATTTTGCTTATGTTGGATGGTCAATCAGACCCCTTTACCTGTATCAAGTTGGGCTTTTGGTGGGCCTGTTGACAAATGGATAACTTTCTTTTGCCTATTTATGGTTTGCTGTCTATATGTCTCATGTTTTGTGTTATGCATTGAATAAATAAAGATTACTTAAAAAAAAGTGCTATCATTTAGTTATTTAGAGGTGCACTAATGCTCAGTTTGCTGTTTTGTGGCAGGTTCACTTTAAATACAATAAAGATAAAGATCTCAGTATCAGATAGTCCTTCAATGTTGTTCAATGTTCAATGTTGAGCTGTCATCATCTGCTGTATATAGCTCTGTGGTCACACACATAGTAGAGCTAACCAAAAAGAAATGATACGGTGCATGTCATAAAGACCACATCATTTGTCTGAGGCTGCTTTCAATGTTTTATGGAGCATACATTTCCTAAACACTCAGTATGACTATGTACAGTCTGAAATTAAGATGTGAGAAGGACTAGGAGACAGATTTTTCTTTACCCTAAAGTTTATGTAAAGATAAAAGTTTTTTAAATGTAGTTTTGGATAAAATCTGGAAGGGTTAGAACCCCAGGGTATTGGAACGGCAATATCAAAGTAATGATGTTGGTGTAATTAATTTGGTTCAAGGGCCAGTGGCTTCTACACTCCAAAGGATCTCCATACTCCCCTTGACTTGTAGTGTAAGAAAAATGTGATTTGAAACATTACACCACTGCTAAAAGGTCCATATACGACTTTATACCAATAACAGTCTGGGAGAAAATCCAATGGGTACTGACGCATTTAAGGGGTCCAAAAACACCTCCTTAATCAGGGTTTGGAATTGAAACCAATGTGAATTGACTAGAGATGAACTGAACCTTTATTGGTATTCGTTCTTGTGTGATGACAAGCACAGGTCTAGCAGGTGGTTTCGCAGTCCATTCACATTGTTTTCAATCACAAGCCCTGATGAAGATTGGATCGTTCCCCTGACTTTTATTAGAATAAAGTCCCACCTTTAATGTAGATCAGGGCTGGTGCAAGGATTTTTGACACCCTAGGCGAGACCTCATTTTGCCGCCCCCTCTGGCTCCACCCCTGACTCCACCCCCTTTGCTCTGCCCATGTATATCCCACCTTTTTAATGAAGCACCCCTTAAAATGCAGCACACCAGCGCCCATCAAATGCAGCCTTACCAGCGTCCATCAAATGCAGCCTCACCAGCGCCCATTAAATGCAGCCTCATCGGCGCCCATCAAATGCAGCCTCATCAGCGCCCATCAAATGCAGCCTCACCAGGGCCCATCAAATGCAGCCTCACCAGCGCCCATCAAATGCAGCCTCACCAGCGCCCATCAAATGCAGCCTCATCAGCGCCCATCAAATGCAGCCTCATCAGCGCCCATCAAATGCAGCCTCACCAGGGCCCATCAAATGCAGCCTCATCAGCGCCCATCAAATGCAGCCTCACCAGGGCCCATAAAATGCAGCCTCACCAGCGCCCATCAAATGCAGCCTCATCAGTGCCCATCAAATGCAGCCTACCAGCACCTATCAATGCAGCTTACCAGTGCCCATCAATGAGTGTTTCCTTGCTTCTATTCATTCAGCAGTCAGGACACAGACACAGTCCTCTGCCTCTGCTGCACTACTGACACTATACGCGAACGGAGCGGCGGCTGCCTGCTGATGCTGAGACTTAGTTGCTTGCTGCAGAGAGAAGAGATTAGGAACACCAGTGGCCGGGCACCCTAGACAGCAGTGCGCCCTAGGTGGCTGCCTAGTTTGCCTAGTGGTAGCACCGCCCTGATGTAGATGTATGTAAACACATAGGAGACAATATATCGTAATTCAAGGAAACATAGTTACCTTCAAACGGAACTATTTACCATTAACATACTTTACACTCAGCAAAGACGGATACATGATAGGATGTTTAATTACACATTGGTTGATATGTCAACACTATATATCTGGTTCATGATAGCTCGTAACTAGCTATATTGCTTTTGGGAAGAAACAGATGATGGGGGGTGTGGTCTCCCCCCCCGGCACAGTTTGATCCCAGATGGGGTGGTGGGGAGTACCAGACTATACCCCTAACCTGGTTCCTGACTATTATTATGGCAATCACTGTTTGGAATGTTCATATATGTCTACACCCCACTTTGTCATATGTATCTCACCCATCTTTAGATCTCAATATTTGTAACTGTATACAAATGTTATTATGTTTGTTGATATCTGCGATCTGTAAACTCTTCAATAAAAACTATTATAAAGTACCATCTGGACCTTTTAGCAGGTTGTTATCACTGTCTGTGTCCCCACTGGGAGGATTCCCTCTCTTTGTTGGTCCTGGCAAGCATTGTCTTCAGTACAGAGCGTAACTGGAAATCCAACATTTCTGATTTGTCTTTGTAACTGAAGAGAAGCAGAAATCCTCAAAACCAAAAACCTGCTGTAGTGACAAATGTCTATGTAGCACTAACTCACGGTGGAGCTCCTGGTTTAAGCGGGTCTGTTGCCTTCACTTTACTTCCCTCTGTTTCACCGGCACCGGGTCTAGGGGTTCCGTTGAGTTTACTGCTGGACGACACACGCACCAACACTGGAGTACATTTTCAATGCTTTATTGAACAGTTAAACTTTAGGTAGTAGCAGGAAAGAGACGGAAAAGGAAACCTTCAGGAGAAACTCAAATATCTTCTTACAAGATCTTAGTGACAAATGTCCCGGTAGAATTCAGATAATTATGTGGAATGCCTTCCCCTCATGGGACACACTCTTTGCTCATCTGGATAGGCCTCTCTCACCGGTCTAGCAGCCAGTATGCAGCACCAATCTAAAGTCTCTGCCACAGACTTACTTGGGGGGGTAAATCTGCACGATCCTCTGCCACAGGATGTATCAGATATTCTGCAGTGAACAGTCAGTCACAGTGCCTGGACCTTTAGGCCGAACCGGCAACACTATGCTGTATAGTTACTTCTTTTGGATACGTCCTGCAACCGAGTCACCGGGCCCCTCTATAGACCAGCACGCTGCGTGATCTCTCCAAGACGGGTCCTCCCCTGGGATCTCCTCGGCTGTCCAGCTTCGTCACACAGGACGACATCTCAGGACCATTCCTCGGCTGCGGTGGTAGGCCCCAGACAAGCCTCTGGACCCACCCCTGTGCCGTAGCGCAGGGGTGGGTCCACGAGGAGGACCCACGAGGTAGCTCCTTAACGCATACCTGTCAGCCAGGAGGGCCAGCAGGTGGCTGCAAAAACCAACCCTAGAACATGGCGTCTGTCCCATAAATACCCCCTTCCCAGAATGCAACTTGGAGGACCACCTCCACCGAGCTTGTCTCCGAGACAGAGGAGCATCTATACACTTTGACACGTTGCCCTTCCAACACTGACTAATGGTAACAGCGACACCCACCGGTCAGCACAGAAGCACACACAACGTCAGCCAAGCTGGAACAGAGGCAAACTTTTAACCTTCCTAACACACAATTTACTAAATTTACCTAATCTGTGGTAGATTGTAAATCTGCCAGCGCTACATACTCCCCCCACTACAATAGACGTTGTCCCCAACGTCTGTCCTGAATGCAGTAACAGTAACTCTCAAGCCTGAGAGTAGCATTTGAGTTTCTCATAACTTTAGATAGGCAAAGAGAGAGAAAAAGGACAGTTTAAAGACATTATGAGACTTATATCTATAAAACATTATGTTCACAGCCGCGAACAAAACCACAATATAATTTTTTTTTTCAACCTCACTAACTAACTAGCTGAAAAGCCTCCCAGCTATACATATGATCCGATGATCCCTGGAAAAAAACACATATTTAAACACACATATATACACACTTAAACCAACATCAGGAGCAAAGCCTCATTTAAAATGAAACTCTCTTCCTATGATTTATATTAGAAAGAATATGTACTTTTGGAGTCCATCCCTGCACAAGAACTTTTCTTATAAAAGAAATCCGGCTAGCAAACAGAAGTCCTTGGATTTAAACACAGAACAGGATCTGTAGATCTTGACCACGCAGATCTCTTTGCCCTGTTGCTATCTAACTAGCTAACATCAAAGTAATAGTGTCCATAATTACCAGTAAAACCGAGGATCTGGTAGAGTCACATATTTTCCTTCTTTATCTACAGTGGTAATAAAATATACAGCATTGTCCTTTCCTGGTCTTCAGATCACCACATTATCAGCATAGATATGCCGACCATAGTTCCAATGAGCAAAGCATCCGTTAAAACGTTCATCCATCCGGACAGAACATCCAGTCTTTCTAAAGGGCTTAGACACAGACAAGTAGTCCCAAATAGCTTCATTATACCAAAGTTTCTGATTAGCTTCAATCTCCCGCATGACATCCTGGGGCACATAAGGGAATTCTAATCCATACTCTGCGGCCACACGCTTGTTTAACATCCTTTGCAAGCGAGCACGTTTTGGCAAAAATCTGTCTTTTCCCATACCAGGCGGTACACAGGAGTGTAATGACTTTTTCACCATAGACCCAGCCGGTGTCTATAGCGAATCAATAGCTTTTGACAAAGTCCCCGCAACTGCACTGTGCATCTCCACACAGGGCAACGTCTTCCCAGAACTCATGGCAGTCGATTCAAGAAGGGTCATTGTGGAGGCAACATCCTCGCCTTGTGACCACAATAGCTCTTGCAACATGGTTTCGAACAAGTCATCATCCCCGGAAAGATCTAACATGGATTCTATTTTCAAGTCTCTCAATTCTTCTGCTGGCAAATACTTATTTACAGTCCCCAACAATGGCTTACCCGTTCCAGACGTAGACTCTGGTAGCTCCGGCTCAGGTAACCTCTGGGGTAGGCCTCGACCACGGCCGCGAGAAGCCTTCACATAGCCCACCTTCTTCTGAGTAGGCACCACAGGAAAAGGTGTAGTGGACTCAGGAATCAAAGTAATGTCTCCTGATGAGACAGCAGCAGCAGTGTCTCTTTCTGAAACATTGTCGGTAGCAACAGGCGAAGTGGTGGCCCGTCGCTCTCTCTCTGTAGTGGTAGCAGCTTCCACTGTAGCGATACCTGTCACCCAATCCATCCGGTAGGCATGGGGTGGCATAGTAGGTGGCTCCACTGCAAACAAATACTCTCCACACTGCGGACATCGGCCGAATGGACGAAGATGCATGGCCAATCATCCACATCGATGGCAGGTCATGCCCAGTCCCTCAACATCTCCCGAGATATACAGGACAAACTTCCCCTGCGGTTTCATTCGAACTCCAGTATCCGTGAGCAGAGTTCCAGATTGCACAGTATTCATCACGGTGCTTGCAGGGAACACTCTGGGTCCCACAACCAATTGCAACGCCGGAAAAGACATGGCCACTCTGATCTTTTCAGCACGATCACGAGGCTTCTCTTCTCCTCTGGCGCCAAGCACACTACACGCGTCCCACGTGGTAGCAAGTAGGGCAACTCCTCCCACTTGTTCTTTCAGTCACGTAGCTCCCGGGCTTCTTCTGGTGCCCAGGGTCTACGCACCCAAAAGCAAAGTCCTGCAGTTTAACCTTTCCTCTTCCTGAAAAGATTTTTTTTTTCAAAGTCAAGCTCTCTCTGTAAACTCCCGGTAAAACACTCCACTGGGTTGCAATAATTGTCGGCCAACAAATCCCAGACGACGCCCCCACATGTAGCACTAACTCATGGTGGAGCTGCTGGTTTAAGCGGGTCTGTTACCTTCACTTTGCTTCCCTCTGTTTCACCGGCACCGGGTCTAGGGGTTCCGTTGAGTTTACTGCTGGACGACACACGCACCAACACTGGAGTACGTTTTCAATGCTTTATTGAACAGTTAAACTTTAAATCTGCACGATCCTCTGCCACAGGATGTATCAGATCTTCTGCAGTGAACAGTCAGTCACAGTGCCTGAACCTTTAAGCCGAACCGGTGACACTATGCTGTATAGTTACTTCTTTTGGATACGTCCTGCAACCAAGTCACCAGGCCCCTCTATAGACCAGCACGCTGCGTGATCTCTCCAAGACGGGTCCTCCCCTGGGATATCCTCCACTGTCCAGCTTCGTCACACAGGACCGACAGCTCAGGACCATTCCTCGGCCGCTGTGGTGGGTCCCAGACAAGCCTCTGGACCCACCCCTGCGCCGTAGCATTGTGGGCCTCCCGATCGGAGGACCACGAGGTAGCTCCTTAACGCATACCTGTCGGCCAGGAGGGCCAGCAGGTGGCTGCAAAAACCAACCCTAGAACATGGCGTCTGTCCCATAAATACCCCCTTCCCAGAATGCAACTTGGAGGACCACCTCCACCGAGCTTGTCTCCGAGACAGAGGAGCATCTATACACTGCGACACGTTGCCCTTCCAACACTGACTAATGGTAACAGCGACACCCACCGGTCAGCACGGAAGCACACACAACGTCAGCCAAGCTGGAACAGAGGCAAACTTTTAACCTTCCTAACACACAATTTACTAAATTTACCTAATCTGCGGTAGATTGTAAATCTACCAGCGCTACATCTAAAAGGGAATATCCTCTAGCTTTGGATAGATCTCCTCCTACTTCCTTCAATGTATCTGGGGCAGGAAGTTAAGGCAAATCTCTCTGACAGGACAAAGACAAAAAGAACATGATCAACTAATCCCTACTGTATGCAAAAGTACAGGAAACAAGTTTTGGCTTTACATGCACATTACTACATTTGTTCCAACATATGTATCTCAAACCAACATGTCTGCATGTCTAATCTGGTTTTCTGTAGTGCGTCTCTCAAGCTACAAAAATAGGGGGTGCTGATATACAAATATCAATCAGACCCCTGTGGTTACTGGCTCTGCCCTCCTGCTTCTGACACCCACTGTGATAGGTAGTCTCACTTACCAACAGTGATACTTAGAAGGTAAGAGTGGTAGGCAGAGATGGTGACCATGGAAAGCTGTCACATATCAGGACACTTTGGTTTTTGGGGCTCATGGGTAGCTCTACTGACTACAGTCTGCATAAGTTTTATAGATTTACAGTAGCTACAGGTTAGCCATATAAAGCATTTATAAAACATAAAAAGTAGTTTCTAATCAGGTCTTCAGGTCCCCCAAAGCACTCTCTAGCTCCCCTTTGGAGATCAAAATGGTCTTGGGTGTTGTGCAGATGCACATAAAATGACTTTAGTCCTCCTGGCACAAAGAATGGTCTGGGATTATGTTAAAGTATATAACTAGCCACATCTTTTTTTGTTTTGGTTAGAACCCCTATTAGGTTATTTTTTGCTGTCCTAGGAAGATTTACTTTTTACTTTCTACCTTAAAGACACAACAGAAAATGAGATGAAAGCTCCCCAAAGTGAGGAAGATCTCTATCTTAGACAGCTGCAACTATAACTTTTGTCCCCATTGGAAGGTTTCCACCCCACCTCCTACCTATTTTGTCATGATGACTCTTATGCCCTGTACACACGGTCGGACATTGGTCGGACATTCCGACAACAAAATCCATGGATTTTTTTCCGACGGATGTTGGCTCAAACTTGTCTTGCATACACATGGTCACACAAAGTTGTTGGAAAATCCGATCGTTCTGAACGCTTTGACGTAAAACACGTACGTCAGGACTATAAATGGGGCAGTAGCCAATAGCTTTCACCTCTTAATTTATTCTGAGCATGCGTGGCACTTTGTGCGTCGGATTTGTGTACACACGATCGGAATTTCCGACAACGGATTTTGTTGTCAGAAAATGTTATAGCAAGCTCTCAAACTTTGTGTGTTGGAAATTCCGATGGAAAATGTGTGATGGAGCCCACACACGATCGAAATTTCCGACAACAAGGTCCTATCACACATTTTCCGTTGGGAAATCCAACCGTGTGTACAGGGCATCAGGCCCTTTCACACATTATTGTCCGTTTTTACAGACTCCGTTTGCTCAGCTGGGATCGCTCCATTAATCCACACTGAGCCTGCTCTGCTCACTGTGGAGCGATGGACCTGTCAGATCTCTGCTCTCTGCTATGGGGGAATCGGATGAAAACTGATCCGCCTGTCCGTTTTTATCCGATCTACGAGACGGATGGAAAATAGGGTTTCCATCCGTCTGAATTTAGTGGAGCAGAAAGGATTGGATGTCAGCGGACATATCACCGCTGACATCCGTCGCTCCATAGAACTGTATGCAGCGTCCGTTCAGGTCCACCTAAAAAACTGACAGGTGGACCTGAACAGTCCGCATGTGTGAAAGGGGCCTTAAACTCTAGGATTTTCCTTTACTTCATGTCTCGGTGATAATGGTTACCAGGACAAATACAGGGGTGAATCTCCCAAATATAAAGACTGCAATATAAAACTTGGCAGAGGGTCTTACCTATTCTTTCTCAATCCAAATCCAAACTTTTATTTCCATTGGGGTACTACGGGTTGTGTGATTGGGTAGGTGGGGAATTCTTTTTTTGGTTAGGCGATACAACACATGCTCATTTTAGAGATTTGAATAAATGTTAAAGTGGATGTAAACCTGATTTATGAAATTTGACCTAAGCACATTTATCTGTAGTGCTTTCTTATCTCTCTTCAAAGCCCTAAGTCCCGTGTCTTTCTGCTGCTCTGTTCTTCTGTTCTCAGCATGATAACTTCTGAGATATTCTCAGACAATCGGGATAAAACCAGCCTGAAATTTGTGTCGGGTGGGTGCTATAAATAGATTAGCAGAGAGCTTATCTATTCATAGCACAGCTCTGCACATTCCTTCCTTCCTCTGCCTATGTGGAGGAAGGTGCCTTTGCTCCAGTGAGCTGTCACACAGTGTATGCCAAGAATCCAGAACCAAGTGGTGAACAGGAAGATCTCTAATTTCTTATTTGCACTTTCTAATGAATATAGCAAACTGAAGACAGCAGATATACATGTACTGTAAAACTTATGTAGGGAGATTTGTTTCATCTTTGTGTATAATCTGAGGCTGTTCAGTTCACTGGGTATATGTGAGGGTTTACACCCACTTTAAGGTTAGAAGGTTAGAAGGAGGGAGAGGTTGTGTGTTTGGTGGGTGAAGGTGTTAATGATAGGTGGGAATGCAAGTTAATATCTAAATTAGTATATGTTCTAACCACTGAAAACCTGGCGTTTGGATGCCCTATATTTAGGCTGCTGGCAAGTTGCAAAACCCAATGTACCATTCTGCCATATACAATCAGCTGATATTGTGCCATGTAATCAAAATTTACCCCAAACCTTAATGTAGCACTGATAATGATGTGTTCAAAAATTACCTAATCTTAACAATTAACAATTTTCATTGCTATAACCGTAAACTTTAACCTACTGCTTAAAAGCTAGCTCACCAACCTTTAAGTACATATAAACCCTTCTTTCCTCCTATATCTTACACCATTGTCAATGAAACATTAAAACAATTCACTCCTCATACATTTAGTGTTTGGCTACATAAATTTAACAAAATTGAAATCATGGAAGATTTGGTAGCAGCTATAAAGAACACAGAATAGCAATTTCTCAAAATCTGGTATAGCCCTCTTTTTGGGTGGTTATGACAAATTGTATTGCTATAGAGACACCCTTTTGTTTTGTTTTTAGCCCAGACGAATGTTTTTTTTTTTTTGGACCCCTGTATCCAATGTGATACTCTTCTGGTTGTTCACCTGAACTTTACTGGAATGATAATGGGGTCAATTCACTAACGTTTACCGCATGTGATAATATGGTCACATGACTAATTTGCATTAATTGTCGTATGCAATAAATAAAGTCCAATTCACACACACACCAAAAAAAAAACAACCTATTATGCGGTATTTACGGAAAAATGAAATTTGTGTAGGTAAATATTGTCAAAAAACCATGCAGTAAGCTCTTAATCACTTGACCACTGGGCACTTAAACACCCTTCCTAACCAGACCAATTTTCAGCTTTCAGTGCTCTCACATTTTGAATGACAATTACTTAGTCATGCAACACTGTAACTATATGAAATGTTTGTCCTTTTTTCACACAGACAGAGCTTTCTTTTGGTGATATTTAATCACTGCTGGGTTTTTTATTTTTTACAAAAAAAAGAAAACAGTCCAAAAATTTTGAAAAAAAAACGTTTTTCTAATGGGGCGTACACACGGTCGGACTTTTCGTCTACAAAAGTCCGACAGCCTGTTCGACAGACTTCCGGCGGACTTTCGGCGGACTTGCGGCGGACTTGCGGCAGACTTTCCAGCGAACGGACTTGCCTACACACGACCACACAAAAGTCCGACGGATTCGTACGTGATGATGTACACCGGACTAAAATAAGGAAGTTCATAGCCAGTAGCCAATAGCTGCCCTAGCGTGGGTTTTTGTCCGTCGGACTAGCACACAGACGAGCGGATTTTGGGGTCCGTCGTAGCTACGACGTAAAGATTTGAAGCATGTTTCAAATCTAAAGTCCGTTGGATTTGAGGCTGAAAAAGTCCGCTGAAAGTCCGGAGAAGCCCACACACGATCGGATTACCAGCCAGCTTTAGTCCGTCGGCGTCCGTTGGACTTTTGTAGACGAAAATTCCGGCCGTGTGTACGCCCCATTAGTTTCTGTGAGTACATTTTCCTCCTTCACTGATGGGCACTGATAGATGGCACTGATGGGCAGTGATAGTCTGCATTGATGGACACTGATAATGCGGCACTTATGGGCACTGATGAGGAAGCACTATTATGCCACACTGCTTAATCACCGCAGGGTTTTTAATTTTTTGCGCTATAAATGAAAAAAGACCAAAAATTCTGTAAAAAAAAAAAAAAAAAAAAAATTTCTTTGTTTTTGTTATAAAATTTAGCAAATTAGTAATTTTTCATAATAAATTGTGGACAGATTTTTTACTGCTACATATCTTTGGTATAAATAATCCAAATTGGTGCATATTATTTGGTCTGTGTGAAAGTTATAGAGTCTGCAAGCTATGGTGCCAATCACTGAAAATTGATCACACCTGATGTACTGACGGTCTAGCTCATTTCTTGAGACACTCAGGCTGGGTTCACACTGGTCCGACAAACGCTCCGACATTGGGAGCTCATGTCGCATGACGTGTGAAATCCAATGTTTCCCTATGGGAGCCGTCCTAACTGGTCCGACACAAGTCGTTCCGACTTTAGAAATGCTCCCTGTACTACTTTGATCCGACTTTGATCCTACTTCAGCCTATTGACTATCATTGAAGTCGGATCAAAGTCGGATCGCTGTCTTGCATGATCCGACTTCGGCACGCTACTTGTGCTCAGATGATCTTGAGGGGGAACTCCGCGCCAAATTTTAAATAAAAAACCAGCATGGGTTCCCCCCCAAGAGCATACCAGGCCCTTAGGTCTGGTATGGACCTTGAAGGAAACCCCCTACGCCGAAAAAACGGCGTGGGGGTCCCCCCCAATCCATACCAGACCCTTATCCGAGCACGCAGCCCGGCCGGACAGGAATGGGGGTGGGGACGAGCGAACGCCCCCCCCTCCTAAACCGTACCAGGCCGCATGCCCTCAACATGGGGGGTTAGTGCCTTAGGGGAGAGGGGGGCGCGCTGCGGCCCCCCCACCCCAAAGCACCTTGTCCCCATGTTGATGAGGACAAGGGCCTCTTCCCGACAACCCTGGCCGTTGGTTGTCGGAGTCTGCGGGCGGGGGGCTTATCGGAATCCGGGAGCCCCCTTTAATAAGGGGGCCCCCAGATCCCGGCCCCCCACCCTATGTGAATGAGTATGGGGTACATCGTACTCCTACCCATTCACCTAGGGAAAAAGTGTCAATTAAAAAAAGAAAACACTACACAGATTTTTAAAGTAATTTATTAGACAGCTCCGGGGGTCTTCTTCCGACTTCGGGGGTCTCTCCGGTTCTTCTCCGCGCTCTCCTGGTCTTCTGCCGGGCTCCTCTGCCATCTTCTGCTCTTTTGCCGCTCTTTTGCTCTAGCAGAGGAACCCGGTCTGCTGCCTTCTTCTCTTCGGGGGTCTCTCCGGTTCTTCTCTGCGCTCTCCGGATCTTCTGCCGGGCTCCTCCGCTATTTTCTGCTCTTTTGCCGCTCTTTTGCTAAAGCGGAGGAGCCCGGTCTTCAATCTTCTGCCTTCTGCCCTCTTCTCCTGATGTTGACACGACGCTCTCTGGGGCTGGAATGCACTCCCGCCCCCTTATGCCGTCACAGTCCCTGGGCATGCTGGGACTGTGACGTTTTAGGGGGCGTGGTCATCACCCGATGACCACGCCCCCTTATGCCGTCACAGTCCCAGCATGCCCAGGGACTGTGACGGCATAAGGGGGGCGGGGTCACCGCCTATATAAGTCAGAGCAGAGCGCACAGAGAGCATTCTAGCCGGAGAGAGCGTCGTGTCAACATCGGAAGAAGAGATGAAGAGAAGAAGCGGCGAGACAGCGGCGACAAGACAGCGGCAGCAGACCGGGCCCCTCGCTGGCAATAGAGCTGGAAGAAGATAGCGGCGGGGCCCAGGAGAAGAGGCGGAACACCGGGAGAAGTCGGAAGAAGACACCCCCTCCCCCCCGAAGTCGGAAGAAGATACCGGAGCTGCCCAATAAATTAATCTTGAAACCTGTGTACTGTGTTTTTTTTTATCGACACTTTTCCTTAGGTGAATGGGTAGGGGTACGATGTACCCCATACTCATTCACATAGGGTGGGGGGCCGGGATCTGGGGGCCCCCTTATTAAAGGGGGCTCCCGGATTCCGATAAGCCCTCTGCCCGCAGACCCCGACAACCAACGGCCAGGGTTGTCGGGAAGAGGCCCTTGTCTTCATCAACATGGGGACAAGGTGCTTTGGGGTGGGGGGCCCGCAGCGCGCCCCCCTCTCCCCTAAGACACTAACCCCCCATGTTGAGGGCATGCGGCCTGGTACGGTTCAGGAGGGGGGGCGCTCGCTCGTCCCCACCCCCATTCCTGTCCGGCCGGGCTGCGTGCTCGGATAAGGGTCTGGTATGGATTGGGGGGGACCCCCACGCCGTTTTTTCGGCGTAGGGGGTTCCCCTTGAGGTCCATACCAGACCCAAGGGCCTGGTATGCTCTTGGAGGGGGAACCCATGCCGGTTTTTTATTTAAAATTTGGCGCAGAGTTCCCCCTTTAAGATTCATACCAAACACAGTGCCGGGCATTGGCGGGGATCCAAGTTGGATCCCCGTTCATTGAAAGTCGGACACATGCCGGCTTCATGTCGCAGGGCAAAGTAGGATCCAAAGTAGGACGACTGTCGTGTCGCACCAGTGTGAACCCAGCCTCACAAGCCAACAGTGCAAATACCGCCCAAATGACCACTTTTTGGAAAGTAGACATTTAAAGGTAGGGATGGGCTGAACACTCCCTGGTTCGGTTCTCACCAGAACATATGAACAGGCAACAAATTTGTTCGAACACGCAAACACAGTTAAAGTCTATGGGACATGAACATGAAAAATCAAAAATGCTAATTTTAAAGGCTTATATGCATGGTATTGTCTTAAAAAGTGTTTGGGGACCCGGGTCCTGCCCCAGGGAACATGCATCAATGCAAAAAAAAAGTTTTAAAAACGACCGTTTTTTCGGGAGCAGTGATTTTAATAATGCTTAAAGTGAAACAATAAAAGTGTAATATTCCTTTAAATTTCATACCTGGGGGTGTCTATAGTATGCCTGTAAAGTGGCGCATGTTTCCCGTGTTTACAACAGTCTGAGAGCAAAAATTACATTTCTAATGCCGCGTACACACGACTATTTTTTCCGTAAGAATAAACTCTGACGTTTTTTCTGACGGAGATCCGACGGAGTTCCGCTGAAATGGACTTGTGTACACACGATCACACCAAAGTCCGATCGTTTAGAACACGGTGACGTACAACACGTATGGCGGGACTAGAAAAAGGAAGTTAAATAGCCAGTAGCCAATAGCTGCCCTTGTGTCGTTTTTGGTTCGTCGGAATAGCATACAGACGAACGGTTTTCCCGATAGGAATTGATTCCGTCGAAAAGATTTAAAACATGTTCTATTTCTAGGTCCGTCAGAATTTTCGAAAGAAAAAGTCAGATGAAGCCCACACACGATCGAAATATCCGATGAAATGATTCCGTCTGACCTTTTCTGCCAGAAAGTCCGGTCGTGTGTACGCGGCATTAAGGTTTACAACAGTCCGAGAGCAAAATGACATTTCTAAAGGAAAAAAAAGTCATTTAAAAGTACTCGCGGCTATAATGAATTGTCGGTCCCGACAATACACATAAAAGTCATTGATAAAAACGGCATGGGATTCCCCCACAGGGGAACCCCGAACCAAGATTAAAAGAAAAAAAATGCATGGGGGTCCCCCCAAATTCCATACCAGGCCCTTCAGGTCTGGTATGGATTTTAGGGGAACCCTGCGCCAAATTTTTTTTTAAAATGGCGTGGGGTCCCCCCAAAAATCCATACCAGACACTTATTCGAGCACGCAACCTAGCAGGCCGCAGGAAAAGAGGGGAATAAGAGAGCGGCCCCCACCCTCTCCTGAACCGTACCAGGCCACATGCCCTCAACATTGGGAGGGTGCTTTGGGGGTAGCCCCCCCAAAGCACCTTGTCCCTATGTTGATGGGAAGAAGGGCCTCATCCCCACAAAACCTTGGCCGGTAGTTGTGGGGGTCTGTGGGCAGGGGGCTTATCGGAATCTGGAAGCCCCTTTTAACAAGGGGAACCCCAGATCCCACCCACCCCGTGTGAAATGGTAATGTGGTACAAATGTACCCCTACGATTTCACAAAAAATGTGTGAAAATGGTAAAAAAAACACAATACACGCCTTGGGACAAGTCCTTTAGTAAAAAAATTAAAAAATAAAACTGCCCCACAGAGTCTTCTTCTTCTCGTGCTCCGACGGACCGCAAAAAGAAAAAGGCGCATGTCGCTTACGATTTGCCGCCATGGGAGGCACCAGCCGTAATGACCGGCCGCTCTCAGGTAACAGCTATTTTATAACTGAGGGCGGGGCCACACGATGACATCGCTGGGTGACCCCCGCCCCCTCTGACGCAAAAGGGACATCCCTATGGCTTACCCGTAGCGTCAGAGGGGGTGGGGCCACACGGTTACGTAAGCCATAGGGATGTCCCCGTGCGTCAGAGGGGGGCGGACCGGGTGGCCCCGCCCCCTCTGACACTACGGGAAAGCCATAGGGATGTCCCCATGCGTCAGAGGGGGGCAGGGTCACCCGGCGATGTCATTGTGTGGCCCCGCCCCCAGTTATAAAAGAGCTGTCACCTGAGAGCGGCCGGTCATTACGGCGGGTGCTGCCCATGGAGGCAGATCGTAGGCGGCGTGCGGCTTTTTTTTTTTAACTTTTTCGGTCCGTTGGAGCGCGAGAAGAAGAAGAAGACTCTGTGGGACAGTTTTATTTTTTCATTTTTTTAATAAAGGAATTGTCCCAAGGCATGTATTGTGTTTTTTTTACCATTCTCACACATTTTTCATGAAATGGTAGGGGTACATTTGTACCCTGTTACCATTTCACACGGGGGGGGCTGGGATCTGGGGGGTCTCCTTGTTAAAGGGTGAAAAGTGCAGCGCTTATGTGATCATATAAACCATAAAAAATAATATGAGTACAAAAACGTGAATAATAATTGATGTGCTCAAAAATACTCCAAGCAGTCCTCTATTATGAAATGTGATGTCTATAAACAGAGGAACTTGGACGTGTGATGTTCAAAAAAGAAAAAAGTCAGTGACAAGCTTCAATCATGTGTGATGATAATCCTCAACCACATGTGGCTATAATATAGTGACATTCTTTAACTTCAAATATGTATGATGTAATAACAGTTGATAGTAGATCCACCACCAAAGACACCAGAAGCTGCTTACCAGAGGGATTGAACTCAAATAGGTGTACACCTAGTGAGTCAGTCAAGCTTTGTGGTATAATATACCAAGGGGATCAGATGCTCTATCCAGATATGACCTCCAGATGGACCTCCGAACAGGTGTAAGGTATGGATGGACTCAGTAGATATAGGCAGTCAGCCCCATCATTAAAAGAAAGAGGAAGGCATATAGCGTAACTCCATATGGAAATTTTAATACATAAAAAGCAAAGGAAATACACTCACGTGTTTAGCAGTAAAATCAAGCGCTTGTATAAAAGAAGACAGTGGTCTCAGCATATCCTCCCGACGCGTTTCGACTTAGAAGTCATCATCACCCCAGACCCAGGGAACCGCAATCTGGGGGACCCCCTTGTTAAACCCCATTGTATCTGGAGTCTGGGGAAGCTGCCTGTAGACAGGAACAGTTAGCCTTCCCAATGGTAGGTGGCCTCATGACAATATTGCATGGAAAGCAGGGTCTCGTAAGGGAATTGGTCCATTTGAGGTTCTGTACAGTGCCTAGAGAAAGGTAGGTAGTCTGACTGGACAATGAACTCTCGAGAAACATTAGTGGCCATCTTGGATGAGGGAACCTTTTAAATAAGGGACCACACATCATTTTGCCATGCTTCTGGGGGAGAAGGGATAGCTCAGGGAAGACTCCTTCTTAAATTCATATACTCGGGTAAGCTGTGAGGAGGCAAGGAGCCAGCGCAGACTGCAGGAACATTCTCTGCCTATTCAAAGAGGGTACACAACCCCTGATAGTAGAAACAATCCTCCAGTAACATATGCCATGAACATTGAGAGCTAAAAAACTGTTTTTGGTGGAGTTCCATTTCACAGTACAGAACATATCTTGTAAAAAACACTCACCATTCATAAACTCATAATTAAAATGAATAATTGATACAAACTAGCTCAAGTTTAAATACTGAATTCTTGGTAAATCACATGCGTTGAACTTTCAAATGTATATTCTTTAGAATTTATACAATAGAACAGCCGATCATATGGTAACAATCATCTGTGAAGTGTGCTGGGGAGAGCTGCGCACATGGTAACAACATGCAATATATTTATACCATGCATTATATTCAATACTCCCTTTTCTAGCCATATATATGCAGTAACTCTGTTGACAGACCTGTTTGGGGGTAATAAGGCCCCCAGGAATTACAAATAAAAAAGCAAGCTTGAATAGTACATGTGTTGCTTCATATTTTTTCCAGTGCTTGTTTTGCTGTCTTTTAATCACAGAAACATCCACTGATGCACATTAAATCTAAATATATGATAAATGCTTTAGAACTTTAAAGTGGAAATCCAACCCAGATGTAAAAAAAGATTTGCCAATCCAAAGAATAATATAGTGAGCAGCAAAATATATAAAATTCTGCATCCCCAACATCATATCCCCCTGCTGCTGGTGTCAGCCAACCAACATGTTGCCTGCACACAGTGTCCAGGTGTACTTGACTTCAGTGGTGATGGTTCCTCCAAGCTCATCTTTTACTCCACCTATTGGCTTTGGGTCTTGTGATCAAGGATGAGCCGCACTGCTCTGTGTTTACTTCGAGCAGGGGTTGGCAAAACCCCAGAGTTTGGATGCTGAACCTCATTGAAATCAATGAGAGCCAAATCTGTCAAATCAAAATGCCCATTTTCTGGCCAAATAGGCAAAGGGTTGTCAAAAATTATCAGGGGTGGACATTGCACTGGGGAACATGTACCAGTGCAAAAAAAAATCCTATTGACTGGGAGCATTGATTTTTTAACCACTTCAGCCCCGGAAGGATATACCCCCTTCCTGACAAGAGCACTTTTTACAATTTGGCACTGCGTCGCTTTAACTGCTAATTGCGCGGTTATGCAATGCTGTACCCAAACAAAATTTGCATCCTTTTCTTCCCACAAATAGAGCTTTCTTTTGATGGTATTTGATCACCTCTGCGGTTTTTATTTTTTGCGCTATAAACGGAAAAAGACCAAAAATTTTGAAAAAAATTATATTTTCTACTTTTTGTTATAAAAAAAATCCAATAAACTCAATTTTAGTCATACATTTAGGCCAAAATGTATTCGGCCACATGTCTTTGGTAAAAAAAAAAGGCAATAAGCGTATATTTATTGGTTTGCGCAAAAGTTATAGCGTCTACAAACTAGGGTACTTTTTCTGGAATTTACACAGCTTTTAGTCTATGACTGCCTATGTCATTTCTTGAGGTGCTTAAATGGCAGGGCAGTACAAACCCCCCCCCCCAAATTACCCCATTTTGGAAAGTAGACACCCCAAGGAAATTGCTGAGAGGCATGTTGAGCCCATTGAATATTATTTTTTTTTGTCCCAAGTGATTGAATAATGACAAAAAAAAAATTTACAAAAAGTTTTCCCTAAATGATATATTGCTCACACAGGCCATGGGGATATGTGGAATTGCACCCCAAAATACATTTAGCTGCTTCTCCTGAGTATGGGGATACCACATGTGTGGGACTTTTTGGGAGCCTAGCCGCGTACGAGCCCCCGAAAACCAATCACCGCCTTCAGGATTTCTAAGGGCATAAATTTTTGATTTCACTCCTCACTACCTATCACAGTTTTGAAGGCCATAAAATGCCCAGATGGCACAAAACCCCCCCCAAATGATCCCATTTTCGAAAGTAGACACCCCAAGCTATTTGCTGAGAGGCATGTTGAGTCTATGGAATATTTTATATTTTGACAAAAGTTGCGGGAAAGTGACAATTTTTTTTTTTGTTGCACAAAGTGGTCACTAAATGATATATTGCTCACACAGGCCATGGCATATGTGGAATTGCACCCCAAAATACATTTAGCTGCTTCTCCTGAGTATGGGGATACCACATGTGTGGGACTTTTTGGGAGCCTAGCTGCATACGGGGCCCCGAAAACCAATCACCGCCTTCAGGATTTCTAAGGGCATAAATTTTTGATTTCACTCCTCACTACCTATCACAGTTTGCGAAGGCCATAAAATGCCAAGATAGCACAAACCCCCCCAAATGACCCCATTTTGGAAAGTAGACACCCCAAGCTATTTGCTGAGAGGCATGGTGAGTATTTTTCAGCTCTCATTTGTTATTGAAAATGAAGAAAGACAAGAAAAAAAATTTTTTCTTCTTTTTTCAATTTTCAAAACTTGGTGACAAAAAGTGAGGTCTGCAAAATACTCACTATAGCTCTCAGCAAATAGCTTGCGGTGTCTACTTTCCAAAATGGGGCCATTTGGGGGGGTTTGTGCCACCTGGGCATTCCATGGCCTCCGAAACTGTGATAGGCAGTGAAGAGTGAAATCAAAAATGTACGCCCTTAGAAAGCCTGAAGGTGGTGCTTGGTGCTTGGTTTTCGGGGTCCCATACGTGGCTAGGCTCCCAAAAAGTCTCACACATGTGGTATCCCCGTACTCAGGAGAAGCAACAGAATGTATTTTGGGGTGTAATTTCACATATTCCCATGGCATGTTTGAGCAATATATCATTTAGTGACAACTTTGTGCAAAAAAAGAAAAAAAAATTTGTCTTTTTCCCCATCTACTTTCCAAAATGGGGTAATTTGGGGGGGTTTTGAACTGTCCTGGCATTTTATGCACAACATTTAGAAGCTTATGTCACACATCACCCACTCTTCTTACCACTTGAAGACAAAGCCCTTTCTGACACTTTTTTTTTACATGAAAAAACTATATTTTTTTTCCAAGAAAATTACTTTGAACCCCCAAACATTATATATTTTTTTAAAGCAAATGCCCTACAGATTAAAATGGTGGGCGTTTCATTTTTTTTTACACAGTATTTGCGCAGCGATTTTTCAAACGCATTTTTTTGGGAAAAAACACACTTTTTTAAATTTGAATGCACTAAAACACACTATATTGCCCAAATGTTTGATGAAATAAAAAAGATGATCTTAGGCCGAGTACATGGATACCAAACATGACATGCTTTAAAATTGCGCACAAGCATGCAGTGGCGACAAACTAAATACATTTATAAAAACCTTTAAAAGCCTTTACAGGTTACCACTTTAGATTTACAGAGGAGGTCTACTGCTAAAATTACTGCCCTCGATCTGACCTTCACAGTGATACCTCACAGGCATGGTGCAATTGCTGTTTACAATTAACGCCAGACTGACGCTTGCGTTCGCCTTTGCGCGAGAGCAGGGGGGGACAGGGGTGCTTTTTTTTTTTTCTTTATTATTTTTTTGCTTTTTTATCTTATTTTTAAACTGTTCCTTTAATTTTTATTTTTTTTTAATCATTTTTATTGTTAGCTCAGGGAATGTAAATATCCCCTATGATAGCAATAGGTAGTGAGAGGTACTCTTTTTTGAAAAAATTGGGGTCTATTAGACCCTAGATCTCTCCTCTGCCCTCAAAGCATCTGACCACGCCAAGATCGGTGTGATAAAATGCTTTCCCAATTTCCCAATGGCGCTGTTTACATCCGTCAAAATCTAAGTCATGAAATGCTCTTAGCTTCCGGTTTCTTAGGCCATAGAGATGTTTGGAGCCACTCTGGTCTCTTATCAGCTCTATGGTCAGCTGGCTTAATCACCGGCTGCATTCCCAAGTTCCCTGTTGGGACAGGAGAGCCAGAGAAAAACATGGAAGATGGTGGGGGACATTCCCTCCCACTGCTTGTAAAAGCAGTCTAGAGGCTAATTAGCTGCTAGGATTGCTTTTACATGAAAGCCAACCACTGGCTGAAAAGAATGATACCAAGATGATACCTAAACCTGCAGGCATCATTCTGGTATAACCACTCAAAGTCCAGCAACATACCAGTACGTTGCTGGTCCTTGTTGGGCTGAACGAAAAAAAGAGATTGATCGGCGGGTATGCCCACCATTAGAATACCTCCCTTCATCCACCCACTTCTAATGATGGGCATACATGCACCATTTATATATGCCCCAAAAGTTAGGAGCAAATCACTCCTCCGCCCCTGCTGCCCCCATGCTTCGGCATATATCACCTCCGCTGGAGTCACGGCTTTATATATCGTGGGAGCAAATGCTGTTGCTGTCAAGATAAATAAATCCGCGCAGCAGCTGAATGGCGTACCTGAAGACAAAAAAAATGGTTAACAATAAAACACAGTAAACAGTAAAGTATAAAAAATTGCATATCTGAAAAGCAAACATGATAAAACATAATAACAATAAAACATTGCAGAATAGAATACAGTAAAAAAAAGAGCAGACAATAGAGAGGGAGAATAGAGAGAGAGAGAGAACAATAAAACAACAACTATTTATTTTTATTTTATATATTTTTTTGTGTTTTTTTATTTATCTTTTTTTACACTTTTTTTGTAACTGTAACTTTTATAACTGTAACCGGTTCCAGGTTTGGGTCTCTCAAAATGCGATGGCATCTTTTGAGACCCTGTGAAAGTGTGCCTAGTCTGTGCAATGCTGTACCCTACGCTAATACTCAACTAGTGAATGGTAACGTTCAAAACATTCACCAATGCAAAGACCAGGATTGTCAGGACAGGAGGGACAATAATAGTGGGTGTCGCGCCTATATCCGCGCTTGCTGTAGACACAACATCTTTTTTGAGGGGGTTTGTTGGGTAGGGGTACTCGGGAGGACATAAAGAAAATGCCTCTCATGCAGCCAACTGCATTTGGTTGGGGATGTGAATAAGGGAAGTACTGGCGCTGCAGAAGCGGTGGGTTCCCAATTAGGATTGGCGAATGCAGCAGGAAGGGCATTATGGGCACGGCGGGCCTGTGTTTGTCTTCTTCTTGGTGGCAGCAGGACACTACTTGTGCTTGCCACCTCGCCAGCTTGAACTGCACTTATGGGACTCGCCACGTCACCAAGTGTTACTGAAGTGCTGGTTTAACTACGAACAAGAAAACTGTTAGCGATCGCAGGGTTTAGGCCTGACTCTGCGAACGCTGCAGTTATGTGTTTAGTGTTTTGTAAGTGACAGTGATCGATCGATACTGGGTGGGCTGGGCTGGGCCGGGCGGAGGGGCAAAACGCAGGTGCTAGCAGGTATCTGGGCTGATCCCGCTAACACTGCGTTTTTGGGAAGCCTAAACTGCTGGGGACGCCAGTATAGATCTGATCGGATCAGATATTGATCCGTTCAGATACTATATCACTAAGGGAGGTGTACAGTGCGTGCGTGGGTGTTAGCGGTACTGGCACTAACCTGACGCTGCCTGGGGCTGGTGCTTGCCAGTTCACCAAAACGCTACCAAAAAAACTGTTAGCAATCGCAGGGATCAGGCCTGACTCTGTGAATGCTGCATTTATGCGTTTAGTGTTTTGTAAGTGACAGTGATCGATCGATGCTGCACTTGGGTGGGCTGGGCTGGGCTGGGCGGAGGGGCAAAACGCAGGTGCTAGCAGGTATCTGGACTGATCCCGCTAACACTGCGTTTTTGGGAAGCCTAAACTACTGGGGACGCTAGTATAGATCTGATCGGATCAGATATTGATCCGTTCAGATACTATACCACTAAGGGAGGTGTATGGTGTGTGCGTGGGTGTTAGCAGTACTGGCGCTAACCTGACGCTGCCTGGGGCAACGCAGACCCTATCTGACCCTAAAACCTAAGTTATATCACCGCCGGGCGATCAGGGGGCTAAACCTTTATTAGGTAATAAACGGCGGGTGCCCTGACTATAAAAAATAAACTAACTAACCAGCGTCACCCGTAACACTTATACGGTGATCAGTGGTGAAAGGGTTAACTAGGGGGCAATCAAGGGGTTAAAACCTTTATTAGGTAGTATATGGGGGTCCCTGACGCTATAAAACGCTGATGGCGAACCTAAATATTTACCTCCCTAACTAGCGTCACCAGTGACACTAATACAGCGATCAGAAAAACGATTGCTTAGTAACACTGGCAACGGGGGGTGAACACGGGGTTAAAACTTTATTGGGGGGGGTTAGGAGGTATCCCAGACCTAAAGGGGGATAAACCTAACTGCTCTACCACCTCTAACTTTCACAAATGACACCAATGCCGTAATCAGAAAAAAAAACCTGCTTGGTGTCACTATGACGGGGGGGGGGGGGGGGGGGTGATCGGGGGTGTAAAGTGTGCCTGGTGTGTTTTACTGTGTGTGTTGTGTTGTGCAACTCACATCGATGTCTTGAAAATACTGAGCCGAGGAGCGATGACATCACTTCCTCTGCCGCTGTTTACTATACAGCAGCAGAGGAAGAATCTCATTGGCTGGGAGCGATTACGAGGGGGTGGCCACGAATGGATGGCCTCCCCCTCACCTCTGATCGCTCCCGGACAGAAGCCAACCGCCTCGGGCACCGGGGGGGTCCGATCGGACCCCCCGCCCGCGGGAGGCAAGTAACGTACCCATACATTACTTTGCCTGCCCGTGCCATTTTTGCTGCAGTATATCTGTGTGAAGCGGTCGGCAAGTGGTTAAAGTATACAGTGGGGACGGAAAGTTTTCAGACCCCCTTAAATTTTTCACTCTTTGTTATATTGCAGCCATTTGCTAAAATCATTTAAGTTCATTTTTTTCCTCATTAATGTACACACAGCACCCCATATTGACAGAAAAACACAGAATTGTTGACATTTTTGCAGATTTATTAAACAAGAAAAACTGAAATATCACATGGTCCTAAGTATTCAGACCCTTTGCTGTGACACTCATATATTTAACTCAGGTGCTGTCCATTTCTTCTGATCATCCTTGAGATGGTTCTACACCTTCATTTGAGTCCAGCTGTGTCTGATTATACTGACTGGACTTGATTAGGAAAGCCACACACCTGTCTATATAAGACCTTACAGCTCACAGTGCTTGTCAGAGCAAATGAGAATCATGAGGTCAAAGGAACTGCCTGAAGAGCTCAGAGACAGAATTGTGGCAAGGCACAGATCTGGCCAAGGTTACAAAAAATTTCTGCTGCACTTAACCAGTTGCCGACCGCCGCACGACGATGTACGTCCTCGGAGCGACACGGGCAGGCAAAAGGGCTTACCTGTACGTCCTTGCCTGCCCGCGGGTGGGGGGTCCGATCGGACCCCCCCCCCCCGGTGCCTGCGGCGGTCGGCAAATCCTCCCCGGCGATCGGTGGTGAGGGGGAGGCCATCCATTCGTGGCCCCCCCCTCGCGATCGCTCCCAGCCAATGGGATCATTTCCCTGCCTCTGTATTGTACACAGAGGCAGAGGAAATGATGTCATCTCTCCTCGGCTCGGTATTTTCCGTTCCGGCGCCGAGGAGAGAAGACTGTAATGTGAGTGCACAACACACACACACACAGTAGAACATGCCAGGCACACAAAACACCCCGATCCCCCCCCCCCCCCCCCGATCCCCCCCAATCACCCCCCCTGTCACAAACTGACACCAAGCAGGTTTTTTTTTTTTTTTTTCTGATTACTGTATTGGTGTCAGTTTGTGACAGTTACAGTGTTAGGACAGTTACGGTTAGCCCCCTTTAGGTCTAGGATACCCCCCTAACGCCCCCCTAATAAAGTTTTAACCCCTTGATCACCCCCTGTCACCAGTGTCACTAAGCGATCATTTTTCTGATCGCTGTATTAGTGTCGCTGGTGACGCTAGTTAGGGAGGTAAATATTTAGGTTAGCCGTCAGCGTTTTATAGCGACAGGGACCCCCATATATTACCTAATAAATGTTTTAACCCCTTGATTGCCCCCTAGTTAACCCTTTCACCACTGATCACCGTATAACTGTTATGGGTGACGCTGGTTAGTTAGTTTATTTTTTATAGTGTCAGGGCACCCGCCGTTTATTACCGAATAAAGGTTTAGCCCCCTGATCGCCCGGCGGTGATATGCGTCGCCCCAGGCAGCGTCAGATTAGCGCCAGTCCCGCTAACACCCACGCACGCACCGTACACCTCCCTTAGTGGTATAGTATCTGAACGGATCAATATCTGATCCGATCAGATCTATACTAGCGTCCCCAGCAGTTTAGGGTTCCCAAAAACGCAGTGTTAGCGGGATCAGCCCAGATACCTGCTAGCACCTGCGTTTTGCCCCTCCGCCCGGCCCAGCCCAGCCCACCCAAGTGCAGTATCGATCGATCACTGTCACTTACAAAACACTAAACGCATAACTGCAGCGTTCGCAGAGTCAGGCCTGATCCCTGCGATCGCTAACAGTTTTTTTGGTAGCATTTTGGTGAACTGGCAAGCACCAGCCCCAGGCAGCGTCAGGTTAGCGCCAGTACCACTAACACCCAAGCACGCACCGTACACCTCCCTTAGTGGTATAGTATCTGAACGGATCAATATCTGATCCGATCAGATCTATACTAGCGTCCCCAGCAGTTTAGGGTTCCCAAAAACGCAGTGTTAGTGGGATCAGCCCAGATACCTGCTAGCACCTGCGTTTTGCCCCTCCGCCCGGCCCAGCCCAGCCCACCCAAGTGCAGTGTCGATCGATCACTGTCACTTACAAAACACTAAAGGCATAACTGCAGCGTTCGCAGAGTCAGGCCTGATCCCTGCGATCGCTAACAGTTTTTTTGGTAGCGTTTTGGTGAACTGGCAAGCACCAGCGGCCTAGTACACCCCGGTCGTAGTCAAACCCGCACTGCAGTAACACTTGGTGACGTGAAGAGTCCCATAAGTGCAGTTCAAGCTGGTGAGGTGGCAAGCACAAGTAGTGTCCCACTGCCACCAAGAAGAAGATAAACAGGCCGGTTGTGCCCATAATGCCCTTCCTGCTGCATTCGCCAATCCTAATTGGGAACCCACCACTTCTGCAGCGCCCGTACTTCCCCCATTCACATCCCCAACCAAATGCAGTCGGCTGCATGAGAGGCATTTTTATGTCCTCCCGAGTACCCCTACCCAACGAACCCCCCCAAAAAAGATGTTGTGTCTGCAGCAAGCGCGGATATAGGCGTGACACCCGCTATTATTGTCCCTCCTGTCCTGACAATCCTGGTCTTTGCATTGGTGAATGCTTTCAACGCTACCATTCACTAGTTGAGTATTAGCGTAGGGTACAGCACTGCACAGACTAGGCGCACTTTCACAGGGTCTCCCAAGATGCCATCGCATTTTGAGAGACCCGAACCTGGAACCGGTTACAGTTATAAAAGTTACAGTTACAAAAAAAGTGTAAAAAAAAACACAAACAAAAATATAAAATAAAAAATAATAGTTGTCGTTTTATTGTTCTCTCTCTCTCTCTATTCTCTCTATTGTTCTGCTCTTTTTTACTGTATTCTATTCTGCAATGTTTTATTGTTATTATGTTTTATCATGTTTGCTTTTCAGGTATGCAATTTTTTATACTTTACCGTTTACTGTGCTTTATTGTTAACCATTTTTTTGTCTTCAGGTACGCCATTCACGACTTTGAGTGGTTATACCAGAATGATGCCTGCAGGTTTAGCTATCATCTTGGTATCATTCTTTTCAGACAGCGGTCGGCTTTCATGTAGAAGCAATCCTAGCGGCTAATTAGCCTCTAGACTGCTTTTACAAGCAGTGGGAGAGAATGCCCCCCCCCCCACCATCTTCCGTGTTTTTCTCTGGCTCTCCTGTCTCAACAGGGAACCTGAGAATGCAGCCGGTGATTCAGCCAGCTGACCATAGAGCTGATCAGAGACCAGAGTGGCTCCAAACATCTCTATGGCCTAAGAAACCGGAAGCTACGAGCATTTTATGACTTAGATTTCGCCGGATGTAAATAGCACCATTGGGAAATTGGGGAAGCATTTTATCACACCAATCTTGGTGTGGTCAGATGCTTTGAGGGCAGAGGAGAAATCTAGGGTCTAATAGACCCCAATTTTTTCAAAAAAGAGTACCTGTCACTACCTATTGCTATCATAGGGGATATTTACATTCCCTGAGCTAACAATAAAAATGATTTAAAAAAAAATGAAAGGAACAGTTTAAAAATAAGATAAAAAAGCAAAAAAATAATAAAGAAAAAAAAAAAAGCACCCCTGTCCCCCCTGCTCTTGCGCCAAGGCGAACGCAAGCGTCAGTCTGGCGTCAAATGTAAACAGCAATTGCACCATGCATGTGAGGTATCACCGCGAAGGTCAGATCGAGGGCAGTAATTTTAGCAGTAGACCTCCTCTGTAAATCTAAAGTGGTAACCTGTAAAGGCTTTTAAAGGCTTTTAAAAATTTATTTATTTTGTTGCCACTGCACGTTTGTGCGCAATTTTAAAGCATGTCATGTTTGGTATCCATGTACTCGGCCTAAGATCATCTTTTTTATTTCATCAAACATTTGGGCAATATAGTGTGTTTTAGTGCATTAAAATTTAAAAAAGTGTGTTTTTTCCCCAAAAAATGCGTTTGAAAAATCGCTGCGCAAATAGTGTGTGAAAAAAAAAAATGAAACACCCACCATTTTATTCTGTAGGGCATTTGCTTTAAAAAAATATAATGTTTGGGGGTTCAAAGTAATTTTCTTGCAAAAAAAAATAATTTTTTCATGTAATCAAAAAGTGTCAGAAAGGGCTTTGCCTTCAAGTGGTTAGAAGAATGGGTGATATGTGACATAAGCTTCTAAATGTTGTGCATAAAATGCCAGGACAGTTCAAAACCCCCCCAAATGACCCCATTTTGGAAAGTAGACACCCCAAGCCATTTGCTGAGAGGCATGTCGAGTCCATGGAATATTTTATATTGTGACACAAGTTGTGGGAAAGAGACAATTTTTTTTTTTTTTTTTTTTGCACAAAGTTGTCACTAAA
This sequence comes from Lithobates septentrionalis, assembly GCA_037952835.1. Taxonomy (NCBI): domain Eukaryota; kingdom Metazoa; phylum Chordata; class Amphibia; order Anura; family Ranidae; genus Lithobates; species Lithobates septentrionalis. The sequence continues at coordinate 417,455 of JBBDGP010000412.1, forward strand.
TGATATATTGCTCAAACATGCCATGGGAATATGTGAAATTACCCCAAAATACATTCTGTTGCTTCTCCTGAGTATGGGGATACCACATGTGTGGGACTTTTTGGGAGCCTAGTCGCGCACGGGACCCCGAAAACCAAGCACCGCCTTCAGGCTTTCTAAGGGCGTAAATTTTTGATTTCACTCTTCACTGCCTATCACAGTTTCGGAGGCCATGGAATGCCCAGGTGGCACAAAGCCCCCCCAAATGACCCCATTTTGGAAAGTAGACACCCCAAGCTATTTGCTGAGCGGTATAGTGAGTATTTTGCAGACCTCACTTTTTGTCACAAAGTTTTGAAAATGAAAAAAAGAAAAAAAAACATTTTTTTCTTGTCTTTCTTCCTTTTCAAAAACAAATGAGAGCTGCAAAATACTCACCATGCCTCTCAGCAAATAGCTTGGGGTGTCTACTTTCCAAAATGGGGTCATTTGGGGGGGTTTGTGCCACCTGGGCATTCCATGGCCTCTGAAACTGTGATAGGCGGTGAAGAGTGAAATCAAAAATTTATACCCTTAGAAATCCTGAAGGCGGTGATTGGTTTTCAGGGCCCCGTGCACGGCTAGGCTCCCAAAAAGTCCCACACATGTGGTATCCCCGTACTCAGGAGAAGTAGCTAAATGTATTTTGGGGTGCAATTCCACATATGCCCATGGCCTGTGTGAGCAATATATCATTTAGTGACAACTTTGTGCAAAAAAAAAAAAAAAATTGTCACTTTCCCGCAACTTGTGTCAAAATATAAAATATTCCATGGACTCAACATGCCTCTCAGCAAATAGCTTGGGGTGTCTACTTTCCAAAATGGGGTCATTTGGGGGGGGTTTGTGCCATCTGGGCATTTTATGGCCTTCAAAACTGTGATAGGTAGTGAGGAGTAAAATCAAAAATGTACGCCCTTAGAAATCCTGAAGGCAGTGATTGGTTTTCGGGGCCCCGTACGCGGCTAGGCTCCCAAAAAGTCCCACACATGTGGTATCCCCATACTCAGGAGAAGCAGCTAAATGTATTTTGGGGAGCAATTCCACATAGGCCCATGGCCTGTGTGAGCAATATATCATTTAGTGACAACTTTTTGTAATTTGCAACATGCCACTCAGCAATTTCCTTGGGGTGTCTACTTTCCAAAATGGGGTCATTTGTGGGGGTTTTGTACTGCCCTGCCATTTTAGCACCTCAAGAAACGACATAGGCAGTCATAAATTAAAGGCTGTGTAAATTCCAGAAAATGTACCCTAGTTTGTAGGCGCTATAACTTTTGCGCAAACCAATAAATATATACTTATTGACATTTTTTTTACCAAAGACATGTGGCCGAATAAATTTTGGCCTACATGTATGACTAAAATTGAGTTTATTGGATTTTTTTTAGAACAAAAAGTAGAAAATATCATTTTTTTTCAAAATTTTCGGTCTTTTTCCGTGTATAGCGGAACTTAGGACCATTTTTCTTATTTTTCAGTTTTTCTTTTTTAATAAATCTGCAAAAATGTCAGATTTATAAATCTAAATTTTTACAATTTCTGTTAATATGGGGTGCTGTGTGTACATTAATGAGGAAAAAAATTAACTGAAAATGAGTTTAGCAAATGGCTGCAATATAACAAAGAGTGAAAAATTTAAGGGGGTCTGAATACTTTCCATCCCCACGGTAACTAAAAGGCAAAACTTTTCTTTTTAGCTTTGGATAGAGTGGAGAAGGATTAGAACTTCTATTAGGTTTTTATTGCTGTCTGTGCCCCCCAATAAGGAGATTCACCCTCTCTATTTGTCCTGTTTATTATTATCATCAAAGTGAAAGTAAAGAAAAACGCAAATTTAGGGTTGTCCCCGGAAAAGTAATGGAGGGGAAATCTTTCAATGGGGACACTGGTTCTAGTGTCCTGGGGGTCCCTAAGGAATTCCATTAATTTATTAATTTATTATCTCTCACTTCCTGTTTTGGCTATGGGACAGGAAAAGAAGAGAAATCTCCACAATGGGACACAGATGACAAAAAATAAACTGACAGCATTTATAACCCTCCCTTACTCTATCCAATATGAAAAAAAAACAAGCTTTGTCTATAGTTCTATTTTAAAGTACTGACATTTACAAAGGAAACATGGTTTTGCCTGTAAATGACATTTCCGTCTGGGTTCCATTTAAAAAAGAAAAGGCACACAGACCCAAAATATTTTGGGGACCTTTGAAGGGGTCTGTTTGCTATTTAAAAAAAAGAAGCTGGCAATGAAAAAGTATTTGCCGACAATTTAAACTGTATAATTTTTTTCCATTATAAATGCCGCTTTTTTTGTAGCACATGCTTCGTAAAAATTTGTGTAGAGTCCCACCACCCCCTTCAATGCATACTAGATCCCTTGAATCCAGTATGGATTTTAAGGGGGATCCTCAAGCAAAAAAGATTGCTTGAGGTTCACCTAAAAATCCATACTGGATCCTTAATCCAAGCTTGTAACCTGACTGACTGGCCTCTTGAACCATACCAGGCCACATGCCCTCAACATGTAGTGTGCGTTGCAAGGGGTACCCCCTGGCAAAGAGCCTTGTACCCATGTATATAACATGTATTATTTAACTATCAACTAAACTTTTTTTAATTTAACCCTTAAATTAAAAAAGCAAAACTTAAAAAAGTAGCAATTGAAAAAAATAATAATTTGGGGTTAAACCATTTAACCTGTTACCGACTGCACTATAGCCGAATGACGGCTACAGTGCGGCTCAATAACCCTGGGAGGGCATACATTGACGTCCTCCCAGAATTGCCCATCATTGCCATCTGTGCCACATCAGTGCCACCTGTGCCAAATCAGTGCTGCCTGTGCCCATCAGTACCACCCGTGCCCATCAGTGCCACCTGTGCCCATCAGTGCCACCACAGTGCTCATCTGTACCATCAGTGCCACTACAGTACAATCAGTGCCACTACAGTGCCAATCGGTGCCACCTGTGCCCATCTGTGCCACTACCGTGCCCATCTGTGCCACTACCATGCCCATCTGTGCAACTCATTAGTGCCACTACAGTGCCCAATAGTGCACATCAGTACTCTGCAGTGCACCCTCACCAGCACCCAGCAGTACAGCTACACCTGTTTCTAGAATCGCAACACAGTCACCAGTATGGCAAAAAAAATTTTACCAGCGAGGCCGCCTACCAGATTCTCAGCCTGAGCGATGAGAGCAGCGGGGAGCTCTCTGAGTCTCAGTCCGATTCAGATTCGGCCTATGAACCCGTTACAAGCAGTGGGTCTAAAACAGAGGAAGAGGAACGTGTGCCCATGAAAATAAGGTGTTCTGGCATGGAGCAGCAGCCTACTACCAGCAGCGCAGTGCCGTCCACCTCAAGCGCAGTGCCACTGCAACAAAGGCCAAGCACCAGTAGGGTGTTATCTCAGGCCCAAGGGAATAGAGGCCATGCCAGCCTTCCCTATGCCCTTCAAAACCCCCTGTGGCTTCCCCTAATGCTGGAGCAGCAAACATCCCCCCTTTCACCATCCAGCCAGGTGTCCAGGTGAACACCGATGATTTTGCCATGCTTGATTTTTTTCATTTGAGTTTCACCGATGACTTACTATCGTTCATTGTGGCCCAGTGAAACCTCTATGCACAGCGGTACATAGTAAACAACCCTGGTTCTAGTTATGCCCGTCCCTTTGAGTGGAGAGAGCTTACCATAGAGGAATTCAAAGTTTTTTAGGCCTAACTTTTACTATGGGAAAAAAACCGAATTGTACTCCTATTGGTCTACCAACCCCATCCAACACATGCCACTCTTCTCATCCATTATGCCAAGATCAAGATACCTTATGATTATGCGGTTCCCCCACTATAATGACAACACCCAGTGCCCTCCCCGAAATGACCCAGCTTTTGACAAATTATTTAAAATTCGGCCACTGCTAAATTATTTCTCTCAAAAATTCCCCCCAGTTATATACCCCCGACCAGTACATCTCTGTGGATGAGTCCCTTGTAAAATTCTCAGGCAGGCTGGGCATCAAACAGTTTATTCCCAGCAAAAGGGCCGATATGGGGTTAAAATGTACAAACTTTGTGACCGAGCCACAGGGTACATCTACGCCTTCCTGGTGTATGAAGGGAAGGACCCCCAACTGCATCCCCCTGAATGTTCAGAGTATATTGGAGCCAGCGGAAAAGTTGTCTGGGAGCTTGTCTATCCACTTCTTGGAAAGGGATACCATCTTTATGTGGATAATTTTTATACGAGCTTGCCCCTCTTCTGCAATCTTCACTGGAGGGACACCCCAGCATGTGGTACAGTTAAGAGCCAATAGAAAGGGCTTCCCGCAATCAATGAAAAGCTTTGACGAGGGGAGACGGCGTCTTTGCGGAACCAGGCATTATCCACATGCTCACATCAATCCATAACAAGACCTACGTGGAGGTTTCCAGAAGAAACAGCCCAATCCAGAAACCAGCTTGTGTCTATGAGTATAATTTGTTTATGGGGGGAGTGAACTTGAATGGTCAGATGATTGAACCCTACCTTACCACAAGAAAATCCCACCGTTGGTATAAAAAAGTGTCCATTTATTTTTTCAGTTGGGCCATGTATAACACTTATGTTATTTACCAAAAATCTACCGAGATCCCTGTATCCTATCTGCACTACCAAGATCAAGTTATCTCTGCCCTTTTGTACCCTGAAAGCCCACCAGAAAATATTCACTCTGATTCCGTGAGCAGACTCCACGAACGTCACTTTCCAGAGAAAATCCCCCCCCACCGTGAAACAGGCCACAGACGTCAGAAGAAATGCCGGGTGTGCTCCAGAGGAGTTAGAAGAGACAACACATATTATTGTCCCCAATGTCCTTCCTAACCAGGCCTCTGTATAGGTGACTGTTTTCGCCGTTACCATACTTCTCTACATTATTAGAGAAGTATGGTAAACATAATTGTCATTTTCCTCCACACCCCTTATGCCACTGCACTGAACTGTACATACCTCTGCCTTCTCCGGAACTGACCCTGGCCTGTTATACGACCACGCTTCTGCCTACCGCTAAACTGTATCTACCTCTGCCTGCTCTGGAACTGACCCTGGACTGTTTGACCACGTTTTTTGCCTGCCTCTTGGACTGATCTTTTACCCTGCTATGCTAGTGGGAACACAGGGGTCTCACATATGTGAGGGGCTCCAGAGTTGTTTTTCTGGATGAAGAAGACTAATTTTTTAGCTTTCTTATTCCCGGATTAGGGTCTGGAGACTCGGAGGCTTCAAAGAGATTTGGGTGGGAGAAGCCTCTACCCCTGTCCCCATTCTTTCCTGGCCTGCTACTTGGACCATGTTCCTGCTTACTACCAGACCAATATTTTGGCACTGCTGGCAATGTCTCTACTTGCACTGACCCTGGAGTGTATATGGACAATATTCCTGCCTGCTGCCTGGACAATTACATTCACTGTCGCTGACCACGTCCCTGCCTGCTGCCTGGATCAGGGCTCTCCTCCTGTGGACAACTGCACTACTAAAACCACAGGTAATCTTTTGTTTACCCTTTGCTCAGTAGAATGTATGTTAGGGTGTAATCCTTTGTATGTTCATGCTATGTGTTAGAAACATGAAGGGCCTTCAAAAATGGGATAGATTGTAAGGAAATTAGATGTGTAATTTATGCTCCTAGAACACCTGAAGGTGCTACTTCATATTTCTGTATTTGGCCAGACTGTGTAAAAGTCTCACACATGTGGGATTGCCATACTCAGGAGGTGTATCAGAATATATTTTGGGGTGTCATTTTTGCTATGTACATGCTATGTGTTGGAAATATCTTATAAATGGACAAATTTGTGTAAAAAAAAAAAATGCCTTTTGATTTTTTTTCCCACATTTTCCAAAAACTTCTGAAAAAAATTAAACCATTCAAAAGACTCATTATGCCTCATAGATTGTACGTTGGGGTGTTTGCTTTCCAAAATGGGGTCACTTTGTGGGCGTTTCCATTGTCCTGGTGCTCCAGGGCCTTAAAAATTGTAATAGGTGGTTGAGAGATTAGATGTGTAATTTATGCTCCTAGAACACCTGAATGTGCTACTTCAATGTTGGGCCTCTGTATGTGGCTGTGTAAAAGTCTCACACATGTGGTATCGCCATACTCAGGAGGAGTAGCAGAATATATTTTGGGGTTTCATTTGTGGAATGTACATGCCATGTGAGAGAAATAACCTGTTATAATGACAATTTGGTCATTATACCTTGGAATGTCTACTTTCCAAAAAGGGGTATTTGTACTTTCCTGGCTTGTTAGGGTCTCAAGAAATGAGATAGGCCTCAGTACATCAGGTGTGATTAATTTTCAGTGATTGGCACCATAGCTTGTAGACTCTATAACTTTCACACAGACTAAATAATATCCACTAATTTGGGTTATTTTTACCCAAGATATGTAGCGGTATTAATTTCAGTCCAAATTTCTGAATAAAAATTACTTATTTGCAAAAAATTTTAATAGAAATGAAGAAAAATGCATTTTTTAAACAAAATTTTCAGTCTTTTTTCATTAATAGCACAAGAAATAAAAAACCTAGAGGTGATCAAATACCACCAAAAGAAAGCTCTACTTGTGTGAAAAAAAGGACGAAAATTTCATATAGGTACAGTGTTGCATGAGTAATTGTCATTCAATATGTGAGAGCGCTGAAAGCTGAAAATTGGTCTGGTTGGGAAGGGGGTTTAAGTGCCCAGTGGTCAAGTGGTTAAATGAAATTATTTATTATGCTTTAATCCTCATGCTCTGTGTTACTAGAGGCAAGGCAGTGGTGTGTCCTTTGCTTACATACTTTGCACTATATTGTGTCTGTATTTCCAGCTATACAAAGTAGGAAGGTATGACTAATGGGGTCCTTTTCTAAAAGCAATAGTACTGCCATACTGCTGCCACTGCTCTGAGTGAAGAGCCCCTTCATGTGACCTGTCAAAATCCCATTACCTGCTTTTGAGCAATCAAAGCTCTCGCTCTGCTGCATTAAAGGCGAATTAAACCGATCAATTTAACAGTTTTAAAAAACAATTACATTTCCAGCATGCATCGGGAATGCGACTGTTCATCCGTGCTCATCAGTTTTTCATCAGTTTTTTTTTTTTTACATCCACTACCAATGCAAAAACGGATGAAAAACTGACCATTTGTCAGTTTACATCTGTTTTTCATCAGATCCGTTTTTTTTAGCGGAAGAAAGATCGAGCTTTGATCAGTTTCAAAAACCGGATGATGACGGATGCGGATGTAAACTGATGTAAATGGATGATCATCCTTTTACATCAGTTTTTCCATAGAAATGCATTGATGTCCGTTTTTCATCTGTCAATGGATGGATGAAAAAATGGACAAATGGGCAGCATGTATGTGAAAGGGGACTTAGGCCCCTTTCACACGGGCACTGTCAGTTTAGCCATGTTGAAAATATATCAGTTCTTATTCGTTGCTTCATCCATCTTCATCCATCGTAAGTTCCGCTAACATCCATTTACAGCCGTTAATTTACCCGTTTACATCTGTTTTTGCATCCATTTTTATCCGTTTACAGCAGTTTCTGTGGCTTTAAAGACATTACCCAGAAATCACTGCTTCTCCCATGCTGCATTGCAGTTTTCAATGAGTGACTTGTCCTTGCTGTGCCCTTGCTTTGTCCTTGTGTGTGCTATCTGCATTGTCGATGGATTCCAACAATTTTTGGGACAGGGTGATGTTGTTTGTCATATTTGCCTATATGTGGAAAAAGGAGAGCAAGAAAAAGCATATTGTGGCTAGGAGACTTTGTCGATTTTGGACCCATCCCATGCTACTAAAGCAGCCTGAGGTTGAGTTCACATATAAACAAAACAAAAACGTAATGTATTCCAAACTGATCTTAACTGATCGGACGTTGACGGACAATGCACGTTAACGCCAGTTAAAGCAGAGTTCCACCGAAAAAAAATAATGAAAGTCAGCAGCTACAAAAAGTGTAGCTGCTGACTTTTAATAATTGGACACTCACCCTTTCCCAAAGTCAAGCGATGCGGGCGTATGAAGCCCCGCTCCTCTCCCCCTCCTCTCCACGGTGCCGGCATTCTTACTGTGGGTGCCCTGGTGTGGCTTCACAGCCGGGCACGTACTACATATGCGCGAGCAGCGCGCTGTGAATGGCCGGGTAATCTTCTGGAACCTGTGACGTGTCCCAGAAGATTGCACGGAGGGAGGGGGGGAGAGGTGATCTTCCTTCCTGTGCCGCGAAGCCCCGGGAGGAAGTGGGAGCTAAAATAGTGTAACAAGTAATACTGAGCTTCCCTTTGTAAACAGAAGCTAACACAGCAAATTGGATAAATAGCGAAATAAAAGAAAACAAATAGTGTAGCACTCTAAAAATACATGACGTGACATGTATATCAAACAACGGGTAATGAACCTAAAAATCACAACTTATATTTAAAACAAAGGAACATGTGCAGACGTGATAAACACGGTGACAAATAGTAAATGTCCAAGAAAAATCAAGGTGACGCTATCCAAAATATAGTTCAAAACTTCATGTGAGTGTCCAAAACAGTGAACTAGGATGTATGGCTTAAAGTGAAGAGTACCACCACCAAAAGTTAGGAGGCTTATCGGAGCATTTGAACCCACAAGAACGTATGTTCTGCGGGTCAAATGAGCTTGTGTTGTTTGAACAACCAATGGGAATGAACACTGGAACCCTTAGATTGCTGGAACAGGAACGCCCGGCTATCCTCAGGATGGAGGTATCTTTGTGGGTTTGTCTCATAGAAAACGATGATCAGATGTCAGTCTTGTAGTTGGGATGCTGAGATACACCAGGCCATGTGTTCTCTGTTGGAGTTCCTATTACCTAGTGGACAGGAAGTGGGAGCTGGATGTCTCTAAAAAGAGGGTATGCGCTCCTCCCCTAAATGTGGCATGTCAGGGGGTCACCATCACTTAAAGCGGAAGTTCCATTTTTTGGTGGAACGCCACTTTAATATCCGTTTTCACAGATCTTGACGTATCCTTGTATGTTAAAAAAAACGAATAAGATCAGAAGCAGAGGTGAACGGATGGTAACAGATGGTCATCCGTTTGCCCATAGGCATGCATTGTCGTCCATTGACGGATGGATGAAAAACGGATAGACGGTCTGATTGTGTGAAGGGGGCCTAAAAAACTTTACTGGCACTGCAGGCACCACAACATGATCCACATTTTTTGACTGCACTATAAAATGTGAGCCACAGTGTGCGTAACCCTAGGGAGTATAAAATGGATGGCACCAACCCAGCCTGTCTAAGCTGGGGTCAGAGCTCGAATGAGTATGACGTTACATTCCCCAATCTCACACAACAGTGTTTAGGCTTGCAGACTGGCCACTAAGTCCTGACCACTGTCACACAGACGAGATCACTTGCTTCATTTGTATGGGCTTGGGTGGCATGGGAGCATGGCTCAGTAAGTATAACTTCCTGGGGGTGTTGGACTGTCTTCAGCCATCAGAGCTATTTTCCTTGAATGGGTAAAGTGACAGTGCCTCTGTAAGGCAAATAACCAAAACAAATACCATGGCTGCAATTCAACACATAATGCATGCAGACGTCGGGAACCTGTTGTAGCCTGATCAGACAAAAAATTAGCGGAAGATGTGTGATCTACGTGGCTTTGGCTGCAAAATGACTGTTATTGCTCTCACATTTTCTGGGATCCAATTATCAACACTTTCACTCTATTATCTGGTTTATTTGGACGGGTGTATTGTTTGCATGTTGGTTTGTATAGTTCATAATTTAATCTTTTCCCCTCCTATTTACTTTTTTTTTAATCTCTAAACTCATGCCTGGTGTTCACATTTTATGGATGGTTTTCCTGCTTTCTCTGGAGTGATTATTACATATTTAATGACACCTTTCATAGCCCATGTAAAGTAATCACTTTTAATAAGTAGAGTCATACATTACTCCTTAGGTAGAACCAATTGTGTATAATGAACTTTTACCCTTAGCCACGACATTGAGTTATTCAGACCCTCTTAACCTTTCCAACAGCCTAATGAGTGTGTTAATATTCCCCCTAAGGGCTCTGCTGTGCTGAGATTAATTCAGGAAGGAAGCTGTATGGAGATGTCACTAGGAGTTCCATGCAATACTCAGGTCCTGCTGGCCACTGGGACATATATGAAAGAAATACAGTACTGTCTCCTTATTAGAACCTCTTTTACACTATTCTACATAAGACATTTCTGTTCTAGTTCTAAAAAATAACTGTTGAAATATTTTATGCATGTACTCTTGGTTTACTCAAGGAATGACCAGATGTTTTTACAGCCTCAAAACCAAGAGACTTTCAATTTTTTTTTGATATGTAAATGTTTGAATTATTTTCCTACTTTTGAAATGTTTAGCTCTAGGTTCCGTGAAATATTTTTGTTCTAAGTAGTATCATAGTAAATCCTGTTAGAATACCTATATAGAACACCTTTATTATTTTTGTTATATTGGATCAATCACTTTATGCTCAGATATTTTTCTACTTTAATATACACTATATTGCCAAAAGTATTGGGACACTTGCCTTTACACGCACATGAACTTTAATGGCATCCCAGTCTTACTCCATAGGGTTCAATATTGTGTTGGCCCACCCTTTGTCTTAATGTCCTAGTTTCAAGAGGGACTTTACCCTACACAACCCCCCCCCCAGTTTTTTTTTTTAAGCCGCACCTAACTGGTGGTGAGTTCTGCTAACTTTTGATACTCACCAACCCAGCAGATCCCGCGCTGTCCAGCTAAGAGCCTCTTCTCTTCTGGCATCACTCTGTCCCATGCCACCATGTTTCCCTGTGATAGTTACATAGTTGGTAAGGCTGAAAAAAGACACCAGTCCATCCAGTTCAACCTGTGGTGTGTGAGTGTGCGTGTGTTTTATGTCACTAGTACATTCCCAGATAGCAAGCATACCTTGCCAGACATTTGTGGCAGTGTTAAATAGCAAGTCTATTAACTTGCTGTACATTTTCACTGGCAAGTTGTACACTTGCAGAGCACTTGAAGCACAAGTTCTAGTTGACACTTTTCCAATTTGTAGCAAATTTGTGTGGCAAGCCTCTAGCAAGAGCAAAGTTGCAGTGGTGAGTCTATAGTAAGAGCTCTGCAAGTCTACAGCATGAAGATTCAGCCACAGTGACCCTTGTGGTGGGATGACTATTGTACAACATAATTAAACCAGAACTTGCAGCAGACTTGCGGAATGTTTGCAAAGAAAGTTGATCTGGAGTCATGCATGTTGTGATCGTTAAGGTGTCCATCTAATGCTGCGTACACACGGTCGGAATTTCCAACAACAAATATTGGATGTGTGCTGGTTGTCGGAAATTCCGACCGTGTGTAGTCTCCATCGGACATTTGTTGTCGTAATTTCCGACAACAAAAATTTGAGAGCTGGTTCTCAAATTTTCCAACAACAAAATCTGTTTTCGGAAATTTCGATCGTGTGTACACAATTCCAACGCACAAAATTCCACGCATGCTCGGAATCAAGCAGAAGAGCCGCACTGGCTATTGAACTTCATTTTTCTCCGCTCGTCCTACGTGTTGTACGTCACTGCGTTCTTGACGTTCGGAATTTCCGACAACATTTGTGCGACCGTGTGTATGCAAGACATTTCCAACATCCGTCGGAAATAAATCCAGGATTTTGTTGTCGTAATGTCCGATCGTGTGTACGCGGCATAATAGTTTTTTGAGATTATCAACACTCCCTGCTGATACCCCTGCTTGTGGAAGAGAATTCCACATCCTTGCCGCTCTGACAGTAAAGAACCTCTCTATGCAGTTTAAGGCTAGGCTGCTGGCTGTTCAGGGTTCGGCCAGCAAGCCTCTTAATGATGCATGGACAGTCCCCCCCTTTCTGTTCCCTTAATAAAAGCCTATGCTTTCTGGGATATGTGACGTACATATCCCGGGAGGCACATTGGCCTAAGATGAATGTTGTGCATGGGTAGGAGAGGCAGACTTTAAATAAAAAAAAAGTAGGTAAACAAAAGCCCTAATAATGCAGAGGACAGGAGGCGGGATCGTCCTTGGGAGGCTGAAGGTCCACTTTAAGAAAACACAAACCAATATCTATAGTAAAGAGGAGAGGGGGGAGTTGCCAACCGGATGTAGAAAGTTCACAATAACAAAAAGTTCACATTAAAAAAGTGTGCAAAGTGTACACTTATACAGTCCAAGAACGGGTGAAGATTCCAATGAAGATGATCAGTCTGATGTCATCCGATGCCGCTCTGTATGCTCTGCTGGCTGTCCCCTTACTGATGGGGATGTAGATCTTTTTGCTGGCCCTGTTCTGTGCCTCGTGAAGCTCCACGCTGACCAGCCTGGAACGCGGAAGCGGATTTGATGTCACCGGAACTGGAACAGAGCAGGCATCAGAGCTAGGGGCTGTCAATCTGAAGAAAACCTAGGCTACGCGCTTGGAGCTCACACCTCCTTCTACTGGGAGGCCAGTAGAATTGTCTACAGAGGTAATGGACACCCTCTGAAGATGTTAAATAAAATAGCTGGTTAATTTGGGCTTGGAGAAGGATCTTTTGCACACACAATTCGATCCAGCTGCAGGATATCCTTGGAAGGTCCATAGGAGCTGGATACAGGTTGGTAAAGTTGGAGCCTGGCTGCATCATCGGTGCATTAAGCCTATATGCTATTCGAGATACCCCTGTAGGGGTTACTGGAGCTAGTGAGTGGGGACCCAAGAGGGGGAGCACAAAAGTCACCTGGATTTTGTTCCTGTGTATCGTCACCAAGCACTTAAAGCGGAGGGCCACCCTAAAAAAAAAAAATTGCATTAATATTCTTAAAAAAATTTAAAAAAAACATTTGAAAAAAAAAAATTGTAACTTACCAGAAACCCCTGTTGCTAGGCAGTCTTCCTAATCTGCCTCTTCCTATTCCACGGTGCTTCCTCCTCTAGCGGCCCCGTTACCTTCTGGGACATGTGTGTGTCTCGGAACACAACGGGGTCATTCACAAAGAGCCGCATGACTCACGCATGCACAGTAGGAAACGGGCAGTGAAGCCGCAAGGCTCCACTGCCTGTTTCCCTTTGTTAGGATGGCAGCGCCGGCAGCCGATCCGATGGACGGATCGGCCTCAGGGGGGCGACGTCGCGGGCTCGCTGGACAGGTAAGTGTCCTTATTAAAAGTCAGCAGCTACAGTGTTTGTAGCTACTGACTTTTTAAAAAAAAACATTGCGGCCGGAACACCCCTTTATCACATAAGACTTTGGTTGGATTGATTTTTTTAAGTATTTTTTGGACTTGGCACACTCATTTTTTGGGGTCGTTTCATATCATTTCAACTATTTTTTAATATTTTATATTTGTCTTACACTTTTGGGACTATTTATTATTTTTATTTGTTTTTTATTTGATTTATTTATTTTCATATACCTTTATTTTTTTGTTATTGTAGGATTACGTTTTTTTGCAACATTTATTTATATCTAGTTTATTTGGCAACCTAGTGAGGTTTGCAACATTAGCACATGAACTTTGGTCATTTATTAGGATTGCGCTATTGGTATATGCACATTCAATAGTCACTATAGAGGCACATAGCACCTAACAAGCGAACAGGGTCTGTCGCCTTTCATTATATAGGTAGCGTCATTTACCCTCATACTTGCACTATTACCCTCTGAGGATGGCTGCCTCCTTTATTGTAAATACCAGGCACCAGCATTGAACTATTGATAATTGCTATTTCAGCTTTCCACCCAATGGTTTTAAACTAAGGACATTACACCTATTGGAGCGCCAGAATCCCCTCTTTTTAACAAACTAATATCTACAGGGGCCCTGAGGAAGTGCCAAAAGACCCCTCGGCTTCTGGTTGGGCACCAGGGTGCTGAACATTGACTCAGGTAAGTAAGGATAAAATTGAGTGCTGCTCATAGGAGTGCCAATGCAGTGAGCTATTCCTAACTATTAAGAAAAAAAGACAAAATATTTGAGACCAGTTTACACAGTACAGGGTTTAAGTTAACACTTTGCCACTCATTATTTAAATAAAGCCTCATTCAAGCGTATTATTTCATTTCCTTTTCCCAGCGTATAACAAAGAACATGCATTGTCTGGGTCGCATACACCAGTAGCTCTCATGAATATTTTATCATACAGTCTACCATGGCCATATATCACATTTTGCCTTACTGCGTTACATACTTGTTGAGCTATTCCGTCGAAAAAGTCCATTCTTAAACTCTCATTGATGAAAAAAGGCCCTGCCACACAAGTAAGCTCTTTGTTTGAATTATACGATTGATGACAGAACTCAAACCCGTAATTAATGTTAGATCGCAATGCAACATCTTGCTTGGACGCTCTGCCAGAACCAATAGTCTAAACAAATCTGGATCGTGCATTAAACATAGATTTGGAGCTGATTGACGTCCAAGATTTTCTACACTAAGTTTTGTGCCAAGGTGAAAAAGTCAAATGTAACCTGGGCAAAAAGTCATTTGTTTTCACAGAGTGTACAGTAATGTAATGTCAAGGGATGCTTCACCGTATTTGGTTTTTCCATAGGAGATTTTGCCATAATGTGAAAAATGCAAAGAATGAGGTAGCAATTGAATTTGCTTTCCTCTGTATAAACTGTGGATATAAGGTTCCGTATATGGAGGTTTTCTATTTATTTGTTTTATTCTATTGGCCGAACTAGATAGATTTTTTTTTTCTTTTTGTCTTTTCTCAACCTAACTTTTTAACTATAAAATTGCTAACTGGGCTTTACCACTTGCTGTCTACAGAACATATACGATGTCCAGTATTCAAGTGGTTATAACAAGTTCATGGCGGCAGCTGCATGGAAGCAGCTAATCAAATACAATCAGTGCTGCAATGGAGAGCAAAGGAGACATCGGGGGTTTAATAGACCCCCCCGATGCCTCCAAAAAAGCGTACCTGTCAAATGTCCATACTATCACATAGGGAGCTAACAAGCCCCCTTGTGATAGCAATGGAGTTAAATGCAAAGAAAATGTGTATGAAAGTGTAAAAAGAAAAACATTTTAATATAATAAAAAAAAAATTAAAAGCACCCCTGCACCCCCCTTCTCCCGTGCATACAGGCAAATGCAAACGCAAGTGTAGGTCCCCAACATGTATGTCAACAGCCACATGTGAGGTATTCCTGTGAACATCAGAGTGAGAGCATCACGTACCTGGTGGAGACTGGAATGTTGTGGAGGCCTTTCTTGCACCTCTTGCCAAATACTCCTGAAGGTGGAGACAGAGCGTGTGAGGGCACAGAGTGGCACGAGTGGCGGAGTAGCTGGCTGGTAAAGACCACTCTTAGGTGGATGAAGTTGGGGGTCGCAGGTGTAAAAACAGGATACAGAACCAGCTTGGCACCAGAGCAAGGGCAGATCTGGGGGGGGGGGGGCAGATCCAGGGCAATTGTCCCCCCCTCCCCAAAAATTTTACTGACTGACTCCCGAGTCTCTCTCTTTCTCTCTCACATCAGTATCATCCAGGATGGATATAAATCAAATGATTTTTTAAAACAAATAAAAAAAAAAATCTGATTTTTTTTTTTAATTTAAAGCAGAGTTCCAGACAAAAATGGAAATTCCGCTTTTCGGAACCCTCCCCCCCTCCGATGTCACATTTGGCACCTTTCAGGGGGGAGGGGGGTGCAGATACCTGTCTAAGACAGGTATTTGCACCCACTTCCGGCACAGACTCCCACGGGAGTCTATGCCTCTTCCTGTCCCTCCGCGCTGTCTCCTGGGAAACACACAGGTCCCAGGAGATAGCGGGGACCAGTTACAACGCGCAGCGTGACTCGCGCATGCGCAGTAGGGAACCGGGAAGTGAAGCCGCAACGCTTCACTTCCTGATTCCCTTCGCTTAGGATGGCGGCGGCAGCTGCCGAGAGTCGAGCGATTCATCGGCGTCAGCTGCGGACATCGCTGGACCCTGGGACAGGTAAGTGGCCATGTATTAAAAGTCAGCAGCTGCAGTATTTGTAGCTGCTGGCTTTTAATATTTTTTTTTTGGGTGGACTCCCTCTTTAAATCAGATTTTTTTTATTTAAATCGATTTTTTGATCAAATTTATTTTAATAAAATGCTTTTGGAGTAAAATTCTAAAAGATGGTTTCCTATTTAAGATACATTAATAATTTAGTTTATTTAGCATGAAATGGAGCTTGCTTATGTAGCATGAGGCTGTATATTCTGCAATATTTACATTTTTGGTAAACTCATTCAATGAATCCAACCTCTGCAAGCTGAGATAACATGCACTGCATTGATGCATTCACACAATTTCACAGTAACAATGAGATAAACCAAAGTTCAGGAATATTCCTTTATCCCATTGTTTTGCAAATCTATGTACACTACAAACTGTATGAATGAATCAGTTCTGATATTGCTGTTTTACTAACCTGACAGCTTATTATTCTAAATAGGAAACCTTCAATGAGTATGAGTACTTACATTTAAAGAGCACCTGTCATTTCAGATCCATCATGGCAGCGTCTGTTAGCGGGCATCCACTCACCTGCTGCTGCCACGTCCCTCACCTTATTGAGTCACTGCCGCATCACCAGCCATCCCATTAAAGTGAATGGGACTGTTGGTGAGTCAACAGCGGGTCAAAGGAGGAGCCGCTGCGGGACAGAGATGGCAGTTGTTCTTTAAAAGTTCTGATGTGAATCGAGTTTATTTTAAATCAAGCCTTTTTACTAGTGATTTAAATCAAATCCACCCCGGTATCATCAGCAGCAGCGGCGCAGAGACAATAGACCCTGTTGTCCTCAGGAGCCTGGAGAAGATGGAGGGAGAAGGTGGGTGGGGCCGCACCGCTGGCTTGGCCTCTACTGTTCATGGCACTGGTTACTAGCGCCTGTGACGCCTGGCGTCTAGCAACCAGTGAAGACAGTCACGTCTGAGCCACTGCTGAGGAGGAGGAGAGCCCCAGCATTCAGAGCGGAGCCTTCTTCCTCCTCCATGCCTAGTGTGAGTGTTGGCTCCACCCACCTCCTCCCTCCATCTTTTCCAGGCTCCAGCATGGCTGTGTGTTGCCGTGTGATGATGCTGTCTGCAATCCCCGAATCCAGATCCCACTCATCTCTGTTTTCTTCTCCATGCTAGCCCTTCTCCCCATCAGAGCACCAAAGTATATACTGTATATAAAAGGGAGTACAAAAATTACTGATGATGTAAAATCGCAGAATACAGGTTGTATGCCATTATATGAAACAAAATTGCTGTCCTTTTAGTATTGACATTTTCGTCTTGTTCAATCTTAACCACTTCAGCCCCAGAAGATTTACCCTCTTTAATGACCAGGCCACATTTTGCGATACGACACTGTGTTACTTTAACTGACAATTTGGCGGGCGTGCGATGCTGTACCCAAATATAATGTATGTCCTGTTTTCCCCCCACAAATAGAGCTTTCTTTTGGTGGTATTTGATCACCTCTGCGGTTTTTATTATTTTGCGCTATAAGCAACACCTTATTTTCTGGCAGTGCCCCTCCCGAGACTAGACTCTGGATCCGCCCTGCGCCAGAGCAGGAGATGGTAGCAGAGCCGGTAGACATGTGCATTTCGTTTCGTTCCGAATCGAAATTCGGACAAATTTTTCATTATTTGGAAATTCGGATGCATCCGAATTTCCGAATTAGAAAAGTAAAGAATTTAAACGAATCCGAAAACATATTTGAATCGAATTCGAAAAAAATAGAAAACGTTTTTCTAAAAAAACCAATAAGATAGAATATAAAATAATAAAGCAATAGAATATATATATATATATATATATATATATATATATATATATATATATATATATATATATATATATATATATATATATATATATATACACATACATATATTTATATATATATATATTTTTTTTATTATTCTCTTCTATTTCTTATGCTTTTCTTTTCTATTATTTTATATTCTATAATAGTCTTTTCAATTCAAATTCAAATTGATTCTATACGAAATTCGAATTTCGGAACATGGCTTCTGAAGTTTGAATTTTAATAGAAAAGAAGACTAGAAAAACAAAAGAGCAGAATAGAATAAAATATAATATATATATTTTATTCTATTCTGTTCTATTGTTTTTCTAGTCTTTTCTCTTCTACTCTATTGTAATCTTTTCTATTCAAATTCAAATTCATTTTATAAGAAATTCAAATTTCGGAAGATGGATATATATATATATATATATATATATAGTTATACAGAAACAGAATGAAATAGAATGAAATCGAAAAGACTAGAACAGAAAAACAATAGAACAGAATAGAAAAAAAAATATATAAAAAAATATATAAAACCATCTTCCGAAATTGGAATTTGGTACAGAATGAATTCAAATACAAAAGATTAGAATAGAACAGAAAATATAAAAGAATAGCATAGAATAGCATAGAAAAACAATAGAACAGAATAGAAAAAAAAAATATTCTATTCTAATCTTTTCTATTCAAATTCATTCTGTACCAAATTCCAATTTCAGAAGATGGTTTTATATATATATAATATTTCTTTCTATTCTGTTCTACGGTTCTATTGTTTTTCTATTCTATTCTTTTCTATTAGAATTGGATTTCATTCTATTTCTATATAACCATTTTCCGAAATTCGAATTTCGTATAGAATGAATTTGAATTCAAATAGAAAAGATTAGAATATAATAGAAAATAATAGAAAAACAATAGAACAGAATAGAAAAAAAAATGTATATATATATTTATATTTAAAACCATCTTCCGAAATTCGAATTTCGTATAAAATGAATTTGAATTTGAATAGAAAAGATTAGAATAGAGTAGAAAGAATAGACTAGAAAAACAATAGAACAGAATAGAATAAGATATAATATATATATTATATTTTATTCTGTTCTGTTCTATTGTTTTTATAGTCTATTCTTTTCTATTATTTTCTATTCAAATTCGAATTCATTCTATACGAAATTCGAATTTCAAAAGCCATCTTCCGAAATTTGAATTTCGTATAGAATGAATTCAAATTCGAATAGAAAAGTTTAGAATAGAATAAAAAAGAATAGCCTAGAAAAACAATGAAACAGAATAGAAAAAAATATAATATATATACATGATATTTTATTCTCTTCTGTTCTATTGTTTTTCTAGTCTATTCTATTTCTATTATTTTCTATTCTAATCTTTTCTATTCAAATTCGAATTCATTCTATACGAAAATCTCATTTTAGAAGCCATCTTCCGAAATTCGAATTTGGCATAGAATTCATTCAAATTCGAATAGAAAAGTTTAGAATAGAATAGAAAAGAATAGCATAGAAAAATAATGGAACAGGATAGAAAAAAAATAGAATATATATATATAACCATCTTCCGAAATTGGAATTTGGTACAGAATTAATTTGAATTCGAATAGAAAAGATTAGAATAGAATATATTATATTTTTTTCTGTTCTATTGTTTTTCTATGCTATTCTTTTATATTTTCTATTCTATCCTAATCTTTTCTATTGGAATTCGATTTCATTCTATACGAATTTCGAATTTCGCAAAATGGTTATATATAGTTTACTTTTTCAAATTCAGTTTTTTTTTTTTCGAATGTGGTAGAATTTTTTCGAATTTGACAGTTTTTTTCGAATGTGGTAGAATTTTTTCGAATTTGATAGTTTTTTTCGAATGTGGTAGAATATTTTCGAATTTGATCGTTTTTTTTCGAATACGGTCGAATTTTTTCGAATGCGGTTGAATTTTTTCGAATTCGAATACAAAACGAAACGATTTCCGAAAATGAATGTAACGAATGCAACGAATTTAACTAAACGAATTTAGTTAAATAACGAATCGAAACTAAACTAAACTAAACAAATTTTTTCATCATGCACATGTCTAAGAGCCGGTATGCAGGCAGGGACCAGCGGCAGCTGGGTATAAAGGGACCGAGTCAGCAGAAAAAGCAAGTCCAGGAAGCAGGCCAAGGTCAGTAACAGCCAATCAACGCAGTACAGAGTCAGCAGGCAAAGAGGAGTCCAGTAAACAGGCCAAGGTCAGAGAAATCAACTGAACAAGGTTAATGCAGAGGCAAAGTCAAAGCGAAAGCTGGGTCATACACAGGTAAGCAGGATCAATGGATCAGGTCACAGGAATACAGGTGCTCCTGGTGACAGGCCAGTTTAAATAGACAACTGGGCACCAAGTACAAATTCTAATTCGCATGTGCGGGTGTACGTGTGTGCACGATGAACTGGAATAATACATCTATTGCTCCTAGAAGTATTAGCATGTGAGTGCACACGAATATGAGCATAATCCCGCAGTCCTCTGATCTTCTGCTGTTGGGCATCTGGTTTACCTTACAGACAGCAATAATTCTAGGGCCATCATTCATGGTTAACTCTACAATGATAACCTTTAAAGGCTTTTAAAGCATCACCTATGAACATTTTTAAGTACTGTAGTTTGTCACCATTTTACAGGCAAACACAATTTTGAGTCTTGACATGCTTGGTATCTATTTACTTGACACAACATTATCTTTTATATTTTACCAAAAAACTTGGGTATTATATTGTGTTTGTGTGTACTAAAATTCATGTATTTTTTCCTAAAAATTTGCGTTTGATAAATGTCATGTGACATAAGAAATTCCAACAGCCACCATTGTATTATCCATGGCCTCTAATTTTAGAAAATATATAATGTTTGGGGTTCTAAGATTTTTCTAGCAAAAAACAAAAAACAAACTAGTGATTTTAACATGTCTGTTAAAAAATAAAATGTTGTGGGCAGCAAGTGGTTAAGGAGGAACTCCATCCCAGCCCAGGAACTCCATCCTAGCTCCTGCAGCCCACACCCTCCATGAGACCCTCCTTTTAACAGTCTTTAGGCTTCCCTGAGGAGTGAATTCTCAGTTTGGGAGATCTCATCTAACTTCCTGTTGCATCTCTGGGACAGGAAGTAAAGGGAATTTTCTCTATTGGTACACAGACAGCAAAAAAAAAAAAAAGTTTTAACTTCTCCCTAGTCTATCATTAACATATATGTAAAACCAAAGCTTATTTTTATTTTGGGTCACATAGAGAATAGTTAAAACTGATTTTTTTTTATTGGTTGTCGTTCTAATTTTTTAGATTATCCTTTACTTCCTGTTCTGTAGACACATCAGAAAGTGATAGGGCAGTGATGGTGAACCTTGGCAATCCAGATGTTTTGGAACTACATTTCCCATGATGCTTGTGCACTCTGCAGTGTAGGTGAGCATCATGGGAAGTGTAGTTTCAAAACATCTGGGGTGCCAAGGTTCGCCATCACTGTGATAGGATATCCTGTCTTAGAGAGTTGTCACCAGAACATGTGGGGTTTTGCCTGGTGACAGTAGGGAAAGGAGAAGACAACAATAAAAGATCATAGAAGGGTTTCTAACACCTCAACTCTACCAAAAAAAAAGTTAGTGATTTAAATATATTTTAAAATGTAACTAATGTAGTACCTAATTTTGACTGACATGATCCTTTTTATCTTCTGAACAAAACAGCAAATGGGCTGATAAGGAACATGCTTATAGAAGTTAAGATCAGAATGAGCAGAAGTGGGACCTCATCAGTCTGCTGCTGCTCTACTATCTAATCAGAGGCCAGGAAGATAGGGAGGTTTCCAGGTTGTTTGCTTAAAGTGGAGTTCCACCCATAAAATAAACTTTGCAGAAATCAACAGCATTATGCATCAGGAAAAACATTTGGAAATTCTTTTTTTTTTGTTTACTCACCCCTTCAGCACTGTTGCTGTACTCTGCCACTTCCTCTCCACGGCAGCTGATGTCATTTCCCTTGGCGCCTGTGCTTGCTAGTGCTCCTGGGAGATGCTTGTCTTCATTTCCCAGGAGTCAGTGGGCAGCGCCGAAGGCTTCGTTGCTATCACAATGGGGCAGGCACTTCCGACGACCTCGCCCGTTGTGATGGCAACATCAGAAGTGTACGGCACTGCGAGCCGTACCTCCTGCGCATGCGCGAGAACGGGTGGTGCATGCTGCGCCCGATCCCGGAAGATCGTGCTTGTGGGCTTCATATGCCCACAAGCAAAATGGAAAATGCCAGGAGACAATAATAAAAGATATCTTTTGATTGCAAATCGGCACTCGAGCGGCGATAGATAATAAAAGCGTGAGTTATATATATATATATATATATGAGTTCTAATCCAAAGTTATAAATCTTAAAAAAAAAATAAAAAAATTGTAATACAGTTGGAACTCTGCTTTAAATGCAGTAGAGAAAAATCAGGTCACCAATGTTTGTGTTGTGTGGCAGAATTAGATATTTTTTAGGACTGGATGGACAGAAATACATATCCTAGGGAAGGTAGGCTCCTACTGTAGATATGTATTTCAACTGTGCATTTGTCTGGACATCTTTGAGATATGAGAAAGCACGTAAAATGGAGAATAACTCACCACATTTATTTATTATAGGTACTTACTGTTTATAGAGCTGTCCATTTATGCAGCGCTTTACATATATATTCACATGGATGTGCCATGGTTTTACAGCCGTTGACTTAACTTGCAAAGGCATCCAGATGTAAATGTATACCCTCCGCCACATTAGACAGGCAGTACCACCATTAAACACAACCCATTCAAGTGAATGGGGCCACGCTATAACCACGTGCAATGCGACCCTTTGATACGGGCTTTATAGTGTTAAAACAGGTGGCAAGAAGACAGCACAAGACCTCCCAGATGCCTGTCAAATGCCTTCTTAAAGAGGAGTTCCAGTCAAAAAAAAAAAAAATTAAAAGTCAGCAGCTACAAATACTGTAGCTGCTGACTTTTAATTGGACACTTACCTGTCCCAGGGTCCAGCGATGCGGGGGATCGAAGCCCCGCTCGTCTCCCCCTCCGTTCAGCGGCGCCGGCATTGCAACTGTGGGCGCCGGGCTGTGGCTTCACAGCCTGGCGAGCGGCGCCGCGCGCCGTGATTGGCTGCTCAGTCACCTGGGACCTGTAATGGGTCCCAGATGATTGACAAGAGGGAGGGAGCAGAGCCGAGTCCTTCCTGTGGCGAGGGGGAAGTGATGTCACCAGCTCAGGCACTGGAAGAGGCAGACTATGAGGGACCCCCTAGCAACAGGCATTTAGAGGTACGTAAAAAAAAAATATCCAAATTTCTTTTTTTTTTTTTTTTTTAGAATTTTTCATGTAGTTTTGTTTTTTTGGGTGGAACCCCACTTTAATGTGGTTGTAAAGGCACAAAGTTTGTTACCTTCATGCATTCTTTGCATAAAGGTAAAAAACCTTCTGTGTCCAGCAGCCCCCCTAATACTTACCTGAGCCCTCTCTCGCGATAAAGTTATGTTCACAAGAACCTTGGCTCTCAGGGGACTCGCACTCCTGATTGGCATTTGTTAGCAGCGGGAGCCATTGGCTCAATCACAGCCAGTGAGCCAATCAGAAATTGGAAGAGGCGGGGCTGAGCTGTGGCTCTGTGTGTGAATGGACACGCAGAGCTGGAGCACGCCTGCTTGGGTGCCCCCATAGCAAGCTGCTTGCTGTGGGGGCAACGGGCAGGAGGGAGGGACCAGGAGCACCGACGGGGGACATAGGAAGAGGAGTATCCATGCTACTCTGTGCAAAACCATTGCACAGAGCAGGTGAGTATAACAATTTGTTATTTCAGTGTAAAAAGAAATGAGGGTTTAGTAACACTTTAAAAGCGACCCACCAAACCCTATTATGTGAACCTCATGAGGCCAAAATAAAAATAAATAAATGTTAATATTTATGGTCCTGACCATAATAAATAAAGAAATTGATGTAAAAAAAAAAACCCCAGTACATTCCCTTTAATACTACACTACAGGTGTGCTTTAATTGGCTTGGACTCGAGCCGGGGTCTTCACATTTGGCCTACTCTGGCAATCAAAGGATGTCTTTTTATATTGGATCAACTCGTAACAAGGCTGTTAGCGGCTATTAAAGCAACAATAAGTAACTTTATGAAGTGCTGACAAAGACGTATTCAGCAGCTACAGCGCTCAGACATTATTTCACCTAATAACCTCTAGACCAACTTGAGAATATGTAATATGCGTGAGCCATCGATCCCTATATATGTAACACGTCATTGCCTATCCACTGCATGCTGTACTATTATTACAATCATCTGTAATAGGCAAGGGAAAAAAGGGGAGGCGAACCACCTCAGCGAAAATCTACGACATAGGGTGCCCCGCTGGATCGCCATTAACGACCTCCACACATTTACTACTGACCAGAGAAAGACCTTGTTTTTTGATGTCATTTAATAGGGTGTAATTCTGCACAGCTGCCATAAATTAAATCCAATAAACTGTAGGGGCTGAACCCATAACTAGCGACTCAGTCTAATAGCTCCAACTCCTGATTTTAATTACCGCTTGATCCTGGCCATTTGGAGCTCAATCAACACGTGAATAAAAAAAAAAAACAAAAAAAAAACGATTTGACTGAAGGTGTGGGAAGTCGCTTATTGACATCAGCTGGCAGGACGCGAATAATAAAGCCCAGGGAACGAGTTGGAGAGAAAACTTTGTTTTGCTTGGCAGCGAAGAAAAACATTGTATGATATTTATGTCTGTGTTGTTTAATGCACCAGAGGAACAAAGGGACGGAAAACAGCTGTATACGACAAAAAAAAAAGAAACAAACATACAAGATCTTGTGGAATCATACAACAGGGGATTAGAAACAGTAAGCTAACAAACTAAACTAGATAATCAAGAGAAATATGTTACATTGTATAGCAAGCAAAGGATATGTGTAATGTTTATGGTGTGGACTTGATTTAGAGGAGGAAGAATGCCAATTTCAAGGGTCAATCTATCCCAACTACAGTATATTTCAGTTATAGGTTTGGTGACCTGCTGGCCTTTTACATCTCCTGGGGATTTCAGCAAAGAGATCTCCCAATTATATTTCCTGGTTTTATTTTGAGGGTTATCCCAACTCTTTAGATGGATGCAGGAGGAGTGAAGCAGTTCTGGGAGGCATGGTTTCAATCTCCAACCATACAACATTAGAGGACTTAGGGGTCAGAGATAGGAACCACATTACATGGCAGAGGGCACAGTTCTCGTAGTTGTTAAAAGCCAAGGACACTGATTGGGTTTGCAGAGCTGAATTTGAGCATAGGTAGGCTCACTGGAGATGTGAGTATACGATCTCATATACAGTATCTTAGGGCACCTTTCATCTGTATTTTTTGCAGACCTAGCAGGGTGAACTTGTGTTTGGCTCATGCAAAGCAACAGGTGCAGCAGTTCCCAGAGGCTTGGTTACACCCTACAACATGGATATGCAAATAGTGGACCTCAAGCTGTTGCAAAACTACAAGTCCCATCATGCCTATGCCTCTGGGTGTCATGCTTGTGGCTGTCAGAGTCTTGCTTTGCCTCATGGGACTTGTAGTTCTGCAACAGCTGGAGGACCGCTAATTGCATATCCCTGCCCTACAACATGATAGGATAGGAATCAGAGGAATGAACAGTGGTACATGGCAGAAGACATTGAAGCCCAACACTCTCGGATGTGTTAAATGCCAGAGACACTTCATGGGTTTGCAGAACTGGAATGGAGCAAAGATAGGAGACATGGTTTAGCAGAGAGGTGAGTATAAGATCTCAGGTATTATAGGACACCTTTCATCTGTATTTTTAGTAAACCTGGCAGGGTGAACCTGTGTTTGGCTCATGCAGAGCAACGGGCACACTTAATTGTCAGCTTCCCCAGTTGTGCATATATATTTTCCTTTCATATTTGAATTGGCAGGTGGAAACAATCCATACATTTTGAAAAAGACAAAAATTTGTATATCGAAAACCTACATCTTCGGAACCCTATACCCACTGGTGATCCAGAGGAAGGCAAAAAAAAAAAACAGTTTGCGTTGATATGGAAAACTTTCCTGCTAGGACCTGGAGAAAATTAGCAGAGGGGCTACATGAATGGGGTGAGGAACAGTTCTCAAGAAAGAGTTAAAGCCTAAGTATAAGCCCTTGCACTGATGCTTCCTGGTTTAAAATAAAAGAAAAAAACATTGCGCTTGGACTTAAATTAAATTACTGAAAAAAATAGTGAAAAAGCAGCCAGCACTATAGACTCAGATACCATAGATCAAATATATAAGTAAAGTGCAACACTCATAGGCATGCGCAGGGGATGTGCCATGTGTGCCTGGGCACACCCTAATCACTGTGTGGTGGCGATTCCCCCTACTGCCTGGGCTTCCCCCATGTTGACCCCTCCCCTCTCCTCTCCTCTCCTCTCCTCTCCCCTCGGCTGCTGCAGGGGATATTTCAAGATGAGTGGGGAAAAGAGCTAGTCAATATGTAATTTACTGGCCCCTTCCTTTTCTAAGTGAACACACTCACTCACTGTGTTCATTCATAACTGAAGCATAGTAAACTATGTTTACCACGCTTCAGTTTGTGAATGGACAGGAAGCCGCTCAGTGCAGAGTACTTTCCATTTATTTACAGTCCTGTGCAGCTGAGGCTGCAGAGAAAGGCATGTGTGTGTTTGAGCTTTGGGGCCACACGTATAGCACTGCTAAATTATCAAAATGTAAATTATCAAAATGTAAACAAAATAACAAATATATGATAACGTGAAAAAAAAAAAACACAAATTCTGAGTCCACAGTAGAAATAAATACATAAATACACAAAAAGGCTAACAGTAAGTGAAATAAGGAAAAAAGAATCCAAAACAATTCCAATAGATCCAATACATGAATAGATACAAAACAAGTGCACAAAGCAGTGTAAGAAATAGGGATTAAGAAAGATCTTCTTAAGCTGAGATAGAAATCACCATGTGTTGGAAAAGGGCCCACGTATTATCACTTCAAATACAAATAGTATGCCTGAGCCAGAGGAAAAAAGCAGCTCCTTACTGAAAAAAAAAAAGACCTCTGTGTTACAGATGGTCAAACTGCGCTCAGGGAGTTGAGGTCTTCCTTGCACTTTTAGTTTCCTCTGTCAGGAACGGTAAGGCTGCTCAAAGATAACTATATAAGATCACTCCCACAGTGTATTACCATATGCGTGCGCAGGGGGTGTGCCTGGGCACACCTTAATCACCCTGTGCTGGAAAAATTATGTTTGATTTTGGATTGGCTGAGATTGAGGAAGTTGTGTGACATCCAGGTTGATATGTCTGTTAGTAAATTAGTGATACGTGAGGAGACTGAGGGAGTGAGCTGAGGGGTAGAGAAATAGATTTGGGTGTCGTCAGTGTTGAGATGGTATTGGAAGCCATGGGAGGCTATCAACTGACCCAGGGAGGAGGTGTAGATTAAAAATAGGAGAGGTCCAAGAACAGAACCTTGGGGGACCCCAACAGAGAACGGAAGGGGAGAGGAAGAAGTAGAATTGTAAGTAATGCTAAAGGTGTGGTTGGATAAGTAGGAAGAGAACCAGTGAAGAGTACAGTCACAGAGACCAAAGGTGTTGAGCATTTAGAGGAGGAGGGGGTGGTCAACCGTTTCAAAGGCAGCAGAAGGGTGCAGAAATACAGAATAGTGTCCATTGGTTTTGGCCGTTAGTAGATTGTTTGTTGGTTTTAGGAGAGCAGTTTCTGGGGAGTGTTGAGTATGAAATCCAGACTGAAGGGAATCAAGAAGGCTATTCTCAGCAAGGCGGCCGCTTAGTCAGTTGTACACCAGATGTTCAAGGAGTTTGGATAAAAAAGGGGAGCAGGGAGATTGGGCATAGGTTGTTAAGATTGGTTGGGTCCAGTGAGAGCTTTTTAAGTATGGGGCTGACTAGTTCATGTTTTAGAGAGTTGTGGAAGATGCCAGAAGAGAGGGAGAGATTGAAGATGTGGGTTAGAGAGTGTAGAATAGAGCCAGAGGGTGAACGTAGCATTTGTGAGGGAACAGGATCCAGAGGGAAGGTGGTTAGCTGGACCTTAGCAAGTAGTTTGGCAACCTTGTCTATAGTGGTAGGGTTAAATGAGGGAAGTAATGATTGTACCCGTGGGCATAAAGTGTAGAGCGCGGAGGGTATCTTATAGACATGTGCATTTGTTTTCGTCCGAATGCATTTTCGTCCGAATTTCAGGTAATTTCGTTATCGTTTTAACAAACGATAACGAAAGTGCAGAATCCAAAAAACGGAAGATCGGACATAAACAAATGCTTTATTTTCATTTTCGTTGCTACAACAGTTTGATATAGATAGGAGATTCGACATGATGATGACAATAACAATCTGTGTCCATCAAACCTGTGGTCGAATGTATTAGTCCAAGATTATTCTACATAGAGAGAAAAGATTCGACGTAGGGGAGAAAAGATTTGACATAGGGGAGAAAAGATAAATAAAAATAATGATGATATGAATGTTATTGGCTGATTGTAACCAAAGAGGAGGAGCAGTAAATTAGCTAGAACTAAGTACACACATACATTGGCTTATGGTGTCTGTTGAAAGTTCTAAGAAGATTCGACGGAGCAGGTAAACTATACGGCGTTGTACAGTTTAGCTGCTCCGTCTAATCTTCTTTGAACATTCGACAGACACCATAAGCCTTCAATGACAGATTCGACCTCAATTTGGATTTTCGGACGAATGCAATTTTTAACGAAAAACTAAATAAATAAAAACAAATTTCGGGAGTAACTAAATAAATTTATTTTTCGGACGAAAACGAAATTCTGAAACGAAATATTTCAGTGTGCACATGTCTAGTATCTAAACAGCAGAGATCTCCTTAAGAATTGTATCAATCTTCTGTTTGAAGTGATTGGTGATCTCCTGGGCAGTGAGTAAGTTAGTGGGTGGAGGCAGAGGAGGACAAAGTAGAGAGTTTAAAGTAGAGAAGAGTTGACGGGGACGAGATGATAAGTTGTTAATGAGAGTGATAAAATAGGTCTGTTTGGCAGTGAGGAGGCTAGAATTGTATTTTTGTAGGGCAGATTTATATTCGTTGAAATCTTTGAGACTTAGTCTTAAGTCACAGGTGCCCAAGAGCACGGCTATGATTTTTCAGACTTCTGGTGTCATCTGTTTGCCAAGGTTGAAGGGATCGGGGCCTTATTCTGTGTGTAGTGACGGGGCCAGTGTGTCCAGGGAGGCTAAGAGTGAAGCGTTGTAGACAGATGTGGCTAGGTCGTGCAGGACAGGGGTGAGATTTTGTCAAAAAGGTGGTCGGTAGCAGAGTAGAGAAGAGAAGGGTTAAGATGGCGTAAGTTTTTACGGGTAACTGTCAGGGGGTTGGAGGGAGAGGAGGAGAAGGAGAGAGAGAGAGAGAGAGAGAAACTAATAAGGTAGTGATCAGAGAGGGAAAGGATAGTTGGAGAGGTTGCACGGAGTGCATAGGTAGGAGAAGACAAGGGTATTGTCTTCAGAGTGAGTAGAAACATGTATCCAATGCTTCAGGTCAAAGGAGGAGGTTAGACTAAGAAGTTTGGAAGTAGCAGGAGTTTTAGTATTAGTAGGGATGATGAAGTCCCCGAGAATGATTGTGGGCATTTCAGAAGAGAGAAAGTAGGGTAGCCAGGCAGAGAAGTCATCAAGAAAGGTTGATACCGGTCCAGGGGGGCGGTAGATCACAGTTATTCTTACAGAAACTGGAGAGAAAAAACAAATGCAGTGTGCCTCAAATGAGGAGAGTGACAGAGAGGGAGGTGGAAAGGTGATATGTGGGGCTAGAAGGATTCCGACACCCCCATCCCTTGCGTCCTTTGGGTCTGGGGAAGCAAGTCCAGAGAAAACCATCATGGGATAGGGCTGCAGAAAACGCAGTATCGGTTTCATGAAGCCAAGTTTCGGTAATGGTAAGTAGATTAAATGAGTTTGTGATAAAGAGATCATGGAGAGAGGGGAGTTTGTTACAGACAGAGCAGGCATTCCAAAGGGTGCAAGAGAAAGGGAGTCTGGTCTTGGGAAGAAGAGAAATGGGAACCAAATTGTATGGATTGCGGCTGCAGCCAGAGGGTGCAGGGTAATGGGTGCGTTGAGTACAGTTAAATGATGGAGGCCCAGGGTTTGGGGATATATCTCCAGGGGTAATGAGAAGCAGAAGAGTGAGGGAGGTAATGTGGGAGTGTGATTTATATGAAGGGACATGATCTAGCGTCCTAGAGATTTTTTGTGAGTGTGGATTTAGAATTAGGAAGAGTTGGCGAGTGCAGTGATAAGGAGAGGATAGAAGTGAGGGTGTATATATATATATATATATATATATATATATATATATATATATATATATATATATACATATACATATATATACATATATATACATATATATATACAGTGGCTTGCGAAAGTATTCGGCCCCCTTGAACTTTTCAACCTTTTGCCACATTTCAGGCTTCAAACATAAAGATATAAAATTTTTATTTTTTGTGAAGAATCACCAACAAGTGGGACACAATTGTGAAGTGGAACGAAATCTATTGGATATTTTAAACTTTTTTAGCAATTAAAAAACTGAAAAGTGGTGCGTGCAAAATTATTCGGCCCCTTTACTTTCAGTGCAGAAAACTCACTCCAGAAGTTCAGCGAGGATCTCTGAATGATCCAATGTTGTCCTAAATGACTGATGGTGATAAATAGAATCCACCTGTGTGTAATCAAGTCTCTGTATAAATGCACCTGCTCTGTGATAGTCTCAGGGTTCTGTTGAAAGCGCAGAGAGCATCATGAAGACCAAGGAACACACCAGGCAGGTCCGTAATACTGTTGTGGAGAAGTTTAAAGCCGGATTTGGATACAAAAAGATTTCCCAAGCTTTAAACATCCCAAGGAGCACTGTGCAAGCGATCATTTTGAAATGGAAGGAGTATCAGACCACTGCAAATCTACCAAGACCTGGCTGTCCCTCTAAACTTTCAGCTCAGACAAGGAGAAGACTGATCAGAGATGCAGCCAAGAGGCCCATGATCACTCTGGATGAACTGCAGAGAACTACAGCTGAGGTGGGAGAGTCTGTCCATAGGACAACAATTAGTCGTACTCTGCACAAATCTGGCCTTTATGGAAGAGTGGCAATAAGAAAGCCATTTCTCAAAGATATCCATAAAAAGTCTCGTCTAAAGTTTGCCACAAGCCACCTGGGAGACACACCAAACATGTGGAAGAAGGTGCTCTGGTCCGATGAAACCAAAAATCGAACTTTTTGGCCACAATGCAAAACGATATGTTTGGCGTAAAAGCAACACAGCTCATCACACTCAACACACCATCCCCACTGTCAAACATGGTGGTGGCAGCATCATGGTTTGGGCCTGCTTTTCTTCAGCAGGGACAGGGAAGATGGTTAAAATTGAGGGGAAGATGGATGCAGCCAAATACAGGACCATTCTGGATGAAAACCTGTTGGAGTCTGCAAAAGACCTGAAACTGGGACGGAGATTTATCTTCCAACAAGACAATGATCCCAAACATACAGCAAAATCTACAAAGGAATGGTTCACAAATAAACGTATCTAGGTGTTAGAATAGCCAAGTCAAAGTCCAGACCTGAATCCAATCGAGAATCTGTGGAAAGAGCTGAAAACTGCTGTTCACAAACGCTCTCCATCCAACCTCACTGAGCTCGAGCTGTTTTGCAAGGAAGAATGGGCAAGAATTTCAGTCTCTCGATGTGCAAAACTGATAGAGACATACCCCAAGAGACTTGCAGCTGTAATCGCAGCAAAAGGTGGCTCTACAAAGTATTAACGCAAGGGGGCCGAATAATTTTGCACGCCCCACTTTTCATTTTTTTATTAGTTAAAAAAGTTTCAAAAATCCAAAAGATTTCGTTCCACTTCACAATTGTGTCCCACTTGTTGGTGATTCTTCACAAAAAATAAAAATTTTATATCTTTATGTTTGAAGCCTGAAATGTGGCAAAAGGTTGAAAAGTTCAAGGGGGCCGAATACTTTCGCAAGCCACTGTATATATATATATATATATATATATAAGCTGAGGGGTGCAGAAGAGTTAGTTTAATGCTGGCCATACACTATACGAAAAATCGGCCGAAAAATCGTTCGAATGGACACTTCGTTCTTTTTTTCGGCAAGTTAGTGGGTACAAATCGATAATCGTTTGTGACGTTTTTGTGGAAAAAAAACGAACGGCATGTTTGGAAAATTTCTGCCGAACGTACGATAAATTGCAAGGTTAATGTGTTTCCCGTCCGAACTTTCTGCACTAGGTATATGTAAAAAAACGAACACAAAATTATTTATTCATGTCCACTGAACAGATTATCGGTCATTATATGATGGCACGATCGTTTGCGGTCGCGGTCGAACGTTCGTTTTTCGAAAAGGGGTTCGGACGATTTTCTGTATAGTGTATGGCCAGCATAAGGATAGAGGACACAGCTGTCAGAAGGAGTGGTAGAGAGTGCATGTTACAAGGGGAGAAAGAGCTGAAGGGATAAACAAGGTCACCTGTTGTCTGGTGTTTTTCATTCTCTTTGTGCATTCGCTTTGTGCAGAGTCAGAAGTGCTCCCACTTATAGAAATACGCCCAATTTGAGAAATAGCCCCTTTGCAAATGTGCCTTTCCCAAGAGATGCTTTAGTTATATAATGTTAGGAATGGGGATGGGTGCTTTCCAATTATCTAATCAGGAGTTAATAAAGATGGCTGAATAAACGGAGCAAAATTCTCACTTCAGAAACAGACTTACAAGAGGACAGGTAATAAAGATAAGAACAGGCTTCCTGTAATTTAAGGTAAAGCATAGGGAGAAAATAAAGCATTGCAATGTAGACAGTCTACAGATGGTTAAGCAAAAATAACATACCAGAGTTAAAGACAAACATAAGGAGAGCAGTTTTCAATATTGCAATAATGGGTGGAGTTGCAGCAGTAAGAGCATACCTGTGAAGGAACAGAGAAGAAATTTTCAGATGAGATATTCAGATGATGAGTACAGAGTCAGAAGTGCTCCCACTTAAAGAAATTCTCCCACTTTGAGAAAGAGCCCCTTTGCAAATGTGCCCCCCTTTGCAAAAGATGGGGGCTTTCTCTTGGAAAACCAGAAATAGTCAACTCTGGAGCTGTCCTTGAGCCAACGGAGTAGATTCTAATAACACTTTTTTTTGGTTAGTGGACATCAAAGACAATCAAATTCTGTCATTATGATGTTTATTTGATTTTTTTATACAGTTATTGTTCATTGGAACAATTAATTGTTTAGCGGTTAACTAGTTTGGCTCTAGAGCAAAGTTTTTCATTTTTGCACACATGTAGAAATCTGCAATTTTGGCTATGAATGAACTTAAAGCCCCCCAATACATTATATATTTTCTGAAAACAGAGGCCTAGTAGAATAAAAAAATAGTAGTTGCATTTTTTTATGTAGAATGTATGAATTTTAGTGCAAACATACACAATATAATAACCAATTGTTGGTAAAATATAATAGATGGAGTTGTGTTGAGTAAATAGATACTAAGCATGTCAAGTCTTAAAATTGAGGGCACCCCTCGGGATAGCGACAAACTATGGTACCAAAAAATTTCCTTTGAAGATTTTTGAAAAGCCCTGCTCATTAGTTTAGAGTTAACTGTGAGCTATGGTGCTAGAATTATTGATGTTTTGTGGTCCCGGGCTCCCTGGAAGAGGAAAAGAGCCCAGTAATCATGGAGGGGGGGTGCCAGCGGGGAAGGGGACCACACCGCCCATACTGTAAAAGTGATAGGATCACTTTAGTTTCCAGCCAGGAGCCAGCTAAACAAAGCGAGCACAAGCTTATGGATGCTACTGTAGCCATAAGCTTGTGTTTAACTCTTCACTCTCTGAATGTACTACGTTCGTACAAAGAGTTGAAGTGGTTAAATAAAGGGCTGCTGTGGCCATTTAAACCCACGTCACACAATCTGTGTGTTTGTTGTGAATTTTTATCAAGGGGATGGAATTAACATACTATAGCAGTTGGTAAATCTAAAGGAGATTGCACAGAGATTATACGATCAGACTGTAACATGTTTGGACAACCAATCAGACTGTAACATATGCGTTGTCCTTCCATGTGCACCTTACTGCAAAGGCTACTTATAGGTTGGGGTGGTTACATTTTTTTGTACAGTGGGCAACTTACAGCCTTAATTGGTGCTGTTGAAGTAGTTTCATACGTATCAGAGGTGTGGCTAAAATTTTACAAAATGGCAAAATGCACAAAGCCCTTCATAAATGAGTACAGGCAGTGACTATCTTTCAAGGCGGACCCCTATACAGGAAGTCTACCCTCCAAAGGAGTGGAAGCTATTGCTGCAGGTTGTAACAGGGTGAGAATCCACACTTCTCACCATCATTGGCCTTGTTAGCATACTCCCTATTGGACCATATCCAAATGTTACTTTTTATGTAGCATTAAATGTAGGATCTGCATTGTGCAGACTCTCTTTTTCGGGGGGGGGGGGGGGGCAATTTTTCATTACATCTGCATTGCAACTGACAAATTCTATACTCACTCAGATCCACTATCAATGGAGTTCACTCCACCAATGATTTTATAAGTACTTGCTTATCTCTTATCTCTGCTCTCATCCCTACCCCCCCCCCCCCCCAACTTTGTAACATACATCATATGCTCCAAAATTAGGAGTTCACTTCAATTATATGACCCCATGTACATAATTCACAGAGAATGTGTATTTTATTATATTCTATTGTTTTTCAAAAAAAATGTAAAAAATGTCTAAAACACCACAACACAACTTCTCCTGTAATAACAAATGTCTGATCTCAACATTTGTGTGGGCCAGTCTTTCATTTCCCTATCTTTTTTCATGAAATTAGAATGCATGTTCTCCTGAAAACATTTCCTCCATATTATGAAGGTTGAATTTAATATGAGATGATTGATTGGACCTATCGCCAAAGATTCTTCTCAAGACAAGCCTCTTTGGGATACTTTGGATGTCAGCTTAACATATGCTCTAGTTTAAATAATTTGAGTTGGAAGCGAGGCCTGTCATAAGCCAGGTAGGTAAGAATAATAGAGCTTTGTGTATTGTGCGGGATATGTTTTATGTTACGATGAGAAGATGAATATTTTGGTTTGGAGAAATGTAGCCGGTGTAAAATGAAATAATAATACAACCGTTTGACTCAGACAGTTTTACAGTATAACTTTCTTCGTGAATGTGAATTTGAGTTTATTTATAAGGGATATATAACTGAGAAAGCATGGTTTTGCATATATTTTTGTTAACTGTCAATACTTCTGTTTCAAAGAAACAGAACAGGTCTAAGTTTTGATACATGTAATGAAATTTTGAAGTTACACAGAAATACACTTGGCTACCACTTCCCATTGCGGTGTTGTAATGTGGAATGCCAATACAATTTATTTTTTTCACATTAGCTACTGTACCTACAATGTGCTTGATGACCATTCTTGGTTTTTCAGTTACAATTATTCCCCATTCTTTATGCTTCCACGTTTTTCTTTGTTTAGACCTTGACTAGGGTATAAAAGATGCTTTGAATTTCTATATTGCTTGGCCTCCACTCCACCACTAGGCTCTACGTAGGGAAACCACACGAGACATAAGATAGAGTTTTTATGGCCATTCCAGCTTTTTTATTAACAATTTATAATCAACATATTAACATAAAAAACATATAAATATATTAACATTCTGTACAGTTCTGGGATAAAGGAGCCGCAAGGTCCTTGTGGGCATCTACTTCCTGTACCTGCTTAATGATCAAAAATTAGGCCTCTGTCTGCAACAAACAATGACTCGAAGACAATTACAACCAATTACTTGCAGATACCAACAACCATAATAATGGACAGGTCCCTACAAAGTTAAAATTTGCCTATAATCAAACACATCAAGGACCTTGTACCCCACTGGCTGCCACAACATCTCCACAAGTCCCCATTCCAACTGCATACCAAAGTAAGCCACATAACACAGCAGGGTGGGAAGTTCTCCCAACACACGCTCTCCTCTGACTTAAGACTTCCAAAGACCCTCCTTCAGATCCTGCTTTGCAGCCCCACCTGGTCCAGCACTCCCCACCAACCCAGTAGATACCATTTGAATTCTGATAACGTAAACTACTAGAAGCCCCGTTCTATGCCAAACCCCTTTTAACCCAGTCATGTCGGCCCTGCGTTTATGGTTTTCTCCTTTCTAACTCCAGGACTAGCTTTATCAAATGTTTACATAAGTAACCTCAATCAGGGGCACAATGAAGTCCACTTAGTAAACTCTTCACGTTACTTTAAATTTTTAGACAAAAACACACAGTATAAATGCTACTCTGCTAAAGGTACCACCATGCTGTGCTTTCTCCACCTTGGGTGCTGGCCCTTCAGAACTCATTTTAGGTGATCGTGCAAATG
This sequence comes from Lithobates septentrionalis, assembly GCA_037952835.1. Lineage (NCBI taxonomy): Eukaryota > Metazoa > Chordata > Amphibia > Anura > Ranidae > Lithobates > Lithobates septentrionalis. Next base: position 453,878 of record JBBDGP010000412.1, read on the forward strand.
TTTCAAAGAAGCAGCAAGTAAAAGATGGTTTGTTAGGTGAAGGTGGGAATTTTCAGAGATCTTCTAAAGGCAGACTGTCAGGAATCAGTAGCATAAATGGCCAGATCTGCTACTCTGTCAGGGCTGGGCTCAGCCCTTCCTTCTCTAAGCTGGCCACTCAGCTGTCGGCTAATTGCCAGCTCCAATCTCTCCACAGTTACTCAGCTATTGATGATATCCTGCTCGTCAGTCCTGCCTACTTAAGCCGTCCAGTCCAGAGGAGCTCCGCCTTCATTTTAGTCAACATCACAGAAACTGTCTCCTGCGATCCTGTTTAAGACTTGCTTTGCTGACATCCCTTCTGGCTCCAGATCCTGCTTGCTATTCCACTACATTGATCCCTGACTTCTGGTTTGGCTGACTATCCGTTCCGGTTACTGAACTTTGGCTATGTTTTGACTACGTTTGTTCTTTTTACTTTTATTATTAACCACTTCGCGCCGGGAGGACGTCCCTGGTTATATCTGAATGATGCCTGCAGCTACAGACATCATTCAGATATCGACTTTTTCAGCCAGCGATTCCCTACACCATAATAATGCTCATAACAGCTGTTCCACCGCTTGATCGTTCTTACGGGCAGTGGGAGGGGACGCCCCCCTCCCGCTGCCCTCCGGTGCTTCTACCGACTCACCGCTTCCATTGGTGAGTCGGAGACAGGATCCACCGGCCCCGGATGGAGATCATAGAGATTTCCAGATGGTCGCCGGAGTCTCTATGATCGTTCGGGGGCCAGGCGCGGTGTTATGACGTCATGCCCGGCCTCTGCATTAAAAAAAACGGCGCCGCCTCGGCCTATTTTAGGCTTCCCAGCCTAGAGGTGAGATGTGGGGTCTTATTGACCCCACATCTCACTATAAAAAGGACCGATCGTGCCATATTCCTATTACAAGGGGTGTTTACATTCCTTGCAATAGGAATAAAAGTGATCAATTTTTTTTTTAAAGTGTCAAACTAAAAAAATAAAAGTCAAATTAACAAAAAAAAAAAAAAAAGAAGCGAACGCATACGTAAGTCCCGCCCACATATGAAAATGGTGTTCAAACCACACATGTGAGGTATCGCCGTGAACATTAGAGTGAAATAAATAATTCTAGTCCTAGACCTCCTCTGTAACTCAAAACATGTAACCAGTAAAAAATTTTTAAAGCGTCGCCTATGGGGATTTTTAAGTCCCAACGTTTGGCGCCATTCCACGAGCGTGTGCAATTTTGAAGCGTGACATGTTAGATATCTTTTTACTCAGCTTAACTTCATCTTTGACATTATGCAAAAAAATTGGGCTAACTTTAATGTTTTTTTTTTTTTAAAGCATGAAACCAAAATCCAAAAAAAAAAGCGTTCGAAAACCTTAGTTAGACTTACCGGTGACGGTATTTCTACGAGCCTTTCAGGACAGCACCTTGGAGAGGACAGCACCTTGGAGAGAGCGTAGCTCCACCTCTTAGACAGGAAACACTGCGTGACAACGCCCCTTTAAAAAGCAGCTGCTTCCACCATGCCGTCAGTTGTTACCGAGAAATCCTCCGACATGCTGGAAAATATAATCAGACAATTACCAGGTCCTATAATTATACTTTACATATGATAACCAAGGGAGGGAAGTAGGCTGCTGTCCTGAAAGGCTCGTAGAAATACCGTCACCGGTAAGTCTAACTAAGGTTTTCTCCCTTCGCCTTTCAGGACAGCACCTTGGAGAGGATAACCGAGAAACTTACTTCAGGGTGGGGACTACTGCCTGCAAAACCTTCCTACCAAATGATTGGTCCGAGGCTGATAGTAGATCCAAGCGGTAGTGCCTTATGAAGGTCGAAAAACTGGACCATGTGGCAGCCTTGCAGATTTGCTCAGGAGATGCCCCAGCCCTTTCTGCCCATGATGCCGCCACTGCTCGAGTAGAATGAGGTAATACCCCTTCCGGAGGTTCCAGACCCAAAGATATGTATGCCTCTTTGATGGCCTGCTTTAACCATCTTCCAAGGGTGCTTTTGGAAGCTTTACCTCCTTTGTGAGTACCTTCCATTAAAACAAAGAGTGAGGATGACTTTCTGATTTCCTTTGTTCTTTCCAGATATTTAAGCAGACACCTCCTGACATCAAGGGTATGGAAAGCTTCTTCTCCTGCTCCCGAAGGTAAAGGACAAAAAGTAGGGAGAATGATTTCCTGTGTACGGTGAAAAACTGAAGCCACCTTTGGTAGAAATGCTGGATCCGTCCTTAAGACTACCCTATCCTGTAGACATCTCATGAAGGGCTCTTTAATTGAAAGGGCTTGTAACTCACTAATTCTACGTGCGGAAGTTACTGCTACCAGTAAAATAGTCTTTAACGTCAAGAAACATAATGATGCTTCTTCTATGGGTTCAAACGGTGCCATAGTTAGTCCCTGAAGAACTAAAGATAAATCCCATTTGGGAAAACTAACAACAGGTCTAGGCTTTACTTTTGCCATTGCCCTAAAAAAATCTGATTATTAAAGGTTCCCCTGACAGGGTTCTTTCCAAAAAAACTGATAAAGCAGCTACCTGCGTCTTGAGCGTACTTGCTGCTAACCCCTCCAATCCCTCTTGAAGAAATTCCAAAACTGAAAATGTGGTACGAAAATCAAAGTTTTTACTGGAACACCAAGAATTATAGATCTTCCAGACTTTAAAGTAAATGTCTCTCGTCACTTTTTTTTTCTACTTGCAAGAAGGGTAGAAATAAGCTTCTCTGATAAACCCTTCCGTCTTAAGATTTGTTCTTCAGAAACCAAGCTGTTAGTTTGAGGTAAGCTGGATCTGGATGGAGAATTTGGCCCTGTTTTCCGTCCCCTTTAGATGGACTGCTGATAGAGAGGCCACATTGTTCTCTGCCCATCTTAGGATCTGATGAGCTAGACCCATTAGGGTTTTGCTTTTTGTGCCCCCTTGCTTTGTTAAATATAATACGGTCGTGATATTGTCTGACAATATTTGGACATGTTGATTCACTAGAAATTCCTGGAGGGAGAGGAGGCTTAAGTGAACAGCCTTTAACTCTCTCCAATTTGAAGATCTTCTTGCTTCTGGTTTGGTCCAAACTCCCTGAACCGTTTTTTCTTCCAGATGAGCTCCCCATCCCCAGGCGCTGGCATCTGTAGTCAGCCTTCTGGTTACCGGAAAGACCCAAGGAAGCCCTTTTGAAACGTTTCCTAGGTTCCTCCACCACCAGAGAGACCTTTTTGCTCTTGCCCCCAAGTTGAATTTCTTCTCCAGAGGTTCCTGGTATGACCAATTCATCAGGATATCCGATTGCAGAGGACGGGAATGCAACCTGGCCCACTGTACCGAAGGAATTGCTGCTGTCAACAGTCCCAGAGCAGACATGGCTTGTCTTACAGAGATCTCTGCGTTGGATTGAAGTGTTATCAGGGTCAACTGCATCTTCTCTATTTTCTTCTGGGGTAGAAAAATTCTCTGTTCTATCGAGTCTATTTCGTACCCCAGAAACCTTACCCTTTGAGATGGAATTAAGTTTGACTTCTGAAGATTGAGAAGCCATCCCAAACCTCTTAAATGTGTTTGAACTGTCTGTAGGTTGACCTCTACTTGACCCCTTGAGTCTGCCAACAGTAGCAGGTCGTCCAAATAGGGTACTATTGAAATCCCCTTCAGTCTCAGGGGCTCCAAAGATTCCGCCATCACTTTTGTGAATACCCTGGGAGAAGAGGAAAGACCGAAAGGCAGAGCCCGAAACTGCAGGTGCCAAATCTCCCCTCCCCCCAGATTGACTGCAAGACGCAGGAACCTTTGTGATGGGGGCGCTATTGGTATATGGAGATAGGCATCTCTCAAATCGATGGAAGCCATATGACATTTGGGGGTTAGCAAGTTCCTTACTGAGAAAATCGTATCCATCCTGAATTTTTTGTATTTTATGGATCGATTTAGAACCTTTAAATTGAGAATCAGGCGGAACTTTCCTGATGGCTTTTTGACCAGAAAAATGTGGGAGTAAAACCCCTTCCCCTCTTGATCTTTCGGAACCTGGGAAATGACCTTCTGTTGCATCAGTTCCTGTAACAGAGAATTCATGGCCAGAGCCTTTTCCCGATCCTTTGGCAGGTTTGTGATGTAAAACCGACTTGGGGGGCTTTGTGAGAATTCCAATTGATAACCCTTTTTGATTAACCCCAGAACAAAAGGACTCTTTCTTGTTTTTTCCCAGATTGGTAAGAAGTCCTGTAGTCTCCCCCCTACTAGATGGTCATTGTTTTTTAGGGGTTTGTTCTGGGGTTCTAAAGAGTACCCCACCTCTACCTCTTCCTCTCTGAGAAGACCAGGGTCTCTTCTGTGTGTGGTCCTTTTCCTTATCGGTTTGTCGAAAAGGACGAAAATTTTTCCTCTGCTGTACCGTTTTCTTCTTCTGTGGAAAAGCTTTCTTCTTGTCTGCTGTCCTGTCAAGGACAGGCTCTAGTTCTGGCCCAAACATCAGGTCTCCTGAAAAGGGAATTCCGCACAGTTTTACTTTAGAAGCTGAATCCCCTGACCAGGTCTTTAGCCAGAGTGCTCTTCTTGCTGAGTTAACAAGCGCAGAGGACCTGGCTGACATCCTGATAGATTCTGCAGAGGCATCTGCCATATATTTTACTGCCTTAAGCAGGGTAGGGAAGGACTCCAATAAGTCTTTTCTGGTGGTACCTGCAACAACATGATTTTTAAGTTGCTCTAACCAGCACTCCAGATTTCTAGCCACAACCGTAGCCGCCATTGCTGGCTTAAGATTAGCTAGAGATAGATGTGCGCAGGCGCGGGACTCCCAAGATGGCCGCGTAAGCCGGGAGCTCCGCTCTACCCAGCCCAGCAAGCCACCCAAGAGCAGGATTAAGGCCGCCTTTTCGCCCACCACTAGCGATACCGGACCCGGGAACACCCGCTGCACCGATCCATGCCAAACAGCACGGTCCGCAGGGACCTGGGACCGCAGTTTTCAGCAGAGGATTCCCGGGCCTTATCCAAGATGGCGGCCGCAGCACAGCACAAGGAGCAGTATGCAGGGGGACACGTGGAAACCAGGCAAGTGATTGCTCCAGCCACTCTGGCCTACACACCCTTACCTGCTTCCCATAACCAGCCTATGGGGACACCATCCCCAGCCTCCACAGTATCCCTCCTAGAGCGCACCTTTGAGAACTACTCCCTGTCCCCACTGAACGCTACACCACCACATCAGGGAGCTGGAACCTCCATAGGAGACCCGGAGGCTGCCATACCCCTCAACACAGGAGATTTATTCCTCAAACTGTCAGATCTACTAGACAGAGGCTTAGCAAACACAGCCACAAGAATCACAAACGAGATAAGAGCAGACTTTCAAAACTTGGGAGCAAGGATGGAAGCCATAGAACACAAATTAGACAACAGTGTCCAGAGCTAACCAGAACACTGAGCACATTCATATTGTTCAAGAGCAACTAGAGGTGGCACTGAACAGAATCGATGACCTGGAGAACAGGTCGAGAAGGGACAATTTCAGAGTAAGAGGTATCCCCGAATCAATCACAGACATCCCCAAAGCTATCCAGGATTTAATCAAATCACTCATCCCTGAGCTGCCCCCCATCAAGCTGGAGCTGGACAGGGCACACAGGTCCCTGGGTCCCCCCAGAAAAGAGGGATCCCCCAGAGATGTGGTCGTGAAGCCACACTTCTATAGTGTAAAGGAAGAAATAATGAAAATTTCACGCCAGCAATCCCGCATCCTTTTTCAAGGACAGGAAGTGCAAATTTTTCGCGGACATTTCCCCCACGACCATCCAGAAACGCAGAGCCCTCAAGCCCCTTCTGCTCGTCCTCTCCCAGAAGGAGATTAAATATTGGTGGGCATTCCCTTTCGCCCTAAAATTTTCCCTTAAAGGCAGAACCCATTCATTCACCACGTTCACTGAAGGCGAACGAATCCTCCTCTCACTCAAGCTCATATCCCTAGACTCGGAAATGGACATAACCAACACTCAAGAGGGTTCCTCTAAGCGCCAAACTCCCAACAGCCCCATCTCTCCAGCCTGGAAAGCTAATAAAAGCAGGCGACTGAAAGATCAATTACCAACCTGAGGAGGTCTTATACAAGACCCCGGCGACACCCTTCTTCCTCTTTGTGATCCACTGTCTCCAATCCATCTCATACCAGATGTTCTCCACCTTTCTCGGATCCTTCACAAAGAGGCCTTCTCCCCGCAAGGGGAAATTTTTTTCATCCGTCCCTAACTCTCAAGTTTGCATCCCAGCACCCAAGCGGGGCTGTGTGTGATGGAAAAATCTGGACAGCCGCACTCCGGATTGGAAAAGTGAAAAATAAAATCCTCTTTATTGAAAAAGTAATAACATGATTAAAATCCGTACATGGCTTTGTTGGGATAATGCAGCATAACCGCTAACGCGTTTCACGCTCCCATAGAGCGCTTACTCATAGCTGGTTTGTACGAAAGTGATCACCACTTATATACACATAATTTATCTACCACATGACTACATATTGATTATCTGATTTGAAACAGCTGATCGTTAGTCTGTGTGGGATCTTTTTGGCATAGATGTGATTGGATGTGCGTCCTATAGTGGAATCACTAATGAAGACATGAATATATAAATGAAATGTATTCATATTGGCAAATGTCAACATATATAAATAATAAAAAAATTATATTCAAGGTTTTTGAAAAACATGTTTGTTATTTTTCAAAACCACAATAATGAGATGGGTGCTGGAATTTGCCGTTCAAACGTATAAATTATCATACGGATAGGCGCAAGTATGGGCAAACTATGTGAGCTGGTGGCTGCGGTATAATGTAAACGGTGTATAGGATGAGAATTGGAATTGGGTCTATATGCATGTGATAAAAAGATGTGCATCCAACACCACTATCAGTGTCTACAAGAAAAGACTAAATATGTGTGTATGGTGCATAAATATATACAAAAATTTTTAACGACATAAAGATAAAAATAATGATGAAAAGCAATTCTTTATATGTGTGTGTATGTGTATATACATGATGATTTCAACTTTCAAAAAACGTGGTGACATATGTGAATTGGAAGCTGGGCAGAAAACTGGCGTCCTGTCGCAATAATGCGACCAAAAGTCTCCTGATTTACAGGAGTCTATGTGTGAATAAATGCTTTTGCTTCAATTCCTACATGTGTGAATATTATTCTTTGCAACATATAAAGGATTGTGAAACTTATCACTCTCTGATAACCCCGCCACTCCAGTTTCACAAAAGTGCTCATTTAAAACCTTGCATCACTCCGTATGGGATGCATTAATCCCAATCAGGTAACAACATTAACGTTGCTGAACGTCTTTCTTTGAAGCAATCACATCTCTCGATGAGTTGTCTTCAAGTGTATGGGCAGAACTATATGAGGTAGATAAAAATGGGACAAAATGCAGTGTTTATGCACCTGTCTCTATTCTTTCTATACATAGTATAATATTGGCAGTGACCATATGACAGGTTCCTCCAATATATGTGTTTATATCAATAGATAAATAACAATCTCACTAAACCAATTACTATGTGAAATAAACAACTGGTCTACCTCTTTGAAGAGCACAGCTCTTAAATCAACTCAAAACACATGGGAACCTTGCAAAAAAGGTAATGAACCATGTACACATGTGGTAAAAAACATTTGTGCAAAGTTAGGCTAGCCATACACCATACAATTCTCCCGTTTATTCACACATAGACTCCTGTAAATCAGGAGACTTTTGGTCGCATTATTGCGACAGGACGCCAGTTTTCTGCCCAGCTTCCAATTCACATATGTCACCACGTTTTTTGAAAGTTGAAATCATCATGTATATACACATACACACATATAAAGAATTGCTTTTCATCATTATTTTTATCTTTATGTCGTTAAAATTTTTTGTATATATTTATGCACCATACACACATATTTAGTCTTTTCTTGTAGACACTGATAGTGGTGTTGGATGCACATCTTTTTATCACATGCATATAGACCCAATTCCAATTCTCATCCTATACACCGTTTACATTATACCGCAGCCACCAGCTCACATAGTTTGCCCATACTTGTGCCTATCCGTATGATAATTTATACGTTTGAACGTCAAATTCCAGCACCCATCTCATTATTGTGGTTTTGAAAAATAACAAACATGTTTTTCAAAAACCTTGAATAGAATTTTTTTATTATTTATATATGTTGACATTTGCCAATATGAATACATTTCATTTATATATTCATGTCTTCATCAGTGATTCCACTATAGGACGCACATCCAATCACATCTATGCCAAAAAGATCCCACACAGACTAACGATCAGCTGTTTCAAATCAGATAATCAATATGTAGTCATGTGGTAGATAAATTATGTGTATATAAGTGGTGATCACTTTCGTACAAACCAGCTATGAGTAAGCGCTCTATGGGAGCGTGAAACGCGTTAGCGGTTATGCTGCATTATCCCAACAAAGCCATGTACGGATTTTAATCATGTTATTACTTTTTCAATAAAGAGGATTTTATTTTTCACTTTTCCAATCCGGAGTGCGGCTGTCCAGATTTTTCCATCACACACATACCATTGGAATAGCAATTGCCGGCACCTGGGGCTCTCACAATCATCCACACAGCGGAGGACGGGAAGCTTGAACCCGATCACCTAGAGCGGTGGTAATTATCCCGTTTAACCCAAGCGGGGCTACGTATCCAGTTCCCCAAGATCTACTATTGCTCTTTTCTCTCACCTACGCCTCCAGGAGGTTTAAAGATTTAGCCCATTGTTCTCCACAAGAATGGCCTCTTCGGTTCTTGATCATCACTCCCTCATCGTCCCTCTGGGCACCCCCAGCGTCAGCAGGATGTTCTGGCCCCTCTCCACAACATCATTCCCTCACAACGGACTGGCCAAGTCCACAGTGGGACTTGGATTTCCCACACCACCCTCCTTTTCCATCCCCACAGAGGAATCCATTATGCCTACCAGGAAGACTCTTCTTGTACTTCAGACCAGAGCGGCCCCACGTTAAAAACACTTCAGTTTTTTTTTCAGATTTTGATACTCCTTTTTGTTCTCCGTATGCTCCTTTTTATCTATATTGTTACAAAGCTTTTTTTTCTATGCAAGGTTTCAAGGGTGGCTTGGGCTGCGGTAGCTGCCCTGCGACTTCTTCCATCCTGCGAAAATGGAATTCCCATTCTCGTTCGATGGACTGGTGGTTCGATCCCAGGACCACCTTTTCTTGTTTTTGGAGTTCGGAAAGGGGAATACCTTCCCCCCTCTCCGCCTCCGGCCTATTTCAGGTCATTTTGTACATATTCTCTTTTTCCTTCTGTCTCTATGTTTTAACCCATCTGTGCTTTTTTCTCCCCTACCCCCTCCTGCCAGGGTTGACGGATTGTCTGCAGCTCCTTCTTGTCCAGCGTCTCCAGGTTCCAGGCCTCGCTCCTCATTCGCCTCCTGCCCACCCCTCCTCAACTGGATCAGGGTAAGTGGTCCACCATCAATAGCACACTCATCACTCAAAAAACATGCCTAACACCACTACATCTCGCCCCCAGATAAAAATTATTTCCCACAACGTCCAAGGTTTCAATTCCCCGATTAAAAGAAGGAAAACCTTCCAATCATATCATAAACAGAGGGCGTCGATAGTAATGCTCCAGGAAACGCATTTCCCTTCTCGATTCTCCCCCTCATTCCTACATGCGCGCTTCCCCTCGTTTTATTTGGCAAACGCTGAGGATAAAACCAGGGGAGTCGCGATTCTATTTGCTAAGGACTGCCAATTCAAAGTAAGCCAGACTCTTTGTGACCCCGAAGGCAGGTACATACTAGTAAAAGGTCAGATCGCAGACAAAACTTTCTCTCTGATCTCCTATTATGCCCCGAACAAGGGACAGAATGTATTCTTCACTTCGCTTTTCCAAACACTAGGCCCCCTCCTGGAAGGAACAGTAATCTTTGGAGGAGACTCGAATGTCGCCTTTGATCAGAGCCTCGATAAATCTAAACCCCCGGCTAAACAGCTCTCCAGGCCAACAAAAATCAGCTCCAAAATTGCTAAACTGATTCACCAACAGGGCCTCACTGACATCTGGAGAGAACTCAACCCCACTTCAAGGGACTACACCCACTTTTCAATACCCCACCAAGTATACTCCAGAATTGACCATATCCTGATCTCCTCCAAGCATATTCCCGCCGCTATCTCAGCTAAAATTAAGGATACTCCCCTCTCCGACCACTCTATGATCTCTCTCACTATCCAAGGCTCGCTTCTCAGACCCTCATCCCCCATCTGGCGTATTAAAGAACACATCATTAAAGACCCCATTCAGATAGCGGAACTCACCAAGACACTAAAAGAATATTTTCTTCTGAACAACGTAGACGATATCTCAGCCGAGACCCTCTGGGCAGCCCACAAAGCCGTGATACGAGGCAAACTGATCCAAATATCCTCCCAACTCAAAAAGGAGAGAACCATGGACATTGCAAAACTGGAGAGAGATTTTCTCCTCTTACGCAAAAACCATAAAGCTAACCCATCCCTGGTTCAATCCGACCAGCTTGATGCTGCTCGGATTAAACTAAACCTGGCGCTCACGGTTAAAGCTGAGGACTCTCTATGTTGGAACGGGGTGAAATTCTATCTGAATCAGGACAAAATGAGCATGATGCTGGCCTCCAAGTTATCCCCCAGGACCCGTCTCTTCGCCCTCCCCAAAATAAAACTACAGGATGGGACGTCTTCCCAAAATCCACATAGAATCCTGGATTCTTTCCAAGCCTTCTACTCACAACTATACAGAGCAAATGAATCCAACGATTCACGAGCTATAGAAGCATTTTTAGAGCACCTCCCTATCCCCACTATACAAAAATCCCACAAAGATATTATGGAGGCTCAGATCTCAGTGGAGGAAACCTTGGAGGTCATAAAAAATCTGAAAAGGGGCTCGGCCCCAGGCCCAGATGGTCTTTCCAATCTTTACTACAAGACTTTTGCCGAGACTTTAGCGCCACATTTAACTAAAATGTTCAATTCCAAACGAAAGGGAGACCCCATAGACCCCCAGATGAATGCTGCCTTCATTACTGTCATCCCTAAACCCGACAAAAATCCGGATCAGGTAGAAAATTACAGACCAATATCACTAATAAATAACGATCTAAAAATCCTAACGAAAATTTACGCCAATAGATTAAATACATTCATCAACACTTATATCCACAAGGACCAGGTGGGTTTTATCCCCGGCAGACAGGGTCCTGACCAGGTCAGAAGTGCCATAGACATAGCCTCAATTTTGCACTCGGGATGGGACGGAGGCCCAAAGCAGGAGGGGCTCTTCCTCTCCCTAGATCTTCAAAAGGCCTTCGACTCTGTGTCCTGGCCCTTCATATTCGCTTCCCTTAAATTCTGGGGATTCGGAGAACATTTCATCGGACTCCTCAAATCTCTTTATTCAGAACCGGAAGCGAAAGTCAAACTACAGGGCTTCCTCTCATCCCCAATCAAAATTGCCAGGGGCACAAGACAGGGCTGTCCCCTTTCCCCACTTGTTTTCGCTCTAATAATAGAAACACTAGCCATTGCGATCAGGTCAGACCCAAACATTAAAGGTGTCAACTGCGGCTTGAACACCCATAAATGCGCCCTCTTCGCAGACGACCTTCTTCTATTCGTCACATCTCCAATTACCACCCTCCCCAACATTAACAGACTACTCCAGACATTTGGCGAAGTCTCAGGCCTTCGGGTCAACATGACCAAATCACAAGCCTTAAACATCTCCCTTAATCCAGCCCTAGTTGAGAGGTTAAAACTGTCCTTTAATTTTAACTGGAGTGACTCTTCAATCCGATACCTAGGCATAAACCTCACACCCAGCATAGACTCACTCTACCAAGCTAATTTCCCTCCTATGTATCGTAGACTGGAGGAAGACATACAAGCTTGGTCTTTCCACAAATTATCATGGCTGGGGAGAATCCATGCCATCAAAATGACCCTGTTCCCCAGAATATTGTACTTATTTAGAGCCCTCCCAATCGCGATTAACAGAAACCACCTCAAACACTTCCAGGGGAAGATCATAAAATTTATCTGGGGGGGAAAAGGCTATAGATTCTCGAGAAACACCCTTTATGCCCCAAAGTCTAAGGGAGGACTGGGTCTCCCCGAACTATTCAGATACTACCAAGCAGCTAGACTGGCCCAACTCTCCACCTTATATTTCAGAGGCGAAAAACCCGACTGGATACAAATAGAACGCCAAGCGGTTCCTTCCCACACACTAGACTATCTACTCTGGACCCCCAGCAAATCTAGACCGCCCATCATGGCTCCCACACTTTCACACTCCTTCAAACTCTGGGACACACTGATTCAAATCCCAGCTCTGACCTCACAGATCCGCCCTCTCTCACACATTTTCCGCAACCCCCTCTTCAAGCCAGGATTAGACATCAAATCCTTCCAATGGTGGCTTGATAAGGGAATGTACCGTATCGGACATTACCTCGTCGCCTCCGGTCCAATCTCCATGAAATATTGCGTTGATAAACTAGAACTTCCAGAATCCGAGAAATTTAGATTTCTTCAAATCTCCCATTTCCTTCACACCATTTGGAAAGTCAAATCAATACCCCCAGTATGCACACCTTACGAACAATGGTGTGGACAAGCAACAGAGCAAAAAGGAGGCATATCCCTGATTTATGAAGCCCTGTCAACTCCCACTTCCAAACTTACATACATGACAGACTGGGAGAGGGACTTGGGCGAGTCTTGGGACCTGGAGAACTGGAACAGAATGAGCACAAGAGCCTACAAAGGTATAGTTAATATTGCAATAATAGAAGCTAACATGAAAGTCCTTACGAGATGGTATCTGGTTCCTTCCAAACTTGCACTGATGTTCCCCTCCTCGTCTCCTTTATGTTTCAGAAACTGCCAAGCCCAGGGTTCCATGTTACACATTTGGTGGGAATGTCCGAAAATCAGGGGGTTCTGGAACGGGATCTTTCACCTGATCAGGAAAATTACGGACACTCCCATTCCAAAATCCCCCCAAATAGCTCTCTTAAATGGTAATATTCCCAAAATTTCCAAAACAACTGCTAAACTTATCGCTTTTATTCTGACAGGCGCCAAGATTTCCATAGCAAAGGCTTGGAAACAACCAGGGGTCTCCCTGGCGTCCGCCAAGAGAAAGATCTCATGGATCATGTTTCAGGAAAATTTAGTTAGTACCATAGCAGACTCAAATAAAGCATTTTTGGCGGTTTGGGAACCCTGGGCGCGGCATGTAGGCATCTCTCTTATACCGGGAGTTGAAGCTTGACCTGGTGCCATTGTGATTTTGCAGTCTGTCAACACACCCCACCCCCATCCTCTCTTCTCCTCTGTCTTTTTTCCCACTTTTCCTTTCTCTCTGTCTTCTTAATTCTCAGGAAGTTGTTACTAAATATTTACTGTAAGTATACGGTTTCACACGGTTCCTTCCAGTTTTATATGCACTTGTTTGTATTCAGACGGTACCTCGACCCATTCCCCATGGGTCGCTCTTCTAAGCTGGAACCCTCAGGATTTCTTTACGGCTCCCCTGGCCCCCTTGGCCTTTTGGCCAGAGAGAGCCTGGGAAGGTTCCCTCACGCAGTCTGGGACATCTAATCTCCCGGAAGGTGCGATGGGCCTTAACAGATCAGCCACTCACCTTATGGTCATCGAAGGCCACTCTCCGGTGCTCGACACAGTATGTTCCCGTTAGGGGTGTCGAGCCCACATGCAGCACTAGGCCGTGCATTGTCATTCCTGAGGGTTCTTCTCTCCCTATCCTTACGTATAATCCTACGTTTTTGATCAACTTCTCTGTTATTGTTCATTTTTTGAGCTTAGTCACAGAAGTGGGCTGCGCCCCACAGCATTGTCAACCTATGAAGTGTAATGTACTGCTCTTCAATAAATCTTCTTTAAAGATTAGCTAGAGATGAGTCCCAGGCTTTCTTCAGTAGCCCATCTGCCCTCTTATCCATAGCATCTTTGAGAATACCCATGTCCTCAAAAGCTAAATCAGTCTTCCTAGATACTTGAGAAAAGGCAGCGTCTATTTTTGGTTTTTTATTCCACAATAGTTCCTCATTCTCCTCAAAAGGAAACCTCCTTTTGAGGGTTTTAGAAAAAAAACTGTCCTCTCTCTGGATTCTTCCATTCCTTTTTAATAGTGTCTGTTAACACTTTATGCACAGGGAACACCCTGTGTTTAATTTCCTCCAGCCCCAGGTACATCTTGTCATGCACGGACAGCTGAGCTTTTTCTTCCTGGATCTCCAGGGTAGTATAAATTGCCTTGAGTAATTCATCCACCTCCTCAAGTGACAGCTTATATCTAGATGATCTTGACTCTTCTTCCACCTCCTCCTCCTCAGAATCAATGGTTGAGGGTGGAATGCTTTCCCTTTCCTCCTCCGACTCACTTTCCACCTGTCTGGAAGTGGACTGAGGGAAACTGGAGTGAGAACTCTGCTCTTGGCTGGAACTCTGGCCGTGCTTTACAAGGGAACGCACTGTCCCTAGGGCCTCTGCTAACTCCTTCCTCACAGAAGATAAGAGCTCTTTGCACTCTTGTGAGGATTCTTCTTTTACTAAATCCACAATGCAGGATTTGCACAGTGGTTTGGGTCAAGAGTCCCTTAAAGGATTTTTGCATGAGGGGCACTTTCTCCCTGTTCTCTCTGATTTGGCAGTAGCTTTCTGAAACAGAGAAACAAGAAAAAGCCAGGTCCTTTAGAACTAAGGCTTCAGAGAAAAGTAGTACCTCCAGCCAACACCCTAAGTGCCCAGAGTCTCACTCCTTTGCTGAACTGCTAATGGAAACTGTTACCCCATAGCAGACAGCAGCAGGTTTTGAATAACCACATCAAAGAAAAAACACCCAGTGATATAAAAGGAAAGAGGTGCCACCGCACCTCTCCTACCTGGGCCTGGCCGGGAACCTGGGCGCCTGCATCCGCCATTGCTGCTGACGATTCCGCTGTCTCCATAGTGCAATCCGCAGCTGCTGCACTGTGTACTAGGCTCCATGTGCCAAACAAAAGGAAGTCCCGGCCAGAGGACCTGCCCCTTCCTCCTGCGTTCCAGCAGCAGGAACCAATCGCTGCTATGCCCCGCCGGAAGTATCCGCCCACCGGAACTGACATCACCTGCTGTCCGGGATTCGGCGCCGCCATGCAGAGGCCTGGCATGGACGCTCTTACTGAGCACAACCGCGGCCCCCCGAACACCCCGGGTGGAAAAATTCCGGCAGACCATTACTCCTGTGAGCCGGAGAAGGAAGGGACACCGGAGCACCCTCCTCACGTAAGGGAAGGAGCTGGGTTGGTCTGAGTACCCAAACGTGGAGGTCCTGCCAAAACCCTCTCCTTGGAGAGAGCGCAGCCCCTCTGGTTCCCCAAGCAGTGCTTCCACCATGGCGGAGGAAACACTAAAACTGACGGCATGGTGGAAGCAGCTGCTTTTTAAAGGGGCGTTGTCACGCAGTGTTTCCTGTCTAAGAGGTGGAGCTACGCTCTCTCCAAGGTGCTGTCCTCTCCAAGGTGCTGTCCTGAAAGGCGAAGGGAGAAAAATTACTGCGTAATTACCGTGCAAGATAAAAAGTTGCAACGACAGCCATTGTATTCTCTAGGGTCTTTGCTGAAAAAACATATATAATGTTTGGGGGTTCTATGTAATTTTCTAGAAAAAAAATGATGAATTTTACATGTAGGAGAGAAATGTCAGAATTGGCCTGGGCACGAAGTGGTTAAACAAGTGTGGTTTAACAGTACTTCTGTCTCAGCCTGATTTCATAGTTTCTGACATACTCTCAGGAAACTAGGACCAGACTATGCATGTTTTAAGTGAGATTTATTTACAGTGAAACAAAATTCACCCAGACACCATCCAGAAAGTGACTTATGCGGGCTTGATCCTGAGCCACAATGTGGGGGAGATTTACTAAAACTGGAGCACTCAGAATCTGGTGCAGCTGTGCATGGTGGCCAATCGGCTTCTAGCTTCAGCTTCTTCAATAAGCTTTGACAAAATCTGGAAGCTGATTGGTTTTGATGAACAGATCTGCACAAGATTTCACACTCTCCAGTTTTAGTAAATCAGCCCTTTTTGTGTGTCTATTTTTAAACAGTAAAGGAGCCCTGGCTGGAAGTTTTTAGCACACTTTCTACTAATATTTATTTTCAGTTATATACAATGCTGATCCACAAACATACACTGAGCAAAATTATAAATGCAACACTTTTGTGTTGGCCCCTATTTATCATGAGCTGAACTCAAAGATCTATAACTTTTTCTATGTACACAAAAGGCCTATTTCTCTCAAATATTGTTCACAAATCTGTCTAAATCTGTGTTAGTGAGCACTTCTCCTTTGTCAAGAATATCCATCCACCTCACAGGTGTGGCATATCAAGATGCTGATTAGACAGCATGATTATTGCACAGGTGTGCCTTAGGTTGGCCACAATAAAAGGGCACTCTAAAATGTGCAGTTTTAATCACACAACACAATGCCACAGAGGTTGCAAGTTTTGAGGGAGCGTGCAATTGACATGCTGACTGCAGGAATGTCCACCAGAGCTGTTGCCCTTGAATTGAATGTTCATTTCTCTACTATAAGCTGTCTCCAAAGGCGTTTCAGAGAATTTGGCAGTACATCCAACCGGCCTCACAACCGCAGACCACGTGTAACCACACCAGCCCAGGACCTCCACATCCAGCATCTTCACCTCCAAGATCATCTGAGACCAGCCACCCAGACAGCTGCTGCAAAAATTGGTTTGCATAACCAAAGAATTTCTGCACAAACTGTCAGAAACCGTCTCAGGGAAGCTCATCTGCATGGTCGTCTAACTCATCGGGATCTCGACCTGATTTCAGTTCGTCATCGTAACCAACTTGAGTGGGCAAATGCTCACATTCGATGGTGTCTGGCACTTTGGAGAGGTGTTCTCTTCACGGATAAATCCTGGTTTTCACTGTACAGGGCAGATGGCAGACAGCGTGTATGGCATTGTGGGGGTGAGCGGTTTGCTGATGTCAGTATTGTGGATCGAGTGGCCCATGGTGGCACTGGGGTTATGGTATGGGCAGGTGTATGCTATGGACAAAGAACACAGGTGCATTTTATTGATGGAATTTTGAATGCACAGAGATACCATGATGAGATCCTGAGGCCCATTGTTGTGCCATTCATTCGTGAACATCACCTCATGTTGCAGCATGATAATGCACAGCCCGATGTTGCAAGGATCTGTACACAATTCCTGGAAGCTGAAAATTTTCTTGCATGGTCAGCATACTCACCGGACATGTCACCCATTGAGCATGTTTGGGATGCTCTGGATCGGCGTATACAACAGCGTGTTCCAGTTCCTGCCAATATCCAGCAATTTGCACATCCATTGAAGAGGAATGGACCAACATTCCACAGGCCGCAATCAACAACCTGATCAACTCTATGTGAAGGAGATGTGCTGCACTGAGCGAGGCAAAATGGAGGTCACACCAGATACTGACTGGTTCTCGGACCCCCCAATACAGTAAAACTGCACATTTTAGAGTGGCCTTTTATTGTGGCCAGTCTAAGGCACACCTGTGCAATAATTATGCTGTCTAATCAGCATCTTGATATGCCACACCTGTGAATTGGATGGATTATCCTGGCAAAGGAGAAGTGCTCACTAACACAGATTTGGACAGATTTGTGAACAATATTTAAGAGAAATAGGCCTTTTGTGTACATAAAAAAAGTTGTAGATCTTTGAGTTCAGCTCATGATAAATAGGGGCAAACACAAAAGTGTTGCGTTGATAATTTTGCTCAGTGTATATTGCTCTTTGAAGAGCTTCATGAATGTTCTACTGATTTTCAGGAGTCATTTTATCTATAATTGAAAATGATTGTGCATTTTTGGAAGGGTGTGGTTTGCAAGACTTCCTCACTTGAAAATGCTGATGGTGAAGAAACTTTGTGATGATTTAGAAGCAGCAGGAAGAGTGCTCCTGGAATCATCATTTCATTCCATAAAGTTTTTTTTATGGCTTTAGGGAACCTCTGGCTTGCCAGGCTGTGTGCTGTCACCCGTAGCATTTGGAAAAGAATATTTCTTCTCACATTATTTGCAAATCGCCGCTTTGCTCTTAGCAGAAATCTGTGAAAATGTTTCCAAACTCTAGATGTTGGTCTCACCATTTTACTGAGAGGAGGACAAGAAAAAACTACTGACCAGACTATATGGAAACATTATGCTGTTGTGAGGGCTTACCTTGGTTGGAGTCCATAGTGCAGAGATGCATGCTCACCCTTGCAAATACGCACAGCCCACGGTAACAAGGTAAGAACCTACCTGGGCAGTGAATCTATGCACAGGGGCTTGACAGGAATTTGCCAAAGGATAATCCAGGTAAAGCCGTAGTCAGGGATTCCAGAAATCAGAATAAACGATAAACAAAGCCAGGGTCAGTCTTGGAACACTGTAACTTGAACTCGGGAATACAGTAAAGCCCCAGAAGAGACACAGGACCCTTTGGCAATGATAGAGACAAACTGACAAAGCCCTCAGAAGGAAGCAGTGTTTTATACCCAGCTGATTGGATAAACTGCCTCAGCTGAACCAGGAGTGACAGGTACAAATTGCAAGAAGATCCAGAGTATGGCCCTAGTATTTCATGCAGAACTAGGCAAAGCTGGAAAGGAGGCTTTAAGGACCTGAGGTGTGGCTCAGAGGCTAAGTAACAGGAGCACAAGACAGGCAGTCATGGGTTCAATACCTTCCTGGGGCCACTCGGGCATGACAACACCTGGTCGTCTGCATGGCACGGTAGGGACTGTGACAGCTGTGATGGAAGAGAATATTAATAGGGATAATTTAAAGCTTGAAAAAGATAAACTAATTTGTCAGACAAATGTACCCTCTAACCTGTCATTTAAGACTTTAGAGAACAGAAATGATCATCTACTGTATCCCAACAATCGCCCAACTGTAGGAGGTACAAGATGTAGTCCACAAGCAAACTAAACTGGAGCCTTTCCCCTGCAGTTCCCCCTAGAGGCAGACATGCACATTTCTCTTGTTTGAGAAGTACAGTGTTACTTGAATTGTATTCCAGGATTTACTTGTCTTTAGCTGAGAGCTCTTGCAATAATTTAGGACTTTACATAAAGTCTCAGAAATCTTTCATTAACCACTTACCGCCCGACCACCATCAAATGACGGAGGAACAGTGCACCTCTCGTTCTGGGTGGATGTTATATGACAGCGCACCCGAACAGATGCTCCAGCGGGGGCGCACAGCGTGGTGATCATGGCTTAGCCATGTTGCTAGGACACAACGTGACCCCGAACTCTTTAAAGAGTTAAAATCACAGACGGTCACATGTATATACATGAAGTGCCGGTAATCGGCTCTCATTGCCTCACACTGAAAGAGTGTGCAGCGAGGAGAGCCGATCAGTGGCATCTCCTCACAGGGGAGAACAGGGCATGTAATCAGGACACTGATCATCAGTGCCCTGATTACAGTAAAGCCCCAGAAGTGCCACCAAATAATGCCCATGAGTGCCACCAATCAGTACCCATGAGTGCCCATTAGTGACACAAATCAGTGCCCATCAGTGACACAAATCAGTGCCCATTACATGTGCCAGTCAGTGTTGCCTTTTAGTGCCCATCAGTGCCTGCTCATCAGTGCTGCCCATCAATTCCCATCAGTGCTGCCCATCAGTGCCAATCAGTGCCGCCTATCTGTAGTGCCCACCAGTGCCGCCTATCAGTGCAACATATCAGTGCCCACCAGTGCCACCTATCATTGCTTATCAGTGCCGCATATCAGGGCCACCTATCAGTGCCCATCAGTGTGGCATAATAGTGCTTCCTCATCAGTGCCACCTAATCAGTGCCCGTAAGTGCCGCATTATCAGTGTCCATCAGTGCAGACTATCAGTGCCCATCAGTGCCACCTATCAGTGCCCATCAGTGAAGGAGAAAAATTACTTATTTACAAAATTTACTGACAGAAACTAAGAAAAACTTTTTTTTTTTTCAAAATTTTTGGTCTTTTTTCTTTTTTTAAAAAAAAATAAAAAACCCAGCAGTGATTAAATACCACTTCATGTTATAAAGTTTGAATACCATGTCTTAGATATATTATTTATCATTGTAAAAAAAAATCAAAAAGAAACAGCTTTAAAAAAAAAAACGAAAAATGTTTTTCCCCCCAATTTTTTTTCCAGGCCTTCCCATCTCTAGTTGTCCACAAACTTTTGCTATATAGTGTAAGTTTTCACTTAGTTAATAATATATAGACTGCTGTATGGGAACAGGATTATGCAATTGTATTATCCCTGGACTAGAATCTTTCCTAGAAAGTAAATGCCTGAACAAATATGGTGTGAGCCTGCTGTGGAGGGGAAAAAGATGAAGGCATCGATAAAGGGAATACTTTTGACCTCTCTGTGAGTGGTTATATATGAAATAAAACCTGTAAGTGTTACACTTATACATTACTGATCATGGATACACTGAAAATTAAAACTGATGTTACGTCCACTTTAAATCTGTATAGTCTGCTTAAAATTAAAAAACAATTATAATGTGCTAAATGCAGTTATTTTTTTCATATGTTTTTATTTTTACTCCTAAGTAGTTGTTTTATATTTCCTAGAATCCTAGCATAGCCGTGGAACTCCTTTCCCACATGCCTGTGCTGTGGAATTCCCAGTACACATTATAAAGAAAGGCTCGAGCCTGCCATAGCCGACCCACTGCTCGTATTCTGTGAGTGCTACACTGTATCATTTATACAAACTCCATGTTTTGTGTTGCAGTGTGTGTCTGCTCCACCGTGGACATTAAGTGGACCATTAATCAAAGGCCGTGTACAAAATCATGCCTCCTTATCTCCACATTTTACTTTTCATTTCTCTTTCTAATTGACTCACATATATATATGGAAGGGGGGCACAAAGGACGCTATTCATGAAAAGCAAACTGGTGCGCTTCACTCAACAGCTTATAATGTACTACTGTGCATTAGACGATAAAAGAGTGACGGTGTGGGGCTCTCTAAGGAGGTCTTGCCAAGGAATTACTATGCCATTGGGGTCCCAGGCAAAGCTGTTATTAAAATAGACCTTTGTGACTACACTGATACTGTAAAGCAGGGCTTTAAAATGATAAGGCTTGTAAGGAGTATTTGCCACCTAAGTTGTTTTGTTAAAGTGACCCTGTCAGTAGAAAGTCAAAAACGTAAATAACCTTAGCTTGTAAAAAAAAAAGAAGCTAACTATGAGGGCTATACCAAAGGTAATGAAAATTTGGCATACCTTTTTTCCTTGTCAAAAGAAGTTTATTGAGTATACAATATTATAAAGATACATAAAGTAAGTTTACAAGGATCTATAAAGTAAGCTCATTGTTTTACAGTAGGGTTTATATAGGTAAATATCATGAAATTTCAAATATTAAACCTTGGGTTCACGTAAACCTAAATTAAAGATATATATCATTTCCTTAGTTACTTTTGTAGGTATTTAAGTGATTTATACCTACTATACATATTGTTTACAGGTAGAGTGTATATAGGTCAAATAAATTCTGATAATGAGCTTTAATCGTAAGGTGGAGAAAAGGAAAGAGAAAGAAGAAAAAGGGTAGAAAGGCAGAGGTATGGTCCACAAGGTTGTCCCGCTCGTCAGTTTATTATTCTTTTTAGTTCTCTTTGAAGCCTTAGAATGGGTGTCTCTGTAAGTCATTTAATCTGTTACCATGGCAACAGGACAGAGTCATTGAAATTTGACAGGAACTGTTGTTTTATCCAAGGATGCCAAAGTTTTTCAAATTTTGGAATTTGATTTTGATCGATGGCTACCATCTTAGTATATCACAGTATTGATCGATGGCTACCATCTTAGTATAATCACAGTATTATTCATTCTGTGAATTGTTTCTGCTAGTACCAATGTAGGAGATTTCCATGCCTTGGCCACTGTTTGTTTTGCAGCCGTTATTAGTTGGATCATAAGTTTGAATTGAGAGAGTGTTAACCATTCCGGTTTTAGATTAAGTAAAGTTATATATGGATCTGGTTGTATTATTTTTTTAAATATTTTAGATGCAATCACGAAGACTTCCTTCCAGAAGGTTTGGATTACTGGGCACGTCCACCATATGTGTAAATGTGTGCCTATTTCTGGGCATCCTCGAAAACAAAGAGCTGAGGTATTAGGTGAATATTTTGCCACTCTAGCAGGTACAAGGTACCAGCGAGTTAGGACTTTATAATTTGTCTCCAGTGCTAAGATGTTGGGTGAAGATGACTTAGATGTGAGCCATATGTTAGACCAGTCCGTGTCTTCTAAAGTTCGTCCCAGGTCCTCCTCCCACCTCTGAACGTAAGAGGGTCTATTAAGATTTACTACTCCATATAATTGATTATAAAGTGATGAAATTGTACCTTTAGCAAATGGATCTTTTGTACAGATTGATTCAAAAATGGATAATTGGGATAATGGTGTATCCCCCTTTAGGAATGGTGTATAGAAATTTTTGATTTGGAGATATCTAAATATCTCAGAGTTTGGTAGATCATATTTTTCTCTAAGCGATGGGAATGAAAGGAATGATTTAGATGCTATAAAGTCATTTAGTGTCTGAATGCCTGATGTTGTCCAAGCTTTAAAAGAATTTGGGTAGATCCATGCCGGATAAAAGGCCGGATTTCTGATAAAAGAAAGGAGAAGATTGTGTGGAGATTGTAACTGATATTTGGTTTTTAGTTTATCCCAGAGAGATAAGAAGTGTTTAGTTATGGGATTATGAATTTTAAAGCGGTCTTTAGGATCAAGCCATAACAAGTTTGATATTAATAGAGGGTCATTTTCTGAAGCCTCTATAAATACCCATAATGGGATTTCCTGTTTTGCATGGTATTTGGACAGACTGGCCAAATGTGCTGCTCTGTAGTAGTTAGTAAAATTAGGGTATCCCAGGCCTCCTTTATTTTTGGGAAGATGTAGTGTGTGTATAGGTATACGTGGTTTAGAAGAGCCCCATATAAACGAAGTTGCTCTTTTTTGTACTATTCTCAAAAAATAGGAAGGAATTGGAATAGGGAGGACTCTGAATAGATAAAGCAATTTGGGCAGAATAGTCATTTTGATTGCATTAATCTTCCCTATCCAGGATAAAGGAAGTTGCGACCATTGTTTTATTAGATTTGTGATCTGTCTTAATACAGGAGGATAATTGGTTGAGAATAAGTCAGAATGAGATGCTGTTAAATGAATTCCAAGATATGGGATTGATTTTTCTGCCCATGTGAATGGAAGTGCAGCCCTAGCCGGGATCAATTCCATGTTTGGGAGCGAAATATTAAGCACTAGGCATTTCTTAGGATTAATCATAAGGCCGGATAGGGCTGCAAATCCATCAAGAGCTGGTATTAAGTTAGGATCAGAGACCTGTGGTGATGATAGAAAAAGTAATATATCGTCTGCAAATATACATAATTTGTGCGTGATACCTCCTACTTCAATGCCAGTTATAGTTTGGTTTGTTCTGATGTATTGGGCCATGGGTTCGAGTATAAGGGCAAATAATAAGGGAGATAATGGGCAACCCTGTCGGGTACCTCTTTCGATATTAAAGGCATCAGATTTGTATCCAGCATATTTTATATAGGCTTTGGGTTTATTATATAATGCTTTGATCCATGTTAAAAAGTGGGGTCCAAAACCCCATTTTTGTAATGAATATTGCATATATTGCCAGGATACTGTGTCAAATGCCCTCTTAATATTGAGAGATAGAAAACATAAAGGGATTTTCCGTTTTTTAGCAATATGTGCCAATAACACTGCCCTGCGTATATTATCGCCTGCCTGTCTATTTGGCATGAAGCCTACTTGATCTCTATGTATTAATTTTCCTATAATGCTATTGAGGCGTTTTGCTATTATTTTTGCTAATAATTTAATATCAAGGTTTAACAGAGAGATAGGCCGATAATTCACACAGGAAGTATCATCAGAAAGGGGTTTTGGGATCATACAAACAATTGCCATTAGTGTTTCTTGCCGAAAAGAATGTCCTTCTAGAAGTTTGTTAAAAGTTTCAGTGAGAATGGGAGAGAGTATTTCTGAGAATGTTTTATAGTATAAAGCCGAGTAGCCGTCTGGGCCTGGTCTTTTGTTAAGTTTTAGGTCTTTTATGGCGTTAGCAACTTCATCTATAGTTATAGGCTCATCCAAACTGCTTTTTTGATTCTGAGACAACTCAGGTAAGGTTATTTTTGAGAAGAAGGATTCAGCCTCTGTAGGATTAAATTCATTGTTTGTCTTGTATAAAGTTGCAAGATGTGAGTGAAATTTATGCCCGAGCCAAATATGTACCTGGTTTGTTTGTATTCATGTAGAAATTGTGTTTGGAGCGTTTGAGGGATTTATCAACTGAGTGAGAAATAGATCATATTCCAATCTAGATTTTTCCAGATGAGATTTTGTACTCTGAGATGGATTATCTTGGAATGATATGTAGGCTGCATTAAAATTGAGTTCTAGTTTTTTTGCTAGATTTTTGCGTTCCCGTTTAAATAGTGCCATTTGTCTTTGTATTGTACCACGCAAGACAGGCTTATGAGCTTCCCACAGTGTTATTGGGGAAATGTCTGTTGTATTATTAATTGATATGTATTCCTTTAAAGCTTGTTCAAGCTTTAAAGTGGGTGTTTGAGCATTATGTCCGGTAAGTACCACGTTGGGTCATGCGCTTTTGGTATGGCTGAGGCTATAGTAGTGTATACTGCATTATGGTCAGACCACGGAATCGGAATTATATCTGATGCAATAATTTCTGGTATCATTCCTATTGTTAGAAAAATATGATCTATTCTGGTGAAGGTTTGATGAGGGTGCGAGAAATAAGTGAATTTCTTTTTCATTGGGTTACTTTCTCTCCACGAATCTACCAGATTGTATTTGGAAAGAAGTTGAGAAAAAGGTAATCTAGAGGTTATTTTGGATGGTGTAAAAGGTGATTTATCTAGAAATGGGAGGAGGACCTGGTTCGAATCCCCGCACATTATCACTGTTCCTATTTTGTGTGTATTAATCACTTGTAATATATGTGAGAGGAATGGTGTAGGTTGTTTGTTAGGAGTGTAATAGGAAATCACCGTGATTGCTGTATCCATTATATAACCCATGAGTATCAGGTATCTACCTTCTGGGTCTTTAATTTCTGATGATAAGGTGAATGGTGTGGATCGGTGAAATGCAATTAGAGTACCCCTTTGTTTGGTACAGGCAGAAGCCGTGTAAATTTGTTGATAAAAAGGAGAAATATATTTTGGAGTAGAATCTTTGGTGAAGTGTGTTTCTTGGAGGCACACTATGTGAGCCTTCTTGTTATGGAAAGTACGGAAGGCTTTGGTCCTTTTTTGAGGGACATTTATTCCCTGAACATTCAGGGAAAGTATATTCAGTGGTGCCATGGCAACAGATCAAATAGTTTTGACTTACTTTTTGTTATGCAGAGCTGACTGCGCTGATCAACCTGTGTGGACTGAAGAGATGAAAGGCATACCTTTTTTTATTAACTCACATAAGTCATTCAAATGTCACATGTTGGTACAGTAACTCTTCCTCTATAGCAACTCTTCTCTTTCTTTGCAGGTAAAAAAAATGAATTCCAAGCAAAAGCAATGTGCCATCATTGACTTCTTGAGGAAGGAAGGGTGCAGGCTGTCAGACATCCACAGAAGGCTATAGAATGTTTACGGAGATGACACCAATAGCGAGTCACCAATAACATTGCTCTCGTCAATGGTGTCATCTCCATAAACATTCTGTAGCCTTCTGTGGATGTCAAATAACCCGCACCCTTCCTTTGTCAAGAACTCAATGACGGCATGTTGCTTCTGCTTGGAATCCATTATTTACCTGAAATGAAAAAGAAGAACAAGTTACTGTAGAGGAAGAAATACTCTACCAACGAGTGAAATTTGAGTTGTTACTAATGGGTGAAAGAATAGAATTGTGCAATGATACACTGCTCCTGCTTATTCTGTGTCCCGTCACAAGTTTGGGCCCCAATATTTGTGTGCCGGTCTGTCTGATCTGACTGATCTGTGGAGAATCGTGCCGTTCAGCAATCCAGGCTACCTGACATGTACCTAGTATCACATACCTGGTGGAGATCGAGCTGCAGAGGGGGCTTCTCTTGCACCTCTTGTCCAACACCCTTGGTAGTGATGACAGGATGTGTTGGGGTACAGAATGGCATGAAGGTCGGTGTAGCAGGTAATGCCAGCTGGGGTTTGCAGGAAGCAGATGACCGTAGATCACCAGGCAGGAACCAGAAACTGGAACACGGTGACACTTAATTGACAGACAGGGATGTAGCCAAGACACAAGCCAAAAGGTCATCAACAGCTGGGTAGCGAGGTACAGGAACATCAGGCAGAGATAGAGTTAGGAATACAAGCCGAGGTCACAGTAGGCAGGCAGAAATCCAAGGACAGGTCAGGAGCAAGCCGAGTCGTACACAGGTAAGTGGGTATGGAAGGTCAAGGCTCAGGTAAAGCAGGAACTAGCTGAAGACCACTCAGCAATCCATCCATGTCAGAGTCATGCTTAAATAGGCCATTTGGCGCCAGTGCCCATACGCGTGCACATGCACATACACGTGCATATACGTATGTTTTCTGCAAATGCTAATACATTTGCGCAGGTGTGACAATGCCTGTTTTGTACTTAGTTTTTGCTCAGAATTATGATCATGCACATAAGTATGAGTCAACCACTTCTCTTCATCCACAACTCTTTAACCCTATCAGAAAGACAATAGCAGAAAATACTATATTACATGCCATCAGTGATCATTTTGAGCCTTTAAAGTGCTTATAAAGGCTCAAGGTTTTTTACCTTCATACATTCTATGCATGAAGGTAAAAAACTTTCTGTCTGCAGCAGCACCCCTAAAACCTACCTGAGTCCCATCTCAATCCAGCGATGTGCACGAGAGCCTTGGCCCTCCTGGGTCTCTCCCTCCTTAATGGCTGAAACAGCAGCGGTAGCCATTGGCTCCTGCTACTATCAATCACAACCAGCGAGCGATTGAGGAGAGAGCGGGGGTGGGGCCGAGCCGCTCTCCGTGTGTGAATGAACACACAGAGCAGTGGCTCGGGAGAAAGCTTGTTCAGGTGCCCCCATAGCAAGATGCTTGTTATGGGGACACTAGGCAGGAGGGAGGGGCCTGGAGCGCTTGTGGGGGACCTGAGAAGAGGAGGATTGGGGCTACTCTGTGTAAAAACAATTGCACAGAGCAGGTAAGTAAAACATGTTTGTTATTAAATAAAAAGCACTTACCACTTTAAAAAGAGGTTTTCCTAAGGACAATACCTATGTTTAAGACATAATTGCACATGGAAGAAAGATTTTTTTAAGTAAGCTAAGCTACTACGCGATTACCTCCTACAAAGAGGCTATAGTAAAATGTACTGAAAAAAGCATTCCAAAAAGCATGTAAAAAACCATGGCACACCCTGGTGTTTGAGATGGTTAGAAGATCTCAGCTTGAAGATACCAGGGTGAGCCTACAATATTCTAAACAAAATGCTCAATTGTGTACCGTCTTACAGAACCATTTGCATCTCCTCACAGATGACCCCATGGTTGCTGGACACGTGGGACCAAAATCACAAATTTAATTCAGATAAGCTAGATCTTAGAGATCAGCTCACACTAATGCCGCGTACACACGATTGGATTTTCCGATGGCAAATGTTCGATGGGAGCTTGTTGTTGGAAATTCCGACCGTGTGTAGGCTCCATCGGACATTTTTCGGCGGAATTTCCGACAAACAAAATTTGAGATCTGGATCTCAAATTTTCCGACAACAAAATCCGTTGTCAGAAATTCCGACCGTGTGTACACAATTCCGACGCACAAAATTCCACGCATGCTCGGAATCAAGCAGAAAGAGCCGCACTGGTTATTGAACTTCATTTTTCTCGGCTCGTTGTACGTGTTGTACGTCACCACGTTCTTGATGTTCGGAATTTCCGACAAGATTTGTGTGACCGTGTGTATGCAAGACAAGTTTGAGCCAACATTTGTTGGAAAAAAAACATGGATTTTGTTGTCGGAATGTCCGATCGTGTGTACGAGGCATTAGTCATTATACCGAGCAGAATCTGGGATCTGAGGAATAACATAGGACAGGCACTTATTCCTTTGGTTCATGTAAATACTGTCAATAGGTATGCAAAGGGAAAACTGTATTTCTCCCAAATGGCTGGAAATGGTCTGCCTGTCATTATATAGATGGCCAATAATGGTTGGGGTGATCTATCCAATGATATGTGAGTATAAATCGCTTTATGTAAGTAAGGCCAAGCATCCTTTTTGGAAAATACTGATATGTAAAATAATACCAATAACCTTTGAGGATTTTTGGCTTTGATTTGGGAATATTAGGATTTTATGATTTTGTGATTTTGGATGTTATGCTGTATTTTGCTCTATAGTGTTAATATAAGTTTTTGAAATGGAATTCATTTTGGTTATGATTTGTTATAATTTTTCAGATGATATGTGTTATATTTTTTTTAGACATCAACATGTTAGGCATCTACAGTATTTATATATATTCTTTTTCAAGGATTTTTTGTCTTCTTTTTCCATTATTATGCGTTCCTTATGTCCCTGTCCTAATGGATTAATGGATGTCTTGTTTAATTGTTAATTGCTATATTTTTACTGTTTTGATTTGGTATTGTTTTAGCACCCTGCTCCTGAAGAAGTTTTCCACAAAACATGTTAAAAGGGATTTTATCGACAATGGACTGACTAAATATTTGTGGCTCTGCATCTTATACAGTGTTTGTGCAGTTTTGGACCCATATACATATACACT
Organism: Lithobates septentrionalis; assembly: GCA_037952835.1. NCBI lineage: Eukaryota > Metazoa > Chordata > Amphibia > Anura > Ranidae > Lithobates > Lithobates septentrionalis. The sequence goes on from JBBDGP010000412.1 coordinate 482,901, forward strand.
ATATTACCAAATGTATTGGGACGCCTGCCTTTACACGCATGTGAACTTTAATGGCTTCCCAGTCTTAGTCTGTAGGGTTCAATATTGCGTTGGCCCACCCTTTGCAGCTACGAAAAAGGTTTCTCATAAGGAGAACTCAAAAAAGGTGTGCCACATCCCAAATGAATCAAGGAGCAAAGAGGAAACCCCTACGGGTGGGACTTTACCTACCACATCAACAAACAATATTTAAAAAGGATCAAGTATTTATTGAAAAACAAATATAGAATATTGCACATAAACGTGGATGTATGAACACAGAAATGCAAAAAAAAACATATATCTTCCTGAACCCAACGCGTTTCAGAGATGAATGCTGCCTCCTTCATCAGGGGTTTTCACAGGAAATATCATATCTATGGAATTCAAATGCAAAATGATCAGTGATATTTAAACATTAACAAGTATCGCCAAAATAAACACATACACAAAGTATTGGGACACCTGGCTTTAAAGCACATGAACATTAATGGCATCCCAATTTTAGTCTGTAGGGTTCAATATTGAGTGGGCCCACCCTTTTCAGCTTTAACAGCTTCAACTCTTCTGGGAAGGCTGTCCACAAGGTTTTGGAGTGTGTCTATGGAAATGTTTGACCATTCTTCCAGAAGCGCGTTTGTGAGGTCAGGCACTGATGTTGGACGAGAAGGCCTGGCTCGCAGTCTCCGCTCCAATTCATCCCAAAGTTGTTCTATCGGTTGAGGTCAGGACTCTGTGCAGGCCAGTCAAATTATGGTGATGGCTGCAAATCATTCGGTTACAACCACTTGAAGTCAAATGACGTACCAGGTACATGTTTTTGCGGCAAGTTGTTTTAAAGTCCCGTACTAGTTTCTTGTACTTTTTTTGTTTCTGCTTTGCCCCACAGTAATAAGATGTCAATCTTCCTTCTTATTACTGTGCTCCCTTTAAAGAAGCCTTTCCGTACATGGAGGTTAGATTTCTTTTCCTGGAGATGTAAAGAGTGCCCCCTTGTCCTCTGTAATGATCTGAAAGTGAACAAATCCAAACCAAGTTCATGATGTGGACCACCTAGGTATTTATACATGCTGATCATAGTTAGTTTGTAACAAATACCCAATTCTATTATTTAATGTTTTTTATATCTGCCTGGAGTTCAACTTAAAAGCATTTCACCAGTTCTTACATGTGATGGTTGCATTCGTTTTCTTTTCTTTGACTTTTACCCCCCCCCCCCCCCCCGTCTGTTTTCATCTGGGGATTCTGCCAGTAAGTCTGCTATTTTTCAACTTCCTTTAAAAGATTATGTTGTCCAGCAAAAGTGACAGTTAGAGGGTTGAGACAAAGCATTTACCACTGACATGGTTGCTTACAATGGTCAGTTTTTATTTATTTATTTATGTAAAACCTTTATCGGAAAAGGGAAAAAAAAAAAAAACCTGTTGCTGTAACTGCGTAAAAAGTGTTAGCTGAAGTTCAGCTTGAATTTGTTAGTCAAGTCCAACTCTCTCCCCATTTTGACAAGGCCGCTGTGCAAAGGTGTCTCCATTGCTCCTTCATCCAGAGTGGAGACGTCCTTAGGACAGGAAGTGTGTTACTAGCCGGATCACTAGGTGAAAATAAAGGAAGCAAGCCAAAAAAAAAAAGAAAATAAATGCAGTCACCACATTGAATTGATTGGTAAACAGCAATGTTTTCAATTTTTATTTTTTAGTTTCGATAGGCTTTAAAGTGGTTTTAAGGTTTTTTTGTTTGTTTTTTTACCTTAAAGCATTCTCTGAATTATTCCCGGTTCACACCGGTGCAGCTTTGAAATCGCATTACTTCAGCACAATTTCAAACCTGCACATCAGTGCGGTGTGGACTGACGATTTAACTGCGGCTTGTGACTTAATTTAACAGAAGTCAATCCAAGTCGCAATTAAATCATCAAAAACTAGTGCAGGGAGATTTTTCATAATCGCTGCAATATGAATGGTTTACTTTGCTGAAAATAGGCTGCAACCTGTCATGCAATTTGGAACTGTCAAACTGTATGACAAGCTGCACTGGTGTGAACGGGGGCGTAAAGTGTTACTGAACAGTAAAATCAGTGTGTATATGCAGTAAATCATGCTTGTTATACTCACTGTGGAACCTAAGGGGTTAATCCTCCGCATTGTGTAAAAAGGCTGTTTAATTATTATACAGGATTTATATAGCGCCAACAGTTTACGTAGCGCTTTACAACTTGAGGGCGGACAGTACAAATACAATACACTTTAATACAGTAGGAATCAGAGGGCCCTGCTCCTTAGAGCTTACAATCTAAGAGGGAAAATCCTGTCTTCTGTGATCCTCCCCTTCATCCACTGTCCCCAATCCATCTCCTGATAGTACAGAGCCTTTGGAGTCACACTGCACATGCTCAGTTTGGTGTGTGTTGGTAGAGAGATTCTTTTTTTTCTTGGGAGGGTGCATGTGATCAGCACAGGGCCAATCAGTACTGTCCACACAGAGGGTCAGGGGTCCTACAGCCTCATAGGACAGTCAGAGGAGACTGAAAACTCCTCCTACAAGCTTTAACCAGACACTGATAGAAGTCACAAGACTGCTATATACTGTTGATGAGGAAAGGTATTTAGCAGTTTATATTTACAAAAAATTATTGCAGTTTCATGTTCTGTGTACTGTGGGAGACCAAATTGTCAGGCCTGGGCTCAGCCCTTCCTTCTCTGAGCTGACCGCTCAGCTGTCGGCTAATTAACAGCTCCTATCTCTATGCGGTTACTCAGCTGTTGATGATATCCTGCTCGTCAGTCCTGTCTACTTAAGCCATTCAGTCCAGAGGATCTCTGCCTGATGGTCAACATCACAGAAACTCCTGCGATCCTGTTCAAGACTTGCTTTGCTGACATCCCTTCTGGCTCCAGATCCTGCTTGCTGTTCCACTACATTGATCCCTGACTTCTGGCTTGGCTGACTATCCATTCCGGTTACTGAACTCTGGCTATGTTTTGACTACGTTTGTTCTTTTTACTTTTATTATTAAACAAGTGTGATTTAACTGTACCTCTGTCTCGGCCTGATTTCATGGTTTCTGACATAAATATAGTATATAAGTATATATAAGTATATATATATATATATATATATATATATATATATATATATATGTAGGAAGGCCAGTATGGTGGCCTGAATTTATGGGAGGAGCCCGGGGGGTATTTAAGCAGCCCGCTCACCTGTGGTGCTTGTCGGTTTCCTGTGCGCGATATACGTCACTAGGCCGACTGTTCGATATACCAGCGTCCGCAAGTTCTTGCCTCGCAAGTTCCCGTATTCGATACTCCGTACTCAAAACTTTCGAAGTCCGCGTTTTTCGTTCCTAGTTTGTACCACGCGTCTGGCTTGGCTGTCGCAGGTAAGGTCCCGTCGGACTTTTCGTTTTCATATCATGTCACAAAACCGTGAGTTCAAACTTCGTTTCACCCGCATCTCACAAACTGCAATGTATATCGCTCGTACTTTCGATATGTTACAAATTCGACAGCACAGCGACGCTGACGTCGCTTCATTTCTAGCATGTCGGTATCGATAGACAGATAGATAGCCAGTCGCAAGTGGTAAATTATCAAAGCAAGTTAGTTCGATACCAATCATTTCTCATTTCTGAAACATTCTAAACTCATTTCTGACATTTCAAATCATTTCTGAAACATTTCTAAACTCATTTCTGACATTTCAAATCATTTCTCATTTCTGAAACATTTCTAAACTCAATTCTGACATTTCAAATCATTTCTCATTTCAGTCACCTACCGCGCTCCGATTCGAATCCAGTCGCACCAAAGATGCGCCGATTCGTTCCGGTGTGCCCCAGTTATTACGGCCTCATTTCTATACATGCTCCAGAGTTACGTTATTGTCAGTCAATTGTACCTCTGTCATGGTTATCATTTCATTTCCATGTATCACGTTCCGACATGAATTCAGTCGCATGAAAAATGCACCGATTCGTCTCGGCGTGCCCCAGGATTGGCCTCATTTCTATACATGCTCCAGAGTTACGTTTCATCAGTCATTTGTACCTCTGTCATGGTTATCATTTCATTTCCATGTATCACGTTCCGACATGAATTCAGTCGCATGAAAAATGCACCGATTCGTCTCGGCGTGCCCCAGGATTGGCCTCATTTCTATACATGCTCCAGAGTTACGTTTCCTCAGTCATTTGTACCTCTGTCATGGTTATCATTTCATTTCCATGTATCACGTTCCGACATGAATTCAGTCGCATGAAAAATGCACCGATTCGTCTCGGCGTGCCCCAGGATTGGCCTCATTTCTATACATGCTCCAGAGTTACGTTTTATCAGTCATTGTACCTCTGTCATGGTTATCATTTCATTTCCACGTATCACGTTCCGACATGAATTCAGTCGCATGAAAATGCACCGATTCGTCTCGGCGTGCCCAGGATTGGCCACATTTCAGTACATGCTCCGGAGTCCGATTCGTAGTCAGTCGCTACAATAGCACGACCGATTCGAGCCTCCGTCATGGCAAACGATATGTTACACCCTCACTTACCGCGCTCCGTTTCGAATCCAGTCGCATCTCCGATGCACCGATTCATTACGGCGTGCCCCAGGGCTCGGCCTCATTTCTGATACATGCTCCAGAGTCCGGATCATAGCTAGTCACAGACATCGGGGGATTGATCCATATCGCTGTCATGCAATTTCTACCATTTCACTCCCACAACACATTACCGTTTCGAAACCTGTCGCATCTGAGGTGCACCGATTCGTCACGGCATGCATCACTGGTTCCAATCGCATTTCATATCTATACCAGAGCTCGGTTAGTTGCCAGTCGCTAACACGGCACAACCAATTCGAGCCTCGGTCAAAATAATCATTTCTCTCATTTCATTTCATACTGCACTCCGATTCGAATCCAGATGCATCTAACAGGCACCGACTCGTCCCAGGAGCACCAATATTTTCAGTTGCCTCATTTCAATACATGCTCCAGAGCCCGGTTCACGGTCGAACAAATCATGACACGACCAGGCCGGACCTCTGTCATGCAGTTCATTCATTTCATAATCAAGGCAAACATTTCGAATCATTTCATTGTCACAAGATTGCAAGCACCATACAGATCATTGCTTCAAGTTAGTTAGCAATCCCTTCACGAATTGTCACCACCTTGGCCTTTGGCATGCTGAGAGACGTTCTATGCTCAGCCGCCCCCAGCAGAAGGGAAGAGCTGGATTGTATCTCCATACGGTAGTAGACTTGGGCCACAAGTATGGAGGATTTTCCTTTTACGAGTACCACCGTTCCTTTTCCGCAAAGGCTGCCGCCAGACTCACACAGTTCCAAACAACAACAAATTGGAGTCTCATGGACACAGAGCTCTTCTGCCGCCATTTTTTCCGGCTTACGCTCACCCCTAGGTGCGATTTGCCAGACCTCCACCCACACTGCCACCTGGTGCGCCAATGCGACTTTCAAACGTCCTTTCGAATTTCCCTCTACCTCCGGTGCACTTCAGGGTCAGTCGGCCCCTGAACAAACGCCTCAGGTGGACAAATTCGGACGCCCAGTCCGAACCGTGGGAGGGGCAGCCATCTGCAATAATTACAAATTATGGGTCCTGCAACGTCAGTCAGTGCCGCCTACTCCACATCTGCACCTTATGCTAAAGAGCGCACCCAAGGAACTTGTGCGAAGTCAAACAACAGAAGAGGGCATGACTAAACCGAAGCAACGTCTTATGGCTAAGACTCTACCTCACCTCACATCCCACCCCCTCTCTGGCCACCTACCTTATTCAGGGCTTCACAGTAGGCTTTCACACCGGCCTCATTTCACTACCCCACAGTACGTACGAATGTGGGAATCTTCGTTCAGCAGCCATCGACGAACAAACCATAGATCGGCTCTTACAAACAGAACTAGACCGAGAGTACGTTATAGGCCCTTTCACTCAGCCCCCTTTCAGCACTTGGAGAGTCAGCCCTGTTGGGGCTTGTCAAGGGCAAATTCACAAATAAATTACGTTTGGTGTACGACCTGTCTGCACCTCATTCTTCCCACATCCCCAGTCTCAATTCCCTGATTCCCTCCGAAGAATTCTCCATAAAATATTCCTCCGTAGACATGGCGATACAAGCAGTCATCAAAGCAGCTACAGGTGCTTTCCAAAGCCGACATCTCGGATGCCTTTAAGCTCCTGCCTATCCACCCATCCCTTTGGTGCTGGCATGGCATCAAGTGGAAGGAGGCATATTATTTAGGCCACAAAACAGACGTTCGGTTCGAAGAGTAGCCCTTGGCTCTTCGACACATTCGCTCAGTCTCTTGCTTGGATACTGTTACACAAGGCTCAGTGACAAGAAGTCATCCATTACCTGGACGACTTCCTACTAATAGAACCTCCCAGCAAGCCCCCAGGAGACCTCGACAAACTCAGAGCGATATTCGGAAAACTCAATGCTCCCATCGCCGAGCACAAAGTAGAAGGCCCAACACATAACATCACCTTTCTCGGGGTCAGCTTAGACACCTGCGCTATGCAAGCCAGTCTCCCCCTCGACAAACTAACCCGCATTAAGGCGGTCCTTCACAAATTCACCCACACCAAGGGGTGTACCAAGAAGCAGTTGCAATCTCTCCTGGGAATGCTGAATTTCGCCATGCGAATTATTCCACAAGGCCGCACCTTCGTGCCACGCCTGCTGAGATTCCTGCCAGAAACACAAGACCCCGATCAGATCTTAAATCTAGACTCCGCAGCAATAGCGGACCTATCTATGTGGGACGAATTCCCGTCCTGGAATGGTATATCCCTAATTATACCCATGGTTTCAGCCCTGTCACCCCAGGTGGTGACAGATGCTGCAGCCACCACAGGTTTCGCGGCAATTTTTGGCCATCATTGGTTTTCAGGACCCTGGCCTCAACAGATACTGTTGATACCCGGCTTTATTCAAACATCTTCCCTCTTCGAACTCTATCCCATAGTGGCAGCGGCACAACTCTGGGGTCACCATTGGACAGGGCAAACAGTAATCTTCACCACCGACAATCAGGCCACGGCAGACATCATCGACAAAGGCAGGTCCAAGTCCCTAGCAGTCATGTCCTTCCTGCGCAGATTGGTACAACTGTCCTTACAGCATCAGTTTAACATACACTGTGCATTATTCCAGGCAGATACAATTTAGCTGCTGACGTACTGTCACGTTTTAACTACACCTCCTTTTCAGACAGATTCCCGGAGCCAATCCAGTGTCGGCCCCTATCCCTGCCTGGTCACAACTGACCCTGGACTAGTTCAACATTTACAAGGGGCAACGCAGCTCATCAATCACTCACTCTCTCATAACACAATTTCTCACATCCTGCCGTAAAGGACCAATAGATGTCAAACAGGTACTGGCCTTCATTTCATACTGCCACACTCAGCTGGCCTTATCGTACAATACCATTCGGCTATACCTAGCCGGCATACAACATTTCGTGACCCCGGAAGACCCCACAAAATCTTTACTGTTCTCATCACACGCTATACGAGCCATCCTAAGGGGCATCCAGGAAACAACAACCAGAGATCAGCACTAAGCGCTTACCCATTACGGGGCCCATCTTCAGGGATATGTCGACTATTCTGGCTACTTCGCCATTCGGTCTGCTGCCCAGCACGGTACTACAAGCAGCCATATAGTTGGCTTACTATGGGTTCTTGCGACCTGGCGAATTCACCTATAACAACCCCACAGACCAAGTATTATGCAGACGGCACTTGCTTCGCCACCAAGACCATTTCATCCTGCACCTCGAGGTTTCTAAAACCCAGCAAACAGGCTCTGGAGTGGACATTCACCTCTACAGAACCAATAACAGCTGGTGTCCAGTCACCGTACTTAACCGTCTCCTCTCACTCCTGCCTGAACAACCGGACACCAGTCCTCTTCTACCATTCCCAGTTAAACCCTTAAACGCATGTCAGTTTGTAAAACACATAAGGATACTTCTCCGCAATCTTCACCTTAACCCCAGTCAGTACTCCGGACACTCCTTTCGCATCGGAGCAGCCTCCGCAGCATCCCGCCATGGGGTTCCAGACCACGTCATCAAAAGACTAGGCAGGTGGAAATCAGCCTGCTTCGCCCGGTATATACCCAATCCTCAAGTAGAGATGGCACAGGCATTCTCCAAACTGGCTCAATGAATACCTGAAAACCAAAAATATTATACCCCTACCTGAATGTTTTTGCCCCCTTATTTTGGCATACCGGCCATTAGACCAAGGCACACTTTCAGGTCCATTTCATATGGTAAGTCCACACTTCCAGGTCTATTTCCGATGGTAAGTTTTATGTTAACTACAAATGTTATCTATGTCCATATCGGACATAGGGCTCCGACCATAAATATATATATATATATATATATATATATATATATATATATATATATATATATATATATAAAAGTATATATAATATGGTCCTGGGTTTAGTAACACTTTAAGGTAAAAAACCTGTGTTCAGGATCCCCCAGCCCCCCTTATACTTACCTGATCTTGATACAGCGCCTCACATGAGAGCAGCAGCTCTCTCCGCTCTCTTTCTCCTCACAGGGCAGATTGATAGCAGCAGGAGCCATTGCCTCCTGCTGCTATGAATCAAATCCTATGATGAGGGAATGGGGGAGCGGCTGTCTGTGTCTATAGACGCAGGCAGTGGGGCTCGAGATTGAACCTGCATGAGTGCCCCCAAAGGAAGCAGCTTCTTATGGTGACCATTCACTGAAGAGGAGAAACCAGGAGCAATGGCGGGGGACCCCAGAAGATAAGGATTGGGGGCTGCTCTGTGCAAAACCATTCCACATTATAACATGTTTATTATTAAAAAAAAAAAAGAATAATAAGGTTTAGAATCACTTTAAATAAGGCTTTGTTTGCCAGTTGCTATACTTGTGTGGTGGACCATTCATGTGTACCAAGTTAAAATGACCAAATTCAATTTCCAAAATGTGCATTTTGCTGATCAGAAATATATAGAGCAATTGTATGTGGGTTCCCTTTGCAATACAACTAAAAAAAGAATAACATCATGGAATCAAGAATGGCATTTTTGCTTTTTATAAAGAAAAAATATAGGGGGTTATTTACGAAAGGCAAATCCACTTTGCACTGCAAGTGCACTTGGAAGTGCAGTCGCTCTAAATCTAATGGGTAGATCTGAAATGAGGGGAAGCTCTGCTGATTTTATCATCTAAGCAAGCTGAAATGACATTTACCTTGAATGTCCCCCTCGGATCTACAGCCACTTTACTCTCAAGTGCACTTGAAGTGCAAAGTGGATTTTCCTTTAGTAAATAACCCCCATAGAGTCCATAGACAGATAGGGGGTTATTTACGAAAGGCAAATCCACTTTGCACTACAAGTGCAAACTACAAGTGCAAAGTGCACTTGAAATTGCAGTGAAAGTGCACTTGGAAGTGCAGTCGCTGTAAATCTGAGGGGTAGATCTGAAATGAGGGGAAGCTCTGCTGATTTTATTATCCAATCATGTGCAAGCTAAAATGCTTTTTTTTATCTCCCTTGCATGTCCCCCTCAGATCTACAGCGACTTTACTTCCAAGTGCACTTTCAGTGCAATGTCAAGTGCACTTTGCACTTGTAGTTTGCACTTGTAGGGCAAAGTGGATTTGCCTTTCGTAAATAACCCCCATAGTCTATATAGAATCTTTAGATCTTCCAAGATAGCCCTACGAAGAACATCTATTAAGATGGCCACAGTCTCCGCCACATTCTTCGGGGTGTCCCTGGGTTACCGCACTTGTAAATAAGTTATATGTAGACGGTCACAGAGTGGGAACGCATAAAAGTCACAATATGAGCAGTTTATAGTTGTGTGTGATCTAGAAGATAAGGAGGATGTGGGAAATACGAAAAACATCATATAAGGAAGGGTTGGGGAATGATGGTCATAATAACAGGAAGAGGGATAAGGTGAAAGCTGAAAAGAGATTTACGCATCTGGTAGAAATCTAGAAGACATTAAAAATAGTTATTGTTTAGGTCAATGTTAAGAGTTTAAGAAAGACACAGAAAAGTCCTTATTATAAAAAAAGACAACAGAGAGGACAATGCATGGGTGAGAGCCCATTCATACAGGGACGACTTGTCAGGCGACCTAGTCGCCTGACAAGTTGCCTCCCGTTCTGTACAATGGAACTGTTCTAATCGGAGCGACGCAAGTCGCTCCGACTTAGAAAAAGGTTCCTGTACGACTTTGGGGGCGACTTGGGGCGACTTGCATAGACTTCTATACAGAAGTCGTTTTGCAAGTCGCCGCGGAAGTCGTTTGCAGGTCGCCTCGCTGAGGCGACCTGCAAGTCGTGTTGCCCCTGTGTGAATGGGCTCTGAGGCATACAGTAGTAAAGTGTCAAAATTAGGCGGTATTAAACCCAAAAACAAACATTTTATATATTTCTGCTTACCAGTTCTTATACGTTGTGGCTGCATTCCTTTTCTCTTTTTGGCTTTTTTTCCCCTTTATTTTCACCTTTTGATCTGGCCAGTAACACATTTACTGTCTTAAAACCCCGTAAACACGATCGGATTTTCCGACAGGAATTGTGTGATGACAGGCTGTTGGCAGAAAATCCGACAGTGTGTACGCTCCATCGGACAATTGTTGTCGGGTTTTCCACAGAGAAGTCCGTCGGACAAAAGTCCAAAGTACAATGAAACACGCATGGTCGGAAGCAAGGATGAGCCAGAAGCGGTCAGTCTTGTAAACTAGCGTTCGTAATGGAGAATTAACATTCGTGACGCGGCAAATTATGAAATCTCCAAATGCAGCGCACAATTCTCTTCTTCTTTAATGGGATAATAATATAGCTGCTTTGTTGGTGATACTGATGGAGTTATTGCAAACTAATTTTCAAAGGCTTTTTTTTTTCTAGTGATATCAAGAATAATATTATTATGCTTTTTTTTTCTTTTTTTTTTTTTTGGGGGGGGGGCAAGTTACCACAACACCATTATCCCGTAGTTTTTAAGATCAAAGATACAACTATGTTGGTGTCCCTTGTCAATTTTACTTTGTATTTTTTTTTAATGTAACTGCCTACTCCCAAACTGTCATTTGAAGTAAAACACATAGGGGGTTATTTATGAAAGGCAAATCCACTTTGCACTGCAAGTCCACTTGGAATTTCAGTCGCTGTAGATCTGAGGGGGACATGCAAGGAAAATAAAAAACAGCATTTTAGCTTGCTCATGATTGGATGATAAAATCAGCAGAGCTTCCCCTCATTTCAGATCTTCCCCTCAGATCTACAGTGACTGCACTTGCAGTGCACTTGTAGTGCAAAGTGGATTTGCCTTTCGTAAATAACCCCCATAGCCAAGTATTATTCTACACATTTTTTTTATCGTGCATTAAAAAAAGAAAACAAATAAAATTAGACATGCTATCTGCCAATAGAACTTAACCAAAAAGTGCATTCTATGCATCCAAAAATATAGAAAATATACCAAATCAAATCATTATTCAACCAAAAAAATGTCAAAGCAATAACTCCAAGGCCAATAATAAATAACACGTTATCTCCTCCGATTCCGCAACATGGCTGGTTGACGAACGGCCGTTCAGGAACTAACTGAAAAGTGCGAAATGAAAAGTGCGAATTAACACTCATCAGACTTCTACTAACATGAAATTAGCAGAAGGAGCTCATAGGGTGGCGCTAAAGAGCTGAAAAACAACGTCACTACGTTCGTATTTGTTGGCTGACAATTCCTTGCCGTTTGTATGCATGACAAGTTTGAGCCAACGCCCTTTGGACAAAAGTCCACGGTTTTGTTGGCCAACGATCCGATCGCGTGTACGAGGCTTAAGGGTGTCTTCATTGTGGATAGAGGAGCAACAGAGACATTATTGGAAAGCGGCATTGTCTATCTTGGAGGAAGGTTGTGTTAGATGGACTAGTAGATGTAAACGGACTTAGATAACAAAACCTAAAAAACATAACATTTATTTTTCTTCTCTCTTTTCTTTTCTCTCTTCTGGGGTCTTTTTCAAATACCTGGATTATTATTTTCATCTTTTTTATTCAATGTTTTTTGAATGTTATGGTGTGTTTTCTTATGCATATTTGTATACGTATATGAATATATGCACGTGTGTGTACATACATGTGCATATTATCACCACACGGTGTGTGAAAATAATGGCATTCACATGGATCTCCCTATATGTATCGCAGCTGATTCTCTTTTTTGGATAACTTCCTGCGGTCAGTCAAGACAATTAATGGGTGGAGCCTGTGATCTTTAGAGCTACTATTTATTTCAAAGTTTTGTCTGTAATGTGGTTATGACTAAGGCCTTATAGGCTGAAACGCGTCAACTGACTTAATCTGCGTTTGTCCACTGTGGCTATTTAATAAAATGAAGACATTTTAAGAGCAACAATCGGAGTGTGGATCATTTTTTCCACATTACTCTACTCAGCCAGCGACTATGCACCTGGGAGCTCTGCTATCTATGTGTTGTATGGGAAGTAGCACTGACTTTTCTGTTTATACTAACATAACATACTCTATATTGTCACAAGTATTGGGACGCCTGCCTTTACACCAGGGATAAGCAATTAGCGTACCTCCAGCTGTTGTAAAACTACAAGTCCCATCATGCCTCTGCCTCTGGGTGTCATGCTCGTGGCTGTCAAAGTCTTGCTATGCCTCATGGGACTTGTAGTTCTGCAACAGCTGGAGGTCCGCTGATTGCCTATCCCTGCTTTACATGCACATGAGCTTTAATGGCATCCCAATCTTAGTCTGTAGGGTTCAATATCAGCGGCGTCCCATCCATTAGGAGCGCCCAGACACCACTCCCTCTCTTCAGGCCACCCCTATATGCATAATGGATAGATTCATGTGTCCGGCCCCTTTCGTGAACATCTTGGTCTGTTAAAGGAAGTTGAAAATAACAAACATACTGGCTGGATCACCAGGTCAAAAGTTTAAAAAAAGGAAACTATCCACAAGAACTGGTAACCTGCAGTACTTTACATTTTTGTTTTTATGAACAGCTTTAAGACCCCTTTCTCACTGGGGCGGTTTTCAGGCATTTTAGCACTGGAAATAGCCTCTGCTAAGCGCCATGAAAACCGCCTCCCATTCACTGCAGTGTGACTTTTCACACCCGGGCGGTGTGTTTGCGGGATGTTACCAAAAGTCCTGCAAGCAGCATCTTTGGGTCGGGTTGAGAGTGCTGTATTTAGCGCTCCCAAAATGCCCCTGCCCATTGCATTGAATGGGCGGTGCTTCCAAAGTGCCTTAAAGGCGCAGCAAAACTGAAGTTTTTAGCCCTTTAGCGCTAACGGTGGGCGCTGACAGTGTGAAAGGGATCTAAGATTTGTCACACATGAAAACAGAACTAAACCTGCTGTGTGGGGGTGAACTTTTGTCATAATGTGCAAATATGAATAGAATACGTGCACATTATGGCACAAACATTGCCCTCCTCCAGCAATGACAGCTGTTCCATCCTCTGCTGACATCATCTCCTCTGTCATGGCTTCCCCAGGTCCTGTGATGCTACTCTCCCGACATTGAGCAGCCATTGATGACGTAAGTATGCATGGATGCCCAGTGCTCCATTCTATCCTACAACAGGCACTGTGCTGTGTACAAAGAATCTAAAAATTGCAAGGAACAAGGGCATTTTTTTTTTTTTTTTTTTTAAACAGACTTTGCATTTATCTTCTGCCAAAAACTCTAGGCAAACTCTATGCAGAATCCCATGACTAGTGTAGTCCAAATGTTACCTTCCTTACCTTACCATAATTCCCCTTTTATACTCCACCTCTTAACCAAAACCCCACCTTAAAATGATGAGACCACACATTTTATTTTGGAGTAATATGGCCACAACAGCCCTTTTATTATAAAACAACTCCAAAATAAATCACTCCAATAAATAACCGATAAATAACCAATAACACAAACAATGACATATTAATAACGTAAACGGTTAACCCCAGTCTGATGGTCTCTGACGGTGACCCCCCTTTCCACCATATATATATATATATATAACTATATATATAACCATGTATAACCATGTATAAACAACCATGTATAAACAACGCACTGCGGGACTTTTCCAACTAATAGGCCTCCAGCTGTAGCCGCTCGGAGACAACCGTTTTCCCGCAGCTCCACCAAAAACCAGTATTCCCTCCACCTTTCAGGAATACACCGGAGGGGAACATGCTAATGATGAGCCCCCCACCCCTTTAAATCCATCAGTTTTACCGCCCCCGTCAAAGACCACCAGAAGAAAACTACCGCCACAGCCCGAAAGCGTGACCCCTTACGTTTGAGGGCACCTCCACACCCTCAGAGCCTGCTGTATCCCTTCCTGTAAACCCAGGGACCATAAATCAATCCCCACGTCGGAGAGATGAACCCCATCCCTCCTAAGGTATAAACCCACATTCGTCTCCAGCTCTCGATGACGAATCACAATCCCACCCTGCTGTCTGACGAAACGCCCAACCACTTTATTAATCCTGATGCGCGTTTTATTGATGCTCGCCACTGATCTAGCCCAACGCCAATTTGTTCTGGCAACTATGTCAGACCAAACTAAAAGTGTAGCTGGAAATTTTTCCCGCAACTGCATAAAATCTGCTTTGATGTCCGCCATCAGATCCCTGACCGACCGGACACCTAAGTCATTCCCTCCCGCGTGAATCACTAAAACGTCAGGGGGCCTATCCAACCTCACATACCTCTCCACCTCTCCCAATACTCTACCCCATAACATTCCTGGTCTACCCAACCAGCGTATATACGCCTCCTTTCTGGAAATCCCCAGCTGTCTGCCGTCCGGACGCACGTCACCTCTCCTGGCCCCCCAGCAAACATAGGAGTGACCAACGATCCAGACAAGGCGCACAGGGTTTCCATCTGTAATGCAAACAAGACACAAGATAGCGGCACCCACTGATTCTAAACCTGACCCACTAAACCAACTACAAAATTAACACCCACCCCTTGAACAACCGTATGCTAATATATGCAATTAATTTATTCCATCACCAAATTAGGTCTTACATAAGACCGAAATCTCCTAGACTCCCACCTCCCGAGTCTGCGCACTGCCGCCTCGTCCAACCCGCATCTGGCGGCTTCTGTAGCTGCCCCTATGCGGAAGGAATGTGAAGCATAGTCCGACCCCACTAAACCAGCCCTTGTTAAACATTTTGGAAAGATCGTTATAAATTGAAAACGAGACAGATAAGACCCATCTTCATGCTTTAGGAACGGCCCCTCCCCCTTACACCTGATTGACCTAACTGCCCTTACAGCCTCAACTGGGCATACCCTGGAACCGGGCAACTCAAACAGGGACACCTCCACCCCTTTACCTTGCTGGTCAGTTTTGGACCTCCGCAAACGTAGGCATACCCTATCCGCCTTCAATCGTACATCTTGATCCAACAACCCGCCCCCAACCTGTTTTGACGGGCTGACCAATTCCCCTACACGAAAAGCCCCATAAAAAGCCAGTGAAAACGCTGCCGTGAACAATCTGATTTCATAATGCGACAAACAAATAAACCTCAACATGTCACATATGGAAACCAGGTTCGAAAAAGTGACCGGCCGTCTCGCATCCCGTTTTTTATATTGCTTCCTATAGCCTTTTAAAGCCTGCCGAACCCAAAAATCCTTGGACCAATCCTCACCCCCCATTAATTTAAACAAAAAGGACAATCCTGCCAATTTTCGGTCAATTGAAGACGCTGCACACCCCTTTTCCATATTCCTGGCTACTAAATACAACACCAGTAACCTGCCGTCTGACGCCCACATCCCCACACCAGCCTCCTGCACCAGCATCGACCACTCCTTCCATACCTTGCTGTAGGCCGTCCAAGTGGAATCACTTACTGACTGCCTGATCCATCCCGCGGCGACTCCAAAGGCAACTCCCACATCCAAACCGGGCAAGGAACTCCTTCCTTGTCTGCCTCCGGCGCCAGCTCCCTGAACTTGTCCCACTGAAAACGAGACAAGGAGTCAGCCAGTGCATTATCCACCCCTGGAATGTGAACCGCATAGATAAAAATGTTCAGACTCAAACACCTAAACACCAGCTGTCGCAACAGCCGAATAACCGGCTGCGAAGACGCTGACATGCGGTTAACCACCTGCACTACACCCATGTTGTCGCAGTTGATCCTCAGCTTCAAATTTCTGCATGCCTCACCCCATAACTCCAATGCTAACACCACTGGAAACAATTCCAGCAGGACCAGATTGCCGAGGAACCCAGCCCTCTCCCACGACTGTGGCCAGGGCTCCGCACTCCATCTCCCCTGAAAATAAGCCCCAAAACCTGTTGAGCCCGCTGCATCGGTAACCAATTCCACATCGAAATTGCTCACCGGTCCAGACATCCACACCGCCCTCCCGTTGTATGAAGTTAAAAAATTATACCAAACTTTCAAATCGTCCCTATGTTCCCTCGTCAATCGAATGAAATGAGTTGGCCGTTTTACTCCTGCTGTAGCCGCCGACAACCGTCGGCAAAAAACCCTCCCCATTGGGATAATTCTGCAAGCGAAATTCAACTTACCCAACAACGACTGAAGAGCTCTCAGTTACACCTTCTTCAACCCGTGGATATCTCGAATTTCCTTCTGCAGTTCCAATAACTTACCCCTGGGCAATCGGCATTCCATAGCTAGCGAATCTATAACTATGCCTAAAAAACTAAGTTCTGTCGTGGGGCCTTCGGTCTTTTCCGCCGCCAAAGGCACTCCAAACCTGCCCGCGATGTGCTGCAACGTGGAAAGCAAAATCGCACACACAGCGGAGGCAGGGGGGCCTATACACAGAAAATCGTCCAAATAGTGTATTACTGAGTCTAGGCCAGCGACATCCCTAACCACCCATTCTAAAAAGGAGCTGAACGCCTCAAACATGGCACAGGATATAGAACAACCCATGGGCAAACATTTGTCAACGTAAAACTGTTCTTGCCAGTGACATCCCAACAGCCGAAAACTCTCCGGATGTACCGGCAACAAACGAAAAGCCGATTCTACGTCAGCTTTTGCCATAAGAGCCCCCTGGCCGTAGCGCCTCACCCACTTAACCGCCGCATCAAATGAAGTATAAGACACTGTACACTCTTCCGGGTCAATGAAATCATTGACCGAACCTCCTTTTGGGAAAGATAAGTGGTGTATCAATCGGAACTTGTTATGTTCCTTCTTGGGCACCACCCCCAAAGGTGAGACCACTAAGTCCGGCCAAGGTTTGTAGGCAAACGGCCCTCCCATGCGTCCTAACGCCACTTCCTTCTGCAATTTTTTCCCAACTATCTCTGGATGCTGTACTGCTGATTTGAGATTCCGTGCCATAGGGGGAACAATCGCCAATGAGCACGGAATCCTAAATCCCTCCGTAAAACCCAACTCCAAAAACCGAGCCGCTCCCTGATCTGGATACTTACCTAGAAAGGGGAGCATTCTTTCCACTCTCACCGGCGTCCTCCCTCTTTGGCGCAGCGTCACTGGCACGCTTTCCCCGTTTAAAACATCTCGACAACGGGTGGGCTCCCCCACACCCCGAGCACTCGTGTCTGAACTTACAGGTCCCCCCAAATTTACAGGCGCCTTCGTTATACTGCCAGCACACACCCCACTTTTTGCCGGCCGAGGGTCCTGAGGAATTCGCACCCCCGGCCCCCCCATGAAACGGCTGAAACGGGGCCTTCGCCGATGACATAAGCCTCATCCATAAGCTAATATCCTTATGGTCCCAACGCAGGGACGGGCGAACCGCCATCCGCTGTCTGAACTGCTCGTCATATCTCAGCCAAGCAGAACCCCCATATACCCTATGTGCTTCTCCAATAGCGTCCATGTAACAGAATAACGCCGAGCAATGCTCGGGGCTCTTCTCGCCAATTACGCTCGCCATAATGGCAAACGCCTGAAGCCAGTTCACAAATGTACGTGGTATCAGCCGGTACCTCCTTTTTTCCTCATCCTCCTTCTTGGAAGAATCGGGTTTTACCCTGTCCAAATTAAATTTTTCCAATGGCAGCAGAGAAAAAATTTCCACATACTCACCCTTTTGAATTTTCTCCCTAACCTCCTGCTTCAGATGTGCTCCCAAGGGGCCCTCGAAGCAGACGTAAACCTCACACCTCGCAGCATCCGCCAACCTGACAACGTCGGACCTTTCCGCCTGCGCCGTGTACCCTGCTTTCTCTGCCTCAACCACCAGACCTCCGACCCCAGATTGTCCAGGAGGCGATATTACCGGGGGCACGCCTACCCTCTCCGCCCCATTGCTCCCCCCCCGGACTCCATCACCGGTGCTGTCCATGGGGCCACCTGGGGAGGTTGCCCGTGCCCCCCTTCCAATCTTCCCATTAGGGTCCGCAGGCCCTGCAAAAATTCTGTCAGTTGTTGGCCGGACCCCGCACTGGCAGGAGTGATCCCCGCCAGCTGCCGTTCCGGCCGGTCCCCTCCCGACTGCGTCCCCCGATCCCCTTGTGCTACCGTACCCACTGTAACCCCCCCTAATAAATCCTGAACTGCACCAGACAACAATACTGATGAGATCGACTTACCAGGCTGACCAGGCACACTCCCCACAGCCGTCACGGTGTTCGCCCTCGTTGGCACTTCCGGCTCCTCTTCGTCCGACAGCTCCCCTTCCGACCGGTCATCCCGTTCTCTCCTCTCTTGACTGGTAAGCCTCCCGGGTGGTGAAGCCCCCGAGGCCGTGGTGTGAGATAGCGGTGGGGCCATCCTTCCTCCAGAAGCACTGCTGCTGACAGACAGGCGTCGCTGCCCTGACCTGACAGCCTGTCTTCTGACAGTCTTGTTCTTTCCTCCTCCCTGCTCGGTAGTCAGGCTGCTGCTCTTCTCCCGCCAGTTGCTGCCACTTCCTCCGGCCACACGTTCCTCCGTCAGGCTCCGCCCACTCTGGTTCCGCACCGACTGACTGGGGCCCTCTCCCAGGGCTCTGCTCGGCTCCCCGATCCTCTCCACCGACCCCTCTGGATGTCCTCTGTGCGGCATGGACGGACTGTCCCTTCTGCTGCGCTCCCCAGGCAGGGAACCGGCGCCATAACGGCCCGTGGCCCCGCCCCCCGAGTTCGGCCGGCGGCGTGTAGACCGCCCAGGGGCTGCTTTTTCTTGTCTCCGCTTCACCGGGGGGGGCGACCGCACATCACCCGGGCTTCCCATCCTCCGAACGGGCCTGGATGCAGGCCCTGGTGAAAAACGCGCCGGAGGCCGAGACCTCCGCGCGTGGCCGGACACCTCACCCGCCGCCGATCCGCACGGTTCTTCTCCTCCAATGTCCCCTACTTGCTGTTTTAGCCATTCCGGTCCTTTCTGCGCTGCTGCCCTTCTCAGCTTCTCCAAAATTTCCTCTACGGCGGCCATTATGGAGGAGCAGTAGTGAAAAAACTGCCTCCTCTGTTAAACTTTTTTCTCACACTGACCTCTCTACTCCTCCCCCCCCTTAAATATCACCACTCCCCCTTTGCTACCAACTTAACTTTCGGGCCTCCCCTTTCTCCCATAAAACCTTTACCTGCTCTTTTAACCCTTTCAGTGTCTCCATTAGACACACTGTCATGTCCGGCCCTACACTACCCCTCCTTCTAGTCAGTTTCATTCCGGGCCTCACTTTCCTTTTAATTGTCCTTGTTCACACTTGTACGTTCAGTCTCTCTATGACCTGCACTCAAGAACATGGCATGGTGTTTTTAGTTCCATGGACTTCAATTGAAGCACCTGTAATTGCTTGATATACGCTGTGATCTTTGGGAATTATAAGATCAGTTGTAAAAGCATTTGTAGTGAGTCCACAACAGTCCAAACTGTAGTTTTATTGCTAGCTGGCCCACTTTTTTATTAAAAATCAGACCATCTCACCCAGATCTCCTGGCTCTCTAGGCTTTTCTGGTTCAGCTTGTAGTTATGCATGGGCCCACTAATAATAGAGGAGCTCTTGGCACCCCGGGCTCTCTCACTTCTCCAAGGCCTCCAGATTCCTTCAGTCTGTTGGACTCACCTATTTGACTCAGCTATTCCAGTCTCCCATCCTCGCTTAGCCACCCTCACTCTCTCAGCCTGATGGACATAGAGTCTTTTCTTCAGCATGAAGTGCTGTCTCTTAAAGAGGGAGTCCACCCAAAAAAAAGAAAATATTAAAAGCCAGCAGCAACAAATACTGCAGCTGCTGACTTTTAATACATGGCCACTTACCTGTCCCAGGGTCCAGCGATGTCGGCAGCCGACGCCGATAAATCGCTCGACTCTCGCAGCTGCCGCCGCCATCCTAGGTGAGGGAATCAGGAAGTGAAGCGTTGCGGCTTCACTTCCCGGTTCCCTACTGCGCATGCGCGAGTCGCGCTGTGCGTCGTAACTGGTCCCCGCTATCTCCTGGGAGCTGTGTGTTTCCCAGGAGACAGCGCGGAGGGACAGGAAGAGGCATAGACTCCCGTGGGAGTCTATGCCGGAAGTGGGTGCAAATACCTGTCTTAGACAGGTATCTGCACCCCCATCCCCCCTGAAAGGTGCCAAATGTGACACCGGAGGAGGGGAGGGTTCCGAAAAGCAGAAGTTCCGTTTTTGTGTGGAACGCTTTAAGTGAAGCACCACGTGGGGAGGTGCAGCGTGGTGAGGCGGCAGTGAGTCTGGTTGCAGTAAAACTTGAAACTTATATTGAGCAGAATGGCAACGCTACAAGCTCCCTAGCGCATACCTCCCAACATTTTGAGATGGGAATGAGGGACATCTACTAGCAAACGCAGGTAGGCATAGGACATGCCCCCTGTCACACCACCTTAAAGGAGAATTAACCAAAAAAAAAAGTTAATTAAATCCACAAGGGCTTTTTTTTATCACTACTATATACTAAACTTTATATTGTCTTTTAAAATTTACAAATGCAGCCATTTAGAATTTGGATGAAAGGTTTAGCACTGGGAAACACTTTTTCAAAGATAAAAAGTGCATTTTATATACAACTATATAGATCAGACCAAAATGAGGGACAAATGAAAGGGAAAGAGGGACATTGCTCCAAATCAAGGACAGTCCTTTGAAATCATGGACAGTTGGGAGATATGCCCTAGCGCAGTGGTTCTCAACCCCCCTAGTGCCGAGACCCCTTGATAAAATTATCCAAGTTGTGGGGACCCCTAACAGTAAAAGAATTTTCGTAGCGTGGGTTGTCAGCACCCAAGGTAAAGACAAGTCATTTGCGCCCCTAACCCATGAACATTTAGCGCTCCCTGAGTCCCTTCCACTCGTACAGTATTAAAACCCCTTATGGTACATTTTAGGATTTACCACTCTCTCTTTATTCTCCTTTCTTTCCCTTTTATCTCTCCCTATCCTAATTTCTTGTTTTTTTCCCCATCCCTCTCTCTAGCCTTATTTCTTGTTTTCTCTTTTATTCTTTCTCTCCCTTTTTCTTTGTTCCTACCCCTCTTTTCCTCTCCCTTCCATGTATTCTCTATTTTTATTCCTTCTCTTACTCCTTGGTTGGGATGGGATGAGTGGCAGTGCTGGCGGGAAGTTGGGATGAGTACCAGTGCTGGTGGGGGGGGGGGAGAATGGGATGAGTGGCAGTGCTGGGGGTAGTTCTGATCAGCCAACTTAGGTGCTCTTGATCAAGGTCATCTGCTGATCTGAGAACTGTAGTGGGGACTTTTAATGGCAACTATAATCACAGGTAGTGTTAATCACTGTGTCTCTGACTTTGTGGTGTCTCGCAGCAGTGACACCTATGCCGAAATAAGGAGATGGGGTCTCCTTTATCCCCTCCCAGTTCAAATTCCTCACCATGAGGAACCTCTAGTCTCTGCCCCCCAGCTATGTGAACAGAATGGGCGGCTGCGAAGAGGCTGAGTGGGCGGCCGTGGACTCCAGGAACAGCCCAGCTGGGCCACTACAGGCTCCAGGGACAGCGAAAAGGCTGGGAGAGCGGTGCAGGATTCAGGAACAGCCCAGGATTTCGTGACCCCTGGCAAATAGTCATTCGACCCCCGAGAGGGTCCCGACCCCCAGGTTGAGAACCACTGCCCTAGCGGGTGAGTGCCACTTAGGCAGATACCTCACAGTTCAATGTGGACATTGACAAAGATGTGGCTGAGGAGAGGTGCTGACAGCATCTGTTTCAGAGGTTGAAGTGCAGCCTGGCTAGTTCAGTCCCAAGTGGGAAGGCACCTTTTCAGGTTAGCAAGTCCCTAGCCCACCCCTCCCCATCTGGAACCTTTCTCTACTTTCCCTTTCCCGACTCCCTAGTTACTTTACCTAACAAGCAGGGTCTCTCTTCCTCCCCAAACCACTTGCAAGAAAGTGCACCAAAACCTGGGGCATGGACTTATATATCCCATGCTGATCCAAGACGTCCACCAAGGGTTACATGACTGCAGAGTAGTGAACCAAAACACTGCTCCAGGAAACCATAGAGTAATTATGTTTGCCCTTGACTTCCTCTCCAGGCTGTGGTACCACTCAGGACGAGCGCCACCTATAGTGGAGAAAACAGATTGTGCCTGCCTACAAGCACACACCTGTCTCCTAAAGGAAGCCCTGATCTATGCTCACGGCTTTCATTATAAAGGCTGTATGCACCTGCAAGGCCAGGACACTGGTTTGAAGATTTCTTCCCTTTCAAATCACTTTGAAACCTCTAAACCCTGAAGCCCAATCTGGGAATACCAAAAATACCAAAGCTTCTTCACTTATAGCTGATATTCCAGAGTCCCGCAATTTGCATTTGTGCAAACCCAGTGTGCCCTTTCCCTACTTTTACACAGAGCAGGGACTCACACTGTCACAACGCTGAAGAACTGCACTCCTACCCTTGTCCAGCAAAGGAAACAAATTCCTGAAAATTGATACACATGCTAAAAAGCTTGTAAAATGGTCGTAAAATTCCAAAAAACACTTTAAAATCACCAAAAACACACTCTGCTCAGGTGTGAAATCTGGATAAAGCAAAATCAATTATCAGGGTCTTGCTGCTCCTTCATTGTCCAGTCAGCAAGCTGTGGTTGAGAGTTGACACTGTTGTTTGCCGAATCTATAATAGAGAAAATGGTGTAATGCCACGTACACACGATCGGGATTTTGGTCGGAAAAAGATATGATGGCTTTTCCGACGGGATTCCGCTCAAGCTTGCCTTGCATACACACGGTCACACAAAAGTTTGATGAACTTTCGACCGTCAAGAACGCGGTGACGTACAACTACGACGAGCTGAGAAAATGGAGTTCAATGCTTCTGAGCATGCATCAAATTGTTTCCGAGCATGCGTAGGAATTTTGCGCGTCAGAATTGCTACAGCCGATCGCATTTTCAGGTAGGAACTTTTTCCGACCAAAAAATTGAGAACATGCTCTCAATCTTTTGCTGGCTGGAATTCGGCCAGCAAAAGTCCGATGGAGCATACACACGGTCGCATTTTCCGACCAAAAGCTTTCATCGGTCTTTTGCTGGCCGAATTTCCGATCGTGTGTACGCGGCATAACTCTCCAGGCTGTGTTAGCTTGCAGATATGTATGAATCACAAAATTGGTTAAACATAATTACAAAGTCTGTAGAGATAAAAAAAATCACATGTGTATTTCAGCACAATATTTAGCTTAATAATTTTGTTTCACTGAATTTCAGAATTAAAGACCAACTGAACTTTCAGTTCAAACTGGAACTAAACTCATCAATTAAAGACGTTCTGTTTAAAAAGCTTATCTTAGATAAGGTTCATAGGTAGTGACCAATTTGGGAGAACATATACCACTGAGTTTTTTGACTAATTTTTCTGACAAGTTGGCAATTGGTACACACTAAATTCTAAATTTGACGAGATTTGCTCTACATTGTACCTGGGCGGCATCAGTATTTTGTATTGACATTGTTGTTGGGCAACTCCTACCGCCAAGTAATTTGGCACCACCTTTGGCAAGCTGGGGGCTGTTATAGCCCACTAGAGTTAACCTGGTGAGCAAATTCATTCTGGGAATTTTAGCAGTGCAGGCTACTTTATGAGACTTGTATTGAAGAATTTGGATTTTAATAGGATATAGAGTGGAGAGTAGCAGTTCTACTTTAAATTAGTTGAATACATTCCAAGTGCATTATAACAAAAGCTGTGCAAAGTCTAAGGCCCCTTTCACACCAGCAGACTGATAAGGTCTGCCTGTCCATTTTCTTTTTTTTTTATCGGACCACCCATTGTTCTCTATGGAGCCGCAGATGGCATTGGACATGTGTCACTGCTGTCACCTGCCAGCATCCAAACTGGTCTGCTAAAAACAGACGGATGGGGATCTTCCCCATCCATCTGGTGGATTAGATCAGATGACAATCGGATGGAAACGGACAGGCAGTCCATTTCCATCCGACCGCCCCATAGAGAACAGCGGGCTGTGTCCGCTTTGCATAGTGGAGCAGATACGGACCGGTCATCTGCCTGGTCAGCGGGGATTAGTGGGATTTTTCGTTGAAAAAACAGCCACATCCTGAGCTGTGCGGAATACAGATCTAGATCTGACTCATCAGAGGATGTGTTGGACCTCTGCAAAGAGTAACGCTCCTTCTCTACAGCATTCTGGCAAGGAAAAGGCTTTCCTACTCAGACTGTGGCTACTTTCTAAAGAACATAGACTATGCTCACCTGGAATGCATTAAGCTATTTTAAACTGAAAATACAATTGGGCTTTATTGTTTGTAGTCACCTTGTATCCAGAAACTATCGGTTTCAATCTTACCTCACATGTAACCTTCACATAATCAATTATTGCTTTAAAGCAACAATGATACCCAAATGACAATAAATGGGCCACCCCTACAAGAAATTGTATACAATTTTCTGGTAAACATTTTGGCAAATTACATTGCATGCAGTGTAAATGTGTTTTAAATTATAAGGCTTTCCATACCATGTAATCACTGTCCCAAGGTCCATTTGTCTTTAGTGTGGTTTCACTTATAACTTGTCTCACATCTTAGTGTTTACTTCTATTTTATAGTATTGTAAGTTGCACAAATTGTTATTACTACAGTACAAAACAAACATACGTGGCTGGGTAATGTGACTGATTGATTCCGACCGGAGACTGAGTTCAGGGGAGGCTTTGAAGACCACTCCAATAAATGCATACATTTCAGAGGTCCCAATCTGGAACTTTGACACTTTGAATTCATAAAAATAAGAAAAACAAAAAAGGATGAAGTAACACCTCCTGCCATCTACAGTAGACTTAAGATCTCTTTTATTGTCCAATCCAAGCTTCATCTACTCAAGTGTAACATCTGACCAGCTGAAACAACTTTAAACAGTTGTAAAAGAGGGATGAAAATATGAAACGGTTTCCTGTCAAACAGATCAGATGATAAAAGTTCTGGGTTCTTTGTAATGAAAAGTGAAAATAAGCTAAAGGCACAAATTTGTGTTTCTGTAGATAAATTGGTTTCATTTTATTGGGTTATACAGTTGGTGTCGGGTTTGAGGGTCATAACAGTGCATGGCTAGTAAAAAAAAGCTGATAAACTAGTAAAACATTAGAACATGCAGAGATCAAAAGCTTTGGAGTTTAATAAATTTAGTTCAATAAGTAGAATTTGACCTAGGGAAAAAACATTATACTGCGATTCTTATTTGCTGAGCTGTCCAAAAAGAGATTGGAAGTGCAACCAATAAGCCAAATTTCAAACTGAAAAAATTACATAGGAACATAGTATTGTGATTTTCCCATCCCTGTTGTGTTATATAATATTACTATTATTAATATTAATAATAATAATACTAAAAATAACAAGTATTGTTATTATTACTGTAGCACCCTGGCGTTTAGTCAGGGTTGCTTCTAAATTTACCTGCCTGGTATAGCTACCTTGGCCCATTGTTAGGGATCAATTGATTTCACTCTAATGCCGCGTACACACGAGCAGACTTTTTGACCAGACTGGTCCGACGGTCTATCCGACGGACTTTCGGCAAACTTCCGACGGACTTTCCGAACAAACGGACTTGCCTACACATGATCACACCAAAGTCCGACGGATTCGTACGTGATGACGTACACCGGACTAAAATAAGCAAGTTGATAGCCAGTAGCCAATAGCTGCCCTAGCGTCAGTTTTCGTCCGTCGGACTAGCATACAGACGAGCAGACTTTTCGATAGGAACTGGGTCCGGTGGAGTTCCGACATAAAGATTTGAAACATGTTCCAAATCTAAAATCCATCAGATTTTCAACCGAAAAAGTCCGCTGCAGGTCCGATGAAGCCCACACACGGTCCAATTTTCCGCCTGGACTAGGTCTGCCAGACCAGTCCGGTCGAAAAGTCCGCTCGTGTGTACGCGGCATTAGACTTTAATTGCTGCACTTCTCTCTTTCGCCGCTAGGTGGCAGGGCACTTGGCGGCATTAGATAAGACAAGGGCAATGCAAGATCAGATTATGAGTATATGGGGTATCTCAGCCAATGAGCCGGGGTTTTCTTAAATTCCTTGGCCTATATATTTGGGTGGAGTCAGGTGATCACTGTTCTGTGTCACCTGAACAGCTGTCTGGGTGAACATGTGTTGTACTGCCCGGGCTGCTAGGCCAGAGTTTGGGCCTATCCCGGGGACACATCTGGCTGCTAGGCTGTCTGAGGGCCTATCCAGAAGCAAGAGAGCAGAGCAGGGTTGGGATTGCAGCTTGCAGTCCAACCAGAAGTTATGGTTTTGCCGGCTGGAGAACCTGTTGGGGTCGGAGGTAGAGGGGAAGCTGACGCCACTAAGGGACCATCCACCTTATTACCGGGAACCACAGTGAGTAGCTGAAGCAAGTACTGGAGCAGTATTCTCACCAAACAGGGACGGTGAAGAATCGGGAAATTTCAGCAGGTGTCAAGCCAGGGACCCAGCCAGCAGAGGTGATGCTTGCAGAGCAGCCTTGTGTGTCAAGATAGGGACTGAGCAGGCCAGTGGGGTGAAGCTTGATAAGTATCTGGAGTGCCAAGCTAGGGACCCAGCAGAGAAGCGGGGTTGACGCTTGAGGAAGATACTACAGTGAAGATTGGAAGAGCTCAAGGATTCAGTGGCAGTGAATCACCTAGTCTAGTGAGAGAGAGACTGGGAGCTCAGTGGGTTAAAGGACTACAAGAAATGATTGTAGTGGAAGTGACAGAACTGTTACATCTTGTGTTAGAAACCGTTAAAGACTGTTGCCATAGGTGACAGCATTCCTATACATGCAGAAGTGGCGTCTTGCTGGATGCCTTTCCCTGCATGGCTGTTCTCCTGTAAAAGTCTCGGAGTCTGCCAATTAACATTGCAACTGCCTAAGGATGTCCTGGCCCTAAACCATCTCTCCCAAAGTTCTGTTAAAGAGAAATAAAACCTCTTTGCATTCAAGAAGTGTCTGGCGCCCATGAATCTACCTTCCATTACAACCACTATGCCTTGCAACCCACCATATACAGAAGGTTGTCAGCTATCTCTGGCCCTGGAGGTTATCATTAGCCTGAAGGAGGCCTGGGACCTTGCTACATTACTATTATTATTATTATTATGAATTTAAATAGCGCCAACACTTTGCACTGCACCTTAAGAAAGGAAGGTAGACAACAGTTACAGTGCAATTCAAGACAAGGGGGTTATGAGTGTCCTTCTCGTGAGAGCTTACAATATCAATGGAAGGGCAAGTAATACAAAAGGTGTGGGGGGGTGAGTTGTTCAAGAAAGTTAAATGCTGTTGTTAGGTATTGGCGGGATAGACATCCCTGAAGAGGTGAGTGTTCACGGACCGCCTAAAGGCAGACAGAGAAGGAGATAGCTGTGCAGGTTGTGGTAGGAAATTTCAGAGGATGGGACTTTGCCAGTGACAAGACTTTTCATAGCCTGGAATATTAATGACTCCAAAAAATGAGGGAAATAGGATGAGCAGACTGATGCTGTCTTAAATTACACCAGGTGGATTTCTTAGGTAAGCTACACTAAAATGCAAACTTTTGTTTTTAATATATCCATGATGTCAACACTCACGCGGTAGATAATGGCTATGTTTATAAAGCTAACCCTAATGCTAAGGGCTGGTTCACACCACAACCAATTGACTTTTCTGCCGCCTGTCAGATTTTCCTCGCTCAATCAGCACTGCCGGCTATAGCCAGCAGGGCTGATCAGTGTATTCTGACAGCAGAGAACTGTCAAAATTCAATACCTCAGTAGGGAGGATTCCCTCATCCACATCGAATGTGTGGAAGGGAGAATTGAGTCATTTTTTTTAGTTCAACCCACTGTTTGAACTAAAAAATTGACTCATCTATGGGCTGCTTAACCACTTGCCTATTGGCCCCTTCCTGCCCAGGCCAATTTTCAGATTTCAGCGCTGTCACACTTTGAATGACAATTACGCAGTCATGCAACACTGTACCCATATCAAGTTTTTATCATTTTTTGAGACAGATTGAGATTTATTTTGGTGGTATTTAATCACCGCTGTGTTTTTTATTTTTTGCTAATCAAACAAAAAAATGCTAAAAATTTTGAAAAAAAAAAGTTTTTCTTAGTTTCTGTTATAAAATATTCTAAATGAGTAATTTTTCTCCTTCACTGATGTGCGTTGATGAGGATGCACTGATAAGCTGCACTAATGGACACTGAGGCAGCGCTGATAGCCAATGATGAGGCAGCACTGATAGGCAATGATGAGGCGGCACTAATGGGCACTGATGGGCACTGATAGGCGGCACTAATGGGTGGCACTTATAGGCATCACTGATGGGCACTGACAAGTATCCCTGATGGGCACTGACAAGTATCATTGATGGACACTGTCAGGCGTCACTGATATACACTGATTGGAAGCACTGATGGGCAGCACTGATGGGCACATGTTGACAGCACTTGTGGGCACTGTTGGGGCTGCAATGATAATCAGGACACTGATGATCAGTGCCCTGATTATCAGTGTGTAGATGTCACCTATGTGGATTTGCTGGTTATCGGCTCTCCTCTCCTCTAGCCTTGTCAGAGAATAGTTGGCTGTTTACACCGTGATCAGCTGTGATTGGACACAGCTGGTCGCATGGTAAAGAGCAGCTCTTTACCCCGATCTGTGATCAGCTGTGTCCGAAGGATACGGTGATCACAGATCCGGGCCGATGCGCACTGCAGGGGGCTTGCGGGAAGCATGATCACTATGGATGTCCTCCTGGCAATGTGAGCCCACACTGTAGCCATCTTTTGGCTATATCACGGGTAGGAGGTGGTTAGGAGGGGATTTCCCTTACTGTGTAGATATTTTCTTTTACTCTTTATTGTGTCTTTTGGACAGTAAAGCTGGCCATAGATGAGTAGAATTTTGAAGAAAAAACTCTTGGGAAAAGAAGACCATGCTTTCGACTGCAGTGACGAAAAATTCAAAGGAGCAGGATGGAAAATTTTCCTCGAACAATTGAATTTCTGATAGTGTACATGTATGTGGTTTTTATTCATGTCCATTCATTCCAAATTCAAATGTAAAAAAAGAAACTAAATCTTTCAGATCACAAATGAATGTTCTGAAAATGTTCTGTGAATTTTCATACAAATCTTTCTAAGTTTTCAAATTTTCGTACAAGATTTTTCCTAAAAAATTTCTTTTGAAATTCTATATATCTATGGCTAGCTTAAAGTGGAGTTCCACCCAAAAGTAGAACATCCGCTCATCTGATTCCTCCCCCCCTCCGGTGCCACAATAGGCACCTTTCAGGGGGGAGGGGGGTGCAGATACCTGTCTACTACAAGTATTTGCACCCACTTCCTGGAATAGACTCCACGCCCCTTCCCGCACCCCCCCCCCCCCCCCGCTGTCTCCTGGGAAACACACAGGTCCCAGGAGATAGCGGGGACCACTTAGAACGCGCAGCACTGCTCGCGCATGCGCAGTGGGGAACCAGGAAGTGAAGCTGCAACGCTTCACTTCCTGATTCCCTCACAGAGAATGGCGGAGGCAGCAGCCGAGAGCCGAGCGATTGATCGGCTTCGGCTGCCGACATCGCTGGACTCCAGGACAGGTAAGTGACCATTTAAGTGGTATTAAAGATTCAGCTTTTTAAGAAAAATAACAAACGTGTCATACTTACCTGCTCTGTGAAATGGTTTTGTACAGAGAAGCTCCGATCCTCCTCCTCTTGGCTCCCTTGCCAGCGGTCCTCCTCCTTGTTCAATGCCCCCAATAGCAGGCCGCTTGTTATGTGGGCACTGGTACTTACTCCTGAGCCCTGCTCTAATCGTCCTTAACACACATAGAGCCGTGGCTTGGCCCCGCCCCCACTCTCTTCTTTTTTGGCTCACTGTCTGTAATTGACAGCAGTGGGAGCCAATGAGGAGAGGGAGTCCTGGGACAGCCAAGCCTCTCATGCGCATTGCTAGATCGAGAGGGGGCTCAGCTGAGTATAAGGGGGGCTGTGGGGGGGAGCAGCACACAAAGGTTTTTTTACCTTCATGCATAGAATGTATGAAGGTAAAAACTTTCAGTCTTTACAACCACTTTAAGTAAAGTTAATTGTCCTTAATATGGCACAGAACAAAAAAGAAACAAAAAATAAATGGTATTTTTACTATTTCAGACTCTATCAAAAATATGAAAAAAAAAATGTTTTAATATATTCTTTAGGGATACCTGAACCTGCTCCCCCTTCCAATCTCTCCAGCAACACATCACTTATAATAATGATCTATTGCAATATAAGAAAAAAGGAAGAAACAGCTTACTATGGGCAACATATTGTCTCTCTCAGGCATTTTTTTTATTATTTGTGAAAAATGTAACAGATATTAATGTAATGACGTTTCATACCATCATTTACAACTTTTCTTATTACATCTCTTGACAGAACTATAATGAGTGTTTTATATGAAAACATCATGTTGTCAAACATATTGGAGCTCAGGGTTAACTGTGAAATGTTGCGGAAAGGTTATGGGGTCTTCCAAAAAAAAAAAATTCAGACGAGGACAATATAAATACATCTACTGTACTATCTTCCCACAGTGATGGTTCTCTGTGGAATATCTCTTTAGCATGCCTCTGGGTGATTCCGTTAAAGTTGTGTGAAAGTTGTTATCTTGGAATCCATCGTTTGCAAATGTCTTAAAGGAAGAAATTGAGACAGGCAAATGTGAAAATGTATATATATATATATATATATATGTATATATATATACAGTATATATATATATATATATATATATATATAAATAGTCTGAGCCCTCCAACCGAGATAGACGTGAAACCACAAATAGACACCACAAGACTCACAGCATAACATAGACTTGAGGTGTGCCCTGGTCAGCTGATCGGTATGCCAAAAAGAAGGCATACCCAAGATAAGTAATGGTTGATTGTAGAAGAGGGATATGAAGCACGGGCCCTGTAAAGGGGATGGGAGGGAGGGTATTGCACACTGGAACCGACAAGGAACACAGGTGAGTGGGCTGCCTAAATACTCTCCCGGGCTCCTCCCATAAATTCAGCCCATCATGCTGGCCTTCTAATTTATGGTCAGAGCCCTCCAACCGAGAAAGACGTGAAACCACATAAAGACGCCACAAGACTCACAACATAACATGGACCTGAGGTGGGCAAAAATACCACGATAGGGAAAGCTGTTTTATTGGTATACATGACATTTATTGGGCAAGCTTGGTTGAAGGCTTGCGACATATCAACCTGGGGATTCAGAATGTACCAGGTAAAGCAGGTGGATTTCCATCTGCCTAATCTTCTGATGACATGACCCGGCACCCGAGGCCACTCCGATACGGAAGGAGTGCCAGGAAAACTGGTTAGGGTTGAGGCCTAGATTAACCAGGATGCGAACATGTCTGATGAACTGGCTAGCTATTAGTGGGCTGGAAGGAAAAGGCAACAATTGCCTGGAGCTAGATAGACTCGGCAGGTGTGATAACAGCTGGTCCAGAAGTGCTACTGAACACCATTCATTGTGGATCTGGAGGAATTTGATGTCGACCCCAGTGCCGGACTGATGAGTTTTGGACACTGCCAGATTTAGGACAAAATGGTCTTGAAGGCGGACCAGATGGCACCTGCATAGCACCTGGCAACCGGGGCCACTGTAAGTGAACTCACTGGGCTGTAGGAAGCTGTAGAAGGCCAGGTAGGTAGCTGCTTGGATGACCAAGCTGGGCAGCAACCCAAAAGGGGACAGTGACAGGATGGCTGACATGTCTCGGAACGTGGAACTTGATATGGGCAAGCGTTTTCTACTGTCTACAGGTTGATGTTTCTGGATGCCACGCAGCAAGAAATTGAACGCATGGGTTGCAAACAACGAGGGTTTCCCAGGGGCTTGTAGGGAGATGAAATACTGGATGCCAGCTAAGTACAGTCTGACAGTGTTGTGGGACAGGCTCAGATGAGTGTGGCAGTAAGACACGTAGACCAGGATGTGCTTGATGTGGCCTGTGCCCGTCCCAGGGAATGTGGCTAGGAATTTTCTGTAGGCACTCCAGGTGGTGCGGCAGGCCTTCAGCGTGTTGGGCAAGAGTGACCAGTTTATGAGCAGCGCAGCATTGTGAAGGTGGTCTCTTAGCCCATCGTTAGCTGCAACTAAGGTGGGATAGGAAATGAGGTCGGGTCTCTGTAAGAAATACAAAGGAAAATTGAGGCGGGACAGTGCGTCTGCTGCAAGATTGCACTTGCCAGGTATGTAAGTACAGTGCACATTGAAATTGTAGTGAAGGGATATATGCACCAGCCTGCATAGGAAGGACATGATAGCCAGGGACTTGGACCTGCCTTTGTTGACAATCTCAGCCATGGCTAAGTTGTCCATGGAGAAGGCCACGGTCTGCCCTGCCTAGGTGTGTCCCCAGACCTGAGCTGCCATGATGATAGGGTAAAGCTCGAACAATGAGGATATCTGGCTGAACACAGGACCAGTAGGTTTTCCTGCGGCCATGGACCTGCAAACCAATGGGTGAAAAAAAAGGCAGTGAAGCCTGTGGAGGCTGCTGCATCTGTTACTATATGAGGTAAGAAGGCTGAAGCTGCTGGGATGAACATGGATATGCTGTTCCAGTTCTCAAGGAAGTTGTCCCACATTGCTAGAACTGCAGCAGCTGCCTGGTCTAGCCTGATGGTTTGATTGGGGTCCTAATGATGGACTATATAGCTAAGTCAACGGATGCATATTTCTCTTCATAGAACTCTTCGAAAGGAAACAGCGGGTTAAGACTGGGGATGTGGGAGGAATGAGGCGTGGACAAGTCGTACACCAAACGTAATTTATTTGAGAATTTGCCCTTGACAAGCCCAATATAGCTAACCCTCCATGTCTCAAATGGCAACTCAGCGAAGGGGTCGATAATGAATCCCAGGTCCAGCTCCAGGTTTTTTCACCTTTCATCATTCCCTCAGTTTTTCAACATCCTTCTTTGGGGCTCTTTCTTTCTGGCCCCTTTCTTCTCCTTCCCCATTCTTCCTTCCCTCCCTCCACCCGTCCCTTTTTCCTCCTTCCTGCCACTCTTCCCTGCCCCCCTCCCCCCCTTTTTTTTTCCCCCTCCTTTCCGTTCCTCCCACATATCTCTCATGTGTCTGGGTCCCTGCTTTCCTTCTCCATTCTATTTCCCCCATTTCTTTATTTCTGATTCTATACTCTTATTCTTGTTCCATTTTATCAGGCTATTCTTTCCATTACAATCCCACAATACAACATACTTACAGTGGCTTGCGAAAGTATTCGGTCCCCTTGAACTTTTCAACCTTTTGCCACATTTCAGGCTTCAAACTTAAAGATATAAAATTTAATTTTTTGTGAAGAATCACCAACAAGTGGGACACAATTGTGAAGTGGAACGAAATCTATTGGATATTTTAAACTTTTTTAGCAATTAAAAAACTGAAAAGTGGTGCGTGCAAAATTATTCGGCCCCTTTACTTTCAGTGCAGCAAACTCACTCCAGAAGTTCAGCGAGGATCTCTGAATGATCCAATGTTGTCCTAAATGACTGATGGTGATAAATAGAATCCACCTGTGTGTAATCAAGTCTCTGTATAAATGCACCTGCTCTGTGATAGTCTCAGGGTTCTGTTGAAAGCACAGAGAGCATCATGAAGACCAAGGAACACACCAGGCAGGTCCGTAATACTGTTGTGGAGAAGTTTAAAGCCGGATTTGGATACAAAAAGATTTCCCAAGCTTTAAACATCCCAAGGAGCACTGTGCAAGCGATCATTTTGAAATGGAAGGAGTATCAGACCACTGCAAATCTACCAAGACCTGGCTGTCCCTCTAAACTTTCAGCTCAGACAAGGAGAAGACTGATCAGAGATGCAGCCAAGAGGCCCATGATCACTCTGGATGAACTGCAGAGAACTACAGCTGAGGTGGGAGAGTCTGTCCATAGGACAACAATCAGTCGTACACTGCACAAATCTGGCCTTTATGGAAGAGTGGCAAGAAGAAAGCCATTTCTCAAAGACATCCATAAAAAGTCTCGTCTAAAGTTTGCCACAAGCCACCTGGGAGACACACCAAACATGTGGAAGAAGGTGCTCTGGTCCGATGAAACCAAAATCGAACTTTTTGACCACAATGCAAAACGATATGTTTGGCGTAAAACAACACAGCTCATCACACTCAACACACCATCCCCACCGTGAAACATGGTGGTGGCAGCATCATGGTTTGGGCCTGCTTTTCTTCAGCAGGGACAGGGAAGATGGTTAAAATTGAGGGGAAGATGGATGCAGCCAAATACAGGACCATTCTGGATGAAAACCTGTTGGAGTCTGCAAAAGACCTGAAACTGGGACGGAGATTTATCTTCCAACAAGACAATGATCCCAAACATACAGCAAAATCTACAAAGGAATGGTTCACAAATAAACGTATCCAGGTGTTAGAATGGCCAAGTCAGAGTCCAGACCTGAATCCAATCGAGAATCTGTGGAAAGAGCTGAAAACTGCTGTTCACAAACGCTCTCCATCCAACCTCACTGAGCTCGAGCTGTTTTGCAAGGAAGAATGGGCAAGAATTTCAGTCTCTCGATGTGCAAAACTGATAGAGACATACCCCAAGCGACTTGCAGCTGTAATCGCAGCAAAAGGTGGCTCTACAAAGTATTAACGCAAGGGGGCCGAATAATTTTGCACGCCCCACTTTTCATTTTTTTATTAGTTAAAAAAGTTTCAAAAATCCAAAAGATTTCGTTCCACTTCACAATTGTGTCCCACTTGTTGGTGATTCTTCACAAAAAATAAAAATTTTATATCTTTATGTTTGAATCCTGAAATGTGGCAAAAGGTTGAAAAGTTCAAGGGGGCCGAATACTTTCGCAAGCCACTGTACCACTACCCATTTATTACTCAGTCTTTGACATACTGATATTTATATCTATTCACAGCTACTACTTTCATACGAATATGTGAATATCTACATGCTGCTGGCCTTAGAAATAAAGATAACAGTTAAAAAATTTAAGAACAGACTTATTACTCCCAACACTCAACGATTGGAATGACATATATATTTATATCTGTGCTAAATATAATGCACTGATAGCACTGTTAATCTATGCTTCGACTGCAGGTGCTGCTCGCTCGCCCTCACGCCCCTCCGTGGCTTTCGGATTTTATCCACTTTTGTGACTCCTCGTAAGACACGCATTCGGTTTGGCTCCCTCTGTTGGTGTACAGGCTGGCCGGAGACCCCTGCTGGGACTGAGTGGGGGAGACCTTGGAGAATTTTAGGCTCAGGAGAAATTGTTTAACACGATGTGATCGGTAACTATACCGATAAATGTATACCTATTATATTTCATTTTAATTTTATTGTATGATAATATCCATGAATCTCAATTAATGCAAATTTCTCTACAGTGCCCGAATCCTCTGAAGAAGACCCGGTGGGGTCGAAACCCTTCAGTATTAATATCCTATTTTAGCGCTTGAACATTGTATATTATTGTGCCTAGTTTCACTTGTGTTATCTCCTGTACCACAGTTCCTATTTATACTACTATTGTCACTCTGCGATTATGCTATTAATAAAGTCCATTGATTTTTAAACCACATGTTATCATCTTTTTACCCTTCTGCTACCTAGAAAACTCCACATGGGGGACATATCCCTTTTTTCGATATCACTCGGGGTGTGCAACATTCAAATCTTCTCTCATTTTTTGTCTTCCCCGTTCTAAAGAAAAGAAAATGAATGCAGCCACCACATCTAAGGATTGGCAAGCTGCAATATATGACATTTTTTTGGGTTTAATACCGCTTAAATAATTAAAGTTCCAGACTAGGATCCCAATCAATGACCTGGTTTCCGTCTAATCAATCTGCATCATTATATCACTCCCTTCGTTTTTACTATTACCCTACTTGCTAATGCGGAAATATATATATAATTGCCCCATTTGTAAAAGACAGAATTGTAACCAGATTTATTGAAGTAGTGGATGCTTGAGTTGGAATTGTTAATGCTGTAATAAATGGGTTGTGTGATCATAATAAACAGATGTTGAAAAGTAAAAGAAAATGTCATGGAAAATATTTGTGTCAAGTTAATAAAGAGGAAAAAAAATGAATGTGATTTATATAAAAAGTTCCATGTTTGTCATTCTTTCGTTTCTGTGGGTATGTGTATATTTCACACCTTTAATTTATTAGGAAATACGGTTTCACCAGTGTTAATGAAAACCATACACAGAGCTTCTGCTAATCTGTTTAAAAGAATTACACGGAAATAATTTTCCCTTCCATGTAAGTGAGTGTAAATTCTCATCAGTATCCAATTCACCAAATTTTAATACGCATAGGAGTACAATTGACATTGATCCTTAAAGAAAATCTGTCACTTTGCATATTCAGGACAGAGTGACAAGTTTTCTTCATGGGGACCCACTTGTATTCACCTTTTGGACTCCATCTGCAGTATGTGCTAAGAAACATTATTAGCTGGGTATAGGGGGGCATATGACCTTCTGCCAACGATGCAGTGCATTGTGTTGGCATTTGTGAGGCCCAATTACTGTCATGTGTGAGAAGGAAGACGGCCTTCATTTCTTTCCTAAAGTGGTTGTAAAACCTTACATATACCCAGTGAAGTGGCTGGTCTCAGGTGATACACAGAGATTAAACAAATCCCCCTACATAAGTTGTACCTGATTAAATGTAGTCTTCTCTACATCCCCTCAAAGTGCAGAATTTTTACAGCTTGTCTGATCTTTCAGAAAGCAAGGGTCAGAGAGCTGAAGTTATACTCTTCTGTAAGAAGAGCGCTGAAAGCTGATTGGAGGGAGGGAACACCCCCCACAGCACACAGGAACAGAGCTGAGGCTGTCAATCACAGGCTGTGTGTTAGAGGTCCCTCTCTATCCCTTTTTTTTCTCTTGCTGTCAGGAAAACATGTCAGAAGTGATTCAGCATAGCAGGGGACCGGGGAAGCAGACAGAAATGACAGTGCTCTGGATTGAGACAAGTGCACACTATAGAGGGATGTGATTTGTTCATTTTTCATGTCTGAGCTTTACACCGACTTTAAAAAAAAAAAAAAAAAAAAACAACCTGCAAGACAAAGGCATAATGAGCTAGTATGCATCACATACTAGCTCATTATGAAATACTTACCTTAAAACAAAGCTGTTGCAGCGGTCCCCACACATCGCTGTGACCGGCGACATGTCTCCCGGAGTTATTTCCGGGTTCCCTCACGGCACAGCTACTGAAGAAATGGCACAGATATAGTGAATATCTCCTAAACGGTGCAAGCTTAGGAGATATTCATGGCACCTACAGGTAGGTATAAGTGGTTATACAGGATTTAAAACCACTGTAAGCTCTAACTCAGGGGTCTTATACAGAGTTTAGACTCAGAGTCAGCACTTACAAACGGGAAATGGAGCAATGAGATAGAGCACAAAGGGGAGAATGTGTGGGGGTATACCCTGCTGCTAAGCCCTGGTTGGGCTAGGACATGATGGGTTCTCTTTAAGAGGGTTAGTTCAGTTTTCAGTTTACAAATAAAATGCCTATGCAGATAAGGGAGGTCTGTAGATAAAAACAAACTGTGCAGCTCTGACTAAAGTTAAATAATAGCTTGCTATAGTTGTAGGCCATTTGCATACAATACCTCCTGAGTCCTGAAGCCTGACTCGAATACTCCCATGATGTTGAGGCCTAGTCATTACTGTTCACCTCCACCATCACAGGAATTTGATTTTTACTTTGAAACCCCCTCTGATGCTCTTCCTCTCCCTCGATGAAATAGCTCTGAGCTCAGCGTTTGAGCGCTCGGTAATCAGTAGTCGGTAATGACTAGGCCTCACATAGAAATGTCCTAACAATAAAAATGTTTTGGGAGTATTCCAGTCAGGCTTCAGGAGGTATGTAAAGGTCCTACACCTATAGCAAGGGCATTATTCAACTTTAGTCAGAGCTGCATAGTTTGTTTTTATCTACAGACGCCCCTTATCTGCATGGGCAGTTTTTTGGTAAAGGTGGGCTAACCCTTTAAACAGACCCTGAAATAAACAAAATCCTGCCTCAAGAGAACAGCCATAATACTCACCTCTCCAGTAGCCTGTGTCTTTTTCCTCTCCTATATTCAGTGCTGTAGTCTCTGCATTTGAAAATATACAGGAGTGCCAGATGTCTGCATCACCCACCGCCTACTGTGGTTCTTCCTCCAACCCCTACATCACTGCTAGGTCCTGTAGTGGCATAAGGATGGGAGAAACATAGGGAACCTAGGGCCCAACACTCCTAGAGATGTTGAATGTCAAAGAGTATTATGGAGGCGTGCGGACATGATACAGAAGGCGGTCAGAGAGGGTGCGGACATGGTACAGAAGACGGTGAGAGAGGGTGAGGAAAGGCTACAGGAGATGGTCAGAGAGGGTGCGGACATGCTACAAGAGACATTCAGAGAGGGTGCGGACATGGTACAGGGGACAGTCAGAGAGAGTGCAGAAATGGTACAGAAGACGGTCTGAGAGGGTGCGGACATGGTACATAAGACAGTCAGAGAGGGTGTAGACATGCTACAGGAGACGGTCAGAGAGGGTGCTGACGTGGTACAGAAGACAGTCTGAGAGGGTTCGGACGTGGTACAGAAGACGATCTGAGAGGGTTCGGACGTGGTACAGAAGACGGTCTGAGTGGGTGCGGACATAGTACAGAAGATGGTCACAGAGGGTGCGGACATGGTACAGAATACGGTCAGAGAGGGTGCGGACATGGTACAGCAGACGGCCAGAGAGTATGCGGACATGGTGCAGGAGACGGTCAGCGAGGGTTCGGACATGCTACAGGAGACAGTCAGAGAGGGTGCGGATATGGTACAGAAGACAGGCTGAGAGGGTGCGGGCATGATACAGGGGACAGTCAGAGAGGGTGCAGACATGGTACAGAAGACGGTCTGAGAGGGTGCAGGCATGGTACAGAAGACGGTCAGAAAGGGTGCGGACATGGTACAGAAGACGGTCAGAGAGGGTGCGGACATGGTACAGAAGACGGTCAGAGAGGGTGCATACATGGTACAGAAGGCAGTCATAGAGGGTGCGGACATGGTACAGAAGACGTTCAGAGAGTATGCAGACATGCTACAGAAGACGGTAAGCGAGGGTGCAGACATGCTACAGGAGACGGTCAGAGAGGGTGTGAACATGACACAGGAGACGGTCAGAGAGGGTGGGGACATGGTACAGATGACAGTCAGAGAGGGTGCGGACATGGTACAGAAAACGGTCAGAAAGGGTGTGGACATACAGAAGACGATCAGAGAAGATGCGGACATGCTGCAGGATTTGATGTGCACCTCCAACCCCAAACACAGCTCTGTGCCCCCCAACACACAGAACGTCGAGCAGATAACCCCATGGCCACTCACCTGCATCTGTGGTGCCTGCAGCATCTCCCCCTGCACCTCGGCTGTCAGCTCACTAAGAATTGAGGGGAAGGGGCGCCGATTAGCTGCCTGGGTCAGAGGGCCCCTCCCCTCTTCACTGTACACAGGGAAGACACCTGCTAGCAGGAGGGGGATCCCATGGGCATGTTTTCACAGCAGGAAGCTGCAGCTGTCCCGGTGATCTGACGGATCGCTTAAAGAACACCGGGACAAAGCCTATTTCCCATGATTTTTCCCAGGACACAGACAGACCGGGACTTGGGTCTGAGTACCATGAAAATCTGGACTGATGACAACTATGGGTCAAAACACAGGTATGTTTTAACTGCTTTGTTGATAAAGGTTTGCTTGGAGAGCTGAATCTCACATTATACACTCAGCTGAATAAGGGCTCATGCACACAAGTGTATATGGCCATACAACATACAATACAGCTGTATTCTGGTGCCCAGGAGCCCCAGGTGTTGTCTACAGCTTCCCATACATTTGAATCACAGCATACAGCTATACGCAGGACTACGCCGGTCCTAAGGTAAATGCGCACAGACTGTATGTGTCCAGGGGCACTGTATGTGTGCATCCGCGAATACTGTCATAATTAATTTCTATAGGTGAGTGCACATGGCAGATGTGGGTCCCGGGAGGGAAAATATGCCAGAATTTAAATTATTAGGCCTTGTTCACATGGGTGTACTACAGCGTACAGCTGTGCGAGGACTGTGTTTAACCTCATCAGGATGAACAGGTGTTGCATGCATCCCCATGCAGGCAGTCTTGTTCAGCTGGGACACAGTGTGCATTCAGAACTATACACCTGCATCTAGAAAGATGTCAAATTGGGAGCAGAAGCTGTGTCCATGAAGCCACTGAGTTTCAATTGACATGAATAAGACTGCTTGCACGGAAATGCAAGTAAAACCCTTGCATCCCCATGCAGGAAAATGTGACCCTCCACAGGTGCATGCTGTAGTACGCCTATGACAATGAGGCCTTACAGTCCCAGGCACAAGTGTACACGAAGCTTATATCAGTTGAGTGACTCTGCCCTTACACATGTTGTAGAGCTATGAACAGAGTTTCAATGAGAGAGAGAGAGATAGTCTGAAAGGAAAAAGCTACTGCTGTGTAAAGATGAACTAGTTAAACAAAATCCACTCTAGTAATTCAGCACAGGAAGATCCAATATTTAGTCCAATGGAGATCTATTGGCTTTGTCTGGTAGATTAGCAAAGTGATAAAAAAAGTGGTTGAAAAGAACACATACCCATTCACCACTGGCAAAGGGCACAGTAACCTACTAAAGAGGAAAGCTACTCTCAAAGAATCTATAGGGTCCTCTCCAATCATCAGGAGA
The DNA here is from genome assembly GCA_037952835.1 of Lithobates septentrionalis. Taxonomy (NCBI): domain Eukaryota; kingdom Metazoa; phylum Chordata; class Amphibia; order Anura; family Ranidae; genus Lithobates; species Lithobates septentrionalis. The sequence continues at coordinate 524,242 of JBBDGP010000412.1, forward strand.
GATCCAATAAAGATCCTGCTGTTAACACACAAGTAATGGGATGGAAACCTCCAATGCTTTGACATCATTGATCTAATAAGAAGCAAACCACTGATTCACAAAATAAGAAGATGTTTTATATAAGTAGTTAGAAGCCTCTATAACTGTATAAAATGATTTTTCCTTATCAGAGTGGAATTCCCTTTCAAACCAAACCTTTATACATTTTCCATATGGATTTTTACTTTTGCTTGACTTGTGCATTGGTAAAATAATTTAATTTTCTGGGTAATTTCCTAGTTTATTATTCCAAGTCACAAAATAAAACATAAACTTTGTCTTCATGGGGGGGGGGGGGGGTTTGATAAATTTGATTCACAGCATTTTAGAGCAATTCATAAGTACAGCATTTTTAAAGTTAAAATAAAGTTCACACAGCCTGCCAGCGCATTCCTCCAATATATTTTGTTAATCACAGAACATATATGCTAAACAGCAAATATCTAAGAAATAACATAATAATTATTTCTAGCATTGAAACAATGTTTCTCGCTGAGTAACTTATACAAAGCATAGAGTATTTGAATAATTGTGGGTTTTTAGAATACAAGCATAACCGCAGTTTATTCATTAGAAAGTGGAACGTGGAAGAAAAGATGATTCATTCATACATCCAAAATATAATTGAAGACTTGTGGTGGCTTTATTCCTGCTATACTGTAAAATGCATGTAAACGTTAACAATGAATTGTAGCCACTTTACTCTATGCAGAGGCGTTTATTCAAATTTAGAGTTGCTTGGTTGTAGTCAGCCTAAGCTGGATTGATAGTTCAACTTTCTGTAGGTCTCTCGTAAGCTCTAGTTGTTGTTTGCTTCTGTCTTTTGCATGCATGGGTTGTTGTATCCTTGGTAATGGTGTGGGAGGCTGCCAGGACCACAGTCATAAATATTTATATCACTTTGGCCAACCCCTAGGAGGTTTATTCAGGCTTTAAGAGGCTATCAATATTAAGGTGTAACCTTGAGAAGTGAGTCTTCACCTAGGCCTCCTGCCCGGGGGGAGGCATGCAGTTCTATATTGAAACCTCTTGACCATGCCACCTTTAGGCATAGCTCCCAACTGTCCCTGATTTCGTGGGACTGTCCCTGATTTGGAGCAATGTCCTTTTGTCCCTCATTCTTCCTCATTTGTCCCTCATTTTGGTCTGATCTATATAGATGTATATAAAATGCACTTTTTATCTATCAAAAAGTGTTTTTTCCAGCACTAAACGTTTCATCTGATTTCTAAATTGCTGCATTTGTAAGTTCCAGAAGCCAATATAAAGGAAAAGTAGTGGTAAAAAAAAGCACTTGGGAGTTTAACCAATCTTGTTTTTTTGTACAATTCTCCTTTAAGGGGGTGTGGCCAGGGGTGTGGCCAGGGGTGTGTCCTATGCCCGTATACTTTTGCTGATAGATGTCCCTCATTCCCATCTCAAAAAGTTGGGATGTCTGCCTTTAGGAGGTGCTCAGGTGGAAGCCTGGGATTGAGGCCCAAAGAGATGAATAAGAGGATTGAGGCACCATGGAGGAACTTTAACTTGATTGGGGTATTGGAGAAGCTGGAAAGAAGCTTGTTCCTCAATTGAAGTATGGTGACCTCTCCCCAAGGAGCACCTGGTACATTGCCACCAGGAGTTCAATTCACAGAATGCTTCAAGGTTCTTTAGCTGTGAATGCTGTAAGTACTGTTTGATCCTCTTCTGGAGTCTGCCAAGCCCAAAGCTAACCTGTGCTTCAACCCTCTCTCTAAGTATAACCAGTAAAGTCCATATTTGTTCTCAAATACTCCACTACTGCTAAGGATCTGAGCCTAGGGTTAAACATTATAGTCCAACTGACCACTGTGGGTCTCTACTAGCCTTTAGGGGGTAAGGGGGTGCTACGGAAAGTCTCTAATTTGCTTCCTTTTGGTCTGGTAAATATACCATTTAAAGTGTTTTGCCATATCTGTTCTGTATCTGTTGAGTGCAAAAAAAATATTACCTGTTGATCCTGCCAGAAATCTTGTAAACCGGTAACATTTTGCTCTTTGCCTGTGCTACACTCTTATCAGCTACATTATTCCCAGTTTTCTCTCTGGACTACATTATGTAGTTCTAACAAGCGTCTCGCCCTAGGGTAAAAATAATGCTCCTCCATAGATATAGTGCAGTGAGCGAACACTGTCACCCTAGCACAGGTGAAAAAAAGAAAAACAGAATCTGAAAAAAGAAAACAAATGCAGCCACTACATCTAAGAACGGATGAGCTGCAATACTTTACATGTTTGTTCTTGAGTTTAGAAACCCTTGAACTACCGGTAATTGAATTAAAAAAATGGAATTCTGAGATAACATTTTATCTCATGTAGTAATTTGGGTTGAAATAAGCCATCAATAGAAGTCTGGCATTGGATCCTAAATTTATTTATTATTATTTATAAATGCTTGTGTAAACCATTTCAAAACTCCTAGTTTATGGAAATAAAATGTAACAGCTGGATTTACTAAAGGAGCAAAAAAAAAATTAAAAATTAAAAAACTGCGTTCACTTCAATCATTCAATGACGTTTAATAACAAATCCCTTGTGCAAAATTGGGCATTCAAAGCTTGCACACCTTCATCCTATTTACTGATTGCAGCCTTTAGTAAATCAAGCTATTCATTTTAAAGCAGCCTTGTTACCACACCAATCATTTCAACAACAATTTTCCCATAAGATTATATCCACATTTAATGTATTTAACTTCTTGTGTACTTGCACTTAAACCCCCCTCCTGCCCAGACCAATTTTTAGCTTTCAGAGCTGTCACACTTTGAATGACAATTGCGCGGTCATGCTACACTCTACTCAAATTAAATTTTTATCATTTTTTTCACACAAATGGAGCTTTCTTTTGGTGGTATTTAATCACCACTGGGGTTTTTATTGTTTGCTAAACAAACAAAAAAATACAGACATTTCTGAAAAAAACAAAAAAAAACATGTTTCATAGTTTGTTATAAAATTTTGCAAATGGGTAATTTTTCTCCTTCATTGATATTGGCTGATGAGGTTGCACTAATGGGCACTGATGAGCTGCACTGATAGGCACAGATAAGGCGACACTGATAGGCACTGATAAGACGGCACTGATGGGCACTGATGAGTTTCATAGACTCGCTGATCACAGAGCGGCTGCAGGCCGCTCAAGCATGGGAGGACGCCTATGGATGCCCTCCGTCTTTCGGCTATGATGCGGACGGGAGGTGGTAAATGCATGTTACTCACCTGTGAAAGTCTCCCTTGTGTAGACATCCAAATGCCCTGAGCCTGATCACCTGATGATAGGTGCTGCAATCTTGGATGTGCAGTCAGCAATTGATTTTCTAGCATATTTAGAGGCACATTGCAAGTGAATAAAATATCATTTTTGAAAAGGAAAAAAGGAAGTAATCCTTGATTATTTTGTGCTATCAACTGCAAATTTTTGGTGACAGGGACTCTTCAAAGCTTTGACATGCTGGGGTTGATTTAATGAAGGAATAGAGAAGGTTTACTTAAAGAGGAGTTCCACCCAGGGGGGCCGTCAAAAATAAAAAAATAAAAGTCAGCAGCTACAAATACTGCAGCTGCTGACTTTTAATTGGACACTTACCTGTCCCAGGGTCCAGCGATGCGGGGGATCGAAGCCCCGCTCGCCCCCCCCCTCCGCTCGTCGGCGCCGGCATTTCAACTGTGGGCGCCGGGCTGTGGCTTCACAGCCTGGCACCCACTGCGCATGCGCGAGCGGCGCCGCGCGCCGTGATTGGCCGCTCAATCACCTGGGACCTGTAATGGGTCCCAGATGATTGACAGGAGGGAGGGAGCAGAGCGGAGCCCTTCCTGTGCCTGGGGGGAAGTGATGTCACCAGCCCAGGCAAAGGAACAGGCAGACTAGGAGGGACCACCTAGCAACAGGCATTTAGAGGTAAGTGAAAAAAAAAAAATATCCAAATGTTTTTTTTGTTTTGTTTTTTAGAATTTTTACAGGTGTTTTTGTTTTTTGGGTGGAACCCCACTTTAACACATTTAGGGTTCACTTTCTTTAGTAAATAAAGTAAAGCTTTTTTTTCGTTTTGTATATATACCCATTCATATGCAATAGGATTCAATAAACTGCGTTTTCCTTGACACTGAGTGCATGATTGATTTAACCACTTGCTTACTGGGCACTTAAACCCCCCTCCTGCCCAGACCAATTTTCAGCTTTCAGTGCTCTCACACTTTGAATGACAATTACTCAGTCATGCAACACTGTACCCAAACAATTTTTTTGTCCTTTTTTTCATACAAATAGAGCTTTCATTTGGTGGTATTTGATCACCTCTGGGTTTTTTAATTTTTGCGCTATAAATGAAAAAAGACCGAAAATTTTGAAAAAAAATGCTTTTTTCTTCGTTTCTGTGATAAAATTTTGCAAATTAGCAATTTTTATTCATAAATGTTGGCCACAATTTATACTGCTACATATCTTTGGTAAAAATAACCCAAATTAGTGGATATTATGTGGTCTGTGTGAAATTTATAGAGTCTACAAGCTATGGTACAAATCATAAAAAAATGATCACATCTGATCACACCTGATGTACTGAGGCCCATCTCCTTTCTTGAGACCATAACAAGCCAGGAAAGTACAAATGCCCCCCAAATGACCCCTTTTTGGAAAGTAGACATTCCAGGGTATTTAGTAAGAGGCATGGTGAGTTATTTGAAGTTGTAATTTTTTCCCACAATTCTTTGCAAATTAAGGTTTTTTTTTATTTTTTATATTTTTTTCAGAAAATTGTCATTGTATTAGCTTATTTCTCTCACATGGAATGTGCATACCACAAATGACACCACAAAATACATTCGGCTACTCCTCCTGAGCATTACAATACCACATGTGTGGGACTTTTTCACTAACTGGCCACATACAGAGGCCCAACATGCAGGGAGCATCATCAGGTGTTCAAGGAGCATAAATTACCCATCTAACTTGTTGACTACCTATTATACTTTTGAAGGCCCTAGAGCACCAGGACAATGGAAACGCCCACAAAATGACCCCATTTTGGAAAGCTAACACCCCAACGTATAATCTATGAGGCATAATGAGTCTTTTGAACGGTTCATTTTTTTCCAGAAGTTTTTGGAAAATGTGGAAAAATATGTAAACGCATTTTTTTTTACACAAAGTTGTCCGTTTATAAGATATTTCCAACACATAGCATTTACATAGCAAAAATAACACCCCGAAATACATTCTGCTACTCCTCCTGAGTAAAACGATACCACATGTGTGAGACTTTTACGCAGCCTGACCACATACAGAGGCCTAACATTGAAGTAGCACCTTCAGGTGTTCTAGGAGCATAAATTACACATCTCGATTCTCACCCACCTATTACACTTTTGAAGGTCCTGGAGCACCAGGACAATGTAAACGCCCACAAAATGACCCCATTTTGGAAAGCTAACACCCCAACGTATAATCCATGAGGCATACTGAGTCTTTTGAACGGTTCATTTTTTTCCAGAAGTTTTTGGAAAATGTGGAAAAAAATGAAAACGCATTTTTTTTTACACAAAGTTGTCCGTTTATAAGATATTTGCAACACATAGCATTTACATAGCAAAAATAACACCCCAAAATACATTCTGATACTCCTCCTGAGTAAAACGATACCACATGTTTGAGACTTTTACACAGCCTGACCACATACAGAGGCCTAACATTGAAGTAGCACCTTCAGGTGTTCTAGGAGCATAAATTACACATCTCATTTCTCACCCACCTATTACACTTTTGAAGGCCCTGGAGCACCAGGACAATGGAAACGCCCACAAAATGACCCCATTTTGGAAAGCTAACACCCCAACGTATAATCTATGAGGCATAATGAGTCTTTTGAACGGTTCATTTTTTTCCAGAAGTTTTTGCAAAATGTGGAAAAAAATGAAAACGCATTTTTTTTTTACACAAAGTTGTCCGTTTATAAGATATTTACAACACATAGCATTTACATAGCAAAAATAACACCCCGAAATACATTCTGCTACTCCTCCTGAGTAAAACGATACCACATGTGTGAGACTTTTACACAGCCTGACCACATACAGAGGCCTAACATTGAAGTAGCACCTTCAGGTGTTCTAGGAGCATAAATTACACATCTCATTTCTCACCCACCTATTACACTTTTGAAGGCCCTGAAGCACCAGGACAATGGAAACGCCCACAAAATGACCCTATTTTGGAAAGCTAACACCCCAACATATAATCTATGAGGCATAATGAGTCTTTTGAATGGTTCATTTTTTTCCAGAAGTTTTTGGAATATGTGGAAAAAAAATGAAAACGCATTTTTTTTACACAAAGTTGTCCGTTTATAGGATATTTCCAACACATAGCATTTACATAGCAAAAATGACACCCCAAAATACATTGTGGCACTCCTTCTGAGTATGGCAATACCACATGTGTGAGACCTTTACACAGCCTGGCCACATACAGAGATCCAACATGCAAGGAACACCATCAGGTGTTCCAGGGACACATAGCATGCATATACCAAGAATTACACCCCAAAATACATTATGCTGAGCAAAGAGAAACAAAAGATTACCTGTGGTTTTAGTAGTATAGTTGTCCCCAGGAGGATAGCACTGGTCCAGGCAGCAGGGAGGGACTTGGTCAGCAACAGCGAACACAATTTTTCAGGCAGCAGGCAGAAATACTGTCCATAGTCAGTACAGGCAGCAGGCAGGGATACTGTCCATAGGTCAGTGCAGTGCAGGGTCAGTGCAGGCAGAGATTGTCAGCAGTGCCAAAATATTGGTCTTGGTAGTAGGCAGGAACAAGGTCCATGTGCTGTGGTCAGTGCGACAAACAGAGGCATGACAGCAGTAACTCCTACAGGCAGCAGGCAGAAGTAGGGCCTCGTTCAGGACAGAATGGGGACAGGGGTAGAGGCTTCTCCCACCCAAATCTCATTGAAGCCTCCGAGTCTCCAGACCCTAATCTAGGGATGAGAAAACAAAGAAAATTGTTTTCTTCATCCAGAAAAACTATTCTGGAGCCCCTCACATATGTGAGACCCCTGTGTTGAATCCCACTAGTCCAGTTGCAGGGTACAAGATCAGTCCAAGAGGCAGGCAAGAGGCATGGTCAAACAGTCCAAGGTCAGTTCCAGATCAGGCAAAGGTATGTACAGAATCGTTAGGCAGAAGCATGGTCGAATAACAGTCCAGGGTCAGTTCCATATCAGGCAGAGGTATGTACAGAATCGCTAGGCAGAAGCATGGTCGAAAAAACAGTCCAGGGTCAGTTCCAGATGAGGCAGCGGTATGTACAAAATCGGCAGGCAGAAGCGTGGTCAAATAACAAGCCAGGGTCAGTTACAGAGCAGGCAGTGGCATAAGGGGTGTGAAGGCAGGAACTGAGGATTACGGTTACCATACTTCACTAATAATTTAGTGAAGTATGGTAACGGCGTGAGCATTCACCTATACAGAGGCCTGGTTCGGAAGGACATTCTGCACAATAATAAGATGTGTCTCTTCTGACTCCTGCTCTGGTACACACCTTACATCTTTTTTGGCGTCTTTGGCCTGTTGGTCTGGGAGGGAGTTTATCTGGAAAGTGGCGCTCGGAGAGTCGACTAACAACATCTGATCGGATGTTTACTGGTGGGCCGTTCGGGAATATAAGGGCAGTGTAAATTTCCTCCAGGTAGCCAAGGAAGCGTTGGGGGTTTTGGGTGGATTTGCGGTAAATGATATAGGAGTTGTATATGGCCAATTGAAAAAAATAAATCGCTACTTTTTTGTACCAGTGGTATGTCCTTCTTGAGGCAAGATATGGTTCCAACATTTGATCATTAAAGTCGACTCCCCCCATAAACAAATTGTATTGATGGATGCATGTGGGTTTCTGGATGGGGCCATTCCTTCTGGGGATTTCCACATAGGTGTTGTTGTGGATGGAAGACAACATATACACATCCCTTCTGTCCCTCCACTTCACTGCCAGAATCTCTTTGTTACGCAGACATGCCGTTTCTCCTTTTCTCAACTCCTTATTAACAAGACTTTGAGGAAAGCCCTTCCGATTTTTTTTCACGGTGCCACATGCTGGCGTCTTCTTCCGATGAAGGTTGTGGAACAGGAGCAGAGAAGTGTAGAAGTTATCTACATACAGGTGGTATCCTTTGTCGAGTAGGGGGTATATGAGGTCCCAAACAACTTTCCCGCTGGTTCCCAAGTAGTCCGGGCAATTAGGAGGCTGCAGCTGGGTGTCCTTCCCTTCATACACCATGAAGGAATATGTGTACCCTGTGGCTCGGTCACATAGTTTGTACACCTTCACCCCATAGCGGGCCCTTTTGCTGGGGATATATTGCTTAATTTTAAGCCTGCCGCTAAATTTCACAAGGGACTCATCTACACATATTTGTTGGTCCGGGGTGAACAGCTGGGGGAATACTTCGGAAAAATAATTTAATATTGGGCGAATTTTGTAAAGCCTGTCAAAATTTGGATCAGTTCGGGGAGGGCACTGGGTATTGTCGCTGAAATGTAGGAACCTCATTATCATCAGATACCTGGTTCTGGGCATTACCGCGGAGAAGAGCGGCATGTGGTGGAGGGGGTGGGTTGACCAATAGGAACGGAATTCGTTTTTTTGAGTGAGCCCCATATTCAATGTGAGGCCCAAAAAAACCTTGAACTCCTCCACTGTCAGGTCTCTCCACTCATAGGGACGGGCATAATATGATGTGGGATTTTGCAAAATAAATTGCTGTGCATACAGGTTGCACTGGGCCACAATTGACGCCAACATGTCCTCCGTAAAAATTAAATTAAAAAAATTAATTGGGGTGAAATTCCCTGTATCCACCTGGACTCCTGGCTGGGCCGTGAAAGGGGGAACGCTAGCTTCTCCTGAATTGGGAGGAAGCCACAAGGGGTTCTGAAGTGCAAAGGGAAGGCTGGCATGGGACCTAACCCTTTGGGGCTGGGGTGACACCCCACTGGTACTTGGCCTTTCTTACCGAGGCACTGCGGTGCTAGTGGATGGCACTGCGGTGCTGGCGGATGCCACTGCCTCCTCACTAGAACGCCTTCGTTTGGCGGGCCGAGTTTCTTCCTCCGAGTCTGTAAGTGTTTCACTACTGAGGACTGGCTCGTAATTTACGTCAGAATCCGAATTGGAGAGGGAATCTGAAAAAGAGAGCTCCGCGTTGCTCTCGTCGGCCGTAGAAAGAATTTGGTATGCCTCCTCGGCGGAAAAGCTTTTTTTGGACATGGCTGCTGGTGGTTTATGAGATTGCACAGCTGTGTGCTAAGCCTGCACTGATGAGGTGGCACTAATTGATGGCACAGATGTGCACTGATGAGGCGGCACAGGTGGGCACTGATTGCACAGATAGGCACTGATGAGGCGGCACAGATGGGCACTGATGGGCACTGATGAGGCGGCACAAATGGGCACTGAGGCAGCAGATGAGCACTGAGGAAGCAGCACAGATGTGCACAGATTTACACTAATGAGGCGGCACAGGTGGGCACAGATATGCACTGATGTGGCACAGGTGAGGTGTCACAGATGGGCACTGATGAAGCGGCACAGATGGGCACTGATGAAGCGGCACAGATGGGCACTGATAAGGCAGCACAGATGGACACTGATAAGGCAGCACAGATGTGCACTGAAGCGACAGATGGGCACTGATTGGTACAGATGGGCACTGATGAGGTGGCACAGATGGGCACTGAGGAGATGGCACAGATGGGCACTGATGAGGTGGCACAGATGGGCACTGATGAGTTGGCACAGATGCGCACTGATTGCACAGATGCGCACTGATTGCACAGATGCGCACTGCACAGACGGGCACAGATGGGCACTGATGGGCACAGACGGGCACTGATGGGCACAGACGGGCACTGATGGGCACAGACGGGCACAGATGGGCACAGATGGGCACTGATGGCACAAGTGGGCACTGATGTGCACAGGTGGGCACAGATGGCACTATATTGGTGTCACTGTGGGCACTGTTGGGCACTTTTTGGGCACACTTTGCTGTTTTACTACTCACAGAATCTCTCTCTCCTCACACGCTGTCTCTGTGTGAGGAGAGAGCCGGCAATGAGAGATGATCTCAATTGTTTACCTTTTAGATCATCTCTCATTGGAGGCGGCGATCGCGCTGTAAACGGCCGCTGTGATTGGCCGTTTACAGCGATCTGTGATTGGCTGTGTCCAAGGGACACGGCCAACACAGATTTTCCCCGAGGCGCGCTCACGAGAGCGCGCTGGGAATGAGGAAAGGGGACGACGTCAATGGACGTAGTCCCGGTTTTTCAGATCCGCGCTGTTGCCGTCATTTGGCAATGGCCCGGATCTGAGCAGGTTAAACACAGCTTTACTATATTTGTATATCTAGCATATGCTACTTCAGAAAATCAACCTAATACCTCAGAAATATAGAAGTATTATAACATAATTTTGGCATTATCATAGGACTCTGGGTTACTATGACCAAATTGTGTATTGGGGGGGGGGGGTTATTCTCTTCCTTCCAATCCTATTTTCCTGTTCCCTCCTTTTCTTTTCCTAATTTTTATGGATATTTATAGATTATTGAGGAAGTAGTTCAATGTATTGTATGGCACAAATACATTACGGTAAAAATCACAAAGATATTAGATTGTTATTTTGATTTATTGATTGCTTATGTTATATGTGTGTGTGTGTGTGTGTATATATATATATATATATATATATATATATATATATATACAGTGGGGACAGAAAGTATTCAGACCCCCTTAAATTGTTCACGCTTGCAGCTATTTGCTAAAATCATTTAAGTTCATTTTTTTCCTCATTAATATACACACAGCACCCCATATTGACAGAAAAACACAGAATTGTTTTGCAGATTTATTAAAAAAGAAAAACTGAAATATCACATGGTCTCTTTGCTGTGATACTCATATATGTTACTCAGGTGCTGTCCATTTCTTCTGATCATCCTTGAAATGGTTCCACACCTTCATTTAAGTCCAGCTGTGTTTAATAATACAGCTTGGACTTGATTAGGAAAGCCACACACCTGTCTATATAAGACCTTACAGCTCACAGTGCAAGTCAGAGCAAATGAGAATCATGAGGTCAAAGGAATTGCCTGAAGAGCTCAGAGACAGAATTGTGGCTAGGCACATATCTGGCCAAGGTTACAAAAAAATTTCTGCTGCATTTAAAGTGGGGTTCCACCCAAAAAACAAAACTACCTGTAAAAATTCTAAAAAAAAACCCAAAAAAAAATTTGGATATTTTTTTTTTTTTCACTTACCTCTAAATGCCTGTTGCTAGGTGGTCCCTCGTAGTCTGCCTGTCCCTTAGCCTGGGCTGGTGACATCACTTCCTCCTCGGCACAGGAAGGGCTGCGCTCTGCTCCCTCCCTCCTGTCAATCATCTGGGACCCAATACAGGTCCCAGGTGATTGAGCGGCCAATCACGGCGCACGGCGCTGCTCGCGCATGCGCAGTGGGTGCCAGGCTGTGAAGCCACAGCCCGGCGCCCACAGTTGAAATGCCGGCGCCGACGAGCGGAGGGGGGAGACGAGCGGGGCTTCGATCCCCCGCATCGCTGGACCCAGGGACAGGTGAGTGTCCAATTAAAAGTCAGCAGCTGCAGTATTTGTAGCTGCTGACTTTTAATTTTTTTTTTTTTTTTGACGGCCCCCCTGGGTGGAACTCCTCTTTAAGGTTCCTAAGAGCACAGTGGCCTCCATAATCCTTAAATGGAAGACGTTTGGGACGACCAGAACCCTTCCTAGAGCTGGCCATCCGGCCAAACTGAGCTATCGGGGGAGAAGAGCCTTGGTGAGAGAGGTAAAAAAGAACCCAAAGATCACTGTGGCTGAGCTCCAGAGATGCAGTCGGGAGATGGGAGAAAGTTGTAGAAAGTCAACCATCACTGCAGCCCTCCACCAGTCGGGGCTTTATGGCAGAGTGGCCCGACGGAAGCCTCTCCTCAGTGCAAGACACAAGCAAAAGCCCGCATGGAGTTTGCTAAAAAACACCTGAAGGACTCCAAGATGGTGAGAAATAAGATTCTCTGGTCTGATGAGACCAAGATGGAACTTTTTGGCCTTAATTCTAAGCGGTATGTGTGGAGAAAACCAGGCACTGCTCGTCACCTGTCCAATACAGTCCCAACAGTGAAGCATGGTGGTGACAGCATCATGCTGTGGGGGTGTTTTTCAGCTGCAGGGACAGGACGACTGGTTGCAATCGAGGGAAAGATGAATGCGGCCAAGTACAGGGATATCCTGAACAAAAACGTTCTCCAGACTGCTCAGGACCTCAGACTGGGGCGAAGGTTTACCTTCCAACAAGACAATGACCCTAAGCACACAGCTAAAATAACGAAGGAGTGGCTTCACAACAACTCCGTGATTGTTCTTGAATGGCCCAGCCAGAGCCCTGACTTAAACCCAATTGAGCATCTCTGGAGAGACCTAAAAATTGCTGTCCACCAACGTTTACCATCCAACCTGACAGAACTGGAGAGGATCTGCAAGGAGGAATGGCAGAGGATCCCCAAATCCAGGTGTGAAAAACTTGTTGCATCTTTCCCAAAAAGACTTATGGCTGTATTAGATCAAAAGGGGGCTTCTACTAAATACTGAGCAAAGGGTCTGAATACTTAGGACCATGTGATATTTCAGTTTTTCTTTTTTAATAAATCTGCAAAAATTTCAACAATTCTGTGTTTTTCTGTCAATATGGGATGCTGTGTGTACATTAATGAGGAAAAAAATTAACTTAAATTTAAGCAAATGGCTGCAATATAACAAAGAGTGAAAAATTTAAGGGGGTCTGAGTACTTTCCGTCCCCGCTGTATATATATATGTGTATATGTATGTGTATATATATATATATATATATATATATATATATATATATATATGTATGTATGTGTGTGTATATATATAGTATCTCACAAAAGAGAGTACACCCCTCACATTTTTGTAAATATTTTATTCGATTTTTTCATGTGACAACACTGAAGAAATGACACTTTTCTACAATGTAAAGTAGTGAGTGTACAGCTTGTATAACAGTGTAAATTTACTGTCCCCTCAACCGCTGACAACAAAAGTGAGTACACCCCTGAGTGAAAATGTACAAATTGGGCCAAAGTGTCAATAATTTGTGTGGCCACCATTACTTTCCAGCACTGCCTTAACCCTCTTGGGCATGGAGTTCACCAGAGCTTCACAGGTTGCCACTGGAGTCCTCTTCCACTCCTCCATGATGACATCACAGAGCTGGTGGATGTTAGAGACTTTGCGCTCCTCCACCTTCTATTTAAGGATGCCCCACAGATGCTCAATAGGGTTTAGGTCTGGAGACATGCTTGGCCAGTCCATCACCTTTACCCTCAGCTTCTTTAGCAAGGCAGTGGTTGTCTTAGAGGTGTGTTTGGGGTCGTTATCATGCTGGAATACTGCCCTGTGGCCCAGTCTCCGAAGGGGGGGGGGGGATGATGCTCTGCTTCAGTATGTTACAGTACATGTTGGCATTCATGGTTCCCTCAATGAACTGTAGCTCCCCAGTGCCGGCAGCACTCATGTAGCCCCAGACCATGACACTCCCACCACCATGCTTGACTGTAGGCAAGACACACTTGTCTTTGTACTCCTCACCTGGTTGCAGCCACACACTCTTGACACCTCTGAACCAAATAAGTTTATCTTGGTCTCATCAGACCACAGGACATGGTTCCAGTAATCCATGTCCTTAGTCTGCTTGTCTTCAGCAAACTGTTTGCGGGCTTTCTTATGCATCATGTTTAGAAGAGGCTTCATTCTGGGATGGCAGCCATGCAGACCAATTTGATGCAGTGTGCAGCGTATGATCTGAGCACTGACAGGCTGACCCCCCACCCCTTCAATCTCTGCAGCAATGCTGGCAGCACTCATACGTCTACTCCTGAAAGACAACCTCTGGATATGACGCTGAGCATGTGCACTCAACTTCTTTGTTCGACCATGACGAGTGAAACCTGTCCTGTTAAATCGCTGTATGGTTTTGGCCACTTTGTTGCAGCTCAGTTTCAGGGTCTTGGCAAACTTTTTATAGCCTAGGCCATCTTTATATAGAGCAACAATTCTTTTTTTAGATCCTCAGAGAGTTCTTTGCCATGAGGTGCCATGTTGAACTTACAGTGACCAGTATGAGAGAGTGAGAGCGAAATTAACACACCTGCTCCCCATTCACACCTGAGACCTTGTAACACTAAGGAGTCATATGACACCGGGGAGGGAAAATGGCTAATTGGGCCCAATTTGGACATTTTCACTTAGGGGTGTATTCACTTTTATTGCCAGCGGTTTAGACATTAATGGCTGTGTGTTGAGTTATTTTGAGGGGACAGCAAATTTACACTGTTCTGGCAGCTGTACGCTCACTACTTTACATTGCAGCAAAGTGTCATTTCTTCAGTGTTGTCAAATGAAAAGATAATGAAATATTTTAAAAAATGTGAGCGGTGTACTCACTATATATATATATATATATATATATATATATATATATATAGTATCTCCCTTCCCTATGTTTTCCAAAAAGCTTAAAAATAGATTTTTTGGCTGGAGCTACACTTAAAAAATGTACCTGTTTTGACTTACAAACAGATTCAACTTAAGAACAAACCTACAGTCCATATCTTGTTTGTAACCCGGGTTCCGCCTGTATATATATATATATATATATATATATATATATATATATATATTTATATATATATATATATATATATATATATATATATATATATATATATATATACACACACACACACAGCTCAAATTAATTAAAGGAACACTGTTTAATCAGAGTACAGATACTCCTCGTTTAACGACTGCTCGGACTTACGACCAGCTCTCCCCACCCGAACGACGCGCTGTACACCATTGTATTATACAGTACAGTAAGGAATTTTAGTTTGTGTTCTGTACTTATGACAATTAAAAAAAACGTTATTGAGCTGGAGTTTTGTGTTTAGACCTTTTTTTTCACAATACAGTACAGTACAGTAGTTAAGAATGCTTCAAATATTTGTGAGCAAGAGACACCGAACAGGAACGAGTGTGTGTAAACACACACTTCCCTGTTCTGTTCTGACAGGAGTGACAGATCGTGTGTTCCTATTAGCTAGGAACCACGATCTTTCACTTCCTGTAGTCGCTGAGGATGTCAATGACGAAACGCGTACGACGGAGCCATGCATACTACATCACTTCCGTGTTTACGCGTGGGTGGAATGCAGTTGGAGCGCATAGCTGCCGGTATCCCCTATCTCAGCACACGTTTTTTGCTTTTATTGATCTTTCTTCTGTTTTTACCTGTTGGGAACTGGTGTTATCCTTTCCCATCTGTATAATTGTCTTGGAACACACGGTATTTGGAAGATTGTCCCTTGCATCTGTTTTTAATTCAATAAACTGATGTTTTTTGATCTTATTACACTATGGGTGCTCTTTCTTCATTTTTTTTGGTGTATGATGGCATAACAGCACCTATAACCAATGAGGACACATCCGGGATGTCCACCGCAGACTCCAGGGAGCAGTGATCTCCATATAAAGCACTACATGCCTACTACCCCTGTAGGGGAGCCTGGTTCCGGTGAGTGGGAAATCTGAAGGGGGAGAACAGAAGTCACCTGGAAACATCTTTGAGCACCAAAGTCACCCTGATGTTGTTACAGCTTGATGCAGCTAAATACCTATGGGACTATTACATATCTATTTGATCTGCACATTATAACACATTTTTGGCTTTAAGCCCCACTGTTTGATGTGTAGTGTGCCCGTTTGACTGATTGCTCATGTCTGATCCATATTTTTAAGTAGACGTGACAGCATATATTGGTGCATGCATGCTGAGGTTCTTTTGTCTACACACTGTACTGATTTAGTTAACATACATACCTACCAGTTTTTTTCTACCATATACCATTCTACACCCTAAACCTTGATTTAGGGACATAGGGGTGTTTACATGTATCCCACCTTAACCATTGGTAAATAATTTCACACATCTTTTAGATGGTATGGGTACTGGTGTATAACAGTCTATTGTACTAATCATTTAGATGGTATGGGTACTGGTGTGTAACAGTCTATTGTACTAATCATTTAGATGGTATGGGTACTGGTGTGTAACAGTCTATTGCATTAAAATACCCTCTGTGGGGTTTTTTCCTATTATACAGCAGTATTTAGGTTTTTTTTAGGTAGCGCCAACCACCCCATTTTTTCACTCTATACTAAACCATCGGAGTACTCCGTGTGAGTGCTCGTTTTAGGGGAGGCAGAAACCTATCTTGTTACCATATAGGCTTATCCTAAATGCAGTTTCTTTATTTACTATCACCACTTCCTGTAGTTAGTCCCCTCCCCCTTCAATTAGAATCACCTCGCAGGGAACACAGTTAACCCCTTAGTGTTAACCCCTTCATTGCCAGTGACATTTTTACAGTAATCAATGCATTTTTAATCGCACTGCTCGCTGTATTAATACCAATGGTTTGAAAAATGTGTCAAAATTGTCCGATGTGTCCACCATAATGTCGCAGTCATGATAAAAATCGCTAATCGCAGCCATTACTAGTAAAAAAAAAAAATAATAGTATAAATGTATCCCCTATTTTGTAGACGCTATAACTTTTGCGCAATCCAATCAATATATGCTTATTGCAAATTTTTTTTTACCAAAAATATGTAGAAGAATACATATTGGCCTAAACTGAGAAGAAATTTGCTTTTTTTAAAAAAAAAATGGTGATATTTATTATAGCAAAAAGTACAAAATATTGTGTTTTTTTTTCAAAATTGTCGGTCTTTTTTTGTTTATTTGTTTAAAAAATAAAACCGCAGAGGCGATCAAACACCACCAAAAGAAAGCTCTATTTGTGGGAAAAAAAGGACGTCATATTTGTTTGGGTACAACGTCGCATGACTGCGCAATTGTCAGTTAAAGCGATGCAGTGCCGAATCGCAAAAAACGCTCTGGTCAGGAAGGGGGTAAATTCTTCCGGGGCTGAAGTGGTTAACAACCAATTTGTTTAACGACTTGGTTGTTGGAACAGAAGAGCCTGTATAGCATCAAGTCAATTAAACTCCTGGGATTTTGATATGGTCAGTTAAGTAGCAGATGGGGTTGTTAATCAGTTTCAGCTGCTTGGGTGTTAATGAAATTAACAACAGGTGCACTAGATGGGCAACAATAAGATGACCTCCAAAACAGGAATGGCTTAAGCGGTGGAGACCACTGATATTTTTTACCTACTCATCTTTTCTGACGTTTTTTCACTAGTTTTGCATTTGGCTAGAGTCAGTGTCACTACTAGGGTCAGTGTCACTACTGGTAGCATGAGGCGATAACTGAACCCTATAGAGGTTGCACAGGCAGTCCAACTCCTCTAGGATGGCACATCTATACGTGCCACTGCCAGTAGGTTTGCTGTGTCTCCCAGCACAGTCTCAAGAGCATGGAGGAGATTCCAGGAGACTGGCTACATGTGGCAGTCTCCCTCTTTGTTAGTCCCCAACAGTGTTGATCTACTCACTCTGTCCTCTCTTTCTCCCGTGCCTCCAGGAAGGGCTTCCTTCCGTGTGTTATGGCAGGATTTTTCCAGCACCCGAGCCCCGGCCAAAGGCAGGACACCCTCCTAAACTAGGGGGCACCCCTGAGGGCTACCGACAGCCTTCTCAACATTGTATCTCCATCTTCCACCTGACTGCCCTGCTGGCATGGCCCATGTCTATTAATGGAGTGGTCTCAGCCCCCTACCAGCCTACCTCAGAGGATTGGCTGAGGTTCCCTATATATTCAAGGCAGCTCCTCCTAACCTCCACCCACTGATTCTAGAAGATTCCCCAACCTTCTAAACCAGGGGGAGGCACCAGGGAGCTGCCAGGATAAGTCACCCATCCCTGAACCTTACTGAACCCTGACCCAGATTCCATGGCTCAGACTTAGCTCTGAGCCAAACTATATTTTACCTACTCTAAATTCTAAGAGACCCTGTACTAACCTCTAGTACACACTAAAGGGTGCTACACTTATGTACATGTAGCACCCTCTAGTGTGCTAGAATAGGTTTTGTTATTGTAGGTAAATTGTCAGGCTTGGCTGGCAGCCAAGCCTGTGTTGTTTTGTTAATCTGGGTCGGGTGAGTGACTCAGGGATGGCTGGATGACTCACAGGCAGCATTTCTGAGACCTCCCCCTACTTCTAGAAACTTACAGAAGATTCTAGAAGAATGGGAGGAGAGGAGGAGCTGCCTGGAGTATTCTGAGGGCCCTGACCTATACCCAGCAGATGGGTTGGCTGGGGGCAGGCCCCCTCAAATACTCAGCTCAGCTGGGTATAGGTAAGGGTGGAGTTTGGGTGGAAGCTGGAGATGGAGTGTTAGGCTATCGGTGGCCCTTGCAGGTGCCCCCTAGTCTTGGGGGGTGACCTCAGGCTTGGGTGTGGAATGTTCCCTCTTCATAACACACAGAAGAGTCCTGACCGGAGGCACGGGAGCATGTGGAAGAAAGCGAGAGGACACTGCCGGACAAATCTCCAGGGAAAACGACAGCCAGGTGGGCTGGTGAGTGTTACAGTCAAGAGGACTGAGAGGCATGCCTGAGAGAACTGGGCGCAAGCAGTCTGGGATGGATGCAGAGTTAGTCTGGGAGGATTGTGAAGTCTTAGCCAGGAGGACTAGTGAAAGGGGCAGCTGCATCCAGGTGGGCTTGCATTGCCTGAACAGGTAGTGTTGGGATCAGTAGCCACAGGAGGAGGACAGATGGGAACTAGGACTTTTTGCTACACTACCATAGACCCGTGGTCCCTGCCTGCAAAGGGCATTTGCTATTGGTCTGATTGCTCTTGTCAGACCATCCATACAGTGCCAGCTGGTCCTGCGATATGTAGCTCTACAAGCAAGGTTTGTGCTGGAGGTAGAAGGAAAGTGTATATACGAACTGTATATACCCTGTTTCCCCGAAAATAAGACCTAGCGTGATTGTCGGTGATGGCTGCAATATAAGCCCTACCCTCCAAATAAGCCCCTTTAAAGTCCTTGTAGTTCTTATTTTCAGGGTAGGGCTTATTTTCGGGGAAACAGGGTAGGGCTTATTTGGGGGGTAGGGCTTATATTGCAGCCATCACTGACAATCACGCTAGGTCTTATTTTCGGGGAAACAGGGTAGTTGTTTCCCTGAAGAGTTCTACTACCTTGATCAAGTGGGCATCCCATAATACCCTAATCCCTATCCAAGTTCAATTCCCCTAATAAAATACCAAAAAAAAACCAAAGCTGCAAAGACTGCTTCTTCTCTCCAGAGTGCTGTGGAAAATTCTGTGTGCCTTGCTGTACAGGGTGGGAGATACCTTCATTCACCAGTGGTTCCTGCGGGGGTAGCGCCACATACACTATATTAATTAGTTGTATTTGATGATAAACATAGGAATATTTTCCCTTGGACCACCCTAGTCTTCATGATTAAAGTATAACTAAAGGCAAAACTTCATTTTTAGATAGAGTGGAGAGGGATTAGAACTGTCAGTTTTTAATGCTGTCTGTGCCCGTTAACGACATTCCCCCTCTCAATTTGTCCTGTTTACTATTATCATTGAATATAAAAGTAAAATAAAATCCCACGTTTTGGATTGTCCTCAGAAAAGTAATAAAAGGGAAATCTTCCAATGAGGACACTAGTTCTGGTGACCTGGGGGTCCTCAAGGATTTATCTTCGTTTGCAGAGATTTCACTTCCTGTTTGCCTATGGGACAGAACATGAAGGGAAATCTCTGCAATGGAACACAGATGGTGAAAAAAAAACCCGACAGGGGTTATAACCCTCCCTTGCTCTATCCAAAATGAAAAAAAAAAAGTTTGACTATAGTTCTACTTTAAGCCCCTTTGGGCGAAACGCATTGAAGCAGCTGGATAATAGGCCTCAAGTCACTTTATGTTTATGCGTTACTGGAATTAAACTTTTTAACAACTGTGATGTCATTGTTCACCCTTTCTTTTCCTTCCTTCCTTCCTTTTCCTTTTAGTAAACCAGGTTCATTAGCTCAAAAATAGCTTATAGATATAGGCTCGGTTCACACTGGGACGACTTGTCAGGCGACCTAGTCGCCTGACAAGTCGCCTCCCGTTCTGTACAATGGAACCGTTCTAAGGGGAGTGACGCAAGTCGCTCCGACTTAGAAAAAGGTTCCTGTACTACTTTGGGGGCGACTTGCATAGACTTCTATACAGTAACCTGCAATTCGTGCCGCCTCTGGTGTGAACCGAGGCATATTGTGATATTTGGGGAATCTGGATCACTAGTTAGCTCTATTTGTTATAGTAAACAATCTTTATTTTCAAAGGTCAAATGTAAAAACAACTTTTCTTCAACAGTTCACAAACTTCAGGTACACAAAAACAATTAGTTTGCTCACCACCAGCCTCACACTAGGGTTCAAAATTCCCACCTGTTTCAGAGGTTCAGAAAAGTGGCCACAGTAGCTCAGGGAACATCTTAGTAGCCAGACCTCATAAATGTGTCCTCTTTCCACCCAACACTTCGTGGACACCTACTGACTGCTTCCTGCTCTTTTCAACCCTCTCTTGCAGGGGGGTTAATCCCGTCAGGACCACAGAACCCATAGTCAGGGTTGGAGGCTTTCCTGCCCAAAATCACTTCAAGCCTCCAAATTTGAGATCTCAAATCAAGACTTCTGCAATCCTAGGAAAACGGTAAATTAGTTTTAACTCTTTACCAGAACACCCGGAACCCCTTATCCTGCATGGATGAGAATCCCTGAGTACTCCACAGTGCTTCTTTTTGTCCCCCTTAAAGAGGCCACAGTCCAAATAACAGGGACTCCTATCTGCTTTGTAGGACCCATCCCTAGCATCCTATATATATACAGTATATATACATGTGTTGTGTGCATATATATACAGTATCTCACAAAGGTGAGTACACCACTCACATTTTTGTAAATATTTTATTCTATCTTTTCATGTGACAACACTGAAGAAATGACACTTTGTTACAATGTAAAGTAGTGAGTGTGCAGCTTGTACAGCAGTGTCAATTTGCTGTCCCCCCAAAATAACTCAACACACAGCCATTAATGTCTAAATTGCTGGGAACAAAAGTGAGTACACCGCTAAGTGAAAAAGTCCTAACTGGGCCCAAAGTGTCAATATTTTGTGTGGCCACCTTTATTTTCCAGCACTGCCTTAACCTTCTTGGGCATGGAGTTCACCAGAGCTTCACAGGTTGCCACAGGAGTCCTCTTCCACTCCTCCATGATGACATCACAGAGCTGGTGGATGTTAGAGACCTTGAGCTCCTCCACCTTCCGTTTGAAGATGCCCCGCAGATGTTCAATAGGGTTTAGGTCTGGAGACATGCTTGGCCAGTCCATCACCTTTACCCTCAACTTCTTTAGCAAGGCAGTGGTCATCTTGGAGGTGTGTTTGGAGTCGTTCAGTTCAGTATGTCACAGTACATGCTGACAATCATGGTTTCCTCAATGAACCTTAGCTCCCCAGTGCCGGCAGCACTCATGCAGCCCCAGACCATGACACTCCCAACAGCATGCTTGACAGTAGGCAAGACACACTTGTCTTTGTACTCCTCACCTGGTTGCAGCCACACATGCTTGACACCACATGAACCAAATAAGTTTATCTTGGTCTCATCAGACCACAGGACATGGTTCCAGTAAACCATGTCCTTAGTCTGTTTGTCTTCAGCAAACTATTTTCAGGCTTTCTTGTGCATCATCTTTAGAAGAGGCTTCCTTCTGGGATGACAGCCATGCAAACCAATTTGATGCAGTGTGCGGAGTATGGTCTGAGAACTGACAGGCTGACCTCCCACCCCTTCAACCTCTGCAGCAATGCTGGCAGCACTCATACGTCTATTTCCACAGATAACCTCTGGATATGGCGCTGAGCACGTGCACTCGCTGAGCACGAGGCCTGTTCTGAGTGGAACCTGTCCTGTTAAACTGCTGTATGGTCTTGGCCACCGTGCTGCAGCTCAGTTTCAGGGTCTTGGCAATCTTCTTATAGCCTAGGCCATCTTTATGTAGAAGAACAATTATTTTTTTCAGATTCTCAGAGAGTTCTTTGCCATGAGGTGGCATGTTGAACTTTCAGTGACCAGTATGAGAGAGTGAGATCGATAACACCAAATTTAACACACCTGCTCCCCATTCACACCTGAGACCTTGTAACTCGTTAGTCACTTGACACTGGGGAGGTAAAATGGCTAATTGGGCCCAATTAGGACTTTTTCACTTTGGGGTGTACTCACTTTTGTTGCCAGCGGTTTAGACATTAATAGCTGTGTGTGAGTTATTTTGAGGGGACAGCAAATTTACACTGTTATACAAGCTGTACACTCACTACTTTACATTGTAGCAAAGTGTCATTTCTTCAGTGTTGTCACATGAAAAGATAGAATAAAATATTTACAAAAATGTGAGGGGTGTACTCACTTTTGTGAGATAATATATATATATATATATATATATATATATATATATATATATAATGTGCTATTTGATATGTCACTAACATATATGCCAGGACTGATTTTTGTAGCTCCTCAGTATAACTGGAGGAGGTCCAGTTGGCCTGTCTCGTAGAAATACAATAATAACACAGACCCCTCTTCAATAAGAGACTAATTATTCTAGGGTTTAGATATAAAGCCGTTCCCTCTCTTTCCCCTAGACCTGAACCTCCACTGCACTGACGTCTGTTTATTTGTGTTGATATTCAGAGCATAACACTTCATATACTGCAGCAGTTATTTCTCAACGTCCCTGTGTGTATATGTTCTGCATTGCTCATAATGTTATCACTGTGCTGCTCCATGGGATTTTCCACCAGGAGCATCACTGAAACCATCTGTCTGAAAGTGGTTGGCCTGATACAAATGAGGTGTGCAGCTTCATCAAAGACCCAGCGCGGGAATCTCATCCTTCTTAATGGATGCACTTTGGACTGGATTTATTCCCAGCTGCGCTCCAGTGCTTAGTCTCATCTTGGCAAAATACCAACATACAGTATATATGTGTAAGGGCTCTGTCACCGATCAAGAGGTACTGAGGGGTACAGGGATGAGGTAGGCCAGACAATACATGAGGCCAATGATCTCCAAGGTCCCCAAAACTTCCCCATCCAGACACAAGTAGCATCTTCTGTTAGTAGACTTTGTTCTTCAAGAGACTGGCACACAGGCTTTGTCCACCTTGCACACTGCTCTCCAGCAGTTACAGGTTATCTAAGCCAAGCAATACCCCTTTTAGAGTTAGTGCACACAAAGGCTCACAATCCCTTACCACCAGCCACCACTAGTATTGACAGGATCGGTTCGGCCGTCTTCCTCTTTGTCAGCCAACATCTTCAATAAAAACAACTTGAGAGCCCAGCCACGTGATGCAATCTCACACGGATTTGTAGAAACTTACATTGAATATATAGTAGAGATGTGCACATTGAAATATTTAGTTTTGGAATTTCGTTTTCGTCCGAAAAATACATTTATTTCGTTACTCCCGAAATTCATTTTTCTTTATTTTGTTTTTCGTTAAAAACTTGCATTCGTCCGAAAAACCAAATTAAATAAGATCGAATCTGTCATTGAAGGCTTATGGTGTCTGTCAAATGTTCAAAGAAGATTCGACGGAGCAGCTAAACTATACAACGCCGCAATCGTACATTTCCGGTCAAATTTTCCGCCTACAAGCTAGCTGTAGTAGAATTCTAATGTTGTATGACTAGTAATAAATTAATAATTATTTATTAATTATTTTACTAGTCAACCAACATTAGAATTTTTCTATAGCCTATGGGCGGATGCATTTGACCGGAAATGTACGATTGCAGCGTCGTACAGTTTACTAGCTGCTCCGTCGAATCTTCTTAGAACTTTCGACAGACACCATAAGCCAAAGATTCGACGTTTGTATGTTTTTTCGTTGCTTTGTCGAATCTTCATCGTTCATTCATTGGTCTACTACTCTACCCCAACAGTCAGCTAACTTTAGTTTCTCAATCGCAAGTGCAATGGCGGGCGCGGCATCTGACGCTGTGTCAGTCTCAATTTTAAATAATATGGCATCAATGAATTTCGACATGGAGGACGTTCCACTTCCTGGACCCTCTATGGAGGCAGCAGCAGCAGCAAGATCCCCAACACCATCATCCAAAAATGGGCGCAGGAGGGGGACACAAGCTGCCACCAGCAGGAAGCGTAACCTTATGTGGACTCACATTGAGTCCCAGGTCCTTGTAAGGGAAACGCTTCCTTGCTGGATGCAGCTGTGTGGCCCCCACTCCAGGGAAACCACTCAGGAGTGGAAGCGGGAGAAGTGGGAGAAGATCTCCAGAAGGGTTGAGGAGACCTATCGCCATCGGCGTGACCCGACTGCCTGTTGCAAAAAAATTCTGCGGCATAAAACGGTAAGTAACGTGTCTGATTATTTTTTTTTTTACATTTTAACCACTTCAGCCCTGGAGGATTTGGCTGCCAAATGACCGTGCCACTTTTTGCGATTCGGCACTGTGTCGTTTAACTGACAATTGCGCGGTCATGAGACATGGCTCCTAAACAAAATTGACCTCCTTTTTTTACCACAAATAGAGCTTTCTTTTGGTGATATTTGATCACCTCTGCGGTTTTTATTTTTTGCGCTATGAACAAAAAAAGCGACAATTTTGAAAAAAAAGCAATTATTTTTTTACTTTTTGCTATATAAGTATCCCCCAAAAATATATAAAAAACAAATTTTTTCCTCAGTTTAGGCTGATACGTATTCTTCTACATATTTTTGGTAGCAAAAATTGTAATAAGCGTATATTGATTGGTTTGCGCAAAAGTTATAGCATCTACAAAATAGGGATAGTTTTATGGCATTTTTATGAATAATTTTTTTTACCAGTAATGGCGGCGATCAGCGATTTTTATTGTGACTGCGACATTATGGCGGACACATCTGACACTTTTGATGCCATTTTGGGACCATTGTCATTAATACAATGATCAAAGCTCAAAAAATTCACTGATTTTACTGTGTAAAAAAATTACACTGGCAGGGAAGGGGTTCGCTGTTCGGTGAACTGGCGAACAGTTGATGTTCGAGTCGAACATGAGTTCAGCTCGAACTCGAAGCTCATCCCTACTACCCAAATGAAATGTATGCTCTTCTCCCGCCACATATAGAGCTTTTATTGGTGGCATTAGATCACCGCTGGGTTTTACATTTTTTGTTATTGAAAAATAAAAAGAGTTAAATATATATTAAAAAAAAAAGTGGATGGGGGGGATCCACATCCGCAAGTGGGTTAATGCTTTGCAAAAGAAACAAGAAAGGAAATTTTACACCATACACAGTTCACACAAGCGCGTAATAATTAGAAAGGTGGACTGGACATCTATATTTACTCGGCAGTCGGCACAATCCCAATACTGTCTTTTATATTTTGTTGTGCAAAAAAAAAGCATATACGTTTTTCTTAAAATAAATTTGGTTAGTAAATAAATGTGCAAATCTTGTGCTACATGAAAAAATGCGCCTAATCCAAAAGTTCCATTTACATTGTTTCATTCTACGCAGGGCGGTCTTTAAGGCAGGGCAAAACGGGCAGCTGCCCTGGGCCCTGTCATTGTTGTGGGGCCTAAAGCAGCTTTATCATGCTTTCCAACTATCCCAGTTTAAATTCCCTTGTTCCTTGAAGTTTTAGTCCTGTGCTGTGTCCTGATATCTCAGTGTGAAGTGTTGCTACTAATGCTGCCCAGCTCAGCCCTATTGTTGTGTACAGATGACTCACCTGCAGACCCTGTGTTTACATATAAATAACTGACATTCATATGTAAATAGCGGCGGCATTCATAAGTAAATAGCTACAGCCAGCGGCATTGATATGTAAATAAAGGCAGCATTCATATGTATATCATGCCTCCCTGCAGTGAGGAGAGGATTTGCTGTAACCTCTAGCAACCAATCAGTGAGCAGTATTACTGTACAGTAATCTCTAGCAACCAATTAACAAACAGAAATCATTTGCTGTAACCTCTAGCAACTAATCAGTGAGCCTTAATGCGTGCTGTAACCTCTAGCAACCAGTCAGTAAGCAGTAATGATATGCTGTAACCGCTGGCAACCAATCGCAATTGCTGCCTGATCTGATACAGTAAACTGATTTTAAGTCTAGCTGCTATTTATTGTATGTCTCAGAGCAGGTGGAGAGCGAAATTGCATGGGGGGGGGCCCAATAAAGTTTTTGCCCAGGGTCCAATCAATATTAAAGACGGCCCTGATTCTACGGGTTCATTCTACATGTGTTTCATGTGTTGATGTCATTTTCAGATTACAATTTTAGTTTAATTGTGGAACCCGTTCCTCTTCTCTTTTTGTTTTGCAGTTCCATAGCGCATAAGTGCAGGCAGTTGGGGCGCAGAGGGAAGCAGGTGCCTCTCCTCTGCCTAGCAGGTGTAGGGGAGGATGAGATCACCCAGCTCCTGGCTCATCAAGGTTGGTGTCAGCATTGCATTGTGCAATGTGTGCAGGACATTTTTTTTGTCAAGCATCCGACGCAACATTTACCATGATGTGTTTGATTTTATTTAAAGATCGTATCCAGGCCCAGCGCCGCCAGAGGCAGAGGGCAGAGGAGCAGGAGTCCTCCACGTCAGCAACGTGCAGTAAGTACTGTAGTAGTGACACTAATACAGTGGGTCCTTTTCCATTTGTCCAGCCTTCCATTGTCGATTCCAGTGTCATTGCTTCTCGCTCAAGCAGTGACAGGTAGAGCCTCTGCGACGCTCTGTCAGGTAACGCAAGCACATGCGTAACTTACGTAATCTGACAGAACGTCGCCACTCTGAACTGAGGCGCCTGATCAGTGGCAGTGCACCTAGCACTCGCCGCTGGAACCAGGACAGGTAAGTGCCTCGTATTTTTATTTTTTTACTGATTTTTTTCTAAATAGTGAATGCATGTCCCTGCCTTGTAGATAAACATTAGTGACCTGCCCTGTATTGCCATGCTAATGGTTAATTCATTTTATCTATATACACTACAGTATATTTATTTATAGTAATTTGAAGCTTGAACATTGTAACGTTCATCATTTCTCCTTTAACCACTTCAGCGCCGGAATGATTTCCCCCCTTCCTGACCGGAGCACTTTTTGCGATTCGGCACTGCATCGCTTTAACTGACAATTGCGCGGACGTGCGACGTAGCTCCAAAACAAAATTGACGTCCCTTTTTTCCCACAAATAGAGCTTTCTTTTGGTGGTATTTGATCATCTCTGCGATTTTTATTTTTTGCGCTATAAACAAAATAAGAGCGACAATTTTGAAAAAAAAACGCATTATTTTTAACATTTTGCTATAATAAATATCCCAAAAAAATATATAAAAAAACATTTTTTTTCCTCAGTTTAGGCCGATACGTATTCTTCTACATATTTTTGATAAAAAAAAAATCGCGGCGCGAGGGACTCCAAGATGGCCGCGTAAGCCGGGAGCTCCTCACTACCCCAGCCAGCCAGCCGCCCTAGCGCCGTTTCGGAAGCCGCAACCAGCCCGAGCACAGCAGAATCGGCTTGGGGAACACAGCGGTTCCCCACCCATGCCATCCACGGCAGCCAAGAAGGACCTGGGACCCCGTTTTGAGGCTGTGAAGCTACAGGCCGAATCCAAGATGGCGGCCGCGCCTCAGACACAGGCAGCGCCTCAGACACAGGCAGCTTCAGGGGGAATACAAGAACCCAGGCAAGTGCTCGCTCCTGCTACTCTCCCATACCCTTACTCGGCAAGCTCCTACCCTCATCCCACCACAGCCCCCTCAGGCCACAACGCTTTCCTGAATGAGAGCCCCCTGGCAGCCCCCTTGTTATCTCCTATGGGACATTCTCCTCTTCCTCAGCACAGTACTGACTTTATGGGAAGCACAGGCACAGACATGCCCCAGAATGCGGGGGATCTTTTCCTCAAACTATCTGACTTACTGGAAAGGGGCCTAGCTAATACAGCTCACAAAATAACAAATGACATTCGATCTGACTTCCAGAATCTGGGCACCAGAATTGAAGCGATTGAACAAAAACTGGATTACACAGTCTCCAGAACCAATCAGAACTCTGATCACATACAGGTCATGCAGGATCAGTTAGATGCTGCCTTAAGTAGGATTGACGATTTGGAAAACAGATCAAGAAGGGAGAACTTCAGGGTCAGAGGCATCCCAGAAGCGTGCACGGATGTCCCCTCAGCAGTACAAGAATTAATTAAATCCCTTATCCCTGATATCTCTAAACATAACCTGGAATTAGACAGAGCCCACAGATCTCTGGGTCCCCCCAGGAAAGACTGGTCTCCCAGGGATATTGTGGTGAAGCCGCACCACTACGGAGTGAAAGAGAGCATCATGAAGCTCTCCCGCCAGCAACCACACATATCATTCCAAGGCCATGATATTCAAATATTTGCTGACATATCGCCTATGACGATTCAAAAACGTAGAGCCCTTAAACCTCTACTTCTAATCCTGACACAAAAAGAAATAAAGTACTGGTGGGCCTTCCCCTTTGCTCTAAAATTCACCTACAAAGGCAAGACACACTCCTTCACCACTCTATCTGAAGGAGAGCAGATTCTCCTGTCACTGAAGCTTATATCCCAGGATTTAGAGATGGACACATCAAACACGCAATCCGGATCTTATAAGAGACAGACTCCAACCAGCCCAGTCTCCCCCTTGTGGAAAACCACGAAGAGTAGACGAGTAAGGGAACCAATGCCCTCCTGAATAACCTGTACACGTCCGGACAGTACCCGGACACATCACTCAGGACACCTTCCAAGGCGTCAACCACCCTAACAGACCATCTTGATTTACTAAGGATCAGGATGCACGATCCCTGAACCCATCAGGGACACTGTTTTCCCTCTTCCAGATAGACTTCTCCAGTTCTCGACACTACTGTCCGGCTAGGTCACCCCACACCTAGAAAAGGATTCGCTTTGTCATGCGACCTTTCCCAATGGGGCATTTGTCCCTTCTCAAGAGACTCACTAACACTTGGCTCCCACCCCTTCCCACGGAGGGCGCCTAGATCTTCTACAATCAACTTGGCAACATACATCGAAGAACAAGTTGTCGGGACTTCCCACCTGCGGGTCCGCTTTACCACCGGCTGGTGATGTGGGGGACCAGGGGACGGACATAATGACTCACGGGCCTAAGGGGAAAGGACAGCTCCTAATAGGGTTTTTTTTACAGCCCCTACAACTACCCCCCTGTTTGAACTCGTCCCTTTCCCCCGTTTCCCCTCATCTCCTTTTCCCTCCACCCTCCCATCCCCCTTACCCTTCACACATCCCCCCTGGGCGTTTTTGGCCCATAGCAGGACCTTTTTTTTTTCTTTTTTTTTGCTGTTATGGTTTTTTTTTATTAGGCCGGCTGGCTTCGATACACTCGTTTTGAAATGCTACAATGTTGATATGGTTGTCCTCACTAGGTGTTGTTAATTTCATTCTTTAGGACTACCAAATGGGTAGGCTCTGGCTGGGGTAGCAGTCATGCGCCTCCACCCATCTCACGACAATGGAACCTCCATGGTCGGGAGATGGATTGTTAGCCCCTTCGGAGGGCTACTATTGTTTAAGGTTGGGCGACATGGAGGGGATCTTTACACCCCCTCGATGCCGCAGGTTCCTCTTGGGACTATTCTTACGAGAACACTTGCATTTACTTTTTTCCTTTTTCTCTTTCTTTTCTATCCTTTTCTCTAACCCTGTTTTTTGTTTGTGCCAGTCCACAGGTTTCTTGATGGCCATCTCTCCTCCAGGCTCCAGATCCTATCTCGCGATCCGAATGACCATGCTCCACCACACCCCAGAGGAGGTAAGAATTACCGTTTCACAATCGTTCCCCCCAATTAGCCGACATGTCTAGTGACAATGTGGTTCATCCGTCCTTTAAATTAGCCTCCCATAATGCCCAGGGACTTAATTCAGCGGTAAAGAGGCGTAAATTACTCCAATCTTACCACGCACAAAAATTGGCGGTAGTCATGATCCAGGAAACACATTTCCCCTCCAATTACAACCCAACATTTCTACATGCTCAGTATCCCACATTCTTCCTAGCAAATGCAGAGGATAAGACCAGAGGGGTTGCGGTAATTTTTGCAAAACAGTGTAAATTTAAGGCCGATTTAGTGCACAGAGATCCTGAAGGCAGATTCTTGTTGGTTAAGGGTAAAATAGATGAAAGCCTCTATTCTTTCATCTCGTATTACTGCCCCAATAAGGGCCAAACTAAATTCTTCCAAGCAATGATTCAAACTCTAAGCCCACTATTGGAAGGAACGGTAATTTTCGGAGGTGACTCCAACGTGGCCTTTGACCCAGGTCTAGACAAATCCAAACCATTAAAAGCACAATCAATCCGCCCCACAAAAACAAGCTCCAAAATAGCGAAAATAATATTTCGACAAGGCCTAGCCGATATCTGGAGAGAACTCAATCCCACTAAGAGGGATTATACACATTTTTCAAACCCTCACAAAACATACTCCAGGATCGACCACATACTCCTGTCGGTAGTACATATACCCTATGTGATTAAGGCCTATATAAAGGACACTGCCCTCTCAGATCACGCCATGGTGATCGTATCACTAAGGGGCGGCTCTCACAAACCGCCCAATACACATTGGAGAATCAACGACACTATTCTTAATGATCATATTTCAGTTATAGAGCTTGAAAAGGACATAAAAGATTATTTTTTGCGGAACAATGTGGAGGGAATATCAGCCGAGACTCTATGGGCCGCTCATAAAGCGACCATAAGGGGAAAGCTCATTCAAATAGCTTCCAGAAAAAAGAAAGAGCAGAAGGCGGAGATAGAGAAACTAGAGAGGGAATTCATGGCCCTATGCAAGCAACATAAACGGGATCCATTTTCGATCAAAATAGCCCAACTAGATGCAGCCAGAACAGCATTAAATATGGCCTACACGGTGAGGGCAGAGACACACTTGAAATGGAATAGCGCAAAATTCTATATTCAGCGAGACAAGATGAGTACCCTTCTAGCAAGAAAGCTATCTCCCAAAATCACTAACTTCTCCATCCCTAATATTAGACTTCAGGATGGCACCTCAACCCTTAACCCCCCAAAAATCCTGCAAGCCTTTCATTCCTTCTACTCTAAATTGTATCAGCACAATGACACAATGTCCGAATCCTCCTTAAAAGCTTTCCTAGATAGCATTAACATTCCAACCCTGAGTAAAAAACATAAGGATATCATGGAAGCCCCCTTCACCATAGAAGAAACATTAGAGGTAATTAAAAACTTAAAAGGGAGCTCAGCTCCTGGCCCCGATGGTTTCTCCAATCAATACTATAAAACATTCAGGAAAACTTTGGCACCCTTTATTACAAAATTCTTCAATTCCAAAAGAGAAGGGTCACCCCTTGAGTGACAACTAAATTTAGCTTTTATCTCGGTCATCCCCAAGCCCGACAAGGATCCATCTCTAGTCGAGAATTACAGACCGATCTCGTTGACTAACAACGACCTGAAAATACTCACTAGAATCAACTCCTTCATCACCCACTATATTCATAAAGATCAAGTAGGCTTTATGCCGGGAAGACAAGGACCGGACCAGGTCAGAAGGGCGGTTGATATAGTATCTTTATTACAATCTGGTTGGGATGGAGGCCCAAGGCAGGAAGGTTTATTGCTGTCTTTGGACCTCCAAAAAGCCTTCGATTCTTTATCTTGGTCCTTCCTATTTTCAGTCCTGGGGAGATGGGGATTTGGGGACAACTTTATAAACACCCTGAAAGCACTGTATTCCACTCCGAGCGCCAAGTTAAAAATGCACGGCTTCTACTCGGATCCTATTCAAATAACCAGGGGAACCAGACAGGGGTGTCCCCTTTCTCCTGTGATCTTTGCCTTAGCCATAGAGATCCTGGCAATTGCAATCAGGTCTAACCAAAACATCAAGGGGGTTAGGTGCGGAGCGCATTCCCACAAATGCGCCCTATTTGCGGATGATATCCTTTTATTTGTCACTTCCCCTACTACCTCTTTACCCAACATTTGTAATCTCTTGAGGGCATTTGGATCCTTGTCGGGCTTAAAGGTCAATATGGATAAGTCACAGGCATTAAATATTTCTCTTCCAGACGCAGATGTGAATAGGCTCAAGCCTGCTTTCAAATTTAAATGGAGCGATTCCTCGATCAGTTATCTAGGGATAAACCTCACCCCCAAGTTTGAGCAACTTTTCCAGGCTAATTTCCCTCCCATGTTCCGCACATTAGAATCTGACATCCAAACATGGTCCAACTTCAATATTTCATGGCTGGGCAGAATTAATTCTATCAAAATGACACTTCTACCCAAGCTCCTTTACTTGTTTAGGTCTCTCCCGATAGATATTAAAAAACACCATCTTAAACCCCTACAAGGGAAGATAATAAAATTCGTTTGGGGTAAAAAAGGATATAGAATAGCCCGTAATGTGCTTTGTAGCCCTAAAACTAAAGGGGGTCTGGGGCTCCCAGACCTGTTCAATTATTTCCAAGCGGCAAGGTTGGCCCAACTATCTATGGTATATTTCAAAGTTGAGAAACCCGATTGGATAGAAATAGAGAGACAAGCTGCTCCGACGTATACCCTGGACTACTTGCTCTGGTGCCCCATGAAATTAAGGCCTACCATTTTAGCTCCAACATTGTCTCAATCCTTTAAATCATGGGACTCATTGAAATGCTCTCCAGCTTTGACCTCACTTTCACGCCCCCTAGAGCACATCTTTCACAACCCCCGCTTTGTTCCGGGTCTGGACATCAAGTCCTTCAAATGGTGGTTAGACAAGGGGATGTACCGTATAGGTCACTTTCTCTCCCCTTCTGGCCCAATTACGCTAAAGCAATGCCTAACTAAACTCAAACTCCCAGGTACAGAGAGGTTTAGATTTGCTCAGATTTCCCATTTTCTTGCCTCCCTAACGAAGGGACAGGAACTCCCTCTGGAATTTACATCTTATGAGCGTTGGTGCGGGCAAGCACTTGACACAAGGGGGGGAATATCTCTCATTTATGCATCCCTTGTGGAACCCACCGCAAAATTCTCATACATGGACTCGTGGGAAAAGGATCTGCGGGAGTCCTGGAGCCTGGAGGAATGGCATCAGAGAGGATCCACAGCCTTTAAAGGTATTCTAAATGTAGCATTGATAGAAGCTAATATAAAAGTGCTTATGCGATGGTACTTTGTACCCACCAGACTTGCAACTATGTTCTCTTCTGCCTCCCCGTTATGCTTTAGAGGGTGTCAGGCCCAGGGCTCTATGATCCATATCTGGTGGGAGTGTCCGAAAATAAGAGGTTTCTGGAACAAAATATTTTCTTTGATCCGAAAAGTAACGGATCTTCCCATCACTAAATCAGCCCAAGTGGCCTTACTCAATGAACCATCCCCTAAAACAACAAAACACTCGCAAAAATTAATTTCTTTTATGCTACTAGGAGCTAAGACTACTTTAGCCAAAGCCTGGAAGCAACCCACAGTGTCTTTCCAGGCTGCCAAAAGAAAGATTTCGTGGATCATGTCCCTTGAAAAAATAGTCAGCTCTATGACGGACACCTCTAAGTCATTTGAGGCGACATGGGAGCCCTGGGCTAGTCACCTAGGCATTTCCCTTATCCCAGGTATTCAAATGTCTCAGCCAAGCTGAGTCTTTCATTTCATTTCATTTAGAAAAAAAAAAAAAAACAAAAAAAAAAAAAACACCTTGGACTGGACACAATCGTATCTTCTATGACAGCGAACCTTTTTTTTTTTTTTCTTCTTCTCCTTCTTCTTTTCTCCTTCTCTTCTCTCTCACCATATCTTTTAGTTATGTACAACGAAATGATTCCAAGTTAGCAGTGTAACAGTTATGTTTTTATTTCTGTTTATATAATGGCAGAATCTCTCTTGTCTCCATCGGATTGACTTTAACGAGTTCTAGCTATAGACTCAGAACGGATTACTGCTTGTTGAAGGTTATCCGATGGAGGGGTCTTCTGGCCTCATTGGGGGTCTTTTCTCCCCACCTCCGGGGCGGTGGCAGGTCCCCGGGAGTGGGGACAGTAGGTTTTCTGGGTTAACCTCATTGCTTTCCCTGTGGTGGGTGGAATCCTAACACAGTGTGTTCCCGTTAGGGGTGTTGGGACTGTCTACCCATACAGGGGACATCAACTTTAGTTTTACCCACTGTACCAATGGCTACTGTAATTGGTCTTGAACCTTTGTTTACTTGCGTTATACATGCATAATATATGTCCCATACTTACAAGGGATTCTTCCAACATTCCTATGTATCTGATGTTCATCATTGTACTGCACTGCTCTTTAATAAAGCTTTCAAACTTAAAAAAAAAAAAAAAAATCGCAATAAGCGTTTATTGATTTGTTTGCGCAAAAGTTATAGCGTTTACAAAATAGGGGATATTTTTATGGCATTTTTATTAATATTTTTTTTTTACTAGTAATGGCGGCGATCAGCGATTTTTATTGTGACTGCGACGTTATGGCGGACATGTCGGACATTTTTGACACATTTTTGGGACCATTGTCATTTATACTGCAATCAGTGCTATATAAATGCATTGATTCCTGTATAAATGACACTGGCAGTGAAGGGGTTAACCACTAGGGGGCTAGGGAGGGGTTAAATCAGTACTGGGAATGATCACTAACTGTAGGGGGGATGGGCTGTGTGTGTGACATCACTGATCTCTGCTCCGATGACAGGGAGCAGAGAACAGTGACACTGTCACTAGGCAGAACGGGGAGATGCTGTTTACATCAGCATCTCCCCGTTCGCCCTCTCCGTGGGGCGATCGTGGGTATCCCCGCGACGATCCAGTCCGCGGGACCCACGACCCGATTCACGGAGCTCGCGGTAGGCACGCGCCGTCGCGCGCACGGCGGCAAATTCAAAGTAACGTACGGGTGCGTTACTTTGCGCAGCCGTGCCATTCTGCCGACGTAAATGTACAGGAGCCAGTCGGGAACCGGTTAAATAGGTGTCATCCAGTCAGAGGGGGAGGCTCAGGAGGAGGAGGCTGAGGCAGCAACGCCCACATGTAAGTTAGTATAATCTTTTTTTTTTTAAATTGTTTATTTATTAAGTATATTCAAGTATACATAAACAGAGTATTCATTCTCTTAGAAAAGACATTGATAGCAGCATATTTTCAATGAGGTAAAACATTTTTTGGTAGCTTATTACATATCAAGAAGAAATAACACTAGGTGTCAAATGATTTTCAGACAATACATACACATCATGGTAGAAATAAGAGGGTCAGTTAGTGAAATAAAGCAATGGCATGGTTTGTGGCCCCGCTTCAGTCAATCAATATAGGAAACTGTCTTTATATCTCATTGACTCTGGACTACCTGGGGGTTCTCTATGTTGTATTCAGAGGAATCCCAGTGTCCCCATATAGCCTCGAATCTGGGAAGGGAGTCATCAATTATGGCTGTGATACGTTCCATCCTGCGGATGTCTGTAATTACTGACAGAAATTGTGCAAAAGTAGGGGGAGTGTTAGCTAACCAACATTGGGGTATAACCCGTTTGGCCGCTAATAAGATGAAAGCCATCAGTTTCCTAAGTGTTTTTGGCATCTTAGGGAGGGGCAAGCCCAACAAGAGATGTATAGGTTGATAGGGTATAGGGAATTTTAGAATTTTCCCCAACAGGGCATGGATCTGTGACCAGTATGGCATTATCAAGGGACATTCCCAAAATATATGGAAGTGGGTGCCCAGGGATGAGCCACATCTCCAGCATTGACCGGATGTAGTCAGTTTCTGTCTTAAAAGAAACTCCGGGGTTCTATACCAGAACATCAGTATTTTATAGGATGTTTCTTTCTGAGTCACACATCTGGATGTCTTAGATGCATTTTCCCAGATATTCTTCCATTCACTTATTTGAATAGGTCTGTTTAAAATATGGACCATTTGCGCATATATGTGTGAGTCTGTTCTGTGATAGGAGAGGCAGCATGCAGAATTTTGTAAATGGTGGATATTAGATGAGATTCATGAGGGCCTCTGGAGCACACCACTTCAAATTCAGTAGGGATAGTTAGGGTCAGTTGTGGTATTTTGGTGGAGAGAAAATGTTGGATTTGTAGAAAGGAGTAAAAGAGGTTTTTTGGGATTTTATATTTATATTGTAGGTCAGTAAAAGTGAGGAGTTTGCGGGTAACTGGGTTAACCAGGTGGCGTAGTTGGAAAATACCGGCTTTCGTCCATGGCAGCATGGCATCATAAGAGAGACTATCGGGGATTTCCGGATTAAAGGTAATATTTGTTAAAGGAGAGCATGGGGATGAAAGTTTATATTTACCGGAACAGCTTTTCCATATTGAGAGGGTAAATAGCATCGGATTTAAGCTGATTTTACGTAACTGAGAGATAAATTTATCCGAAGATGGCCATAACATATAGCATGGATGTGCGGGAACCGTGATGCCCATTTCTATCTCAGACCATCTGTTAGGGGCGTATCTGGATGTCCAAGAGGTTATTGTTCTTAGATGGGAGGCATAATAATATTTGATTATGTCGGGTGCCCCCAAACCTCCACTGGCTCGGGATGCGAAGAGCACCGAGCCAGCTATCCTATGAGATTTATGATTCCAAATAAAATTTAGGAAATTTCGTTGGAGTAACTTTAATTGGGACATTGGAACCTTGACTGGGAGGGTCTCAAAGAGATAAAGGAGTTTAGGGAGCACCGACATTTTGAGGACATTTATCCTTCCAAGTAGGGATAAGGGGAGGTTCGTCCATGACTTTAATAATTTGTTGATTTCTATAAACATAGGAGGAAAATTGGCCTGAAAAAGAGTGGAGTAGGAGGAGGTCAGATAAACCCCAAGATATTTCAAGGAGTGGGTGCACCAACGATATTTGAAATTTCCCTGTAAAGTTGAGAGCATATCTGTGGAAAGGTTAATAGGGAGGGCTTCAGTTTTGGTCGGGTTTATTTTAAAACCTGAAATGCTGCCAAATTGATGTAGAATTGCATGAAGAGAGGGGAGTGATATATGGGGATGGGTCAATGTTAATAGAATGTCGTCAGCAAATAGGGACAGCTTGTATTCCTGATGTCTCAGCGCCACTCCCCCTATGTCAGGGTGGGAACGAATAGCTTCGGCCAGAGGTTCCAGGCTTAAAATGAAAAGTAAGGGTGATAGAGGGCATCCCTGACGAGTACCATTACTTAGGGAGAATAGCGGAGAGACATGGGAAGACAACTGTACCTGGGATGTGGGCGTGGAATAAAGCGCTCTTAGAGCGTGTATAAAGGGACCTGAAATTCCATATCTAGTCAAAATGGCGAACATAAAAGACCAGTTTAGGCGATCAAACGCCTTCTGAGCATCTAAACTGAGGACTATCGCAGGTTTCTTAGTTTTAGTCAGTAGATCAATAAGATCGATAGTTCTTCTAGTGTTGTCTCCTGCGTGTCTAGTGGGAACAAAACCGACCTGGTCCCTATGTATGAGTGAGGGAAGAAGTAAGGACAGTCTGTTAGCTAAAATTTTTGTGAAAATCTTATAGTCAGAGTTCAGGAGGGCAATGGGGCGATAGTTGTCTGGTAGTGATAAGTCCTTATCCGGTTTCGGAATAACTGTAATAAAGGCATGAAGGAATTGGGAGTGTGGAACTTTCCCTGACATCAGAGAGGTAAATAAACTTGTCATATGGGGTATTAAAACTGGTAGGAAGCTTTTAAAATATGAATAAGGAAGTCCGTCGGGCCCTGGGGACTTGTGGGTCGGAAGCTGTTTAATAACCGCTGTAATTTCTTCAGCAGAGATGGGAGCATTGAGCCCTGAGCGTTTCTCAGGAGAGAGTGTAGGAAGATTTAGAGTTTTGATAAAGTCATCAAACTTTTCTTGAGTAAATGTAAAATTTTGGTCTGTTGCTAGGCAGTTATAGAGTTTTTGGTAATAATCACCAAAGACTTTGGACATGTGTTGGGGGCAATATGTAGGTTCACCGTTGGGTTGTAGTAGTAAATCAGGGATTGAGGCTGCAGGTCTAGGTTTTAATTTGTTGACTAGCATTCTATGGGGTCTATTAGCGAATACGTAAAACTTTTGTTTGGACCATAGCAAGGATTTAGCAAGTGTATTCAGATCAAGAGATTTAATGCGGTTACGTAACGATACCACTGATCTAAGGCGTTTCACCGTAGGGGAGCTGACAAGGGATTCCTCTGCTTTGGATAAATCATGTAAGAGCGATGATCTTTGGAGAGCTCGGTCTTTTTTAAGACGAGAGCTTGAGGAGATGCACTCTCCCCTGAAAAAGGCCTTATGAGCCTCCCATAGGGTGGACGCCTCAGAAACCGAACCCTCGTTAAGCTCAAAAAATTCTGTCAGTTTTTTCTGGAGATGGATATGAATATCAGGTATTTTAAGAAGGGTCTCGTTAAGACGCCAGTGGCACGACCTAGATGTAGGTTTGGTTAGGAGGAGATCAAGGGTTATGGGGGCATGATCCGACCATGTGATTGTATTTATTTCCGAATGGACTACATATGACAGTAAGGGTGCTGAGACAAAGAAGTGATCTAGTCTTGTATATAGCTTGTGTGGGGGCGAATAGAATGTAAATTGTTTGGCTGTAGGATGTTTTATCCTCCAAGTATCAAAGAGGTTGTGAGCTCTGATAAGTTTTCTAAAGGATGTAGCCATCTTTTGAACCTGGGGAGGTGGGGTGTGTGTAAAAAGGGCAAGTCTATCTTTAGTCGGAGACATGCATAAATTGAAATCCCCCCCAATGACCATGAATGGTTGAGAGAAGGGTTGCAATTTTTCAAAAAACATTTCAAGAAAACCAATCTGTCCTGTGTTAGGTGCATACACATTGGCAAGGGTAAATGAAACATTTTCATGATCACAGCTCAGGAGAACAAAACGGCCTTGAGGGTCTAAGTATGTCGACCTGACACGGATATTAGAGTTACGCTTCAATAATATGGCCACTCCAGCCCTTCCAGAAGGGTCTGATGCTATATAAGCGGTAGGAAAATGTTTGGAGGCAAATTTAAAAGATCCCTCCGCTTTAAAATGTGTCTCCTGAACCATGATCACTTCTGCTCTGGATGCCTTAAACTCCTTCAACGCCAACCAACGTTTGCGGATGGAACCTAGACCTTTGACATTACATGACAGTATACTTACAGCCATAGCTCAGGTATATGAGTAAAGCAAATATTAAATTTAGAGGATAGGGAAGGAACGTGTACCATGATGTATAGAACATAATAATAGATGTATCATAGGAAATCATATGACAGTATTGTATAATTTTTAAAACATAACTGTATTTTGAACGTGGGTTTGAAAAAAAACCCCATATGTATGAGAAAATCAATCGAAACAAGGGGTTGGGAAGTAGAAAACAAAAACAAAAAGAGCAATAAAAATAATGGTAAAAAAAAAGGAGATCCAGGTTAGGACCAAAAAGGGTCTCTAGTGAAAAAAAAAGAAAAAAAAACATATACCAATTAGGTATTAGGCCTGAGGCGTGTAGAAGCCTCAGGAAATCACGGTCTCGAGTCAAGACCATGTTAACAGGGGGTGTGTCAGCCTACAAAATTAGACTTATGGGCCTCCGCCCGATCCGAACATTAAAAAAAAAAGAAAAAGAAAAAACATGGAACCCCCAACATGGAGGTTACGTGCTGGGTTGTAACAAACAAGTAAGCAAATAAACATGTAAGGCACTTTCGGATATGGAAGTTCGACTCTGAGCACAGAGTCTCAGAACACATAGGTCAAAACAAAAAAAAAAAAAAAAAAAAAGATATGACCTATGTGTAAAGAGGAATCAAAAGGGGTATGTCACATGGCGTTTTCAAGTGGGTCCTTTAAATGGAGCCGCTCTTTGAGGTGTGACTGGTGTCTTCTTTGACTTCTGGCGTACCGGGGTCCATATTTTCCCAGGCGTGGACATCTGCCGGGAAGGCGGGATTTGTATCTGCAGGTCTTCATCTGGTATAGGAGGGAGACCTAGGTTTTTGATAAAAGTTTCGCATTCTTGTAGGTCTCGCATGGAGTGTTGTGAACCTTCTTTCATGACTGACAATCGGAACGGGAAACCCCAACGATAGGGGACTTGGTATTGTTGCAGATGGGAGGTAACTGGGCGTAGAGCGCGGCGTTTAGCCAAAGTGATGGGCGATAGATCATTGAAAATTTGTAGTTTTGCGCCTTTGAATTCGACCCTCGATCTGTTTCGGGTAGCAATGGTCAAGGCCTCCTTGCTCTCATAAAAGTGGAAACGAGCGATTATGTCCCTGGGATTAGCACCCTGAGGAGGTTTAGGAGCCAGTGATCTGTGTGCTCTATCCAGGCGCCATTCTATGTCAGGGATATGAGGTACCAACTTGACAAACAGAGCAAGGAGATATGATCGAATTTCTTTATCTGGAATGGATTCCGGGACTCCACGGAAGCGTAAGTTCGGACGGCATTCTCGATTTTCGAGGTCTTCTTGCTGTGTTTGTAGTAGCGAGACTGCATTTTTCAGGCCTGCGTTTTCCTCTTCTAGGACATGGACATATTGAACCATGTCGTCGAATTTGGTTTCCAGATGATCCGTACGTTCACCGAGTTGATCTATTTCACCCCTAAGCTCATGGGCTAACTTATTTACTTCTTTGGTGATATTATGGGTGATGCTGTGAAGCAGAGCCTGTAACTTGGTATCTAAAACGTCCACTGTTACGGGTAGTAATGTTGCGGGGGAGACAGGAGGCTGTGGTCGTTGTGAAGAGTCTTCCATGAAGAGAGAGGAATCAACCAATGGGAAATTGTCCGTTTGGTTCATAGCTGTCTCCGGGGTATTTGAGGCCGGGGAGTGGGGCCTCCGTAGGTATTTCTCCATTGGGTGGGTTCGCCGAAGTGTCGCCTGCGAGACTTGTTTTGAGTATACGGTGCGTTGGTCTCCAATTTTACCCATGCAC
This sequence comes from Lithobates septentrionalis, assembly GCA_037952835.1. Lineage (NCBI taxonomy): Eukaryota > Metazoa > Chordata > Amphibia > Anura > Ranidae > Lithobates > Lithobates septentrionalis. Next base: position 565,437 of record JBBDGP010000412.1, read on the forward strand.
TAATTGAGAAGTAACTATGGGGTTCCTTGAAAGGTTAGTGCGTCTCCCGGGTCTTGAAAATAATAGCGTTGCGGAGCGGGAGGTTCGGATCTGTAGGCGGAGGTCAAGGCTTAAAATTCAGACGTCTTCCATTTTTGCAAGCTGCGTGTGCGTTTTACATGGAACAGTTGTAAGGGTGATTTGTTAGGTAGCTGTTACAGGGCATAATGTTCCCAGTAGTGAGTATTGATAAGGGTGTATAATAGAGATTAATTATGATGAGTGGGTACAGCTTAGAAGGACAGAAGCAGCTGGGTGTATTTTGGAGTCCCAAGATGGCCGCCGGCCTCCGTGTGTAGGCCAAAGCCGTGGTCTTTCCTGTGGGGACGGGAGGTGTGGATGTTCCCACTACTCACTGTGTCCTCCAGGGAGCTGGCGTGGCCTAATCAGTAGGCCGCAGGCTGTAGATGGACGTCAGGCCGCAGTATTTCAGGGCTCACGGTCGGGGATCCCCAGTGAGTGTAATGTTAAAAGCTGGTATAGCTGATATGTTTTTCTGCAAGTGCAACTGATCTTTCATATTTGCGACAGTCAGTCAGTCTGGATGAGGAAGATTAGTTAGTGGTCGGTCACGACGGTCAGCACTTAGGCGTCCATTACACCTTAAGATTTTCTCCAGCCGGCCGTGCGACCAAGCGGATAAAATCTTTGGGAGATTCCCCTTTACACTGCTCAATATGTAGAGGGGAATCCCTTTGTACTCTGGCCAGGGAGGACACTCAGCTCCGCCCGGGTCAGAGTACACTAAAGTACTACACCTTCCTGCACAGCTCTGCAAACTTGGTATGACGCAGCGAATTGACACAGACACCACTATCTCCTAAACACAAATTGATTAGGTGCATCTCACTGAATATCAAAAATGGAAAACTGGTATGGAAGTGAAAACATCTCAAGATGTTACATGATTGTCTACAAGGGCTGGGAGATAATTGCCTTTATATAATGTTAGGGTGAAGAAGCCATGTGTATTGTATTATCTATCTTTCTAATGTATTTTCTTTTCTTCACAGGTGAAGTCTTCACCCTTCACCTCCACCCGGTGGACGAACTCCTGGACCTGCCCGTGTCTGGTTGGGCTGACTGTCCTTCCTCCCCAGCGGTTTCTACAGGGCATGTTCTCCTCCACCCTTCATCACTATGCCCCCACCTGGACACACCCATTTGTGCCTCCTCCCCAGTGCGTCCTGGTGCGGATTCTCCACCCACTCCAGGACCAGTACACATCCCCCTCCCTCCAGAGCCACATGTGAATGATTATCTGCGGCGCATTGTGGAGATCCAAGAGAGACAATATGCCATAACAAGGAGGCTGTGTCACTCTTTGGCCCTCCACAGTCGCCGGCAGCTCCGTCACTATGTGGCTCTGGAGAGGTACCATCGTAGCCGTAGGAGACAACTGGAGGCTACTCGGTACCTTGGTGAACAGATGGCTGGCATTAATATGTCCCTACAGCGACTGGTCACCAGGTTGGGGGAGAATATATTTTTATAACTTTTTTTTATTTTATTTTTTTTTGTTTTGTTTATGTTAAAAATAAAAAAAAATGTAACTGGAGGATTTGGGGGCTGCTGGGGGGCGGAGTCACACGAGAATGCTCCACTGTACATGATAGAGTCTTCCCAGGCTGTTCCACCAATTTGTACCCTAATGCCCTGTACACACGGTCGGATTTTCTGACAGAAAATGTGTGATAGGACCTTGTTGTCGGAAATTCCGACCGTGTGTGGGCTCCATCACACATTTTCCATCGGAATTTCTGAAACACAAAGTTTGAGAGCAGGCTATAAAATTTTCCGACAACAAAATCCGTTGTCGGAATTTCCGATCGTGTGTACACAAATCCGACGCACAAAGTGCCACGCATGCTCAGAATAAATAAAGAGATGAAAGCTATTGGCTACTGCCCCGTTTATAGTCCCGACATAAGTGTTTTACGTCACCGCGTTCAGAATGATCGGATTTTCCAACAACTTTGTGTGACCGTGTGTATGCAAGACAAGTTTGAGCCAACATCCGTCTGAAAAAATCCTAGGATTTTGTTGTCGGAATGTCCGATCAATGTCTGACCGTGTGTACGGGGCATAAGACTGTAAACCCATTCTGTTGTTGAAAATGTGAATTTATTGACTCTCTTGTATTGTACTTCCTTTGTATACCCTTTTCTTATGGAGTAAAATAAAAAAACTTTTATGGAAAAAAATAAATAAATGAAAACATTTTGTTCAGAAAAAATAGTTTTCTTGAGTTTTGCTTTCCTTGTTAAATTCATGTGATGTTTATCTAAATGAACTAGTCCATTTATTGTTACTAACTTACTAGAGGCCTTATAATTGTAGTCAGGCTGAACTTAGAAAATTTAAGAGATTTCTCTCTACACTATTTCAATGTGCAAAGGGTAATCCCATGTATTGTGTTCAGTGACGCCGTTCAGCTTTCCCCCCACCAGAATACACAGCAGATAGTTACAGCAGGGGTTAACCACCATACAGTCCTCAACAGTTCACAGGACATAGGTTGCAGGCTTGCAGTCATGAGGGCAACAGTTAACCAGACAGAGGTTCACAGGCTAACGCAATCACAAGGGGCAACAGTTCAAAGGGCAGTCATCATTTCCAGGGCTTGAGTAACATGGCAGCAGGGTAGATTACTCACACTGGTGACTTCGGACAATTGCAGATGGTCATGAAACAGGCGGAGGATCAGAGAGGGCCCTGGTGTCCCCAGGGTCAGAAATGGCAAATGGGAGGGGTCCTGGGCATCTGGATGCAGCTCAGCAGTGACCAACTAATCTATCTTGCATAGAATCACGTTTCCAACTGTACGCTTCTTTGTGCTATGTTGTGTTGGTAACATATTCTGATCCTTGAGTTGACAGTCTCTCCATCAAGAGGAACTGTCATGCTGTTGAGGTCATCTTTAATCAATGTCTCTTCTTTCCAGACCATCATACAAAAATGGTTAAATTAGCACACGTTGCTATTTGTATTTACAAAGACAGCAACACGTGAGCAGTAGCGCCACGTCAAGGCTTCAACCCTTGCTACTGTCCATTCACACAACATTCATTTATGCAATCACGCACACTCTAGTTACTCTACACAACATTCATTACAAAAAAGGGTGATAGAAGGAATAAAGGGAAAAATTTGGATTGCTTAAAACAATATAATTCTATTTAAATATTGGGGTCACACCAAAGACAAGTAGACAACTGCTATTGTGTCAAGTGGTAAGAAAATAAAAAAAATGATTTTCCTCAACATTTGGATGGTTCCTCTGAGTCCCATCTATCTTCGCATGGTAACAATGATTCAGGTCTCACAAGTTAAGGGTAGGGTAACCCAGCTTGGGGAGGTTAAATTTGAGGAAAGTTATTTGTTCCATCAAATGGGGTGTTAGTTGTGCACGGTGTGGATTAAGGATATTCCCAGTAATAGAGATGTAGCGCTGGTAGATTTGCAATCTTCGCATGTCAGGTAAATTTAGTAATTTTTTCGTTAGGAAGGTTAAGTTTGCCTCTGTTCCAGCTTGGCTGACGTTGTGTGTGTTTCCGTGCTGACCGGTGGGTGTCGCTGTTATCACTGGTTAGTGTTGAAAAGGCAACGTGTTGAAGCGTATGGATGCTCTTCTGTCCCGGAGACAACTCGGTGGAGGTGGTCCTCCGAGTTGCATTCTGGGAGAGGGTATATATGGGACAGACGCCATATTTTGGGGTTCGTTTTACAGCCACCTGCTGGCCCTCCTGGCTGACAGGTATGCATTAAGGAGCTACCACTGCAGGGCGGGGGTGGGTCCAGAGGCTTGTCTGGGGCCTACCACCGCGGCCGAGGAATGGTCCTGAGCTGTCGGTCCTGTGTGACGAAGCTGGACAACCGAGGAGATCCCAGGGGAGGACTCGTCTTGGAGGGATCACGCAGAGTGCTGGTCTATAGAGGGGCCTGGTGACTCGTGTTGCAGGACGTATCCGAAAGTAACTATACAGCATAGTGTTGCCGGATTGGCTTAAAGGTTCAGGCACTGTGACTGACATTCATTACAGAAAATCTGATACATCCTGTGGCAGAGGGTCGTATGGGTTTTGTTCCCAAGCAAGTCTGTGGCAGAGACTTTGATTCATGCTGCGTACTGGCTACTAGGCTAGTGAGAGAGGCCTATCCAGGTGAGCAAGGAGTGTGTCCCACGAGGGGAGCGCATTCCATATAATATCTGAATTCTACCAAGACATTTGTCAAAAGAACCCTACAAGAAGATGTTTGAGTTTCTTCTGCAGTTTCCTTTCCGCCTCTTTCCTGCTATTTCCTAAGTCAAGTGTTTATTAAAGCATTGAAAACGTACTCCAGTGTTGGTGCGTGTGTCGTCCAGAGGTAAACTCAACGGAACCCTAGACCGGTGAAACAGAGGGAAGCAGAGGGAAGGTAACAGACCTGCTTAAACCAGCAGCTTCACCGTGAGTTATTGCTACATGTGGGGGCTTGTCCGGGATTTGTTGACCGTCAATTCTCGCAACCCAGTGGAGTGTTTTACCGGGAGTTTACGGAGAGAGCTGGACTTTGAAAAAGAATCTTTCAGGAAGAGAAAAGGTAAAACTGCAGGACTTTATTTCTGAGTGCGTAGACGGCGGGCGCCAGTAAAAAGCCAGAGAGCTACGTGACTAGAAGAACAAGTGGGGGGAGTTACCCTACTTGCTACCGCGTGGGACGCGTGTATGTGTTTGGCACCAGAGGAAAAGAAGAGCCTCGTGATCGTGCTGAGAAGATCAGAGTGTGGCTATGTCTTTTTCCGGCGATGCAACCAGTTGTGGGACCAAGAATGTTCCCTACAAGCACCGTGATGAATACTGTGCTATCTGGAACTCTGCTTATGGATACTGGAGTTCGTTTGAAGCTGCAGGGGAGGTTTGTCCTGTATACCTCAGGAGATGTTGAGGGACTGGGCATGATCTGCCATCGATGCGAAGGATTGGCCGTGCATCTTCGTCCATTTGGCCGATGTCCGCAATGTGGAGAGTACTTGTTTGTGGTGGAGCAACCTACCACGTCGCCCCGTGCTTATCAGATGGATTGGGCAACAGGTATCGCCACAGTAGAAGCTGCTACCGCTACAGAGAGAGAGTGACAGGCCACCGCTTTGCCTGTTGTTGCTGACAATGTTCCAGAAGGAGACACTGCTGCTGTTGTCTCATCAAGGGACATTACTTTGGTTTCTGCGTCCACTACGCCTACTCCTGTGGTGCCTACTCAAAGGAAGGTGGGCTATGTAAAGGCTTTCCGCGGCCATGGTCGAGGCCTACCCCAGAGGTTACCTGAACCGGAGCTACCAGAGTCCACGTCAGGAACGGGTAAGCCACTGTTTGCGGAATGTGTTCTGGACTGTAAATAAATATTTGCCAGCGGAAGAGTTGGGAGATTCGGAAATAGAATCCATGCCGGATCTTTCCGGTGATGATGACCTATTTGAGACTATGTCACAAAGTGAGGATGTTGCCTCCACTATGACTTTCCCTGAATGGACAGCCCTGAGTTCTGGGAAGACGTCGCCCTGTGTGGAGCCACAAAGTACTATTGCTGGGACTTTGCCAAAAGTTGCTAGTTCACTACAGACACCGGCTGGGTCTATGGTGAGCAAATCATTGGATTCCTGTGTACCGCCTGGTATGGGGAGAGACAGATCATTACCAAAACTTGCTCGCTTACAGAGGATGTTGAACAAGCATGTGGCAGCAGAGAATGGTTTGGAATTCCCCTATGTGCCCCGGGATATCATGCAGGAGATTGAAACTAATCGGTAACTTTGGTACGGTGAGGCTGTTTGGGACTATTTGTCTGTACCTAAGCCCTTCAGAAAGACTGGATGTTCTGTTAAGATGGATGAACGTTTTAATGGATGCTTTGAACATAGGAATTTCGGTCGGCACATCTATGCTGACAAAGTGGTAATTTGCAGGCCGGGAAAGGACAATGTTGTATATTTTATTACCACCGTGGATAAAGAGGGAAAACCACTGACATTGCCAGATCCCCGGTTTTACTGGTAACTATGGACAAAAGAACTTTGAAGTTATTTAGCTAGTTAGCGTCAGGGTAAAGAGATCTGCGTGGTCAAGATCTACCTATTCTGTTCAGTGTTTAAATCCGAGGACTTCCTTTTGCTAGCTGGATTTTTGTTTCATGTGAAAAAAAAAAAAGAAGAATTTTATATAGGGATGGACTCCTAAAGAATATTTTTTTGGTATAGATTATAGGAAGAGAGTCTCATTTTTAATGAGGCTTTGCTCCTAATATTGTACAGGATATACATATGTGTGTTTAACTAGGTTTCCTTTTCAGGGATCATCGGATCTTATATTAAGCTGGGAGGCTTTTCAGCTAGTTAGATAGTGAGGTTATGTACAATCATACTGTGGTTTTGTTTGCGGATGTAAACATAATGTTTTATAGATATAAGTCTTATGCCGCGTACACACGGTCGGACTTTTCGTCTACAAAAGTCCAACGGACGCTGACGGACTAAAGCTGGCTGGTAATCCGATCGTGTGTGGGCTTCTCCGGACTTTCAACTGACTTTTTTAGCCTCAAATCCGACGTATTTTAGATTTGAAACATGCTTCAAATCTTTCCGACGGACTCGAGTCCGGTCGAAAAATCCGCTCGTCTGTATGCTAGTCCGACGGACAAAAACCCATGCTAGGGCAGCTATTGGCTACTGGCTATGAACTTCTTTATTTTAGTCCGGTATACGTCATCACGTAAGAATTCGACGGACTTTTGTGTGATCGTGTGTAGGCAAGTCTGTTCGTTAGAAAGTCCGCCGCAAGTCCGTCGAAAGTCCGCCAAAAGTCCGTCGAAAGTCTGTCGGACAGGCTGTCGGACTTTTGTAGCTGAAAAGTCCGACCGTGTGTACGCGGCATTATAGTGTCTTTATACTGTCCTTTTCTCTCTCTTTGTCTATCCAAAGTTATAAGAAACTCAAATGCTTACTCTCAGGCTTGGGAGTTATTGTCACTGTTTTTTTGGACATACATTGGGGACAACATCTACTGTATTGAGGGGAGTACGTAGCGCTGGTAGATTTGCAATCTACCACATGTTAGGTAAATTTAGTAATTTGTTTGTTAGGAAGGTTAAGTTTGCCTCTTTCTCGCTGTTATCACTGGTTAGCATTGGAAAGGCAACGCGTTGAAGCATATGGATGCTCTTCTGTCCCGGAGACAACTCAGTGGAGGTGGTCCTCCGAGTTGCATTCTGGGCGAGGGTATTTATGGGACAGATGCCATATTTTGGGGTTCGTTTTACAGCCACCTGCTGGCCCTCTTGGCTGACAGGTATGCATTAAGGAGCTACCTCATGGTCCTCCGTTCCGGAGGCCCACGATACTGTGGTGCAGGGGTGGGTCCAGAGGCTTGTCTGGGACCTACCACCACGGCCGAGGAATGGTCCTGAGCTGTCGGTCCTGTGTGATGAAGCTGGACATACGAGGAGATCCCAGGGGAGGACCCGTCTTGGAGGGATCACGCAGAGTGCTGGTCTATAGAGGGGCCTGGTGACTCGTTTGGAGGACGTATCCGAAAGTAACTATACAGCATAGTGTTGCCGGGTTGGCTTAAAGGTTCAGGCACTGTGACTGACATTCATTACAGAAAATCTGATACATCCTGTGGCAGAGGATCATACGGGTTTTGTTCCCAAGCAAGTCTGTGGCAGAGACTTTGATTTGTGCTGCGTACTGGCTGCTAGGCTAGTGAGAGAGGCCTATCCAGGCGAGCAAGGAGTGTGTCCCACGAGGGAAGCGCATTCCATATAATATCTGAATTCTACCAAGACATTTGTCAAAAGAACCCTACAAGAAGATGTTTGAGTTTCTTCTGCAGTTTCCTTTCTGCCTCTTTCCTGCTATTTCCTAAGTCAAGTGTTTAATAAAGCATTGACAATGTACTCCAGTGTTGGCGCGTGTGTCGTCCAGAGGTAAACTCAACGGAACCCTAGACCCGGTGCCGGTGAAACAGAGGGAAGCAGAGTGAAGGTAACAGACCCGCTTAAACCAGCAGCTCCACCGTGAGTTATTGCTACAGAGAAAACTCTCTCACTTTGCACAGTGGTTGGAGGACAGGATAGTAGTTGCTGGGCAACCAGGCAAAGACAAGGCCACAAACTTTTCTTACAATCCCAATAGGTCAAAGGGTCCTCTGTAGGAAGCAAAGGTGCTTCATATAGGTAGGCCCTGACCATTTCAGAGGCACCGCTCTCCTCTCGATTACCTGCTGCTTGACCTGCATCCACCAGATTGTCAAGTGCCTCTACCCAACATGCACATGCTCCACTCGGTTGTTTTTGAGTGATGGTGCCTTGGAATAGCAGACATGGCAGGTGAATCTTCCAAACCAGCCTCTTCCGGCATACATCTCTGTTGCTGCAAATTACGGACCCTTTCAATCAGTTTTTCTTTCCAGTAGGAGAGGCTGTTATCTCTGAGTGCCAGTTTACCTTTGATCCTGGGATCACACAGGGAAGCCAGCATGAGTTCAGGGCTTTTGCAGGCACGGTCATTTAGCCGATCTTTTAAGTTATCTTTTAGCTTTCTGATGAAAGACGCTACATCGGCATGAAGTGGGCTGCCACAAACAGGCTCACTGTTTTCTAGGAACGATCCCATCTTATCTATGAGATAAGTAAACAAGGGTATGACCTGTCCTAGGCTGGCATTGCTCTGACTCAAGTTTTCTGTCACATTCCGAAAGGGTTTTAAGACATGAACGAGCTGCCCAATTATACACCAGTCATCACGTCCCAGGGTGGAATCAATCCCAATGCTGTGGCGGGATGATAGATTGAGGATGGCTGTCTTTTGCTCCAAAATGCGTTCCAGCATTTCCAGGGTATAGTTCCACCGGGTGCTGACATCTTGTTTCAGGCGATCTATGGGGAGCCCTGATTGTTCTTGCTCCTCCCTCAACAGTTGACTAGCCCCTACACGGCGGTGGAAATGCCCTGCAATCTTTCTGCAAAGGTCCAAGATTTGAGAAATCGTGTTGTTTTTCTCCACTGGGATTGCACCCTTGACCACTAAATGCAGTATGTGTGTAGAACAGCGCACACCGACAAAAGATCCATCTTGGAGCGATTTACCATGTTTGAACCTCCGTCTATCACAATGAACCCAACAGACATTGGTGATGGCCCGCTCTCCAAACCAATTGGCCAACATCGATCTAATTGCCCGCAATATGTTGGCAGAGCTGTGTTTATCATCATGGACTTCTGTGTGAAGCAGGAAAGCTTGATAACCCTGCTGGTCTTGTGCTGCAGACCTGCTTCCTGATGAAGTTTGAACTCTTACACTAGTGCCAAAACCAACAGGCACAGTGGCCTGCCACCAGTATGCAGTCAAAGACAGGAAAGTGTGTTGACCGCTGGGCGCTGTCCACAAATCAGTGGTCAAATTAATTGTCTGACCCTCGGCTTTGGCCATTTTTTCCTTCAATAATGCAACGCACGAATGGTATAGTGCCGGAATAATCTTTCTGCTGAAAGTTGTTTGTGCAGGAACAACGTATCGTGGAGCAAGGGCATGCATGAGCTGTTTAAACGGCTCCCCTTCAATCATGCAAAAAGAGGCTCCTCCAACAGCAATTAATTGGCCAATGAGGCGGGTGATCTTGTTGGCCTGCTGTTTTGACATGCCCTTGGAACTAAAGCCAACAAAACTATCTAGGGTAGGCTGATGATGTCCTTGGGAGGATGAGGAGCCTGATTGGGTCTGCAGTGGAACTACTGCACGTGGACAGTTTGTCTTAATTGAACCCTCTCTATTGCCTCCTGTGCTCTGAGTAAGTGGTGTGGTTGAGGAGGTACCACCAGTCTAGTCAGAGTCCGTTATGCTGCTTCCTGCGCTACCATCTTCTTTTTCTGTCTCTGCCCGCAGTAAAGTAGAGTGGTGGTAATTTTTAAGGTGTAGGTTCATACCAGCATTGGTTAAATGACTTAACTTTTTACCCCTACTCACTTGCTTCCCACACAATTAACACTTTGCAAAGAACCCGCCTTCCAATATTTGAAAGTATTTCCAAACGTTGCTGCGGCGGCATGCAGCCCCTTGACCCTGTTGATCTCTATTTAGGGCTGATATAGCTGCAGCAGGTAGCTGTTGCCACTACAGTTACACCTGGTGAACTAAAACTAGTGCTGCTAATGGCAGGGGTGCTGGGGACTGGGAGGTCGGTGATATCATCACAGGATTCTTCCTCCGTAATAACAGAGGGAGAAGGGGAGTTAGCAGCAGATGAAAAAAGTGGACTGCTACCTGTCCTACTCCTCACAGAATAGCCCTCTTGCACTTTCTCTAGGTCAAACTATAAGTCCTGTGGGCTAAGAGTGTATAAAATGTCTGCAGTGGTTGGGGAAAGAGGAGCATCACATTCAAAATCATTCTCTTCTTGGGCCAATAAAAAAAAAGTCTCACGCTCTGTCTCTGCTGCTGTCTCCCTCAATTGCTTCTTTGGGGAGCTGGGCAGTGGCACTGGCAGTGTGGTTGGTGGTGGTGAGTGTAAAGGCAACTCCACTTTACTAGGTTTCTTGCCTATTCCATAAAAATAAGGAGCCATGACAACTGTAGAAGTAGAAGGAGGCGCTGCACTGGCAGTGGAAGCGGCAGCAGATGTTGGTGGTCTGGCAGGAAAACCAATATTAGAACTGGTGGAGGTGGAACTAGCTTTGCTGGTGGCACTGGTGGTGACACCCACTGTTGTGAACAGCATGTTTGTGGTGACAGAAGTGTCAGAGGCACTAGTAGCAGAGACCTTCCACTTTTTTTTAGCAAAAAAGCACTTTTCTAGCACTTTTCCGTTCGAACAGTACATTGCTGACTTGCTTTTGCTGTATAGTTCAGAAAATGGACTAGTGATAGTGATCAGTCACTGATCAGACAGGTAACAAAAAAGGGTATATAGAATCTCAATCTATAATATAGAATCTATATAAATCCCCCCCCCCCCCCCCCACAACACGGGCAGCCTCTGAGGCTATCACAACACTAGCAGCAACACTAGTATCACTAGTATCTCTATCTATCAAGTTCACAACACTAACACAATAGCAGCAGATTATTGTGAAAAAGTTAAGTTGAACTGTAGCTTGCTTCACTATTGTTCTGCTGCTGTGCTTATGCTCAATTGATAAATAATTCAAGTTCTCTGACAAACGGACCAGCTAAAATTGACTGTCTTCTGAAATGATTCAGCGTGTGTCTCTCTCTCTCTGCTAGCAAATCGTAAGTGAAAGTAAGTTGGCTGTACGTGCTTGGTTCTAGCTATTTTACTGCTCCTCCTCTTTGGTTACAATCGGCCAATAACATTCATCATCATCATTATTTATATTTTACTTCCCCCACCCAATTCAAGCAGCGATCTTTTCTCTCTATGTCGAATCTTTTCTCTCTATGTCGAATCTTTTAGAATAATCTTGGACTACTATGGATGGACTATAGAGTTAAGGTTAGGCGCATTCGACCACAGGTTCGATAGACACAGATTGCTATTGTCAGCGTCATGTTGAATCTCCTATCTATATCGAACTGTTGTCGCAACGAAAATAAAGCATTTGTTTATGTCGGATCTTTCAGTTTTCGGATTCTGCACTTTCGTTATCGTTTGTTAAAATGATGACGAAAATACCTGAAATTCGGACGAATATGCATTCGGATTAAAACGAATGCACATGTCTAACATATAGGCACTAAAGATACAATACACAAACAGCAGCAGTCTCTTTAGATTTGTGTTCTCTCTAGAGCAATCAAAACCAACCCCTTCATTTTTATATTTTATATCCCTAGGTGGGCAGTGCATACACAGTTAGTCCTCTCTCACATGCTTGGCGGTAAAACAGGCAGTTGACCCATGGTTTCATTGCCCCCCCCATAACCATCTACAATACAGCTGGAGTGGGCTGTTCACATGCTTTGTGTAACAGCAAAACTAACACACCATGTTGTGTTGACAGGTGGCACTATGTCTGGACTCAGGTCTGAACCTGCAAACTCCAATATTTCTGGCAATCTCTCTTCTTGCTGAGACACCTTGCTGGACAGCTCCCTGGACAATTCCTTGAATGATCCTGCCTTGAACCTTGTATCTCTTGAACTTTGAACCCTTTGCTCCTCCCATGATCTTTCTATTTAAGCCATGCCTTTGCACTTCCAGTGAGTCCTGCAGCAAGGGAACGAAGGGATCAGCGGAGAGACAGCATGACATGTGCGGACTGCACAGTCACGCTGTTAGCTAGGTCTCTTTAAGAGAAGGGGAGTAGTCCTGGCAGGGGAGGCGCTCAGGAGGAATTAGTTGGGTGAACAGGGGGAAGTGACGTCAGTGGTAAGCGGCAGGGAAGAAGATTACACACGCTCCCACCGCTCTGTTTGATTAACTTTCTAATGGAGATCTCAGCGATGGAGGAGTTGATAATGCGGCTGAGAGAGGCGGCTGCAGAGCGAGGGGGCGAATGGCTGCAGGCTCAGGTGGCGGCGGTGATACAGGAGAGCGGAGCGGCGGCGAACGGGGGGGGCCCTGAGACTCCACGTGCACGCCGGTCTCGGCCGCCGGAGCGCTTCAGCCCTGACACTGCACCTGGTGGTCAGAGGCGATTGACTGAAGTGAGAAGATCGGTACATCCACCCCCCAGTGAGAGACAGGCACAAGGCAGCAGGGATGGTAATGAGAAGAAGACCCAGCGCAGAGGCAGGAGTGGAGGTAAGGGGGAGCCCAGCGGAGCACATGGCTCTGCCCCCCGGCTCGTCGCAGATGCCAGGAGCAGGCGGCTGGGGATGCGATGGAGGGTACAAGCAACCAGACGGCCCAGCGTGAGAGGAGCGAACCCCAGGGGGCTGGCCATGTACCCGAAGCGGCCAGCAGCACTGCAATTTCCAGAGGGAGGATGAGAAGCACAGTGACGCGGGTGAGTGGAGGCGGAGAAAGCGCGGCGGCGGCCCAGATCAGTCAGAGACGCAGAAGTCCATCAAGGCGGGCAACGCACGGGTCTGGCGGTACACCGCAGAGAGCTGGAAGAGAGAGACAATGCAGACCCACGGCACCCAGAGCGGGTCCTTCTGGGGTGCAGACAGCGGTTGTTCAGCGAGCGGAGGTCAGCGACAGATCGGAGGGTGAGCTGTGCGGGTCGGAGAGGGACGAGGAACAGGGGACTCCCGCAGAGGTGGATTCGGGAATGGCGGCTGATGGGCCCAGTCCTCTGCAGCCTGGTGAGTGCATTTCCACTTTATCTGTTTCTGCTTTATTAGAAAAGTTGTTAGAACAGGGAAAAAACAAGGGGTCCCCTGGGGGGAGTAGTTCAGCAGGGGCAAGTGTAGTTAGGCCCCCTACAGAACAGCCCAAGGAAGCAGGATTACAGGATTTACTGGTGGGTTTGCGGGCGTTAGTACAGCGCTTTGAACCTACAGCGGGTGTCAGTCCGTCCCCGGCGCAGGCGTGGGCTACACCCCAGGGGACCGCAGGTACGACTGCGGCCACTCTACCGGCGACAGGGTTGGCCGGGAACACGGCGGTTACTTCGGTGACGGGTGTGGTGTCAGCAGAGGTCGATCCGCCTACAACATTGGCTGGCGTGCCAGCCCTGGAAGGTCAGGAAAAATCGGCTGAGAAAAAGGCGGAGTCGGTTAGGTTGGCGGATTCCACAAGAAGCGAGGTTTATGTCTGTTTTGAGGGCCCACTTGGAGCGCATCTCAAGACAGAGGTAAAAGAAAAAATTTGGAAAGGCGAATATGTGGAGATATTCACATTGTTGCCATTAGAAAAGTTCAATCTGGATAGATTGAAGCCGGAGTTGAATAAGAAGGAGGATGAGGAAAAACGCAGATATAGATTGATCCCGCGTACTTTTTCCAACTGGCTGCAGGCATTCGCCATCTTAGCTAGTGTGATTGGGGAAAAGTACCCGGAGCACTGCTCGGCTTTGTTCGTATACTTGGAGGCCATTAGTGAGGCGCACCGGACGTATGGTGGGATAGCGTGGCTACGGTATGACGAGCAGTTTCGACAACGGATGGCTGTTCGACCGTCGCTACGCTGGGATCATAAGGATATCAGCCTGTGGATGAAGCTTATGACAGCGGCGAGGGCTCCCTCACAGTTTTTTCAGGCAGGGGTCGGAGGTAACACAGCTCCAGGACAACCGACCGACAAAAAATGGGGCTTCTGTTGGCAGTTCAACGAGGGCTCATGTAAGTATGGGGCAAACTGCCGATTTAAGCACACCTGCTCCGGCTGCGGGGGTTCGCATGCATTGTCCAAGTGCTTTAGAAGAGGGAAGGGGCGTGGCGGAGAGCCTGCGAATAAAAGGGACGACGCCGGTGCGGGTGGAAAGGATGCGTCCTTTCCTTAGTAGGTACCCCGACCGCAAAGCGGCCCAATTGTTAGACGAGTTTGGTTTTAAAATTCCGTGCTCATTGACGGCTGCCCCTTTTATGGCGACGAATTTATGTTCAGCCCTGCTGCATCCAACGGTGGTTTCGGAAAAAATTGAAAAAGAGGTAAGTTTAGGCCGCATGTCCGGCCCTTTTACTTCCGTTCCTCTTCAGGGCTTGGTGGTATCCCCATTGGGGGTAGTTCCCAAGAAAGAGCCAAACAAATTCAGGTTGATTCATCACCTTTCCTTTCCGAAGGGTGGGTCGGTCAATGACTCGATTGCGCCAGAGGAGTGTGCGGTGACGTATACTTCTTTTGACGCCGCGATATCTTGGGTGCGTCGTTACGAACAGGGGTCGTTGATGGCCAAAGCCGATATTGAATCTGCTTTCCGGCTTTTGCCGGTTCACCCGGACAGCTTTCGACTGCTGGGCTGTGCATGGAATGGGGCGTACTACGTGGATCGGTGCCTCCCGATGGGATGCTCCATTTCTTGCGCTTTATTTGAAACATTCAGCTCATTCTTGGAATGGGTGGTTCGTGACGTATCTGGGATCAACTCGATTGTGCACTATCTTGACGATTTCTTGTGCGTCGGCCCACCGGGTTCCAATATTTGTGCCGTCCTATTGGGAACTTTGCAGCATATAGCGGAGCATTTTGGGGTGCCACTAGCTCCGGAAAAAACTGAAGGCCCTAAGTCCAACATCGTGTTCCTGGGAATTGAGGTAGATTCCTTGGGAATGGAGTGCCGACTGCCGGCGGACAAATTGGAAAGTCTCAAGGCGGAGGTACTTGAGACCACCGGCAGGCGCAAGGTGCAGTTGCGGCAGCTGCAATCGTTATTGGGGAAGCTGAATTTTGCTTGCCGAATAATTCCCATGGGTAGGGTGTTCTGCCGACGGTGGTCGGCTGCCACGGCCGGGGTTCACTCTCCCACTCACTTTGTGAGTCTGAAGAAGGAGCACAGGGACGATTTGTGTATATGGCATGAATTCCTGGAATCATTTAATGGACGCTCCCTTTGGATGTCAGGTCCCATTAGTAATTGGGACCTCGAATTATTCACGGACGCGGCAGGCTCGACAGGTTAAGGGGCTGTCTTTCAAAGACATTGGAGTGCCGCTCGATGGCCCCAGGCTTGGGGGGAAGCTGGGTTTTTAAAAAACCTTGTCCTCCTGGAATTGTTTGCAATTGTGGTAGCAATGGAAATATGGGGGGAATCATTCCGTAACATGAAGGTGCGGCTCAACTGCGACAACCTGGGGGTTGTCCAGGTGATCAACCGGCTGTCGGCCAAGTCAGAGCCGGTGGTCAGGTTGTTGAGATATTTAGTGTTGAGCTGTTTGAAATTGAATGTTTTCATCTACGCTGTACACTTACCAGGGGTTGAGAACACCTTGGCTGATGCTCTGTCTCGTTTCCAGTGGGACAGGTTTCGGGAATTGGCACCAGACGCGGAGCAGCAGGGGGTTACCTGCCTGGACTGGATGTGGAACGTTGCCTTGGGAACGTGTCAGGGTGGATTTAGCGCTCCGTGAGTAAGGCCATGTGGGACGCCTACTCTAAGGTATGGCAGGAGTGGTTAACATGTTTGCAAAGTTTGGACATCGACCCTGAGGGCCCGGAGGTCACACAGGCGGTTCTTTACTTTATTAATCTGGGTTTTGAAGGGGAGGTTTCGGCATCGGCCATTGATAAGAAATTGGCAGGTCTTGCGTTTCTTTTTAAATTACAAGGGCGACGGGATTATACAAAAGAATTTTGGGTGAAGCAAGCGGTAAAAGGATACAGGAAAGAGCACAGGAAGAGGGATAGTCGGCGCCCTGTGTCTTTTACTATGCTACAGGGCCTATTCTTTCATATTTCGTCCATTTGTGTGTCTGAATACGAAAGTGCCTTATTCCGAGTGGCGTTTGCTCTAGCGTTCTTCGGAGCGTTAAGGGTTAGCGAGCTAGTCAGCCCGTCCAAGCGGGCACAAGGGGGGCTGCAGTGGGAGGACTTGGAGTGTTCGAAGGATTCGGTTAGGATTTGGATAAAACGGTCAAAAACGGATCAGTTTGGGAAGGGGGTTCAGTTGGAAGTTTTTCGCATTTTGGAATCCACCGTTTGTCCGGTAAGAGCGGTGCAATCATTCCGGGACTTACGGCCAAGGTTATCGGGCTCCTTTTTGATGCAAGCAGATGGGTTGGCCTTGTCCAAGTTTCAATTTATAGCGGTGTTCAAAAAGTGTTTAGTGGCGGCTGGGTAGGATCCCAATAGTTATTCCTCACATTCTTTCCGCATCGGCGCTGCTACAGAGGCAGCCAAAGCCGGGCTTAATGCGGAGGCGGTGAAGCGCATAGGCAGGTGGGATTCTGACAGGTTCAGGCTCTATATTCGCCCTCATTTGCTGTAGTTAAAAAAAAAAAAAAAAAGGGGTTAGTTTGGGGGGTTGATTTTGGGGGTTTAGTGCTTGTTATAGGGAGGGTGCTTACTTGTTTGTCATCTTCTGTTTCACAGGTGGAGAGGTGGGCTTGGTTTGGATCCTGGGACACTCCTTCGTCTTCTGTGGGGCCAAACGAGCTGATGTTCGGCCTAACGGGAGGCAATTGGGTATTCCAAGGCAGGAAGCGCAGGTCAGATGGATCGGGGTACCGGGCATGCTTTGGAGTAGGGTAAGGTCTGAAGTCCACAGGTTCGCCCGTTGGGACAGGGCACCAAATGTCTTGGTGCTACACGTTGGTGGGAATGACATGGGATCTAGGTCCATGAGGGATTTAATTCGGGACATTAAATGCGATGTTCTACGGTTACAGGCGGCATTCCCAGGTATAGTCATTGTGTGGTCAGATATGGTAGGCAGGACATCTTGGCGATGGGCTTGGTCAGCTAAAAAGGTTGATAGGGCCAGGGTAAAAGTAAATAAAGAAGTCAGCAGGTTCATTATACGTAATGGGGGGGTGACGATAAGGCATAGAGAGTTAGAGGTGGACACATGGAGGTACCTTAGGAGTGATGGGGTGCACCTTAACGAAGTTGGCACAGACCTTTGGGCTCTGGGCCTGCAGGAGGGGATAGAGCGGGCTTTGAGGGTGTGGAGGTGCTCGCAAGGGTAAGGTTTTACCCCTTGCGGGCGGTGGCAGTGGTTTGGGTCTGTGTGGAGGAGGAGATGTGTGTTATATTGAGATATAGAATGGTTGGTACCCATATGTAATATGGGGATTTATCTGGTACCTTCCGGTTACCAGTGGCTAACCAGGAAGGGGTAAAGTTAGGTCACTGCGAAGGTTGGGTACTGTCTCGCTGTCCGGGGGTTGCGACTCGAGGCCTAAAAGTTTATTGAAGTTTATCGCAGTGACCAGTGGTTGTGTTCCCCTTCAAGACCCCAAGAGAATACTAACGGTTATTTAAAATTATTTAAAATGTTATTTATTTCGTTTTATGGTAATTTTAATAAAAGGCCGTTAAGGCCATTTACTCCAATACCTTGTTGAGTCATTTGTGGGAAGGTTTGGAGGGTGGAGAGCATGGTAAAGGGGTATTCGAGGACTGGTAAGTAAGTCCTTAACATGTCAAGTGAGTCCTGCAGCAAGGGAACGAAGGGATCAGCGGAGGGACAGCATGACATGTGCGGACTGGACAGTCACGCTGTTAGCTAGGTCTCTTTAAGAGAAGGGGAGTGGTCCTGGCAGGGGAGGCGCTCAGGAGGAATTACCGGTAGTTGGGTGAACAGGGGGAAGTGACGTCAGTGGTGAGCGGCGGGGAAGAAGATTCCCACCCATCCTCCCTGGTTTTTGGTAAATAGGAATGGGGGGCTGCGGTGAGGGCCTAGGCAGTGGTTTGGGTCTGTGTGGAGGAGGAGATGTGTGTTATATTGAGATATAGCATGGTTGGTACCCATATGTAATATGGGGATTTATCTGGTACCTTCGGGTTACCAGTGGCTAACCAGGAAGGGGTAAAGTTAGGTCACTGCGAAGGTTGGGTACTGTCTCGCTGTCCGGGGGTTGCGACTCGAGGCCTAAAAGTTTATTGAAGTTTATTGCAGTGACCAGTGGTTGTGTTCCCCTTCAAGACCCCAAGAGAATACTAACGGTTATTTAAAATTATTTAAAATGTTCTTTATTTAGTTTTATGGTAATTTTAATAAAAGGCTGTTAAGGCCATTTACTCCAATACCTTGTTGAGTCATTTGTGGGAAGGTTTGGAGGGTGGAGAGCATGGTAAAGGGGTATTCGAGGACTGGTAAGTAAGTCCTTCACATGTCATGTTTGCTAAATTTTTGTGCTCTCTCGAGCCAAAATCTCACTCTTGTCACCAGGGCTGGACTGGGACAAAAATGTGGCCCTGGACTTTATCCAGACTGGCCCAGGGCACAGCGCACATCGGGGCACAGCGCACATCGGGGCACAGTGCACATTGGGGCAACAGAACACAGCACATCAGGGTATATGGGGCACATGAGGGTACATGAGGGCACATGGGGCACATCAGGGCACATCAGGGCACATGGGGCACATCAGGGCACATTTGGGCACATCAGGGCACATGGGGCACATTCAGGGCACATCAGGCACATGAGGTACATCAGGGCACATCGGGCACATCAGGCACATGGGGTACATCAGGGCACATCAGGGCACATGGGGCACATTCAGGGCACATGGGGTACATGATGGTACATGGGGTACATGAAGGTACATGGGGCACATCAGGGCACATAGGGCACATTTGGGCACATCAGGGCACTTTTGGGCACATCAGGCACATGGGGTGCATCAGGGCACATCAGGCACATGGGGTACATCAGGGCACATCAGAGCACATTCAGGGCACATTCAGGCAACATCAGGGCACATGGGGCACATTCAGGGCACATCAGGCACATGGGGTACATCAGGGCACATCAGAGCGCATTCAGGGAACATTCAGGGCACATCAGGCACATAGGGTACATCAGGGCACATTCAGGGAACTTCAGGGCACATCAGGCACATGGGGTACATCAGGGTACATCAGGGCACATCCAGGGCACATCAGGCACATGGGGGTACATCAGGGTACATCAGGGCACATCCAGGGCACATCAGGCACATGGGGTACATCAGGGCACATCAGGGTACAAGCACACCAGGGTACAAGCACATCAGGGTACATCACACATCGGGGCACAGTGCACATGGGGGCAACAGAACATAGCACATCAGGGTACATGGGGCACATGAGGGTACATGGGCACATCAGGACATTTTTGGGCACATCAGGGCACATGGGGCACATTCAGGGCACATCAGGCACATGGGGTACATCAGGGCACATCAGGCACATGGGGTACATCAGGGCACATCAGGGCATATTCAGGACACATGGGGCACATTCAGGGCACATCAGGCACATGGGGTACATCAGAGCACATCAGAGCACTTTCAGGGTACATCAGGGCACATCAGGTACATCAGGGCACATCAGGCACATTCAGGGAACATCAGGGCACATGGGGCACATTCAGGGCACATCAGGCACATGGGGTACATCAGGGCACATTCAGGGCACATCAGCCACATGGGGTACATCAGGGTACATTCAGGGCACCTCAGGCACATGGGGTACATCAGGGCACATTCAGGGAACATCAGGGCACATTCAGGGCACATGGGGTACATCAGGGCACATTCAGGGCACATGGGGTACATTCAGGGCACATCAAGGCACATTCAGGGCACATGGGGTACAATCAGGGCACATTCAGGGCACATGGGGTACAATCAGGGCACATCAGGGCACATGAGATAAATTCAGGGCACATTCAGGGCTCATAGGGTACAATCAGGGCACAGCGTTTACTTGTTTTCTTCATATGCAGAGTAGCGCAGGCAGCCTCTGTAGTAAGTTCTCTCTCATGTCACGCTGCTGCTGCTCCCCCCGGCAGCCCCTCCTCCTCCTCTCTTCTTGTCCATCCCAGATGATGTCACAAGCAACTGGAGATAGACGAGAAGAGAGGAGGAGGGGCCGCCGGGGGGGAAGCAGCAGCAGCGTGACATGAGAGAGAACTTACTACAGAGGCTGCCTGCGCTACTCTGCATGCATCTCGATCTACCCGTCAGACGCCAGCTGTCGGCGATTGATGGGTAAATCGTAGACACAATAGGCAGCCGCTAAAACCGGCCGACTGAGCCATTCGGCCCACCGGGAAACTCCCGGTAGTCCCGATGGCCAGTCCATCCCTGCTTGTCACTCCTGTATCTCCTCTACCATTCATTACCAACCTTTGGCTTGTTCCTTCAACTAATAAAAAGAAAAGAAAAAGAGTCTCATTGTGCTCTAAGTTCAGGCTCATTAAACCCTAAATACAGGAATAAGGTACCACGGTCAGAAGGGACTTTGAGATGTAACAGAGAGGCTCCAAGTTCAGTACTCCTATGGAGCCTTGGTTTCAGTGGGATGGATCAGGGTGGGATACATTAATCAGCAGCCTTAGTGAAAGTCAATGTGTGATATATCACAGGAGAAGACGTGAGTGGGTATGGATGACGGCTCAGATTGTGGTTCAGCAGGGCTCATCAGGTCTGGGAATTCTCAATAACACGTAGAAAACAAACATATTGATGTTTGCACTTAGGCCACTTTTGTTTTCTACTTGTTCCTTCGACGACGCTTCTGCTTGATCCTGTGACCACTTGTTACCAACCTTTGACTTGTTTACTGACTATGCTGCTGCTCAATCCCTACCTGCTATATCTGCTACTGGACCCTGGCTCGTTCACCTCCAAGTGGGGCAATCCTGAGGACCGTGACCTGATACTAACATGCAGCAAAACCCATTTCCACCATCTGGAGCGCTGGTGAACACCGGTTAGTACTTAGACTCAGTAAGCCCGGAGCCAAAAATACAGAAAAGAAATAGGCAGAGGGCGGGCATGACAGGGTTAAGAGGGGTACTTGCAAGGTAGAGTGGTTGTAAGGAGGATCGTGGTTGGTGGTAAAAAGTATGGGGGGGCGGAGCAGAGTTAACTGAGCTGGGGGAAGATCCCTCCCCAGCTCAGTTGGTGTTGGAAGAACAAGCGTGCAAGCATGGCAGCAGTGGAAGACCTGTTTGCCCATTTAAAGGCCGAGGCGGCGTCTAGGGGACCTGGATGGCTGGAGGGCCGGCTAGCAGCGGCGCTGGGTGAGTCTTCCCCAGCGGCCCCGGCGGTAGCAAACGAGTCGGCGAGAGGTAGGCGAACCAGGCCGCCTACTCGCTTCTCACCTGACGCCCCTGTGCCTCTCCTTGTGCGGACACAGGCGCAGAAGGGGCGAGCGGGTCGGCCGGTTTCTGGGCCGCCCGCAAAGCGATTAGCAGCACAGCAGGAGGGGGGTAGGAGGCAATCGTTTCCCCCTTTCACTTCGGAGCCTGGGAGGGATGAACAGCGGGATGAGGCGGGTCGGTCGGAGGCAGGGCCGCCTGTGAAGAGTGCAGCGGCGCTGAGAAGCAGGAGACAGGTTACTAATCCCCAGCCCACACGCTCGTTTGATAGGAAAGGACAGCAGGGCAGGGCAGGACGGCCAATGCAGGATGTGGGGAAGATGGGGCACAGACAGATGCTCAGCAGAGGAAGTGGCAGAACAACAGTGAGGAGAGCCAGCAGTCCTATTTCGGATGCTGGGGAAGATAGCTCAGGCCCTGAAAGCCAGGCCCCAGGCAGATCCACGGCAGGGGCGGGCCTACAGCAAAGCATGAACTATGTTGCGGCAGCCGGTCAAGCTGGCTCAGCGATTGGTGGCCCCACGGTGAGAGAGGAGAGAGAGTGGGATGCGGGTAGTGGCTTTGGGCGGCACTACAGAAAGGAGGTCGTTGGGCCGAGAAAGGCGACCAAGAAATCGGTGGGCGGATCCTCTGCGCGGATGAGGAGCGGGGAGAATGGCACATCCGCGGCATCCAGTAGTGCAGCTGCTGGAGGGCCATCGGTGAGCGGAGCAGATCTGGAGGAAGACAGGTCGGAAGGAGAACTGTCGCAGTCGGACGGCGATGGGCAGCGAGAAGAGACGGTGGCGGTGGTGACGGGACCTTCGGCTGGTGTACACGCTCCCAGGCAGCAGGGTAAGAAGACATGTATTAATAATTCTTGTAATGTGGGGTGTGATGTGGGGGCGGGGGGTGGGGGGGGTCCGGTAACAGCGGGGCGGTCGACAGCGACCGTGCCTGTTAATCTGGCCGCGCAGGTCGCTGACCGCGCATCGGCAGATGCAGGGTTGCATGGTTTTGTCACAGGCTTGAAGGAATTACTAAGGAGGTTTGAGCCAGGGCCAAGCGGGAGCCAGTCTCCGGCGGCGGCATGGGTTCATCCTGGGGAGGGGCGTGGGGTGCGGGAGGAGTCAGTTGCGGGCACGGGTATTTCTACTGGGCCTAGTGCGGCGCGAGCGGCGCCCGTGGCAGAAGTCGCAGGGGCGGCTGTGCAGGCGGAGGTTCATAAGACACCTGAAGGGGCTGCGGGGGAAGGGGTAAAGAAACAAGACTTAGTGAGGCTGGCGGATGCCGCAAAATGCGAAGTTTATGTGTGCTTTGAGGGTCCGCTTGGAGCACATCTAAAGCCGGAAGTGAGAGAAAAAATTTGGAAGGGGGAATACGTAGAGATTTTTGCTCTATTGCCCCTGGAAAAGTTTCATTTAGATAGAGTCAAGCCAGAAGATACTAAAAAAGAGGATGAGGAAAAAAGGAGGTATAGGCTAATACCAAGGACATTTACAAACTGGCTGCAGGCTTTTGCGATCATGGCGAGTGTGATCGGGGAGAAGAATCCGGAGCACTGTTCGGCATTGTTTTGCTACTTGGACGCCGTGGGAGAAGCTTATAGAGTCTACGGGGGCACGGCTTGGCTGCGGTATGATGAGCAATTCTGACAGCGGAGGGCCATCCGCCCGGCGTTGAGATGGGACCACAAGGACATCAGCCTATGGATGCGACTCATGACTTCCACTAGGACGACGGGTCAGTTTTTTCAGGGGGGGGGAGAGTGGATCAGCCAACTCCGGTCAATCGGCCACAAGAAAAAAGGGGGTTTGTTGGCAATTTAATGAAGGGTCATGTAGATTTGGAGGGTCGTGCAAGTACAAGCACGAATGTTCAGGCTGCGGAGGGAGCCACCCGCTATCGCGGTGTTTCAAACACGGAAAAGGCCGTGCCGGAGAGTCTGTTAGTAAAGGGGACAACGCCGGTGAGAGTGGGAAGGATGGAGCCCTTCCTAGATAGGTACCCGGATAGGGAGGCGGCACGATTACTAGCTCGGGGATTTTTGGAGGGTTTTAGAATCCCTTCTCAATTGGTTGACACGCCCCCGATGGCGCGCAACTTGAAGTCAGCGTTACTTCATGGGGAAGTGGTGGGTGAAAAGTTACAGAAGGAAGTTAGGTTAGGCCGCATGAGTGGTCCTTTTGCAGAAGTGCCAATACCGGATTTAGTAGTGTCCCCACTGGGGGTGGTGCCAAAGAAGGAGCCTAATAAGTTTAGGCTGATACACCACTTGTCATACCCAAAAGGGGGGTCGGTGAACGATGCCATCAATCAAGAGTGTGCGGTGTCGTACACGTCATTTGATGCGGCAGTAGTTTGGGTTAGGAAGTATGGCCAAGGGGCATTGTTGGCAAAAGCAGACATAGAGTCTGCTTTCCGCCTGTTATCGGTTCATCCGGAAAGTTTTCGTTTACTGGGTTGTTGTTGGCAGGATGAATACTACATAGATCGTTGTTTACCTATGGGGTGTTCGATATCCTGTGCGTTGTTTGAAAAGTTTAGTTCCTTTATTGAATGGGTGGTCCGAGACGTCGCGGGATTGAGCTCCATCATCCACTATTTGGATGATTTTCTTTGCGTGGGACCTCCTGGGTCGGAAGTCTGTGCGGTCCTGTTGGCAACGTTGGAGCATATTGCAGAGAAGTTTGGCATCCCGTTGGCTCCAGAGAAGACGGAAGGTCCCAAAACGGAGTTGAGTTTCTTGGGCATCATTCTGGACACAGAGGCAATGGAGTGTAGGCTACCGGAGGATAAGCTGACGGCGTTACAGGCGGAAATTCGGTTTATCAGCGGGCTGCGGAAAGTTCAATTACGGGCGCTACAATCATTGCTAGGTAAGTTGAACTTTGCGTCTCGAATTTTGCCTATGGGAAGGGTGTTTTGCAGGCGGCTGTCTGCAAGTAAGGCGGGGGTGGAATCTCCCAGGCACTACGTACGTCTGCTGAAGGCTCACAGGGAGGACCTGAAAGTTTGGCACATGTTCCTGGCTAAGTTCAACGGCAGGGTGTTGTGGATGGCAGGGCCAGTGAGTAATTTTGATATGGAGTTGTATACGGATGCGGCGGGATCAGCAGGGTTTGGAGCCTTTTTCCGAGGTAAGTGGAGTGCAGGGCCATGGCCGCAGTCGTGGAAGGACGCAGGTTTGCTGAAGAACATGCTGCTCTTGGAACTGTTCCCGGTGGTATTGGCAGTGGAGTTATGGGGTGAGTTGTTTAGGAATTTAAAGGTTAGGTTTCACGGGGATAACCTGGGAGTGGTGCAGGTGATCAATAAGGTATCAGCGGCGTCACCGCCGGTGATCAGGTTGCTTAGACACCTGGTACTGCGATGCTTACAGTTAAACGTGTTTATCTATGCGGTGCACCTCCCAGGGGTGGAAAATGTCGTGGCTGATGCACTGTCTCGCTTTCAGTGGGACAGATTCCGGGAATTGGTGCCAGGGGCGGAACAAGAAGGGGTCCCGTGTCCGGACTGGCTGTGGAGGATTGCCTTGGAGGACTAGCAGGATGGATCAAATGGTCGGTGAGCGATGCGACGTGGGCTGCTTACAACAGAGTATGGCAGGAATGGGCAGCTCTGCAGAGACAGGTGAAGGAAGGACACGAAGACCAGGAACCCAGGTTGTTAGTTTTATACTTTGTTTCCAGGAATTTTGAGGATGGGGTGTCGGTGTCTGGGATTGAAAAGAAGTTGGCAGCTCTATCGTTTTTGTTCAAGTTTCAAGGTTTACCTGATCTTACTAGGGATTTTTGGGTGAGGCAGGCATTGAAGGGGTGCAGACGGGCTAAGCCGGGGAGGGACTCCAGGCGGCCAGTTTCGTTCCAGTTGTTGGGTCGGATTGTTGGGTGTGTGGATAATGTCTGTTCGCCAGGATACGAGGTGTTGTTGTTCAAGGCGGCATTCGCCTTAGCGTTCTTTGGGGCATTCAGGATTAGTGAGTTAGTTAGTCCCTCCAAGAAAGAGAAAGGGGGGTTGGGAGGGTCGGATGTCAGCTGTTGGGAGGACAGGTTGTCCATATTGGTTAAAAAGTCAAAAACGGATCAGCGGGGCAAGGGTAGGACTGTGCAGGTTTTCTCACTGCCCGGTTCTCCCTTGTGCCCAGTACATTTGGTGCAAAAGTTTGTAGAGATACGCCCGGGGGGGGGGGAGGCCCCCTTTTTAATACATCAGGATGGGTCGTTTTTATCTCGCTTTCAATTTATTGCCATTTTCAAGAAATGTTTGGGGGTGTTAGGTTTGGAGGGTGAAAAGTTTTCATCTCACTCGTTTAGGATAGGGGCGGCTACAGAAGCTGTTCGGTGGGGATTGGACGAGGCAGCAGTAAAGAGGATTGGGAGATGGGAATCGAGGCGGTTTAGGTCGCCCGCACTTGTTGTAGGTATATATAAAAAAAATAAAAATAAATAAATAAATAAATAAATAAATATAAAAAGTTTTTCTGATGGGGTGCAAAGTAATGCAGGAGCATGGTGATATGTGCTGTTTTGTCGGTGATTTGTTGGGAGGTATTGATGTTTTGGGGGGGGGGTTTTGTTTGTGTTTTCTTTTTACAGGTCGACAGCAATGCCTTGTATGGATCGTTGGACACTCGTATGTCTGTTGGGGGGCCAGGAGGGGAGATGCAAGAAGGGATGGGAGACAACTGGGGTTTTCCAGGCAGGAAGTGTGTCTACGGTGGTTTGGGGTGCCGGGAATGCTGTGGGGTAGGACAGTGTCAGAAGTTCACAAATTGGCACGTATGGACAGAGCGCCGGACGTGTTATTATTGCATGTGGGTGGCAATGATCTGAGTTTAAGGTCAATGTTGGATTTGGTGAGAGACATCAAGTTCGATTTTTGGCAGCTCAGGATGTCTTTTCCACGCATGCTCATTGTGTGGTCGGATATCGTGGCACGCACTACTTGGAGACTGGCCAGGTCGGTTGATAAGATCAACCGGGCGAGGAAGAAGGTTAACAAAGAGATTAGCAGTTTTGTAGTGAGAAATGGAGGTCTAGCGATACGGCACCTGGAGTTGGAAGTTGATACCTGGAGATATTTAAAGAGAGATGGGGTACACCTGAACGATGTGGGGATAGATTTATGGGCATTGGGTCTGCAAGATGGGATCCAGCGAGCTTTGAGGGTGTGGCAGGGCGCACAAGGGTAAGGTGTTACCCTGGTGTGTGCTGTGGCATGATGTTGGCCTTTGCGGGTGAAGGATTAAACCCCAGATATGTAAGAGATCGGGACCCATCGCTAGTATGAGGCCCGTTGGTGAGATTTCAGCTAACAAGGGTTTTAGCTTGAATTGGTTATTGGGGCACTGTGGGCTATTGGTGGATTGTCTCCGAGCTAGCTTGTCAGCTGGAGGCCTATTTTATAGTTATAGTACCGCAGTGCCTGAGTTTTTGAGTTTTAAGTTTGGTGGGTTTTTCCCTGCAAAGACCAACGGGAGTGGTAGTTAAAAAAAGGATATGTCAGGTGTTTTATACGGTTTATGTGATGTTGATGTTAAATTATTTTTGGTTATGTTTAATAAAGGTAATTGGCTGCTACGGCCAATATTTTACTCCATATGGGTGTGGTCTCCAATTATTGGGGTAGAAGGTTGGGGTATGCAGCTAAGGGGTAATTGGTAAGAAAGGGGTAGCAAGTGACATCTGTTATACAGTAGTCATGCACCCTGGGTAAGCCCGTGTCATCTGCCAGGGTGATCTGCTTCTGTACTTATCCAGCTGGTCAACGGGTGACTCTATACTGCTTTAGCTACTGAACTCTGAGTCTGACCCCTGACCGTGACACACTGCCTGTCAACTCGATCATTTAGGTCAGTGGAGCCCTACCACAACTATTAGCCAAACACTCCAAATATACGCTGGTAGGTCAACCGGCTATTGTCCTCATTGGCCCTAGTATGTGTGTGCAGGTGTAAAAATCCCAACTGCAGCCTCCTATGGCAGACTCTGTTAACAATCTTTTGAGTAGCTAATGCAGCTCTGGAATGCATTTCAGGCATGGAACCACAGACAAAGTAAGATTCCAAGGTTAGAAATGCACCAAGATTGCAACATGACCATGGTGGAAGGGAAGGGGTGAGCTGAAAATAATGGTCCTGTCAAATAACACTTGAGTCATAGCTTTATGAATCGAGGCTAATAGTTACTATATTTTTGTATGTCACAACATGACATGCTTATAGATTGTATGGCAGAAGATGTTATCCTGAATGTTTCCTGTATGAATCACTTTCTGAAGAAGAGTAACATCTTCAGAATACCACACCAGTCTATCATAATCAGAAAAGTATGTCTTACAGAAATGATTATTTATGACAGCATTTTCTGAACCATCCAAAGTCAGTATCGCTAATAGAGGTTTGTATGTACCTTCTCCACATCTGAAGCAAGAGAATGTTAAAGCAGACTATATTTAATGCTTTTGCTGCTAGCCTGAATAAATAGTTAGGAAGGTATATTATATTTAATTGTTTAAAACTTTTTTTAACATTTCTTCAGTTGCTACCTGGTTTCTAGCCTAGGCCAAAGTAATGTCATACATCCCAGCAGTCTTCAGGGACATTTTTTTTCCATCTTGAATAAGGAGAGGAGGGGTTTGCTCAGCTTGTCCTCCTGCCTGCATGTCTGAGATAAGGGCAGATGAATTCCAGGAAGTAAATATTACATGAATCACCTGCCCTTACTCAAGATGGCCATGGCTAGATATGCTAGGGGATGTCGTACAAACTGATTTCGCAACAAAATAAAGCATGGAGACATGAATGGATGGGTAAGGTTTCTTTGAATATCAAGAAAGATCTACATTTTTAGCTTGTGCTGCTCAAACACAGTTATGGGGCGTACACACAGTCGGACTTTTCGGCTACAAAAGTCCGACAGCTCGTCCGACAAACTTTCGACGGACTTTTGGCGGACTTTCTAACGAACGGACTTGCCTACACACGATCACACAAAAGTCAGACGGATTTGTACATGATGACGTACACTGGACTAAAATAAGGAAGTTGATAGCCAGTAGCCAATAGCTGCCCTAGCGTGGGTTTTTGTCCGTTGGACTAGCATACAGACGAGCGGATTTCTGGGTCCGGCGGAGCTACGACGTAAAGATTTGAAGCATGTTCCAAATCTAAAGTCCGTCAGATTTGCGACTGGAAAAGTCCGCTGAAGGTCCGGGGAAGCCCACACATGATCGGATTTGGTCCGTCGGCGTCCGTCGGACTTTTGTAGCCGAAAAGTCCGACCGTGTGTACGCCCCATTACAGTACGTTCCACTTCAAAGCCCAGCTCCAGGCTCACTTACTTCACCTTGATGCCCTCAAACAGTATTTTTTTTATTATTACTGTATTTTTACCCCTTTGTGATTTTTTTTCTTTCTTCTTGCTGAGACACCTGGCAAGCTGGAAAGCTCCCTGGACAATTCCTTGAATGATCCTGCCTTGAACCTTATATCTCTTAAACTTTGAACCCTTTGCTCCTCCCATGAACTTTCTTTTTAAGCCATGCCTTTGTACTTTCTGTTTGCTAGATTATTGTGCTCTCTCTCGGCAAAATCTCACTCTTGTCACTCCTGCTGCAGTCTGTATCTCCTCTACCACTCATTATCAACCTTTGGCTTGTTCCTTCAACTAGTAAAAAGAAAAAAAAAAGTCTCATTGTGCTCTAAGTTCAGGCTCATTAAACCTTAAAGCGGAGTTCCACACAAAAATGGAACTTCCGCTTTTCGGGAACCCTCCCCCCCTCCGGTGTCACATTTGGCACCTTACAGGGGGGAGGGGGGTGCAGATACCTGTCTAAGACAGGTATTTGCACCCACTTCCGGCATAGACTCCCATGGGAGTCTATGCCTCTTCCTGTCCCTCCGCGCTGTCTCCTGGGAAACACACAGGTCCCAGGAGATAGCGGGGACCAGTTACGATGCGCAGCGCGACTCACGCATGCGCAGTAGGGAACCGGGAAGTGAAGCCGCAATGCTTCACTTCCCGATTCCCTAACCTAGGATGGCGGCGGCAGCTGCCGAGAAGCGAGCGGGTTCTCGGCGTCGGCTGCCGACATCGCTGGACCCTGGGACAGGTAAGTGGCCATTTATTAAAAGTCAGCAGCTGCAGTATTTGTAGCTGCTGGCTTTTAATATTTTTTTTTTAGGCGGTTTAGGTGGACTCCCTCTTTAAATACAGGAATAAGGTACCACGGTCAGAAGGGACTTTGAGATGTAACAGAGAGGCTCCAAGTTCAGTACTCCTATGGAGTCTTGGTTTCAGTGGGATAGATCAGGGTAGGATACATTAATCAGCAGCCTTAGAGAAAGTAAATGTGGGACATATCACAGGAGAAGACGTGAGTGGGGATGGATGGATGGATGACGGCTCAGTTTGTGGTGCAGCAGGACTCATCAGGTCTGGGAATTCTCTTGCACTTAGGCCACTTTTGTTTTCTACTTGTTCCTTCGACTACGCTTCTGCTTGATCCTGAGACCACTTGTTACCAACCTTTGGCTTGTTTACTGACTATGCTGCTGTTCAATCCCTATCTGCTCTATCTGCTACTGAACCCTGGCTTATTAACCTCCAAGTGGGGCAATCCTGAGGACCGCGACCTGATACTAACATGCACCAAAACCCATTTCCACCATCTAGAGCGCTGGTGAACACCGGTTAGTGCTTAGACTCTGCACCCTGGGTAAGCCTGTGTCATCTGCTAGGGTGATCTGCTTCTGTACTTATCCAGCTGGTCAATGGGTGACTCTATACTGCTTTAGCTACTGAACTCTGAGCCTGACCCCTGACCGTGACACACTGCCTGTCAACTCGATCATTTAGGTCAATGGGGCCCTGCAACAACTATTAGCCAAACACTCCAAAGATACGCTGGTAGGTCAACTGGCTATTGTCCTCATTTGCCTTAGTATGTGCATGGTGGAAGGGAAGGGGAGAGCTGAAAATATTGGTCCTGTCAAATAACACTTGAGTCATAGCTTTATGAATTGAGGCTAATAGTTACTTTCCTGGGGTATTGCCCAAGTATCGGCTGCATGGCACTTACCCAGATACCCAAATACCACCTTACCTTATGTCTGCTGCTACGACACCGTGTAATCCCGTCCATGATGACACTAACATAACGGAACTAAATAAACATACCACTGCCTACATCATCACAATAGGGCGAGAGGGCGGGAGAATCTTGTACGTTACTGTCCTAAAGTCCAAGTGATGCTAGAAGATCGCCTCCCACCTAGCAACCCCTTAGGACCACCCGGTCCACACCCTGCCCCACCCTAAGATCCTCCAATGGGTTAATACTAATCATTATCCCTCCCTAATTATTATCCCTCCTATTAGCTGAACTTATTTTTCAAACCCTCACCTTACTATAGCCTTTTAGGACAAACTCCATCATGTAGGCCCTACGCTTATGCTGCACCTGAGCTCCTGGCCTATACTTGCCTCAGGTATTGCCCAAGTATCGGCTGTATGCCACTTACCCAAATACCACCTTACCTTATTCCAATATTTAAACCAGACATACTTGATTGGGTTTAAATGGCTATAGCAGCCCTTTATTACAAAAACACAACCATAAAAAACACTTTAATACATAATAAAAAAATGCACAGAAAAAATCATACCATAACCTATCTGACTGAATGTAACTGCATAGGATTTTTGAAGGCACCCTTGACTGATCAACTAGCTGTATCTGGCACCCCCTTGCCTTTCCACTGCCTCCAGCCGCAACTTACGCCAGCTCTGGGACAATTGTTTGGCAATTTCACCAGCCGATACAGCCAACTATTACTTCATCCCTTATTAGGGCAGGTACACCCATACCAGAGATGGGCCCAAACCATAGTTCTCCAAAGAACTTAACCATCCCCGCTTTCAAAAACCCTACGACCTCTGCTATAGACACCCAGCGTGAAACCTTACGCCTGGGCGGCCCCGCCACACCCGCAGGGCTCACTGAATACCGTCCTGCAGGCCCAAAAACCAAAGGTCAATCCCCACTGCACTCAAATGAACCCCATCCCCTCTCAAGAACAGCCATGGCTCCTTCTCCAAATCCCAGTGACGGATCGCCAAACCTCCATTACGGACAAAGAATTTCGCTACCGCCTTATTAACCTTTATCCTGGCTTTATTAACCCGCTCCACTGACACCGCTAAACGCCAGGACGTCCTAGCCACCATGTCCGACCATACCACAATGGTGTCTGGGAACAGGGACGGCAAACGTAGAAAATCATATTTGATGTCCCTGCATAATTCCCTGGAGGCCTGGAGCCCCAAATCATTTCCCCCCACGTGCAGCAGAAGCACATCCGGGGGCCTATCAAGCCTGGCATAGTGATGTACTTCCGGGAGAACCCTGGACCATAACATACCCGGGACCCCGATCCACCTGATCCTGACCTGGTCCCTGGGAAAGCCCAATTGCCGACCCTCAGGCCTAACCTCAGCCCTCTTTGCCCCCCAAAACACATAAGAATGGCCCAGGATCCACACCAAACATTCAGAACCTGCAAAACAAGAAAAAAGCATAAAACCAACACGAACCCCCGTTAAAAAACCACAACAGCATAGACCCAACGACCCCGACACAGAAAGATGAAACAGAACACAAAACAATGAAACATAAAATGGACGAACACCACAACCCAGCCCTGACTTAGGCTGTGAGTACTCCTACCAGGACCCCCACTACCACTACAACAGGTGGGGCCACACGTATAACCTGAAACGTTGCCACTCCCAGCACCCGAGCTGACGTACCAGCTTGTCCTCAGTGGCTGCTACGATTCTAAACGAATGGGAGGAGTAGTCCTGTGTAGTGAAACCCACGGCCAGGATACTCGTCTTAAAAACTGACCCAAATTGGAACCTAGACAAGGCGGACCTGTCCCAATGTTTGAGGAAAGGCCCAGGTTCCGGCCCCCTGATCTCGAACCACTCCCGAACGGCCCGCACCGGGCACACAGGCGAGCCCTGGATGACTCTCAAAGTAACCCACGCACCCTTACCCCACTGGTCAGTTTTGGACCTGTTGATGAAAATCGAAAGGGCAGCACAGTGGAGTAGTGGATAGCACTCTGTCCTAGCAGTAAGAAGGGTTGCTGGTTCGAATCCCAACCACAACACTACCTGCCTGAAGTTTGCATGTTCTCCCTGTGCCTGCGTGGGTTTCCATCGGGTACTCCAGTTTCCTCCCACACTCCAAAGACATGCTGGTAGGTTATTTGGCTTCTGTCCAAAATTGGCCCTAATATATGAATGTGAGTTTGGGGACCTTGGATTGTGGGCTCCTTGAGGGTAGGGATGGGGAGTGTTTGATGTATGTGTGGAGCGATGTGTAAAATTGATGGCGCTATATGGGTACCTTAAATAAATAGGGATAATTGTAGACACGCACACTCACTCAGGTTGAACTGGATGGACTGGTGTCTTTATTCAACCTTACTAACCATGTAACTATGTAACTATGAAACCACATCACCCCGTTGAACCACATCAGACAGATCCAACCCACCACCTCCACGTTTTGATCTGCATACTAACTCACCAATTCTAAAAGCCTCAAAAAATGCCAATATAAATGCCGTCCGAAAAAGCGCAGCCTCTTAATCCGATGAGCAAACCTTACCCAGGTTACCCGTGAGGGCGCCTAGCATGTGGGAGGAGACCGGGCGGCGAGCATCCGGCGTGGTCTTGCCCCGTCTGTAGCCTTTCAAAACCCTCTTCACCACTGCATGCTTAGTGACATCCCAACCCCCGACATCTGAAACCAAAAGGCTAGGCCGGCCATTTTTTGACCCAACTTGGAGATAGATACCCTGTCCTCCACGTTCCTGCCAATGAACTCCAGCACCAAGCACAAACGATGGCCATCGCTAGAACATCCGCCTACCTCATTCTCCATCACTTGCCACTCCCCCCATACCTTCTTGTAAGCGCTCCAAGTGGCTGTGCACACTGAATCCCGAAGCAGACCCACTACTGTTCGAAGGCGATGTCCCATAAGTGGTCCGGGCAAGGCACCCCGTGCTGCTCCGCTCCCGACGCCAACACTCGGAATCTGTCCCACTGTAAGTGAGACAATGCATCAGCCACATTATTGGTCATACCCGGCACATGTACTACACAAATGTAACAATTCAGACACAAACAATGAAGCACCAGATGCCTAAGGAAGCGCACCACCGGGGGGGAAAACGCAGAAACTTTGTTGATGGCTTCCACCACCCCCAGATTGTCGCAATGAAAGCGAACCTGTTTGTTCCTGAACTCCTGTTGCCAAATTTCCACCGCCAGCACTATGGGAAATTATAACTAGATTGCCCAGCAAGTCTGCCTTGTGCCATGAGCCTGGCCATCTGCCTGCACTCCACTGCCCCCCAAAAGTTGTCCGTAACCTACCACCCCAGCCGCATCTGTAGACAGCTCCAAGTCGCAATCAGACACCATCTCGTCCTTCCACAAGGACCTCCCGTTATACTGCTCCAGGAACAGCTGCCATACCTGCAAGTCGTCTTTGTGCGCCATAGTCAAATGCACATAATGGTGCGGTGCCCTGACACATGATGTGGCAGCAGCCAACCGCCTGCAGAAAATCCTACCCATGGGCATGATGCGGCACGCAAAATTCAGCTTGCCCAGCAGTGACTGGAGGGAATGCAACTGAATCTTTTTGCTGCCGAGGGCAATGGACACCACTGCCCGCAGGTCCTCCACCTTGTCAAGGGGGAGCCAGCATTCCATCATTACAGTGTCTATCACGAGCCCTAGGAATTTTAGCGTGGTGACCGGTCCTTCAGTCCTCTCATTTGCCAGTGGCACACCAAACAACTCAAAGACGTACTGCAAAGAGGCCAACAGCGTATGGCACACTTTGCCTACTGAAGGGTCGATCACCAAAAAATCATGCAGGTAGTAAATTATGGAATGCAAGCCTGACACGTCCTTCACCACCCATTCCAAGAACGAGCTGAAAGCTTCGAACAAGGAACAGGAAACAGCACAGCCCATGGACAAGCAGAGATCTACAAAATAATGACCCTTCCACATGCAGCCCAACAAGCGAAAGCTGCGAGGATGCACCGGAAGAAGGCGGAAAGCCGATTCGATATCCGTCTTCGCCCCCTTGCCAAACTTACGATCCCATGCAACCGCCTTGTCAAAGGACGCGTAAGAGACAGCACAAAACTCTTGGTCAATGGCATCATTGACAGAATCGCCTTTTGGATAGGAAAGATGGTAGATCAGCCAGAAGGAATTGGGTTCCTTCTTGGGAACCACCCACAACGGAGAGATAACAAGCTCGTCCAAGGGGGGTGCATTGAAAGGGCCCGCCATCCTCCCCAAGGTCACTTCCTTGGCCAGTTTCGCAGACACCACCGAATGGTGGAGCCTTGCGGGCTGTAAATTAGTGGGGATAGGAGGAACACTGGCCAAGGTGCAAGGGATCACGAA
The DNA here is from genome assembly GCA_037952835.1 of Lithobates septentrionalis. Lineage (NCBI taxonomy): Eukaryota > Metazoa > Chordata > Amphibia > Anura > Ranidae > Lithobates > Lithobates septentrionalis. The sequence continues at coordinate 600,596 of JBBDGP010000412.1, forward strand.
ACCTGCAGAAAAACCCTGTAAAAGAAGACGCGCCGCTGCCCGGTCAGGATACCTACTTAGGAAGGAAGTCAACCATTCCACCTTCACCGGAGTCCTCCCTCTTGCCAGCCTCACAGGACTTACCTTTGCTTTGCTTGAAGCACTTCGTGAGCAGATGAGAACCCCCGCAGCCGGAGCATTCGTGGCGAAAATGACAGGATCCCCCCAATCTGTAGGTCCCCTCGTTGAACTGCCAACAGAAACCCTTACGCTTTCCAGCCGATGGTGACGAGGTTACTGCACCACCACCAGCCCCCCTTTGAAAGAGGGTGTTAGTGGCCCGCACCCGAGTCATTAACTTCATCCACAAACTGATATCTTTGTGGTCCCACCTACTCGAGGGCCTGAGCGCCTTTCGCTGCCTGAATTGTTCATCGTACATCAACCAGGACACACCCATACACCCGCTGAGCCTCCTCAATCACTTCCGCATAGCAAAAAAGCGCTGAGCACTGCTCGGGAGACTTTTCGCCTATTACACTAGCCAGTATATTAAACGCTTGGAGCCAATTACCAAACGTCCTGGGAATAAGCTGATAACGCCGCTTTTCCTCCTCTTCTTTCTTACTCTCGTCTGGCTTGACCTTACCCAAGTTGAATTTTTCCAGGGGCAAGAGGGAGAATATCTCTACATACTCACCCTTCCAAATCCTTTCTCGCACCTCCGGTTTCAAATGAGCTCCCAGCGGTCCCTCGAAGCATACGTAGACTTTGCATTTTGCCTCATCCGCCAAACGAACACCCTCAGCGTCCCCCGTCGCCTTCTTGCTCTCGTAGCTGTCTTGCGCAGAGCAGGCGATGAAGCCACCACTTGGTACCCTGCCCCTGACGGAGGAGACGGCGACACCAGGACCCCTCCCTCCTGCCCCACAGCGCCCACCAGCGATCCCAGGCTGGCCGTCGCCCCACATTGTGCCACTGGATCTCGCGCAGCCGTCCACGCGGAAGCTGGGGAACCCACACCCGCAGGACCTGCACCCGTTTCGCAACGAGCCATCGCCTCGCTGAACCCAGCCAAACATGCTTGCAGGAAGCTGGTAACACTACACCCGCGGCTGCCGAAACCAGCACCACCTGCTGAGGTACCCCTGCAACCGAACCCCCCCTTAGAGACCGACTCTGCACTGTAGCAGAGCCCCCCCAGAGCCTGTCACAGAGCCCCTCCAGAGACTGAGCCTGACCCTGCACTGTAACAGAACCCCCCCCAGAGATTGACCCTGTACTACATCCCCCAGACCGCCAGTAGGCACAGTACAATACACATCAGACATAACAGGAGACACACAGGGATGGTACTCACCAGGCTGCCCAGACAGCGCAGCCATTGCTCCGGATCCCTGCAACGGATCGTCTGGCCCCCGCACCGGGCCGTCCTCTGCGTCCACCTCTCCCTCCTTGGATGAAGTCAGCTCCCCCTCCGACCGAACGACCTGCTCCAGCAGCCCGCGGCCTCTCGATCTCCGTCCCCGCGACTGGCGCCGGCCGATGAGGTCATTTGCGGCCTCCGCTCCTTCCTCCCGTTCGTTCCTCCTCCCCTGTTGCGCTCTCTGCCTAGACGACCTGACAGGAGCGGTACGCTGGTCCCGCTGTAGTGTAGACATGGCGACGGCTCCTCCATGATCACCTCCGCTTTTCCCACTGGCAGTCCCGACCACCCCAGGCCGGCACTGGGTGATCCAACTCTCCCTCGCAGTGCCGCTCTAGCGGCGGGCAGAGGGCCCGCTGAGACGGCCGCACGGTCCCGCACTTCAGAAAGGGGGGGGGTGGGAGCGGGCAGACGTTGCTGTCCTAAAGTCCAAGTGTTGCTAGAACCTAGCAACCCCTTAGGACCACCCAGTCCACACTCCGCCCCACCCTAAAATGCTCCAATGGGGTAATACTCATTATCCCTCCCTAATTATTATCCATCCTATTGGCTGAACTTATTTTTCAAACCCCCACCTTACTATAGCCTTTTAGGACTAACCCCATCATGTAGGCCCTACGCTTATGCTGCGGCTGAGCTCCTGGCCTATACTATATTTTTGCATGTCACAATGTGCATACATATGCTTATAGATTGTATGGCAGAAGATGTTATCCTGAATGTTTCCTGTATGAATCACTTTCTGAAGAAGAGTAACATCTTCAGAATACCACACCAGTCTATCATAATCAGAAAAGTATGTCTTACAGAAATGATTATTTATGACAGCATTTTCTGAACCATCCAAAGTCAGTATCGCTAATAGAGGTTTGTATGTACCTTCTCCACATCTGAAGCAAGAGAATGTTAAAGCAGACTATATTTAATGCTTTTGCTGCTAGCCTGAATAAATAGTTAGGAAGGTATATTATATTTAATTGTTTAAAACTTTTTTTTTACATTTCTTCAGTTGCTACCTGGTTTCTAGCCTAGGCCAAAATGATGTCATACATCCCAGGAGTCTTCAGGGACATTTTTTTTCCCATCTAGATAAGGAGAGGAGGGGTTTGCTCAGCTTGTCCTCCTGCCTGCATGTCTGAGCTAAGGGCAGATGAATTCCAGGAAGTAAATGTTACATGAATCACCTGCCCTTACTCAAGATGGCCATGGCTAGATATGCTAGGGGGTGTCGTACAAAGTGATTTATCATCAAAATAAAGCATGGAGACATGGATGGATGGGTGAGGTTGCTTTGAATATTAAGAAAGAATTACATTTTTGGCTTGTGATGCTCAAACACAGTTACAGTACGTTCCACTTCAAAGCCCACCTCCAGGCTCACATCCTTCACCTTGATGTCCCCAAACAATATGTTTTTTTAATTATTATTGTATTCTTACCTCTTTTTGATTTTTTTTTCCTGGTTGTCATGTTACAAGCTCGGTCTTTGGTTTTCTCTTAGTCATAGTAGGTAAAGCTGAATAAAGACAATAGTCAATCCAGTTCAACCTGTGAAGGTGTACAGTATGTGTATCAATGTCGGTAATCATTTCCCATGTCCCTGTATGTTCTGTTGACTAAGATGCATGTCCAAGAGTCTTTTAAAAATATCAATACCACCCCCCCCCCCATGGCACCACCAATTGTGGAAGAGAGTACCACATCCTTACCGCCCTGACAGTGAAAAAACCCCTGTGCAGCTTAAGGTTAAACTGCTTCTCCTCCAATCTCATTGTCTGGCCCTGTGTCCTTTTACACTCCCTTAGACTGAAAAGGTTTCTTCCTACGCTGGGAAGTACTGTATGATGCAGAGAGGGTCATTGACATGTTGGCATCAGATCTACTCTCTGTATCTCTCTCTCTATATCAATACCCTTGAGAGAACAAGAAGCAGTGGTGAACCCCCTTATGGGACAAATCTATGATGCTTTGCACCTCTGATTTCATTGCACCAGTCTGATCTCAGTCTTCGGGGCTGAGTCACACTGGGACATATTGAGAACAGCTCTGAATTGGAAGTGAGTATTGCAGCCACAGATGTTTTTTTTTTTTAAAGATAACACAGAGTTAAGTCTTAAAATACTAAGTACAAAACATTACCTGAAATAAAGTGTAAATCTAAAGAATAACTTATTTGCAAGCACTAACAAAAAGCTCAATTAAAAAATTCAGCTAGTGTGTTGTAACTGGGCACATACACAATTAGAAATGTTTTAGAGAAAAAAATGGGGGCAGAGAAACAAGGAATGTGGTTATTGGTTGATGGTATGAGTATCATGGTATGGGTCTAGGTTCTCCTACCCTATGCAGACAGTTGATTAAAATATTTTTAGTTTTTCTATTTTCTTTTCTAAGAAAATTTGAAGTATATATATCTGGCATAGTTTGTTTTATGTGCATCATGTCCAGATCATTAAAACTTACCATGAGATAATCGTAGTCTAACCTATAAAAGCCCTATAAATGGACCGTGTTAAAAAAATTCACTGGGAAATATTTACTTTTAAGTGAACCTTCCAATGTTTGAAAGCTGAAAATATCAAGCAATAAATTCTCTGAAGATTATGCTTTAATTACATTGTTCTCACACATTCCTATTTGTCTGCAGAGCTGATTTTAAAATAGGATTATCCCTTACTTTGAGCTGTGATATAGGATCTATCTATCTATCTTTATCCAACCATTATCTAGTTCTCATTCATCAATATGTTACCTATCTTTATTGTCTGTCTGTCTCTCTGTCTGTCTGTCTGTCTGTGCCCACTGGGATTGTTGTGTGACTATAGTGGGAAGACCCAGCACACAAAAAGCAGCAACCAAGTTTCCCAACATCCATACAAGCAGGGGAGTTGCTAGTTGGCAAAAAGACCAGGGACTTCAGCCCAAAGTCCAAGGTTGGCCGGGGGGGGGGGGGGGGGTGATTGGGTTTTTTGGCTTGGCGGTGGGGCTGTGTGGCGGGGGGTAAGCTCACTTTCTGGTTGCTGCCTGGCTTACCGGTGCCCATCAATGCTGACCACTAAACTCACCTGCCTGCCACACTGACCTACCTGCCTGACACACACTGACCTACCTACCTGACACGCACTGACCTACCTACCTGACACACACTGACCTACCTACCTGACGTGCACTGACCTACCTGACATACATACACTGACCTACCTGACATACATACATTGACCTACCTACCTGACATACACTGACCTACCTACCTGACATACACTGACTTACCTACCTGACATGCACTGACCTACCTGACATACATTGACCTACCTGGCATACATACACTGACCTGCCTACCTGACACGCTCTGACCTACCTGACATACACTGACCTACCTGACCTACATACATACATTGACCTACCTATCTGACATACACCGACATACACTGACCTACCTAACATACACTGACCTACCTACCTGACATACACTGACCTACATACACTGAGGGTAGTGACACACACTGACCTACCTGACCAGGAGAGTTCATGTGTCCTGCAGCAGCAGGTCAGCCGTGGTGTGCGGTGCGTGCCCATCTTCACAGCAGGTAGCCGGAGGAGAGGAGGAGAGCTGAGCACTGAGAGGTGATCTCAGGCGGCGGCTGCATTGTAATTCCTGCCTTCTGGAGCCTGCAGCGCCTATGACAAATGTCACACATCCCGTGGTCCCACCATTGGACCAGTGGGACGTCCATCAGCGCTGCAGGCTCCAGAAGGCGGGACCTCTGCTATGTGACTCAGCGGCGCTCTGCGGCGTTCGGGATAAGATCGGTCGAGACTCGAGACTTGGGGCTTTTTGGGGACCCACTCAGGCCTTCAGCCCCCTGCTGACGCCACTGCATACAAGAAATGTACGTGCAGAACGAAAAAATAGTTTAGATTCATTATAAATTAGTTTGGTTAACTGCTTGCCAACCGCCGGCTGTCAAATGACGGCCAGGCGGCCTCGGCTCCCGTTGCGGGTGGGAGTCATATGACGGCTTCCTATTGTGACTATGCCTCTGCCCACCATTTGGACTGCTTCCACGTGAACTGACCCTGGCCTGTTTTATTAACTACGCTACTGCCTACCGCTTGGACTGCTTGCACGTGAACTGACGCTGGCCTGTTTTATGGACTATGCTTTTGCTTACCGCTTTGGACTGATCTGTTGCCCTGCTACTGTAGTACACAGGGGTCTCACATATGTGAGGGGCTCCAGAATTGTTTTTTCTGGATGGAGAAAACATTTTTTTTTGTTTTCTCCGGGTTTCTGAATTTCCGGATTAGGGTCTGGAGTCTGGAGGCTTCATAGAGATTTGGGTGGGTCGAAGCCTCTACCCCTGTGCACAGGTCCTGATTGCGGCCCTCAGCCTGCTGCTGACTTACTGCCATCATGCCTCTGCCTGCCGCATGAACGGACCACAGCGCTACCTGGACTATGCAAATAATTAGCTGTAGCAAGAGGCAGTATGTTTACGAAGGGCTGGAGAGCGGTACAATAATGAGTGTCTGCAGGTAACAGTGTACCAGGACCAATATTATGGCTGTGCTGGCTGTCTCTGCCTGGACAATTTCTATGAACTGTGCTGACAATGTCCTTGTGCTGACTATAGACAATATTCCTGCCTGCTGCCTGGATAATTACTATTGCTGTCGCTAAGCACATCCCTGCCTGCTGCCTGGACCAGTGCTCTCCTCTGTGGATACTACTAAAAGCACAGGTAATGCTTTTTTTTTACCCTTTCCGCAATAGAATTTATTTTGGGTTGTAATTCTTGGTATGTACATGCTATGTGTTAGAAATATGAAGGGCTTTCAAAAACGATAGGTTGCCAGGAAATTATATATGTCATTTATGCTCCTAGAACGCTTGATGGTGCTACGTGGATGTTGGGCCTCTGTATGTGGCCAGGCTGTGTAAAAGTCTCACACATGTGGTATCGACATACTCAAGAGGAGTAGCAGAATGTATTTTGGGGTGTCATCGTTGCTATGTACATGCTATGTGTTGGAAATATCTGATAAATGGACAACTTTGTGGAAAAAAAATGCGTTTTCATTTTTTTTCCACATTTTCCAAAAACTTCTGGAAAAAAATGAACCGTTCAAAAGACTCATTATGCCTCATAGATTATACGTTGGGATGTTTGCTTTCCAAAATGGGGTCATTTTGGGGGCAATTTCATTGTGCTGGTGCTCCAGGGCCTTCAAAAGTGTAATAGGTGGTTGAGAAATTAGATGTGTCATTTATGCTCGTAGAACGCCTGAAGATGCTACTTCAATGTTGGGCCTTTGTGGCCAGGCTGTGTAAAAGTCCCACACATGTGGTATCACCATACTTGGGAAGAGTAGCAGAATGTATTTTGGGGTGTAATTTGTTGTATGCATATGCTCTGTGAGAGAAATAACCTGTTAATATGACAATTTTGTAAAAAAAAAAAAATCTTCATTTTGCAAAGAATTATGGGAAAAAATTACAACTTAAAAAATTCACCATGCTACTTACCTAATACCTTGGAATGTCTACTTTCTAAAAAGGGGTCATTTAGGGGGTATTTGTACTTTCCTGACTTGTTAGTGTCTCAAGAAATGAGATAGGCCTTCAGTACATCAGGTGTAATCAGATGTGATCAATTTTCAGTGATTGGCACCATAGTTTGTAGACTCTATAACTTTCACAAAGACCAAATAATTTACACTATTTGCGTTATTTTTACCAAAGATATGTAGCAGTATAAATTTTGGCCAAAATTTATGAAGAAAAATTACTAATTTGCAAAATTTTATGACGGAAACAAAGAAAAAGGCATTTTTTCACAAAATTTACGGTCTTTTTTATATATAGCACAAAAAATAAAAAACCCACTAGTGATTAAATACCACCAAAAGAAAGCTCTATTTGTGTGAAAAAAAAGAGGCAAACTTCACATGGGTACAGTGTTGCATGACTGAGTAATTGTCATTCAAAGTGTGAGAGCGCTGAAAGCTGAAAATTGGTCTGGGCAGGAAGGGGGTGTAAGTGCACTGTATTGAAGTGGTTAAATATGTTTAACCACTTGCCGCCTGCCCACCGTCAAATGACGGCGGGACCGTGCAGCTCTCGTTCTGGGTAGACGTCATATTAGGGTGCACGCGAACGGCCACTCCTGCCCGCGGTGGGTGCGCAACGTGGCAATTGCTAGGACACGGCGCGACCCCGATCTCTTTAACCACTTCCTGCCCGGCCTATAGCGGATTGACGTCCTGGAAGTGGTACCATTATCCTGACTGGGCGTCATATGACGTCCAGCAGGATAACATGCCGCCGCGCGCCCGCGGTTTGGGCGCGCATCGCGGCGATCGGTGGAGCAGTCCGTCAGTCTGACACACCGCTCCACCGATCTCGATCATGATATCAATAGGAAGAGCCGTTGATCAGCTTTTCCTCACTCGCGTGTGACAGACGCAAGTAGAGGAGAGCTGATCGGCGGCTCTCCTGACAGGGGTGTCTGTGCTGATTGTTTATCAGTGCAGCCCCCCCTCAGATCACCATACTGGACCACCAGGGATTGCCACTTGGACCACCAGGGAAGGGGCAACATGTAGATGGCCAGGTATGTACCCCATGGTCATCCACATGTGCCCAACATGCCCAGTCAGTGCCCAATCTGTGCCAATCAGTGCCCACAAATGGGCACTGATTGGCACCATAATATTGCCTAGATTCCCAGCAATGCCACTCTTAGGAGCATCAGTGCCACCATTCAGTGTCATCAGTGCCACCCATCAGTGTCTATCGGTGCCACCTGTCAGTGCCCATCTGTGCCCGTCAGTGCCCACCTATCAGTGCCCATCAGTGCCCATCCGTGCCACCTATCAAACTAAAAATCCCAGCAGTGACTAAATACCACCAAAATAAAGCTCTATTTGTGTGAAGAAAATGATACAAATTTCACATGGTTATAGTGTAGCTTGACCGCGCAATTGTCATTCAAAGTGTGACAGAGCTGAAAGATGAAAAATGGCTTGGGCAGGAAGGGGGTGAAGTTCTTTTCTATTACATTCTATTATTTTCTGTTTGAATTAGAATTTATTTTGAATTAAAATTTGTTCTATTTGAAATTCAAATTCATTCTATTCGAAATTTGAATTTCGGAAAATTGTTATGTTGTTATATTCTTTCTATTTTATTCTATTCTTTTCTATTGTTTGTCTTATTGTATTTTTTTTTCTATTATTTAATTTTCTATTCTGTTCTATGCTATTCTATTCTATTCGAATTCGATTTTTTTCTATTTCAGAAGATGGTTATATTCTTACTATTTTATTCTGTTCTATTCTTTATTATGTTCTATTCTATTCTTTATTCTGTTCTAGTCTATTCCTTTGTTTTCTATCCTATTTTATTTTATTCTATTCTTTTATTTTCTGTTCTATTTTGTTCTGTTTTACTCTATTCTTTTCTTTTCTATTCTGTCCCTTTTTTATACCATTTTTTTTTCTATTATTTTATTTTCTATTCTGTTCTGTTTTACTCTAATATATAATATTCTTTTATTTTCTATTCTCTTTGGAAAATTTAATTTTGATTTGAAAACGATTCAAATTAGAATTTCATTCGAAATTTTGATTTGTTATTTGGGATTTATTTAAATTCATTAGTACTGTAATTCGGAAATTCAGATGTATTCGTATTTCTCAAGAACAAAAAATTTGTCCGAATTTCAATTCGGAACAAAATGAACCGCACATGTCTAATACAAGATATGTAACTGAACAAACTTCAAAAGCGGAGTCACAATTAAATTTTCATGGTCTACTGGACACACGGAAATTCCACACCCCCCCACACAAAAAAACTGGTCCACGCACTCCCATGTTTTGCTATCCATGCTCATTTTGCTTTCCACATTCCTTGGGAAGATGACAATTCTAGGATCAAATATGATCACCTAAAATCAAAGATCTATTTGTCATCCAAAGGAACAACCTTCTCTCCTACCCCTTGTCTGCAATTAAGGACACGTGGCTTTCATTTATTGACTATGTCTTTCCATGTGTGTCACAGTGGGATAGATTTACCAAAATTGGAGCAATCAGAATCTGGTGCAGCTGTGCATGGTAGCCAATCAGCTTCTAAATTCAGCTTGTTCAGTTAAGCTTTGGCAATAAAACATGGAAGCTGATTGGTTTCTACAGATAAACCCCACTGCTTCAAAGATTTCAGAATAGAATTTTGATTTCTCGTTCAAAAAGTTTATAGAGTTTTTATTTCATTCAAGTTTGTTAAAGAATCTAAATCCTAACAATGAAATTCTCTTATTTTCTCCCCTTTGGTATTTTCAGTGCACCATTTTAAGCATTGTGTTATATCCCCTTCATAGGTGTGAAAAAAAAGTTGATCCTGCCAGAAATCCATGCAGCTCATAATGTCCTGTGCTCCTGGCCTGTGTGGTTTTCGAATCTCAAACAGTGTTATCAGCCCTGCCCAGTTCATCTCTGTGAACTAAAAACAACTTCCTCCTATAGTGCCTTGCAAAAGTATTCACCCCCTTGGCTTTTTACCTATTTTGTTACATTACAGTCTTTGGTTCAATGATTTTTTTAATCTGAATTATATGTGATGGATCAAAACACAATAGTCTAAGTTGCTGAAGTAAAATTAGAAAAATATATACATACACCTATACTTCAGAAATAAAAAACTGATAATTGGCATGTGCGTATGTATTCACCCCCTTTGTTATGAAGCCCATAAATAGCTCTGGTGCAACCAGTTACCTTCAGAAGTCACATAAATAGTGAAATGATGTCCACCTGTGTGCAATCTAAGTGTCACATGATCTGTCATTACATATACACACCTTTTTGAAAGGCCCCAGAGGCTGCAACATCTAAGCAAGAGGCACCACTAACCAAACACAGCCATGAAGACCAAGGAACTCTCCAAACAAGTAATTGACAATGTTGTTGAGAAGTACAAGTCAGGGTTAGGTTATAAAAAAATATCCAAATCTTTGATGATCCCTAGGAGCACCATCAAATCTATCATAACCAAATGGAAAGAACATGGCACAACAGCAAACCTGCCAAGAGACGGCCGCACACCAAAACTCACGGACCGGGCAAGGAGGGCATTAATCAGAGAGGCAGAACAGAGACCTAAGGTAACCCTGGAGGAGCTGCAGAGTTCCACAGCAGAGACTGGAGTATCTGTACATAGGACGACAATAAGCCGTACGCTCCATAGAGTTGGGCTTTATGGCAGAGTAGCCAGAAGAAAGCCATTACTTTCAGCAAAAAACCAAATGGCACGTTTTGAGTTTGCGAAAAGGCATGTGGGAGACTCCCAAAATGTATGGAGGAAGGTGCTCTGTGGTCTGATGAGACTAAAATTGAACTATTTGGCCATCAAAGAAAATGCCATGTCTGGCGCAAGCCCAACACATCATATCACCCAAAGAACACCATCCCCACTGTGAAACATGGTGGTGGCAGCATCATGCTGTGGGGATGTTTTTCAGCAGTCAGGACTGGGAAGCTGGTCAGAGTTGAGGGAAAGATGGATGGTGCTATATACAGGGATATTCTTGAGCAAAACCTGTACCACTCTGTGTGTGATTTGAGGCTAGGACGGAGGTTCACCTTCCAGCAGGACAATGACCCCAAATACACTGCTAAAGCAACACTTGAGTGGTTTAAGGGGAAACATGTAAATGTGTTGGAATGGCCTAGTCAAAGCCCAGACCTCAATCCAATAGAAAATCTGTGGTCAGACTTAAAGATTGCTGTTCACACGCGCAAACCATCCAACTTGAAGGAGCTGGAGCAGTTTTGCAAGGAGGAATGGGCAAAAATCCCAGTGGTAAGATGTGACAAGCTCATAGAGACTTATCCAAAGCGACTTGGAGCTGTGATAGAAGAAAATATTACAGCGCACACATGCAAAAAAGACATTTACCTCCAGCAAGGCTAGTTTAAAACACCTAAACATTTTCAAAAAAACATTATCAAAAAATATGGGGATTTGGTCACACCATATTGCTATATGGTGCTAAGCCCACTTACTGCGACAAAGTAGTTGTTTGTATATTGTATGGATTCTGACCAAATCCCTTTGGGTGCGGAGCACCTCACTCCCTCATTAAAGTACCTCTCATTAGTGTCCACTTGTGTCATGGGTGGAGACCTTATGATTCTCCCATTTAGAAGAGTGTAATGCTCTCATGGTCCAGAGATGCAGGATCTCCCACTCCATGGATAGTGTAGGACCCACTGATTATGGGGTACTTTGTCGCAGTAAGTGGGCTTAGCACCATATTGCAATATGGTGTGACCAAATCCCCATTTTTTTTTATAATGTTTTTTTGAAAATGTTTAGGTGTTTTAAACTAGCCTTGCTGGAGGTAAATGTCTTTTTTGCATGTGTGCGCTGTAATATTTTCTTCTACTGTATGGTCTTATGGCTGCACCATCTTTAATGCATCTTTTAGAGTGTGCCCCCCAAATATCTTGTTTGGAGCTGTGATAGCCGCAAAAGGCGGCTCTACAAAGTATTGACTTTAGGGGGGTGAATAGTTATGCACATTGACTTTTTCTGTTATTTTGTCCTATTTGTTGTTTGCTTCACAATAAAAAAAAAACTTCTTCAAAGTTGTGGGCATGTTCTGTAAATTAAATGATGCAAATCCTCAAACAATCCATGTTAATTCCAGGTTGTGAGGCAACAAAACACGAAAAATGCCAAGGGGGCTGAATACTTTTGCAAGGCACTGTATATGATGGAAATGAGGAGAGGACAGTTTTTTTTGTAGTCCTTACAAACTTCTTGTCCTAGGGTGACAACGCTGACCCCAGTGACGGGACAAGGTCATCCAGCGCCCAGGGCAAAGATGGCAAACAGTGCCTCCCCAGGTAGAGGAAGCAGGGCTAATAGCGGTGCACGGAGCAAAAGGCTCCACTCACACCTTTTGCAGATGTGATGGAGTGTGTGTGTTTTTGCACGGCACTTAAAGGGCAGTTTATTCATTTCCATGGGCTGCCATACACATGAAAAATGCACAAAAGAACCTTTTTTAAAAATCACACTGCACTAAAATGCATGGTACTTTGTTGGGTATGTGTTGTGCCATTAAGAATTAACACCGCTAATGCACACCTTTAAAAGAGCTGTGTGCAATTGTGTAGTGCAGGCATGAACTCATTTGTGCACATTCCTGCAATGCACAAATGTCTACCTAGGGAAGAGCGAATTAATTCAAATTCAAAGAGGCTCGGCTTGCTAAAATTTGCTGAGTTCCAAATTTCTCTCTAATAAAGCATTAAAAGTTTTCCAATCACATCCACATTTAATTAAAATAAAATAAAATCATTTAACATAAGGTGTCCTCATCAGAGTCCCCTTTACATCAGTTGTCCCAATTAGAGTCCTCCTTTACATCAGTTGCCCCCCTTTACATTATGTGTCCTAATCAGAGTCCCCCTTTACATCAGGTACCCCTCTTTACATCAGGTGTCCCCATCAGAGTCCTCCCTTTACACCAGGGGTGCCAATCACAGTCTCCCTTTATATCAAGGGTGCCAATCAGACTCTCTGTTTACAGCAAGTGGCTTCATCAGGTGTCTCAGTCAGAGTCCCCCTTTACATCAGGTGTCCCATCAGAGTCCCCCTTTACATCAGGTGTCCCCATCAGACTCCTCCTTTACAACAGGTGGCCCCCTTTACATCAAGTGTCACCATCACAGTCCCCCTTTACATCAGGTGGCCCCCTTTACATTGGGTGTCCCCATCAGAGTCCCTCTTTACATAAGGTGTCCCAATCAGAGTCCCCTTTACATCAGGTCTCCCCATCAGAGTCCTACTTTCCATCAGGGGTCCCCATCAGAGTCCCCTTTATATCAGGTGGCCCAATCAGAGTCCCCTTTATATCAGGTGTCCCCATCAGAGTTCTCCTTTACATCAGGTGGCCCAATCAGAGTCCCCTTTATATCAGGTGTCCCCATCAGAGTCCTCCTTCACATCAGGTGGCCCCCTTTACATTAGGTGTCCCAATCAGAGTCCCCCTTTACATCAGGTGTGCCAATCAGAGTCCCCCTTTATATCAGGTGTCCCCATCAGAATAACCTTTTACATCAGATGTCCCCCTTTACATCAGGTGTCCTATCAGAGTGCCCCCATACACGATGTGTTCCCATCAGAGTGCCCCCTTACATCAGTCCCCCCCCCCCCCATTCCCACTTGTACTCAGCTCTCCTGGAATGAAGGCAGCTTCTCCTTCCTCTCTCCAGTCATGTGGTAAGTCACATGACGAGGGGAGAGAAGAAGGACAGTCTGTCTATCGCCCCCTGCAGAGGGCGGAGAAAGCCTAATCCTCCCTCCAGCAAGTTTCGGCAGCTGCTCCTTGTGACAGGAGTGAAATAGCGGTCACTCCTGCCAGTGAGGAGTGGCACCAGGAGTGCGCCCCCTCAACACAGCGCCCAGGACTCCGCCCTTAAACCAGCCCTGGCTGACCCTCCATAGATACAGTACAGTGAGTGAACGTTGTCACCCTAGGACAGCAAGTGTGTTACTGGCAAGATCATCATGTAAAAATAAAGGACAAAAAGCTTGAAATAAGAAAACGAATGCCGCCATAACATCTCACGAATAATAAGCTGCAATGTATGATTTTTTTTGTGATTTTAATACTTAGTATCAATTAAATATTTCACAGGCAAGTCTTCCGACTTTATATGTTCCCTCTTTCCATACTCAGTTGGCAAGTGATGTATTCTCTGTTATGACAGCGGTACAGGTATGCAATAAATTTTAGTAATTTAGCGGTGCTCCATCTGTGTGTAGTTTACTCCAATATCGTGCTTATTACACCCACAGCAATCTGCTTCACATATTGAGCCAACCGTCCTGTCTACTAAAAATTCTTGTTAGAATTCACAAAAAAATGTTTTCTTTGCCCTTCTTCACTTTTTAATTAATGAGGGATGAGTGGCACATCTCATGGAAGATTTTGCGGGGACATTGCCAATTTTATGTTTGCTGAAAAATTGCCAAAATTGCCTTCTAGTTGAATTTAAAAAAAAAAAGCTATTTTTAAAGCTAGTGATTTCTAATTTTAACCATTTTAAAAGGCGCTACTATATAATCAGTTAGTTCAATACAATATAAAAGTCCATGTGCTCATATAAAGTCCAAAAGAAAGGGAGAGAGAGTCCAGGTGTCCAAGATTGTTCCCAACACCACAAAATGTTAATACATCAAGTGCACTTCTTCTTATTTCTTCTACCTTACACTCCACCACACGTGCTTATAAACCACAAATATTGACCCCAGATTAACCACTTGACTACTGGCCACTTTCACCCCCCTTCCTGCCCAGGTAAATTTTCAGCTTTCAGCTCTGTTGCACTTTGAATGACAATTGTGCGGTCATGCAGCACTGTACCCAAATTACATTTTTGTTATTTTTTTGACACAAGTAGAGCCTTCTTTATGTGCTATTTAATCACCACTGGCTTTTTTATTTTTTTGGTAAACAAACAAAAAAAGATCAAAAATGTAAAAAAAAAAAAATTTCATAGTTTATTAAAAAGATTTTGCAAACAGGTAATCTGTACATATCAAGGGAAATTGTGACTTTAAATGAATGTAAAATCCCAATTTCCCTTGATATGTACTCGAATAGGGATGGAGGCACTAACCTGTGCCTCATATAAAGTCCCAAACTTCCCTCTCTTTTACAGGTAATCTGTCTCCTTCACTGACAGTCTGCACTGATGGCCAATAATGGGCTCAGACGAGGCGGCACTGATTACGCGGCATTCGTGGGCACTGATAGGTGGCACTGATGGGCTCTGATAGGCGGCACTGAAGGGCAATGATAGGTGGCACCAATAGGTAGCACTGATAGGCGGCACTGATAGGTGGCACAGATGGGCACTGGTAGGCATCACTGATGGGCACTGATAGGCAGCACTGAAGGGCAATGATAGGTGGCACTGATAGGCGGCACTGATAGGTGGCACAGATGGGAACTGGTAGGCGTCACTGATGGGCACTGATAGGCAGCACTGAAGGGCAATGATAGGTGGCACTGATAGGCGGCACTGATAGGTGGCACTGATGAGCACTGGTCGGCAGCACTGATGGGCACTGATAGGCAGCAGTGATAGGTGACACTGATGAGGAGGTACTGATGAGCACTGATTGGCAACACTGATTAGAACTGCACTGGTAGTCAGGACACTGATAATCAGTGCCCTGATTATCAGTGCTGATCTCCCTTTAATACAAGCCGATTATCGGCTCTCTTCTTCTCTCCTTACACTGTCAGCATGAGGAGAGAAAAGCTGATAACCAGCTTGTGTTTACATCAGGGATCAGCTGTCATTGGACACAGCTGGTCATGCAGTAACGGGCCGCTGTGATTGGCCCTTTATCCCGATCTGCGATCCTTAGGACTCAGCGATCACAGAGCACACCGCCCGCGAACCGCAGAAGCACGCAGGCAGTGCGATCATGGGAGGACGTCAATAGATGCCCTCTCTGCAAAGTAATACTGCACTGTAACCGCCATTTGACAAGATAAACTCACACTCAGTTTACCGAATTAGGGATTGCAGCACCTAACCGTGTCTGAATACCAGACCAATATATTAAAGTTACACAAAACAGATGCGTATATCCCTTGACATCAATAGTGCAAAAGAACTCAATACGTGAATCAATTCCAAATCTCTGTTTCTGTGACGTCATCACGCACGCTGGCAGGTTGCCATTCCACTTGTTATACTGTCTGCTATTTAAAATTTACTGCACCATGAGCCTTCTAATTTTTTTAATCTCTGAGGGCTATGCTGTGTGCGACTGATGATGATATTTAACACAGAGTGCCTGGTCTGGATATTTATTTCTGTGGTGAAACAATTTTTTTGAGCCAGCCAGTGAGGTTTTCTGCTCTGTTGCACATTAGTTCTCCTTATGTTGAGATCTCAGCTTCTGGTAAAAGGCTCTGCAAGTGGGACAGCACCTGAGCACTAAAACACTACAGTTACATAATTGATTGGCACTGTGAACACCTTACACCACAAGGCATTATATTGCCGTTGGAGTTGGGACTTTTCATATTAAGTGTATGTATATGTATGAATTGTGGACTTTTTAGAGATTTTTGAGATTTTGCTGGTCAAAGACCAGAGCACTTTTTGCGATTCAACACAGCGTCACTTTAACTGACAATTGCGCGGTCGTGTGACGTGGCTCCCAAACAAAATTGACATCCTTTTTTCCCCACAAATAGAGCTTTCTTTTGGTGGTATTTGATCACCTCTGCGGTTTTTATTTTTTGCGCTATAAACAAAAAAATAGAGACAATTTTGAAAAAAACGCATTATTTTTTTACTTTTTGCTATAATAAATAAATTTTTTTTGCTCAGTTTTGGCCGATACGTATTCTTCTACATATTTTTGGAAAAAAAATTTGCAATAAGCGTTTATTGATTGGTTTGCACAAAAGTTATAGAATAAATAGGGGATAGTTTTATGGCATTTTTATTAATATTTTTTTTTTACTAGTAATGGCGGCGATCAGCGATTTTTTATTTTTTATTTTTTTTTAATCGTAACTGCGACATTATGCGGACACATCAGGCAATTTTGACACATTTTTGGGACCATTGGCATTAATACAGCGATTAATGCTAAAAAATTGCATTGATTACTGTAAAAATGTCACTGGCAGTGAAAGAGTTACCACTAGGTGGCGTTGTAGGGGTTAAGTGTGTCCTATGGAGTGTTTCTAACTGCGGGGTCGGGGGGAGGGGCTGTGTGTGACACGACACTGATCACCGCTCCAGATTACAGGGAGCAGAGATCAGTGACAGTGTCATTAGGCAGAACGGGGAGATGCATGTTTACATTAGCAATCCCCCCGTTCTTCCTCACTGTGAGACGATCGCAGGTATCCCCGCGGATATTGAGTCCGCGGACCCGCGATCGCAGTCACGTAGCTCCCGGCGTGCCCGCAAGCTGCCTCTTAAAGGGCAGCGTACAGGTACGTTAATCTGCCTGTACGTGCCCTTCTGCCGCAGTATATCTGCGTGAGGCGGTCGGGAAGCGGTTAAAGCAGGGGTCCCCGAACTTTCTAAACAAAGGTTAAGGCCGGGTTCACACCTATGTGAATGAGATGCTGGTTTCCCCGTATCTAAATCGCATAGTAGGAGAAAGTGACTGGCTTCCTATGGAGCAGGTTCACAGATCTCCATTGCGGTTGCGGTTGCGGAGCGCACTGCACAGAAACGCTGTGCGTCTTTGGCTCCATTTCAGGGCCGAATTCAGGCAAAGATTCTGCCCTAATTCATCCCTGAAACGGAGAACAGGGACGGACAGCTTTTCTGTGCGCTCCGCGGCTGGTTTAGGTGTGAATCAAGCCTAAGTCTCCTTTAGACTTAATGCGGGACGGACTGTGGCCATTGGGAGTAGAAAAGGTCCTGACATCAGGGGGAATAAACAATGCCCCATCTTTGGTGTCAGTGGGAGGAATATCATCCCATCACTGGTGTCACTCAAAAGAGTTGTGCCCCATCATTAGTGTCATTGGGCCCCATTGTTGCTGTCATTGGAAGGAATCTTTGGTGTCATTTGGAGGAATTCTGCCCCTTCGTTGGTGTCGGGGTGGAATTATTCCCCATTGTTGGGATCAGTGGGTGAAAATAGTGCCCCAAGAGCCGATATAAGCAAACAAAGTGCCACATCTGGAGACCACTTTAAAGGACCTGTTCTGCATAAGTACAGTAGAGCAGCCGGTACAACTGTAAAAGAACTAAAGTAAGGCCAGAGTTCGAAATAAACTAGCTTAGCTTTAGGAAAAATTTGAATGTCCATCAATAGCATTACGCCCTTCAAAATTGAAATATTTCCTGCAGTGAACAACTGATCTACGATCACCTATGAACGTGGACCACCTATGAATCTTCTGTTTCATATATAAGTTGTTACATGAGAATGTTGTGCTTTGTTTCGTAGTATATAGATGTATTGTTTTAGCAGTCATTAGAATCCCTCGTATCCATGTACTCTATGTAATAGAATTCCATGTAGATACTGGCTAAAAACTGCCTGGTAAGCAGAAGGCCTGGTCTGCTCTCCTTTCCTTCCTAAATCGCTCAAGGCCATTCAACATGACAAGCAGATTGTACTCCGCACAACTGCCTTCTTTATACTCAAATCCAACATTTTCAACATTTTTTTTTTTTTTTCTTAGTCGTATAATGAACTAGTTATTTGCTCTTTTGAAAGTGTTTCCAGCTAACCTGATCTAGAAATATAACATTATCCATATTTGTTCTTGTGCGAGTCTGCTTATTTATTTGAACCAAAAAGAAAGGGAAATAGGAACGCCGAGCAATAGAAGATCAACATTTCATTGAAGTAAACAAAAGGCCACAAATCAATATACAGCTTTTGGGCTACAGATGTGTAGCTGGCACCGTATGTATACGGGAAATGTGTAGAGCGCAAAGCACAGACAGCTGGGAAATTTGGCGATCCCAAGAAAGATAATCTAGGGAAGGTTTTTGCACAAAAAGCTGCAGAGCCCTGGTGGGAAATCTCATAGGTCCCAACTGTCCCTGATTTCGAGGGACTGTCCCTGATTTGGAGCAATGTCCCTCCGTCCCTCTTTCCTCCTCATTTGTCCCTCATTTTGGTCTGATCCATATAGTTGTATATAAAATGCACTTTTTATCTTTCAAAAAAGTGTTTCCCAGGGCTAAACCTTTCATCCAATTTCGAAATTTTTGGTGCATAAAAATCCAGCAGAGGTAGTAGGATAGTCAACAGTAAATGGCTTCAAACGTGCTTGGGACAAACATAGATCTATACTCAGACAAAAAAGGTTAAGGAAAAAAAAGCAAAAATAAATAAATAAAATAAAGTTTAAAAAATGGGCAGTCTTTTTCTGCTGTCACTTTTATATGTTTCTATGTATAATGTATAATCCCACCTTAACCATTTGCCTACTGGGCACTTTTACCCCCCTCCTGCCCAGGCTAATTTTCAGCTTTCAGCGCTGTGACACTTTGAATGACAACTGCATGGTCATGTAACACTGTACCAAAATTACATTTTTATTATTTTTTTTCACACAAATAGAGCTTTCTTTCGGTGGCATTTATTTACCACTTTTTTTTTTTTTTTTTGCTAAATAAACAAAAAAAGATTGAAAATTTTTAAGAAAAAAAAAACATTTTAATAGTTTGTTATAAAATGTTGCAAACAGGTAATTTTTCTCCTTCACTGATGTGTGCTGATGAGGCTGCACTGATGGGCACTGATGAGGCTGCACTGATGGGCACTGATGAGGCGGCACTGGTGGGCACTGATGAGGCGGCACTGGTGGGCACTGATGAGGCGGCACTGGTGGGCACTGATGAGGCGGCACTGGTGGGCACTGATGAGGCGGCACTGGTGGGCACTGATGAGGCAGAACTGATAATTACCACTGAGTTTTGTTTTTTTTTTGATAATAAACGAATAAAGACCAGAAATATTGAAAATTTTGTTTGTTATAAAATTTTTCAAACAGGTGATTTTCCTCCTTCATTGTTGTGCACTGATGAGGCTGCACTAATAGGCATTGATAGGCTGCACTGATGGGCACTGATGAGGAGGCACTGATGAGGCTGAACTGGTAGACGGCACTGATGGGGACTGGTATGCATCACTGATAGGTGACACTGATGAGGAGGCACTGATTGGCGGCACTGATGGCCACTAATTGGCTGTGCACGTGGGCGCAGATTGGCAGCACTGTTGGGCCTGCACTGATAGTCAGAACACTGATAATCAGTGCCCTGATTATCAGTGTAGATGTCCCTTTTAGAGAAGCCGGTTATCGGCTCTCTTCTCCTCTCCTCATGCTGTCAGCATGAGGAAAAGAGTGCTGATAACCAGCTTCTGTTGACATCCGTGATCAACTGTGATTGGACACAGCTGATTATGTGGTAAAGAGCCGCTGATTGTCTCTTTACCTCAACATGTGATCAGCAGTGTCCTCCGAGCACTGTGATCACAGAACTAGACGACCGCGTTGTAGCCGTCATTCGGCTATAGCACAGTCGGCAAGTGGTTAAAGGAAGAAGTAGGAAAGTGGGTGGAAATAAAAAAGAGCTGGTATAGTAATGGGAGGTGTGGTCCAGAAAGGTAAAACACGCCCTATTCTGTGATGCATAAGGCAGTGCATGATGGGATATTAAGTTCCTAGAAGGTCACGTGACGATACAGGAAGTCAGCTTTCAGGAAACATTTTTTTAAATTTTGAACTGAGAGGGGAAAATTCAAAGCTGCCATGGACTAAGTAAGTGAAAGGGGATGGCTGGGGTAGAAAAGACATTAGAAAAGGCTTCTATTTGTTATGAAAACTACTTGCTGACCAGCCACCGTTGTTATACGGCGGCGGGTTGGATCTCCTGCGTGAATTGGCTGTATAGCGGCCGTATTAAGGGTTCTAGGGGGGACGTGCGCGCGGTGCGACACCGGAGCTGATGCGCATGGCCGGTGGGCACGATGTCCGCCAGCGACCCGCAATCGCTCCTCAGAGAGCCAGAACGGGGATCTGTCAATGTAAACAAATAGATCCCCGTTCTGTCAGGGAAGTAGAGAGAGATCTGCTGTTCCTAGTGATCAGGAACAGACAATCTCTCTCTACTCCCTGTCACTACACAGTTAGAAACACCTCCCTAGGACACACTTAACTGCTTGAGCGTCCCCTAGTGTTAACCTCTTCCTTGCCAGTGACATTTATATAGTAATCAGTGGCTACTTTTGGCTGTATAAATGTCACTGGTCCCAAAAAAGTGTCAAAAGTGTCCGATCTGTCCGCCGCAATGTCGCAGTCCCGCCAAAAATCACTGATCACCGCCATTACTAGTAAAAAAAAAAAAAAATAATAAAAATGCCATAAATCTATCCCCTATTGTGTAGACGCTACAACTTTTGCGCAAACCAATCAATATACGCGTATTGCGATTTTTATTTTTTTTCACCAAAAATATGTAGAAGAATACATATTGGCCTAAACCGATGAAGAAATTAGTTTTTTTTTGTTTTGTTTTTTTTGTATATTTATTATAGAAAAAAGTAAAAAAATATATATTTTTTTTTCAAAATTGTTGCTCTTTTTTTGTTTATAGCGCAAAAAATAAAAACCGTAAAAAGCTCTATTTGTGGGGGAAAAGGGACAGCGTCGCATGACCGCGCAATTTGTTAGTTAAAGCGAAGCAGTGCCATATCGCAAAAAATGGCCTGCTCATTAAGGGGGCAAATCTTCCGGTTCTTAACTGGTTAAGGGCTACACTGGTTTTGTAAAACCCACCTGCAGGAATTACAAAAAAATACTTTTGCAGTGCCCCCTTCCCCTCCTGCACTGCAAGGGTAAATGCTTGATAAGTTTAGAGGAAGAGGCATAAGATGTAAGGCCTCATGCACACTGGACATTTTGCTATCTCTCCTGGATGCCTTTCCTCGTGGGAGCAGTGCTTTGGCAGGAAAAAATGCTCGGCACTTGTAAATGTGTGTAGCAAAAAAGAAGATGCCCCTTCGTTGGGACTTTATAGGCAACAACCACTCATAAATAGATTAACGTATATATTTATTGTTTGTACATAAAATCGTTCGATAATTCAAACGTGAAATGATCATTAAGACATATCAAAAGACACATATTTCAAAAACAATAAAGAAGAAAAAGAAAAGACAAAAAACATGACAGGTTACATAGTTTGCATGACATATTATAAAAGATTACTTAGTAGTGTCTCCGGTACCCAACGCGTTTCTGGTGCAACTTCGGTAAGAGCACGAGTAGTCATAAATTTGTCTTACTAAAAAAAATAAATGGATACTGACAACCATAGTAGTCCTCTGATCTACAATTACTGTATGCAACACCTACCATACAAAATGTTCCGCTATGCAACTTTTGCCCAAAAAAGAAAGCTTGTTTAATTAATTTGCCTGATGATCACAGGGAGATGTATATAGCAAAAAACATTGCAGGCTACTGTGTAAACAAAAGAAAAGAAAAAGTGAATAGCAGAAAAAAAACACGAAGAAGAGTGGGGGCAAAAATAAAAAACAAGATAGCATGGAAAAAAGAATAGAAAATACTATGTAATATCCAAAGAAAATGGAAAAAGTTGAAGGTCAAAATATACATCTATGTTGTTCCAAGATAATCTGATCCAATTAGATGTAATGTGTTTTATAAAGGGATAGAAGAGTATTTACCAATCTGTAGATTGAAGAGTGAAGCTATCCGAAGCCTCAAATATGGCTTCTTATCCATGTATAGCACACTCTGAGTCGTTTGGCAATGACTCATCCTAAAAAAATTATTACAGAAAGAGGCTTGTATATCTTTCAAAGCAGCCATCTACTAATGTATATAGAGAAATGGGCTCAGGAGAAAAAAATGCCAAGTAAGCTCACCGTGTTAACAGAAGAACCTCTATATGGCGTCCACCCCGCTGTGCAGTGCTCATCAGACTGCATAACATAGGGGTCTATTTGAGTAATGGCGCCTAACGCCCGCGCCTGCACAGTCTGTCACCGCACTCGCGCATGCGCGGTACCGAAGGCACGATCGCGCATGTGCGGTAGGCTTCGTCAGCCACATAGAGTGGAATGCATAGCACAGCCCCCACCTCTAAGGGGGCAGCAGTGAGGTAGAAAGAAATCCTGGATAGCCGCACTCTGGGATAAGGACATCTTTATTTCAATAAAATCCAACAATACAGTCAATAGCAGAGACGTACAGGGTGGTAGACTGCTAACACGTTTCACATCATATCAAAGAAAGAAAGAAAGAAAAGAAAGAAAGAAAGAAAGAGAAAAGAAAGAAAGAAAGAAAGAAAGAAAGAAAGAAAGAAAGAAAGAAAGAAAGAAAGAAAGAAAGAAAGAAAGAAAGAAAGAAAGAGGGGAAGAAAAAATAAAGAAAGAAAAAAGGTAACACATTAAGGCATGCCAAGTGCTTGGGTGTTAATTCATTTAATTGGCCAGAATAATAATTACACATGTCAAGCCTTTTTTCTGCCAAACCACTGCTGCTCCTGGTCGCGCTGGCTGTGGGGTTTTTTTTGCCTCTAAACACCTATGCGTGCATGGACATGTGCATTTAAAGGCAGAAAAAAAAAACACCAGATGCCCCAAATAGCCATGTTAAAGACGTCCAGTGTTCATGAGGTCTAATACTTACCTTATTCTGTGCTCTGGTTGGCTCAGGCACTCTGGTCCCCACCGGCTTGGGTGTGGTCCCTCACTATCCCCAAATACAGTGCAGGGCTATTGACCCTGCATTGAATTTGATGATCTCATGGTGTGGGGGACCGGTAGCACAGATGAAAAGATAGATAGGGGTACCGGTAGCACAGATGAAGAGGGCAGAGTGAGGAGTAAGGAGTCAGTCTGGAGGAGTGGCCATTTATAGAAAGGCTGCATTTGCATACAGCATGCCCTAGGAAATGCCTATGTTGCGTTACAATGTTGCGGTAGGTAGCACACGACTCGGCAATGTGTAGCTCAGCAAAGCATGGCTTGACACAGGACAGCTCCTCCCCACCCACTTGGCATGCTTCCCCAACTGCCCCGCTCCTTTCCAGGTTGTTACTTTTAATGGTCCTATCTGCTACCAGGTGCTCATGGACCTTGTAGTTACGGCCCATGGAGGGCTGTAGTTAGAATCCTGCTTCGAGACTACATCTCCCAGACTGCCCTGTATTGCAGTCACAGCTAGGCAAAACTAATTGACAACGCCATCTTGTGGACAAATAAGGTTCTGCAATTCAGTAACATTGCCCAGTGTTACACCTACATGTGATGCTGGGCCTCCAAGATTGTAAGAACTGAATTCCAATGAAAGGGGCTGGCCAGGAACAGTAGAGCTTGGGAGGAAAGGGTTAGATCAGGGATCCTCAAACTACAGCCCGACAGCTGTTACGGAACTACACATCCCGTGAGGCATTGTAAAACACTGACATTCACAGACATGACTAGGCATGATGGGAATTGTAGTTCCTGAACAACTGGAGGGCCATAGTTTGAAGACCCCTGGGTTAGATGATGCTGCTTGCTCTCCAGCCAGAAAATAAAGAGGGCTCTATCTGATTTGCTGCAGCTTCTAATGTGAGAAGCTCATAGTGTGCAATAAAATCAAAGTAAGCCATTTAATACAGGAGAGGAGACTGTACAAGTGTGCAAGACTAAATGTAAGGTCGGAGTTCAGCTTTAAAAATTCATTTTCTTTTGGCCTTTAATGTGTTTTTGAATTTTGTTCTTATTCTCCCACAACAGCTTTATTATTTCTTGGTTATTGCAGCCAACAAACGTAAAAATCATAAAATGAACATTTGATAACAGCGCTAATTTTAGCATAATGGATGTGTTGGGCTCAGAAACACAAGTGCCTTTATTACGATACACCCCCCCCCCCCCCTTCTTCATTAGCAAGTCCAATTTCCAGCTATTCCTGGATTTGTGAATAAAATGGGGGAACTCAAAGAACGACTGCAGTTCTATCAAAGCCATTCATAAACCTGAACCAACTTTCCCCCCACCTGTGAGAAATTAAGCATAATTGCTTGTATTATATGTTTCTATAAAGTTTAATGCCTTTTTTTTCAACATACCCCAGGAAGTTTCCTTTTATATAAACACAATTGCCTCTGTAGTTTCAGCCTAACATGCAGCCCACATCACAATCTGAAAGCTGTTTTAATAATTTTATTATTTCTCCTCTTTTTTTTCTCTCTGTAGGCAGCTGGAGGATATTATAGGACAGGAACAGAGGGGTAATCAAAGCATACAAGCACACTTGGAGGTGTAAAATAGGAAGCAGGGGATAAAAACCACACATTTAGAACTTCTGCTTCCTGTTCCTGCTGTACCTTGTAGTACTTGTTAGTGATTCGATCGTCTTTTTTTCATCTTGGGCTCAATGCACCAATTGTTGTTGCCAGCGCTCACCTGCACATGTTAAAGAATCTGGAAATGTTCACAATGTATAATATTGGACTGTTCACTCCATGGGCCCTCGCAATGTGCCAATAAGTCTGCATATGATTTTGAAGGGAAGCTCTACTACGTTCTCAGCAAGGATACATTGAGGTCAACTCATACAGATGTACAGTATTCATAGGGGGTTATTTACGGAAGGCAAACTCACTTTGCACTACAAGTGCACTGAAAGTGCATTTGGAAGTGCAGTCACTCTAGATCTGAGGGGAAGATCTGAAATGAGGGGAAGCTCTGCTGATTTTATCATCCAATCATGTGCAAGCTAAAATGCAGTTTTTTATTTTCCTTGCATGTCCCCCTCAGATCTACAGTGACTGCACTTGCAGTGCACTTGTAGTGCAAAGTGGATTTGCCTTTCTTAAATAACCCTCACAGTTACATGAGTAGTCAGGGTGCAAAAAGACACCTAGTTCTAAAGCCATAGTTCATCTAGATCAGTGGTCTCCAAACTGCGGCCCTTTGCTTACCTTTATCTGGCCCTTGGGGCTCTACTCCTCCCACTGATATGAGACACTGTTCTACCAATCTAAATAAGCAACTGGGCACCATTTTTCCCACTGATACCAACAATGGGGCACTATTCCACCCCATGATACCAAATGTGGTGATGTTTTCTCCCACTGATACCAAGAAAAATGTTCACTCCCGCTGACCAGCCTGGCCCCCCTATAGTCTGAGGACAATAAACTGGCCCTTTGTTTAGAAAGTTTGGAGACCCCTGATCTAGAGCAGGGGTCACCATAATTTCAGTAGGAGGGTCACATATATAAATATATATTTTACAAAAAGTTGTTGGCCGAACAAAATCAGCTTTATAAATCAATGAACAATAAACAAATTAAGAAGTTTTACTTGGATTTGTTTTGAAATCGGTATGATATGATTCAGAACCCTTTGCATTAGAATCCTCTCTTACATCAGGGTCCCCATAAGAATCCTTCTTAGGAGTCTCTCCTTACACCAAAGTCCCCATTCCAGTCTCCCTCTTACATCACGGATCTAATTAGAGCCCCCACTTACATTGGGGTCCCCATCATCAGAGTTCCCCTTACATTCAAATCCCTATCAGTGCCCCCCCCCTTCATTAATGCATGAGAATTCTCCCTTACATCAGCATAGTTGCCAACAGTCCCGATTTTCCCGGGACAATCCCGATTTTGGGACCCTCGTCCCGATTGGAGGCTGTCCCGAATCGGGATTTTCCATAAGGAAAATCGGGAATGTTGTTTTTTTTGTTTTTGGAGCAACTGGCTCCAGCAAATTGGCGGCCGGCGCCGCCGCTCGATCTTCCCCCTAGTGTTGAGTAAGTGGAGAGAAGAAGGGGGCTCGATCCGTGCAGCCAATGAAGCGGCTTCTTTAGCTGCACGGCCCCTCCCCTCTCCACTGAAGCACGCAGAAGACACAACGCCGTCACCGTGTCTTGCCGAAAACTCCCCAGCCCCGTACTGCGCAAGCGCTGCGCCTGTGCAGTACAGGGGGTCCTTCATTGCCGAGGGGAACTTTCTCGGCAGAACACCGGCCACTCCTGCACTGAGCAGGGGTGGGGGGCTGCACTGAGGGGGGCTGCATTGGGGGGGGTCTGCACTAATAGAGGGGGGGCTGCACTGAGGGGGGCTGCACTAATAGAGGGGGGCTGCACTAATAGAGGGGGGGCTGCACTGAGGGGGTGTCTGCACTAATAGAGGGGGTCTGCACTAATAGAGGGGGGGCTGCACTGAGGGGGGTCTGCACTAATAGAGAGGGGTCTGCACTGATGGAGGGGGTCTACACTGATGGAGGGGGTCTGCACTGATGGAGGGGATCTGCACTGAAGGGGTCTGCACTGAGGGGGTCTATACAGACACTGCCAGGGGCACCTGATGCAAGGACAGACTCTGCCGGGAGCACCTGATGCAAGGACAGACTCTGCCGGGGGCACCTGATGCAAGGACAGACTCTGCCGGGGGCACCTGATGCAAGGACAGACTCTGCCGGGGGCACCTGATGCAAGGACAGACTCTGCCGGGGGCACCTGATGCAAGGACAGACTCTGCCGGGGGCACCTGATGCAAGGACGGACTCTGCCGGGGGCACCTGATGCAAGGACGGACTCTGCCGGGGGCACCTGATGCAAGGACAGACTCTGCTGGTGGCACCTGATGCAAGGACAGACTCTGCTGATGGCAGGCGATGTGGCTAGTGACACGCTCAGGGATCCCACTGATTCTGCATTATGGTGAGTTGAATGATTTAATTTTATATTACAATGTAATAATAGAAATAATGTGCTTCAATCATTCTGACGCCATAACAACCATGGTGCCGGGATGATTGAAGCGTTAACACCAGGCGTTTGGAGTATCTTTATCTGCTGATTGTTAAACTTTCTAGAATACACATATTTCTATTGTGTAGGATCTGGGGCTGCTGTCCCGTCATTCCCCTCTCCCCCTTTCCTTCTCCCCCTTTCCCTCTCCATCCCTCATTCATCTCAGACTCTAACCACACCCTCTTGAGCCACGCCCATTTAAGCCATGCCCACTTTTTATGTAAGCCACGCCCACTTTTCACTTAAGCCACGTCCCCTTTAACGAAAGCCACGCCCATTTTTCGCCGCGGCACGCAAAGCGCGCCACACTTGTAATTTTTTGCTAAGCTACGCCTACAAATGAATGCCCCGCCCCCTAATTATTGTACGGCTCCGCCTACAGCCAAAAAAGTGTCCCACATTTTTTTTTGCAATGTTGGTAACTATGCATCAGGGTCCCCATCGGAACCCATCTTATGCCCTGTACACACGTTCGGACATTGATCGGACATTCTGACAACAAAATCCATGGATTTTTTCCAATGGATGTTGGCTCAAACTTGTCTTGCATACACACGGTCACACGAAGTTGTCGAAAAATCCGATCGTTCTGAACGCGGTGATGTAAAACACGTACGTCGGGACTATAAACAGGGCAGTAGCCAATAGCTTTCGTCTCTTAATTTATTCTGAGCATGCGTGGCACTTTGTGTGTCGGATATGTGTACACACGATCGGAATTTCCGACAGCAGATTTTGTTGTCGGAAAATTTTATAGCCTGCTCTCAAACTTTGTGTGTCGGAAATTCAGATGGAAAATGTGTGATGGAGCCCACACACAGTCGAAATTTTCGACAACAAGGTCCTATCACACATTTTCCGTCGGAAAATCCGACCATGTGTACATGGCATAAGGCGTCTTTCCAGTCAGGGCCGGTGCTACCACTAGGCAAACTAGGCAGCCGCCTAGGGCGCACTGCTGCCTAGGGCGCCCGGCGAACTGGTGTTCCTACTCTCTTCTCTTTGCAGCAAGCAACTAAGTCTCAGTCAGCCGCACAGTTCGCACATAGTGTCAGAGGCGCAGCAGTGGCAGAGGACTATGTCTTTGTCCCAACTCCCAAATGAATAGAAGCAAGCAAACATTCATTGATGGGCACTGGTGGGCTGCATTTGATGGGCGCTTTATTAAAAAGGTGGGGTATACATGGGCAAGGCAAAGGGGGTGAAGTCAGGGGGGGGGGCAAAATGAGGTTTCACCTAGGGTGTCAAAAAACCTTGCACCAGTCCTGTTTCCAGTCCCCATTCAAGTCCCCCCTTGGATCTGATTAGAGCCCCCTTACATTAGGGTCCAGCCTTATGCCAGGGTCCCCATCAGAGCCCACACCCTACATCGGGGGGCCCCATCAGAGTCCCCCTTACACCAAGGTGCCCATCAGAGCTCCCCCCCCTTAGATCGGGGTTCCCATCAGAACCCGCTTACATCACAGTGCCCACTTACACCAGGGTCCCCATCAGAGCTCCCCTTATATCAAAATCCCTATCAGTGCCCCCACCCCCTTTTCCTCAGGATCCCTATAGGACCCCCTTTATACCAGATTCCCAATCAGTTGTCCACCCTTAGGCCCCTTTCACAGTGAGGCGCTTGTAAACTGCCAGTAAAACACTGAGCACTTTTGAAGAGCTTTTCAGGTGCTTTTGAAGCACTTTCCATTCATTTCAATTGAGAGGGGCATTTTTTCACCACTCTGCCAGCGTACTGCACCAGTGTGAAAGCATTAATTGATTTGAATGTAAATAGGTTTTTGTGAGCTTTTCAGGCTCTTTTTTTAGACCCCTTTCACACTGGGGCCCTTCGCAGGCACTACAGCGCTAAAAATAGCGACTGCAAAGCTCCCTGAAAGAGCCACACCTGTCACTCCAATGTGAAAGCCCCGAGGACTTTCACACTGGAGCGGTGCGCTGGCAGGATGCTGAAAAAAGTCCTGCTAGCAGCATCTTTGGAGCGATGAAGGAGTGGTGTGTATACTGCTCCTTCACCGCTCCTGCCCATTGAAATGAATGGGCAGAGCGGCTATACCGCCGGCATAGCGCTGCTGCAGCAGCACTTTGCGGTGGTTTTAACCCTTTCTCGGCCACTAGCGGGGTGTAAAAGCGCCCCGCTAGCGGCCGAATAGTGCCGCGAAATTAGCGATAAAGTGCCGTTAAAAATAGCGGCGCTTTATCGCTAACGCCCAACGTGAAAGGGGCCTTAGCTGAAAGCGCTTGAAAAGCGCCTCAGTGTGAAAGGGGTCTAATTTTGCTTGCAGGTTGACTGTGGTCAAAGTGACATCAGGGCGGGAGCCGGAAGGCAGAGCACATCATTGGTGAATGGGATGCCAGTGGTTCTAGCAGCAAGCTGACTTGGAGAAAGACTACAAGCCAGCAGGAGAAACTGAATGCAAACCTGGGACAGGATTTGGCCTGCGGGTCGTAGTTTGGAGATCCCTGATCAAGAGCAGAATATCTCAAATTTTTATAATGATGAAGTCCTTGAAATAATTTTCATGCCTTAGGGAACCCATACTTAGAATAATTATATCTACAGGTCATGGTAGATATAATTATTGTACTATGCCCAACAAAAATTTCAGTAATAATTATTAAATGAAATGAATAATACGATTGGCTGGAAAAAAAATGCATACATTTAAAATTGTAGTGCCCCTTTAGCTTGGAAGTCACCCTTGCATGGGTATAAAATAATATAAAATAAATAGAATTGCGCTAAATAAAAAAATGAAGATAATGAGATAATAATGTCCCCTTACATGGTTGGTCAATGGAAAAGTAATCCCTATGTTGGCGGTCAGTGGAAAAGTAACCCCAATGTTGGTGGTCAGTGGAAAAATAACCCTTATGTCTGTGGTCAGTACAGACGTGACCCCTTACGTTGGTGGTCAGTGGAGATGGGATCCCTTACATTTGTGGTCAGTGTAGTGCTTTTAGGGCCAAGTGTAATGGTGCAGCGTTTACGCCATTTTGCCTCCTCCTCAGAGGCATGGAAATCTTGGTGCACATATAACTGTAGCCTATCAGTAAATATGCCTTTCTGTAAAACATCTTTTCCTCCTCTTTGTCTTTTACAGTGGCCATAAATGACAGCCTATAGGAAGCATTAATATCACCCAGGTAGTGATATGGACTTGAAGTCCCTCCTCTTCTGTAGTAAAGAAGATAGAATATTACGGTGACCCCAGAGTTAGGTCAGCAAACAGGGCTGTTGTGTTACACTATGTGATTTATTATGCTCTGTGTCTTTAAGATTTGTTCCCTCTGTCTATCTGAACTCTTTCTCTCACCATAGTTCTGTATATTCTCCTCCCCTTCCTCTCTCTGATTCATTGTGCACAGTATACCTCATTGCTGTAACATCTTTACATGTGGCTTACAACTGCAACGTTTTTCTACCTATGGATACCCATCATTAAACGGAACATTCGAGAGGATTCATTGTCTGTCTTTCCATACAGTGAGTTATTCATTGAGTTAAGCTATCTGAATTGATGCAAGGGATAAATAGATCACCAGGTCATGTAAGCTCTATAAGAAGCTGAAGATAACATTTATTGCCTTGTAGTTGAGTCAGAACAAGGGCCGATAGCTTTAATTTTAAAACTGGCTCTGCGATTAATTGTTGAAGGATTGTGAGGGGGGAGGGGGGTAAAAGGTTGGAGGGGATTACAAGTAAGGGGAAGGGTCATATCCAAAGTTCAGCTTTAAAGATCAAGTTCACGAATTCCAAAAAATGCTTAACAAAAGCCAAGGGGCTTTGGCAAATATTTAAAATTGCGCAGCTTTGTAAAATTGGTTTTATTATTTACCTGTAGGCCATTTGGGCCCCCCACAAGCCTGGCCTAAAAACTCCCAATTAGTAATCCCTATGTAGCAAGGTCTCAGGCCTCCTTTGATCTAATGAGGACCTCCAAGGCCAGGGATAGCTGTCATCCTTCTGTATAAGGTGGTTGTGAGACATGGTGGGTGCAGAGTAGTTAAAGTTATTGGGGGCCAGACACTTCTTGAATGCAAAAGAAAGTTTATTTCTCTTAACAAACTTTTTTGGGGGAGAGACGGTTAGGGCCAGGACACCCTTAGGTAGTTGCAAGATTAATTGGCAGACTTGAGACTTTAACAGGAGAACAGTCATGCAGGGAAAGGCATCCAGCAGGACGCCACATCTGCATGTGCAGGAATGCTGTCTCCTATGGCAACAGTCTCTAACAGTTCCTAACACAAAGTGTAACAGTTCCTTCACTTTCACTACAAGAAGCAATTGTAGTGAAAGTGAAGGAACTGTTACACAACTGCTGCTTGTAGTTTTTCAGCACACTGAGCTCCCGGTCTCTCACTAGACCGTCTGATTCACTGCCACTGAATCCCTTCAGCTCCTCCAATCTTCATGGTGGTATCTTCCTCAAGCGTCACCCCCACTTCTCTGCTGGGTCCCTAGCTTGACACTCTAGATACTTCTCAAGCTTCACCCCCGCTGGCCTGCTCGTTCCCTGGCTTGACACACAAGGCTGCTCTGCAAGCGTCACCTCCGCTGGCTGGGTCCCTGGCTTGATTCCCCCTGAAGTTTCCCGATTCTTCACCGCCCCCGGTTGGTGAGAATACTGCTCCGGTACTTGCTTCAGTTACTCACTGTGGTCCCTGGTAATTAGGCAGTGTGACAGGCTCACCCGGGATAGAGGCTTTTGGGGGGGACTGAATGCCAGCCTCTTGCCTACCGATTATGGGCCCTGGCATTTGGGGGAACAGTGCGCTTTGGGAGCTGCATGCCTAGGGACCCTTGAGGTGGTGTTACTTTGGGTTCGGTTCCTTGTCCCCCAGGACACACAGACTCTGGGGACCCTGTGTATGCCATATTGGAAATGGTGACTGGGAGGGTATGTCTTGGATTGCTTAAAATGGGACAGTAATATTTATCCATAATATCTCCCAGGATATATGTAAAGACTATTCTTGGTTTTGTTTGATTCTGAACTCCACATGTTAGTTGAGAGAGCTGATCACATTGGCCTCTAGAACTGGGCAGGAGTCGGACAGTCTACTCATACTATAATTTGTTGCCTACTAGGCTGAGGAGGGGGGGTGATCACTGTTTGTATTGTTAATTGTAATTAGCTCCTGCTATTGTGTTTATACTACTGTGTGAAGCTCGGTGACCACAAGTCTACCCCAAAGGTCATGTCTCTGAGTCACCTAGTCTGGGTAAATGATTTAGTAAACTAGCTCATGTTAATTAGGTTAATTAGGTTGCAGTTGTATTGTTAGAGTAATATGAGCAGGAGGGGGGAACCTCCTCTTTAACGGTATATAAAGACTTGTAATTTTGGTTCTAATAAATGGGTCCATGTTAGCAGCTAAGCAAGTCTCGTCTTATTTTGTGCTTGTGAGCGGTTGGAATATCTGATATCTATATCCAGACTGGGAGGAAGTGGTATATGATAGAAGCACTCAAGCGGAGTGAGGGACGTTCCGCTACAGGCGGGTAGTCCCTTAATGGCGACAGCTTCCCCTCTACCTCCAACCACGACAGATTCTCTGGCCATCAGAAACGTCACTTTTGGTTGGACTGCAAGCCGCAGTCCCAACCCTGCGCTGCTCTCTTGCTTCTGGTTAGGCCCTCAGACAGTCTAGCAGCCAGATGACCAGGATAGGCCCAAACTCCGGCCTAGCAGCCCGAGCAATACAACACATGTTCACGCAGACAGCCATCCAGGTGGCACAGAACACCGATCACCTGACCTCACCCGAATATATAGGCTCTCCCAGCAGGTCAAGGGATTCAAGAAACCCCTGCCCATTGGCTGAGATACCTCACATACCCATAACCTGACCATGCGTTGCCCTTCTCATATCTAGTAGCACCAAGTACCTAGTGGTAGCAGAGAAAAGTGCAACAAGGCCAAACTTAGGGAGAAAGCAATAGCTCTCGAACAATCAACCAGGATAACTATTCCTGGCAAGCAATTTGTGAGGAGCAACCCTACCTAAACTCCAGGGTGCTACACCTACATCCTGCCTTTGCGCGGACATAAAAACTGTTGCTTTTTACTTCTATAATGCTGGGAGTTTGGGTCCAATAGTTTTCTTGTCCTAGCAACAAGACACGATGTGTGGGTTGCTAGCTGGAAGTTCTTTAGCCTGACTCTCGGGGAGCTCAAATGATCTTCAGGTATGAACATTTTACCGCACAGCTTATATCTGTCATTATCTATCTATCTATCTATCTATCTATCTATCTATCTATCTATCTATCTATCTATCTATCTATCTATCTATCTATCTATCTATCTATCTATCTATCTATCTATCTACATATACAGTATGTATGTATGGTGGGGGGTCTACATGATCAGCTGTGGAAGGGATCTCCCGTTGATTCCACAGCTGAACCACAAGTTCAGACCATGACTGAAATGATTCTCATTCTTGAATTATTATTGTTCCTATGTGTGTGTTTTAGATTGTGTACATATGTGGATCAAAGGAGCTTATAAGACATATTCTTAACCACTTGAGCCCCGGACCATTATGCTGCCTAAGGACAAGAGGTCTTTTTCTAATTTGGCACTGCGTCGCTTTAACTGCTAATTGCGCGGTCATGCAATGCTGTACCCAAACGAAATTTGCGTCCTTTTCTTCCCACAAATAGAGCTTTCTTTTGATGGTATTTGATCACCTCTGCGGTTTTTTATTTTTTGCGCTATAAACGGAAAAAGACCGAAAAAAAATTTTTTGTTATAAAAAAAATCCAATAAACTCAATTTTAGTCATACATTTAGGCCAAAATGTATTCGGCCACATGTCTTTGGTAAAAAAATGTCAATAAGCGTATATTTATTGGTTTGCACAAAAGTTATAGCGTCTACAAACTAGGGTACATTTTCTGGAATTTACACAGCTTTTAGTTTATGACTGCCTATGTCATTTCTTGAGGTGCTAAAATGGCAGGGCAGTACAAAACCCCCCCAAATGACCCCATTTTGGAAAGTAGACACCCCAAGGAAATTGCTGAGAGGCATGTTGAACCCATTGAATATTTATTTTTTTTGTCCCAAGTGATTGAATAATGACAAAAAAAAAAAATATTTACAAAAAGTTGTCACTAAATGATAGGCCATGGGCCTATGTGGAATTGCACCCCAAAATACATTCAGCTGCTTCTCTTGAGTATGGGGATACCACATGTGTGGGACTTTTTGGGAGCCTAGCCGCATACGGGGCCCCGAAAACCAATCACCGCCTTCAGGATTTCTAAGGATGTAAATTTTTGATTTCACTCTTCACTGCCTATCACAGTTTCGGAGGCCATGGAATGCCCAGGTGGCACAAAACCCCCCAAAATGACCCCATTTTGGAAAGTAGACACCCCAAGCTATTTGCTGAGAGGCATGGTGAGTATTTTGCAGCTCTCATTTGTTTTTGAAAATGAAGAAAGACAAGAAAAAACATTTTTTTTTCTTTTTTCAATTTTCAAAACATTGTGACAAAAAGTGAGGTCTGCAAAATACTCACTATACCTCTCAGCAAATAGCTTGGGGTGTCTACTTTCCAAAATGGGGTCATTTGGGGGGGGGGGGGGTTTGTGCCACCTGGGCATTCCATGGCCTCCGAAACTGTGATAGGCAATGAAGAGTGAAATAAAAAATTCACGCCCTTAGAAAGCTTGAAGGCGGTGCTTGGTTTTCGGGGTCCCGTACGCGGCTAGGCTCCCAAAAAGTCTCACACATGTGGTATCCCCGTACTCAGGAGAAGCAGCAGAATGTATTTTGGGGTGTAATTTCACATATTCCCATGGCATGTTTGAGCAATATATCATTTAGTGACAACTTTGTGCAAAAAAAAAAAAAAAATTTTGTCTCTTTCCCGCAACTTGTGTCGCAATATAAAATATTCCATGGACTCGACATGCCTCTCAGCAAATAGCTTGGGGTGTCTACTTTCCAAAATGGGGTCATTTGGGGGGGGTTTGAACTGTCCTGGCATTTTATGCACAACATTTAGAAGCTTATGTCACACATCACCCACTCTTCTAACCACTTGAAGACAAAGCCCTTTCTGACACTTTTTGTTTACATGAAAAAGTTATTTTTTTTTGCAAGAAAATTACTTTGAACCCCCAAACATTATATATTTTTTTAAAGCAAATGCCCTACAGATTAAAATGGTGGGTGTTTCATTTTTTTTTTCACACAGTATTTGCGCAGCGATTTTTCAAACGCATTTTTTGGGGAAAAAACACACTTTTTTAAATTTTAATGCACTAAAACACACTATATTGCCCAAATGTTTGATGAAATAAAAAATATGATCTTAGGCCGAGTACATGGATACCAAACATGACATGCTTTACAATTGCGCACAAACGTGCAGTGGCAACAAAATAAATACATTTTTAAAAGCCTTTAAAAGCCTTTACAGGTTACCACTTTAGATTTACAGAGGAGGTCTACTGCAAAAATTACTGCCCTCGATCTGACCTTCGCGGTGATACCTCACATGCATGGTGCAATTGCTGTTTACGTTTCACGACAGACCGCCGCTTGCGTTCGCCTTAGCGCGAGAGCAGGGGGCGACAGGGGTGCTTTTTTTTATTTATTTTTTTCTTTATTATTTTTTTGCTTTTTTATCTTATTTTTAAACTGTTCCTTTCATTTTTTTTTTTTTTTTTTAATCATTTTTATTGTTATCTCGGGGAATGTAAATATCCCCTATGATAGCAATAGGTAGTGACAGGTACTCTTCTTTTAAAAAATTGGGATCTATTAGACCCTAGATCTCTCCTCTGCCCTCAAAGCATCTGACCACACCAAGATCGGTGTGATAAAATGCTTCCCCAATTTCCCAATGGCGCTATTTACATCCGGCGAAATCTAAGTCATAAAATGCTCGTAGCTTCCGGTTTCTTAGGCCATAGAGATGTTTGGAGCCACTCTGGTCTCTGATCAGCTCTATGGTCAGCTGGCTGAATCACCGGCTGCATTCTCAGGTTCCCTGTTGAGACAGGAGAGCCAGAGAAAAACACGGAAGACGGTGGGGGGGGGGCATTCCCTCCCACGGCTTGTAAAAGCAGTCTAGAGGCTAATTAGCCGCTAGGATTGCTTTTACATGAAAGCCGACCGCTGGCTGAAAAGAATGATACCAAGATGATACCTAAACCTGCAGGCATCATTCTGGTATACCCACTCAAAGTCGTGAATGGCGTACCTGAAGACAAAAAAATGGTTAACAATAAAGCACAGTAAACGGTAAAGTATAAAAAATTGCATACCTGAAAAGCAAACATGATAAAACATAATAAAAATAAAACATTGCAGAATAGAATACAGTAAAAAAGAGCAGAACAATAGAGAGAGAGAATAGAGAGAGAGAGAACAATAAAACGACAACTATTTTTTTTTATTTTATATATTTTTTTTTATTTTTTTTTCACACTTTTTTTGTAACTAACTTTTATAACTGTAACCGGTTCCAGGTTCGGGTCTCTCAAAATGCGATGGCATCTTGGGAGACCCTGTGAAAGTGTGCCTAGTCTGTGCAATGCTGTACCCTACGCTAATACTCAACTAGTGAATGGTAGCGTTCAAAACATTCACCAATGCAAAGACCAGGATTGTCAGGACAGGAGGGACAATAATAGCGGGTGTCACGCCTATATCCGCGCTTGCTGCAGACACAACATCTTTTTTGGGGGGGTTCGTTGGGTAAGGGTACTCGGGAGGACATAAAGAAAATGCCTCTCATGCAGCCGACTGCATTTGGTTGGGGATGTGAATGGGGGAAGTACGGGCGATGCAGAAGCGGTGGGTTCCCAATTAGGAATGGCGAATGCAGCAGGAAGGGCATTATGGGCACGACGGGCCTGTGTTTGTCTTTTTGGTGACAGCGGGACACTACTTGTGCTTGCCACCTCACCAGCTTGAACTGCACTTATGGGACTCGCCACGTCACCAAGTGTCTGCTTTGATTTCGACCGGGGTGTACTAGGCCGCTGGTGCTTGCCAGTTCAATAAAAAGCTACCAAAAAAACTGTTAGCGATCGCAGGGATCAGGCCTGACTCTGCGAACGCTGCAGTTATGCGTTTAGTGTTTTGTAAGTGTCAGTGATCGATCGATACTGCACTTGGGTGGGCTGGGCCGGGCGGAGGGGCAAAACGCAGGTGCTAACAGGTATCTGGGCTGATCCCGCTAACACTGCGTTTTTGGGAACCCTAAACTGCTGGGGACGCTAGTATAGATCTGATCGGATCAGATATTGATCCGTTCAGATACTATACCACTAAGGGAGGCGTATGCTGCGTGCGTGGGTGTTAGCGGTACTGGCGCTAACCTGACGCTGCCTGGGGCTGGTGCTTGCCAGTTCACCAAAATGCTACCAAAAAAACTGTTAGCGATCGCAGGGATCAGGCCTGACTCTGCGAACGCTGCAGTTATGCATTTATTGTTTTGTAAGTGACAGTGATCGATCGATACTGCACTTGGGTGGGCTGGGCTGGGCCGGGCGGAGGGGCAAAACGCAGGTGCTAACAGGTATCTGGGCTGATCCCGCTAACACTGCGTTTTTGGGAACCCTAAACTGCTGGGGACGCTGGTATAGATCTGATCGGACCAGATATTGATGCGTTCAGATACTATACCACTAAGGGAGGCGTATGCTGCGTGCGTGGGTGTTAGCGGTACTGTCGCTAATCTGACGCTGCCTGGGGCGACGCATATCACCGCCGGGCGATCAGGGGGTAAACCTTTATTCGGTGATAAACGGCGGGTGCCCTGACACTATAAAAAATAAACGATCAGAAAAATAATCGCTTAGTGACACTGGTGACGGGGGGTGATCAAGGGGTTAAAACTTTATTAGGGGGGGTTAGGGGGGTATCCTAGACCTAAAGGGGGCTAACCCTAACTGTCCTAACACTGTAACTGTCACAAACTGAAACCATGCAGTAATCAGAAAAAAAAAAAACCTGCTTGGTGTCAGTTTGTGACAGGGGGGGGGGGTGATCGGGGGGTGATCGGGGGGGGGGGGGATCGGGGTGTTTTGTGTGCCTGGCATGTTCTACTGTGTGTGTAGTGTTTGTGCACTCACATTTCAGTCTTCTCTCCTCGGCGCCGGAACGGAAAATACCGAGCCGAGGAGAGATGACATAATTTCCTTTGCTGCTGTTTAGCATACAGCAGCAAAGGAATGTTCCCATTGGCCGGCGGCGATCGCGAGGGGGGGGGCCACAAACGGATGGCCTCCCCCTCACCTCCGATCGCCGGGGGGACAAAACAGGACCGCCTCGGGCACCGGGGGGGGGTCCGATCGGACCCCCCACCCGCGGGAGGCAAATCACGTGTATGTACGTGATTTTGCCTGCCCGTGCCGCCTTGCCGACGTACATCGGCGTGAGGCGGTCCTTAAGTGGTTAAAGTAGATGGGAATCCTAACTAAATGGCATTTAAAGTGGTTCTAAAGGCCCAAGGTTTTTACCTTCATGCATTATATGCATGAAGGTAAAAAACATTCTGTGTACAGCTCCCCCCTCAGTCCCCCCTAATACGTACCTGAGCTCCATCTCAATCCAGCGAGGTGCACGAGAACCTCGGCTCTTTTTTTTTTTTTAAAGAAAGTCTTTAGTATAACTTTAATTTGTTAGAGCACGGTGTATAATAAACAATTGTTTGCTTCCTGGTGGTGACAATAGAAGACCATGCCTGCGTAATGTATGTTTAAATGGCCACTTGTAGACTCTTCGTGCCGGTTCACACCGGGGCGGGTTCAAAGTACAGCGCGACTTCAGCGCGGCTTGCAAAACGACTTCTGTATAGAAGTCAATGAAAGCCGCTCTGAAGTCACCCTCAAGTAGTACAGGAACCTTTTTCTAAGGCTCGGTTCACATATGAGCCGCATATGCAGGGGTCCGGTGCGTCCTGGTTCACCGTTTCAGGTCCGATTTCAGCCCGAATTTTGGGCTGAATTCGGACCAGAAAACGGACCAAAAGACGCACAGCGTTTTTCTGCAAAACGCAATGGACCTGTTGCGGAGATATGTGAACCGGCTCCATAGAGAGCCGCTCAAAATCTCCTGCAAAATCTTCTGCTATTGGGGATCCCGCATCCAATTCGCAATGGTGTGAACCCAGCCTCAGTCGCTCCTATTAGAACGGTTCCATTGTACTGAATTGAACGCGACTTGTCGGGCTAACAAGTCATCTGACAGGTCGCCCCTTGTGACACTCATTCCTGGTTTGCTGTAGAACAGTCTGCAGGGGGCAGAAGTGTGCTGATACCCAAAGTGCCTGAAGATCTCTGGATGGGGGAGGAGGGAATAAATAGTTATTGTAAATTACAAAATTATATTCGGCTCACCCCTGTAGTATGATTTTTTTTTTACAAATATGTTAAAATATTATTTGTAGCCAGGTAAATAGGACATATTTAATAGTATGTACTGTATGCTTCTATCCAGGTAGCCTATGGGCTTTCATCTCCTAGATATAATAGACACAAATGAATGCAGCTGTGTAATTGTAGTCGATGCAACTAGTGCAACTTTGCTAATTGATTACAATAAGAAGAAAAAAAAAATCAAAGTGCAAATTTGTACATCATCAAAAAAAAACAGTAAACACAATAAACACTATGGAAAACCCAGAAACAGTTTGCTTTTTGCCTTCCCCAGCGTTTAAATATTTTTAATTGTTCTGTTTCTGCTTGTAACAATAGCGGAAAAAAAACCCCCAGAGGATTCTGGAAGAAAAGTCATGTTTGTTACAATTGGAAATGTCTAGTGGAAATCCTCGACTAGATATTCCCAGTCTGTGTAAACATGGACAGAGAGCCAAGATCCATGGAATAACCAAAAATTTAGGAAGCAGATTACCGACAAGAACAACAGACAGGAAGCTGGAGTAAACAAGATAAAGTAGATGCATTCCAGACAACCAGCACATTTAGTGAATAGCTAATTTTTATTCGGGATAGATTTAACCTACGCTAAAGCCCAAAATGACCTGTACTAGGAGCCTGCACTGAAAGAACTATGCAGGCCCTCATAACTGACCTCTTCTTAGAAGGTCAACTTCACTATTTTCTGATATTTTGGTGTAGAGTTGGAAGCTCTGGGACCTTCCCTGCACTTATGCCCTGTACACACGGTCGGACTTTTCGACCGGACTGGTATGACGGACCGAATCCGGCGGACAATCCAACCGTCTGTGGGCTTCATCGGACCTTCAGCGGACTGTTTCTCTTGAAAATCTGACGGACTTTAGATTTGGAACATGTTTCAAATCTTTACGTCAGAACTCCGTCGGACCCAGTTCCTATCGAAAAATCCGCTCGCCTGTATGCTAGTCCGACAGTCGAAAACCGATGCTAGGGCAACTATTGGCTACTGGCTATGAACTTCCTTAATTTAGTCCGGTCGTACGCCATCACGTACAAATCCGTCGGACTTTGGTGTGATCGTGTGTAGGAAAGTCAGTTCGTTCGAAAGTCCATCGGAAGTCCATCAAAAGTCCGTCTAAAGTCCGTCGGAAAGACTGTCGGACCTTTGTTGCCGAAAAGTCCGCACGTGTGTGCAGGGCATAAGAGAATATGTTCCTGAGGGTGATAGGACCTTCTTTGTGGTTAAAGGAATGGTTCCTGAGTAGTGTTGCCAACCTCCTGAAGTGAAATTTACTGACAGGATGCAAAACATTTACTGACAGCACCAATGTAGTACTGACACTTCAAAAAGAAGCCAAAATGACAGTTTTCAGTCCAAATATCAATATTTAAGCTACAAACATGTAGCTAATGCAATTAGCAATGTGCTTAACCACTTACAGACCGCTGCACGCTAATATACGTTGGCGCAATGGCAGCGGTGGGCAAATGGGTGTACCTGTACGTCCCCTTTAATTGGCAGGGTTATCGGACGCACGCGCCCGCTGCGTACAGCATGACCGCGCCCGCCGGTCTCCCGGCGATCGTGAAACGGAGCCGCAGAACGGACAAGGCATTTTCCCGTTCTGCCTTGTGACATGACAGAGATCTACTGCTCCCTGTCATCATGAGCAGTGATCGCTGTCATGTGAGTTATAGCCCATCCCCCCCACAGTTAGAATCACTCCCTAGGACACACTTAATCGCCCCCTAGTGGTTAACCCCTTCCCTGCCAGTGTCATTTACACAGTAATCAGTGCATTTTTATAGCACTGATCGCTGTATAAATGACAATGGTCCCAAAAATGTATTAAAAGTGTCCGATGTGTCTGCCATTATGTCGCAGTCACGATAAAAATCGCAGATCGCCGCCATTACTAATAAAAAAAAAATTAATAAAAAAAAGGCCATAAACTATCCCTTATTTTGTAGACACTATAACTTTTGCGCAAACCTAACAATATACGCTTATTGCAATTTTTTTTACCAAAAATATGTAGAAGAATACATATTGGCCTAAACTGAGGATTTTTTTTTGTTATATATATATATATAATTTTGGGGGATATTTATTATAGCAAAAATGTAAAAAAAAATTTTTTTCAAAATTGTCGCTCTTTTATATAGCGCAAAAAATAAAAACCGCAGAGGTGATCAAATACCACCAAAAGAAAACTCTATTTCTGGGAAAAAAAGGACGTCAATTTTGTTTGGGTGCAACGTCACACGACCACTTGTCAGTTAAAGCAACGCAGTGCCAAATTGCAAAAAGTGCTCTGGTCAGGAAGGGGGTAAAATCTTCCGGGGCTGAAGCGGTTAAGGTAACGAAAGGCAAAAAAATATTTCTTCTTTTACATTAAGGTCAGGTTAATATAACCCAGCACAGCATTCCTCCTTACGTCAGAGTCTGCAGGGCTCCCCTTTACAGTGCAAGAGAGAACTCTGCGGACCCTGATATGAAAGGGAACACGGTGGACTAAAGGGGAATAAAGGGGATAAAACATAGGTAATTGTGCATGTAATGCACTGAACATATTTTTTTTTAATATTTTGTCTAGACATACACTTGTACCCCAAAATGTGCCCACTTAATGTAATTGTAAACGATCACCTTGTAAAACAACCCATTCCATTTAAAATAGAAATGAAAGGCAAAACATTTGTGTATAGATATAAAAAACATTATAAATACCTTTAAATACCTATAAATTCCCTCTGTCCTCAGCTGCATAAGAGCTGGGGAGGAGAA
The DNA here is from genome assembly GCA_037952835.1 of Lithobates septentrionalis. Taxonomy (NCBI): domain Eukaryota; kingdom Metazoa; phylum Chordata; class Amphibia; order Anura; family Ranidae; genus Lithobates; species Lithobates septentrionalis. The sequence goes on from JBBDGP010000412.1 coordinate 643,558, forward strand.
GCAGCAGCACGCTGGGCTTCCCAGTGAATGGCCAAGGACAAGTCTGATCATTGGAGGAGAACACATTGAGTTCCCAGCATAGATAGAGAACTGACCAAAGTGTGCTCTCCTGCTTAGTGTGGTCAGTTTTTAATAGGAAAGAAGGGGACTAGCAGGAACACCAGGGATTTCACACAAAGGAAGCAATACAAAGAGAATAGGATACTTTCTTATACAAATACATGGTACAGCAAGCCCATATCAGGAATATGAAGAGCTGGGGTAACAAATGCTTTAATTCCACCCGTTATGTTTCACTGCAGCTGAGATGATTTACACTTGTTTGTATAATGAATTCTCAGTACACTTGCACTATACAGATAGATAAGTCACAAACAAAAATTCATGCTGAGATATTCCATAAGCCTATTTAATAACACAATATCCATTTCATGAATGTGTTTCCCACAGTCACAAGTCAGGCACTTCCACATTTACAGTTGGGAGCTGAAAGCTTGAATATGATTGTGGCTACAGGCAAAACACAGGTCCGGCTCCCCCCCCCCCCCTCCTCTGCAGTGGCCTGGCATTGTGGGCACAGGGTGGCATGGGGAGCTTGCTGTGACAGGATCGGACACTGTCACAGTGGGGCTGGAGGAACGAGGAAGCGGATGGCGGGGGCCCAGGCCCCAGACTCCCAACACATGCTGGCACAGCAGCAGCAGCCCCCCCAGTGGAAGTAAACCTGTGTTGGCAGAAAGAGGCAGTGGACAGATCACTCCAAAAGTCAGTATAAAGGAATAGCAGTGGTAAAAAAAAAGCAGTTGTGGGTTTAACTAATCATTTTTTTTTTTATAATTCTCCTCTAAGGTGGTGTGGCAGGGGTGTGTCCTATGCCTACATACTTTTTCTAACATTTGTCCCTCGTTTCAATCTCAAAATGTTGGGAGGTATATGAAGAGAATGCAGATAGATAAGGAAAGCCGTCAACTTTTGCATGTGTATCAAAGACCTTATTTAGCTACAGAATCGCAAAGTTGAGAAGAGCAAGTTGCGGGCTTTCCTTATCCATCCAACTCTCCCATTGTCTTTTAGTGGAGGTAGTCCACCAAAAGGCCCTGATTTTTACTGGCAGAAAATGTCCGTTACAGACCTACCAGTTGTAAAAATCACAGGTTTTTAGAAACTGTCTTTAAATTTACTGGCAGTTAGCAACACTGTTACTAAGGTGTGTTGGGTCCTTCCTTATGATTAGAGGATCATTTCCCAAGGACGCTGGGATTTTCCTTGCAGTTAGAGGATTGATTCCTGAGGTCACTGGGACCTTCCTTGTGGTTAAAAGAGCAGTTCCTGAGGGCTATGAGACCTTCCTTGTGGTGAGAAGATTGGTTTCTGAGGGCGCTTGTAGGTAGCCCCCTCACATAAAGTTAACTGTGACAGGACTGTCTTACTGGCTGAAAGGAGAAGTGGGACTACAATTGTATCATACTTACTTCCTCATGCAGAAATGTCATATTATATTCAGAATGTGTTTGTGTTTTACTGCTATTTTGTGAAATCCTGCTGAGGCTGTAACTTCTCTGAACTTGTCTCCAGCAGCCATCTTGGAGAAGCCTCATGTTCTGATTGGTACCAAGTTTTCTCGAGATTTTGTCCACCATTTTCTGTTAGCGTCCATATAAAAGAAGGCCCAGCCAGGAGACCTGTGTGTAGACTGAGTGAGGGAAAGGTACACTGCCTGTGAGGGAAAGCTAGGTCTTACTCAGGGAGAGTGTTCCAGCCTACAGGGACAGAATAGGGATCCTCAGGAGTCCTGCCTATCAGCACTGCTAATGTGCTTGTGATAAAAGATCATCTGGGACAGTGTATTTTCCTGTTAAATCATCTCTGCTGCATCTGTGGAACCTGCTTATGCGCACCAGCCTATGGCACATAATCAAAAAGTGCCTTGTATACCACTGATGTGCCTGAAGAGAGGAGTAATAACTACAGTGCCAGTTTGCTAAGCTGCATTCTGTATCTTTGGTAAATGGACTGTGAATCTGTGCCTTATATGCTAACAAGAGAACTGTTTACTCCACTTTTGTAAATATAATTTTCCACTGCTGCTTATCCGGAAATTAAAGTTACTTCATTTACAAAACCACGCAGTGTGTTTCCCTCTATAATACAGCCACGATAATTCCCCTGCTTACACGCTGGTACCTTCCATGCAGTTAGAAGATTGATTCATGAGTGTGCTTGAACCTTCCCTGTGGTTAGAGGATTAGTTCTTGAGAACGTTGGGATGTTCCTTGTGGTTAGAGCAGTGGGAGGATCTTAAAGGGGCAATAAATACCAGGAGTGCGTTAAGTGCAGAGTTCGGGGATGCGCGACATACAGAGTTCAGGGGTGCGCTGTGTACAGAGTGCAGAGTTCAGGGGTGTGCTGTGTACAGAGTGCAGAGTTCAGGGGTGCGCTGTGTACAGAGTGCTGTTTTGAGGAGTGCGCTACATACAGAGTGCAGGGTTTAGGGGTGCACTATGCACAGTGTGCAAGAATCAGCTCTCTTTCACAGGCAGTTCACATCTCATTTCCACCCCTCCCCCTGGGTGTGAGGGCCACGTGAGATGGCCTGAAGGGCCAGATTCAAACCGCGGGCCTTGTGTTTTACACATGTGGGTTAGAGGATCATATTTTGAAGGCACTGGGACCTTCCTTGCAGTTAGAGGATCAGTTCTTGAGGGTGTTAGGACATTTCTTGTGGTTAGAGGATTGGGTGCTCAGGGCATTGGGATCTTCTTTGTGATTAGAGGATCAGTTCCTGAGGGCACTGGGTCCCTGTAGTTAGAAGCAGTACCAGGACAGGGTTGTCCAGCGCCCAGGGCAAAGATCCAGAACTGCGCCCCCCTCGACCACTGTTAATATATGGTGTCGAAACATTTACCATCCAGTGTCTATTCTTTGCTGCCCTTGTTTAACTACGCCTGGGGCAGCTGCCCCTCCTGCTCCTCCCTCGGCTCCTGAAGGCATTGGGATCTTCCTTGTGGTTAGAAGATCAGTTCCTGAGGGTGCTGAGACCATCTTTGTGCAGTTAGAGGATCGGTTCCTGAGAGTGCTGGGAACTTTCTTGTGGTTACAGGATCGGTTCCTGAGGACACAGGAACTTTATTGCGAGGGCCTGAGGGCCCTGGAACCTTCCTTGCTAAGTTCCCCCATTTTCCACTACTAACCTCCTATCCATTTACGTAAAAAAAAAAAAAATACTTCAACACCTTTTTTTTGCTCACCTCAATCCATCACCACTTGTCTTACACAAATGGGTTTACCAGGAGTGAAGACCTTTGATCCAGTGCTGCCGTCTGTGCCTATACTGACCAGTTACTCTATGGTGATGTCATCAAACTACTGCAGTCTTCTGGAAGACATCTCCACTTGACAGCCAATGGACCGACATGTCACATGACTATGCCACATATTGCTTTGCTCTAGCACTTGTCTTTTTATCTACCAAGAGCTAAAAAGATTCCCAGTACATACTGTGACACGTCAGCGTTTCTTAGCTCAAAGGTAGTGCCAAAAAACACCGTGCCAGATATAGTTTTCTGGGATTCCTGACCACTTTTATTTAAAAGAAAGTTAAAATTGATACAGTTATGTCTTCCCATGCAGGGGGTTCTCACCAGGACTATGAATTAAACAAAACATTCAACCTCCTGGATCTCTTGTGGCAGCTTTACTGCTCCGTGTACCTCTTCAGGGTCCTCCTGACCACCAGTACCTTTTTGGTCCTCCTGACCATGAAACATGTCCCAATGTTTATGCACAGACGCTGCACTTCAGCTCTGCATCTTCCTTACAGCTTCCTAGCTGTCCTTCAGTGACTCTTTCTCAGGCTTGGGCGTTGGCCTGTCCCAACCTGGACACCATGGTGCACACCATCACCTCTCACAGCTCCCTTCACACATTGACCCCTCGAGAGGGTGGGGCCCTGAGCTCTATCTTTGGCTCTCATATGAAGCCAGCATACACCTGTGCCATTAGTGCTTCTTAGAAAATCTATTAAATGAATAATAAATCAGCGCGTGTATGCAAAAAAGCAGCTGAACAACAGGGTCAAACAATCAAATCCCTCAAATCAAAATATAAACAAAATAGGTGCAGCGCTAAATAAATAAACCCAAAAGAGCATCCAGGGATATGAAGAGGGTGACAATATGACATAAAGTCCTTCAATCGATAATAAAAGAGCAATAACAATGTCCAAACATTCCTGTGGGGTTCCACCAGACAAGCGTGATATCATGCCAGTATTGAGTGACTGATAGTAGTGCCCTTCACCAAGAACTGAATGGCATGCGCAGTGGCCGCGGATGACGTCACGATGTCACGTTCTGGCTGAGGAAGTCCCCGCCCACTGGGATGCAACGCGTCCAGAACGTGACGTTGTGACGTCATCCGCGGCCACTGCGCATGCTCCATCCTATGTTGACACACTGCTGTGTTGTGCACTGTTATCGTCCTGGCACTTGTGAAGTGCCTGTCATGTAAGTGTATTTTTAATCTTTTAAATAAAAGTTGGGCAAACGGAGAGCACTATATTTGTCCCTCTTTATGATTCATGAGATATATCCTGACCCCCTGCTACGTGATACCTGGCGGAGCTCCCTATTACCGAATTGGACAATCACTCTTGTGATCCTGGTCATCAGGTGAGAGGCCATTCAGTTCTTGGTGAAGGGCACTACTATCAGTCATTTAATACTGGCATGATATCACGCTTGTCTAGTGGAACCCCACAGGAATGTTTGGACATTGTTATTGCTCTTTTATTATCGATTGAAGGACTTTATGTCATATTGTCACCCTCTTCATATCCCTGGATGCTCTTTTGGTTTTATTTATTTAGCGCTGCACCTATTTTATTTATATTCTTAGAAAATCTGGCGTAAACCATCATTTTAAACAGTGGCACGGGCTCGCCCTGCCACAGTATGTACATGTAAGACATTTGATTCACTACTCTTCCCACTGTGTAACATGTGTTGATTGGTCACAATAAGAAAAATCACAGGTCAGAAGGAAGTAAACTTTAGGTCTAATGCTCTTGTCAATGATCTCTGAATGATCACAGAAGTCACTTTAAATTAATCTAAAAGAGAATAAAAACTGATTATTACACCTACTACAATAACCCCAACAAAAACGAGTTATGATTTTCCAAATTATCTGTCAGGGAATTCCTGTGAGACGGCTGGCTAACATAAGTGCTCATGCACGCACGAATCTCCGCAGAGTGGCTATCAGGAATGCACAGGAAGAGAAGGGGCCAAACTCAGTTCCTCATTAATGGCTATCAGGAATGCACATGTGTGCAGGAATGCATGCGGGAATGCACGCACGCAAATGTATGTTGGTGCCAGACGGACTATTTAAAGATGCCTCTGTCTGTGCTCTAATGCTGACTGGTCTTCAGCTGTTCCCTGTGTCCTGTGTACTTCCAGTGTGTTTCCTCGGTTGCTGACCCGGCTTACTCCTGACCTGATCTTGGATCCTGCTTATCTTGTCGTTAGTTCCTGACACAGCTCGTTCCTGACTTTGGATCCTGATTCGGTACCTCGCTGCCTGCGTGTTGATGACCCTGGCTAATCCTGTGACCACGCTCCTGTCTTTGATCCTGGCTTCCCAACTCCTTTGAATGTCTGTCTGGCTGTCTGCGATCACAGGTCTGCGACCCGCTGTGTGTTCCTGCTGCAAGTCTGCTGAAAGCTCTGACCTGCCATACGTTCTGGCCATGCAGTGCAAGTGGAGTGCTTCCTTAACCTCAGCTGAACTATAATATATAAAAAAACCCACAAGCAGGAGCGAGCGGGTGAGGGAAAAGGAAGTGGGACTTTGAATGAAGCCAATGGTTTGCAAGCCGACACATAACGGTGGGTCAATAGAATCTTTATTGCAAATTCATACAGACAATGGTATCAAACAATGTCAAGTTAACACTTGGTAAAAAAAACTCATAGTTGCTCAGCTGAACTATGATGCACAGCTACAGTTCCTGATCTGATAGTTCTCCTGTTTCCTTGGAATCGCATTTCCCGCTGCAAATCCCTGGATCTACACCTACAGGCACTCGTGTTCCTCCTGTCCCTCAGCACGCTCTGTTTCACTTTCAGTGGGTCCTGCGTTGGAGATACAAGATAGGCCGACCTGGTAATTTCAGTCTCCTTTCAGGTACGTGACATTATCTAAACCTTTCCCTTTCAAATTGACCTTAGAAAATCCACTTAAAGTAATCCAAAAAATTCAACAGAATGTGGATTGATTTTTTTACAATCCCATTGGAATATTATAACAGCGAGAACATTGAAACGATCAAATGAGCAAAAGGATCAAGTTGGAATGGAATGAGTGGGGGCACCATTACACACACATTCTATAGCTAGGAAGATCTTCTGTCCCAAAAAAATCCAGTTTCTTTTCTTTTTTCCTTTTACATTTTCGCAAAGAATATTCTTCAAGAGGACAAGTAAAAGCCGACAGGAAGATCTGTGAAAACAGAGATATATAGAGTGGATTAGATGTCCAGTTTTCAGGGTGGAGTGTCTCTTACATGCTTTAGTCTACCAGATATTAGAAGCATTAATCATTATTCATCAAAGGGAAAGACAAGGGTGACACGTGGATTGACTTTATGTTTTATCTCTATGGAAACTGATTTAGCCGTTCTACATATCTGTATAACTATTTTTAGTTCCGACTTTCTGGCACCTTCCTTGTGTGTGACGTAATAAAGCTAGTATTCCAAATTCGAGGCTGACATTCATGCAAAGAGACATTCAAAAAGGCAAGGTTTAGATGGATCAAGGGCCCTAGTTCTTAAAGGGAATTCCTTGGAAATTCTCATAACACTTATGTATTTAGGAATCCTTTAAATATTAAAAAGAGGGGTTATCTTTTTTTCTCTAGGTAGAGCATTCAGCTACAGATAAAACCTACAATGCTACCTGCTGGTAAAACGTGGTATTTTAGCACAGCCATAAGATTAAATGGTTTTGTCAACCAATGTGTACATAATGGGGATTCTGTGTGAATGGTGGGGACTCCTCCATGTACAAAGAAAGGCTTCAGATAAACAGGCAATATCTGTAAATCCCATGCCAGCCACAAATGAAACTTTTAAACCCAACCCAAACTTTTAAAAACATTTTTAAAAAGGAATTGCTGTTCGCATTTTAAAATGAAAAAAAGCAGCCCTTGGTGCAATACTCACCCCCTTTAAGGTGCTCCTAAAGACTCACCACTCTGATATGGTGTCAGTCCTTTTCCAGGTTGAATGATGCTCAGTGCCATTCAACCCACTTCCTGTAAGTACAGGGTGTCAAGGATATTCCCTAGGGGTATGACATAAAGTTGTTCTTGGCTCACAGTGGGGTGGAGCAACCTGCCTAGTGTTGAGCTTTTTCTGGATACATGCAGCCTATTTGCTTAGCAGTTGAGCATCTCATCTAGGCATTTCAGTCTTGTGCAAATCCACCCACTCACTCTTATCTATGTTATGTTGCTGGAGATGCTGGATCACCTTCATTGATATTTTCAACTGTAGAAAGACTTATGTAAACGAAAAACTCTGTCAGGAGCATCTAGGGCTCCTGCTCCTCATTCCAGCATCCAGGTTTTGATGATGGCATTCTCCTAGCCTGTCTGTCCATCTGCAAGGTGATTAATGTGGCCAATCTTTGGGTGGAGACCAGACCTGATTTAAGCCAGCCAAGCCTGCGGTCTGATGCTTGTGATAGAGTGTGATAGATTGTGATAACGTGTATATTACCTGGTCTAGCTCCCTGTCTGTCTCTGCTAGATTGGATTTCTCTATGCATGACCTTGGACCAGATAACGACTATTCTCTGAACTCTGCCTACCTTTTACCTGGACTGTCATTGAACCAATCTGCCTGTCTGCCAACTGCAAGTACCTATTTGCTTTGCTCTGTTCACGAATGCCCTGGCATTGTGGCCAGGCACTATATCAGTGTGTATAAGTCCTGGGGGCAACCAAGTACTGGTAGGCCTGCTTGCCTTATGGGAAAGGGGTCTACTATATGTAAAGAACACAGTAGCCAGCTATAGTGTCTGACCGTCTGCTTTTGGGGTAAGCGTAACAAACCCTCAGTACTATTTTACCAAGCTATCAATCAGATGCAAGCTGCCCTGGAAGCCTGAATACAATATATGATGAAGGAGAGAAAGAGGAAAGTACACCACGTAGACTTCTGGAGCTACAATGACCTCCTAATGATCCTGTGAGGTGCTCTGTGTGCTGTGGATGCAGCATATTACAGAGAACGTTGCTTTAGGATAAGCTGTAAACTGGAATGTATTAACAATTCATTGCTTAGTTTGACTTGTTGTCTGAAATAAAATAAGCTTGCCAAAAAAAAAAAACTTTGTCCCTGTACTTTTTCCTAAATATATACCATAATATATTTGAATTTTTAACATTTACCATTGGTTGAGATTTTAAAAGGCAAGGAGGGAGGACACGGATATGTATGGGCTGCACTGTCCAGATCTGCATCCTGTTAGGAAAGCCAAGTGGCCTTTAGCGTTCTGGTCTTGGAACTGCCTTGTCGTTGAACTGCTGATTGGGGATAGTGGCCTGAATGGGGTGACTTTGGCCACTTTCTATAAAGTTACCTTGCCACCATTTATTTTGCACTTGCACAGCAAATTAATAGGGTTATTGTATTTATTACAGGTACTTCTATAATGCCAACAATTTATGCAGCACTTTACACATATGTAACCTCCCTCAAGGAGCTTACAATTCAAGGTCCCCAACTCACCATACATACTGTACATATAAATACTAGGGTCAAATTAGAAAGAAGGTAATTAACCTACCAGCATGTCTTTGGAGTGTGGGAGGTAACCCACACAGGCACAGGCAGAACATGCAAACTCCAGGCAGGTAGTGCTGTGCTTGAGATCCAAACCAACAACCCTAGTGCTTCCAGGTGGACATGCTAACCACTTAGCCACAGTACTCCTCTCTTTCCCAGCAGCACATACTCACTAATGAGACAATTTTGGTTCGTTGTGATTGGCCCAGTAGCTGCTGACTTTTAATATTAGGACACATACCTGTCCAGGGATTCCACGATATCAGCACCCCCAACAATTTCTTCATCGGCTCCCGAGTACTGCCGCCGGCATTCCTTATAAGGTAAACCGGCAGTGAAGCCTTGCAGCTTCAAAGCCAATTCTCTACTGCACATGCGCAAAGTGTGCTGCGCTTTCTGAATGGCCTGGCGGCGGTGGAAGGAGGAGGGGGGCTGAACTTCAAGATGACCTCACTGCGGCTAGGGTAGGAAGTAGGGACGGGAACCTGTCAAAAACAGGTACCCGCTCCCCCTGAAAGGTGCCAAATGTGGCAGCAGAGGGGGAAGAAGCAAACAAGCGGAGCTTCCCCTTTTGGGTGGAGCTTTGCTTTAAAGCGATCTTTTCAATCAAAAGCTGGAGTTGGACTTTAAAGTCCCATTGTAGTTTTGGTTTTTAATGGTTCCCTATTCAAACACCAGGCAAAGTGAAATACCCAGCACTTCCAGATATGCCTCCTCACCCATTTGACAGTGTTGGTTCCTTGTGACTGACCTAGTGCTGTCAAGTGAGGGTGGGAAAAAGCCCAGAGATTTTAAGCCCCATGGTAGATTTAGTTTTTAGAGGTTCTATGAAGTGAGAGTGCATAAAAAACAGTTTTTGTTCTAATTCAGTAGTAGAGCTCCAAACTAATGATTAGATGCCCATCTCCAGCAGCATACAGAAGACATGGACTGTTGTACTCTGCCTGAGTGTAGCAGTCAGGATATTAGTAGTCCATATCAATTAGGATACCAAGCCCTTACATATTTACAGCTGCTCCACTAGCTGTTGAATATAACGCTGCTCAGGGGGCATGTTGGACAGCTAAGATCTGCAATGCTGCACTCACATGGAGTGCAACAGTCCAAATCATTAGTATGCTACAAGGGAAGGACTATAAAGCATTAGCTTATAGACCCTTTCTTCATAGAAACATTAAATAACTAAAATTACAATTTGGAATGAATATATCATATAATGTTTCTGTAATATATTGTCTTCTGTTGCTGGCCAGCATCCTGGTTGGTACTCGATCTTCAGTCTAAGGTTCTAAAAAGTAATGTGTCATTGAACAAATCAGCTTCATTTTTACTTGGCCAACAGCTTTCTACCAAATCCTTTGTAATTTACCAGACTATAATAACATATTGAAACATAATAATTAACAGAAATTCAGTATGTCCCGACATGCATATACCCATTGCGTACTTTCCCACATATCCCCCTTGACCTAGATCTTGGGGCATTATTAACATTTTTCTAAGCTAAAGAATAGGAATTCTTGAAAAAACAAAAGAGACGAGGGATAGCCACGAGGGAAAGATCACTTTAAATTATAGAAGAAGCCATGGGAACTGTAAATAGCTGGAAAATACTGCTGTTCCATGGTCATAAAAATATTAACATATTTTCTGAATTGGCTTACCACTCACCACAAAATAAATACAACGACTACCACTGAGTTAAAAGACAAGACGGCATGAGATAAAAATAAAACCAATAACAGTACAGGCAGAAGTTAAAAACAGATCATTATAAGGAAATGCACAGATACATGTTATGGAAGGAGAGAGTTTAAGGAATGAATTTACTGAACAGATGCCCAGAATGAAGTCAAGATATCTGCAAAAGCATGTTAAAATCAAATAATGCAGTGGAACCTCAGATTGCAAGTAACACGGTTTACGAGTGTTTCGCTATACGAGCTAATTTTTTTTAAAATCCTGACTCACTTTGCTAGCATTGTCTCACAAGAGGAGCAGGATTCAAACCGCTGGGGCTGCAGTGCCGCATTTGACCAGAGGTGCGGAGACACTCGGAGACCACTTGGAGACCCTCGGAGACATCGGAAGAAGGGAAGAGGGAACAAGGCGATGGAGAAGACCAGGCCAACGCTAGCAAGAGAGCGGCAAAAGAGCAGAAGATAGCGGAGGAGCCCGGCAGAAGAACCGGAGAGAGCGGGAGAAGAACCGGACACCGGGAGAGGAGGCCGGAGAGCGGGAGAAGAGGCCGGAGGGAGCAGAGAAGTCGGAAGAGACCCCCCGAAGTCGGAAGAAGACCCCCAGAGCTGCCTAATAAAATACTTTAAAAACCTGTCTAGTGTGTTTTTTTATTGATACTTTTTTTCCCCAGGTGAATGGGTAGGGGTACGATGTACCCCATACTCATTCACATAGGGTGGGGGGCCGGGATCTGGGGGCCCCGGATTCCGATAAGCCCCCCACCTGCAGACCCCGGCAACCAACGGCCAGGGTTGTTGGGAAGGGGCCCTTGTCCTCATCAACGTGGGGACAAGGTGCTTTGGGGTGGGGGGGGGCTGCAGGACACCCCCTTCCCCAAAGCATCCACCCCCTCCATGTTGAGGGCATGTGGCCTGGTACGGTTCAGAAGGGGGGGCGCTCGCTCGTCCCCACCCCCTTTCCTGACCAGCCTTTTTTTGGCGTAGGGGGTTCCCCTTAAAATCCATACCAGACCTAAGGGCCTGGTATGCTCTGTGCTGGCTCCCGCGACGGGGCCCGCAAGGTGTCAATCTCGCAGATAAGTGGCGAGATTGACTTCCTTTTCTAGTCCCATCGTACCTCATCACGTTCAAAATGAACAGACTTTAGTCCGTGCGTGGGCAAGTCCGTTTGTTCGGAAGTCTGCCATAACTCAGCCGAAAGTCCATCGGGAAAACCGTTGGACCTAGTCTGCCGGAACGTCCGGTCGTGTGTGGGCAAGTCCGTTCGTTCGGAAAGTCCGTCGGAAGTCCGCCAAAAGTCCGTCGGGAAGATTGACTTCCTTTTCAGGTCCCGTCGTACCTCATCACGTTCAAAATGAAGGGACTTTAGTCCGTGTGTGGGCAAGTCCGTTTGTTCGGAAGTCTGCCGTAACTCTGCCGAAAGTCCATCGGGAAAACCGTTGGACCTAGTCTGCCGGAAAGTCCGGTCGTGTGTGGGCAAGTCCGTTCGTTCGGAAAGTCCGTCGAAAGTCCGTTGGGAAGACCGTCGGACCTAGTCTGCCGGAAAGTCCGGTCGTGTGTACGCAGCACAATATTTCCCTGTATTTGGCTTCATCCATCTTCCCATCAACTCTGAGAAGCTTCCCTGTCCATGCCGAAGAAAATCATCCCCACAACATGATGCTGCCACCACCATGTTTCACGGTGGGGATGGTGTGTGCAGGGTGATTGCAGTGTTAGTTTTCTACCACACATAGCATTTTGCTTTTGGGCCAAAAATTTCAATTTTTGTCTCATCTGACCAGAGCACCTTCTTCCACATGTTTGCTGTGTCCACCACATGGCTTCTCACAAACTGCAAACAGAACTTCTTATGCCTTTCTAGTCTAGTGGACAGATTCTCCCACCTGAGCCGTGGATCTCTGCTGCGCCTCCAGAGTTACCATGGGCCTCTTGGCTGCTTCTCTGATTAATGCTCTCCTTGCCCGGCCTGTCAGTTTAGGTGGACGGCCATGTCTTGGTAGGTTTGCAGTTGTGCCATACTCTTTCCATTTTTGGACGATGGATTGAACAGTGCTCCATGAGATGTTCAATGCCTGGTATATGTATTTATAACCTTACCCTGCTTTAAACTTCTCCACAACTTTATCCCTGACCTGTCTGGTGTGTTCCTTGGCCTTCATGATGCTGTTTGTTCACTAAGGTTTTCTAACAGACCTCTGAGGGCTTCACAGAACACCTGTATTTATACTGACATTAAATTGAATTTGAGTGGACTCTGTTTACTAATTAGGTGATTTCTGAAGGCAATTGGTTCCACTAGATTTTAGTTAGGGGGTATCAGAATAAAGGGGGCTGAATACAAATGCACGCCACACTTTTCATATATTTATTTGTAAAAAAAAAAATGAAAAACCATTTATCATTTTCCTTCCACTTCACAATTATGTGCCACTTTGTGTTGGTCTATCACATAAAATCCCAATAAAATACATTTACATTTTTGGTTGTAACATGACATAATGTGGAAAATTTCAAGAGGTATGAATACTTTTTCAAGGCACTGTATACTGTATATATATTTATATTATATTAACAAGATTTTGAGGAAGGAAACAGAAGGGCTGGAAACCTTACCTATCCTGCTCAGGGCTACAATGGCATTTGGTCATGTGGCAAAAACACTGGCATTTGGTCTTATGGCCTCAGCATGAGGGGCCTGGGAAGTGATGTTCAGGGAATGCCAGCCATTCACCACCACTGTTCAGGTTCCTTTGGCTAGAATCATTTGATCAAATGTTGGCATTCAACCTCATGACTGGCCACCATAAAAGACCCAAATAGCAGCAATTTCTTCAGATGGTTCTGCTACTGTTACTTTTTCTTTATTTGTTCCAATGAGCCCGTTAACATACAGTGGGGACGGAAAGTATTCAGACCCCCTTAAATTTTTCACTCTTTGTTATATTGCATCCATTTGCTAAAATCATTTAAGTTCATTTTTTTTACTCATTAATGTACACACAGCCAGGCCTGGATTTACTCCCTTTGTCGCCCCAAGGCCGGGTCCATCAATGCCGCCCCCCTCCTCCACACACACACACACACACCACCACCATTCTCGTCCTTTATCGATGACTGCTACAGTAGATCAATTGAAAACATATCTCCATACACGAGAACACTGAAAATAACTGGCTTTAATTGTACAGACTAAAAATACTTCAGGGTAAGTGTGCGAGGGGTAAGGATTTTTTGCGGGCAATTTTTCAGGGCAATGGCTGGTGTTAGTGATTCAATCATCCCCGGCACCATGGTTGTTATGGTATCAGGATGATTGAAACACATTACTTCTATCATTACATTGTAATATAAAATGAAATAGTTCAACTCACCATAATGCAGAATCATTGAGAGCCCAGAGAGTGTCACTTGCCATGCTGCCTGCCACCAGATGGGGATGTCACTTGCCACTATGCCTACCACCAATTGGGGATGTCACTTGCCACTATGCCTGCCACCAGATGGGGATGTCACTCGCCACTATGCCTGCCACCAGATGGGGATGTCATTTGCCACTATGCCTGCCACCAGATGGGGATGTCACTTGCCACGCTGCCTGCCACCAGATGGGGATGTCACTTGCCACGCTGCCTGCCACCAGATGGGGATGTCACTTGCCACGCTGCCTGCCACCAGATGGGGATGTCACTTGCCACGCTGCCTGCCACCAGATGGGGATGTCACTTGCCACTATGCCTGCCACCAGATGGGGATGCCACTTGCCACGCTGCCTGCCACCAGATGGGGATGTCACTTGCCACTATGCCTGCCACCAGATGGGGATGTCTCTTGCCACGCTGCTTGCCACCAGATGGGGATGTCTCTTGCCACGCTGCTTGCCACCAGATGGGGATGTCACTTGCCACTATGCCTGCCACCAGATGGGGATGTCTCTTGCCACGCTGCTTGCCACCAGATGGGGATGTCTCTTGCCACGCTGCTTGCCACCAGATGGGGACGTCTCTTGCCACGCTGCTTGCCACCAGATGGGGATGTCACTTGCCATGCTGCTTGCCACCAGATGGGGATGTCACTTGCCACTATGCCTGCCACCAGATGGGGATGTCACTTGCCAAGCTGCCTGCCACCAGATGGGGATGTCACTTGCCACGCTGCCTGCCACCAGATGGGGATGTCACTTGCCACTATGCCTGCCACCAGATGGGGATGTCTCTTGCCACGCTGCTTGCCACCAGATGGGGATGTCTCTTGCCACGCTGCTTGCCACCAGATGGGGATGTCACTTGCCACTATGCCTGCCACCAGATGGGGATGTCTCTTGCCACGCTGCTTGCCACCAGATGGGGACGTCTCTTGCCACGCTGCTTGCCACCAGATGGGGATGTCACTTGCCACGCTGCTTGCCACCAGATGGGGATGTCACTTGCCACTATGCCTGCCACCAGATGGGGATGTCACTTGCCAAGCTGCCTGCCACCAGATGGGGATGTCACTTGCCACCATGCCTGCCACCAGATGGGGATGTCACTTGCCACGCTGCCTGCCACCAGATGGGGATGTCACTTGCCACTATGCCTGCCACCAGATGGGGATGTCACTTGCCATGCTGCTTGCCTCCAGATGGGGATGTCACTTGCCACGCTGCTTGCCACCAGATGGGGACGTCACTTGCCATGCTGCTTGCCACCAGATGGAGGAGGAAAGAACAGCGGTGCGGGCAATGAGAGATGTCATCTCTCTTCCCCCCCGCCGAACCGCTGACATTACTACCTACTCTTGATTTTTTCAAAAATGGCGCCGGGCGGCGTAATCACGCTACGGTGCATGCGCCTCCCGGCCGAGCGTGTACAAGCTTTCCCGAACCCGGCCGGCTTCAGAACGGCGCATGCGCAGTTGCGTGGTCAGCTCGCAGCCATCTTTTCTATGGGCACCGGTGCCCCTAATAGACTTTAATGGGCAGCCCGAAAGGGGGTGCGGCCACGAAGTCGCCGCAGGAGCAGCGCCGCCCCTACACCACTGCCTCGAGGCCTGGCCTTGGTGGCCTTTTAGCAAATCCGGCCCTGCACACAGCACCCCATATTGACAGAAAAACACAGAATTGTTGACATTTTTGCAGATTTATTAAAAAAGAAAAACTGAAATATCACATGGTCCTAAGTATTCAGACCCTTTGCTCAGTATTTAGTAGAAGCCCCTTTTGATCTAATACAGCCATGAGTCTTTTTGGGAAAGATGCAACAAGTTTTTCACACCTGGATTTGGGGATCCTCTGCCATTCCTCCTTGCAGATCCTCTCCAGTTCTGTCAGGTTGGATGGTAAAGGTTGGTGGACAGCCATTTTTAGGTCTCTCCAGAGATGCTCAATTGGGTTTAAGTTAGGGCTCTGGCTGGGCCATTCAAGAACAGTCACGGAGTTGTTGTGAAGCCACTCCTTCATTATTTTAGCTGTGTGCTTAGAGTCATTGTCTTGTTGGAAGGTAAACCTTCGGCCCAGTCTGAGGTCCTGAGCACTCTGGAGAAGGTTTTCGTCCAGGAAATGCCTGTACTTGGCCGCATTCATCTTTCCCTCAATTTCAACCAGTCGTCCTGTCCCTGCAGCTGAAAAACACTCCCACGGCATGATGCTGCCACCACCATGCTTCACAGTTGGGACTGTATTGGACAGGTGATGAGCAGTGCCTGGTTTTCTCCACACATACCGCTTAGAATTAAGGCCAAAAAGTTCTATCTTGGTCTCATCAGACCAGAGAATCTTATTTCTCATCATCATGGAGTCCTTCAGGTGTTTTTAGCAAACTCCATGCGGGCTTTCATGTGTCCTGCACTGAGGAGAGGCTTCCGTCGGACCACTCTGCTATAAAGCCTCGACTGGTGGAGGGCTGCAGTGATGGTTGACATTCTACAACTTTCTCCCATCTTCCGATTGCATCTCTGGAGCTCAGCCACAGTGATCTTTGGGTTCTTCTTTACCTCTCTCACCAAGGCTCTTCTCCCCCGATAGCTCAGTTTGGCCGGATGGCCAGCTCTAGGAAGGGTTCTGGTCGTCCCAAACGTCTTCCATTTAAGGATTATGGAGGCCACTGTGCTCTTAGGAACCTTAAGTGCAGCAGAATTTTTTTGGAACCTTGGCCATATCTGTGCCTTGCCACAATTCTGTCTCTGAGCTCTTCAGACAGTTCCTTTGACCTCATGATTCTCATTTGCTCTGACATGCACTGTGAGCTATAAGGTCTTATATAGACAGGTGTGTGGCTTTCCTAATGAAGTCCAATCAGTATAATCAAACACAGCCGGACTCAAATGAAGGTGTAGAACCATCTTAAGGATGATCAGAAGAAATGGACAGCACCTGAGTTAAATATATGAGTGTCACAGCAAAGGGTCTGAATACTTAGGACCATGTGATATTTCAGTTTTTCTTTTTTAATAAATCTGCAAAAATGTCAACAATTCTGTGTTTTTCTGTCAATATGGGGTGCTGTGTGTACCTTAATGAGGAAAAAAATGAACTTAAATGATTTTAGCAAATGGCTGCAATATAACAAAGAGTGAAACATTTAAGGGGTCTGAATACTTTCCGTCCCCACTGTACCTATGGTGCATCCGGAAAGTATTCACAACGCTTCACTTTTTACACATTTTGTTATGGGGCAGCCTTATTAAAAAATGGATTCAATTCATTATTTTCCTCAAAATTCTGCAAACAATACCCCATAATGACAACTTGAAAGAAGTTTGTTTGAAATCTTTGCAAATTTATAAAAATAAAAAATGAAAAAAATCCCATGTACATAAGTATTCACAGCCTTAGCATTGACACTCAAAATTGAGCTCAGGTGCATCCTGTTTCCACTGATCATCCTTGAGATGTTTCTACAACTTGATCGGAGTCCACCTGTGGTAAATTCAGATGATTGGACATGATTTGGAATGGCACACACCTGTCTATATAAGGTCCCACAGTTAACAGTGCATGTCAGAGCACAAACCAAGCTATGAAGTCCAAGGAATTGTCTGTAGACCTCCAAGACAGGATTGCATCAAGGTACAGATCTGGGGAAGGGTACAGAAAAATTTCTGCAGCATTGAAGATCCCAATGAGCACAGGGGCCTCCATCATCCGTAAATGGAAGAAGTTTGGAACAGCCGGGGGTGCATAGAGATGACATCATCTCTCACCGCCCGGAGCCCTCCCTGCATCCCTGCAGTGCAGTTCCCCCCTCACTGTGCAGGCAGCCTCGGGAAGCAGAGAGATGACCTTATCTCTCTGCTGCCTGACTCTGGGACACAGCATGAAAGTAACACAGCAAGTGACAATCCGTAATGTGTGACAGGTGAAGTGGTAAGTGACAATCCGGGACGTGGCAGCAAGTGACGATCCGTAATGTGTGGCAAGTGACAATCCGGGACGTCGCAAGTGACAATCCGTAATGTGTGGCAGGTTACGTGGCAAGTGACTATCCGTAATGTATGGCAGGTGACGTGGCAAGTGACTATCCGTAATGTGTGGCAGGTGACGTGGCAAGTGACAATCTGTAATGTATGGCAGGTAACGTGGCAAGTGACAATCTGTAACATGTGGCAGGCGACGTGGCAAGTGACAATCCGTAATGCGTGACAGGTGAAGTGGCCAGTGACAATCCGGGACGTGGCAGCAAGTGACGATCCGTAATGTGTGGCAAGTGACAATCCGGGACGTGGCAAGTGACAATCCGTAATGTGTGGCAGGTGACGTGGCAAGTGACTATCCGTAATGTGTGGCAGGTGACGTGGCAAGTGACAATCTGTAATGTATGGCAGGTGACGTGGCAAGTGACAATCCATAACATGTGGCAGGCGACGTGGCAAGTGACAATATGTAATGTGTGGCAAGTGACAATCCGGAAAGTGGCAAGTGACAATCCGTAATGTGTGGCAGGTGACGTGGCAAGTGACAATCTAATGTGTGGCAAGTGACAATCTGGGACGTGGCAAGTGACAATCAGTAATGTGTGGCAGGTGACGTGGCAAGTGACAATCCGGGACGTGGCAAGTGGACAATCGGCAACATGCGGCAGGTGACATTCTGCAACGTGTGACAAGTGACAATCTGCATCTGGTGGCAGGCGACGTGGCAAGTGGACAATCCGCAATGTGTGGCGGTTGATGTGGCAAGTGACATTCCGTGACAAGTTGCATCTGGTGGCAGGCGACGGTGGCAAGTGACACGCTCAGGGCTTCCACTGATTCTGCATTATGGTTAAGGCTGGAGGTCAGCAATGTGTGTCCTTTAGGGGCTGCATACATTATACTGCATACTTTGTTGTTCAAAATTAATATAAGCTGTTGCCTGGGTACTGTGCCACATGGTTGCGTTAATCTGTTGTTCAATGGCATTAGTTGTTTTTTTTTTGTGGAGGGGGGGGTTTGCAGGGGGGGGGGGGGAGCGGTTTGCAGGGGGGGGGCGTTTTGCAGGGGGGGGCCATACAACATTTTGCTATGGGGCCCTGTGATTTCTAGTTACGCCCCTGGCTGTGAATACTTATGTACATGGTATTCTTTTTCATTTTTGATTTTTAATACATTTGCAAAGATTTCAAACAAACTTCTTTCACATTGTTATTATGAGTTATTGCTTGTAGAATTTTGAGGAAAATAATTAATTGAATTCATTTTGAAATAAGGCTGTAACATAACAAAATGTGGAAAAAGTGAAGCGCTGTGAATACTTTCCAGATGCACTGTATAGCATGACCTTATTGCGCTATAGGTGCATTGTAATAAATAAGCCCAAATCTGGAGTTCTCAGAGCACATTAAAACCCTGGAAGCTGAGCTTGTAATGAGAATAATATGAAAGAAGAACAAAGTTTTACAAGATCCACAAAAATCTCCAGGTAGCCCCATGCAGCCTTTATAAATTATTTACATTTCACAATATCTACATAATATTTATCCATTAAAGCTTTCATCTGTTCTTCTCTGTGCTGGCTACCTGGGGTTTTTGATCAATGCGTCAAAAAGAACAGTATAAACAACTACATTAAAACAGCAAGAGCACTTTTATTAGCAAGGATAAGAGGCCCTAAAAACAGAACATTAATACAAAATATTTAATGGACTGACCCCCTCATATTAACAGGAACTTAGTGTTAAGAAACCAAACCAAGCCAACCAAAATACTGGGCCAAGGCTAGTAAAACAATTCTCGCACTAATGAAACAATATATACCGTATTTATCAGCATATAACACGGACCTTCATTTTAGGAGCGAAGTTTCAGGGAAAAAAATCAAATTTTAAATAAAGAACTTTGAAGCAAAATAAGGGTCAGTGCCCATCAATGCAGCCTCACAATTGCCCATCTGCAGCCTGATCAATGCCATCTGCAGCCTCATAATTGCAAATTAATGCAGCTTGATCTATGCCCATCTGCAGCCTCACAATTGCCCATCTGCAGCTTGATCAATGCCCATATGCAGCCTCGCCATTGCCATGAATGCAGCCTGATCAATGCCCATCTGCAGCCTGATCAATGCCCATATGCAGCCTCACCATTGCCATGAATGCAGCCTGATCAATGCCCATCTGTAGCCTCACAATTGCCCATCAATGCAGCCTGATTAATGCCCATCTGCAGCCTGATCAATGCCTATATGCGGCCTCACCATTGCCATGAACGCAGCCTGATCAATGCCCATCTGCAGCCTCACTTCAGATTACTGCTGCCTCGGAGGGGACAAGGAGGGGGGCAGGATGAGCGCCGTCAGATTACTTACAGCAAGAATCTCCTGTTTACTTGGCGGCCTCTTTAATACAGAGTCGCGCCTCCTGGACCGGCTTCTATGATAGACAGAACATTGGTCCAAAGCCGGCCCAGGAGACTTCCTATTACAGAGTCCGCTGAGTAAACAGGAGATTCTCGCTGTATGTAATCTGACGGCTTTCGCCCCCCGTTCCCTCCTAAGCAGCCCAAATTGCAGTATCAGCGTATAACACGCACACACACTATTTGCACCCGATTTTCAGGGTGAAAAAGTGCGTGTTATACGCCAATAAATACAGTACATACCCCCTACTGTAACACATGAATCCAGCCAATCAGAAATCTTTCTCTCAAATGAAAGCTGCATAGGATTTCAAGCCTATCTCCTTTTAGCCGACAAACACCAATGCACTTCAATTCTCATCCCTGTTAGCCAAAAGAAGAAACCTAATTAAATTGTTTTTAATATCTTAATCAAATACAGTTTGCATGCATTTACTAAAATATAGGAACATCATATACCAGCTCCTAGGGATCAGGGCCAGATCTAGCCTATGTGATCTGGGGGTGCATTGTAAGGAGTCAGGAGTGTGACAGAGATGCTGAGAACCAGTATTCCCCTTCCATTCAACACGTTTCCATACCACAAATCACAACCAGGAAATAACGTCTGACAGGTAGTGCAGAGGTGGTGCAGGAGTGAACAGGGAACACATGTATGTATTAGGCTGTCATTAGTTTAGGATGCTTAAACAGAACCAGTGCCTCCTTATATCAACTGCCCTCATCATAGTCCCTCTTTACATCAGGTGCCCCCATTAGAGTGCCCCCTTGCATCAACTGTCTGTATTAGAGTACCTCCTTACATCAACTGTCCCCATCAGAGCCCTCCTTACATCAACTGTCCTCATCAGAGCCCTCCTTACATCAACTGTCCTCATCAGAGCCCTCCTTACATCAGTTGTCTCCTTGGAGTGCTCCCTTACATCAGTTGTCCCCAACAGAGTGCCCCCTTACATCAACTGTCCCCATCAGAGCCCTCCTTACATCAATTGTCCCCAACAGAGTGCCCCCTTACATCAATTGTGCCTATCAGAGTGCCCCCTTACATCAATTGTCTCCAACAGAGTGCCAACTTACATCAATTGTGCCTATCAGAGTGCCCCCTTACATCAACTGTCCCCAACAGAGTGCCAACTTACATCAATTTTCCCCAACTGAGTGTCCCCTTACATCAATTGTCCCCATAAGAGCCCTCCTTACATCAACTGTCCCCAACACAGTGCCAACTTACATCAATTGTCCCCATCAGAGCCCTCCTTACATCAACTGTCCCCATCAGAGTGCCAACTTACATCAATTTTCCCCAACTGAGTGTCCCCTTACATCAAT
Source organism: Lithobates septentrionalis (assembly GCA_037952835.1). NCBI lineage: Eukaryota > Metazoa > Chordata > Amphibia > Anura > Ranidae > Lithobates > Lithobates septentrionalis. The sequence continues at coordinate 665,254 of JBBDGP010000412.1, forward strand.
TGTGCCTATCAGAGTGCCTCATGGATCAGTGGATGCACTCTTAAAACCCAGGCAGACACTGCTAAAATCTGGGGGGGGGGGCACAGCCCTCCCACCCCCAGCACCCCCCAATATCCGGGTTTGCTAGGGATAAGTCAAGCATACCTGGCGGCTTTGCAGAACATTGCTAAAAATTCTTGTGCCATATCCAATGAAGTCAATGGGAAATGAGTGTTAAAAAACACTAATTGCCATTTTCTAGACCAGTGGTTCTCAACTCCTGTCCTCAGGACCCACCAACAGGCCAGATTATAGGTATTTTGGGGAGATGCAGACTAGAATACTGCAATCACTGAGCAGCAAATGATATCACCTGTCATGTATTTCAGTTATCTTGCAAACCTGGCCTGTTAGTGGGTCCTGAGGACAGGAGTTGAGAACCACTGGTCTAGACTAAAAGGCAAGAGATCGTCAAACAAACGTCATGGGGAGCTGAGCACTGACCTGGGGAACATGTACCAACAAATATTTAAAAATTCTGTTTGGTGAGGAGCAGTGATTTTAACCACTTCAGCCCTGGAAGGATTTGCCCCCTTAATGACCAGGCGATACAGCACTGCGTCGCTTTAACTGACTATTGCGCAGTCGTGCGACGCTGCACCCAAACAAAATTTACGTCCTTTTTTTCCCACAAATATAGATTTCTTTTGATGGTATGTGATCACCTCTGCGTTTTTTATTTTTTGCTCTATAAACAACAAAATAGCAACGATTAAAAAAAAATGTTTTTTGAATTTTTGCTATAATACACATTCAAAAAAAAAAAAAAGTATTCATCAGTTTAGACCGATATATATTCGTCTATATATTTTTGGTAAAAAAAAAAAATCGCAATAGGCGTATATTGATTCATTCAAAATGCAAAACTCCTTTAACCTGATGATGCCGGTGTACCACATATATGTGGAAGTGGGTCTTTTTCTGAGGTGCCCCATATATACAGTATGTACTCCGGCATCTGTGCTGGATGCTGGATAGTGATCAATCATTAAAACCCACCCATGCACTCTGTTTCTCCTCTCAATGGAGAAAAAGATACATTGTATTTTTTTTTCCTATCCGGAGGAGAAAATGTAAACCAAAATAAAGAAAGTCCAACGGCCAGTTCACAGCTAAATCCACATTCCTGTGTAATTCATGTGCATTCTGGTGTGGTGCGATTTTACTTGAATATTAATTTGAATAGGCCGCAAATTGCACCGGAATGCAGTAAAATGAATGCTTGCACTACTTTTCAAAAATGCATTAGACCAAACCACATGGTACCATGTGATTTGGTGCCACAAATGCAGTGCATTTGCGATCTGCATTTGGAGTGCTGTTAACAATCTATTGGCACCTGCAGCAGATAGCAAAGGCATTGCGTTTTGAACGCGGTGCGGGAAAAACACACATGGAACCTTTCCCGTAATAATAATAATAATAATAATAAAGATAAAATTGCCAGATCAGGGCTTGGTCTTGGTTAGTGTCAAAGTCAAGGTCAGGGTCAAAGGTCAGGATGGGGGTCAAGAGTCAGGATCAAAGTTCAGAATTGGGGTCAAAGTTCATGTTCAATATGTTTTAGGTAGGGTTAAAAATACTTTAGTGTCAGTGGTTTAGGTGGGATACTTTGGGTGCAAATAATAAATATTAATATACACATATATGATATTGCTGCGAGGAAAGGGAAAGGAAGGGAGGAAAAAGCCCTCCTATCCTGAACTATACTAGGTAGGGTTGCCACTTGTTCGGGATTTACCTGGACAGTGCGGGGTTTGAATCATGTGTCCAGGTTTCAGGTGGACTGACACCCAGACACATGATTCAAAACCTGGACTGTCCTACATTATTTAGACAAGAATGTGGCTCAGAACAGGACCTGACAGGAGGGTGAGGGGGCACTGTGCACGCCACATTACTATTCTTCCTGGAGCACCCAAAGGTGTCCCAGGTCTGTTACAATCCTATAGTGTATACTAAAAAAAAAAAAAAAAAAAAAAAAGCCCCACGGCATGGGACCTTGCCAGGCAGGATCTCAATGAAAAAGTACTTAGAGCGGAGTTCCACACAATTTCAGAAATTAAGCTGGTGGGCCTTGGTGCTGAGCGGCTGCATATATCATTAATGCAAATACAGCTATGCTGAGAGCGTGCACCCTGCGCGTTCCTGGCATGGTTCCCGGCGGCTAACGGAAAGCTCACAAGCAGCGATTGGGAGCTTTCCGACCATGTGACTGCCGAGACAGCCAATCACAACGGTCACATGATCTCAAACTCCGCCCCACGTACCGGCATTCTAAACTCCTTAAAGTGCCAGGAGGCGCCTACTCCAAGGGGTTAAAAAATGGCAATGACAAGGTGCTTCAGCAAACGAAATGTCATTCAGTCAGAGTTTACATTTCCTTTAAAGTGACCCTGTAAGAACAGAATCACTTTGTATGGAGAAGCTTAGCTGTGAAATAAAAGGGATTACACTTAACTTTCCAGTGGCCCGTTTTTTTTAACCATTTCTGCCCCGGAAGAATTGGCTGCTTAAAGACCAGGCCATTTTTTGCTATATGGCACTGCATCGCTTTAACTGACAATTGCGCGGTCGTACGACGCTACACCCAAACAAAATTGAGGTCCTTTCTTTCTCAATAATAGAGCTTTCTTTTGGTGGTATTTGATCGCCTCTGTGGTTTTTATTTTTTGCGCTATAAACAAAAAGAGAGCGACAATTTTGAAAAAAAAACAGTATTTTGTACTTTTTGCTGTAATAAATAGCCCCAATTTTTTTTAAAAAAAGCTATTTTTTCCGCAGTTTAGGCCGATATGTATTCTTCTACATATTTTTGGTAATAAAAATCGCAATAAGTGTATATTTATTGGTTTGCGCAAAAGTTAGAGCGTCTACAAAATAGGGGATATATTTATGCCATTTTTATTATTAATTTTTTTTTTTTACTAGTAATGGCGGTGATCAGTAATTTTTAGCGGGACTGCGACATTGCGGCAGACAGATCAGACACTTTTGATTCTTTTTTGGGACCGTTGACATTTATACAGCAATCAGAGCTAAAAATAGCCTTTGATTACTGTATAAATGTCACTAGCAGGAAAGGGGTTAACACTATAGGCAATCAAGGGGTTAAGTGTTTCCTAGGAAGGTGTTTCTGTGGGGGGAGTGGACTGCCTGGGAGTAGAGAGAGATCGCTGTTCCTGATAACTAGGAACAGACGATCTTTCTCTACTTCCCTGTCAGAATGGCAATCTGTCTGTTTACATTGACAGATCCCCTTTCTGGCCCTCTGAGGAGTGATCGCGGGTGGCCGGCGGACATCGTAGCCGCTGGCCACGTGCATTGGCTCGCGGGCCCCCTATATCCCTTAAAGCGGTCGCCATACAGCTAAGGCAATTCGCGCAGGGGAGCCAACCTGCAGCCGTATAATGACGGCGGCTGGTCGGCAAGTAGTTAAAGAGTCATTGTAATCATTTGATTGTTTGTTCACTTTGCCGCATTCAAATCGAATAAAAATATAACATTTTAGTTTCGACCTATTCAAAATTTATAGATTTGAATATTTCGAATTGAATAAAATCGGTAAATTCGAAGGAAATTCTAAAAAAACAAAACGAATTCCAAATACGAATTTCGAATACGAATTGAATGAATCAACCGAATTTAACTAAACGAAATAACTAGATTAACAAATCTAAACGAAACCAATCGAAACAATTTGTTTTCGTCATGCACATGTCTACTGGCAGGATCACCAGTGTAAATGTAGGCAACAAGCCTTAAAAATAAAAAAGAAACTAATGCAGACACCACATCTAGGGACTGGAAAGCTGCAATATGTTACATTTTTATTCTTAGGTTTAGATACGCTTTTACCAGTCTACAGAACAACATCAGAAAATTCCAGAACAAGGTATAAAAGCCTTTTATTCACTGGAGGAGCAAATATAACCCTCTCTAGTTAGTCCTCCAAATGTTTTATCTCATCAGTTATTCATAAATTCTCCAACATTGTGTGTGATGAATGTGGTGCCACCTGTATCTAATCTTCATTCCTTTTATGTAGCTACATGTATGAAAATATCATGTTTACAAATCACTGATCTGTATAGTTACACTGTCAGCTCTTATAACATTTCCTCTATTCTGACAGTCTTTATAATGTTAATAAAACCAAAGAACAAAAAGAAGAGAATACCATTTCCAGAAAAAGGCTTAAATCCCGTCTTTGAAGGAAAAAACTTCAATCTGCAATCTGTAGCGGCCTCCACTTCGTTGGGTAAGTCCAAATACATGAAAAAGAAGGCAGTTGTGGGGACTCTCGGGAGACATATGAAACACATTTTATCATTTTCATCTTTTGAAATGTGGAACATGAAGAAGATCAATGAAAAGGTGGTGGGAAAATTATATTTATTTTTGGTTTTGTCAGAAGGCTCTTTATTTGGCCCAGTCACGGAGGAGAACTGAAAACTGATCCTCCATTCCTAGAAGTAGCCTATTAAGGGGAAACATGTTGAAAGGAGATGGGAGCTCTGATGTGATGATCCATACTTGTTGATGATCTCTTGGTTGGATTACCCTCTCTATTGCCTAAAGGCCCATACACACGATAGGATTTTCCGATGGAAAATGTGTGATAGGACCTTGTTGTTGGAAATTCCGACTGTGTGTGGGCTCCATCACACATTTTCCATCGGAATTTCCGACACACAAAGTTTATGAGCAGGATATAAAATTTTCCGACAACAAAATCTGTTGTCGGAAATTCCAATCGTGTGTACACAAATCCGAGGCACAAAGTGCCACGCGTGCTCAGATTAAATTAAGAGATGAAAGCTATTGGCTACTGCCCCCTTTATAGTCTCGACGTACGTGTTTTACGTCACCGCGTTCAGAATGATCGGATTTTCCGACAACTTTGTGTGACCGCGTGTATGCAAGACAAGTTTGAGCCAACATCCGTCAGAAAAAATCTACGGATTTTGTTGTCAGAATGTCCGATCAATGTCCGGCCGTGTGTACAGGGCATAAGTGTATCCTAGTTGCTGTAAGTGCATTATTTTAGCTTTAATAAACTTTATTGTAAACGTATTATGCAATGAGTCTTCCCTATGTTTAAACCCCACACATACACGAAGTGGAGAACATCAGCCTTTGGCCAGGCTGGAGATTGCAGGGCTGGGAATCTAAAGCCTCGTACACACATTCGGATTTTCCGATGGGAATTGTGTGATGACAGGCTGTTGGCGAAAAATCCGACCATGTGTACGCTCCATCGGACAATTGTTGTCGGATCTTCCGCGGACAAATGTTGGCTAGCAGGTTTTAAAATTTAACGCGGACAAATGTGTGTTGTCGGATTTTCCGAGCGTGTGTACACAAGTCCATCGGACAAAAGTCCAAAGTACAAACACGCATGCTCGGAAGCAAGGACGAGCCAGGAGCGGTCGGTCTTGTAAACTAGCGTTCGTAATGGAGAATTAACATTTGTGATGCGGCAAATTATGAAATCTCGAAATGCAGCGCACAATTCTCTTCTTCTTTAATGGGATAATAATGAAGCTGCTTTGCTGGTGATACTGATGGAGTTATTGCAAACTAATTTTCAAAGGCTTTTTTTTCTAGTGATATCAGAATAATATTATTATGCCTTTTGGGGGGGGGGGGGGGGAGGGCAAGTTACCACAACACCATTATCCCGTAGTTTTTAAGATCAAAGATACAACAATGTTGGTGTCCCTTGTCAATTTTACATTGTATTTTTTTAAAATGTAACTGCCTATTTCCAAACTGTCATTTGTGTACCAAAACACATAGCCAAGTATTATTCTACACAATTTTTTATTTGTGCATTAAAAAAAGAAAACAAATAAAATTAGACATGCTATCTGCCAATAGAACTTAACCAAAAAGTGCATTCTATGCATCCAAAAACATAGAAAATATACCAAATCAAATCATTATTATTCAACCAAAAAAATAATGTCAAAGCAATAACTCCAATACCAATAATAAATAACACGTTATCTCCTCCGATTCCGCAACATGGCTGGTTGGCGAATGGCCGTTCAGAAACTAACTGAAAAGTGCGAAATGAAAAGTGCGAATCAACACTCACCAAACTTCTACTAACACGAAATTAGCAGAAGGAGCCCAAAGGGTGGCGCTAAAGAGCTGAAAAACAACGTAGTAGGACACTACATTCGTAATTGTTGGCCAACATTTGTGTGACCGTGTGTATGCAAGACAAGTTTGGGCCAACGCCCTTCGGACAAAATTCCACGGTTTTGTTGGCCAACAATCCGATCGTGTGTACAAGGTTTAAGTAGGAGGCTGCTGGATTAATCCATCGAAGAGGTCAGGTTACATACAGGAGGAATCCACTTATCTGTTCACCTCATGCGATATATGATCTCTTATAACTTGGAGATCATTGGGATCTGGTAAGCGGCACATTTAATTATATTTGGAAAACCGGATTGAAAATATTCTTTCACTGGAAGTGCTTCACTTGATTTTATAGAAAGATTTGAACATGTATTGAAATGAAAACACCAGGACACTGTATACTGTATGTATATATTTTTGATGGAAGAAAAATTGTATTCTTTTTTTGATGAACTTTTATTTCTTGATGAATATTATTTTTTGATGAATAATTTTCTGAATAATTTGGTTTTATATTATATTATTATGTTCGTTTAATCACATGGTGGTAATTTTTGTGTTTGTTCACAATACTTCACTTTGATTTTACATTGATTCACATGAGACAGCGCACATCTTTTATATTTTGAGCACCAAGAACTGAAAGCAACCTGAACCAAACATGTGAATCAAACATACAAACATACAGTGGAACCTTGGATTATGAGCATTATCTGTTACGAGCATTATCTGTTTTGTAATCCAAAGCACTCGCATATCAAAGCGAGTTTCCCCATAGAAGTCAATGGAAATGAAGATAATTTGTTCAGCATTGACTTCTATTACATGCACTACTGCATGTGGCCAGGGGTGGGGGGGGCGCCGAAGAGCCTCGGAAATACTCGGGGACAGCTCGGCTGAACTCGGAAAGGCTCGGAAACACTTGGGAATGGAGTGTTTCCGACTGTTTCCCACTGTTTCCGAACGGCTCCAAACCATTCCGAGTGTCCTCGGCGCCCCCGCACCTCTGGCCAAATGCAGTACTGCACACCCCATTAGCTTGAATTATACTCGTTTTGCAACACAACACTCACAAACCGAGTCAGAATTTAAAAAAAAAAAGTTGCTCATCTTTCAAAATGCTCGTTAACCGCATTACTCGTAAACCAAGGTTCCACTGTATTGTATTAAAATTCATAAAAAAAGATAACAGAAAATATTATTTTTTTGAAGGCGCCAAATTTTGGCAAATTAAATGCGGCTTGTTGAGTTGATAGGTGCTGATGCCTGTCAGACTCGGCCAATCATGTCAATTGAGCTGGGGTGCAACCACAATCGCTTGCCCTGCAGTTGACGAGGGTCTGTGGCTTATGCATGTGTTTGCAAATGTGTGCGGACTAAACCCCTGTTTTTAACGCATACTGTTAGACAGGTTAATTGGTTGTCTGCGAGCTGGTGGTAAGTAGGCTTGGATTTTTTCCTCGGCATTCCCCAGGCCTTGTTGGTATTTAAAATTATTTCTACCTGTAAAGAGATCTCTTGTACTTTCCATAAGAAACAAATTAGAAGTAAAAGAAAAACTATGCTGTCCAGGGTAGGGTTGCACCAATACTGATATCGGTGCCAATACCAAGTACTTGCACTCGTACTCATACTCGTGAAAATGCTCCGCAACCTGAAACCAATATCTTTGTGGTGTGATTTGAGCCCATACAAAATGAATGGGCTCAAATTGCACTGCAAAGAATCACATGCAATTTGATCATGAATGCGGTGCGATTCCTGTCCGAATTGCATGCGGTTTCCCACACCTTTCCTGGGTGAACACAGACTTGTCATAAAGACTTCAGCCTGGGTTCCCACGGGAGAGGTGCGGGAAATCGTATGCAATTCGGACAGGAATTGCACAGCATTCATGATCAAATCGCATGCGATTCTTTGCAGTGCGATTTGAGCCCATTCATTATGTATAGGCTAAAATAGCACCGCAAAGGTATCGGTACTCAGTATCGGCGAGTACTTGACCAAAAGTACCAGGTACTCGTACTAACCAGTAAAAGAACGGTATTGGTGCAACCCTAGTCCAGGGTAATGGCGTAGGAATAGCTGGAAGAAAGGTCTTCAATGAAACAAGGGAAAAAAAGAATCCTTGTACAGATTCTGACATCCTACTCCTTGGCACCAACCATGTTAGCGGACAGGGGTTTGATCGCCAGCAGGGGACGCTCTTAGGCTGTATTTTTATATGTTGTACCTAGCGTCCTACTCCTGTAGATTGCACTATAACCCAGTGGTCAAGATCCACTGATCTTTATCATGTCCTTCAATAAACGAAAGAGAAAAACCACACTGTTCAAGGTAACGGTGTACTCGGAGCTTAACCACTTCAGCCCCGGAAGATTTTACCCCCTTCCTGACCAGAGCACTTTTTACAATTTGACACTGCGTCGCTTTAACTGACAATTGCGCGGTCGTTCGACGCTGTGCCCAAACGAAAGTTCCCCTGACCACTGACCTGGGGAACATGTACCAAAAAATATTTAAAAATTCTGTTTGGTGAGGAGCAGTGATTTTAACCACTTCAGCCCTGGAAGGATTTACCCCCTTAATGACCAGGCTGTTTTTTTGCAAGACGGCACTGCGTCACTTTACAATTGCGCAGTCGTGCGACGTTGTACCCAAACAAAATTTAAATCCTTTTTTTCCCACAAATAGAGCTTTCTTTTGGTGGTATTTGATCACCTCTGCGTTTTTTATTTTTTGCGCTATAAACAAAAAGAGCGACAATTTTGAAAAGAAAACAATTTTTTTACGTTTTGCTATAATAAATATCCTCAAATGTTTTTTAAAGAAACAAATTTGTTAATCAGTTTAGGCCGAAATGTATTCTTCTACATATTTTTGCTAAAAAAAAACGCAATAGGTGTATATTGATTGGTTTGCGCAAAAGTTATAGCGTCTGCAAACTATGGGAAAGATTTATGGCATTTTTATGGCATTTTTGTTTTTTTTACTAGTAATGGCGGCGATCTGCGATTTTTAATGGTACTGCGACATTGCGACGGACAGAACGGAGACTTTTGACACTTTTTTGGGACCATTGACATTTATACAGCGATCAGTGCTATAAAAATGCACCGATTACTGTGTAAATGTCACTGGCAGGGAAGGGGTTAACACTAGGGGGCGATCAAGGGGTTAATTGTGTGTTCCCTCAGTGTGTTCTAAATGTATGGAGATAGGATTGACTAGGAGAGGAGCCATATTGTTTTTCCTACTTAGTAGGAACAAACAATATGGCTCCTCTCCTCTGACAGCACAGGGATTTGTGTGTTTACACACACAAATCCCAGTGCTGGCGGTCGTGAACGCGATCTCGCGTGGCCGGCGGCGATTTTGCGCACTTAATACGCGCATTGAGTCCCCCGCCGTGCAACGCGCCCTCTGGTGGCTGAAGAAGGGTAGGACGTAACCGTATGGGATTTTGACCAGGAGAGCCATTGTGCCGCAGTATATCTACGTGACATGGTCGGGAACCGGTTAAGTTAAGGTGTATGTACAGTCAGAGTATGGTAGAGTAGATTTAAAAACCCTTACAGTTTATTTTTTGCAGTCAGTATAGAAGTGGGGGAAATTTCTCATCACTTTCTGTCCCAGAGAGAGACACAATGGGGGTTATTTACGAAAGGCAAATCCACTTTGCACTGCAAGTGCAAAGTGCACTTGAAATTGCACTGAAAGTACACTTGGATGTGCAGTCGCTGTAGATCTGAGGGGGACATGCAAGGTTGCCACCTTTTCTTCAAGCCAAACCCGAACACTTTAGAGGCCTGGGACACCTTTGGGTGCCCCGCAGCGGCAGTAGTAGTAGTGATGCGGTGCACATAGCATGCCGCAGCAAAACATGGGTGTGGCCAAATTGCTCTTGCTGACATCATCATCCTGCACCCCAGTGATGCCAAACCTGCCCCCCAGACAGCCGCCCACGGCTCCTGGATGGCAACAGATTTATATGTGACTATCTTGGTTACTTAGGGAGTCACAGCCTGGTCTGAATAATGTGTCCGGGTTTCAGTCCACCTGAAACCCGAACACATGATTCAAAACCCGGACTATCCGGGTGAATCCCGGACAGGTGGTAACCCTAGGGACATGCAAGGAAAATAAAAAACAGCATTTTTGCGTGCACATGATTGGATAATAAAATCAGCAGAGCTTCCCCTCATTTCAGATCTACCCCTCAGATTTACAGCGACTGCACTTCCGAGTGCACTTTCTGTGCAATTTCAAGTGCACTTTGCACTTGTAGTTTGCACTTGTAGTCCAAAGTGGATTTTCCCTTCGTAAACAAACCCCAATGGGAAGTTAGAGATTTCTCCATAGCTTTTGCATAAACTATAACTCTAAAATTTGGGATTGCTTGTCACTTTCTTTTTCAGTGGCAATGGTTATCAGTGCCAATAGAGGTGTGCATCTCCCAGATGGGGCACATGCAGCAAAAAGCCCTGTCTACCTGTAAGTTTTAGGTTTTTCTGCTATAGTCAGAATTAAGAGCAAGAAATAATCCCAGGCTAGGCGGACAGGGCTGAATGCCTACAACATGAAGATTAACAGAAATACAAAAAAGCACAGCAGTCACTATGGGGGTTATTTACTAAAGGAAAATCCACTTTGCACTGAAAGTGCACTTGGAATTAGCCCCGGTTCACACAGGGGCGGCACGACTTGCAGGTCGCCTCACCGAGGCGACCTGCACATGACTTCCACGGCGACTTGCAAAACGACTTCTCTATAGAAGTCTATGCAAGTCGTCTCAAGTCGCCCCCAAAGTAGTACAGGAACCTTTTTCTAAGTCGGAGCAGCTTGCGTCGCTCCTATTAGAATGTTTCCATTGTACAGAACGGGAGGCGACTTGTCAGGCGGCTAGGTCGTCTGACAAGTCGCCCCTGTGTGAACCGGCACTTAAAGTCGCTGTAGATCTGAGGGGACATGCAAGGAAAATAAAAAACAGCATTTTAGCTTGCACGTGATTGGATGATAAAATCAGCAGAGCTTCCACTCATTTCAGATCTACCCCTCAGATTTAGAGCGACTGCACTTCCAAGTGCACTTGCAGTGCAAAGTGGATTTGCCTTTCGTAAATAACCCCCCCATGTGTCATGTACAGAACATTAAATTATTCAATGTATATATATCTTTAATTGTCCTCAGTTATTGTGCACTAAAATATTGTATTGTAAATAGGTACAAACACCATTAGAGAAAAAACATATATACAGTAGGTAATAAGAAATTATATGTAGCAATAACTCTCTGCGGAGCTGCTGGTTTAAGCAGGCTTGTTACCTTCACTCTCGACACCCCTGCTTCACCGACACCGGGTCTAGGGTTCCGTGGAGTTTACCTCTGGACGATAAACGCACCAACACTTGAGTATGTTTTCAATGCTTTATTGAACAAAGTAACGAAGGAAGTAGCAGGAAAGAGGCAGAAGGGAAGCTACAGGGAAGCTCAAATACCTTTCTTTAGGATTCTTGAGAACGTCCTTTAAAGTTGAATATTGTAATCGGATGCAATCCCCTTGTGGGACACAATCTTTGCCCGTCTGGATAGGCCTCACTCACTAGCCTAACAGCCAGTACGTAGCACGAACAAAAGTCTCTGCCACAGACTTGCTTGAAATAAATCTGTACGATCCTCTGCCACAGGATGTACTAAACTTAGCGGTGAATGTCAGACACAGTACTTGGACCTCTAAGCCAACCCGGCAGTACTATGCTGTAGAACTACTCTAGGATACGTCCTCCAACCGAGTTACCAGGCCCCTCTCCAGACCAGCACTCTGCGTGATCCTTCCATGACGGGTCCTCCCCTGGTATCTCCTCAGTTGTCCAGCTTCTTCATTCGGGATGGACAGCCCAGGACCATTCCTCGGCTGCTGTGGTAGGCCCCAGACATGCTTCTGGGCCCACCCACGCGGCGCGGGCCTCCGAAACGGGGGCCCACCCACGCGGCGCGGGCCTCCGGAACGGAGGACCACGGGGTAGCACTCTAACGCATACCTGTCGGCCAGAAGGGTCAGCAGGTGGCTGAAAAACGAACCCCAAAACATGGCGTCTGTCCCATAAATACCCTCTCCCATAATGCAACTCAGAGGACCACCTCCACCGAGTTGTCTCCGGGACAGAGGAGCACCCATACGATTCGACACGTTGCCTTTCCAACACTAGCTAATGGTAACAGCGACACCCACCGGCTCAGTGTGGAACCACACGCAACGTCAGCCAAGCTGGAACAGAGGCAAATCTAACTCCTCTAACGAGCAATTTACTAAATTTACCTATCAGTTGGTAGATCACAAATCTACCAGCGCTACATATATATAGAAGCAGAAAAGTGAATGGTAAGGGGGCCATACAGGTAGACATGAAACATTGTATTGGGGTTTGAAAACCGAGAATATTGAGTCCCCTTATTGTGTATATATTGTAGTTGTTGGAGGAGGTGGATTCTGTATAGAATGAGGAACTGAATGAGGGGGAACCTGCCATTGTATACAAGCGTAACATGGCGTCCCCACGGTAAAACTGGAATACAGGACCTCATACTGAATACGTGGCGATACGCTCGCTTCCAAAGTTATTGAATGGTTTTGTCCACATAGAAGCAGCCACACTCACAGGTCAGAAGGTAAACAACTCCGCTATTTTACAATTAGCATAGTGCTGGTGCTTAAAAATTATACCATTGGGGAGGCGTACTATTTTGTCAGTGCACATAAATTGACAATAATTACACCCTCCACAGTGAAAAGTGCCAAGATGCTTCCACGGATCTCATCTGGCAGTACTTTTAAATTAGCTGTGGACTAATTGATCACCAATTGATTTTGCCCGTCTATATGTAATGGCTGGTTTATCAGAAACAAAAGGACTGATATCTGGATCCATACTGAGAAGGTGCCAATATTTTTCAATAATGGTTCTGACCTGTGAGTGCTGACTACAAAATTGGGTTATGAGACGGGTGTTGCTGTCAGTTTTATTTGGGGGCATAAAGTAGAGAGTGTCTTGTTGGTGTGATGGCACATTTGTATGCCTTTTTGAGGCAGGTTTTTGAAAAACCCCTGACCAATAGTCTATCATGTAGTATAGCATCTTAAGCCTGAAAAGAGCTGTCGCTCGAACAATTTCTACGAATGCATAGGTATTGGCTATAGGGAATAGAGTTTACTAAGGGTCTTGGATGAAAACTAGAAAAATGAAGAATGTTGTTTCCTGCCGTGGGTTTTTGATAGAGACAGCTGGAGAGTTCACCATCCGTTCCTTTGGAGATAGTAATATTCAGGAAGGCAAAAGGAGTTGGGCTATGGTTCATTGTGAACGTAAGGTTGAATTCATTAGAATCCATTGCCTGTAAACACCGATTGAGAGTCTCCATTGGTCCACCCCAGACTGAAAATGCCATCTAAAGACTCCAAAGACATGCTGGTAGGTTAATTAGATCATGTCGAAAAAAATTGGCCAAATATGTGTATGTTGTATGTGTATGTGTTTGTCTATAAATCTGTACCACAAGCTAATGTGACTAGAAAACTCCAGAAGATCCTCAGATGAGAGAAAATTTCCACTCCCATTCCCCCAGGTACAGGTTGGCATAGGAGGGGGCACAAGAGGTCCCCATAGCCACACCCTGTACCTGGAACAAAAAGGCATTGTGGGTGAGTATAAATTCCAAGGCCGTAACTATGAGCTCATTTAACTTCCACTCCGGCTGATTTTTTTGTGATAGAAGATGTTTAATAACAGAGACCCCCTTGTCATGTGGGATTGAGCCATATAAAGCTTCCACATCAACCGAAACTAGCAAAGCATGCTCGGGGATGTGGAGCCCATCAATAATTTGAGGCAAATGTGGAGTGTCTCTAATGTATCTAGTAATTCTTAAAACATAGGGTCTAAGGTACTCATCAATGCATCGGCTTAAATTCTCAGTTAGTGAGCCATTCCCCGATATTACTTCCAGGTGGGCTGTTTTTGTTCTTATGTACTTTTGGAAGGGCGTAAAAAGTAGTAGTGACCGGGTGCGTAGTAGTATAAATTCCCATATATGTTTAGTTGTTGTCTGTCTGAGTATTGTTGCTGACCATGTCCATCTCTTTATGACTACAATCTACTCATCTTCTTATGGCTCCTTCCAGCAGGATAATGCACCATGTCACAAAGCTCCAATCATCTCACCATTGGTTTCTTGAACATGACAATGAGGTCGCTGCACTCCAATGGCCTCCACAGTCACCAGATCTCAATCCAATAGAACACTTTTGGGATGTGGTGGAATGGAAGATTTACATCATGGATGTGCAGCTGACAAATCTGCAGCAAATTTGTGATGCTATCATGTCAATATCAAAATCCAAAATCATTCAAAATCTCTGAGGAATGTTTCCAACACCTGGTTGAATCTATGCCACAAAGAATTAGGGCAGTTCTGAAGGCAAAAGGGGGTCCAAACTGGTACTAGCAAAGTGTACCTAATAAAGTGGTCGTGAGTGTATAAACAAACATTATTTTTTCTGATTGTTTATACCCTATCCTACCAAGAGAGAATTATTTCAATGTAAAAATAAAATCTTTCTTCTTTCCAATAAACCCTTCTATCCTTTTCTACAACTTACATTCAGTCTGTGATTCAAAACAGCTGCTGGAAGTGGAATTATTAAACGTGCCCTAGCTTTATTACATTAATTCCATCCAAACGTAAACCTAATAGTCAGGTTGGGATGAAAACCTACAGAAAAGCCTGCTTGGGTTATACATTTCAGGCGATCTGGAAAATTCATTTCCATCCCAAGAGCATGTGTTCTTAGATTACAGCCGAATCCACTAATATAATTTATTCATCTATTTATTATTGAAGTGGACAGATCATGGTCGAGTAATATAAAGCCACACAAACGCACGCATACATATATTTTATGTGTTCTCAATCCCTTATTTCCCCCTTTGTGCCTTATAAAGCTCATATATTGTTGCTGTGTATAGGCAATATTGTAACCATTGATTCCCATTCTCCAGGTGGGAGCAGAGGTGTGTAAATTAAGACGAGTTAATGACTCCAGCTGTGGTTAGGTGATGAAAACTGCAAGGGCATTGCTATTAAAATGAGGATCTGTTGAAATCATTTACAACCAATTAACACTTTTACATAATGCCCTTAGTAATAAGAATGCAGGTGACATGCAGTGCCGAAACCGATCAGTTTCTCAGTTTTGTCGCTTTCCTTAGATATAAGTACAAGCGGTTTTATTTCATCCTGTAGTCTCAGACCCCTTTCACACAGAGGGCTTTTTGCAGGCGCTATAGTGTTAAAAATAGCGCCTGCAATCCGCCCTCAAACAGCTGCAGCATTGTCTCCAGTGTGAAAGCCCGAGGCTTTTCCTGACGCTGGCAGGACGTCAGGAAAAGTCCTGTCAGCAGCTTCTTTGGAGCAGTGAAGGAGCGGTGTGTTTACCGCTCCTCCACCGCTGCTCCCCATTGAAATCAATGGGGCCACGCTGGGATACCGCTGGCAAAACGCTGATATTGCGGCACATTGAGGGCGGTTTTAACCCTTTCTCGGCCGCTAGCGGGGGTAAAAGCGCCCCGCTAGCGGCCAAAATGTGCCGCTAATCCGACGGTAAAAATTTTCAGAGCTGCTACCCCCATGGTCATGGTGCACTCTGGATTTCATCAGCTTTACTGTATTCCAGATGGTTACACTTCCGTTGAACACATCTTCTCTTTTTTATCCATGGGGGCCTTTCCCTGGGGAATACTGTCTCCCTTTGGCGATCCATCTACGCCTGGGTTTGTCCACCTCAGCTCCCGGGACTGATGTTGTTTCTGGTCGGCCCTCCGGCTCACCACGCCTGCACCTAGTCTCATTGGCATTTCTACATCTACTCCATACTTGCTCCTGAAGAGTGGCAGTCGCCACGAAACGCGTAGAACCAATAGATGCCTTTTTGCTCATATTCTACAATACCAGTAATCACCACACTTACCAATTGGATCGTACCAATGAACTAGAGATACAGTTCTTTATCAGGGAGACACGCTTCTATGAAAATGGCTCTCTATAATGTGCATGATATGAACTCATTATGTTACTATTGTTATTATCATTGTCATATTATATATATCCCAATGTACTTTGTTCTATATAATGTTTTACATTATGAACTTACTATGTCAATATTTTATTATGGTATTACTATTATTGTTATACTTTTATATCAATAAACCTATGACTGCCAATTGTTGTTTTGCAATGCTGTCATGAAATGTCCATAGTTCTATTATACTTAGTACCGCCCATTTTCATATATACGGTGATTTCTCCAGGGGTGCATCCTTCCTATAAAGTCCCACCTTCCTTCCTTTTTATCAAATTAATAGGGATGGAGGAGCTTGGCGGTGGTAGCCCAGTGTTCTCATACAAAGTCCCAAATAGCTGCTTTCTGTTTTGTATCTGCCTTTCATTTCTATTTTAAACGGAATAGGTTGTTTTACAAGGTTATCGTTTACAATCACTTTAATTCTCATTTTATTTCAACTAAGCAAAAAAAAAAGACTGACCACAAACACTAGCTTCAAGCAACTAAGCGTGCACAACATCAAATAACAAAGTCCTGTAGTTACCTGGACAGTAATTTCACACTTCAGATGTGCTCTGACTCTCAGGCTGCAGTTAAAGGTACAATAAGAAAAGCTAAGTAAGGGATACATATAAATCTTTCATCGGTAAGCCTACACCATTATAAAAACTTAAAGATGAACTACAGGAACATTTTTTAATTATAAAAAGAAAAAATTATCCAGCACAAATAAGCACCCTAAACTACTTAAAGGGCTTGTAAAGGCTTGTGTTTTTTTCACCCTAATGCATCCTATGCATTAAGGTGAAAAAACACCTGGCAGTCACCAGCCCCCTGTTTTATTTACCTGAGCCCCTTTATCTTCTTTGGCGGGGATGCGGAGTCCTTCTCTCTGCGGAGTCCCAGCTTTGATTGGATAGATTGATAGCAGCGCAGCCATTAGCTCCCGCTGCTGACAATTAAATCCAATGACCCGGGGGGGTGGGGCCGAGTCATACATTCGGCTTCTATGGACACCGAATGAATGACTCGGGAGCGCGCCTGCAAGGTAACCCCCTCGGGAGAGTGCTTCTTCTAGGGGGTTATCTAATTCGGGGGGGAGCCGCGAGAGCCACCGAGGGACCCCAGAAGAGGATGTTCGGGGCCACTCTGTGCAAAACGAGCTGCACAGTGGAGGTAAGTATGACATGTTTGTTATTTAAAAAAAAAAAAAAAAGATTTAGTATCACTTTAAGTTCCCTTGAATGTTAATGGTACAAGTAGATAGTATTGGTCCATACCAGTAGGGTCCAAACTGAGGAAAGTTAGATGAGTGAAATTGGGATTTCACTCACCTAACTTCCCTCAATTTTGATCCTACTGGTATTGACCAATAGGGGTTGATTTACTAAAACTGGAGAGTACAAAATCTGGTGTAGCTCTGCATAGAAACCAACTTGCTTCCAAGTTGTTTGTCAAAGCTCATTGAACAAGCTGAAGTTAGAAGCTGATTGCTATCATGTACAGCTGCACCAGATTTTGCACTCTCCATTTTTAGTATGTACATTTTTACTTGTACCATTAACATTCAAGGTGACTCAGGTAGTTAAAGTGGAGTTCCGCAGAATTTTTTTTTAAATAAAAAGTCAGCAGCTACAAATACTGCAGCTGCTGACTTTTAAAATATGGACACTTACCTGTCCAGGGTGCCCGCAATGTCCTCACCCGAAGCCAATCTGTCCCTCGGCTCTCGGGTGGAGGCGCCGCCATCTTCGGTAAGGGAATCAGGAAGTGAAGCCTTGCGGCTTCACAGCCTGGTTCCCTACTGCGAATGCGCGTCCTCACTGGTCCCTGCTGTCTTCTGGAACCTGTGTGTCTCCCAGAAGACAGAGCGGGGGGGAGGGGCCGAACATAGCATAGATCACAGCAGAGCCTGCGGAGATCTATGCCCCGAAGTGGGAGAAAATACCTGGATTAGAGAGGTATCTGCCCCCCCTCCTCCCTGAATGGGGGGGGGGAGACTCCGAAAAATGGAAGTTCCATTTTTGGGTGGAACTCCGCTTTAAGGGTTTTAAGGGCTTTAAGGGTTTTATTTGTGATGGACAATTTTAATTTTGTGTGTCTCAGCTGTGGGCCTGGACTCCTTGACCTATCCCAGATGCAGACATCCCTATTATACTACCACAGCAGATTCCTGGAAACAGTGGCGTAACACCGTTCTTGTTATTTTTTTTAATTATACCCCCCCCCCTTCTTGCAAAAAAAAAATGTGGCCAAGCACTACTTATGCTCTTCATAAATAAAAAGCATTGTCCTTTGCTTATTCCACCATACAGAGACGATTGGTTTTTATGGGTAGAATGATGGTTAGTGTCATTCAACCCACTTCTTGTGAACCCAGGGTGTCAAGGACACCCCCCTAAGGGGTGTGTCAGCACCCCAGCCTCGGCTTACTCCTAGACATAGCAGCACTTGTATGTCATTACAGAAGTGACATTCAGCCCAGGAGGAAGAGACGCCCACTGCTGCTGCCAAAGAAAAATGTAAAGGACCCATGATGACAATAGACCGGCTCGAAGGCTGTAGGAAAAAGACAAGTACGGGGTTGTTTTTTTTTTTGTTTTTTTTTCAAAAAGATCCAAGGAGGCTTCAGGAACAGAAGAGGGAGGAATCAAGGGATTGGGGGCGGTTCCAGAGTTGTGCTTCAAAACGAAATATTCCGAATCTTGCATGATCCCAAAGTCACTGCTCTTCCAACGGACAGCCAAATTACACAGAATACTCAAAATATTGAAACATTTATTGCTTTCATTCATTACAGCAATAATTAAATTTGCTTTGCGCTATGTTTAACATTAGTGAGTCCTATTTATGATTGTGATTAACACAGACAGATATGTTAAACAAAGAGAGGTTTATTCAACCCACATCTGCTCCATAGTACAATAACGGTTTTCATCCGTCGCCTAGTCCTAATATGAAATTGCAGTGATTTAATGCTCGAACTAATTAAAAAATACAGACAGCTGATTGGGACTGTGGCTTGTTTTATTCATGTGAACAGTATCCATTACATTCTGTAGTTGAGTCTTCTGTCCCGAATTATCTATTTTGGAGACATGATGTAAAGACTTATTCATGAAAAACTGGTGATGGGAATTCCTTGTCAAAAAATGGACAATATTGCATTGATGTCTCTATTACTGTGCTCTTCGGATTACTTTCAGTGCCTAAATGTGATATTGTTAATTTTAGTGGGATGGTTTCAGCATTGGAAAGATGAATGATGATGTGATAAGCAAAGTAACTCATATCAGCCAATACCATCTTTCTGTATATTGGTGTTTTCCATATCAAATAAGTCCAAATGAGACGCCTAAATATTATTCCCTTCTTCCTCTCTCTCCCTTCCTCCCTCCTTTCCAGGGCCGGATCTAGGGGATTTTAGTTGTGCCCCCCAGGTCTCTGAGAGTGCATCCACTGATCCATGAGCCAGTCTGATGCAGACAGTTGATGTAAGGAGGCACTCTGAGGGGGATAATCCATATAAAGGGGCACTCTGATTTGGGCACCTGATGTAATGGGACACTTTGATGGGGACCCTGATCTAATGCCGCGTACACACGACCGGACTTTCCGGCAAACTAGGCCTGACGGGATTAGTCTGTCGGACAATCCCATCGTGTGTGGGCTAGTCCGATCATTTTTTGGGGAAAAAATCAGACGGATCTAGAAATAGAACATGTTTCAAATCTGTCCAACGGACTAAAAATCGGGAAAACCGTTCGTCTGCGTGCTGGTCCGACGGACCAAATGCGACGCAAGGGAAGCTATTGGCTACTGGCTATTGAACTTCCTTTTTTTGTCCCGTTTACGTCATCACGTACAAAACGAGCGGACTTTCGACCAGACTTAGTCCATTCGTGTGTGGCCAAGTCCGTTCGTTCTGAAAGTCCATCGGACCTCTGCCGAAAGTCCGTCGGGAAGACCGTCGGACCTAGTTTGCCGGAAAGTCCGCTCGTGTGTACGCGGCATAAGGGGAAACTCTGATGGGGACACCTGATGTAAGGGGGAACTCTGATGGGGACCCTGATCTAAGGGGCAACAATGTTTGAGACAACTGATGTAAGGGGAGACTCTGATGGGGACACTACTGTAAGGGGGCACACTAATAAGAACACCTGATGTAAGGGGGCACTTTGATGACACATCTAATGTCAGGGGGCACTTTGATGACACATCTGATGCAAGGGGGCACTTTGATGGGGACCCTCATGTAAGGGGGCATTCTGATGGGAACCTGATGTAAAGAGAGGCTCTGATGAGGACCCCTGATGAAAAGGGGCACTCTGATAGGGACATCTGATTTAAGGGTGCACAGGTTCTGTTTAATCACCCTGATCTAATGCCAGCCTAATACATACTAGTGTTTCCAAGGTCAGATCCAGCCCTGCATCTTTCCTATCTTTTGTTCCTTCCTTCATTTCCTCCATTCCTTGCTCTGTCTCCCTTCCTCTCTTCCTTTCTTTCTCTCTTCCTTCCTCTTTCTCTCTTCCTTTCTGTCTCCGCCTTCCTTCCTCTCTTTCCCTTTCTTGCTTACTTCCTCTGTCTTCTTTCCTTCCTCTCTCTCCCTTCCTCCTTCTCTTCTCTTCTCTTCTCTTCTCTTCTCTTCTCTTCTCTTCTCTTCGCTTCGCTTCGCTTCTCTTCTCTTCTCTTTCTTCCTATTATTTCAGCAGTAGGAGCAGGAATTATGATATGATAAGAACAGAAAGGCCCTTCCACACTGGGGCGGGGGCAGCGGTAAACTACGCTATTTTTAGCGGCACTTTACCATCGTATTTGCAGGGGTATTTGGCCGCTAGCGGGGAGCTTTTACCCCCCCCCCCCCGCTTGCAGCCGAGAGAGGGTTAAAACTACCGCAAAGCACTATGCCGGCAGTATAGCCACGCTGCCCCATTGACTTCAATGGGCAGGATCGGTGAAGGAGCGGTGTATACACCGCTCCTTCACCGCTCCAAAGATGCTTCTAGCAGGACTTTTTTTACCATCCTGCCAGTGCACCGTTCCAGTGTGAAAGCCCTCGGGGCTTTCACATGGGAGACACAGCAGCGGCTCTTTCAGGGAGCTTTGCAGGCGCTATTTTTAGCGCTGTAGCGCCTGCAAAACACGCCAGTGTGAAAGGGGTCTAATCGACAATTGAAATTTTGCTGTACATTAAGCTTTTCCCTATTAATCATGTTTTTTTTTTTCAGCTTATGTCCCCAATCGACACTGACAGTGACGGTTAATATCTCCATTGGGAACACAGATTGCAACACACACAGCATTTTTTCCCAGTAAAGTAGGGAAGGGCTAGAACCTCTGTCAGGTTTTTGTCTGTGTCTTCCTGTCCGACTGGCAATCGATTTCCTCATTTCTTGTGTTGTTGTCACTGAGGCATGACTACGACGTTTGAAAGTATTTCTAAACGTGAGAAGGTTCTGGAACCGTACTTATAATATTATTTACTCGCTCACTCAGGTGAACCTCATTAAATCACCACAATAGGCACTCCTGGGGTGCCCAGTGGAGGAGATGCCAGGACACACGAGGAGACTCACAGCGTCCATTTTGTAGAAGCCAGAATTTCCATTGCCAGGTCATGGAAATCCCCTACGATCCCATTCAACCTATTAAAGTCTAATGCCGCGTACACACGAGCGGACTTTACGGCGGACTTTGCCCGGCGGATTTTTCTACGTACTTTACGACGGACTTTCTGAATGAACGGACTTGCCTACACACAATCCACCAAAGTCCGTTGAATTCGTACGTGATGACGTACGACCGGACTAAAACAAGGAAGTTCATAGCCAGTAGCCAATAGCTGCCCTAGCGTAGCTTTTTGTCCGTCGAACTAGCATACAGACGAGCGGACTTTTCGACCGGACTCGATTTCAACGGATAAATTTTAAACAAGTTTAAAATCTAAGTCCGTCCAACTTTTGAGCAAACAAAGTCCGCTGGAGCCCACACACGATCGAATTGTCCGACGAAATCCAGTCCGCCGGGCAAAGTCCGCCGTAAAGTCCGCTCGTGTGTACGCGGCATAAGTTATTATGGATCATGGTTAATGTGCGTCTTTTGACAATCTTGAATGACAAGCTTGCCTTTTTTGACAAAGTCTGAGACCCCTGGATTAAATATCTCTTGGATGCCTTATGAGACATGTATGATACCGTATTTCTTGCCTGGACGGGGTTCACTTCTTTCTTTGTCTATACCCTGCCCATGGTCTATCTTCTCCCCCTATTTTCTTTCTATTGTTTCTTCTAGAGGTGCACCGAAAGGAAGTTTTGGTGTCGAAACCGAAACCGGAAATGCAGGATGCACTTGGCCGAAAACCAAAACTGAAAATGACAGTTTTTTAAAAATATTTATATTTTTCTATATAGATGTATTATATTCGACTTTTTATTTAATTTCATCAATTTAAATTAATATGAATTTGTCAGCCATTATTGGCACCTTTAGCACAAGAAAAGCTCAAGAAAAATGTATTATTTTAAACTCTATGTATGTCTGACTGGTTCGTTGGGCTTCCATTGTGGTGTTAAAAATCCTGCATACTAAATTTTTGGTCAGTTAAAAAAACTGCACAAAAAATGCACCACCCAATTTAAATGCATTAAAAGCGCAGCAAGAACGCATCATTAAAGTGGTTGTGAAAAACCTTTTGTGCTGCAGCACACCCCCCCCCAGACCGTTGGCTCCCGCTGCTATCAATCAAATCCAGTGACATGGGAGCCGGGTGGCGGGGCAAAGTCCTGTTATCTGTTTCACTGGACGCAGCAGCAGGACTCTGGAGCACACCCGTACGAGTGTCCCGATGGAAGACGGCTCTCCGTGGGGGGGACTCTAGAAGGGGTGGAGCCAGGAGCACCACGGGGGGACCCCATAAAAGGAGGGTCAGGGCCACTCTGTGCAAAACCCTTGCATAGAGGGAGTAAGTATAACATGTTTGTTATTAAAAAAAAACAAAACAAAGCTTTACAAGCCCTTAAACGCACCAGTGTTATGTTTTCAATTCGCTTTTTGAGTCACATGACCTATAAAAAAAACACACCATAAGCACAGCAAAGTCGTGGTAAAATCGATGAGATTGCGTGCGTTTTTTCGATGCCATTATTCTCTTATCAGCTAAATGCTGATAACACCATTTTCAGCTGAAACTTTTCAGGGAGAGAAACTTCGGTGCATCTCTAGTTTCTTCCATAGGCCCCTTGGGCCACTTACTGTGATGTGATGTGGAATACATGACAAATTTAGACCTGCACTCTAGGGGTTTGAAGCCGGTTTACTCTGCCCTTCGCCCACTGATTATACAGGAGGTAGGATGGTTCACTGTAGCAACATTGCTGTATCACCCCAATTGTCCTCCCCTATGCTACTGATATTATTGGAGGGGTGGAGTAAAAAATGAGTCTGTGTTTCCACATCCTCATTGCTTAACTTTCTCTACAATGTATTTCGGGAAAATTGTGTTTATTGGAAACATGTTACTTCTTTCTTGTAAAGTATTATACCCTGGTGTGCAGTCAACGTACACTGTTTGTCATATAAGCAACTGTTGGATTTTTGTACTTCCTTAGAAATAATAATAAAAATCATTGGAAAAGAAAGTATTTCTAAAATATAAAACAAAAAAAACAAAAAAAAGGTTTGGCTGGAGTTGGACATTAACCTAACCCTCTAGGCCTTTAATCCTTAACCTGAGTCTAGTGATTACCACTTATACTACTATACCCTTTGACTTTGTTAAGACCTGTGTGTTGTGGCAAAACATGTTGTGCATTACTAACTTACAAAAGTGACTGTGGTGTGTTGCAGTGCCATTAATTTTGAATTGAAGATGAATTCCAGCCACTCGGTAAGAGTCTGGAAGGGGGTGGAGATCACTGGAGCAGTGGTGTCTACTTCCAGCTTCCAGGGGCATTGACCAGGTAGGGCATATGGATAGTTACATCTGGATATGGATAAAATATCCACACCTGGAATTAATCTTTAAGTTAGAATGCCCCCCTGATACAGCTCACCAGCAGACTTCTAGGAAATTGTGTGGACAAACACAGAATTTTCCAAAATTCAAAATATGGCACCAACATTCCATTAGGAAAGATACTCAACACAGAAGGAAAGACATGTGGGACTTTCTAGGTGCTTATTGAGCAGAACCATATATCAAATCAGTTAAGACAATCATATATATTAAATCACAAAGATAAGAAAAAAAAACATTAATACACCCAGAAGACCAAAACCCACGTGCATAATGTATGCCCCACAATGCCCAGGTGTGAATACTGCCTTGAAAAAAATGTTGCAGATTCATTAAATCCTACACTGTGGTGTGTTGTCAATCCATTTATAATAAATGGACTCTACAACAACACATGTCAAGGCAATAAAAGTTGCACATTATGCAAGTACAGTAACACACTGTATGGCAGAGGAATTGTCTACTGGGCCCTGAATAAAACTCTTTCAAAATAGAGATATTTTGGGAAGCCATATTTTCATTCTCATGGAGGAGGCCATGTTGACGGGTCTACAGAAAGGTAATGAGAGCACCGTAGAGAGGTCTTCAACATTATATATCTACAGTATTAACAAGAATTTTAGCCTTTCTTACATAGCAAAATTATCACCAGTGGTATTTTAGTTTCATGCTTGCTAGGAATGACTTTGAACTTCCAACAAGAAATGTTCCTCCTTGGGTCTTTTTCCATCTTTATGGCTCAGGACATTTATGAAATGTTAGCACCAATGAACACATTTTACCTTTTGGCGCATATTTATAGGTTCAGTATTAGGGTTAGAAAAAGAAGAAGGGGGAATTGGGACTTTAAAATGAGGCTCATATGCAGTGTGCCTCCATCCCTAATGTAAAGACTTTGAAAAAAAGGGGGAAGTTGGGACTTTGAATGAGGCAGTCAACATTGTGAAGGTGTATTGAATGAAAGTACAACTTTATTAATCATGAGTCCATGATACATCTAAAAAACAGTAACCACATACAGGAAAAACATTATGGTAAATGTGATTCTCAAAATATTGACCCGCACATAAATATGCGCGCTTACAATACAGGCATCAAGGGTACAGCAGTGCATACCAAACAAGCGCCACATAGTGGTCTGAATGAAGAGGTCATGGTATCCAATGAATTAATATATATACACATGAAAAGTCTGAACAGCATTGCAGCAATAAAATATCTAAAACCATAAAGACCATGATGGATAAAGTTGAAGTTGAAAAGTAAAAAATTAACACGTGTATCTCTATCCCTGTTGCCCGACGCGTTTCGTGTAGTAGGAACACTCATCAGGGGCATATGCTGGTGGGACATCTACAAAATACAAAAAATAATAATAACTTGAGGGGTCTAATCATAATGCGATATCTTAAGTAGATAGTGGGGCAAATAGAGCCCCCTTTACATACTTACATGGAGATACTGCGAAAAAAACGTGACAAGTGTACACCCAAGGTCGCAAATCTTTGCCCATCATGGGAGCTGAGGTGGCCTGGGGCCGCACGCCAACAGGGCGCACACACAGAACCTCCCCAAACACAGACACCAGACACAGGTGGCTGAAATTCTTAATAGGACCAAAAAATGCACAGAAGTGGGCAGCCACGAGGAATCTAGAAGAAAATATGTATATATATTTTGAGTGTCATAGTATCATGCAACAAGTCCGCCAGGAATGATTAATCCAGGCGGATAGAGGGTACTCAGAGTAAGATAGTAAGTCTATATTAACCTGCGAGTGGCGTCCTAAGGTTCTGGCAGGGGTGTGGAGCAGAAGTCTGGCCTTGCAGAGAGTATGGCATCTGGACTGTGTCTGGGGGGGCCGTTTATAGCCGCCCATGGCATGCGTACACCGTCCGCCACCAGCGTCACGCTGGATCTGGCAGAGAAGGGGGAACGGCATCCCGACGTAGGCGGCGTGCGCCGCCCGCGGGGAACGCCCACGTAACCCCACTGCCAGGTCGAGGATGGTAAGACACACGCATCACGCAAGTGATGCCGCAGGTGACGTCACGCGTGAAGCGGGAGGCGTGGCGCCGATGCACTGTGTGCGCCGAGAACAACCCCCCCGATATCCATACGCCCGCCCAGAGAGGGCGGAGGGAGGAACAATGGGGGGAAGGCACGCAGAGCGCATCGCAGCTCCCAATAGTGAACAAGTAACGGCCATAGATGACAACCAGCCACATAGCAAACACAGACCCATGTCATGCGGCAAAACTGCTGGGCAGAAGCCCAAACACAACGTGGTTGTGTTCAGAGTTTCCAATCAGGCCAAGACATGATGCATGGTCAGTCCCGGACTCTGAACCTAACACTGGATAGTAAGGGGACATTACTAACCCTGTATGGCTACCTCCATCCCTATTGTCAGAAAAAGAAGAAGGGGGAATTGGGACTTTAAAATGAGGCTCATATGCAGTGTGCCTCCATCCCTAATGTAAAGACTTTGAAAAAAAGGGGGAAGTTGGGACTTTGAATGAGGCAGTCAACATTGTGAAGGTGTATTGAATGAAAGTACAACTTTATTAATCATGAGTCCATGATACATCTAAAAAACAGTAACCACATACAGGAAAAACATTATGGTAAATGTGATTCTCAAAATATTGACCCGCACCTAAATATTAATATAGACTCTTACTCTGAGTACCCTCTATCCGCCTGGATTAATCATTCCTGGCGGACTTGTTGCATGATACTATGACACTCAAAATATATATACATATTTTCTTCTAGATTCCTCGTGGCTGCCCACTTCTGTGCATTTTTTGGTCCTATTAAGAATTTCAGCCACCTGTGTCTGGTGTCTGTGTTTGGGGAGGTTCTGTGTGTGCGCCCTGTTGGCGTGCGGCCCCAGGCCACCTCAGCTCCCATGATGGGCAAAGATTTGCGACCTTGGGTGTACACTTGTCACGTTTTTTTCGCAGTATCTCCATGTAAGTATGTAAAGGGGGCTCTATTTGCCCCACTATCTACTTAAGATATCGCATTATGATTAGACCCCTCAAGTTATTATTATTTTTTGTATTTTGTAGATGTCCCACCAGCATATGCCCCTGATGAGTGTTCCTACTACACGAAACGCGTCGGGCAACAGGGATAGAGATACACGTGTTAATTTTTTACTTTTCAACTTCAACTTTATCCATCATGGTCTTTGTGGTTTTAGATATTTTATTGCTGCAATGCTGTTCAGACTTTTCATGTGTATATATATTAATTCATTGGATGCCATGACCTCTTCATTCAGACCACTATGTGGCGCTTGTTTGGTATGCACTGCTGTACCCTTGATGCCTGTATTGTAAGCGCGCATATTTATATGCGGGTCAATATTTTGAGAATCACATTTACCATAATGTTTTTCCTGTATGTGGTTACTGTTTTTTAGATGTATCATGGACTCATGATTAATAAAGTTGTACTTTCATTCAATACACCTTCACAATGTTGACTGCCTCATTCAAAGTCCCAACTTCCCCCTTTTTTTCAAAGTATTAGGGTTATGTGTCCCTATCATTTAAACATTTTGCAGACCAAAAAAAAGTTTGATTTTAAGCCTTTCTTTGATTGTCTATTCTAATCTATGTGCTAAATTGTACACCAGACTTCAAGGCTACAAAAGATTGATTTACCTTTGTGCATACAAAAAAAAAAACAACTATGTACTTTAGTCAGTTACTTGGCTCTTTGAGGAATACTTAAAGTAGAACTATGGCTTCCCATTCCCAAAAAGGAAAATATTGTGTAGCACCCATATATTGGTGGATGATAAGTCAGTTCCCATGCCAGGGGGCCTACTGTAGGGTATGACCACAAGGGTAAGGCCAACTGCGCATCGTAATTGGTATACTTGTCACTAGCTTGTAACATTCATGGTCTACCTGGTTGTGGCCCAGTAGCACAATCACTCTTGCATAGACATCTAAGCCAATATTTAGGTTCAAGCCCTGGGGGAAATCACTACCTTCCCTCAGGGCAACCTGTCACAGTCCATAGGTGGTTTTTACCTATATCTCCCCTATTTATGTTGAAACTTAGAGAAGCACATGGCTTCCATGGTAAAGTCTATCACTCTCTTCTTAAAGACCAGGGAGACAGTGCAATTCTCAACGTTCCCCCTTACCTGTCACGGGACATCCACTGGTTACTCCAGCCCTCTCTACAAACAGACCCCATATAGGTGTACTCACCTTTCACACAATACACTGCTTCCGTACACTTCCCAGCTCTCACAATGATAAATTGTGAAAAAAACGGGCCCCCCCAGGTCCAGACCGGGCCCTTCAGGCCAATTTTTTTTTTAAATGGCATGGGGTCCCCCCAAAATCCATATCAGACCCTTATCCAAGCAAGCAGCCCAGCAGGCCAGGAAAGGAAGGGGACAAAGGGGAAGGGACCCTCAACATGGGGTGATGGGTGCTTTGGCAGAGCCCCCCCACCCCAAAGCCCCTTGCCGCCATGTTGACAAGGGCCTCTTCCCCACAACCCTGACCGGTGGTTATGGGGAACTGCGGGCAGGGGGTTTAAAGGAATCTGGACGCCCCCTTTAAGAAAGGGGACCCCGTATCCTGCCCCCCCATGTGAATGAGTGTGGGGTACATTGTAGTCCTTTATTAAAAATTAAAAATGTCCCCTGTCGTAGCTCCAACGTGTCTTCTTTCTCTAGTACCAATGTCTTCTTCCTCTGGTAGTTTCTTCTCCCTCCGGTGCAGTCTTCTCCCCCTGGTACTGTCTCCTCCTTGAGCTGTCTTCGCCTTGAGCTGTATTCTCCTTGTGCTGTCTTCTTCCTCCACAACACCTACCCTGTTTTTAGCGGGTAAGCGGCAGCGAGGAAGAAGACAGCACAAGGAGAGGACAGCACAAGGAGAAGACAGCTCAAGAAGACAGCACCAGGGGGAGAAGACTGCACTGGAGGGAAAATAAACTACCAGAGGAAGAAGAAATTGGTACGGGGCAGGCTTCACAGTGACTGATCACTGTAATAGCCAATCAGAGACAATCACAGCAATCAGCTGATCCAGAATCGGAAGTTCCAGGTCCCGATCGTTAGTACAGGGCCCGGGGCTCTCCGTGAGACCCTAGTCTCTGTGCTGGGAGTTCACAATGCTGTAGCACTCCTCATGAATTGAAAACAGCATCGTCACCATCATGTAGGTTGTGCTGGCTTGTATTACAGTGGGAGAAAAAGCAGGGGTTGGGGTATCGGCATTGTCCTTGCTGGGGAGGCCATTAAGAATGGCAGGCCTCTACAAAGGGGCAGCACATATTTGTGGTATACCTAATGCAGTGCGAATGCAGTTGCTTTCACGCAGGCAAAACTAAACTACCCTTTTGGCAAATCACTTACCGTCACATAGTCAGTATAAACAAAAAGTATCCTGATCTCCCCATTGGCCGACACTGCCGTATAGTGCATGCTGATTGCACTCCCAAAGTGCGTTTTTTGGCTTTGGATCAGATTCCCATCAACCCCAGAGGGGGCGACTCCAACAAAGCACTTCTACAAAGTGAATTGAGGTGGATCTTCCACCTCAACGCTACTGCACCCCCAGGCCTCAATGAGGCCTTTAACTTTAAGCCCTTTTTGGAGGGCTTTCAATCAGGGGTCTGTGAGTTGGACCTCTAGTCAATCTTTATCAGAGGTGGTTTTTCCTGTGTATCCGCATTAGCACACCAGTGTAGGCTCCCTTAAAACAACACAATTTTATCTACATATGTGCCTTTTTTTGGAGTTCATTAATTTTCATATTTTCTCCCATTTTTTCGAACAAGCTGTTGACTTTATTAATAGTGATATATCTTTTGCATTCCACTAATTGCTGTCTTTTTTTAATTTTTTATTTTTCATCATTCTAGATCTCTTTTCCAACTTATGGTGATGTACTGCAATGTGAACTCTTATGCCTGAGCTGACTGCTTTTCACCACCAGGTGGCGCACCTCGTCCTGCCTGCAGTCATCCTTTCGATCCATGCCCACAACTTTATGGGCCAAACACTATCTCTCAATTGCATGGAGTTGGAGCTGGGGCGACTCCACTGACTGCCCCGCGCGCGGGAGACACCCGATCGCCGCCAGCTTGGCAGCGATTCAGGGTCTTCTAGCCCTATTGAGCTCAGCCCTCTGCTGTGCTCCTTCCTGTTTGCGTTCCATCTTGGAGCGCAGATAGGCAGGCCCTTCGCGCGCCGGAGGTGGGTTGACGCGGGACGTGGCTCCGCCCCCTTTTGGCGGGCGCCCTGCCTGGGAACTCTGAGGCAGATGATTGCTGCCTCTATAGCGCAATACTCTGCCTCATCAGCCACAGCTGAGTTGGGCGCTGTTTGCAGCCCATACTCAGCTGTTTTTAATGGCCATAATGGCTATTTAAAGGCTCTGTCCAGCAGCAGCATCCACATTGCTGGCATTTGCTTGCTGCTGGAACCCATCAACCTGTATGTACTCCTACCATGGTAAGCTCACAATTGAGAGGTAAACGAGAAATCCTGGACAGCCACACTCAAAAGTAATCTTCGATCTTTATTTAAGTATAATCATGAAAATACATGCCAAGCATCACAAAGCAGGATAGCTATGATTAAGCACTGACTACAGTGTAAAACGCGTCAGTTTCCTGCTTTGTGATGCTGTGGCATGTATTTTTATGATTATAGTTAAATAAAGATCGAAGATTACTTTTGAGTGCGGCTGTCCAGGATTTCTCGTTTACCTCTCAATTACCAGCATTGCCTGCACCTGTTACTTCCAGCATGGAGAAAATGTTTGTTCCTCACAGACCTCTTTCAGAGCGGTGATATTTTTCTCTCCATGGTAAGCTGACACTTTGACTATTCCCATTTGGTATTACCATTACCAAATTCTCTGATCCCTATTTACCATCACTAATACTCATCATCCTTTCTCTGTCTTTATTAGACAGGAAGCCATTGGTTGAACTCCTTCACTTGTTGGCTGACCCTATGCTGATGTGAGTAGTTTACTCCACTCAGCGGGAGTAACTGTGGGTCCACCCGGCTCTCATTTTTCATGCCTTTGTATTTGGCTTTATTTATCCAGCCACACATCCTTACCTTCACACTGCAAGGCAGCCACTGTCCAGGGTATATCCATTCTGCTCATCCCTTTTGTGTGTAACAGCGATCAGCTCAGGTATGTGAGTGTGTGTTTTTTTTCTTTGCTATGTTCACTGCTTATATGGTCATTTCATTTTTGTACAAAACGATCCTAATTCGATTGTATTACTCAGGGCTTTTTTTCAGCGGGAACGCGGGGAAACGCAGTTCCGGCACCTCTGGACTGACTGTATGTAATGATAAGGGGTGCTGGGGTGTGATTCACGGTATTGATGCTCACTGCTGGGGGATCTAATTTTGCAGGGGGGTCTATTGTTGCTGAGGAGGTCTATTGTTGCTGGTAGGGGACCTATTGTTGCTAGGGGTGGGTCTTATGTTGCTGGGGGGTCAGTTTTTGCTGAAGGAGATCTACTGTTGGGGCAGCGGTCTATTGTTGATGGCTGCCAGAGGTCTATTAATGCTGGCTGTGCAGAGATCTGTTGATGCTTCCGGGAGTCTATTGTTGCTGGGGGGGGAGTAATTTTGTTGTGGGTGGTACATTGTTTTTAGGGGAATCTATTGTTGCTGGCTGAAGCGGATCTATTTTACTGCTTTTCTTAAGTTACTTAGCACCACAAAATGATACTTGGTTCTGTATTGTCTAAAAGGGGCGGTACTGGGAGGTGGGTAGGGGATGGAAACAAGGGACGGTGCTTGGAGGTGGGTAGGGACGGGGGAAAGGGGTGACTCGGAAAAGGGGAGTTCCTGCACCTATTGTCTGAGAAAAAAATCCCTGGTATTACTGCATTAACACTCAAATATGTTTACATTATAGAACTTGTTTGCTATAGCTGACATAAAGCCTTTGAAGAAGGACACTTAGTCTGAAAAATGTCAGGCGTCATTCTATACAGCCACGTGTATTAGCCCGCTACTACCTCACAGGGCAATTACTACCATGCTTGCAATTTTGTATTATTGTTATTGATTTTAATATTTTTCTAAATACATTTTTCTACTGTACAATAATTTTGTTAACCAATAAAGACATTTTAAATACTCTCCTGGTCTGTCCTCAAAATCCTGAGGGGTATGCTGTGCCCAGAGCACTAGGCCTTCTTTGTTTGCCTGTCTGAGAGTTCCTTCATTTAGTTTTCCAAGGAGACTCATACATGTTATTTACAATTTAGCATTTTTTTTTACAAATGGTCATATAACATCTGAGAATTATTAATGTATTTCTCTTCTCCCTGTGATAACTCTATGGCTCTTTCCAGTGTAAGTGTTTGTTATGCTTGCCTTTCCTGTATGGATTATCAAAGAATTCATTCAAGCTTGTCTGGACTGGTCTAACAGATAGCTGGGGATAAGGAACAACAGATATGAATGGTAAAAGAAGTGAAAACTGACCTTTTGTTCAAGTGAATCTGTTAGATTAAATATTGTCAACGTTTGGGCACTATTTTTTTTTCTGTGGATATAATTATTACCACTTGGATCCATTTATGAGCACGTGTGAAGCCATGAAGCTGCTGTATCCCAAGTGCATGCTACACAGAGGGTCTGAACCTCCACAAGATGCTTACTCTATCAGTACTGTACTCCATGAGTTTAAAGTTCATTACCCTCAAATTAAGGAATCCCCAA
Organism: Lithobates septentrionalis; assembly: GCA_037952835.1. NCBI lineage: Eukaryota > Metazoa > Chordata > Amphibia > Anura > Ranidae > Lithobates > Lithobates septentrionalis. The sequence goes on from JBBDGP010000412.1 coordinate 698,320, forward strand.
CTATATGTTTTTGCACTACCACAGCAGCCCTTATTCACAGTATAATGATACAATGAGCAGAGCTGATGTAATTATATCAGAACAGCTTGTAGAGCCCCTAGTGGCAGCTGTTAAGCCAGATCCCATACTAGGGGGTCTACTGTAAATCGTGGTCACAAGGGGTTGGGCTATCACCTTTTCATCTGGGCAACTTATCACCATCTTGCAACCTTTGGGCCTACCAGGTTGTAAATGACCACATGGCCCAACAAAATTACAACCTCACAGTCCATGGGTGGTTGAACCGGTTCACCTGAATAGGTACAGAGGCTTTAAACGGGCACATTTCTTCCTAGACGAGTCTCCCCTACTTACTCCTTTGAACAGCAGCATTTTCCTCCATCACAGGAAAATATACTGGACTCTTGTCCTCGCTGAATATAAAGCCGACAAGGGTGTAAGAATCCCCCATTGTCAGGTCACCTTGAGGCTAGGTGACAGATGCACTCTGTAGGAGTCAGAAGTGCACCGCTAGGTAGTGGACATTAAGACTGACTGCAGCGGATTGAACCCTGGGAGGTTCAGGAAGCAGGTCTACTGGATCACTGACACAGATCCCACTGGGAGCTAGAGCATAGATTCCCCAGGGCCCGGAGTCTAAGAGCCAGCAGGTGTTCAGCAGAGCCTCTAGTGGTGATGATGGACTGCACTGCAGTCTGGCTCCAGGTCGCGCCCCCAGGGTCTCACAGCTCACGCGAAACGTAGACTACAGGAGAAGAGGAAGGAGGCAGCAGGCTGGAACAACAAGGAAAGTAAGGGACAAGCCAAGGTCGGGGCCACAAGCAGACAAGGACAACAGAGTACACTCCAAGGTAGAGGGTCACAGGCAAACAGGGATGGTCGGGGACACGCCAAAGGTCAGGGTCACGAGCAGACAGGAATAGTTAAGAACAGGCCAAAGTCAGTAAAAGGAATCAGATGTAGGAAACACAGCAAGTAAACACGGAGGCTAACACACAATGGTTGATCAGCACTGCTGGCTTGCAGTGCACAGGTTAATATAGGGTTCCCTGATAGGGCCTGGGGTGGGGCCATGCTTAGAGGAGAGGTTATAAAACCAGTCAGGTGAGAGGCAGCTGGTCTTTAGAGATGAACACATGGAGACAGGTAAGCTGACAGAGAAAACTATTGCATAACCATGACAGTACCCCCCCTCTAATGAGGCCGCCCCCTCCCCCGCCTGGGCCCTGGCTTAAAGGGAAACTCCAGATGATACCTCCTCAACAGACGAGGCGCAAAAGTCTCAGATGCAGTTATCCAAGACCTCTCCTCAGGACCAAACCCTTCCCAATGTACGAGGTGCTGAAGAATGCCTCTACGGCGCCGGGAATCGAGAACTTGACTAACCTCGTTGTTAAGATTATACTCAGAGACCGAAACCGAGGTAGGGAGAGGACGAGAGGACTTATTGAGGGCTAAAGGCTTCTTACAAATGGGTAAAGGCATAAGAAGACCATAAGGAGTCTGAGCAGGGTCCCCCAGACCCTTAAAGATGAGCTAGACATCCAACACAGGATCATCAGACTGGGCAGAAGTCAGTGGATCCCCGAGACCAGGTTTGTTAGAAAGTGATGTGTCACAAAATTCAAGCTGGATAGCTTTACTGGGCATAGGCTGAACTGGTGCAGAGGCCGACTGAACAGCATTGCTAGGTGCAGCGACCACCAGAATCGCATCACAGGGCGTAGCGACTGTGGAACTTATAGACGAGTCAGCCTGGGTGTGCGTCCAAGGGGGTCCAGGAACAGGCAAAGGTAAATGACCATGCAAACTGGAGTGAATGATCGGCTCAAGTTCACAGGTGGGCTCCTCATCCAGAGTGCCACATGACCCAGAGAGTGCCTCAGCCCAACTATTGCAGGAGACATTCCAGAAATCACTATATGCAGCGGTAAGAGCAGAAGATACTGGGATGGTGGCAACAGGAAGTTTCTCTTTTGGGGTAACCTTGAGTAGGCAGGAAGAGGAACAGGAGGAACCCCAAGCCAGGATCCGTCCAGCAGTCAAGTCAATGTGTGGAGAATGGAACCCTAACCAAGGAAGACCTAATATGATAGGAGATGAAGCTTTAGGTAAGACAAGGAAGGATATCCACTCCTGGTTGAGTGTCCCTACCGACATCTTAACAGGAAGGGTCTGGAAGCGGATAGGACTCCCTGTAGGAACAGTGCCATCAATCGCCAAGACCACCAATGGCGTTGAAAGGGGCAAAAGGGTAAGTCTCATGGAAGATGCAGTTTCGCAATCCATGAAATTGCCAGCGGCTCTGGAATCCAGATGCCCCGAGACCGAACGAGAGAAAGCGCCGACATGAAGGAACACAGAAAGAAGAAGACGAGAAGGTGAAAATGATACTTCAGGGTCTAATACTCCACCTTCCAGATGTATTAGCCCCGATCGTTTTTCCGGACAAAGAGAACAAGTGTCACGAAAATTACCTTTGGCCCCACAATAGAGGCACAGGCCCAGAGTTCTGCGCCTAGCGCGTTCTTCAGGAGACAGCTTGGTCCAGCCCAGCTGCATAGGTTCCTCAGCGGACAGGGGGTGCTACTCGGATCGAAGAGAAGGGACTGGGAGCTCAAGCTGCCTAAGGAACAGGGAGTGCTGGCGTGTTTTTTCCAGGGCCCTCTCCTGAAAGTGAATATCGATCTGGTTACACAAGGTGATAACCCCGTCCAGATCAGCACGAAGGGATCTTCCTGCTAATTCATCCTTCACTCTATCAGAGAGGCCATGTAAAAAGGTTGCAACTAGGGCCTCATTATTCCAGCTCAATTCAGCTGTGAGAATACGGAACTGAAGAGCATACTGTCCCACAGAAGCGGACTCTTGAAGGAGGCGTAAAAGAGCGCTAGCCTCTGAGGAGACACGACCCGGTTCCTTGAAGATATTCCGAAAAAGTTTCAAGAAATCCGACAGGGTAGAAACCACTGGATCATTCAGTTCCCACAGAGGGGCAGCCCAAGCTAGCGCCTCGCCGGACAGGAGGGATATAATATAGGCTACTTTCGCCCGATCAGACAGGAAGTTTTGGGGCTGAAGTTCAAAATGAATCGTGCACTGCACTGGCTAAGGAACCCCCTGCAAGCCTTGGAGTCCCCAGAGAAAGGGGCCGGAGCTGGCAGTTGTAATGAATGTGTGGCTGCGACTGGTGCGATAGGTGCAGCAGCAGATAACGGTTGAGGTTGTTGAACCGGGGGTCCTAATGAGGCCTGAACCTGTTCAAAACGGGATGCCAAATCCTGAAGGAATCGCATCACTTGGGTCTGATGCGATTCCTGGGTCTCAAGTCTGCGAACTAAGCCCTGCAACGGATCATCTGCGGGTAGCGGCACATCAGCCGGGTCCATGGCTGATCAAACTGTCAGGTCACCTTGAGGCTAGGTGGCAGATGCACTCTGTAGGAGTCAGAAGTGCACCGCTAGGTAGTGGACCCTAGGACTGACTGCTGCGGATTGAACCCTGGGAGGTTCAGGAAGCAGGTCTACTGGATCACTGACACAGATCCCACTGGGAGCTAGAGCATAGATTCCCCAGGGAGCGGAGTCTAAGAGCCAGCAGGTGTTCACCAGAGCCTCTAGTGGTGAGGATGGACTGCACTGCAGTCTGGCTCCATGGTCGGGGACACACCAAAGGTCAGGGTCACGAGCAGACAGAAATAGTTAAGAACAGGCCAAAGTCGGTAACAGGAATCAGGCGTAGGAAACACAGCAAGTACACACGGAGGCTAACACACAATGGTTGATCAGCACTGCTGGCTTGCAGTGAACAGGTTAATATAGGGTTCCCTGATAGGGCCTGGAGTGGGGCCATGCTTAGAGGAGAGGTGATAAAACCAGTCAGGTGAGAGGAAGCTGGTCTTTAGAGTTGAACATATGGAGACAGGTAAGCTGACAGAGAAAACTATTGCATAACCATGACACCCATGCAATGTATGGCGTCACACTCCTCCCGGCTCGGCCATTAACATAATGTCCAGCCAAGTTGCTTTTCTGAATGCTTTACTAAATCGCAATTAATAGTACAGAGTCCAAATAATGGCATAACAGTCCTCTCATCAACATCCGCTCCACAGCATCACATGCAATGAGACATCTGACAGAGGAGGCAGCTGGAAGGCAGATCAGCAATGGGCACCTGAATAAGAAAGGGCTGCTGTCCGAGGCACAGTGATAGTCCCTATTTCTGTCCCTCCTCCACAGGAACCTCTCCCTACGCTAAAGAACTTGTCCCTAACCAGGGGGGCAGTCCGTCCCTAACCTGAGCAAAATGCTTGCCAAGTGAAGGGGTCGGTCCTATTCATTAGCACTGCCCACACTATAGATGGCTGCAGAGGCCAGCCAGGGCAATCGGACAGCTGCCCCCATATGACACCTATGGAGGCCTCAGAAGAACATGGGTTCTTCTTTTCCTCTGCTCCTTCTGAACGATGGAGCCTGAACAGCGCAACCCTTGCAGGAAAGTCAACTACACCTGCCTACACACCCCTTGCATATGTGTGGCTGTTTGACAGCTTTCCCACACTCAAAAAAATGATATGTTGGATTTAATTAACTTTTTTATGTCAACAGGTTCCACATAACTGGGTTACGTTGAATTTAAGTAACATGGTCTATTTCAGTAAACTTAAGTTATTTACATTAAGTTAATGCGATCTTGTTAAGTTGAATCAGGTTAACAATCTAGTTTTTGTTTTAAGCTGAAAACTTAATTAAGCTCAATTATCCTAAAAATAATTTTTTTACATTCAACCAAAATAACAATTCAGTTTCAGTTTTTTGTGGATTACTTTATTCAATGAAGTTGAAACACCAGGATTCAAAACCAAACTCTGATTTATTGCTTCATATCAAAATCATAATTTGTTTCTGAGCCCCGCTCGACCCCTTTATCAGACACAAGGCTTTGTTACACTTGATGAAGGGGTCCTGCATGGCCCCAAAATTTTATGATTTTGATATGAAGCAATAAATCAGAGTTTGGTTTTGAAATATCCTGGTATGCTGGGGTTTCAACTTCACTGGATTGTTTGGGGTCTCCATACCCTTTTACGCTACAGCACCTAATATACTTGGCTGACTAATACAGGAACAAAGAGCGCGCAGGACTTATCATATACATACTTTATTCAATGAACACATTCAAGAATTATTTTTTTTTTGGAAATTCTTTATTTATTTTTAAATAACAAACAGTACAAAAACAAAAGAAAGAATACAAACTGACAAAGAAAATCATCTTGAGTATCGTATCCCAAGTACCAATAACAAGACATTAAAGCAATAGTCCAAGGCCTAGACCTCTGTGTTCTACTCCTTTGCAGAGGTATAGAAATTTTTTTAATTTTAAACATTTTCAACAAAATAGGTTTTGTTTCTCTTAATGTCCCTTTTGAATTCCTCACTGGAATTCCTCACACTGTCTCACTGGAGACTTCTTCTTCCCCAGGGGACAAATTGGAAATTGCACTTTGTTCCATCTCTGTAGCTTCTGTCATTCAGCAGCTACAGAGCAAAGAATACAAATCTGAAGCACTGCCCCCTCACTCAGAGTCTTCTCATCTCTCCTATCTCTCCAATATGGAGAGCTGAGGGTTACAGGGCTGTGTTAACACACACAGAGCTGGAAATCTTCATGAGAGAGTGGACCTACTATTACTACAATACCAGAGGTCCATCTCCCATGAAAATGTACAGCTCTGTGAATGTTTGCACAGACCTGTAAGCTCCCACAATTCATATCTCTGTAGGAGATAGGAGAGCTGAGAAGACTCTGTGAGGGGGCCAAGCTCCAGCTCTGCATTCTTCGCTCTGTAGCTGCTGAATGATAGTTTGCAATTTGCACTTTGTCCCATGGGGAAAGGAGAAGTCCCCAGTGAGACTTCATTCAATTGAAAATTAAATAATGCATTTATTTAAAACAAGATGAATACTGAAATGATTGGAACATGGTCAATACTATAACAAATGTACTGTAACCATTAGGGATGTACCAATACCGGTTTTCGGTATGGGATAGGAGTAATAATATTTTTTTTATCGGTACTGAGTACCAATACCGGCATCCAGTCTTGCGACACAGTGTGTGAAAGGTTTCACACTCCCTCCCAACACTGAATTATCAGGAAGGTGATGGCGAGTCATGACTGACCACCCAACTTCCTGATTGTCCAGGAAGCCACGCTGCCCTGCAGTGTCATGAGGGAGCATGAGGCCAGCTTCCCCGGCCAATTAGTAAGCCAGGGTGTGGGTTATCACTCACCAGCTTCCCGATTGCATGTCTGGGAAACAGACCCATGCTCCTTTGCAGCACTGTGGGGCAGTGTGTGGCTTCCTAAGAGCCTTTTCACACTGGGGCAGTTTGCAGGCGCTATTGCGCTAATAATAGCGCCTGCAAACCGACCCGAAAGTGCCGCTGCTTTGTATCCAGTGTGAAAGCCCTGAAGGCTCTCACACTGGAGCGGTGCGCTAGCAAGACGGGAAAAAAAGTACTGCTAGCAGCATCTTCCGAGCGGTGAAGGAGCGGAGTGTATACCGCTCCTTCACCGCTCCTGCCCATTGAAATCAATGGGACGGTGCAGCTATACCGCCGGCAAAGCGCCTCTGCAGAGGCGCTTTGCAGTGGTTTTTAACCCTTTCTCAGCCGCTAGCGGCGTTTTACCGCCGACGCCGCCCCAGTGTGAAAGGGCCCTAACTTGCTCTGATATCACTGATATTGGTATCAGTGTCGATACTACACATTAGAATTCACACCAATAAATTTGCGCTTACTCAAAGTAGTCAAAAAGGATATGAGCAGCTAACACCACAACTAGAATCGTTGCCACATAGGTAAATATTAAATAAAAAATGTGTAGCGCTAACAAGACAAGATAGCTTAAACTGATAAGTTAAAAAGGTCTATACCCAAAGTATGATATGCACCAATAAAGGTAACACATATAAAATCAAACTGAAAAATAAAAAATATAACAGATAGACAGTTGAGACTGGATGGGTCACTACCCAAAACGTGAGGTGAGGAGCGCCTTCACCAGCATGTAGCAGAAACAGTCACAGAAGTTGATATTCTGCAGTCACATAAAAAGTCACATCAATAGATAGGATGTTCCATTCATGAACACCACCATTCACCACTGTGTCTTCAAAAACATGCAGTGCACTTAGATGTAATGTATGGGGGCTTACCGGAGGGTTTGAACCCAAAACAGCGTATACTGTTAGGGTCAAACCAACTTTTATTGCACCCTGGCAATGGTGGGAAGATCTTTGACTGCCTGGAGATGTTGAATAGGGATGTTCTAATGATGCATCTTCTCCATAGGTGTTAAAGGATCTCTCCACGCAGGGTTCATAAAAGGCACAAAAAAGGGACTACATAGTGTGATACCGTAGATGCTATTTTTATTGTATAAAAAGGAAATACACTTACATGATAAAGTAGATAAAAGCGCTTGTACGTAAAAAGGGGCGGCAGTGGAGTCCTCCCGACGCGTTTCGTCTGAGTAGACTTCGTCTTGGGGTACCCTCCACTGCAGCCCGACTCCTTAATATAGGTCCTGTATTCATTATGATGTGACTCCAGCCCGTTCAATTACAGAAATCAGCACTTCCGGGTTGCCCAAGATGGCGGACCCGCGTGCGTTCCAGGCCTCGTCTTGGTGGGTGTATTATGCGCTCCACCGACCAGAGACAAAAGGCCTGATGTTCCCCATGTGTTAAATTTGTTCAATTGTTCAAGAGCCCTTATTATCTTGACAAATCCTACGTATTGTAATGTACTACTTTATAAGTAGTTATAAGCAATAGCTCGTCTCAACATTTATGTGGCGATGGGTCCATAATAATCTCGTGACGCTATGGCGTCACGGCCCGGAAGCGGAACTCCTCGTATGGAGCGCATCACTTGCGTTCCACAGGTAATTAACCCGAAGATCCTGTCTCCAAGCTGATCTCCCGATGTGACGCGGTGACGTCACGACGCAAATGCGGAACATCAATATAGATACCACCGCTTGCGTTCCACTGGTGGTTTATAGCAAACCAACCAGTTAAGATTGACATTAATGTGAATGGCTTGCGTTCCGGTTCGTAAACAAAGAGCCGGAAGCAAGTAACTCACCCAATCATATGCATGGAATGGAGGTACCATGATGATTGTGGGGGGTGCTTGATCTAGCTAGATCGTATGTAAAAATTAAAAAATGAAATTACCCAAAAATAAAGGGATGCAAGAGATTGCATGTATATGAACCCGTATGTGTTTGACGAATTAAATGAGCTGGATTCACATGAATCTACACATTTTGCATTTATGACCTCTATAATTTAAAAGCATGCAGAGAGCAATACCAGATTTTGCCTTTAGGTAAGTACATCTGGAATGTAAAATATACCACTTAAAATTAAAGTAAAAATTAAAATTGTCATAAAAATTTATATTTTGTTATTTTGTATATAGTCCCTTACGATTCGTCTAGAAAGGCATTAACGTCTATCTCGACGTTAAGCCCTAAAGGAGAAAAAGTCTGCAGCTCATACGCCCAGTACATTTCGAGGCGGGATACTCCCCTTGTTTTGGCACCCCCTCTCCAGGGTGGTGTATATTTGTCGATAATAGTAAACTGCGATCCCTCTGGATTCCCCCCATGGTATTCCTTGTAGTGTCTCGGGACCGTATGTTTGGGGTCCCTGTTTTTAATAAGGGCGATGTGTTCCCCCACCCTAATCGAAAATGTCCTAGTAGTACGGCCTATATACTGTTTGAGGCAGGGGCAAGTGATGAGATACACTACATATCTTGTGCTACATGTGCAGAAAGGTTTTATGGTGTATCTTTTTCCTGTCACTGTGGAGGCAAACTCAGTAATTTTGCGTGTTCTAACGGCATTGTACTGGCACACCGTACATTTCCTGCAAGGAAAAAAGCCCGTCCAGTCGTGGAAGAAAGAGGGGCGGGTGGGGGGATTTATAATGTTGGGGGCTATCCGTCCTTTTAAGGAGGGTACGCCTCTAAAGATAACATTAGCTTCTTCTGGGATAAGTGGACCCAGAATACTGTCTTGCTTTAGGACACCCCAGTGTTTCCTCATGATGTTTTTGATTTGTCTATACTGCGTTGAAAAAGTAGTTAGCATGGCCCACCTAAACCTCCCGTCAGACTCTCTTTTGGGTTTGATTTCTAGTAGGGATTTCCTGTCAATGTTGATCGTCTTTTGGATCTCTTGGTCAAGGTCATCCATGTCATAACCTTTATCAATAAACCTAGATTTTAAAATTCTGGCCTGTTCAAGAAATACCTCCGTTTCAGTGCAATTCCGTCGGAGTCTCAAGAATTGGCTCCGAGGGACCGCATTAAGCCATGAAACATGGTGACAACTATCAACAGGTATGAACCCGTTGCGGTCTGTGGGTTTAAAATAGGTACTGAACTTAAATTGTTTATTGATAATCTCTATCTGTAGGTCTAAAAAGTGAATTTTAGTTTCGCTGGCTTCGTAGGACAGGGATATACCTCTGTCATTGGCGTTCAAACTCACAAAGAATTCGTCAAGTGTTTCCATGGTGCCATTCCATAGGAGAAGGATGTCGTCTATGTACCTGGTCCATAAGACCAAAGAATTGGTTTCATGGACATAGACGACATCCTCCTCCCACTTCGCCATAAACAGGTTCGCGAGACTGGGCGCGAACTTAGCCCCCATAGCGACTCCCCGTTGTTGGAGGTAAAAATTGTGGTTAAACCAAAAGTAATTGTGTTTAGCCGCGAACTCTAGTAACTCAACAAGATAATCACATTGAAAAGCAGCCAGAGAGTGTTCCTGAGACAGAAAATATTTAACGGCATCAATGCCCTTATCGTGTGGTATGCAGGTGTACAATGATGCCACGTCCGCTGTAGCCATAATATAACCCTCCTGTAAAGTGATGTTTTCAAGGAGTCTGATTGTAGAGCTGGTGTCTTTCAAGTATGAAGGTGTTTTCTTAACTAAGGGCTGTAGGAAAAAATCTATATATTTGCCAACTCTGGCAGTGATGGAATTTATACCACTGACAATTGGTCTGCCAGGGGGGCAAACTGGATCCTTATGGACTTTCGGCAGATAGTATATGGTGGGGATTCGGGGTGCTGTAGGAATCAGAAAGTCTCTCTCTCTTTTGTTCAGGATCCTGGATTCAAACCCTTTTGAAACAAGCTCTTGTAGTTTCTGTTTATAGTTATGTGTGGGATTGTTAGGCAACAACCGATAGGTCCCTGGTTCATTCAGAATACGGTGCATTTCTGCTTCGTATTGGCTCTTGTCTAAAATCACTATGCCCCCCCCTTTGTCTGCTGGACGGACCACCAGATCTTTGCGTGCGCACAAAGATTCTAAACCGCCTTTCAACAGTGGGGGATGGTGAATGCGTTTGATTGGTAACCTAGCTAGATCTTGTAGGACAAGGTCCCTGAAGATTTTTACAGCAGGCGCTGTAGGGACCGGGGGGGAGAAAAGGGAAGGATTAGATAAACCAGAATGAACGGTTCCTGATGTAGCTGCTGGGTAATCAGTGCGTACTGGATTGGATACTAAATACCTCTGTATATTGACCTTACGGATGTATTTATGAACATCCATGAACGTGTGGAACTTATCAAGTTTTCTAGGGGGAGCGTATTTGAGACCTTTGTCTAGTAAGGATAGTTCTGCTTCCGTGAGGGTTTGAGAACTTAGATTATAGACACCTTGACCTTTTAACGTCTTTGTCTTTTTTCTTCTTTGTAATCTCCTCCCCCCTCTACACCCTCTCTTTGATCTGGGCCTCGCTTTCTCGAGTGTGGAGCCTCGCGAAAAAACTGATTCCCATGTGTGTAGGGGTTATGTATATATGGAGATTGGTCATAATCATCTCTTCTGCGTTCGGGGCTATAGATCTCCCTAAGAGGTGAGAACCTATTCTGGGTGCGTATGGGGGAGGAATAATGATGATAGGGTTCCTCTCTCCGCTCGAAGTTATGGCCAGGTCTGTATTGTCTGGGGGAAGGGTGGTATGAGGCATATTGGGAGTGGGTATCTGAATGTTGTATCCTATTACGGGTAGTGCCCCTACCCCCCCTCCTTCCTCTGAAATTGTTTCTACCTCTATGAGGAGTTTGAGGGCTATAATGTTGTACCCGCGGCTGGGATACGTGAGATACCCCCCCACGTTTAGTGCCATTCCTCTGAGGGTGGGCCCCCGTGGGCTGGGATAATACAGTGGTGGCATTCACAGTTGATAAACTGCCTGTTGGAAACGTGCCCTCGGTAGTATTTGCTTCCGGCTCTTTGTTTACGAACCGGAACGCAAGCCATTCACATTAATGTCAATCTTAACTGGTTGGTTTGCTATAAACCACCAGTGGAACGCAAGCGGTGGTATCTATATTGATGTTCCGCATTTGCGTCGTGACGTCACCGCGTCACATCGGGAGATCAGCTTGGAGACAGGATCTTCGGGTTAATTACCTGTGGAACGCAAGTGATGCGCTCCATACGAGGAGTTCCGCTTCCGGGCCGTGACGCCATAGCGTCACGAGATTATTATGGACCCATCGCCACATAAATGTTGAGACGAGCTATTGCTTATAACTACTTATAAAGTAGTACATTACAATACGTAGGATTTGTCAAGATAATAAGGGCTCTTGAACAATTGAACAAATTTAACACATGGGGAACATCAGGCCTTTTGTCTCTGGTCGGTGGAGCGCATAATACACCCACCAAGACGAGGCCTGGAACGCACGCGGGTCCGCCATCTTGGGCAACCCGGAAGTGCTGATTTCTGTAATTGAACGGGCTGGAGTCACATCATAATGAATACAGGACCTATATTAAGGAGTCGGGCTGCAGTGGAGGGTACCCCAAGACGAAGTCTACTCAGACGAAACGCGTCGGGAGGACTCCACTGCCGCCCCTTTTTACGTACAAGCGCTTTTATCTACTTTATCATGTAAGTGTATTTCCTTTTTATACAATAAAAATAGCATCTACGGTATCACACTATGTAGTCCCTTTTTTGTGCCTTTTATGAACCCTGCGTGGAGAGATCCTTTAACACCTATGGAGAAGATGCATCATTAGAACATCCCTATTCAACATCTCCAGGCAGTCAAAGATCTTCCCACCATTGCCAGGGTGCAATAAAAGTTGGTTTGACCCTAACAGTATACGCTGTTTTGGGTTCAAACCCTCCGGTAAGCCCCCATACATTACATCTAAGTGCACTGCATGTTTTTGAAGACACAGTGGTGAATGGTGGTGTTCATGAATGGAACATCCTATCTATTGATGTGACTTTTTATGTGACTGCAGAATATCAACTTCTGTGACTGTTTCTGCTACATGCTGGTGAAGGCGCTCCTCACCTCACGTTTTGGGTAGTGACCCATCCAGTCTCAACTGTCTATCTGTTATATTTTTTATTTTTCAGTTTGATTTTATATGTGTTACCTTTATTGGTGCATATCATACTTTGGGTATAGACCTTTTTAACTTATCAGTTTAAGCTATCTTGTCTTGTTAGCGCTACACATTTTTTATTTAATATTTACCTATGTGGCAACGATTCTAGTTGTGGTGTTAGCTGCTCATATCCTTTTTGACTACTTTGAGTAAGCGCAAATTTATTGGTGTGAATTTTGGTGTACATATTTAGAATTATTATTTTTGCTGCTGCTCTGTGGAATCATTCCACTATGGATGTGTTTGACTACCGGGCCTCACGTAGGGTTAACCCTGAGGGAGTATTTATTGCAACCAGTAGCGACACAGAGATTGGAGGACTGTTCCTCAGACTTAAAAATGTTATGACAACCGAACTTCACCTACAATGGGATTTGGTTTTTTTACAGCAATACATTACAGAGCAAATGGTCCCTAGAAGCCTCCGTTGGGAAGTTCAACCCCAACAGGGCGAAACAGATCTGGACTCATGGTTTAAGTATTTTAATGACGCAGGCATCAACTTTCTACAGTTACTTATATCTAAGAAAAGTATCAGACTTCAGACCATAGACAGAGAAATCAAAGATCTGAGGGATAAACTTGTAATCCATAAGAATTCTCAGGAGTATAATTCCCTCTCCTCTAACCTTTTGGGACATTTAGAGAAAGAGGAACGTGATCAAAAGATAAAAAAGCAAAAGAAATACTCCAGGGATGTAGGAGACTATAAGAACCATACAGTGTTTGGGTGGCAAAAACTTCTTCAAGTTGCCCCACCTATGGAGGTCTCCTCTAATACTACCGAGGGCACGTTTCCAACAGGCAGTTTATCAACTGTGAATGCCACCACTGTATTATCCCAGCCCACGGGGGCCCACCCTCAGAGGAATGGCACTAAACGTGGGGGGGTATCTCACGTATCCCAGCCGCGGGTACAACATTATAGCCCTCAAACTCCTCATAGAGGTAGAAACAATTTCAGAGGAAGGAGGGGGGGTAGGGGCACTACCCGTAATAGGATACAACATTCAGATACCCACTCCCAATATGCCTCATACCACCCTTCCCCCAGACAATACAGACCTGGCCATAACTTCGAGCGGAGAGAGGAACCCTATCATCATTATTCCTCCCCCATACGCACCCAGAATAGGTTCTCACCTCTTAGGGAGATCTATAGCCCCGAACGCAGAAGAGATGATTATGACCAATCTCCATATATACATAACCCCTACACACATGGGAATCAGTTTTTTCGCGAGGCTCCACACTCGAGAAAGCGAGGCCCAGATCAAAGAGAGGGTGTAGAGGGGGGAGGAGATTACAAAGAAGAAAAAAGACAAAGACGTTAAAAGGTCAAGGTGTCTATAATCTAAGTTCTCAAACCCTCACGGAAGCAGAACTATCCTTACTAGACAAAGGTCTCAAATACGCTCCCCCTAGAAAACTTGATAAGTTCCACACGTTCATGGATGTTCATAAATACATCCGTAAGGTCAATATACAGAGGTATTTAGTATCCAATCCAGTACGCACTGATTACCCAGCAGCTACATCAGGAACCGTTCATTCTGGTTTATCTAATCCTTCCCTTTTCTCCCCCCCGGTCCCTACAGCGCCTGCTGTAAAAATCTTCAGGGACCTTGTCCTACAAGATCTAGCTAGGTTACCAATCAAACGCATTCACCATCCCCCACTGTTGAAAGGCGGTTTAGAATCTTTGTGCGCACGCAAAGATCTGGTGGTCCGTCCAGCAGACAAAGGGGGGGGCATAGTGATTTTAGACAAGAGCCAATACGAAGCAGAAATGCACCGTATTCTGAATGAACCAGGGACCTATCGGTTGTTGCCTAACAATCCCACACATAACTATAAACAGAAACTACAAGAGCTTGTTTCAAAAGGGTTTGAATCCAGGATCCTGAACAAAAGAGAGAGAGACTTTCTGATTCCTACAGCACCCCGAATCCCCACCATATACTATCTGCCGAAAGTCCATAAGGATCCAGTTTGCCCCCCTGGCAGACCAATTGTCAGTGGTATAAATTCCATCACTGCCAGAGTTGGCAAATATATAGATTTTTTCCTACAGCCCTTAGTTAAGAAAACACCTTCATACTTGAAAGACACCAGCTCTACAATCAGACTCCTTGAAAACATCACTTTACAGGAGGGTTATATTATGGCTACAGCGGACGTGGCATCATTGTACACCTGCATACCACACGATAAGGGCATTGATGCCGTTAAATATTTTCTGTCTCAGGAACACTCTCTGGCTGCTTTTCAATGTGATTATCTTGTTGAGTTACTAGAGTTCGCGGCTAAACACAATTACTTTTGGTTTAACCACAATTTTTACCTCCAACAACGGGGAGTCGCTATGGGGGCTAAGTTCGCGCCCAGTCTCGCGAACCTGTTTATGGCGAAGTGGGAGGAGGATGTCGTCTATGTCCATGAAACCAATTCTTTGGTCTTATGGACCAGGTACATAGACGACATCCTTCTCCTATGGAATGGCACCATGGAAACACTTGACGAATTCTTTGTGAGTTTGAACGCCAATGACAGAGGTATATCCCTGTCCTACGAAGCCAGCGAAACTAAAATTCACTTTTTAGACCTACAGATAGAGATTATCAATAAACAATTTAAGTTCAGTACCTATTTTAAACCCACAGACCGCAACGGGTTCATACCTGTTGATAGTTGTCACCATGTTTCATGGCTTAATGCGGTCCCTCGGAGCCAATTCTTGAGACTCCGACGGAATTGCACTGAAACGGAGGTATTTCTTGAACAGGCCAGAATTTTAAAATCTAGGTTTATTGATAAAGGTTATGACATGGATGACCTTGACCAAGAGATCCAAAAGACGATCAACATTGACAGGAAATCCCTACTAGAAATCAAACCCAAAAGAGAGTCTGACGGGAGGTTTAGGTGGGCCATGCTAACTACTTTTTCAACGCAGTATAGACAAATCAAAAACATCATGAGGAAACACTGGGGTGTCCTAAAGCAAGACAGTATTCTGGGTCCACTTATCCCAGAAGAAGCTAATGTTATCTTTAGAGGCGTATCCTCCTTAAAAGGACGGATAGCCCCCAACATTATAAATCCCCCCACCCGCCCCTCTTTCTTCCACGACTGGACGGGCTTTTTTCCTTGCAGGAAATGTACGGTGTGCCAGTACAATGCCGTTAGAACACGCAAAATTACTGAGTTTGCCTCCACAGTGACAGGAAAAAGATACACCATAAAACCTTTCTGCACATGTAGCACAAGATATGTAGTGTATCTCATCACTTGCCCCTGCCTCAAACAGTATATAGGCCGTACTACTAGGACATTTTCGATTAGGGTGGGGGAACACATCGCCCTTATTAAAAACAGGGACCCCAAACATACGGTCCCGAGACACTACAAGGAATACCATGGGGGGAATCCAGAGGGATCGCAGTTTACTATTATCGACAAATATACACCACCCTGGAGAGGGGGTGCCAAAACAAGGGGAGTATCCCGCCTCGAAATGTACTGGGCGTATGAGCTGCAGACTTTTTCTCCTTTAGGGCTTAACGTCGAGATAGACGTTAATGCCTTTCTAGACGAATCGTAAGGGACTATATACAAAATAACAAAATATAAATTTTTATGACAATTTTAATTTTTACTTTAATTTTAAGTGGTATATTTTACATTCCAGATGTACTTACCTAAAGGCAAAATCTGGTATTGCTCTCTGCATGCTTTTAAATTATAGAGGTCATAAATGCAAAATGTGTAGATTCATGTGAATCCAGCTCATTTAATTCGTCAAACACATACGGGTTCATATACATGCAATCTCTTGCATCCCTTTATTTTTGGGTAATTTCATTTTTTAATTTTTACATACGATCTAGCTAGATCAAGCACCCCCCACAATCATCATGGTACCTCCATTCCATGCATATGATTGGGTGAGTTACTTGCTTCCGGCTCTTTGTTTACGAACCGGAACGCAAGCCATTCACATTAATGTCAATCTTAACTGGTTGGTTTGCTATAAACCACCAGTGGAACGCAAGCGGTGGTATCTATATTGATGTTCCGCATTTGCGTCGTGACGTCACCGCGTCACATCGGGAGATCAGCTTGGAGACAGGATCTTCGGGTTAATTACCTGTGGAACGCAAGTGATGCGCTCCATACGAGGAGTTCCGCTTCCGGGCCGTGACGCCATAGCGTCACGAGATTATTATGGACCCATCGCCACATAAATGTTGAGACGAGCTATTGCTTATAACTACTTATAAAGTAGTACATTACAATACGTAGGATTTGTCAAGATAATAAGGGCTCTTGAACAATTGAACAAATTTAACACATGGGGAACATCAGGCCTTTTGTCTCTGGTCGGTGGAGCGCATAATACACCCACCAAGACGAGGCCTGGAACGCACGCGGGTCCGCCATCTTGGGCAACCCGGAAGTGCTGATTTCTGTAATTGAACGGGCTGGAGTCACATCATAATGAATACAGGACCTATATTAAGGAGTCGGGCTGCAGTGGAGGGTACCCCAAGACGAAGTCTACTCAGACGAAACGCGTCGGGAGGACTCCACTGCCGCCCCTTTTTACGTACAAGCGCTTTTATCTACTTTATCATGTAAGTGTATTTCCTTTTTATACAATAAAAATAGCATCTACGGTATCACACTATGTAGTCCCTTTTTTGTGCCTTTTATGAACCCTGCGTGGAGAGATCCTTTAACACCTATGGAGAAGATGCATCATTAGAACATCCCTATTCAACATCTCCAGGCAGTCAAAGATCTTCCCACCATTGCCAGGGTGCAATAAAAGTTGGTTTGACCCTAACAGTATACGCTGTTTTGGGTTCAAACCCTCCGGTAAGCCCCCATACATTACATCTAAGTGCACTGCATGTTTTTGAAGACACAGTGGTGAATGGTGGTGTTCATGAATGGAACATCCTATCTATTGATGTGACTTTTTATGTGACTGCAGAATATCAACTTCTGTGACTGTTTCTGCTACATGCTGGTGAAGGCGCTCCTCACCTCACGTTTTGGGTAGTGACCCATCCAGTCTCAACTGTCTATCTGTTATATTTTTTATTTTTCAGTTTGATTTTATATGTGTTACCTTTATTGGTGCATATCATACTTTGGGTATAGACCTTTTTAACTTATCAGTTTAAGCTATCTTGTCTTGTTAGCGCTACACATTTTTTATTTAATAGATACTACACATTAGGGTGAGTATTTATACTCACCCAAATGCACCAATATCTGCTCAGATACCAGATCTGCAGTCACAGCTCTGGTATTGGAGCAAGTACCAGTGCATTTAGGTGAGTACAAATACTCACCCTAATGTGTAGTATCGACACTGATACTGATATTGGTGCACCCCTAGTAACAAGCCAACAGTGCAACATTATTGAGGAAACATAAATACCACCTCTTAATCCTGAACTAAGTTAGTACTTAGAAAATATGTTTATTTTTCAGGACCTGGGCCTTGTTTGACAGCTTCTTGGCATCTAGCACCATGAAAATCTTTTGAAATGGCTACATTGTTTAAGTTTTCAAGCATTGTGATGCCTTCAATGATTATGCCAACATCTTGGTAAGGGTCTGTAGCATCTGCCCCTTCAGATATGATGGCATAGATTCCTAGGGTGGTGTTGCGCATCGGGTTTAGGGCTTCATCATGTTCAGCATCCTAAAAAAAAATCACATATAAAAAGAAATAATTAGATCAGATTGGGGTAAAAAGGGGAAATTGGTTTTAGAGAAACTTTTAACAGGTTGAAAAAATTACCATGTACTCCTTTACGAGGTTAGAGGGTTCTTCATTCGTGTAAACAATGAGGGCTTTTAGGATGCATTCACGTCTTTTCTTGATGGTGACATTCTGAAACAAAGAATCCATTATTAGCAGTTTGCTTTTTCAAACACAAAATTATTTCTACAAGGGTCAAGTCTGTCAATCCTGGAAACCAGAGCAAGAAAATGGCCTAAACCAAAAATGTTGCTATAGGAAATCTACTATGGCTGAAATAACTAATAAATATTTTCAATAATAATTGTTGTCAGTGATTCTCATCTTTGATTAGTTGTTGGCCAGCAGAGTGCCCTTTTATTCTAGGTGTCCCTGTCAGAGTGCCCCCAGTTACACCAGGTGTGCCCATCAGTGTGCCCCCTTAAAGCACAACTCCAGGGAAAATGATTTTTAACCCTTGCAGTGGGGCTGCCCCGCACTGCAAGGGTTAAATGCTTGATTTTGCCTGGGGGGGGGGGTAATAAAAGAAAAAAGCTTAACTGTCCTGCAATGCCCTGTTGAGACCACCGTCTTGGCCCCTCCATTGGTAGTGGCAAGTTCCGGACTATGCAGAGTCAGGAACCACTTTGTGACCGGTTCCAGCAGAGGGGTACAAAAACTTCTAATTTTGCTGTTTTTTTCACCCCTCTGTTGCGGAAATGGTATGTTCCTGACTATGCATCTGTGCATAGTCAGGAACGTACCACCTTGTGACTGCTGCAGCAGTGGGTCCAAGATGGCTGCTGGAGGCAGACTGTCCCCAAGGGGGATTCACAGGACTGGTAATATTTCTCTCTTATTATCCCCCCTAAAATGAGCATTTAACTCTTGCAGTGCGGGGTCAGCCTCACTGCAAGTGTTAAAAATAATTTTCCCTGGAGTTGTGCTTTAGACCAGATGTTCCAATCAGAGTCCCCCCTTAAACCAAGTGTCCCCATCAGAGTGTCCTCCCTTACATCAGGCGTCCACTTACATCAGGTGTCCTGTCACAATGCTCCCTCTTAGATCAAGTCTCCCCGTCAAAGTGCCCCCTTACACCAGGTGTGCCTATCAGTGTACCCCTAAAACCAGGTGTCCCTGTCAGAGTGCCCCCTAAACCCGCAGATGTCACACCACAACAGTACGCCCCATCACATCTCCATAGCATCCCTTTCCCCCAACACTTCAGTGTAACCCCCCCCACCTCACTTAACTCCCCCTGACATTTCACAATACCCACCCCTAATCATCTTACAGCACCCCTTGACGCATCCTCAAAAAACCCTCCCCCATACATACATTTCACAGCAACCCCTCTCTCCCATACAAACACTTCCAAGGACCCCCTCTCCCATCACACAGGCACACTCCCCCACCCATCAGAATGTTTACATACCTGAGAGCTGAAGTCCCATTCTATCTCTAACACATGCTCACCACTTGCAGAAAACAAAACTGAAAGTTAGTTAGCTGCTGGTATTTGTCCATTACTTAAAACAATTATTGGAAATAGATACCATAGGACTAGATGACTTAATTTGCACACTACAACCTGTATATAATCTAAAAACTGCACATGTGTACAGCTTAAAATGATGTGGTCTGTAATATATAATTAACCACTCTAATCTTCTGATAAACTCAATAAAAATGCAATAAATAAGTAAGCAATCAGTAAAATAACTCACCTGTGTCTCCACATAAAGACAAAACTGTAGTTTTCTCTGTTTGCACGTGCAGTAGGTCTTGTCTGGACAAAATGGTGGCATCAAAAGTGTGCTGAGCATGTGCAGAAATAGCTCCACCTCCTGATCAGTGTTGTTTTGCAGAATCAACACAACTCAATTTAATTAATTTAACTTAAGTGAATTGTGTAAATCTGAAAAACTACTTTTTCTAATTTTGTCAAAATGACTGCTTTAATTTTAATGCACAAACATAAGTGAATTATTTAATCCAAATATATTTACATACTTTGAACCAACAACAGCAAGGTTTCATTTTTTTGAGTGCACTGGATAGCTCATGTGGGTTCTGTCTTGTTTTTGAACTCGCCTGAGCTCCTCCCTGCTTAATACCAATTATTGGAGCTCTCCACAGTTCTGATGTTCCCATACACAACCCTTCTAGTAGCTCCACCTCCACTTTTTATATTCTACAAGGGGAAAGGAAGTCCAACCCAAACTGGCAGGAGACAGGGCAGAGGCCACCTCAGAAGGGATACCAACCCCTCTTAAATGCTCTCTGCATCTTCGAGGCCCACGCCCACCCAACACCAAGACAAGTTCAGAAGAAAAAAAGGACCCAGCACATCAACTGACTGGCCTAAATACATCAGAAAAAGGTAAGTATAGAAAAAAAAAGCCAAAGCATGCAACAGGGGGAGTTAAAGTGTTTGTTACCACAGCATTATATATTCCTGATATGTGCATGCTGTACCATGTACCTGTATGAAGATGTATCCTGTTCTCTTTGTATTGCTTCCTTTGTGTGAAATCCCTGGTGATCCTGCCAGTCCCTCTGCTTTCTTATAAAAAAAAAAACTGACCACACTAAGCAGGAGAACACACAGTGGTCAGTTCTCCAGCTATGCTGGGAACTCAGTGTGCTCTTCTCCAATAATCAGACTTGTCCTGACACGACCCCGCCCCTGCACAGCCTTTTACGGGGAAGATCAGTATGCTGCTGTTTCTCCTCCCCCAGTGCAGCTGAAAACAGAGGGAATGTGATCACTTATAAAAAAGGGAAAAATTGATATTGGTATTGATAATGAGAGATAAAAGGGTGAGAGCAAGGTATGTACGAGGGGGCTAATATCCTAAAAAACTGAAACAAAAAAGAACTATGCACTATAAGTGCATCGAGGTCGCCCTTGAAGGATTTTTATACTGGCCAAAAGTAAATGTATAATCTCAAAAATTATTTTGTATAAAAATTCACTACAGTGCCAACTTTATTAAACATGTAAAAAATATATATATATAAAGGTAACAGTAGAAAATACAATTATACAGGGTGCAAATACAAACACAATATATACATCCAATTGTACAGAAGATATGACACCCTTGTGCCTACAGCCCGCAGCCTAAAAGTGGAAGGTCAAGCGGATGAAGTATACAGCACGTGACCCGACATGTTTTGGAAATAGGTATGTATTACTCCTTCATCAAGGGATTTACAATTGGGTAATCAAATCTCTATCTGTAATGTAAATTTCAAAAATAGTGAAATAATAAATTATATGCGACTACAATTTTGCAATATATACGATTTTATAATTGTAAAGAATAGTACAAAAAAGTTTCCAAACAATCTGAAAAAACTAGTCATACTTACATCAATCTGATTCATGAGGACAAACAGGTGATAACAAAACGAAAATTAAACACCAGAGGTGAAGCAGGCTGGCTTGGAAAGTCCACAGAGCATGAGTTGGGCGGCCAGAGATGCAGGGCTTGGCGCTGCAACACGTTCACAAGGGACGCCTGATTGAGATCTGTGTGTTTAAAATATAATGTAGAACCATTGATAATGGTTTCTTTTTATTTATACAAAAATGTTTTGCCTTTTATTTCTACTTTAAACTGAATGTGTTGTTTTACAGGGTGATTGTATTTACAAATACTTTAAGCCTGAAGTTGGGCCTTAAGGTGTATGCAAACGTTACCAATGAACTTCTCTTATGTGATTCCTTTTGGTCTGCTGAATATAGCTTTGAAAGCTTTTTTGTTCAAATAATGTGAATAGAAATGCCAGCTGATCTTGCCATAAACCATGTTAGCTGAAAAAACCCCGTGCTCTGTGCCTGTGCTGATTGTTATCTAGTACTTTGTTCTCAGCCATCTCTGAGGATCCCAGAACCACTCCCTCTTTGTTATTGATAACAGGAGAGGAGCAGAGTCCTGTAGTCCTGTCCTGCTTTTGTTACCAATACGGTGATCAGTGATAATACTGTACAGTGTACTGATGGCACTGGATGAGAAGGGGTTAATATCAAGGGGCAATCAAGGTGTTAAACGTGTGCCTAACAAGTGTAATGTGTGTAATGTGTGCTGCTTTTACTTACAGATGTAGCACCCTCTAGTGCTAGAAATGTAGATCGTTTTTGTAAGTGTAGGTAAATTTATGCAGGCTTGGCTGGCAGCCAAGCCTGTCTGTTTTGTCCAGGTTTGGCAGAAATCCAGGGAGAGCTGGATGACTCACAGGTAGCATCACTGAGACCTCCCCCTATTTTTAGAATGTACTAGAACCTTCTGGAAAGAGGGAGGTGAAGTAGGGTGGAGCTGCCTGGAGTATTCTGAGGGTCCTGACCAATCCCCAACTTGGATTGACAGGGTGCAGACCCCCTCATATACTCAGGGTCAGCGCAGCTGGGGAGGAGTTGTTCGGGTGGAAGCTGGAGATGGAGTGTTAGGCTGTTGTTGCCTTTGAGGGAGCTCCCCAGTCTGGGGGGTGGCCTTGGGCCTGGGCTAGATGTGTGGACAGGGCCTTCCTAAAACCATGGAGGTGTCCTGGTACTGGGAGCAGAGAGGACAGCGGAAGGACACTGCCAGGCAAGTCTCCAGGAGGAACAAGGAACAGCCAAGAGGGCTGGTGAGTGGCACACAGTCAGGAGGACTGGGAGGCACGCCTGAGAGGACTGGGATGGAGCAGTCTGGGATGGGTGCAGGAGGACTGTGGTGGCACAGGCAGTGGAAAGAGGCAGCTACGATCAGGAGGGCTGGCAGGGTCTGAAGAGGTGGTACTGGGATCAGTAGCCACATGTGGGAAAGTTAGCACTAGGACTACCATACTTTGCTACACCATAGGGGCCCGCGGTCTCTGCCTGCAAAGGGCATTAGCTTTGGGCCTGGCTGAGTCAGTGTCAGGCCTCAACAACAGTGCTAGCTGGTCCTGGGAGTGATAGTCTGCAGTCAAGTGTATGTGCTGGAGGTGAAGAGGAGAGATTGTATATATCAGAGGTGTATATAGTTAGTCCCTGCATTTTCTATCTTCAGTCAAGTTGGCATCCCATATTTACCCTATCCCCATCCAAGTTATATCCGCTCAATAAAAAAACACAAAAACAAAGTACAAGGACTGATTCTTGACTAAAGCGCGTCTGGAAATTCATGTGCCTGGCTGTGCGGGGTGGGAGATGGACCACAATCACCAGCAGCCCCTATGGCAGTGCTGTATCTTGGCCTAGGCCAACAAGGCCCAGGCCTAGGGCAGCACTTTAAGGGGGGGGGGCAGCAAAAAAGCTGCTCACTCCCCCCAACCCACACAAAAAGAAGCCCCTTCTCCCGGCTCCCGCACAAAAACATACAGCTCAGCCCATACAAAACAGTGACAGACTGGCAGCAGTTGTCCACTGGTATTCCAATGTAATCTCACATGGAGCAATTACCTGGGGTTCGGGACAGATGATCACTCCAAACAGCTTGTGTCCAAGGACAGTCATCTGTCCCTCACCATAGATAATCATTCCATAAAGTGATTACATGTAAACATTGAGGATGGATGCAGCTGCTGTCAGCCCTTCATTGCTTTGAACAGCCTGAGCAGCTTCAACTGTCTTCAAGCACCTGAAAATCCAACTGCAGGAGTCCACTGCAGTTGCGGTGGAGCTTTAAGAGCAATAGGTGGAGCATCAAGAGGAAGGGGTGTGGTTTACAGATGACAGGGTGGGCATTAAACAGGAAGGGGTGTGGCATTGACAGGAAGGGGTGGTCACATTTTAATTAGAGGGTGCATAAGTCAGGCTTAGGGCAGCACAAATCCTAAATACCCCACTGACCTACGGGGGTACCGCTACACAGATCTGTCTGCTTTTTCTCCCGTGCATGCACGTCGCTAAACCAGGAAGTACATTGTGACCTACCGCCCGCTCACAGTATATCTAGGGTTGACAAGCAGTTAAATATACTTTAAATTACAAAAGTGACTCAAAAATGACCGTACTTTGAAAATTCAATATTATAAAAATACTGTAGCTACATTCATTGAAATGCACTCTAGTTTCCTTTTAAAGTGGAGTTCCACCCACTTTTTCAACTCTTCAGCATCCCTCACTAAATTGTGCACTGTAAACGAATTGGATATTTTTTTTTTTTCTCAGCACTTACTGTATATCTGCTGTATTCATTTTTCACTTCCTCCTCCCTGGCCGTGGCCCATCGCATCATTTCCTGTTTGCAATGCCTTCTGGGAAGGGGTGCAACTTCCTCTGACACTGCCGTTGCTATGGAAACCTGACCTGAAACCTATTACACTGCTTGTGCTGCACTGAGCATGTGCGAGATCTGCAAGGATGAGATCCAGGAAGAAATACAGTCTGGCTTCAGATGCCCACACTTAAAGTGGAGTTCCACCCACTTTTACAACTCTTCAGCATTCCTCACTAAACTGTGCACTGTAAACAAATTGGATATTTTTAAATGTTTTCTCTCAGCACCTACTGTATATCTGCTGTGTTAATTTTTCACTTCCTCCTCCCTGGCCGCGGCCCATCGCATCATTTCCTGTTTGCAATGCCTTCTGGGAAGGAGCAACTTCCTCTGAAACTGCCGTTGCTATGGAAACCTGACCTGAAACCTATTACACTGCTTGTGCTGCACTGAGCATGTGGGCCGGCAACTTCCTCTGAAACTGCCGTTGCTATGGAAACCTGACCTGAAACCTATTACACTGCCTGTGCTGCACTGAGCATGTGCGAGATCTGCAAGGATGAGATCCAGGAAGAAATACAGTCTGGCTTCAGATGCCCACACTTAAGATGGCCACGGCCTGCTGTAAGTTTATAAAATAACAAACTACTGCTATAAACTAACAAAACAGACCTTAGTTTACAGACTAACTTTAATAGAATACATTAAGCTTGTGTATTATAGGGGTATTTTTATTTAAAAAGTATAATTTTGGCCGGAACACCACTTTAAGATGGCCACGGCCTGCTGGAAGTTTATAAAATAACAAACTGGGAGCGCATGCGCGAGAGCTCCAACATGGCCGCTTGAGCCAAGAGCTCCGCTCCACCTCGGAACGCCGAGCCACACACCGGCCGCATCAGCTCAATAGCGGGTGAAGCAACATCGCACCCGAGTAAGGGAACGTCCGGGGAACCGGGGGAGATGTCTGGGCCTACGGCGAGACGCGATCTCGGCCCACAATTCGCCTCAGCTAGCGCGGACGGGAGTCCCAAGATGGCCACCAGCACGGACGGACCACCGCAACAGACAGGCACCAACTCCAGGACAAAGGAGCACAGGCCAGTACTCTCTCCCCCGACCCTGACCTATGCTCAGGCAGCACAGGGACCCCCCCTAACGCCCCAATCACAACTACAAGGCCTCACAAAGCCCCAGGCCACAGCAAAGGCCTCCACTGAGGTACTAAGCCTCACATACCAGGAGCTGGGCTCACAGGCCCTCCCTGCACAGGCCCACCATCCACTCCCAGTCATCCAGCAACCAGGCTTCTCCGTAACTGACCTCACAGCACTGCAGGAAGATATGTTTGCTAAATTTTCATCCCTGTTAGAGAAAGGACTGGCTAATACTGCAAAACAGATTACCAACACTATTAAAGCGGTCCTGTCCAATTTGGGAGCCAGAATTGAAGCCATAGAGGATAGGGTGGAATGCACATCCGCGAGAACCAACCAAAATGCAGCACACCTCCTGACCATTCAAGATCAATTAGAGGTCGCCCTTTCTAGGATCGACGAGCTCGAAAACCGGTCTAGGAGGTATAACTTTCGAATTAGAGGTCTCCCCGAAACATTTTCGGACATTCCCTCCACGGTTCAGGACATTATTGCAGCCCTGATTCCTAACATACCCCCACAACGTCTGGAACTGGACAGAGCTCACAGGTCTCTCGGTCCCCCCAGACAAGATGGATACCCAAGGGACATAATCGTCAAGCCGCACTTCTTTGCGGTTAAGGAAGAGGTCATGCGACAATCTCGACAAAATCCTAAGCTGCAACACCAGGGTCACCAGATCCAGATTTTTGCGGACCTTGCTCCTTCGACTATTCAAAGGCGGAGAACACTAAAACCCCTCCTCACGGTCCTCTCCCAACGGGAAATCAAATACCGCTGGACCTTCCCCTTTGCTGTAAAGTTCACTATCCAGGGCAAGACCCACTCTTTTGCGAGCCTACAGGAAGGTAAAAGGCTGTTCCTCACCCTCAGGCTAATCTCCCAGGAGACGCCAATGGACTTTATGTCTTCTTCCTCGGGCTCCACTAAACGCCCTCCTCCTGGCAGCCCCGTATCTCCACTCTGGTTGAAGGGACCTTCCAAGAAGAGCAAGGATGGGAAACCACCCTAAGGTCCGCTTTGAGCATCATTTCCCTTTAGCCTCGGTAGAGGCGTCTTTGGGCCAGTTCTCCCCCCAAGTGGTCGGAGCTAGTGCTCCAAACCCTCTCACCTATTATGGACATTGAAAACCCTGCATCTTGATTCTCATTGAACTTTTCGGTTTACACGCCATTTTTCTACTTTAGCAAAATTGTTTAGTTTTGGGAAGTCGGAATCGAACACTTTCCACCCTTTGCTTCCACTTGCTTCCCCCAAGACCCAGCTGACCCTATCAGAGGAAGAAAACTTCTACAGAGAACTTGCTCCTCCATGAAGATCTCGGTTTCTCTCAGATAAAGTTCAGAACACGGGACTAGAATTCCAGTTTTCATTAGGATGTGTCATTGCTTAGTCCAGTTAGAAGCCTAGGTTTAACTGAAATACCCATGTTTCTTCCCCACTCTCAGAGGGGGGTCCGGTTTGCTAGTCCATTAAGGCCGCCCTTATTATCCGGTGACCCCCCAGGAATTCTTCCCCATATAGCCAGATAGGGGGGGGGTAGACTTGGGTGGATGTGTAGGGGGCGGGATTCTCAGGGTCTTTGATTATACGTTCCTGCCTGGGTTGTTCTTAATTTCAGGTGATTAGAGCCCCGTCACAAGGGCTAACACTATAGTTTTTATGTTTACCGTTATGGTGTGTATTTGTTATGTTTCAGGTTTGACGTAACAAGGGTCCGGGGTGGAACCCTTGTGCCTCCACTCGATTCCAAAGAACCTATAGAGTCCTTTGGTGTCGGAACTTCGGACGCCCCTCGGGGCGGTCTGAAGTGGTTCATTGGGGCTATAGCGGATTTCGATTCGCATATCTCCAAGGGTATTTTCATGGTACCCATATCTCTTCTTGTGTCTTTATTTGTTAGTAAGTCTCTTTCTTTTTTCTTCCCCATCTCCTCCCTTTTCTTCCTTCTAGCCATCCGGGGGGGGGGGGGTTTCCCCCCGTGCCCCTGAGTCGGTCCTGGGACTTCCCCGCACAACCTGGCCTAAATCCGGTATGAGAAGACACCCAAGGGTAAGTGACTGCTTGATCACTGGCTTCTATCCCCTCTGCTCCTATGACTGACCTGAGTGCAAAGGGTAATGACCTCAAGATAGGTTCACATAATGTCCAGGGTCTAAACTCCCCTGGGAAAAGGAGACTAGCACTGGACCATTATAAATCACTGAGAATCGATGTGGTGCTTCTGCAGGAGACGCACTTCCCCATCCGGTACACCCCCAAGTTCCTACATGCTCACTTTCCAACTTTTTATTTAGCAAATGCCCCTAACAAGACGAAAGGAGTAGCTATTCTCTTCTCCAAAAATTGCAAATTTTCGCATCTCGCTGACTTTAGGGATCCAGAGGGCAGATTCATTTTGGTGAAGGGTACCCTAGAAGGTGTTTTATATTCCTTCGTCTCCTACTACGCCCCGAATAAGGGCCAAGCGTCATACTTCCAGGACCTGTTCTCAACTTTGGAACCGCTCCTGGAAGTTAAAGTCATCCTGGGAGGGGACTCAAATGTTGCGTTTGACCAGGGTCTAGACAAAACTAAGCCCCCTAAAGACCAACTCACTCGCCCAACAAAACTTAGCACTAGGATTGCCAAGATGGTACACGCACAGGGCCTGGTAGACGCATGGAGGGAAATGAACCCCAACAAAAGGGACTACACGCACTTTTCTGCTCCCCACCAGTCTTACGCTAGAATTGACCACATCCTCACCCAGACAGCCCTCATTCCCTTGTACACTAAGGCAACTATACTAGACACCGCATGGTCGGATCATTCATTGGTTCTTCTCACCTTGAGAAACGTTCTGTCTGGGCGAGGAGGCTTCTTCTGGCGACTAAACGAATCACTTTTGACTGACCCTAGTCTGGTACAAGAAATAGCAAAATCTATCAAAGAATACTTCCTCTTAAATGATGTGGAGAATATATCACCCGAAACCCTGTGGGCAGCCCACAAGGCAACTATTCGAGGAGTTATAATTAGGCTAGCAACCAAATTTAAGAAGGAGCGTTTGATCGACATTCAAAGACTTGAAAAATCCTTCCTCCAACTAAAAGCGGAACACAAACGACACCCGTCTAGGACCCTTCTAAGCAAACTTGACGCCACCAGACTTGAGCTGAATCTCGCTTTAACGGCTAAAGCAGAGAAAAAACTTAGATGGTGCGGAGCCAAATTTTACTGCCACAAGGATAGATTCGGCTCAATGTTGGCGTCTAAACTCTCACCTAAATTTCGCTCCCTCTCCTTCCCCAAACTGAGGATAGCAGGTCAACCCCCAACAGCAAATCCGACCAGTATTATGTCTGCTTTCCACGATTTTTATGCTAACCTTTACAACCCACCCCAATCGGATAAAGGCCCCTTAGTTAATGAATTCCTTCTGAATCTACAACTCCCCTCGCTCTCAAGAGAATGTAAAGAATTAATGGAATCCCCCATTTCGGAGGCCGAAATTAGGGAGGTAATTAAAGGTCTTAAATCGGGCTCCGCCCCTGGGCCAGACGGCCTCTCAGTACCCTACTATAAGGAATATGGCGCTATCCTAGCCCCGTACCTGGCGAAGTTCTTTAACTCCAAAAAGTCAGGATCCCCCATTGAAACCCAACTAAACACAGCATTTATCTCAGTGATCCCCAAACCCAACAAAAATCATGAGGAAGTTGAGAACTACAGGCCCATATCCTTAATTAACAACGATCTCAAAATTCTAACCAAAATCCTAGCCAACCGCCTTTCCTCTTTCATCAACCTCTATATACACAAGGACCAGGTTGGCTTTATACCTGGTAGGCAAGGTCCCGATCAAATTAGGAGAACAATTGATATAGTATCCATTCTACAATCTAACTGTGAGGGGGGCCAAAACAAGAAGGTATGATCCTCTCGCTGGATCTCCACAAAGCTTTCGGCTCGATTGAATGGCCTTACCTTTTCTCCATATTGGAGAAGTGGGGATTCGGACCCAACTTTTTAGGAACTCTAAAATCGCTATACTCCTCACCTCAAGCGGTGATTCGTTTACATGGTCAATACTCTAAACCCCTAACCATTGCAAGAGGCACTAGGCAGGGATGCCCACTCTCCCCTCTAATTTTTGCTATCGCTATCGAAACGTTAGCAATAGCAATAAGAGCAGATCCCAACATTCAAGGGGTCGCCTGCGCCGACCAGGTCCACAAATGTGGATTGTTTGCGGACGATATACTCCTTTTTATCACGTCCCCAACCACCTCCCTTCCAAACCTCTGCAGACTACTGAAAGACTTCTCGAAGGTCTCTGGACTGAAGGTCAATTATGCCAAATCTTCAGCCTTAAACATCTCCCTTACACCATCCATATTAGCATCCCTGCAGAGTGCCTTTGAATTCAAATGGAGTGACTCATACATTGATTATTTGGGGATTAGGCTCACAGCTAAGACAGAACTCCTTTACGCAACTAACTATCCTCACACATACCACAAACTGGAGGCAGACTTATCCAAATGGGCTAAAGGGGGTTTATCCTGGTTAGGGAGGATTCATGCAGTCAAGATGACTTTGCTCCCCCGAATCCTCTACCTCTTTAGAGCCATTCCAATAAGCATCATTAAAGAGCACTTGAAAGCATTCCAAAGGAAAATATTAAAATTTGTTTGGGGAGGGAAGGGGTACAGACTTCCACAGAGTACACTATACTTAAATAGACCACAAGGGGGTTTAGGCCTCCCGCAGCTCTTTTGGTATTATCAAGCAGCCAGGCTAGCCCAGATCTCGACGGTATACGCGAAGGCTGAAAGACCGGATTGGATAATGATTGAGAGACAGGCAGTCCCTTCTTTCACTATCGACTTTCTTCTATGGGTCCCCCCAAAAAAACGTCCCCCCATTTTATCCCCTATCCTCTCGCAATCCTTTCAATTATGGGATTCTCTCAGAAACCTTCAATCCATAACCTCCTATAGACACCCCCTGGCTCACATCTTCAATAACCCTGACTTTCCCCCGGGAACTGACATTAAAGCATTCCGCTGGTGGTTGAACAAGGGGTTGTACCGGATCGGACATTACTTCACATCAATGGGGCCTATCACCAGGGCCTTCTGTGTGAGTCAACTAGAGATGCCTAACTCCGAGAACTTTCGTTTCCAGCAGATCAGACACTTCCTCACTCAGATGGGAAAAGACAAATCTGTAAACCATGCATTCACCCCATATGAAATCTGGTGCGGTCAGGCTTCGGAGCAGAGGGGTGGAATCTCCATCATCTATCAGTCACTCTCTAGTCAGTCCGCCAAGACCTCATACATGACAGCGTGGGAGTCAGACCTTTCCGTGGAGTGGGCCCTAGAGAAGTGGAGGGTCGCCTTTAGCAGGGCATACAAGAGCATTTTGAACATCTCTCTGGTTGAATCCAGCGTGAAGGTTATCACAAGATGGTATCTCCCACCGGAGAGACTGGCCAAAATGTTCCCCTCCACGGACCCCAGTTGCTTCAGGGGCTGTCTGCTCAGGGGCTCCCTTGCACATATCTTCTGGGAATGTCCACGATTGAGGCCTTTCTGGAGCAGGATTTTCCACATGATTAAGAAAGTTACTGGAATCCAGATCCCG
The DNA here is from genome assembly GCA_037952835.1 of Lithobates septentrionalis. Taxonomy (NCBI): domain Eukaryota; kingdom Metazoa; phylum Chordata; class Amphibia; order Anura; family Ranidae; genus Lithobates; species Lithobates septentrionalis. The sequence continues at coordinate 729,583 of JBBDGP010000412.1, forward strand.
AGGTCCCTCGCCATAGCTCTATTAAACGATAACTTACCTAAAACACCCAAACTGTCACGTAAATTGATACATTTCATTTTGCTGGCTAAGCTATCTATTGCCAAGGCATGGAAACAACCTAGAGTGCCCTTCAAAGCGGCTATCCGCAAAATCTCTTGGATCATGGCCCAAGAGAAGCTTGCCAGTACCCTTAACAACACCAAAGAGAAATTTGAAGCTATTTGGGAACCCTGGGCCAATTTCATAGGCATTTCCTTGATTCCAGGGATTCAACCATGACGCGTCTGGCTGCCTCGGGGTCGGGGGGGAGTCCTCCCGTGGATTGGCTTTCGACTTCTCTATTCCCTCTCTCTCTCTTTCCCCCCTCTCATCTCTACTACTTTTCTTCTCCTTTCTTACTTTAAGTATCTGGTTGATTTAACAAGATGATGCGTTGTCTGTTTTATTTCATGCTGCAGCAGGGAACCCTGGGGGTCATTCTCCCAAGGGAAGATCACGACGTAGGTTTTTACTGCTTCTGTTAGAGGCCAAGAGCCTTTTTATATCTATTAAGGGGGGGTTGGGGATGGGTTGGAGAGCTCCGTGCAGGCACAGTGTGTTCCCATTTGGGGTGCGGTCGGTCTCTCCTCCCTCCCCTTCTCCCAACCAGTTCTAATCTCAGGGTTCTATGGTATACGTGATTGATCTTTGCACTAGGAAGGTATTATTGTAATGTCACAGTCCAGAACACTACTCATACCTACTTTCCCAAGGTTGAACGGTACCCCCAAGGGGGTTCGATTGTCCCTGCTGTGCACTCCCTCATTTAATGCTGATGTATTGTAAGCTTTTTCCTGAAAATTCAATAAAATACTTTGAAAATAAAATAACAAACTATTGCTATAAACTAACAGCAGTGGTTCTCAACCTTTCTAGTGCCGTGACCCCTTGATAAAATTTCCCAAGTTGTGGGGACCCCTGACAGTAAAATTATTTTCGTAGCATGGGTTGTCAGCATCCAAGGTAAGACAAGTCATTTGCAACCCTAACCCATGAACATTTAGTGCTCCCTAAACCCCTTCCACTCGTACAGTATTAATACCTCTTATGGTACATTTCAGGATGTACCACTACTTTCTCTTTGTTCTCCTCCTTTCTTTCCCTTTTATCTCTCTCTATCCTAATTTCTTGTGTTTTTTTTTCCCCCATCCTTCTCTCTAGCCTTCTTTCTTGTTCTCTTATTCTTTCTCTCCCTTTTTCTTTGTTCCTCCCCATTTTTTCCTCTCCTTTCCATGTATTCTCCATTTTTATTTCTTCTCTTACTCCTTGGTTGGGGGGGGGGGGGGGATGAGTGGCAGTGCTGGCAAGGAGTTGGGATGAGTACCAGTGCTGGTGGGGGGTGGGATCAGTGGCAGTGCTGGGGGGAGTTCTGATCAGCCAACTTGGGTGCTCTTGATCAAGGTCATCTGCTGATCTGAGAACTGTAGAGGGGACTTTTAATGGCAACTATAATCACAGGTAGTGTTACTCGCTATGTCTCTGACTTTGTAGTGTCTCGCAGCAGTGACACCTATGCAGAAATCGGGAGATGGGGTCTCCTTTAGCCCCTCCCACTTCACATTCCTCACCAGTCAGCTGACCTCTAGTCTCTGCCCCCCCAGCCATGCCGTGAACTGAATGGGCAGCTGCGAAGAGGCTGAGTGGGCGGCCGTGGGCTCCAGGAACAGCCCAGCTGGGCAGCCACAGGCTCCAGGGACAGCACTGCTGGGCAGCCGCAAAAAAGGCTGGGAGAGCGGAGCGGGATTCGGGAACAGCCCAGGATTTGGTGACCCCTGGAAAATTGTCATTCGACCCCCGAGGGGGTCCCGACCCCCTGGTTGAGAAATACTGGTTTACAGACTAACTTTACTAGAATACATTAAGCTTGTGTATTATAGGGGGATTTTTATTTAAAAAGTATAATTTCGGCTGGAACACCACTTTAATATTACTGTTTCAAATGTTTCTGTAAAATAACTAGCATGCTATTCTGAATATCAGTCCAAGTAGCCGAGTCATTTGGGCATTTTTTTGACACTTTCCATGCAAATAAATTGTTCTTGAGGGAGATCCTGGCTAGTAGCTGATTGGTTTGGGGAATTTGATATAAAAGGTTTTACACTCGTGAACTACGGTACATCTGCCTGCAATACAAACAAGAGATTATTTTGCAAGGTCATTTGCATGTATTGTAATGAACAGGATCGCACTTAGGATTGTATCAGTCAAGTCTAAATATTTATACATCAGTCCTGTCATTAGTAAGGTTATTTGGGGTGATCACGAAAAATATGGAGTACTTTACTAGATGTCTAAATGTGTTTAGTGACTTGAGATAAATTAATTTGGTCATTTGGAAAAAAAGGAATCTGATGTGGATTGGGCCCTTTTTGAAGTACCCTGCTATTCCTGAATCTTTGAAAAGGTTGCTCTGCCCATTTGTCTTCAAACAGCCAATTAACCACTTAAGGACCGGAAGATTTTCCCCTTAATGACCAGGCCATTTTTTGCGATACGGCATTGCATCGCTTTAACTGACAATTGCGCGGTCGTGCGATGCTGTACCCAAACAAATTTGACGTCCTTTTTTCCCACAGCTTTCTTTTGGTGGAATTTGATTACCTCTGCCATTTTTATTTTTTGCACTATAAACAACAAAAGACAGACAATTTTGAAAATAAAACAATATTGTTATTTTTATATTTTTTGCTATAATAAATATCCCCCCCCAAAAAAATAAAATAAATGAATTCCTTCATCAGTTTAAACCAATATGTATTCTTCTACATATTTTTGGTAAAAAAAAACGCAATAAGCGTATATTGATTGGTTTGAGCAAAAGTTATAGCGTCTACAAAACAGGGAATAGATTTATGGCATTTTTTTTTTTTTTTTACTAGTTATGGCGGTGATTAACGATTTTTAGCAGGACTGCGACATTGTGGCGGACAGATCGGACACTTTTGACACATTTTTGGGACCAGTGACATTTATACAGCGATCAGTGCTATAAAAATGCACTGATTACTGTATAAATGTCACTGGCAGGGAAGGGGTTAAATGTGTTCCCTGGGAGGTTTCTAACTGTGGGGGGAGGGGACTGACTGGAGGAGGAGGAGAGAGATCGCTGTTCCTAATCACTAGGAACAGACGATCTCTCTCTACTCCCCTGACAGAAACTGGGATCTGTTTGTTTACATTGACAGATCCCCGTTCTGTCTCTCTGTGGAGCGATCACGGATGGCCGGCAGACATCGCGGTCACCGGCCACGCGCATCAGCTCCCCAGGTGTGCAGCGGGCAGTTGTTGTCGCGGGAACAAACCGACCTGCCGCAGTATAATGATGGCGGCTGGTCGGCAAGTGGTTAAGGAAATAAGAATGCACACTTAGATGCATTCCTTCTTTATTTTCCTGTAGCTATACCTATGCAGGCACTGCCACAGTCTGCGATCTCCAGTGGTTACAGGAGTGCAGTTCAGTGTACATATTACTTATGGCTCCCAAAACTGGGGCTTAACTTGCTATACTAGTAGAAACTGTTCAGTTTGCAAAGTGTATTCATGCTTAGCTTAGGGAATAGGGTGAATATGTGATTGCAGACTGATTTACTAAAAAAGTTAGCTCAATAAATTGTGTGACAATGCACTTGAATCATAGGAATAGCAAATTCCTTTTCCCCAGCATGTGCAGATGAAATAAGTAAACAGAAATTTGCTTTTAACACAATAGGATAGGTGAAGTGAATATTCACACAATCTATTGAGTAAAGATTTTGAAGTCCTTTGGTAAACCAGCCTCATTAAGTCAAGTGCAAAACAAATAAAAAGAATACATTTTTTTTTTTTACTTAACATAGAAACATAGAAAAGTGACGGTAGAAAAAGATTAGTCCATTGAGTCTGCCCATTTCTTTTTTTTTATCTTTTTTTGTTAACTGTTTTTGAGTATACATCTATGTTTGTCCCAAGCATGTTTGAAGCCATTTAGTGTTGACTATCTCACCACCTCTGCTCAGGACCGTCTTCAAGGCAGGGCAAAAGGGGCAGCTGTCCTGGGCCCTGTCATTGTTGTGGGGCCCAAAGCAGCTGCCTCATACTTGCCAACTATCCCAGTTTAAATTCCCTTGTCCTTTTGAAGTTTTATGCCCCGTGCACACGGTCGGATTTTCCGACGGAAAATGTGTGATAGGACCTTGTTGTCGGAAATTCCGACCGTGTGTAGGCTCCATCACACATTTTCCGACACACAAAGTTTGAGAGCAGGATATAAAATTTTCCGACAACAAAATCCGTTCCGATCGTGTGTACACAAATCCGACGGACAAAGTGCCACGCATGCTCAGAATAAATAAAGAGATGAAAGCTATTGGCCACTGCCCCGTTTATAGTCCCGACGAACGTGTTTTACGTCACTGCTCTCAGAATGATCGGATTTTCCGACAACTTTGTGTGACCGTGTGTATGCAAGACAAGTTTGAGCCAACATCTGTCAGAAAAAAAACTAGGATTTTGTTGTTGGAATGTCCGAACAAAGTCCGACCGTGTGTATGGGGCATATGTCCTGTGCTGTGTCCCAATATCTCAGTGTGAAGTGCTGGTACTAATGCTGCCCAGCTCTGCCTTATTGTTGTGTACAGATGACTCACCTGCAGGCCCTGTGTTTACATCTAAATAACCGGCATTCATATGTAAATAGTGGCAGCATTCATAAGTAAATAGCTGATGCCGTCAGCATTGATATGTAAATAAACGCGGCATTCATATGTATATCATGCCCCCTGCAGTGAGGGGATGATGTGCTGTAACCTCTAGCAACCAATCAGTGAGCAGTAATACTGTACAGTAATCTCTAGCAACCTATTAACAAGCAGAATTCATTTGCTGTAGCCACTGGCAACTAATCAGTGAGCCGTAATGTATGCTGTAACCTCTAGCAACCAGTCAGTAAGCAGTAATGATATACTGTAACCTCTGGCAGCCAATCGCAATTGTTGCCTGATCTGATACAGTAAACTGATTTTAAGTCTAGCTGCTATTTTTTGTATGTCTCAGAGCAGGTGGAGAGTGAAATTGCATGGGGGGGGGGGGGGGGCAAGAAAATTTTTGCCCAGGGTTCAATCAATCTTAAAGACGGCTCTGCCTCTGCTGGAAGTTTATTCCAAGCATCAAGTACCCTTTCAGTAAAATAATACTTTCTAAGATTAGTTTTGAACATTCCTCCAGTAGGTTTGAGGTAAGGAAAATCCTGCCCTCCTGAACCTTATTTCACCCCTTGATGTATTTAAAGGTTTCAATCATGTCTCCCCTTTCCCTTCTTTCCTGCAGGCTGTACATATTATGTTCCTGAAGTTGCTCTCAATATGTTTTGTCCCCCAGACCATTCACCATTTTTGTTACTTGTCTCTGGACTCGTTTCATTTTATCAATATCTTTCTGTAAGTGAGGGTTCTAGAACTGGACACAGTATTCTAAATGAGGTCTCACTAAAGATCTATATAGAGGAATCAGAACCTCCTTCCTCCTGCTGGTGATCCCTCCAGTGATAACTAAAGATCTGTATAGAGGAATCAGGACCTCCTTTCTGCTTCTGGTGATCCCTCCAGTGATAACTAAAAATCTATATAGATGAATCAGGACTTCCTTCCTCCTGCTGGTGATCCCTCTATTGATAACTAGGGATGGGCCGAACACCCCCCCCCCCCCCCCGATTGCAAAATGACATTTTGTAAAGGAAACAAAGTCATTTAAAAGTACTAGCGCTAGCGCCGGCTATAATGAATTGACGGTCCGGCAATACACATAAAAAGTTCAATGATAAAAACGGCATGGGATTTCCCCACAGGGGAACCCCGAACTAAAATAAAAAAAAAAAATTGTGGGGGTCCCCCCAAAATCCATACCAGGCCCTTCAGGTCTGGTATGGATTTTAAGGGGAACCCGCACCAAAATTAAAAAAAAATGGCGTGGGGGTCCCTCTCAAAATCCATACCAGAGCCTTATCTGAGCACGCAACCTGGCAGGCCGCAGGAAAAGAGGGGGGACGAGAGAGCGCCCCCCCTCCTGAACTGTACCAGGCCACATGCCCTCAACATTGGGAGGGTGCTTTGCGGTAGCGGCCCCCCCATAGCACCTTGTCCCCATGTTGTTGGGGAGAAGGGCCTCATCCCCACAACCCTTGCCCGGTGGTTGTGGGGGTCTGCGGGCGGGGGGCTTATCGGAATCTGGAAGCCCCCTTTAACAAGGGGACCCCCATATCCCAGAACCCCCATGTGTGAATTGGTAATGGGATTCAAATGTACCCCTACCATTTCACAAAAAAAGTGTCAAAAAGGTTAAAAAAGATAAGAGACGGCTTTTGACAATTCCTTTATTAATTTCTTCTTCTTTCCCCACTTCTTCTTCCATCTTATTTCTTCTGGTCTTCCTTCGGTGTTCTTCTTCTTCTTCCCCCGCTTCTTCCTCCGTTCTTCTCGTCTGGCATCTTCCTCCAGCTTCTTCTCCGCTTTGTCCTCTGCACGATCCGCCTCAGTGGGAGTCTTCCGCTGTGTGGCGCTTCTGTTCAGGTGACAGTTCTTTTTTAACGGGGGGCGGGGCCACCTTGTGATCCCGCCCCCCTCTGACACACAAGGACTTCCCTATGGCTTTCCCCGTGTTGTCAGAGGGGGACGGAGTCACAAACGGGTGACGGGTTAAATTGTTGCAGACTCCAAGGTAGCACTCTAAAAATCCTGTTTTACTGTGTGTTTCATACTGCAAAAATCTTTTTGGGATGTGGTGCTGCCAGTCCCCCCCTCGGCGTCATTATGTTGAATATTTATGCTGACCACCAATGTAAGGGAGGGGGATTCTTTCTACTGAGCACCACTGTGTGTGTGTGTGTGGGGGGGGGGGGGGTAATTCTTCCCACTGATCACCACTGTAGGAAGGGCTTATTTTCATCTGACCGCCTTTTTGTGGGAGGAATTCTCCCAAGGGTCATTAGAGGATTATTCTTTCCACTAACCACCAATGTAAGGGAGGCATTCTTCCTGCTGACCAAATGGCATTTTTTTTCACTGGCCATCAATATAAAATGGGTATTCTTTCCACTGACCACCAATGTAACAAGCATTCTTCCCACTAATCACCACTATAAGGGGGGCATTCTTCCCACTGACTACGAATGTAAGGGGGGCATTCTTCCCACTGATCACCACTATAAGGGGGGCATTCTTCCCATTGACTACCAATGTAAGGGGGGCATTCTTCCCACTGACTACCAATGTAAGGGGGGCATTCTTCCCACTGACTACCAATGCAAGGAGGGCATTCTTCCCTCTGACCACTTCTCCAATTTAAGAACTTGCACGTATTAGGCTAAGGTGTGTTGAATTTTAAGCAGTGTTTTATGCACATTAATTAGCGGTTTAAACGTGTTCAAGTAGAATCAATGAACACCCCTCAAACACCTCTTTTTGTTTGTTTGTTTTACAATAATAAAATGGGATAAGAACACTTTTGAAAATATTTTCCCAAATATGTGCAACAATATCACTTTTGGTCATCACTTTTTCTTATAATATAATATTATTGATCACATTTATTTTATTTTATTCTACTTTATTTTATTTTGCTTTTTTTAACTTTCTCATCCTTTTTACTCAGGTTACTTGTGTATGGACAAAATTTCAAACTGTTCATCCATGTTTAATAAATATATTAAGAGTATGACATAATATTATATAGTTTGTATACACTGTTTTTACCTTTATACACAGTATATGTTTTGTTTGATCTACTCTGTCTTGTAACCTTTAATTTGTAAATCTTCTCCAGAAAATATAAATTTTTGAAAAAAAAAAAAAGAACACGTTTGATACTTTGCAACCGCACCTCAAACACCTCAATACACCTGTGGCGTTTCAATAGAAGTGAATAGTGACTGCTGCAAAGCATCAATACCTGCCAAACCCTACAAACAGCATTATTTTTGCTGAGTGTTTTTAAAAAGCGTTGAATGCACTCCTAAATACACAAAAAATAACTGGATATTAAAGCTTGTTTTGTTCTTGTTTTTTTTTTCAAATAAAAAACATGTTATACCTACCTGTTCTGTGCAGTGGTTTTGCACAGAGCAACTCAGATCAGGAAAGTAAACTGGCTCTTTGTTTGAAAAGCATAGAGACCCCGGTATAGGGTTTGGTATATGTAGGTTTTCTATTTATTTATTTATTTATTCTATTACTGAAATAGATGGACTTGCGCCTTCTTTTTTTTTTTTATTCTATTGGTTGAGCCAGATGGATTTGAGTCGTATTTATTTATTCTATTGGTTGAACCAGTTGGATTTGAGTTTTTTTTCAACCTAACTATGTAACAGACTGAAAATCAAACCATGAACCTAGTAATGGAGCTGGACACAATCAACCAATCATTATGCAAATGTAAATTGGAGTGGACTCACTCTTTTAGGTAAATTGTGGTAATATTTCTCATTAACTACATTTGAGTCTTTTTTATTTATTCTATTGGTTGATCCAGATAGATTTGAGACTTTTTTTGTTTATTCTATTGGTTGAAATAGATGGATTTGAGTCTTTTTTATTTATTCTTCTGGTTGAACTAGATGGAGTTGAGTCTTTTTTATTTATTCTAATGCCCCGTACACACGGTCGGACTTTGTTCGGACACTCCGACAACAAAATCCTAGGATTTTTTCCGACGGATGTTGGCTCAAACTTGTCTTGCATACACACGGTCACACAAAGTTGTCGGAAAATCTGATCATTCTGAATGCGGTGACGTAAAACACGTACATCGGGACTATAAACGGGGCAGTGGCCAATAGCTTTCATCTCTTTATTTATTCTGAGCATGCGTGGCACTTTGTCCGTCGGATTTGTGTACACATGATCGGAATTTCCGACAACGGATTTTGTTGTCAGAAAATTTTATATCCTGCTCTTAAACTTTGTGTGTCGGAAAATCAGATGGAAAATGTCCGATGGAGCCCACACACGGTCGGATCGGACATTTTCCATCGGAAAATCCGACCGTGTGTACGGGGCATAATGGTTGAACTAGGTGAACTTGAGTCTTTTTTTCTTTATTATATTGGTTGAACCAGATGGATTTGAGTCTTTTTATGTATTATATTGGTTGAACCTGATGGATTTGAGTCTTTTTATGTATTATATTGGTTGAACCTGATGGATTTGAGTCTTTTTTGATTTATTCTATTGGTTGAACCTGATGGATTTGAGTCTTGTTTGATTTATTCTATTGGTTGAACCAGATGGATTTGAGTCTTTTTTATTTATTCTTCTGGTTGAACTAGATGGAGTTGAGTCTTTTTATTTATTCTATTGGTTGCACCAGATGGACTTGAGTCTTCTTTATTTATTCTATTGGTTGAACCAGATGGACTTGAGTCTTCTTTATTTATTCTATTGGTTGAACCAGATGGGTTCGAGTCTTTTTTATTTATTCTAATGGTTGAACCAGATGAATTTGAGTCTTTTTTTAATTTCTTCTATTGCTTGAACTAGATGGACTTGAGCCTTCTTTCAACCTATGTAACAGACTAAAAACCAAACCATGGACCTAGTAATGGAGCTGGACACAATCCACTAATCATTATGTAAACATAAATTAGAGTGGACACACCCTTTAAGTAAATTGTGGTAAAATTTCTCAATAACTACACAGAGAAAGCCACAGAGCGAGCTACGTGACATCACTAAGATCACCTTAGTATGTTTTATTTATGTTACATAATATCCATTTACATAGCGGAGAGGCTTCAGCTATGTTTCCACAAACTTCTTTCCAGTCCATTAACAGTATTCTTATCCCAACAGCTGAGATTGTCCTCATAGAGTCGTCCAAAAGACGTCACCATCTTGAGCGTTCAGAGTTTAAATACTTCTGGTTGTTTAACAGTTCTTCTTCTTTTTATTCTAGTTATTAAAAACAAACAGAAATACAATGCTTAGACTAAACAGGATGCAATTCACAAAACTGTCACTTACAAGGAAACAGTGTCTTGCATGTTACTGGTGTGATTTGATATTTAGTGTTGTGAAAATCGAGAAGACGCATGCAGAAAAAGTCTTCAAGCTATCCATGTAAGCTCCAACAGATGGCGCCCAACCAACATTCCCACCAACCTTCATGCTATTCCAGACACAAGGGAACATTTATTATTGCAATTGTCTATCAAATATTATACATCTTGCCTGGAAATAAAAGTTAGCAATAAAGTATAACTAAAGTCAAAACTTCTTTTAGTTTCGGATACAGTGGCAAGGGATTAGAACATCTGTCAGGCTTTTCTTGCTGTCTGTTACCCTCTCTATTTGCTCTGTTTACTGTTATCACCGAGAGTGAAAGTGAAAGACAAACCCAGACTTTGGGTTGTCACCAGAACAGGAACAGAGGGGAAATCTTCCAACGGGGAGTCTGACTGACAACCAGGAATTTCCATCACTGTGGATTTCTTCTCACTTCTTATGGGACAGGAAGTGAAAGGAAATCTCCCCAATGAGACTCAGATGGCAAAAAAAAAACCTCTACTCTATCCAAAGTGAAAAAATGAAGGTTTTGCCTTTTTGTTCTATTTCAATTTATGGGTCTGTTCTGGAACCAAATTGACACGGCTGATTTGATAATGCATTCAGCCTACATTCACACCGGAGCACCCCATTGTCAGCAACGGAACCTTTCAAATTGCTACAACTCATGTCACGGCATCTTTGAACAAGGTTCCTGCACTACTTTTTGCTGATTTCTCTGAGACTTGCATAAACTTTTGTTAAACAAAGTCGAAAGCCACAACGATATCTGAGGTGCAAATCGCACTGAGCATTGAAATCGCGCCGAAGTAGCACAATTTCAAAGCCGCACCAGTGTGAACCAGAGCTTAAAGTTAAGGGCTTAAACTCTTGCATATACCCAGGGAAGTGACTGGCCTCAGGTGATACACAGAGATTAATTAAATCCTCTTATTATTATTATTATTATTATTATTATTATTATTATTATTATACAGGATTTAAATAGCGCCAACAGTTTACGCAGCGCTTTATCCTACATAAGTTGTATCTGTCTATCTGCAGTCTTCTCTTCTCTACAAACATTCAAAGTGCATAATTTATAAAGCTTGTCTGAGCTGTCAGAAAAAAAAGGGCAGAGACTGAAATTGCACTCTGCACTCTCTGGGAAAGGGCACACCCTCCTTCACACAGCACACAGGAATTGAGCTGAGGCTTTCAATCATAGGCTGTGTGCTGGAGGTCCCTCTCCTCTCATCTCTTGGTGTCAGGAAAACTTGTCAGAAGTGGCTAACAAAGATAGCAGAGGAATGAGGCAGCAGACAGAAATGAAACGTAGTCCTCCTAATTGAGACAAGTACACACTATAGAGGGATATGCTTTGTTCATACTTCATGTCTGAGGTTTACAACCACTTTTAATAACTCTACATCTATTTTTTTAGTTGTTCCCCCAAATGTGAGCACTTTAGTTCCCCTTCACACATGCATACTGAGTACAAGAAGGTAAAGTGCTGAATCAAGTTCCTGCGTTTAAGTTGTTCAAGTGCTGTATGCATGTAACGTTTTTGTCACCTGCACCATTCCCTCCTCCGCGTTCTGGGAAAGCGCCAATGTGCGCGTGTTTCTTAAAATGTGCCAAAACACGCATCGTGCTTCAGTGCCATTGTATCTTAATGACATCCCAAACACGACTAGTGGACGCACGCATTGTCACACGACAGAACGCACAAAAGAATGCACCAAACCACAAATAAACATCTCTAAACCATCAAATGCTTCTTCATACAAATCTCAACATGTGCTCCAGGAAACTGTGCATGGTGGACTACAAAACATCTCCTTCCCAGAACACAAAACCCGTGCTCGCTTGGTGCTCACACTCAAATTGTGCACTCATCAGACTTCCTTGACCCTCTTAACTCAATAAGTGGGTCCACAGTAGCTTAGATTTATGCTATTCTTCCAGGCAGTCTTCCAGCCTTCCAGGTCACCTCCTTCCAGCTTTTAGCCCCCGATCATATCGGCGCGATTTGACATGCCAAATCACAGCCTATTGCCGGCAATGGCACTGTCCCAATCGGTGCAACATCGATTTTTGCAGCGCTGCACCGATTTACAAAAGTAGTTCCTGCACTACTTTAGGCGACTTCGGGGGCGATTTCAATGGACATTTGTGCATGAACTCGCACAGATGTCTTTCAAATCGTCCCTGAACTCTCACTGAAATGCGGGTTTGAAATCAGCTGAACTCGCACGATTTCAAACCTCCGTTCAGTATGAACGAGCGCTTAGGGAAAACAAGTGTATATATACACACTTCCTTCCTACATAAAAGCTCTACCCGGTGATCAGACCTTGAGGCTGCTGATGCCTCCAACGTACCAGAGTAAAGAAAGAGATGGTCGGCACTCAGGATGACATTCAAAAAAAAATGTATTGCTTTATTAAAGCGGAGTTCCACCCAAAAGTGGAATTTCTACTTTAAGCACTCCTCGCCCCCTTACATGCCACATTTGGCATGTCATTTATTTTTGTGGGGGGGGGTACCTTCTTTTTAATGGGATTTCCTGTCCCACTTCCTCCTTCCTCTTCTCGACCGCCTAGGCGACTCCTCCTCTCACCCTAGGCGGCCCCTCAGTGCCAGCAATTTTCTGGGACATGTCACAGGTCCCAGAAGCCGTGAACCGTCATGGCCGGGTGCCCACAGTTGCTCTGACGGCGCCGCAGAGAGAAGAGGGAGAGGAGCAAGGTTTCAGGCAGCCGCATGGCTGGACCGCGGGACAGGTAAGTGTCTGTTTATTAAAAGTCAGCAGCCAAACTTTTTGTAGCTGCTGACTTTTAATAAACTAAAAAACGGGTGGAACTCCACTTTACGTAAACATGTACATGGCTGAACCATGATAAGGACTAACGTCTGAAACGCGTAGGCTGTTTTACAGCATTGCACATGTTTACTTAATAAAGAAATAAACATTTTTTGGATATAATCCTGAGTGCCGACCATCCATTTCCTCCTTCCAGTGTTTGATACTTATACCCTTTAATCCTCCAAATTTTTGGCCATCATAAATAAACAAAAAAAGCCATAGATTGCAGTAATTTTTATTGCAATAGTAAAAATAAAAACACTTGTGCACTCACATTAAAAATACAAATGCCAACATTCAATATGGCTACTATACCACATGATTCCAAGATGACCACTACTGACCCAACTTCCTGTTTGTTTCCTACGTGTGGTCCACAGACTCGAAGTGATGTAGGCGGAAATTATGTCATGATGAATAACCCCCGCCCAACATGTTTCGACCAATTGTCATTGTCAGTGATCATTGGCTCCCGCAGCTGTGAATCAAATGAGCTGCACTGTCTGTGTCTATAGACATAGGCAGCGTAGCTCGGGAGTGAGCCCACATGAGTAAACTAAATTAAAAGAGTTATTCCCGCGCTAACAGGTATCAAATCCAATAAACAGCACTAGGAAAAGCTGCATGCACCGAAACAGGTGCAAACCAGACCTTAAATGAACATCAATATAGTAATAGGTGGTGCTGCGCTAATCCTGGGCCTCCTTAATGAGTAACTGAGAGTGATAATAACTACATACAAAGTGATATAAAAAATGAAAAAGTGTTGGCACCAGCCATAAAATAATCTCACTTGTGAAATAATAAATCGTCTGGGTGTTAAAACTAATAAGGTCTAGAGGTAAAAATAGATAACCCAGCATGGATGAATAAAGATAAAAATATAATTACAAAACAATTCATATCTGTGACCATGTGCATATATGGATAAACATAAGTGTAAACAATCATCAAATAATAGTGTATCATAAAATCCAAGTGACTCAAAATGAAACGAGCAAATAAAGTGACATGGTGCAATAGTGACAAAATATTATTAAAAGTCAATAGGTGAAATATCCAGGGATTATCAAATTCTATCACATGCACTCTGTAATAGATAATGTGTATTAAATATATTGGCATGCACCAGGTGTGGCAATGAAGGGAAGTCCTTATTCATTAAAAGTGATGTTACAGCACACGTGACTTCATCAGGGGATCATCCCCTGATGATGTCACGTGTGCTGTGACGTCACGCGTAGGGACGGGACAGGCTTTACATGCTGTGACAGAGATACGAGCTCGCCGCTCGTCGGAGATACGAACACTGCTTTTTATGTATATGTGAGTACCCTTGTTTTTACTTAATAAAGCTGCTGGTTAAAATGACATTACACTATTGGGGTTCCCCGTGTTTTTTATTTCCCTATACCACCGAGGGAATTATCCCCTGAAACTACTACCGTGAGGATAGTTTGCTACATCCATAGGAGGACCCCCTCAAAGCTACTTGGTCAGAAGTGCCTGCCTTATTTCCTTAAGGAGGACCCTTTGAAAGATCTGTGGTTATATGCGCTTGCCCTATTGCCTTAAGGTAAGGGGCCATCCCCCACATGAGTGTTGAAACACGAAGATGAGCACCGTGTGATTTACTTTAAAACACCGCAGAGCGTGCTGTTGCATGTTGAAACGCTATTGCACTTTTAATGAATAAGGACTTCCCTTCATTGCCACACCTGGTGCATGCCAATATATTTAATTCACATTATCTATTACAGAGTGCATGTGATAGAATTTGATAATCCCTGGATATTTCACCTATTGACTTTTAATAATTTTTTGTCACTATTGCACCATGTCACTTTATTTGCTCGTTTCATTTTGAGTCACTTGGATTTTATGATACACTATTATTTGATGATTGTTTACACTTATGTTTATCCATATATGCACATGGTCACAGATATGAATTGTTTTGTAATTATATTTTTATCTTTATTCATCCATGCTGGGTTATCTATTTTTACCTCTAGACCTTATTAGTTTTAACACCCAGACGATTTATTATTTCACAAGTGAGATTATTTTATGGCTGGTGCCAACACTTTTTCATTTTTTATATCACTTTGTATGTAGTTATTATCACTCTCAGTTACTCATTAAGGAGGCCCAGGATTAGCGGAGCCCACATGAGTGCCCCCATTAACAGCTTTCTATGGTGGGAACTTGCTGAAAGGAAGGAGCCAAGAGCGCAGGTGGAGGGCCCAAGAAGAAGTAAGTATAAGTATACCATGTTTTTAAAAAAAAATAAAATCACTTTGAGGCTGGGTTCACACTGCTGCGCAGAGCGGCTCACAGCAGGGGGTCCAGTGCGTCCCTGTCCACCGTTTCAGGTCTGATTTAGGTCCAGACTTTTGGCTGAATTTGGATCTGAAACGGACCAAAAGACGCACAGGACTCCTGTGCAATTTGCTCTGTAGCCATCCCAGAGATGTGTGAACCGGTTCCATTGAGAGCAGGTCGTAGTCTCCTGACATGTGAATTGGATGCGGAGAAACCCGCATCCAATTCACAATAGTGTTAACCCAGCCTAAAGAGACGGAAAGTAGTCATAGGCCATCAGACAGGTGAGCAGAATAAGTTTCCTACTGCAGGGAATTTCCAAAAGGATTATTTAACCACTTGCCGACCAGCCGCTGCAGTTTTACTAGTTATGTAACGTCGCTTTGTCCTGTGGCCACTAGGGGCATGCGTGCGCGCCCGCTGCTTGCCCCCGGAGCCGATGTGAGTGCTTGGCAGTCGCGGTCACCGACAGGCTCCCGCGATCGCTGGTGACACACCGAGAACCGGGATCTGTGTGTGTAAACACACAGTTTCCGGTTCTCTGAGGGGAGAAGACACTGATCGTCTGTTCATACAGAGTATGAACAGCAATTTTTCATCTCCCCTACACAGTCCCCTCCCCCCTTCAGTTAGGACACAGAGAGGGAACACAATTAACCCCTTGATCGCCTCCTAGTGGTTAACCCCTTCCCTGCCAGTGACATTTTTACAGCACTGATCGCTGTATAAATGACATATAAATAAATATAAATGGTCCCAAAAATGTGTCAAAAGTGTCCGATGTGTCCGCGATAATGTCGCAGTCCTGATAAAAATCGCAGATCGCCGCCATTACTAGTAAAAAAAAAATTATAATAAAAATGCCATAAAACTATCCCCTATTTTGTAGACACTATAACTATCAATATATGCTTATTGCGATTTTTTTACCAAAAATGTGTAGAAGATTACATATCGGCCTAAACTGAGGAAAAAATTAGGTTTTTTTATATATTTTTGGGGGGATATTTATTATAGCAAAAAGTAAAAAATATTGCGTTTTTTTCAAAATTGTCGCTCTTTTTTTGTTTATAGCACAAAAAATAAAAACCGCAGAGGTGATCAAATACCACCAAAAGAAAGCACTATTTGTGGGAAAACAAGAATGTCAATTTTGTTTGGGTACAACGTCACACAACCGCGCAATTGTCAGTTAAAGCGACGCAATGCCGAATCGCAAAAAGTGCTCTGAACAGGAAGGGGGTGAAATCTTCCAGGGCTGAAGCGGTTAAAGAGCCTGTCAGGGTGGCTTTTAAAAACTAAAATCAAAAAATTGCGACATTCATATATTCAAAATGACAGGCTCCCTTTATATTATAGAATGACATATATTATTGCTATATGAATTGGATATAGATGATGCATAGACAGCACATCATACTTTACATAGTAATAGTTATGTCATTGGTAAAATATGCGGCCACATTCCTAATAGAAAGATCCTAACATAAAAGAACGGAGAGATAGGGGCTCAGCCAATATTTGCAGAACGGTGAAAGATTGCGTATTTTAGCATCCCAGCTGCTCACAGAATATAGATGAAGGCTGATTTAGGCTGGGAACACCTGCTAAGCCCCTCATACGCGAGGCTGACAATGAGACAAGAGAACGGACTGGCCTTGTCCTGCTGTGCTTACCAAGCCACGTAATGTTCATTATCCGGATTCCTCCAGTAAAGTTCATTTAGTTTTGTCTCATGACAGATCACAAGAAGTTTGAACGTGCTTTCATTCCATTAACTAGCATTAGCAATGCATACTGCAATACCCAGAAAGAAGTTTTATTTCAGCCATATTCAGACTATGGTTTTGCACTCTTACAGCATTTATGCTTTAACCTTTTCGCTGCCAGAGCCATTTTTGAGGGGGTTTTTTTGCATACATTTTTGAAAAATAATTTTAGGCCCAAAAATTAACTGAAATCCCCTAAACAGACCTTGGAGAGTAGAACATTTTTTTTATGTCACATGATATAAGTGCAATGGCTTATAAAGAGCAAAATTTCAGTAAAAAATACAATAAAGTATAATATTAAGAAAAAGTGTGTAGCGTCAAAAGTAAATGAACAGCGATTAGATAAGAATACTGTGTTATAAATAGACAGCACATAAAGTCCAAAAAAGTGTTAAAAAAACAAAAACATTTTATATATATATATATATATATATATATATATATATATATATATATATATATATATATATATATATATATATATATATATATATATATATATATAGTGGGGACGGAAAGTATTCAGACCCCCTTAAATTCGTTATATTGCAGCCATTTGCTAAAATCATTTAAGTTCCTTTTTTTATCATTAATGTACACACAGCACCCCATATTGACAGAAAAACACAGAATTGTTGACATTTTTGCAGATTTATTAAAAAAGAAAAATTAAAATATATCACATGGTCCTAAGTATTCAGACCCTTTGCTGTGACACTCATATATTTAACTCAGGTGCTGTCCATTTCTTCTGATCATCCTTGAGATGGCTCTACACCTTCATTTTTGAGTCCGGCTGTGTTTGATTATACTGATTGGACTTGATTAGGAAAGCCACACACCTGTCTATATAAGACCTTACAGCTCACAGTGCATGTCAGAGCAAATGAGAATCATGAGGTCAAAGGAACTGCCTGGAGAGCTCAGAGACAGAGACAGAATTTTGGCAAGGCACAGATCTGGCCAAGGTTACTAAAAAATTTCTGCTGCACTTAAGGTTCCTAAGAGCACAGTGGCCTCAATAATCCTTAAATGGAAGACGTTTGGGACGACCAGAACCCTTCCTAAAGCTGGCCGTCCGGCCAAACTGAGCTATCGGGAGGGAAGAGCCTTGGTGAGAGAGATAAAGAAGAACCTAAAAATCACTGTGGCTGAGCTCCAGAGATGCAGTCGGAAGATGGGAGAAAGTTTTAGAGTGTCAACCATCACTGCAGCCCTCCACCAGGCCCGAAGGAAGCCTCTCCTCAGTGCAAGACACATGAAAGCCCGCATGGAGTTTGCTAAAAAAACACCTGAAGGACTCCAAGATGGTGAGAAATAAGATCCTCTGGTCTAATGAGACCAAGATAGAACTTTTTGCCCTTTAATTCTAAGCGGTATGTGTGGAGAAAACCAGGCACTGCTCATCACCTGTCCAATACAGTCCCAATAGTGAAGCATGGTGGTGGCAACATCATGTTGTGGGGGTGTTTTTCAGCTGCAGGGATAGGACGACTGGTTGCAATCGAGGGAAAGATGAATGCGGCCAAGTACAGGGATATCCTGGACGAAAACCTTCTCCAGAGTGTTCAGGACCTCAGACTGGGCTGAAGGTTTACCTTCCAACAAGACAATGACCCTAAGCACACAGCTAAAATAAAGAAGGAGTGGCTTCACAACAACTCCGTGACTGTTCTTGAATGGCCCAGCCAGAGCCCTGACTTAAACCCAATTGAGCATCTCTGGAGAGACCTAAAAATGGCTGTCCACCAACGTTTACCATCCAACCTGACAGAACTGGAGAGGATCTGGAAGGAGGAATGGCAGAGGATCCCCAAATCCAGGTGTGAAAAACTTGTTGCATCTTTCCCAAAAAGACTCATGGCTGTATTAGATCAAAAGGGGCTTCTACTAAATACTGAGCAAAGGGTCTGAATACTCAGGATCATGTGATATTTCAGTTTTTCTTTTTTAATAAATTTGCAAAAATGTCAACAATTCTGTGTTTTTCTGTCAATATGGGGTGCTGTGTGTGCATTAATGAGGAAAAAAAATGAACTTAAATGATTTTACCAAATGGCTGCAATATAACAAAGAGTGAAAAATGTAAGGGGGTCTGAATACTAAAGCTGGGGCGGAAGCTGACACAGATAAGTAATACACCAAACTTATAAATAATCTTAAGAAAAAGTGTGTAGCGCCAAAAGTAAATGAACAGCGATGAGATAAGAATACTGTGTTATAAATGGACAGCACATTGAAATAAAGTCCAAATAAGTGTTATGAGTGAAAAAATGCTAAAGTGAAAAAATAAATAAAAATAATATATATATATATATATATATATATATATATATATATATATATATATATATATATATATATATATATATTGGAAATCAACAATAAAAAGACAATGTAGAGAAAAATATAGATTTAAATGCACAGTCCCATGATAGGATCAGCAATATAAACTTATTGGTAAAAACAATAGTTCAGTGCAGTTCAGTTCAGAATTTTCGATATGCAACACTTTAAAACAGGCCATCATTTTATAATTAACCATGAATTATGGCCCTAAAATTGTTGCTCTCACTTTGGCGATATGTAATATGTATAGCATAATCAACATTTTCATGCACAGGCACCCCCGACGTGTGTGTTTGCATTCATATGTTCGTGTATGTAGGGGTGGGGAGAGAAAAAAAAATTGGGGGGTTTAAGTGCTTGGGTGTAACGTTTTTACACATAAGGAACTACTATTTTGTTGTTACAGGTTATCTTACTTGCACTTCTTTTAAGTAAATTGCATGGATTGTTGATCGTGCGCCATTAGCTTCTTCCATACCACAAAAGTCAAACCCAGATGTGATGAAATACATGTTGCTTATGGGATCTTAGTAGGTAGGGGAGATCAGCCAATGGACATTTGGTCTCCCCCCCCTCAAGAGGCTTGGTATAGAGTAAAGACTTACATACCCAAGCAACTCGGGCGGCAACCCAGGCAACCACCATCAGAATTGGACTCTGACACTTTCCTAACCAGAGCAACAGGAGATGCTTGTGGACACTCTGCAACCATGGGAGTGAACATACCAACCTCCTTTGCAACAGACTTGACATCGGGTTCCTCCAACTCTGGCACCTCCGCACCCTCGGGAAGGACCTCTGACAGCTTTGACTCTTTCTTGACCTACATCAACTGCTGACTGTCTGTTATCTTTAGTCCTACTGGACCTCAACTCCAGACTCCTTGGGAAAAGAAGCCTAATCCTCTCCCACTTCACCCTGGACCTGTGGCACTGGTGAATTGGGTGTGCATTGATCTTGGAGAGGCCAGAGAGACCCTCTGGTGAAGCAGGCAACAGAATCTCCACTACCTGTAGTGCCACAGTGACGACTTACTCAGACCACACCTCAGTAGCATCACTAGCAGGTTCTCGTCTAGGCAGCAGTTCAAAAAGCAAGGCCCTTCATTCAGAACACTGAGCCCACAGCTTCATCTCCTCTGACAGTGTTCTGCAATTCCCGCATAGTGGTAACAACAAATCCTTTCCCAACCCATGGAATAACACCAACTCCGTTATTGGCTGGAACCTCAGCCCAGTATCAAACATGGTAGCTTGGAAGTCCTGCTTTATCATGGTGGCCAAGATGGCTGTTCCATGTATCTGCCTCTTTTCACAGCTATCAATCATGCAGTGATTTCTGGCTTAAGGCTGTTGCACCAACCAATCCTGCCGACCATCGGTGTGCGCAGCCTATTGCATTAGGGTGTGCACCCCAACTCTCAAACACACATGAACACCACCTGCTGTCACAAAAAGGAGGCTCTGGTGGTGGGAGACAGTTGATAGGGAGCATATTATGTTACGCCCTAAATACAGGTGTAACGTGTTCCTACTGTTGAACCTAGCCTTTAATATAATGAGGGCATTTACACTGGTCACTGGCACCCTCAGCCACCCACCTGGTGCTGTCCCTGGATAATGCTAATGCACATGGGGCGATTAGGGTGTGCCCAGGCACACCTGGCACACCCTGTTCGCATGCCTATGCTGCCGACTACACTAAGTGTAAGGGGGGAAGGCCGAGCTCATTTCCACATGGCTAACATGTACAGCTGGGTCCCACCTATACATACAGAGTTGAAGGCTGTCACGCTGGTGTTCAGTCCAAAGCCACATACTGTTCGGAATGCTGGTCCTGAACCTCTTCTTCTCACCTGGTCAATTCACACTTTAACCCCATTTATGCCCAGAGCACTGACACATAGGCCTATACTTTATACATGGCTCAGATAGAACCCCCAGACGCTCAGCCATCCACCCAGGGCCTATGAGACATGGAGGCCTAGGCCACCTGACACATATTACATGAGGGGGTCCTCTCTCACTGCCAGGTAAGGGACTGTTCCTTTATCACCACCAACTTCAGAGCCGAAAAGGCTTGCACCAGTAAGCACACAACTCTTCACCTCAGCGCATTGGCTGCAATCCCATCAGAACACCACAGAAAAGGATCCTGGTTGATTGAGTAGTTTCTTTACCTGTCAATATAAGCAGACAGTCCATAAGATGGCAGTGACTTTTTCCAAATAATGGTCAGGTAGAACATGTCTGTCTGTTATATCTTTGCATCTTGTAAAACAGCAGAAGAACAAGGTGGTACTCAAAACCAGCTAAACAAAGGGCAAAATTCTGCACCGAGAGGAGAGCACACCAAGAACCCCTCAGCTCCCCTCTCCTGCTGTGGCACCAGGCAGTTTCTCTCTCTCGCTCTCTCTCTCTCCTACTACCCAAGCTCCTTACACTAAATAAAGGTGAACTCTGACATCACTACTTCACACTAGGAGGGAACTCTACCTACTCTACTCCACTGCTGCTGCTGACATATGCCATACGTTAGTGGCAAGGAATGGGTCAAAAGGTTCTTAGGGGTTTTCTGTGTTTGTGAAATCATTTCTCAAATCATATAGATGTGACTTCTAGGAATAAGACTAATAATAAAATAAATAGATGTGCTATACCAAGGTCATTTTCTAAGTACGATGTAAGCACTGTTTGCAGCTTCCTCTCTGTGTCTGAAGCTCATATAATTCACTTATATTGGCCATGTTGCAGAATCTGACTTTTATGCGTGCAAACATCTGGCCCCTCTACTTAATTGCCTTGTAAACATACTGGAAGAAATGTGAACAATCCCTCTTTCTGAACTCATCTGGGGTGATATGACAACCACCATTTAAAGTTGTATACACATATTGGGCTCTTTGGGATTTCTTCCTTTCTAGTCCGTATGGTGAGCATCCTCACTGGATGGAAGGTATCAGAACAGAAACAGATGAGAGGAAATGTGCTTCAGTTTCCTCAGCTAACCTGTTTTATTTCAGCGATTTACTAATTAAATATCATCGCTGGTGAGAAAAAGCTGACTAAGCTGTAGCTCCGGGGTTGAATAAGAAAGTTATACATCCCTGTCACTAATACTAGGGCTCATAAACCCAAGAACAAAAATTGTATATATTGCAGCCTACCAGTCCTTATGCCGCGTACACACGAGCGGACTTTACGGCAGACTTTGCCCGGCGGACTTTTCAACGTACTTTACGACGGACTTTCTGAATGAACGGACTTGCCTACACACAATCCACCAAAGTCCGTCGAATTCGTACGTGATGACGTACGACCGGACTAAAACAAGGAAGTTCATAGCCAGTAGCCAATAGCTGCCCTAGCGTGGCTTTTTGTCCGTCGAACTAGCATACAGACGGTGGACTTTTCGACCGGACTCGATTTCGACGGATTAATTTAAAACATGTTTCAAATCTAAGTCCGTCCAACTTTTGAGAAAACAAAGTCCGCTGGAGCCCACACACATCGAATTGTCCGACGAAATCCAGTCCGCCGGGCAAAGTCCGCCGTAAAGTCCGCTCGTGTGTACGCGGCATTAGATGTAGAGGCTGCAACATTTTTTTTGCTTTTCAAACTTTTTCCTTTATTTTCATCTGGTGATCCCTCCAATAACACACTTCCTGTCCTACGATAACAATGCTCACTCACTACACTGTATCTATGTAGAAGCAGTCTTGTCACCCTAGGACAGAAAGTGTGTTAGCAATACATTCTTACCAACACTATGTACCTAGATCCCAGGACAACGTTGACCTCCCCACGATCCAAATTCCATCTGTCCACTTTCTAGGTGAGTGCACCCAAATCACACCCACTTTATGGTTTGACCCAGTACAGACCCTGCCTCTAAATATCTGGGGAGCACCCATTAGGCCAACTTTAAAGCGTAACTCCACTTTTGTTGAGGAAAAAAACATTCCCCTCTGGGTGATCCATGTACATTGCAAGGATTATAACAACCTTTGTTGCAGATTCCTACCTTTTGCTATTCTGAAGTAATCCCTGTATGTTCCCCTGAGCATCAGTGATGAGTGGGTCTAATGGGAGTGGTTTCTTAATTATCTATCGGGTGTGCACCTGCACAGCATTAATGAGGCAATCTGCTGGGCCTGCATCCCCTTAGACGTGTTCCTACAGGGAGTATCTCGCCAAAAATGACATTTTTGTTGCAGGGAATGCCTGAAATCTGACTTGTATCTTAGGCAGAATTCTGGGAAAATTGGTGTGCTAATCACACAAGCAGGAAATTATGTTTCTGGGGAGTGGTCAGTACAAACTAGGCCATTATGCAATGCATTCTCAGAAAATGACAGTGGCTGCAGATTGAAAAGGAAAGGTCATTTTTAATAACATTCAATTACAATATGACTTGTGTCGCAATTGTACACGCTATATTATTTTTTCTTTATTTGCTATTTTTTTTTTCCCCATGAAAGTGGAGTTACCCTTTAAGGGTTGATCAGGCCAAGATCTTGCCTCTAAATATGTGAGGACCACCCACTCACGGCCCCGATCCCCACAATTTATGCCTTTTTGAGTTATTATGTATATGCAGTGACTCAAATAAGGTTGATGCTGTGATCCCAGGACATGGCCCGGGACACAGCATTGTGGGGCAGAGGGCCAAGATGTGGAACTGTTCCAACAAATCCTACAGGTCACCTCCCCTCTTCTCAATTCCATAACACTAGGGGAGGAGTTGTAGTTCACAGATGTAAGCTAGGCAAGGCTGATAAGACTGCTTTCAATGGTAAAGCAGTCTGCGATCCGGGCATTTGTCCCTGGGTGCATACTGTCCTAAATGTTAGTGCACCATCCAGCCTCATCCAACCGCAGCACCTTTCAACCTCCCATAGAATTTTACAAGCTGCATGTAACAGGGCTGGAGGGTGAGCCTGTGCCTTCCACCTGCACCAAAACACTGGGATCTCATGCACCATGGCTAAACTCCCAGTGTGAATGAGACCTTAGGCCTGATTCACACCTATGCAGGTTGCAGTTTGCAGATTGCAGGTGCATTTTGCGTTTTCAATACACATTTTTGATCCATTGAAGTCTATGGAGCCAAAAACCAGAAACAAATCCCTGGCTCTTTCCATAAAATGCACAGATCTGAACTACATTCATAGGAAACCATGTTAAATGGACTGTAGCATGTTTCTGCAAAACTGAAAACGCACTAAAAAATGCATAGGTGTGAACCAGGCCTAAAGGAAGACTTCAGGGCAGATAGATACAACATATACAATTACCACATAAAGAAAATGCAAAGCTTCAGGCTGGCTCATACAGACACAAAATACACAGTACCAGGCTCACTATCAGGCAACTGTATCCCGGCTGTGCTGGTATGGAGTGAGTACAAGGTAGAAAACCCTGGCAAAAACTAACCAGATTTGTGACTTTCTGTGTTCCTTTGGAAAACATTCCAACAATTAATGACCATTTTGCAGATATCATGCTGCATCACATTGACTGGACTGGTACGGTAGATATAAAAAGACCATA
This sequence comes from Lithobates septentrionalis, assembly GCA_037952835.1. Taxonomy (NCBI): domain Eukaryota; kingdom Metazoa; phylum Chordata; class Amphibia; order Anura; family Ranidae; genus Lithobates; species Lithobates septentrionalis. The sequence goes on from JBBDGP010000412.1 coordinate 754,499, forward strand.
CTCTGGCCTGCTTACCATTTTAATTTTAATTAAACCAGGTTTAATTTGCTGACCTTGAATAAGAAGAAGGGTCTTCAGAGGTAGGTATTAGTGTGTCCACATATGAACAAAGGGATGGTGTTTTGGGTTTTAGGCTATGTTTCCACTATTGCGTCCCCAAAGTCGCGTGATTTTGCCGCGATTTTTTACCGCGATTTTACCGCGACTTTTTACCGCGATTTGAAGCAATGCCTGTGTCTATGGACCACAAGTCGCATCAAAGTGGGACCAAAGTAGTGCAGGGACTACTTTGAAGTCGCTGCGACTTGAAGTCGCACATATATGAACGGTACTCATTGGAAATCATGGGATACAATTTGTCATGCGACTTTTCAGTCCCAAGTCGCATGAAAAGTCGCACTAGTGGAAACAGAGCCTTAATATCTGACATTCCAACTTGCAAAAACTAATTTCAGGCAGGTCACACTCCATGTCGACAACCCCCCCCCCCCCCATTCATAATAAAATACTATAATAAAATAATACTTTAAAGATAATTAATAATACAATGCCATAATAAAATAATACTTTAAACGATGATGTTGTGTCACACTCACCAACAATGCACCCTCACTGTGCCCATCTGCAGCCTCTTCAATGCAACCTCACTGTGCTCATCAATGCAGCCTCACTGTGCTCATCAATGCAGCCTCACTGTGCCCACCTGCAGCCTCACTGTGCCAACAATGCAGCCTCGTCAGTGCCCATCAATGTAGTCTCACTGAGCCATCAATGCAGCCTCACTGTGCCCATCTGCAGCCTTATAGTGTCAACAATGCAGCCTCACTGTGCCAACAATGCAGCCTCACTGTGTCCATCTGTATCCTCATCAGTGCCCATCTGCAGCCTCACTATGCCCATCTGTATCCTCATCAGTTCCCATCTGCAGCCTCACTGTGCCCATCTGCAGCCTCACTGTGCCAACAATTCAGCCGTAGTGTGCCCATCTGTATCCTCATCAGTGCCCATCTGCAGCCTCACTGTGCCCATCTGCAGCCTCACTGTGCCCATCTGTATCCTCATCAGTGCCCATCTGCAGCCTCACTGTGCCAACAATGCAGCCTCACTGTGCCCATCTGTATCCTCATCAGTGCCCATCTGCAGCCTCGCCAGTACCTTGATTAAACACAGCGGGTGTCATGCAGCTACAGTCTTAACTGTTCGGCGGCCGTCCACTGTAACAAAGCCCTGCCTCCTCCTCAACTGGGGGGGGGGGGCACCGCTTCTAATTTTGACTGTCCTATCATCATGGACCACAAACCTTCCTCACTGTGCTATATGTTTTCTGCTGCACCATTGGCATGGTTATATCTTCTTAGTCCTCTCCATAAAATTGTCAGAAATTTGTGCTTAGTAGAACTATAGGCAACACATTTTTTTTTTATTCTGGATAGAATAAGGGAGGGTTATACCCCCGTCCATTTATTTTTTACCATCCCTGTCCCATTGCAGAGATTTCCTTTCACTTCCTGCCCCATAGCTAAACAGGAAGTGAGAGGAAATCTATGCAAATTAAGGGAATCCATTGCCCCCCCCAGGCCCTCAGAACTAGTGTCCCCACTTGAACATTTCAGGGTGGGTCTTAAACAGCAAGGGGTGTGGCCTTGACAGGAAGGGGTGAGTCATATTTAAATTAGGGGGTGCACGAGTTTAGTCAGGCCTAGGGCAGCACAAAACCTAAATACACTATTGGGTGGGGGCAGGGGCCATGTGTTTGTACTGTTGGAATACTGGTGAGGGGGCACACTGGACACCTTTGTTGCCTTTGTGCTATATGCTGGGTGCCCCTTGGCTTTTAAGGAGGGATGTGCTCCCTCCAGGCTCACCTGCCCTCTGCCTATCCATTATAAAGCATGTTCTACTATGGAGGCTCTCAAAATTTAGAGGTAGGACTGCAGATAATATTGGGGGTGCCGTGAAGTGGCTTTGCAGCTGAACTAAATATCCCTGTTTTCCATTGCATAGTTTGCTGGGAAGGGTGTAGCTGTGTGCAGAGGGTCCATCCAGAATTTGTAGTGTTAATATGTGGTCACACCCCTTTAGCACCTGATAGTTTAAATACATGTACAAGCTATTGGGATTTGAGCACAGGTATATCTTTTCTCTGTTGAAGCTAGTCGCTCTCCCCCCACCTTGGGTCTTTATGCCCCAGGTTGACATGGTGTCCGTAGCATTTGCAGTGGCAAAGCAGTGTAGGACAGGCCGTAAGAGGGATTGCTTTGATGGAGTTGGCTGGCTTAAGCATGCATTGCAATAAGTGTGAACTAAAGATCCCTACTTTTTATTGCATAGTTTGATGAAAAGGGTGTATAGCAGTGTGCAGAGGGTCCATCCAGAATTCGTAGTGGCTCTGCAGCTTACGCATGCCAGGATAATTCGGTTGGTTGCAGACTGGTCGGTAAGTCGGTAGGTTGAGCTGGGAATTTTCTTTGGTTTTGTTTGACGTAGGTCCATGGCAGCCTGGGTTCATGTAAGCTGAATTACTGAATTGAACGAAATTACTGGCTATCATTGAACCTGGATTCAACCTTGGTGATTAAAAGGAATTAATGTGGGGAAAGTCCCATCTTGAAGGTACGTATTGCAGCAAAAAAAGCTTTTTAGATTTTTTTCGGTTCCCGAGCATCTTACTTTTGCATGTCAGGTCAGTGTTTAAAATAATGGGGTTTTCCTTAAAGTATTGACTGCTAAAATACTTATTACACAGTATAGATTTGACAAATCTTACTGCAACTTTTGCCACCTGGTACTTTGGCTGTGTTGGTATTTTATATTTCACATAATCTTACTTTACCTTTTCTATATAGTTGACAGAAGGGAGGTTGTTATACAGCTTGTTATAAACATGTATATATGGAAAGAGATTGACGCAGAGCATGAAAATGACCTTATGTGGAAAGCATTTCATGTCTGATGCCAAGTGATTACATTGCACCTGTTCCAGTGGTAAAGTGGGAGGAATGGGAAACCCATAGGCTCAATTCACCAAGCTCTCACACCAGAATAAGGTTCTTATTTTCATAAATGTGACAATTATTTTCAGCTGGGTTCAACAAGATTCAAAAATTACAGGCACATGGCTAAAATAAAAATCCTTATTCTCATGGTAAAGCTCGGTGAATTGAGCGTTTTGGAAGCAGACTATAACAGTTAAGGTGATGTTGAGGTCAGATATGGGGGCTAATGAGGCACAACCTGTATGAGGTGATCAATGAGTTATTTGCACTATACAATACATATATCATGTAGGCATAAAGTTAGAGTAAAACATAAATAAAATGCACCTGTATGCTTGGAAAAGATGACAGGCTGCAAATGAGTTAGCAAATGATGGTAGATGTAGGTCTTTAAAGTGTGTGTGTGTGTGTGTATGTATATATATATATATATATATATATATATATATATATATATATATATATATATATATATATATTAGTATTTATGAAGGGTTTTGGTGTATTCAGAATGGGTGATATAAAACCATGACCAGTTGCTTATCGCTTAAGCCCACCTACTTACACTTCACCTCAATGGTATATGGCAGATGCAATGAATTTTTTTTTTCTGTGGTGCTGATTAACTGTTGAGCTTATCACATCACACCATATGTCAATGTTACAATTCTGGCCAATTTTTTTTGTTCTGAAATAACATGAAGCTCCTTTCTATAAAGCAGAAGACTTCACGTACGACCCTGACCACATTTACCGCGGCAGCTGGAAAATGCAAAATCACATCAAAATCATTTTTTTTCCTGCATTTTGCGCTTCCTGCGGCCATCGGTCAAAATGTTCCTATCCTGAACGCGATTCTTCCACGTTCAGGAGAGGGAGGTTGATGGAGAATAAACCTCACCTAACTCTAGCAGCTCCTAAACTCTGCTAATATCCTAGGTGTACATTGACACATAGGCTTTGATGGAGTAGAGTTTAGGAGCTTTGGTAAAAAAACATTAAAAGTACCTAAACTCTAGTTTAGGAGCTGTAGTGTACATGAAGTCTACAAATGTTTTTTCAGCAGTTGTGTAGATCTGCAAAACTGCAACACGTAGGAGTGTCTGTTGGCTCCACTGACTCTACATACAGTGGCAGATGCAGTTCAGCCCCCCTGTAAGGGTGGTGCTGTATGGCGGCCGCCGTGCAAGGTGGGCAGAGGACAAGGGGAAACAAGGTTCTTTCGAGGCCTCTGTAGATCTCATCAGGGAAGCAGCTGTCCGGTTGGATGCTTCTGCCCCATTGGACCCTGCTGCCCTGAAAAAAAAGCACTACCCCCTACAGGTTTGCCGCACATTCCGTGTAGTGGGTAGGACAGGGACAGATATCCCGCTGGCTAGCGACAGTTAGGTTAGCGTATAGTATCAGGGCCACGTCTGAAGAGTTGCTATTTTCTCTCAACATTACTACCTTAATATATTTTGCTGTATCAACCAGTCTCAGTGTGAGTTTTCTTACCCTGCAGGCAGTGAGCCGGGACCACACCTACAGGCTGACCCCTCATTTAGCTTGCTTAAAATTTGAAACAAGCCCGCAGTGAGATCCTTGGTTGCTGGAATGCTGGTGGCCATCTGCGTGCTAGCAACCAGTGATGCCGTACAGCTGCTTGCATCTTAGCAACCAGTGATGCTTGTGGCCTGCACCATTTAGTGGTGGTAGTATTACTGGCACTTTGCAGCAGGAGGTTAAATCCGCTCATTTCGTTTGCGAGAACCAGGAACAGCAATTGTTCGTGCTGAACCCTGCATTGCCCCAAACTCAAATCCATAGTAATGATTATTACATGATCCTGGCCTAAACATACTGATTTTTACCTACTGTGGATATTACAGGTGTTTGATGACTTCATTCTTTTTAATTATAAATTTTATAATAAATGAATGCATATTTCACAAGGACAAGACGTGCGGGCCTTTCTTTTGTCCTTGTCCAAGCTATACAAAAATAAAATAACATTTTTGGCAGGACATATACTACACCTACCAGAATTCTGAAACGCATTGTTTATTACAGGTTTAAATGTTGTTTTCATTCTGGCGCAAACCTTTTTCAATTAAAATGGGAAATTACATCAAACAATTAATGGTTTGAAAAGAGAGTAGATTAGAAGTGACGGAATTTTACTTCTAGACAAATTGACACACTGACCCAGTTCTGAAGTTTTTAAAGTTAGGAAGTAAAGAAATTCCACAGTTTGACATTTGCTAACAATTTTGTGAGCATAACACTCGGGATACACAGAAATCCCTTTTACAATGAACATGTGTATTTGTATGGCAGGTTCACTTAAAAAATAAAAACCATTGCGCCAGACCACACCATTATTTTATTAAAATTTGACCCTGAAGATGCTCCTTTATTTACCAGTCACGTTTTCTTTCACATAGGATTATCTGCAAATGATAGTGAACATCTTGCGTACCATAGAATTCTAACCAGGCAATAAATTATATCTAATTTGCTTTCTGCTTCCCGTACAGCTCAACTCAGAGTTAGCATAAATATATTGTATCTGGGGGCTGACTACAGCTGAACTGGGACATTTATGAAAGACGACCTAGATATACAGTATTTTTCATGTTAAAGCGTGACTCCAGACAAAAATAACACTTTTCCTGCCATGAGATGTCCTCAGTCTGATGGCCAGCATTGTTCAACTCACTTACTCTGAGCCCAGGGCGTCCTGGACCCACCTTTAGCTCATAATTGTACAGTGAGAGGAGAAACAGCACAGTGATTAGCTCTCTTTTCTGTCACTCTGCTCTCTCCTCCTATTAGCATGAACTGATTGGGGCTCTTTGTACTGTTGTTCCTCTAACACTCTAGACCTCCTTTACAGGGACTGCAAGAGGTTGATAACAGGTCTAATTCAGGTACATACACATATTGTATTTAAAAGATACATTTTAAGAGGTTATTTAATGATTACAGAGAATCACGCGGAACAGCCATTGCATTTCATAAATCCTGCCCATTCCAACTCTCAGAGAGCCAGGTAGACTTGCAGGGCCGGTATGTCTTTGTGAAGGGGGCCTTGGCCAACACAAAATTCACGTTTGCGACTCTCTGCGCACCCAACACCCAACAACTTTCTTTCATAGACTCCATGTTAGACAAGCTGATTGAATTTAGAGAGGGCCTCCTAATTCTTGGAGGTGACTTTAACATGAGCCCTGACCCACTCTTGGACACATCCCGTGGCCGTCGTACCCATTCCCAGGCCTTCCTAAGACATTTTCGCAAATCGCTACAGAATAACTTTCTCATAGACACATGCAGAGCACTTCATGCGATAAACAGAGACTACAGCTACTATTCAGGGGTGCATGATGTGTATACACACATCGAGCTTGTGTGTGTAGATCATGATACCCTAGAACTATTGCAGTCAGCTGAAAAAGGGAACATCACTATATCTGACCACGCCCCTGTGTTGGCCGTGATCAAGGTCCCAGATGGGTCACCGAAGGCTTGGTCTTGGAGACTCAACAAAAATCTCCTAGACGATGCCTCTGTGGCAGCTAAGGTTTCTGAAACCATTACGCACTATTTTGCAGAAAATGTGTCCGAGGACATAGCAGAGGGAGTTATATGGGAAAGTCATAAGGCGGTACTCAGGGGTGAGCTGATCTCATTGGGTTTCAGACTCAAAAGAGAAAGACAGATAGACTTCCAGAGGGTGCTGTCAGCTTTACAATAGGAAGAACTTAGACATAAATGCCAGGGGGGTGCTAAGACTCGTGAGTGGCTGACCGAGCTGAGGGAGCTGTTCTCACGCCTCCTTGACTGTCGCGCCCATAGACAACTGCGCTACCTATCCCATAAGTATTACGAACACGGAAATAAGTGCAGGAGAATGGTAGCCAGAGCACTGCGAAAGCGACAAATAACTTCCCATATACACACGCTTCAATCCCCCGATGGTAAGGCAACTCTGCACTCCTCTGGGATTGCTTCAATATTTAGAGACTATTACTCAGACCTCTACCCTCTAGACAAAGATATTTCCCAGACGGAACGGACAGCTAAACTAAGAGCTATTGGTGACTACCTCGCCTCAGCCGGACTCCCCTCTCTGACACCAGAGCAACAGCTAGACCTCAACTCACCCATCTCCCTTCAGGAGGTTATTGAGACAGTGAAGGCCCTACCTAATGGGAAGAGCCCTGGCCCGGATGGATATACCAAAGCTTATTACGCAAAATTTCTCCCCCTGTTACAAAATCACATGTGTAGGTACTTTAACTTACTCGCCACAAGCCACCCGATCCCACCTGAAGCCTTGTTGGCCCATATCACAGTACTTCCTAAGGAAGGCAAGGATTCTACCCTCCCACAAAGCTATCGACCGATATCGCTACTTAATGTCGATATAAAAATTTTTGCAAACATTATGGCAAACCGACTAAAACATATCATACCATCCTTTATTCAAATTTCACCCCGATCAAATGGGATTTATATCAGGTAGAGAAGCTAGAGATAATTCCATCCGGGCCATGCAGCTCATTCAATGGGCCTGTTCTCACAGTGACTCCACTCCCTACCTCATTCTGTCCACAGACGCCAAAAAGGCTTTTGACAGAATAGACTGGTCATACCTGAAGGCAGTTCTGGAAACTCTAGGGCTAGGCTCTCGCATGCTCCAATGGATTATGGCACTTTACACGACCCCCAGTGCAAAGGTCAAGGTAAATGGCCATCTGTCCTCGGGATTCCCCATACGGAATGGCATGAGGAAAGGGTGCCCCCTCTCCCCCCTCCTGTTCACCCTAGATATGGAGCCTCTGCTTAGTACAATACGGGCGAACAATGACATGAGAGGGGTGACAGTGGGGTCTACGGAACACAAACTTTCAGCTTATGCTGACGACGTGCTCTTCCACCTGACCCACCCTCTTGTCTCGTTGCCAAACCTTATGAGGGAACTCAAAGTTTTTGGACAAATATCAAATTTTAAGATTAATTACAACAAATCTGAAATTTTGCCCATCACCATTCCCGTGAGGATGGCCACTGATCTACAGCAAGCTTTCCCATTCTGTTGGGCCAAAACCTCCATTAAATACCTGGGAATCCAACTCACAGACCAGTTTGATACCATATACTTTGCTAATTTCCCTACTCTTTTGAACACGGTGCGTAGGGATCTGCAAAATTGGGCCAAGACCTCCTTCACATGGCTAGGCAAAATTAACATACTTAAAATGAACATCCTCCCTAGGGTGCTTTTCTATCTGCAGATGTTGCCTATCCCCCTCCCAAAAGCTTCTTCACACAGCTTCAAAGCCTAATGATCAGTTTCATTTGGCACAATAAAAAACCTAGGCTGGCCGTGTCCATACTGCAGAAACCTAAAGAGTTGGGAGGTTTAGGCCTTCCAGACATACAACGTTACTACAGAGCTATTGCGATCCAACACATCCTAAACTGGCACCACCATACTAGCTCAAAAATGTGGGTTTCCCTAAAGAAAAGCCTAGCCGGTCGCAACTTGTCATACGCCCCTTAGCTACCTCGCGAATATAGAGGACTCTCACATCCGATTTCCCCGCTGACCATTCACGCCCTGCGGGTCTGGGACCGCACCAACGTCCTATATACCCTGGCACCCCCTGGCTCCCCACTGGCACCGCTGGGGGGATTCAGGTGGTTCCTTCCTGGGGAACAGGTAGCCTTTTTTGGGTCCTAGGTTACCGACAGTAACTATAGCTGTGGCAAATTTTTGGATAAGGGCAAGTTGATACCCCTGGACGCCTTGAGAGATAGACATGGAAGATTCCCAATGGATTGGTGGAGACACAAATGGCTCTGACACTTCATTGCGACCCAGGGTGCTTCTATAATGCCCCGTACACACGGTCGGATTTTCCGACGGAAAATGTGTGATAGGACCTTGTTGTCGGAAATTCCGACCGTGTGTAGGCTCCATCACACATTTTCCATCGGATTTTCCGACACACAAAGTTTGAGAGCAGGATATAAAATTTTCCGACAACAAAATCCGTTGTCGGAAATTCCGATCGTGTGTACACAAATCCGACAGACAAAGTGCCACGCATGCTCAGAATAAATAAAGAGATGAAAGCTATTGGCCACTGCCCCGTTTATAGTCCCGACGTACGTGTTTTACGTCACCGCGTTCAGAATGATCGGATTTTCTGACAACTTTGTGTGACCGTGTGTATGCAAGACAAGTTTGAGCCAACATCCGTCGGAAAAAATCCTAGGATTTTGTTGTCGGAATGTCCGAACAAAGTCCGACCGTGTGTACGGGGCATAAGAGGGTTGGACACTATCACTTCATTGGAACAATTGTTCATAGAAGAATAGCCCACTCCCCATATGATCTCTGAACTATATCGGCTTCTGAGATCTGTCTCTGCTGTCAGCAAGCCGGCTTTTGTACGGGAATGGGAGCCTGATCTAGAGGTTGAGTTTTCAACAGACCAACGTTCGCACATGTATAGACTAGCTCACTCCAGCTCCATAGAGTCCAGGACACAAGAAAACTAACTATAAGCTTCTGACTTGCTGGTATTGCGTACCAGCAGCAATATCACGCATTTATCCCTCAGTCACGGATCATTGCTGGCGGGGCTGTGGTCAGAAAGGCACTCTCCTCCATATTTGGTGGGATTGTCCAGCAATTAACCCATTCTGGGTAGAAATTCACACTTTTATAAAACCTGCCTTGCAGATCGAAATCCCATTCTCCCCAACACATTTCCTCTTGCACCTCCCTGCCCTACCTTTGAGCCATTATAAGAAAAGCGCTCTCCCTCATCTACTAAATGCTGCTAAACAGCTTATACCTCTCTACTGGAAGCGTCCGCAGATCCCTACTATAACAGAATGGCTCAAAAAAGATGGACAATATTAGAGAGGCGGAGGAGTGGGTGGCGAGGTTCAAAGACAGGAGTGAGCTTTTCAATGGTATTTGGGCCCAGTGGCGGAAATATACTACCGACACGGACCCTGTGTCATCTAGCCTGGATGTTGCGCTGCTGCAGTTAGCAGAGCGCTCACTGAAGCTAAGGAGGACTGTGAATGGTGATGTGCATGCCTGATTATCCTGTCTCACTAACCCTAGTTGTGGCGCAGTGACCTGTGCCCCTCTTTTTCCTTTGTGCGGCTCATAAGGCCTACAATGGAGGATAGACTCAAGGCGACGCAAAGCTTGTGGCATGTTAATATGTTTCTCCTTCTAACTACTATTATGTTGTACTATTATGTATTATCCAAAATGGCCACAGGGGGGGCCTGGGGGGTGCTCCCCCCTAGACGGAGGTATGCTGGAGGCTTTTTAGCCCCCCTCCTGGGGGGCTCACCTGCCGGGTCCCTGCTGGCCTTAGAGCCAAGATTAGTCCCAAACGTAAGGGCTGAGAGCTACGAGAGATTGCGGGTCCAGGTCAGGGTCGTGGAGGCGGAACATTTTCTATGCCGTGAAATGGTGAAGAGTTATCCCTATCCCCCACTCCCTTCCCATGTTCCCCAAGTTTTCAAGTTTTTTTGCTTTATTTAGACTGTCGCTGTACAGCGTCTGACTCTTATGCCCCGTACACACGGTCGGATTTTCCGATGGAAAATGTCCGATCGGAGCGTGTTGTCGGAAATTCCGACTGTGTGTGGGCTCCATCGGACATTTTCCATCGGATTTTCCAACACACAAAGTTTGAGAGCAGAATATAAAATTTTCCAAAAACAAAATCTGTTGTCGGAAATTCCGATCGTGTGTACACAAATCCGACGGACAAAATGCCACGCATGCTCAGAATAAATAAAGAGATGAAAGCTATTGGCCACTGCCCCGTTTATAGTCCCGACGTACGTGTTTTACGTCACCGCGTTTAGAACGATCGGATTTTCCGACAACTTTGTGTGACCGTGTGTATGCAAGACAAGTTTGAGCCAACATCCGTCGGAAAAAATCCTAGGATTTTGTTGTCGGAATGTCCGAACAAAGTCCGACCGTTTGTACGGGGCATTAGGCTTATTATACACAGTCTATAATGATACGTTGTGGAATCTACTGTACATTATGTGTTTTATATGCTTACTAAAATAAAATAAAGATTACATAAAAAATGAATGATTACAGAGCTACATTCATTTGTGTAGCCGACAGCGGACTACAGTTACAGTATCTGGCACTGCAGACTTACCCTTTCCCTTCTTAGACTGTCTCTGTGTTCCTCTAGTGCTGGGCTCGGATCACATGCATCATCTTCCTGAGCCAAGCAGAGAGCATTGTGGGAACTGTAGTCTCCTGAACAGACATTCTTGATCTGCTGAAATATCCCTGGACTACATCTCCCAGCAGGCCATCTGCTCCAAGGAAAGAACTCTGGGAGAGGCTATAAAGGGGTCAGCAGACCAGGCCCAAGCTCTCTTGCTTCCCGGGTCTTACCAAATAGACACGATCCTCTGCTCTGCGAGAGTACTGCGGCCTACCACGCAGCAAATCAGTGATCCCAGCTCTGACCCAGGCGGATCCAACGCCATTTGCAACATGAGGGGCACCACCACTCGATGACTTTAACAGGATACTGTATATAGACCCCTTACATCTGGAATTGCCTTAAAATATTTCACAGGACACTGTATACAGACACTTTACACCTGGAATTGTTTTAAGAATTACTGCTATCCAGGCTCAGCTGCTTTGCCTTGAATACATATTACACTGTGCCACATTTAGAATTTTTGTTCTTTGAGCTCCAACTTGCCGGTGAAGAACATTTCAAGGCCTTGCATCCTGGACACTGATATTCTATTGCTATTTAAAGGGACACACCACTAATACCTTTATTACCTCATCTCTCATTAGGATTAAAGGTATAATAGGCCGGCCTGGGGCTTCCCCTTTAGCAGTAATATTATAGACAGCAACCAGTAGCCTTTCTTAGAGATCCATTAATTTATTGTCTGTTCTGTGTACATTGATATTCTATATCTGTGATTTCAAACTGTCATTTAATTGCCTTAGCGAACCTTTGTAACTGAGTCTTGGCTGTTTATCCAGGACTTAGCAACCAGAGAGAGCTAATCAATCTGCATTGTGTCAGTGTGTTATTTGAAGGTATACACAACATGTCTGAACCTAGAGTGTCAGGAGGGCTGGAAAGTTCACAGGGTCAAAATGGCGCAGATGAACATGCAGTTCTAAGCAACCCCCAAGGGGGCAGTGCTACATTTGTGTCTTTTACCACAATCAAATTTGTGTCTAATACACAATGCCCAGACTTTAGAAGAACAGGCTCCATACTTAAAGCGGAATGTACTTTAATAAGGAATATGCATTATGCATTAATAATTATGCTACCAAAATTAGTGTGTGCTGTAAAGTGCTTTCAGCATTGCTCCTGAGACTGCCATTTTGCTGAAGCCCAGAGCCAGACAGTAAACCTTTTGGCTGTCAACAGATGGGCCTCTATCTATATAGATAGATAGACGTCAGAAGGGGGTGGGGGCAGGGTCACCCAGTTACGTCATCGGGTGGCCCCGCCCTTGCCTATTGGCGGGACGCCTCCCATCGAGGCGGAGCTTTTTTTTTCGATTTTTCGGGTTGTCCGGCGCCATGATTGAAGATGGATGGACATCGGTGGGCACTTTTTTAATGTTATTTTTTTAATAAAGGAATTGTCAAAAACTGTCTTCTGTTTTTACTTTTTTGACACTTTTTTGGTGAATTGGTAGGGGTACCCATACTCATTCACATAGGGGGGACGGATCTGGGGACGCCCTTGTTAAAGGGGGCTTCCAGATTCTGATAAGCCCCCCGCCCGCAGACCCCCACAACCACAGGGCAAGGGTTGTGGTGATGAGGCCCTTATTCCCATCAACATGAGGGCATGTGGCCTGGTACCGTTCAGGAGGGGGGGGGCGCTCACTTGTCCCTCCTATCCTGAGCTCCCGCAAGCTTTAGTTAATATCGATTATTCTAATACAGATTATAATCGATCACCCCGAAAGGAAAACAAGAGAATCCCCTTTATTATGCAGTATCATCCCTTCTCCAACAAAATCAACCAAATTGTCAAAAGACATTGGAATCTTTTAAGATCCAGTTACCCCATGGTACAGGAATTCTGGAATCCACCCATGTCCTCCTATAGAAAAGGTAGAACGATACGAGATCGATTGATTAAATCTGATCAACCTGTGGCTGCAGCAGCCAAACTAACCTTTCTGGGACCAAAAAATCTGGGATCGTATCCCTGCTTGTCATGCATACAATGTAACTCTATGATTAAAGGTAAATACTTTACACATCCACATAGGGGTTTCAATATCCCCATACGGGGTTACTATACATGCCAATCCTCATATGTAATTTATGCCATAAAGTGCCCGTGCGGTTTAGTTTATGTAGGGGAGACTACACAAAAAATAAAAGATAGGATAGCGAGACACAAATACTCAATACGAGATAAACTAACCCAATTACCGCTGGCGAGACACTTTTTGGAATTTGGCCACAATGTATCACAATTAAAATATATGGTCCTAGAAGGTATTGAAAAAAATAGGAGAGGGGGCAACCGTGAATTGATTCTAAGAAAAAGAAGTATACTGGATACATTTTTTGAATACGATTGCTCCATATGGCTTAAATGTTGATTTGGATCTTTATTTATTTGTTTAATTGTTGGAATAAGCATTTAAAAGTAGCCAGATAAAATAACTTTATGATGGGGATATCTTTTTGTTTTTACTCATGAATGTACCATTTCCCTGCATTTTTATAGGTATTCCGATTATATTAAAATGCGAGTGAGGAGAATGAGAGATTTGACACCTGTTGCTTATCCTTGCTTTAATGGCATGTTATAGATAAATATATGCATATATAGATGTTAAATGGTATGCGATTTGAACTACTTAGCCATATTGATTCCATATGTGATGTACTTCACTAAACCTGTATTTAAATGAATGATTGGATTGAAACCCTCAGATGTGCTTCAATGGATCTTAGGAAGGGCGTAAGCTGACTAGCCCGAGACGTAATCCATCCATCCATATCTGAATTTACTCATGTCTGAAACTGTGTAGGCATTTCTTGCCTGTGATACTGCTTGAAAGGACTATACTTGCTTTGTAAATCTCTCCTGAAGATATTGTGAAATAAAGCAAAGAAGTTTTTAAGTGCAGCAACCTCTTGGACTTTTTTCTATATACAAGGTCGGTGGGAAGACCTGATTGCTGGCACTAAATTGTAGGCAGAGTGCGGTTCTCCTCTACAAGTGAATATATATATATATATATATATATATATATATATATATATATATATATATATATATATATATATTAAATACACTACCTGCACGCCACTAACTAGCCTGCCTAATCTACCTTAATCTATCTCCGTCCACACACTATACACAGGCGCTATGTAAGCAGCCTTATATAGTGTGGGATGTGGACACCCTGCAGATGGCCAAAGCATACAGGTCAGGTGCATGCTTTGGCCAATCATCAGACGTCAATGCATTGCGATCTCGCAGTGCATTATGGGGCGTTCCGCGGTGCTCGAATTTCCCGCGAACGCCCTATATGTTCGGCTTGTTTTAGAACAAACAAACACCCTATGTTCGAGTCGAACTTGCATCTTACGACTCGAACCGCGGGCTCATCCCTATTCAGAACAAATAAAGATCTTTTCCTGAAGCAGTTGCAGGTACCAAGTAATAGTTCTCGAAGACATCTTCCACACAGTTTCCTATACAAAGCTCTCCAGTGCCATAAAGTCCATAAAAGCAATCCTTTTATGGCAATAGTCCATTTAGGCATTAAATCCATAAAAGGGTACCAATAGTCCCTTAAAGTCCATGATTTGGTCGTAATCCATATAGGCAGTAAAGTTCAAAACTGGCAGCAAGAAGTCCATGAGGACTCAGAGCAACATTAAGACATTGTAATGCCCCCTACACACGGTCGGATTTTTCGATAGAAAATGTCCGATCGGAGCGTGTTGTCGGAAATTCCGACCGTGTGTGGGCTCCATCTGACATTTTCCATCGGATTTTCCGACACACAAAGTTTGAGAGCAGGATATAAAATTTTCCGACAACAAAATCCGTTGTCGGAAATTCCGATCGTGTGTACACAAATGCGACGGACAAAGTGCCACGCATGCTCAGAATAAATAAACGTGTTTTACGTCACCGCGTTCAGAACTATCGGATTTTCCGACAACTTTGTGTGACCGTGTGTATGCAAGACAAGTTTGAGCCAACATCCGTCGGAAAAAATCCTAGGATTTTGTTATTGGAATGTCCGAACAAAGTCCGACCGTGTGTACAGGGCATAACACTTTGCACCTGGCTGACCTAATAAACTTGAGAGCATAAACACAGCAAGAGAAAAAAAAGTTAACTCTTTAGAACCAACCATCCTGAGTATGGCTGTCCTAGGGTGACAACACTGTTACTCCATAAATTAAGCAAGTAAGCGTTGTCACCCTAGGACAGGAAATGTGTTATAGTCAGGATCACATAGTAAAAAATTTAGAGGGAAAAATACATCTAAGGACTCGTGGGTTGCAATATGTTACATTTTTGATCTTGGGTTTAAATAAATCCTGTACAATACTCTTCTGTGTAAGCAACAGATAGACATTTAGCAATTCCTGACAATTCCTAACATTTTATTTGGCCATGTGCCATCAAAACCACTAAGAATGAAACTTGGAATGAACCGATTGGAATACCTGTAATGTACGATTGCCATCTCTGTGCACCTGTGTGTCCCAATCATGTAATAAAAGCTGCTATTACTTGTGTGCACATAGGAGATAATATTACTATTTAATCCCCCCACTGTACTAAAATAAGACTGTTTCAGCCTCGCCTCTTTGAAGTAGAATTGTGCACCACCTACGATTGTACTAAACTGCATATTAGCAGCAGGCAGGCGTTTATAATAGAAAACGACAAAAATACTCTACAATCATGCTAATTGCATTCTGTCACAAAAATGAATGAATCTCAGGGCGGATTAATAGTTGAATTATGTTCGGAAGGAGTTTCAATTTACACAAGAGATATTTAGCACATTCAGGCCTGGCTTCTATCTCCTTCTGCCATCTAGTGTTTTGAGAATTTCTACAAAAAGATTCTGTGAGCGGGACTATTAGCAGGGCAAATCTATTCTTTCTTGTGTCTTTTAGATAAAGACGTGAAAGAGATCGGCTGAATGTTAATAACCTGGTCAACAAGTCCTAATGTTTCCAGTTTCTTTACATGTAGGATTTGCAATTATACCTGTAAATGGAGGCAGCCGTATTTGTTCATCACATATGCAGGCCAGTTTAGTAGTGTTATACAATTATGGTGCCAATAGAGCGGAAGTTGCCACATTATTACTGACAGGTAGGAAGATATGGTTCGTGCAAATCCTCATACAAGTTGTAGGAAGTCTAAAGGATCTGAATCTTGTCATTTTTTTTTCTGGCCTTTTTCAAGCTTTTGGGTCCTTTCACACGGGGCAGGCTCTTCTTCCAATCTACTTGCTCAGCAGGGAATCTCTCCACTGATCCCCGCTGAGCAGGCGGATGACAGGTCCATGGACACAGTCCGCTCTCCTCTATGGGCAGTCGGATGTAAATGGACCTCCTGTCTGATCCGATCCGGATATGTTATTGAAAAAAACAAAAGATGAGCCGTGGGTAAAGCCATAATCAGTCGTGTTTTTTAACGATGTAGAACTTTAAGCAATTGCACTAACTTCACATGCAGGTTATAACACTAGTGTTGCGAAGAGGCAAAAATATTTTCTTGAACGCATTTACTGTACAACATTTCGTAACCAGTGAAAATGTGGTAGATGACAGTACAATATTCCATGTTAATTGAAATTCCTTCCCCAAAATTCTAGTAGATCTAGTTCCAATCAATATGATATAGCCCACACATTTTTAAAAACTCACAGTCCATACCTTGTCCTGTTCATGGGTATTAACAGAGAGAATGGTTGCTGCTGCTGCTGCTGCTGCTGCTGTGGTGCCTAAAGCATTATCCCCCTGATGAAGACACGTGATTCCCTGTGTCGAAGACGCGTAGGGGAGGGGCCAGGATGGAGCGAACAGCACAGAGCTGGGTTGTGAATTTCTTATACCCCGCAGCACACCGATCAGCGTTTTTTGGACCTGTATTGTATGGTGCACAATAGCACCTGGAAAATGTGAGTACCCCAGTGTGGGGATTGGGTGTATTTTGTAATAAAGTATTTGGCGATATCACACTATATAGTCCCTTTTATCTTTTTGGTATGATGTCTGTGGAGCCATAGAGAGCCTGCTTGGAGATCATCTGGTACTAATCACTGAGCCCAGGGGTGGCTCCATAGCGTGTATTGACGCAGCTGAACACTGTGTCACACGCTCTAAGGTGAGCGCAACCACTTTGGGGGTCACCGGGGCACATCACGGCATGGTTTTTGGCACTTTGATTCAGCAACTGGATATTTTTCCTTTCAACACTTTATACACCAAAGTTTTCTTTTGGAACTCTTTACTGCACACTGTTATGTGAAGTTGTGTTGGAGGATTTTCACAATTAAGGACAATTGTTGTCTCAAACATCACCTGTCACTCATATGGTTATATTATATTTTGATTCAACATCACCAGTCACTTATCTGGTTATATTGGAGGTTTGCATGGTTTGTATATATTATATTATTTATAGTGCACATTTTTTTATATGTACATTTTTCCCAATTTATCCCATGGAGAATTATTGATCAATAAGTGTTTGTTGCACTTTTCTGATATATTTATTTATTTTATGTATGCAGAGTTGATTCTAGATCCATAGTATTTGCACATTGCACTTTAGATTTATTGTATATGGCACCACTAGGGTGAACGGACACTAACAACTCACACCTAAGCGCAGCGCAATTTTTTGTTTATGTTTAAAGCATGTTTATGGTTTCCCCCTAGAAGGCCAAAAGCTCTTCAAAAGAAGTCCACATGTAAGAGTGGCTAGTTAATTGATATAATAATGGCATGTGCCTAGTTTTTCCCCTCTTCCTTTGGCATGGTCCTCTCTGCCTCCATGCTAGCATATAATATTGGTGGTTGGACCAGAGGGTAGTGGGCGAATAGCAGCCTTGAAGTAAGAATATGCATGTTTTCTCAGAACTGAAGTTTTCATTTTCTATAGTATAGGCTAAAGCCAAAAGTATAGACCTTGTACTGGAGTCCAGACGCAGACAGGTAGAGAAGAGTGTCTCATTCTAGGGATGTTAAGTTAGTGGCGCTGCAGCACTCCCCACTTGCACTTCTGAGACAGGATAGGAAAAGTAGCATATGGATTGAAGTGTATTATGTGAAATCTGTCTGCTGAACACCTTTATGTAGAATTGTTTATCGGAAGGTGTAGTCTACTTTTTGCAGTGCAGGTGGCACTCAACTGCAACAGCAATGCAGAGGGAGAGGAAATCAAGAGGAACAGTGACCCTGGAATCCTCTATGGTTTCCTGGGTCACTGGAGGAGCTATCTGATTGGATCCTGGAGCCCCATGTGATTCTGGTGGCCATCTTGGGTCAGGCAGAGTCTATTTAAGACCCTGGCTCCCAGACTTGGGTGCATTTTGCGTGTAGGTAGTGTAGGGACAGGTCCCCCATCTGTCAGGGACAGTAATTAGCAGCAGGTTCCAGATGATTAGGGAAATCGCAGGGACACATCATTTATCATGGAAGCCTCCCTGTTTGGCTGCATTGGGTCCTTCGAGACAGACACTATTTGTGCACCCGAGACCTACTACTTTACTTTTTGCTGCAACATTCTGTTAGTGCGCCCGGTCGTGTTGATTTCCCACTGGGTAGTTATGCTTTGTTGAAATTTAACTTCAATACAGTTCTGCAACTGGACTCTGAGTGTTTACTGCCGCTGCACCACGCTGCACCTCCCTACATGTTAATACCAACAAGTGGCAGTTCAGTAGAAGAAGTATTTTGCAACAAATCACCTCATTCTTGTTTCACACAATGGAATGTGAAGGTGGGCCTCAGTAGACCATAGCATTGCCTAATAACATGGCAATAAGCAACCAGCCTGAGAGAGCAGCAGGTGATGATCTAGTGACAGTGGTCATGGTAGTAGAGTGGTCACAGAAGGTCCTTGATGCACTCACTTGGACGACCAGGCTATTTTTAACATGATCCCCGGTTATAGCACAGGACTAACTAGGTGACCAGGCTTGAGACCACCTAAAAATGCAAGGCCTTGCTCATATGTGTGTAAACTGACGAGGCTCCTCATCCTTGCCTTTGTCCAGAAGTGTGTTAAGGGCCTTGTGTTGTACAGTAAAGCAGTAGAACTGGTAGGAGGGCTAGAGCTCTGCTACTTCCCTTGTAATAGGTGAGTAGGTCGGGATGTAGCTCAGTAACCAGTACCCAGTGTGTACACATATGCATCTTCCCCCCACTATACTCCCCTATCTGGAAGAACTGTCCAAAACTCCCTCTTGCCGCTAAAGAGTGCTACAAGCATTACACCTCCATCTTGTACTCTTTTCTTCTGAACCCAAATCTCCCTCTTTACTGCTTCTCCCATACTATATATGGGCCTTTCTGATCACTCCATGCCAATGGGTGGTAACTCCTCTTACAGGATCAACAAAATTTTAAAAATTGCTTTTACAGGCTAAACAGTAATCATGTATGTACATCACGCAAGTATTTGGCTTTTTGAGTGCTCCTTTTTGGTACAGGCCTATAATTTCACTGGCTTTTATTTTCTCATTCAGTAGATTCATCAACAACAAAAAGCAGTCACAAGTATGTTCTTTTTTGCTTTAGGCCTGATGCCCACAGGATGTTAAAATAACGTTATGAAAATGCCAGTATCTTTGCAGTGATTTTTTAAAACTTTTTTTCAACGTTTTTGCAATAGCGTTTTTTAGCGTTTTAGCGGTTTTTAGTGCTTTTCCGCGTTTATCAGCGTTAGAGCGTTTTTACAGCTGAAAAACGTCTCTCAGAACCCACTGGTCCTGGGTTTTTTTTACAGCTTAAAAACGCCTATGCCATTTGCAGCTCAAAAACGCCTAGGTGGGCATGAAGCCATAGACTAACATAGACAGGCCTTTTTAAGCTGCAAAAAACGCTAAAAAAAGCGGCTGTAAAAAACGTCCGTGTGCATGAGGCCTTATACTTTAAGGGCTCTTTCACCTTGTAGGCTGGGGGCAGTAAAGACAGGCAGCTGAGCCATGGTTTTGCTGCCTCCTAGCCACCCACCACAGTTCTGACATTACAGCCTGACAGGGTTGTACACATGTGCGCCCACTATGCTTTGCTTACTGGCTGTGGCAATTTAAACTTGGGCTGCAGTTTAAAATAAATGCAAAAAAACAAAAACTGATATCAGGAGGCGGCAGTAGTGACATGACACCACAGTTTAGAGGGCAATAAGCATTACCGCCAGTGCGAAAGAACCCTCATTTTTGCGTGTTTTATGTTACCCACAGTCATCCATCGAGTCTTCAATGAAAAGCTGTCAGCAGTACAAACAGAAGGCATGTGAATGTAATGTATTTAGTATGACAGGCAGATGTTTATGCGCATAACATTTAACAATTCATTAAAAAATCTATTATTACATCATTAAACAATCTCAGCTTGAGCTACATCCAGTAATGGATCTTTGATTTGTTTATATCAGATCATTGTTGATGGAGCGCTGTGTGTCTACACCCAAACACATCACTGCACTGCGTTTCCCATGTTGCCTTCTAGTTATTTATCTTAGGCTGGATAAATAATGTGGAGGAATAAAAAGGAAATATAAAATATACAGCTGTACAAGTCTATCAGAATTAATTTTCCTGCATTGTATAAACAACTACGCACCATTTATTAGGAAAATCTTGCTTATATCGTGTATTCAAACTAAACAAAAGAAGCAGAACTACCAAGCCGTAATGTGCTATTGATAAGTAAACATCTTTTAGGGTCAGTGACAACATGAAAGCCAAAATCTGTCAGGGTTTTGAATGTTTGCACTTTGATTAATTTAGGGGGAATTAGATATGTACTATATTGGCAAAACATTGTGGATACCTGGCTGCCTTAACTACATTACCTAGCCCAAATGATGTAAACACCCCAATAAATTATTGAGTTCAGGTTTGTCTGTTGAAGCTACAGCTTTCAAAGACAGATATATTTGTGTTTCCAACTTTGTGACAACAGTCTGGGGAAGACCCTTTTATGTTTTGGGGTGACTGTGCCCTTGTGTACAAAGCCAACTCCATAAAGACATGGGTTGATGAGTCTGATGTGGAGGAACTTGAGTGACCTGTACAGAGCCCTGACCTCAACCCTATTGAACTGCCTTGGTAGGAATTGGAATGACAAATTCCTGACCTTGCAAACTCGTTTTTTGTCTGAATGGCACAAAAACAAGATTGGCCTTTCCATTTATTTAGATCAGGCGTCTCCAAATTTTCTAAACAAAGGTCCAGTTTACTGTTTCTGATTTTTAGAGGGGCCGGATGGGGCCAGTGCGAGTAGAAAATGTCCTGGCATCGGTGGAAATGAACAATGCCCATCATTGGTGTCAATGAGAGAAATAGTGCCCCATCATCGGTGTTAGGAAAAGGAATTGTGCCCCCTCATTGGCATTCGTGAGAGGAATAGCGTCCCATTATTGGTGTGTGTGACAGGAACAGTGCCCCATTGTTGGTTTCCATGAGAGGAATAGTTCCCCATCGTTGATTTCAGTGGGAGGAATAGTGTCCCATCATTGGTGTCCATGAGAGAAATAATGCCCCATCGTTGGTGTCAGTAAGAGGAATAGTGCCCCATCATTGATGTTATTGGGAGGAATAGTGTTTCATCATTGGTGTCAGTGGGAGGAATAGTGCCCCACTGTTGTTATCAGTGGCAGGAATTATACCCCATTGGTAATGTCAGTTAGAGGAATAGTGCCCCAAGGGCTGGAAAAAAGGCAAGCAAAGGGCCACATCCAGCACTCGGGCCACAGTTTGGAGACCACTGCTCTAGATTATAGGCTTTTGTAAGTCAGCTAACTGAGGCAAAGATTATGCGCTGCATTAAGGGTTATTCCCAATTTCTAGCGACAAACTTTCTGAGCAGATTTTTGAAAGCCACCTCAAACTGATGGTTGAGGTCAATTTGAACCTTACTCCAGCTAAACATTTTCCATTAAGAATGGAGGATGGTATAGCTACAAATTGGGGGGAAAACTCCCTACTAGGGATGAGCCGAACACCCCCCGGTTCGGTTCGCACCAGAACCCGCGAACGGACCGCAAGTTCGCACGAACGTTAGAACCCCATTGACGTCTATGGGACTCGAACGTTCGAAATCAAAAGTGCTCATTTTAAAGGCTAATTTGCATGGTATTGTCCTAAAAAGGGTTTGGGGACCCGGGTCCTACCCCAGGGGACATGTATCAATGCAAAAAAAACTTTTAAAAACGGCCGTTTTTTCGGGAGCAGTGATTTTAATGATGCTTAAAGTAAAAAAAAAAAAGTGAAATATTCCTTTAAATATCGTACCTGGGGGGTGTCTATAGTATGCCTGTAAAGTGACGCGTGTTTCCCATGTTTAGAACAGTCCCTGCACCAAATGTCATTTTTAAAGGAAAAAATCTCATTTAAAACTGCTTGCGGGTTTAATGTCATGTCGGGTCCTGGCAATATGGATGAAAATCAGTGAGACAAACGGCATGGGTACCCCCCAGTCCATTACCAGGCCCTTTGGGTCTTGTATGGATATTAAGGGGAACCCCGCACCCAAATTAAAATAAGGAAAGGTCCCTATATACTCTGAACAGCAGTATACAGGCGGTGCAAACAAGACAGGGACTGTAGGTTTGTTGTTAAGTAGAATCTGTTTGTAATTTTGAACATTTTTAATGTGTTTAGCTCCAGCCAAAAAATCTTTTCTAAGCTTTTTGGAAAACATAGGGAAGGGTTATCACCCCTGTGACATTTGTTTTGCGTCTTTCCTCCTCTTCAGAAGATTTCACCTCACTTTTTTGTCCCAATGAAAAATGTTTTTTGAAAATTTGGGTTTTTTTGTGGAACAAGGATTGGAAAGCATCAGTGGAAAGGAGAAATTGTTTTCCCATATTAACTCTTACATGAGAGAATTTCCCTTCCTATGGGTAGATTTCATCTCACTTCCTGTTGTCTCCTTCCGTTTGCAAGTAGGAGTCGTTTGTAAGTTAGATGTTTGAAAGTAGGGTCCTGCCCTATATACTCAGCAGAAATTTGGGCCTTAGGTGTTGCTGTGGCCAAAACACTGTAAGCCCTCACAGGGCCCTGCTGTGAAATATTAGATCAAGAATTGTAATTACATGCCCCTGTTGAACAGGAGCTGAAAAATTAGGCCTTAGGCACTGGTGCTGGTGCCACAACACTGCAACCCCTCACAGACACTCTAGTTGGAATGCAGGAACGAGCCCTGCTGCAAAGTATTGCATCAAAAATTGTAATTTCACGCCCCTGATAGACAGGGGCAGAAAAATTGGGCCTTAGGCACTGGTGCTGGTGCCACAACACTGCAACCCCTCACAGACACTCTAGTTGGAATGCAGGAACGAGCCGTGCTGCAAAGTATTACATCAAAAATTGTAATTACACGCCCCTGTTATACAGGGGCTGAAAAATTGTGCCTTAGGCACTGGTGGTGGCGCCCAGAACCAAAAATGTTCTTACAAGCTATCAGCGTGATGATTGAGGAGGAAGAGGATAATTACTCAGGGATAATCACTCAGCATCAGCATAGGCAGTCTTTGAAGGGATCTGAAAAAAATTATTCAGTTACATCAGCATCAGGTGCTTGGTAGCTGGTGGTGATCCAAGACTGATTCATTTTTATGAAGGTCAGCCGATCGACCGAGTCAGTGGACAGACGCACCCTGTGATCGGTTACCACGCCTCCAGCAGCACTGAATGTACGTTCCGAAAGAACGCTGGATGCAGGACAGGCCAGTAGCTCAATTGCATACTGTGCAAGCTCTGGCCAGTGATCCATCCTCAAGACCCAGTAACCCAGAGGATTTTCGGTGGGAAAGGTGTCCAAGTCTGATCTTGCCCCTAGGTATTCCTGCACCATGTAAAACAGACGCTGGCGATGGTTGCTGGAACCGATCATACCTTGGGGCTGCGGACCAAAAAATTGTCTGAACGCATCGGTCAGACGGCCACCTTCTCCACCGCTCCTTCTTTGACTGACCGAAGCCTCAGCAACACGTTGTCCAGAAACAGGAGTTTGTAACCTCCCAGTCTCTGGGAACGCGTTGCACAGACCTTTCTGCAAGGCCTCCCGAAGATGTTTCATCCTCTGCTCCCTCTGCGATGGCAAGATAAGGTCCGCAACCTTACCCTTGTAACGTGGATCAAGGAGGGTTGCCAGCCAGTATTGGTCCTTCTCCTTGATACCACGAATACGAGGATCCTTACGCAGGCTTTGCAGGATCAGGGAGGCCATGCAGCGTAGGTTTGCTGAGGCATTCGGTCCGGAGTCCTCTGGGTCACTAAGGACAACAACGTCCGCAGCCACCTCCTCCCAGCCACGTACAAGTCCATGTGTTCCTTGGGACTGATCCCTTAAAGACTGCTGATGCTGAGTGCCAGGCTCCACCTCCATACTGACACAATCTTCCTCCTCCTCCTCCTCCTCCTCCTCGTCCTCTTCCTGTGTGATCGGCGGGCACGCAGGAACACTGTCTGGATAAAGGGGGCCTTGAGAGCTAAGGAAGTCCTCCTCTTCCTGCCTCTGTTCTGCCTCAAGTGCCCTGTCCATTATTCCACGCAGCGTGTGCTCCAACAGGTGGACAAGGGGGACAGTGTCACTGATGCATGCACTGTCAGTGCTCACCATCCTCGTGGCCTCCTCGAATGGTGACAGGACAGTGCATGCATCCCTGATCATGGCCCACTGGCGTGGGGAAAAAAAACCAAGCTCCCCTGACCCTGTCCTGGTGCCATAGTCGCACAGGTACTCATTGATGGCCCTCTGCTGCGTGTGCAGCCGCTGCAGCATGGCCAACGTCGAGTTCCACCTGGTGGGCATGTCACAGATTAGGCGGTTCTTGGGCAGGTTAAACTCCTTTTTGGAGGTCCGTCAGCCGAGCACTGGCATTATATGACCGGCGGAAATGCACAGAGACTTTCCTGGCCTGCCTCAGGACATCCTGTAAGCCCGGGTACCTGCCCAAGAACCGCTGCACCACCAAGTTAAGGACGTGAGCCAAACAGGGCACATGGGTCAGTTGTCCCTGTCGGAGGGCAGAGAGGAGGTTGGTGCCATTGTCGCAAACCACCATTCCTGCCTTAAGTTGGCGTGGCGTCAACCACCTCTGAACCTGCCCCTGCAGAGCTGACAAAACCTCTGCCCCAGTGTGGCTCCTGTCCCCCAAGCACACCAGCTCAAGCACCGCATGGCATCTTTTGGCCTGCGTACTTGCGTAGCCCCTTGAACGCCTACGGAGCACCGCTGGTTCCGAGGAAGAGGCCATGGAGGAAGAAGAAGAGGAGGGGGTGGAGGAGAGAGGTGTGTCACAATCAGCATTTTGGAGGCGTGGTGGCGGAACAACCTCCAACACTACTGCACCTTGTCCTGCATCCTTCCCAGCT
The DNA here is from genome assembly GCA_037952835.1 of Lithobates septentrionalis. NCBI lineage: Eukaryota > Metazoa > Chordata > Amphibia > Anura > Ranidae > Lithobates > Lithobates septentrionalis. The sequence goes on from JBBDGP010000412.1 coordinate 780,157, forward strand.
GCCAGCAGAGTCACCCAATGCGCCGTGAAACTTAAGTAACGTCCCTGTCCATGCCTGCTGGACCATGAGTCAGCGGTAATATGCACCTTACCGCTGACCGCCCTGTCCAGCGAGGCATGGACATTGCCTTCCACATGCCGGTAGAGAGCCGGAATCGCCTTCCGTGAGAAAAAGTGGCGTTTGGGTACCTGCCACTGAGGAACCGCACATTCCACAAACTCACGGAAGGGGGCAGAGTCTACCAACTGAAAAGGCAGCAGTTGAAGTGCTAGCAATTTTGCCAAGCTAGCATTCAACCGCTGGGCATGTGGATGGCTGGGAGCAAACTTCTTTCGGCGGTGCAGCAGCTGGGGCAGGGAAATTTGCCTGGTACAATCTGACGTCGGTGTACCAAAAGCAGATTGCCCACAAGTACTTGGCTGTGACACACCTAATTCTACACCTTCATTCCTCTCACTGCAGGTCTCAGAGAGGACTGAAGGTCTAGTGGGGTTGGAAATCTCAGCTGATGAGGAGCAAGGAGAGATCCTCTTTGTTCTTTGGTGTGGGTCTTTCAGATACGCTTGCCAACGAACTGCATGGCAGGTCAACATATGTCTGGTCAAGCATGTGGTACCCAAGCGGGAGATGTTTTGGCCACGCGAGATACGCTTGAGACATATGTTGCAAATAGCAGCGGTGCGATCTGATGCACTCGTCTCAAAAAAGGCCCACACCAAAGAACTTTTTGAATAACGCGCAGAGACTGCAGCGCCCTGCACATGTGGAGCTTTGGGGTGTGATGCAGTCAATGTGCTGCCCTTAGGCTGGCCCCTGGAGGGCATCCTGCCTAGTTGGTGATGTGCCACCTCCTCCTCCTCCTCCTCCTCCTCTCTCCTATCAGGCACCCACGTTGAGTCAGTGACCTCATCATCCCCTCCCTCCTCATCACTGGAGCAAACCTGGCAGTATGCTGCAGCAGGGGGAGCATGACTGCCAGATTGCTGTCCTTCTTGGGCACCCCCTCTGTCCGTGCTCATGTTACTGCCTTCATTGAGCTCAGTATCATCATCAGAGCCTTCCAAACGCTGGGCATCCTCCTGGAGCATGTACCCAACACTGTGGTCAAACAGTTCGAGGGAATCCTCATGAGGACATGGTGGAGCTAGGGAAGGAGTCACTGATGACATTGAGCTGAGGGAAGAGGCCGCTGCTTTGCCAGACAAAGCACCCTGGGCATGGGTGAGAGAGGATGAGGAGGATGAGGACGGCTTGGTCATCCACTCGACCAAGTCTTCCGCATGTTGCGGCTCAACACGGCCAGCTGCCGAAAAAAAGGCCAAGCGTGTCCCATGGCCACGTGCTGATGAGGATGCACCGTCTCCACGACCAGCACTAGACACAGAGCCTGCTTGCCCTCTCTTATTGGCTTGTGACTGTCTGCCTCTCCTTCTTGGCCTTCCAGACATACTAATGGCCTGTAGCTGCACTAAGCTGGGATAGAACACCTGTAATTTTCTTCAGGTAGCTTTATATACTGTAACCAGACAAGCCTGCCTGTCAGTAGGAAGATAACAGGAACGGATCTAGCTGAACACTGTGAGCAGGACGTACTGCACTAAATGTATATAGCAGGAACGGATCTAGCTGAACACTGTGAGCAGGACGCACTGTACTAAATGTAAATAGTCTAGCTGCCTGACCGTGGTACTAATAGGATCAAAAAGAACACCTGTAATTTTCTTAAGGTAGCTTTATATACTGTAACCAGACAAGCCTGCCTGTCAGTAGGAAGATAACAGGAACGGATCTAGCTGAACACTGTGAGCAGGACACACTGTACTAAATGTAAATAGTCTAGCTGCCTGACCGTGGTACTAATAGGATCAAAAAGAACACCTGTAATTTTCTTCAGGTAGCTTTATATACTGTAACCAGACAAGCCTGCCTGTCAGTAGGAAGATAACAGGAACGGATCTAGCTGAACACTGTGAGCAGGACACACTGTACTAAATGTAAATAGTCTAGCTGCCTGACCGTGGTACTAATAGGATCAAAAAGAACACCTGTAATTTTCTTCAGGTAGCTTTATATACTGTAACCAGACAAGCCTGCCTGTCAGTAGGAAGATAACAGGAACGGATCTAGCTGAACACTGTGAGCAGGACGCACTGCACTAAATGTAAATACCAGGAACGGATCTAGCTGAACACTGTGAGCAGGACGCACTGCACTGAATGTAAATAGCAGGAACGGATCTAGCTGAACACTGTGAGCAGGACGCACTGCACTGAATGTAAATAGCAGGAACGGATCTAGCTGAACACTGTGAGCAGGACGCACTGCACTGAATGTAAATAGCAGGAACGGATCTAGCTGAACACTGTGAGCAGGACGCACTGCACTGAATGTAAATAGCAGGAACGGATCTAGCTGAACACTGTGAGCAGGACGCACTGCACTGAATGTAAATAGCAGGAACGGATCTAGCTGAACACTGTGAGCAGGACGTACTGCACTAAATGTATATAGCAGGAACGGATCTAGCTGAACACTGTGAGCAGGACGCACTGCACTGAATGTAAATAGCAGGAACGGATCTAGCTGAACACTGTGAGCAGGACGCACTGCACTAAATGTAAATACCAGGAACGGATCTAGCTGAACACTGTGAGCAGGACGCACTGCACTGAATGTAAATAGCAGGAACGGATCTAGCTGAACACTGTGAGCAGGACGCACTGCACTGAATGTAAATAGCAGGAACGGATCTAGCTGAACACTGTGAGCAGGACGCACTGCACTGAATGTAAATAGCAGGAACGGATCTAGCTGAACACTGTGAGCAGGACGTACTGCACTAAATGTATATAGCAGGAACGGATCTAGCTGAACACTGTGAGCAGGACGCACTGCACTGAATGTAAATAGCAGGAACGGATCTAGCTGAACACTGTGAGCAGGACGCACTGCACTAAATGTAAATACCAGGAACGGATCTAGCTGAACACTGTGAGCAGGACGCACTGCACTGAATGTAAATAGCAGGAACGGATCTAGCTGAACACTGTGAGCAGGACGCACTGCACTGAATGTAAATAGCAGGAACGGATCTAGCTGAACACTGTGAGCAGGACGCACTGCACTGAATGTAAATAGCAGGAACGGATCTAGCTGAACACTGTGAGCAGGACGCACTGCACTGAATGTAAATAGCAGGAACGGATCTAGCTGAACACTGTGAGCAGGACGCACTGCACTGAATGTAAATAGCAGGAACGGATCTAGCTGAACACTGTGAGCAGGACGCACTGCACTGAATGTAAATAGCAGGAACGGATCTAGCTGAACACTGTGAGCAGGACACACTGCACTAAATAGTCTAGATAGAAGATAACAGGAACGGATCTAGCTAAACTGAATACAGTGTATATATATATATGCAACACCTGGGATGCATATATATACACAATACACTGTAAGTGCAGCTAACTGACTGACTGTTCTGCCTAATCTATCTAACTCAAATCAAATGACACTGTCTCTCTCTCTCTCTCTATCTCTCAGCACACCGGAACACACACTACACAGGGCCGCCGTGCAGGCGGCCTTATATAGTGTGGGGTGTGTACTAAATCCCCTGAGCCATAATTGGCCAAAGCCACCCTGGCTTTGGCCAATTACAGCTCTCTCTACTGACGGCGCTGTGATTGGCCAAGCATGCGGGTCATAGTGCATGCTTGGCCAATCATCAGCCAGCAATGCACTGCGATGCCGCAGTGAATTATGGGCCGTGACGCGCCACACGAATTTGGCGCGAACGGCCCATATCGTTCGCAATTCGACGGACGGTCGAACAGCCGATGTTCGAGTCGAACATGGGTTCGACTCGAACACGAAGCTCATCCCTACTCCCTACTAATGCCAATGATTTTGCAATGGAATTCTCAACAAGCTTTCATAGCTATGATAGTAAGGTGTCCACAAAGTTTTGGCCAAACAGACAGTTTTTCCCATGATGAAGTAGGGGGGGTTCTCTTAATCTGGCCCAGTATGCACTGTTTAGAATGAACGAGGTAGATAAGTACGTGACGGCCATCGGTTCTTGCTATACTGATCTCTTTCCTGGCAATGACTCTATCCTGATTGTCATATAATAACTCCAGTCTCCACTTCATACTATATCCTGATAATGATGGCTTTCTTCCTATTTTCCACCAGTCTGTTTCCAGCTCTAACCCTCATTCTTTATTATAACAATGCTTTGTCAGCTGTCTACCTTGTCAATTGGCTTGTTTTCAGACTATGACACTGCTTTGTGACAATCCAGGTCTCCTGTCATCAACTTTCACCAAAACCCAAGGACTTTAGAGTATCATGCAGAGCAGCCTATATCTTTGTGTGGGGGACCCTAATGATGACCATATATGACTCATGACCAGTGTAGTCCAGATTTTCCCCCCATCTTATAATTACTAAAAGGCCACCCATACTCCAACCCCTTTACCTTCCTAAATAATGAGACCACACCATGCTTCTGGAGTATAAAATGGCCACGACAGCCTCTTTATTAAAAAAAAAAAACGTATAAAATTAACTCCAATATCAAACTTTAAATATATAAATAACATATATATATATATATATATATATACATACATACATACATACATACATACATACATACATACATACATACATATAACCTCAGATAAAGATCAACATATTTTAAACCAATCTATTGGTCAGTGACGGAGCTACACCCTTTTTACCACCCATCAAAAAACAGTACACTGCGAGCACCATGATTTAAACTGATAAGGCCTCCAGCTGTACCGCTCGGAGACAACCCCTACCCGCATTGCAACATACCGATATTCCATTTCGGAATACACAGGAGGGGCCATACTAATGATGACCCCCCACCCCTTTTTAACCTTTCCTTTACCGCTACCATCACCGACCAACATCAAAAACCAGCCATCCAGCTGTCATGATGACGCACGTCCACTGATCCTGAAACGAAAAACACACACATTAACCGGAACAACAACACATCACCTAGGGAGGGAGGGTGGGAGATTCTGCCTCCTTGTGTCTTCTTCCCCCATGCACTGCCCGTTCTGGCTCTGCCCCCTCCTTTTAACTAGCCACTCCCCCCAACTTTCCTTCTCTCTCCTCCCCCTACCTTTCCCAAAACTTAACCCTATGTGTGTCACTAGACACACTGTCATGCCCGACCCTGCACTACTTCATTTCTTTCATTGCTCCGGGCCTCACTTTCCTAAAGCCTCAGGGAGGTAACACTTACTATTGGTGCTCAGGTGTTTCTTGTTTGTCTGTAACAATGAAGAGGTTGTTGCTGACAAAAAAGTATTCAGAGCATCAAGTTTTGGACTGCAAATTAGCCTTTGTACAAGGAAAATATATATTATGTAATACAACTAGCCACTTTACACTTCAGATGTTTATTCAATATGTAGTGTTATTGGTACTAATCTTCGTTAAATATTGGTCTCCACTCAGCTAAAAGCTACATAGCGAATATCCCAAGCTCACTTACTTGGCAATAAGGCTTCAGGCACATTTAGTGCAGGGAGTGATTCCTTTCTCAGAATGGAGAAGCAATGCGAACCAATAACTTTAGAGTTAAATTTGAAATGGTTTTATTGTACCAGTGCAGTGGTCTCAAAACTGCGGCCCAGGGGCCAGATGTGACCTCCTTGCTTGCTTTTATCCTCATCCACTAATACCAGCAATGGGACATAACCCCCCCCCCCACTGACACCAATGAAGGGGCCGAATTCCTCCCAGCGATACCAACAATGGGGCTCAATAACACCAACGATCGGGCACAATTCCACCACTGACACCAATGATAGGGCACTCTCATTGACACCAAAGATGGGGAATTGTTTATTCCCACTGATGTCGGGACCTTTTCTACTCCCAACTGGCCCTTTGTTTAGAAAGTTTGAAGACCCCTGCACTAGTGTATGGAGAATAAGAAGGGTGGAAGGAGCACAGGATACCTAGAAGTTTCCCTTTTTAGAACACAGTCTCTGGTCTTCTGCACTTCTTTATAAAACTTTATGGTCCCTCTCTCACAGGGCTATGCTGGCTGAACACTTAAAACACTGACTGTGAACTTAGGATGTGGCCTTATTACAATTGAGGTTCAAGTGGTAGCTCAGTCTTTATATACCAGGGGTGTCCAAACTTTTTTCAAAGAGGACCAGATTTCATGACGTGAACATGCCTGAGGGCCGACCATTTTGCCTGACATTCTTTGAACCATTAAAATTAAATGAAAATTAACTATTTTATGCAAAGTTTTTTGCAAATGACATACTTTTCATTTCATCATCACATGGATTGCAAATCTAAACAGGTGTTAAATCACTCTGCCTTTCATATCTGAAGGCCAGATGAAAAACTGTTAAGTTAAAAAAATATGAACAGGAACATAACACCAAGTATACATATTTATAACTGATTTAGACCAACTGACATTAACTGAGATTTTACAATTAATTCATCTCAATTGCAAAAAAAAAAAACTTGACTGCACTAATGTGAAGGGTGAAACTGGGATCTGAACTGCAGCACATAGGCTAGGTCTGGTTCAGAGGCAGTGGTTTTGATGCTCAAAATATTACACAGGTGAGAGTCACTTTGTCCTCACGTGGTTTTTGTTAAAGTTCATAGCAGAGAATGTCTTCTCACACAAATATGTTGAGCCAAACAAGCTCAGCGTTTTCTTAGCCAATGTTTGAATCTCTTGAAACCGAGAGCTGTTTGGTGACGACTGCGTAATTCGCTGTCACAATGCAGCTCAATGAGCTCGAGCTGCAGCTGATCTGGAGCATCATCGGGGTCAACAGAGAATGGAGAGGAGAAAAGGCTGATCTCCTTTTCAATAGCTGCAAAATCCTGAAAGCATTGTTTAAACTCCCAAGCCAGAGATGCGATGTCTGCTGCATACCTGCTCGTTTGTACACTGATATTGTCCTGTGCAAAACGGTTCATTATTTCCTTCAACGCTGAAAAATGTATGGTATCGGGCTGTGTTTGTGACAACTGCCTTATGAAAAGTAGCTTTGTTCCAAAGGCTTTGATGTGTGAATAATGCTGATTCACCGCTGCATCTTTCCCCTGAAGACTCGTGTTCAGTACATTCAGATGCTTTTATGTCAACTAGAAACCCCAAATCAACCAGCCAAATAGGATCAGATAGTTCTCGCATCGGTTGTCCCTTTGTTTCCAAGAATTCTCTGATTTCCTTTCTGAGAGAGTAGAAACGCTGCAGTGCAGACCCCCGACTGAGCCATCTTACATCGTTGTGATATAAAACATCTTTCATAACATATTCATATTTGAGATGTTTAACATGTTGATGAATGATACAATGGAGTTTAATAGCTTTGCCTCCTTCTTCGATCACCTTGTTACAGATTAGGGTTGATAATCCACTTTGTCACCAGCCATGGCAGGTGCCCCATCAGTAATGACCCCAGTAACTTTGTTTCAAGGCAGTTTCATGTCATCTATGGCGGAACTAACAGAAACAAATAAATATTTTCGTCTTGTTTGGTCCGTAAGGCTCTGGAGGTCAAGTAGCTCTTCAGTCACATTCATTTCATCGTCCACCCCTCTCATAAAAATTAGCAACTGAGCTGTGTCAGATAGGTCTGCGATTTCATCACAGGCTATTGAAAAGAAGTCAAAATCCACTCCTTTGGACATCAACTGTCTCTTAATATCTGATGAAATATCTTCAGTTCTCCGTGCTACAGTGTTAAGAGCCAGGCAAATGTTGGCAAACTCTTGCTTCTTCTCGGGACAGATATTCTCAACCATTTTCATAACGCATTCTTTAACCTCCCTGGCGGTATGATTATTTTAGATTTTAGGTGCTGAAAGCGGTATTATTATTTTGCACAGAAATTTGGCGTTTTATATTGTAGGCCTGTAATTCTTAGGAATAATTCACTTAAATCTGTCCAAACCAGAGTCTAGTAGACATCCCGGGTATGATAAAGTTTGAAAAACAAAATAAAAATGTATAATATAATAAATAACTATAAATAATTATAACAAATATTAATATAATAATAATAAAAATTATTCAATAATGTAATCAAATCAAAAACACTGAAATTTGCTCAGTTGCAGAATTGTCGCTTTCGTTACTTTTAGTGTTTAATGACGGATTTTCCCACAAATCACTATCACTCAATTCTGCAAGTGATTCTAATTTATTATTGCTGTTTTCTAGCTGGTCTAAAGCCACTTTTGATGTAAAGGGACAGTTTTGGTTGCTATGGACAATCTCCAGTTTCCTGGCAGAAAGAACAGTATTTATAATATAAAACTGCATGCAGGACACTGGGCAGACCACTAGGGACAAAGGGGATGTGTAGTTATTTGATACAGTACTGTAATCTGTAAGATTACAGTGTACTGTATCTATACTGTGTGTTTCACTTTTTGAATTTGCCGCCGAACTCCGTCCCCGTGCGTCGCAACGCTCGCATGGAACGGAGTTCGGCACTGTAAATCGAGCGAGACACGGCGGCTCGCCGATCACAGCGGAGAGACATCGCAGGATCCAGGGGACAAGGTAAGTAAACTCTTCCTGGATCCTGCGATGCAATCCCGAGTCTGGCTCGGGGATACCGCTTTTGGTATTGAAAATCCACCCCGAGCCAGACTCGGGAATACCGCTAGGGGGGTCACCCTCAGCAAAAGATTTGCAATTTTTACCACCTCATTGCTCGCCCTTGTGGCATTTTAATTTGACTCACAAGCTCTTGTGAAAAATCGCTGTTGTGACATTAAAACAGCTTCAAGTTGCTTCAACTTTTCACTGCGGTCGCGCCCTGTTAGCGCGTCCTATGTGCTATGTCTCGACTGGAAGTGGCTCTAGACATTAAATTCCTTTATAAACAGTCACAGTCTCTTGGCATATCAGACAAACACAGTGATTCCTTATTTTAGTAAAGAAATATTCCACTTTCCACCTATCCTGGAAGCTGCAGCCCTCACTGTGAACTTTCCTTCTCTTATTTACAGTCGCCATTTTAGAAATTGAAAGTATCATGTGAGCGCAGTGCCAGAGGTTTTGGTCTAAAGGCTCATACACACAATTGGATTGTTGGCCAACAAAACCGTGGACTTGTCTGAAGGGCGTTGGCCCAAACTTGTCTTGCATACACACTGCACACACTTGTTGGCCAACAACTATAAACGTAGTGATGTACTGCGTTGTTTTTCAGCTCTTTAGCGCCAGCCTTTGGGCTCCTTCTGCTAATTTCGTGTTAGTAGAGGTTTGGTGAGTGTTGATTTTTTGCTTTTCATTTCGCACTTTTCATTTTGCGCTTTTCAGTTCGTTTCTGAACGGCCGTTCATAAACCAGCCATGTTGCGGAATCGGAGGAGATAATGTGTTATTTATTACTGGTCTTGGAGTTATTGCTTTGACATTATTTTTTTGGTTGAATAATGATTTGATTTGGTATATTTTCTATATTTTTGGATGCATAGAATGAACTTTTTGGTTAAGTTCTATTGACAGATAGCATGCCTAATTTTATTTGTTTTTTTTAATGTACAATAAAAAAATTGTGGAGAATAATACTTGGCTATGTGTTTTACTTCAAATGACAGTTTGGGAGTAGGCAGTTACATTTAAAAAATACAATGTAAAATTGACAAGGGACACCAACATAGTTGTATCTTTGATCTTATAAACTACAGGATAATGATGTTGTGGTAACTTGCCCAAATAAAAAAACAAAAAAGCATAATAATATTTATTCTTGATATCACTAGAAAAAAAGCCTTTGAAAATTTGTTTGCAATAACTCCATCAGTATCACCAGCAAAGCAACTTCATTATTATCCCATTAAAGAAGAAGAGAATTGTGCGCTGCATTTCGAGATTTCATAATTTGCCCCGTCACGAATGTTAATTCTCCATTACGAACGCTAGTTTACAAGACTGACTGCTTCCAGCTCGTCCTTGCTTCTGAGCATGCGTGTTTGTACTTTGGACTTTTGTCTGACGGACTTGTGTACACATGCTCGGAAAATCCGACAACAGACATTTGTCCGCGGAAAATTTTAAAACCTGCCATCCAACATTTGTCCGCGGAAAATCCGACAACAATTGTCCAATGGAGCGTACACATGGTCGGATTTTCCACCAACAGCCTGTCATCACACATTTGCCATCGGAAAATCCGATCATGTGTACAAGGCTTTAGTGTGTTCTCCCAAGCACCAATACACTCCCCAACAAGAATTCACCAGAGATCTCTTGCCTTGTGGCTGGGAGAAGGAACGCACCAAATCCTGCGATGTCCGAGAGATCGTGAGAATGCTGACTGAAGATGTGCAGTTCAGCGGCGTTGAGAGATCCAGAGATCCCAGGTGTCCTGAGCGGTGCTCGGGCATTAGTTGGGGGCCACAAAAGATAGATTTTGCCAAATTACCTGTGGGGCCGTATTAAACTGGAACACAGGCTACAATTGGACTTTGGACATGTCTGTTATATACCAATACTGGACAGCATGGAATGGTTCCTGTTTATACTTTCCACTTCAACCAGCCACTTACCATCTCTCTTGTAGGGGAAACTTGCAGCTTGCTTCCACTACACCAGAATGGGATATCCACCAGTACCTTCATGGTTTCTTCCCATGAAGGGAAATTCCTCCAGCACCCCAATCCCTAGGCCCAAAATCCTGGAAGAAGTGCAGTTATGACAGCGGCATCACCACCAGGCAGAAGCCCATGAGGCATGACCATGTTCCAGGACTTTGCCCGGCCCCTTAAGTCACCAAAAATTCCTAACGCTAATGCCCTAATGCTCAGAAAGCACAATCAATGCTTAAAAAACACTATTAGAAACAACATACACAATGAATACAGCCCCCTGCTTCATACAGAAAAGAAGGGAATTAACAAAATACTATGTTGTACATCCCTACACTTTTTTGTAAAACAATATCTTGTTCTATAATTACACAGGAATTGTTTTCTATAATTCACATCAGTCTTTAACGTATTGCCCTAAGCCTCCCTTATTGAATTTGACTTTGACCTTTTTGCTAATTCATATAGGAAAAGGCATTCAGTCTCATATCTAGCAGTCATCCCATGGGTCATTAGACTCGCATAACTCCATCAGTGGAGCTGATTACATTGGAGCTCCACAGAGAGATATTAAAAACAGATAATATTTGACAAATACTTCCAATACAGCATGCAAATCACAGATGCTTGCTACTGCCATAAGTTTAGCTATTATTTACATTAAGGATATTGACCAAAATTATTAATGGGAACATATGTTATCTTGGGTTTACTTATGATAGCTATATGAAGCTTTTCCACAGGCACTTTGATCCAGGCCCATTTGAATAACCTTGATTGCTTGATGAGAAACAGTATATTGACTTAATCTTATCATATTTCTTCTTGGACTTCTTGCTCCAATCTTCTTCATTGTCATGTTATACTGCTGTAAATGACTTTTCTATTATTCAGAACATGAGTAATTAAATGTAGCTTATATCACAATACAGTATACTATTACTTGAAGACCAGGCCAGTTCTGACACTTTTTGTTTACCTGTAACAATAATTTTTTTTTTTGCTAGAAAATTTCTTAGAACCCCCAAACATTATATATATTTTTAAAAACGGAGACCCTAGAGAATAAATTGGTGGGTTTTCCAATTTTTTATGTCTCATGGCATTTTTAAACACAATACATAACCCAATTTTTGTAAAATATAAAAGATGATGTTACGCCGAGTAAATAGATACAAAACATGTCACGCTTTTAAAATTGTGCCTGTCCGCGCAACGGCGACAAATGACGTACATTTTGCTATCTATAGGTGACACTTTAAAAGCCTTTACAGGTTACCACTTTGGACTTACAGAGGAGGTCCGGTGCTAGAATTACTGCCTATGATCTGACATGCGTGGCGATACCTCATATGTGTGGGAATGATGTGCATTCACCTTTGCAAGCTAGTATAGGTGGATGGTGCACTTTACATTTTTTTTATATTATTATTAATTTTTTTTTTTTTATTTACACTGTTGCTTTAAAAAAAATTGTATCACTTTTATTGCTGTCACAAGGAATGTAATGATCCCTTGTGACAGCAATAGGCACGTGACAGGTACTCTTTATGGAGGGATCAGGGGTCCATAAGACCCCAAATCCCTCCTCTGCACTTAAAAGCATTCAAAAACACTGAGATCGGTATTTTTGAATGCATTTCATTATGTGAAAATGGTGCCGAAAACATCCGGTTTAACCTGGAAGTGATGTCATGTCATTGCTTCCGGGTTACCATTACGGACAGCCCATCAAAGCCGATCCCGGTGGGACGGGAGATACAAGAGAGAGAGCCGCTCCAATTGCTACCACAAGAGATTCCGACCGTTGGCTCTAAAAAAAATGTAATAAAATGGTGGATGTTGACATTTTTTATGCCACACGGTATTTGCACAACATATTTTTAAACCCTGGAGGCTCAGCTAGGTCCATAAAGACATGGATGAGCAAGTTTGGAGTGGAGGAACTTGACTGGCATGCACAGAGTCCTGACCTCAGCCCGATAGTACACCTTTGGGATGAATTAGAGCGGAGACTGTGAGCCAGACCTTCTCGTCCATCAGTGCTTGACCTCACAAATGTGCTTCTGGAAGAATAGTCAAACATTCCCATAGCCTCACTCCTAAACCTTGTGGACAGCCTTCCTAGAAGAGTTGAAGCTGTTATAGCTGCAAAGGTTGGGCCAACTCAGTATTGAACCCTAAGGACTAAGACTGGGATGCCATTAAAGTTCATGTGCGCGTAAAGGCAGGTGTCCCAATACTTTTGGTAATATAGTGTATATAAACAATGTACTGTAGGTTATTTTTTTTTTCCTTTTTCTATATACATATATTTTTTTTACACTTTTTTTCTTCATGGGGGAGTCAGGATCTAGCCACATCCAGCAATAGATCACTATAGCAGTGATCTATTACTGCAGGGAGATACTAGACAGAACTGCAACAGCTCTCTCAGAGCCTTCGTACTCACAGGAAGTGCTGTGACGTCCCTTGTGAAGTCACATCCCTGTCCAATGTAAACAAAATCTGGAAGCACATTGCGTGTAATGCCCTGCAACTGCTATCATGGTGCAGCCCGAACACCTTTGAATTACACAGGTTCTGCGGCTAATTAAATGCAGATAAGGCACCGAGTGAGTTTAATTACCACCTTAATCAGCCGCAGAACCTGTGTAATTAATATGTGTTCAGGTTTAAAGGGATGAGGTGGCAACTCTAGTCCCAGTCCATGCTGTAACCTCACTCACACATAGCCCCACCTACATATTGCACTGCCCCCTCCTCCGCCAGGTATCCCTAGTCTCCCCTACCCTTGGTTTCTCTCACCCTCCCAAGTATCCCCTCCTCCCCCCCCCAGTGGTGTCCCCGGTGTCTCTCTCACCCAATCCTTCATCCTCCAGCTCTGGGCAAGGGATTTGCAGCCCTCCATCTTCTCAGTGTGTCTCTTCATCATGAAGGCAGTCAGTAGGCTCCAGTCACTGAGCTCGGAGTCCTACTAAGACCGGGCTCTGGTGCTCCATCTTGCCCCGGATACTCTGCCACCTCTCCTCATAGACAGTCTATGGGCGCCGCCATATTGGCCTGTCCCAGCATGCACTGCACAGGCAGGTCATCCGAGGGACCAAAACTGGGTGATTCGTGATAGGCTGAGGAGGCTGAGTGCCCAGAGAGCCAGGGACTTAAAATAATAAATAAAAGTACAAAGCTACGAGGAGCTTCTCAGGGAGCTCCAGGTCTGCTTTTGGAAATCACGAGGCCCTGTACAGCCTACATGATAGCCCCTTCCCACCCCGGAAAATACTGATATTTTCACTAAAAATACAATAAAATCATTATTAGCAGAGGCAAACATAACATACCTTACAAAAGTCTTACTAAATCTAAAAGATAAAACTGTATTAGGCTTCATGCACACTAGCGTTTTTTTTAAGCTAAAAAAACGCTGGAAAAAAGGCTGGATAAAAAATGCTGGTAATAGATGTTTGTAGTAGCATTTTAGTAGCATTTAGTAGTGTTTAGGAGCGTTGGCGTTTTTGCAGTTTCCTTCAAAAAAGGTAAAAAAAGCTCAAAAATCGCTAGTAGAAGCGTTTAGGAGCATCTCTGCTAGGAAAAGCGCTCCAAGAAACTCTACAAAAACAATGTTTTCTCTGCTCCTAGACGCTGAAGCTCAAAAAATGCTAATGGCCTAAAGTAGTGTGCATGGACACATAGGATAACACTATTTAGCTTGATAATAACAACTTCTAGGAGCTTAAAAAAATGCTTGTGTGCATGGAGTCTTAAGTTAATACAGTTCTGTGTGTAAATGAGGTATTGGGGATCATTCACATAGATGCTGTGGCCTGTACTGTGTAAATCAGTGGTTTGTTCTTTGTTTTTATGTGGCTATTGCTGTGTGCAGGAAGCCTATGTTACACAATGGGGATGCAGCAACTGTATGAACACAGCCACAGGTCATAATTTGACAGGTGTGTGGATGGAGGTGTATGGCCTCCAAACACTGACAGTGTGTATTTGGGGCCACTCACCCACACACTTACCAAATTAGGACCTGTGGCTGTGTTCATACAGATGCTGCATCCTCAGAGTAGCAGATGGATCCAGCCGCACAAACCACTAATTCACACTGTATGGGCCAGAGAACCCACATGAATGAGTCCTTTATGTTTTTTAAATAATTTTTTATGGATTTTAAAAATTACTATTTTTTTTTTTTTTTTGCAATTCTGTTGGGGGAGGGGTGGGCATTCATGAGATATCAGAATTCTGACATCTCACCTTTGAAACAAGGAAAGGAATTGAGGATGGATTCTTTCATTCCTTTCTCTGTAGCCTCAGATGCACTGGAGATAAATAAACAGGAAACAGAGGCTTTTGTTCATTCATAAACTGAAGCATAGCAAAAGTTTATTATGCTTAGTTATGAATGAACACAGAGTGATCAGTACAAACCACTCACTGTGTCCATTCAGAAAAGGAAGAGGCCGGCAAATGACATATCCTCTGCTCCCTTTCACTGCTCTCCACCCTAAACATCCCCATGTTACCTGCAGCAGCCAGCGGGAAAGGGAAGCCTACAGGAAAGGGGAAGGGAGCCAGGGCAAACAGGGGGGCATACAGCAGGGGGAATCAGATGTGGGCAGGACAAAGAGGGAATCAGTGTGGCGGGGGGAATGGGGGCAGTTACAGGAACAATGTCCTAAATATGTGTCTCTCCCTGCAGCAGCTGAAAACTGGCGGGAGGGAGAGGGTGAAAAGCTTGCTTTTAGCTGCTGCAGAGAGCTGCACAGGGCACCATACTGTAATTGGCCCTCACCTGTCTGCTGCACTGATTCCCTTACTGTCTGGGCCCCCTCGTGTGCCTGGGACCCCTACAGGAGGTTACATACACAAAAACAATAAAGATACAGTAAGTAGCGTTCCAATATTGACTTTAAGCACCAACTCAAAATGTATGTGTGGTCGCTGTAACCAGATATACCAATGCATATCATGGATAATAGAAGAGGGAATTCCTTCTTATTATTCCAGAATATTTGTGCACCGAATGCTCCCTGATAACAGTGCGCCTATAGGAATTCTATTTGAACGACTGTAATAACCAACTCAAACTGAAGAAAGTTCATTCACTGAAGACTGATGTGGCATACAGGGGCGGACTGACCATTGAGCCACTCGGGCACTGCCCGAGGGCCCTGGGCCACTAGGGGACCCCATCAGGGTTGCCAGCCTCAGTAAAACCAGGGACAGTATTTATAAATCTGTGTTTTTTTTTACATCTGTCTGTGTATACTGTGTGTACATGTATGTGTATACTGTGTGATTGTATACTGTGTGTGTGTATACTGTGTGGCCCCATAATCTCTGATTGCCTGGGGGCCCCATAATCTCCTATTGCCCGGGGGCCCCATAATCTCCTATTGCCCGGGGTCCCCGTGAGTTATCAGTCCACCCCTGGTGGCATATATGTTATACAGAGCATTAATGCCCAGTTATATGAGGAAATCATTATGTGAAAACCTTTGCTATGAATGAGAATTGCAAGCAAGAATGATCAAAATAGATTCACCTTGGCCTTTTAGTGCATTCCGTCATATACTGTAGATCACAGAGATAAGGCCATTGCATTAATATGCAGAGGTGCAAGCAATAAGTGCTCTGTTGTATTTAACAGCATTTGCAGGAGTTAGCAGGGAAATATTGAAGCAGATTGTGGCAAAGTACAGAAGTACCAACATAAAATAAAAGCTGAAGTATATTGCTGGGTTTGAAGGAGTTAGCAGGTAAGCAGGTTAGTAAAAAGAAAATGCATGTTTGAGCAGCTCATCTCCCTTCATGAGACGGGGAGAATAGATATACTGTATGTCTGTCAGCCACTGTATGAGCTTTGGAGCCAGTACAGTATATAAATCCGTGGAGCGTCAAGCTCATAAACTGTAAAACTGGTTGTTGTATCAAGGGTTAAATAGATCAGTGTACTGGGAGCAAACTGTGGCTGGCCAGAGATAGCTAGTGCACAGATAGGAGGAGCAGAGTCTGGAGGAGATGTATACCCAGAGTGTCACTCAGTTTAGACACAAGCCTGTGCAAGGAGTCATCTGCAGCTCACCACACCCAATCCTTTGACGTTTATCTTCTTGTGCCGATCCACTGCTTCTTCAGATTTCCTTCATAACAACCAAATCTGTAAGACCTGCTTCTCCAAGTCACTTTCAAAATGGACCAGTGCAGTGTGCTGATCCCGCTCTTAGCTCCCTATGGGGCCCCCTGCTGGCTTGTGCCCTTGGGCAGCGCCCGAGTGCCCGAATAGTCAGTCCGCCCCTGTCCTGGTGTGAAAGGACCCTTAATATGAAAAAATAATAGAGCACATTGTTTTTTTCATGCAAATTTTTACCAAGGCAGGTCAATAAGCCTCTTCAGCAAAGCTTTGCCCAATATAAAATTTGTGTAATCTGTGACAAAATCAGTTTTTTCAAAATCACTTCACTTATTCCTATTAATGATGATATCGTCCCCCCCTGGGGATACAGGATAGTGGGCACAATAGGGTGTCAGAGGGTAACTTTAAAATGTGACTGTGCTATCGCAACCTGCTATAGTCACTATGGAAATCTAACTTCATGAAGTCATTTAGCATGGTAATACCTAGAAGCATTGAGTTGTGTTATCTGGCATTACTGTATGAGTGTTTTTATAAATGTATGACGTTCTTGATATAAAAAATCATTTGTGTTTATAGAATGTTTTAAACTCTCTGTGACCGAGGAACTGGTCACACGAACAGCCTTATGTCTTGTATCATTCTCACTAGTGAGGTAAGGTCTTCTGCCGACCTCCATACATCTTCTGTTGTTTAAATGAAAATGGACTTAGCGATGCTTAGATACAGATTACTCTCTAATGGTATATTTTGGCAAGCAACTTTCCATTACTGGACATTCCACAGTGTTTTAAGCCATCACAAAATACTGCTTGATTGTCAGCAATGCATTATCTCAGGAAAGATAACTGAGCTCAGAACATTCAAAGGCTGCCACTGGACTCTGTATGGCATTGGTATCACTTTCTGCTTAAAGTGGACCTTGGTAGAGGAGGGCTGTGCATCCCTATTTCAGAGCTGCCCCCTTGATGACTGGTCGCCTGATGACTAGAGGGGTAGAGATAACAGGAGAGGTGGAGGCAGAAAGATCCAGAGAAAGTTTAAAACCAGAAGCAGGGAGATTCTTGCATTTCTGGTCCTCAGGTACAGTTTTCTTTCCTGCAAGGAGAACAGTTGGTGACGTCACCAAATCTCATTCCAAATCTAAAAGGACCAGCAGTGCCTACAGGTCCCATCATGCCTCTGTCTGTGGGAGTCATGCTTGTAACTGTCAGCCTTGCAATGTGTCGTGGGACTTGTAGTTTAGCAACATCTGGAGGGCTGCCAGTTTGAGACCCCTGCCTTAGATGATCCCAAACTGCAGATTTACAACTGTGCTCTCCAAGGCACAAGAGGCAAAGGTATAAGTGACCTTTTTACAGTATCTCACAAAAGTGTATATATTTAGAGTATATAAGAGTAAATATTTTATTATATCTTTTTATGCGACAACACTGAAGAAATGAATAAATGACACTACAATGTAAAGTAGTGTGTGTGTACACCCAGTGGCGTACCATCGGTGGGGGGGGGGGTCCTCCCCGGGTGCCACACCTTGGGGGCGGTGTCAGCGCAACTATACCTCCTTGATTGGCCGCCCTTCGCTTGCCAGTAAATGAACGCTAAATCCTGCTAGAGCAGTGACTTTCCTGGGAGGGGTGCGCTAATGTAGGTGCACAGCCCCCCCACCCCCCCACCCCCCCCCCCACAGCTTGTGCAGGGTGTTTGCTGTCCCACGCGATCTCAGCTCAGCTCTTTATGGCAGCCGACATCAGTGCAACGCCGATGAACCCGCCCCCTCCCACGCCTCCTCCACTCTGATGTATTTTTTGTACACATACAGGAGGAGGAGCCGGGGAGGAGGTGTGACGCTGCTGTGCATGTTCTGCTCATCTGAGGTCTGTCATTAACACACACACACTATATGACACTTGCGTAGGGAGATCTAATATAAATTAACACCTGCAGTGATTTGGGTGTGGGGGAGAGGGTACTGCATGTGCTAGGGGGTGTTTTAGGAAGATCTGCCCCTCCCCCGATACACAAGTCCTCCCTCCTCCCAAATTGCCCCCTAGCACATGCAGTACCCTCTTCCCCACCCCTGATTCAAAGAGATGCTGGCTGCTACACAAGGGACAATCATGGCATCCAGGACCCTGGGCACCCCGCTAAACATGCAGGCCAATCGCCCCAGGTGCTCACACTAGAGCACCCCTGCCAGGAAAGTAAGTGGAGCCAGGTGGCGGAACTTTTTCCAGCACTGGGCTCCAGAAATCAGGGCCGGTTCACACGATGAATCACACAGGATCACACTGTGCGTTTTTGTGCGATTCACATGTTTTCCAGGTGCAGTACAATTTCATGCTGGACCACACTAATGCCCCGTACACACGGTCGGACTTTGTTCGGACATTCCGACAACAAAATCCTAGGATTTTTTCCGACGGATGTTGGCACAAACTTGTCTTGCATACACACGGTCACACAAAGTTGTCGGAAAATCCGATCGTTCTAAACGCGGTGATGTAAAACACGTACGTCGGGACTATAAACGGGGCAGTGGCCAATAGCTTTCATCTCTTTATTTGTTCTGAGCATGCGTGGCACTTAGTCCGTCGGATTTGTGTACACACGATCGGAATTTCCGACAACGGATTTTGTTGTCGGAAAATTTTATATCCTGCTCTCAAACTTTGTGTGTCGGAAAATCCGATGGAAAATGTCCGATGGAGCCCACACACGGTCGGAATTTCCGACAACACGCTCCAATCGGACATTTTCCATCGGAAAATCCGACCGTGTGTACGGGGCATAAGAGTTATGCCCCGTACACACGGTCGGATTTTCCGATGGACAATGTCCGATCGGAGCGTGTTGTCGGAAATTCCGACTGTGTGTGGGCGCCATCGGACATTTTCCATCGGATTTTCCGACACACAAAGTTGGAGAGCAGGAGATAAAATTTTCCGACAACAAAATCCGATCGCGTCAATTCCGACCGTGTGTGGCCTGTTCCGACGCACAAAGTGCCACGCATGCTCAGAAGAAATTCCGACACGGGACAGCTCGTTCTGGTAAACTTAGCATTCGCAATGGATACAGCACTTTCGTCACGCTGCAATGTTAAAAATGGTTTAATACAGCGCACTCTCTTCTTCTTTATAATGTGACAAGAATTAAGTAGTTTTGCTGCTCATATTCACACACACTTCTCACAAACTTTTATTTGTGTTTTTTTAGTGGGATTCCCTGAATATATTGTTATTAGTTGTCACATCTGACTTTTTTTTTTTTGTATTTTCAGCCTTTCTTTTTCTTTAATGTTTCGATTTTTTCCAAGGCTGATCTTTGTTCAATGTTATTTTTATTTTGACTCCAGAATATTTTTGTGTGTGTTTTGTGTGTCAAGTTACCCCAACACCATTGATATCTTTTATTATTTAATCTCCAGGAGATTGTTTGGTGTTGGTGTCCCTTGTTCATTTCACATTGTATATTTGAAATGTACCTGAATCCTCACAAACCAACTGTCCTTTTTGAAGTAAAACACATAGGAGAGTATAATTCAAAACAAAAATCCTTTATTAAGGGATCAGAACCAAACAAAGAGGAAGGCAACACTGGATCCACAAGAGAAATTAGCGAAGCCTGGGACCCCCACGGCAGACATCAATTCTTGAACATCAAAATTGGTGACCTAAGGAGTCCATATGTAAGGGAGGGCAGTCTGGTCCAGAATTCGCAGAGATCCGGATAGCAGCAGATGACATCTGTGTCCCCAGGCTGTGGTACCACAAGAGGCTGCATCTTTTGGCCGACCAGACTGAACCCAGGGCAATCACTGTCTGGTCTTCCTTCCACGCTTCCTTCCGGGCTGTGGCTGTGCAGTTGGAGATGTGGCAGGAGGAGGAGTAGGACCTTGAGGAGGACTGGGAGGACATGGAGGAGAGGGAGGACTAGGAGGAGGACCTGCAGGAGGAGGAGGAGGACCATCGCAAAGGTGTGTCTCAGGTGTAATTTGGCCCCTCATACCTTTCTCCAGAGCCTCCGATATGAGGGCCTCACACATGACATGTTGGCCCTCCTCCATCCTCTGCATTTTATATGCAATAGACGGCAGCAATGTCCTCCTCCACGGTCTGTCGTGCTCCCAGGACCTCTGTAGCCCTCGAAAAGAGTGCTCCGGTAGCCTCCTCTAGGGCACTCCTCCTACTGCCACTTTCTCTTTTCAGGGGGGGTGGAGGGACCTGCAGATCAGCCAGCCGGCTCGGCCCGGCCACCTCCTGGCTGAGACTTCCCTGTGCATGAAAAAGGGACATGGTTTTAGTTTTTGCATCATCAATCCCAATCCCAAATTAGTACTCCCAACTAACATCTAGTTAACATCATTGATTGGACAAGCAGAAATATTTAGAGGAATGCTATACCTGGCTCAATCTGGGCCAGAAAATGCAGCCTGTCATAGTACAACATCCTGGGGACATAGATGTCATCTGCTGCTCCGGATCTCTGTGAATCCAGGACTTTCTTGCGCTCCCTCAGATATGTACTCCTCAGGCAACCAATTAATTTCTTTAAATAGGTGATGTCTGCCGTGGGGATCACCTGCTTCACAATTTCCAACAATTGCACCAGTGCTGCCTTCCTCTTTGCTTGGTTCTTGAAATGGGGGTGGGTAATCTCCCACAGACAGGGCAGCTCCCTTAGCATATCTATGAATACTGACATGAAGTCATTATCTTTGAGTACCATATCCATGTTCACTGCAAGACACAACACAAGACAAAGCCTAATGTCAGACAAAACTCTCCTAATCTTTTACAATATAGGCCTCAATGTAGAAGCAGTATAAGCACAAGTTTGTCTCTTACCTTCGTTCTTACGATCGGCGCCTCCAATGCTCCTTCCTCCGCTCACAGATCGTACGTAATACGCACGCGTGTTACGCTTTATATACACTGCGCATGCGTGTAACTCCGCCCGCCCCTGACATTCTTTCTAGTCTATTCCCCGCCCCTTTTCGTTCGGCGCAGTGGGTGAAGAGCATGATGGCGGAGTCACAGCAGGTACGTGATAATTACAGGAACGAGGAGGAGGAGGAAAGCCCGGATCCAGGCACGTCCCGATCCAGAAGGAGACGTTTTAAGGCCACAAATATGTCCTTTGGGGAGATGTTGGAGATGGTCGACATCATGAAGAAGTCCGACTATGACGGAAAATATGGGCCTTACCCCAACCCGAACATCCGAAAGGCCAAGATCATGGCGAAAGTGGTCAGGAGTCTTGGGAGGAATTTCAGGGTTCGAAGATCAAAAGATCAGCTCAGGAAGGGGTGGTCGGACCTGAAATTGAGAGAGCCAGAGCAGTACCGAAAGATCCGGAGAGTGCTGCAAAAAAGTAAGTAGTTGTGCTGTGTTCCTATTCTTTCTGTCTTTATTCCGTTTGTTCGGCTCCATGCTTTTAGTAATTGTAACGTTTAAAAGGGCAACTTTAATGTTCATGGGCCCATTATTCGTTCGTATCAAACATTTTTCTTTGGGCCTCTAAAACACCATTGTTTAGGCCATATGCATTTTCCCACATTTTTTTTTTGGGCCTACTTGGATGCCAAATATTTGTTTGTGTAGATGGGTTTGTTACTAGAATGAAATGCCAACTAGATTGTGTGTAAGGAGAGGACACTGAGCAGCTGTTTTCACATCTGGACACTGGAGCACTAGTGTGGGACCCCAGAACACCATTTTTATTAGGGGGGGCCACACAGGTGCTCCAGTGTATACTATAGGGGAGGCTACATCTGTGAAGCTTGTACCAAACAGGTAAAGTATTGCAGCTTGACAAAGGGCAATAAAAGATATACATCTTGGAACTCTGCTAAAATAGACAATTGTACCCCACTTCCAAGCAATGTTTCCTATTTCTAGTTCTGCCATCAAATATCTGTGTGCTAAGTATACCATTTTTGTTTTACATAGGGGAGAAAAGACTCGGAAGACACCCCTCATCCCAGGAGACCAGAGACCCCCCACCTCTGGAAGAAGGGGAAATACCGCAAACCCAAGAAGCTGAGCAGGAGGAAGAAGAAGATGTGGTGGAGATTGGCACCACAACAGGTGAGTGTCTGCGACCACAGGCTCAGGTTACCGATATGGATGGTGGCAGATTTTTGATACCTATTTTTGTTTTCTTTATCTCTTTTTAGGTGATCATGATGTGAGGGAGAGAGAACGCTTTACTTCTGAAAGTGCCCAGATCCTGATCGGGGAGATCATGGGGTGTAATCTCGAATTGCACAACATACAGCAACAAATCAGTGATGTTATTAAAAAATAATAATAACATCATTGATGTTTTGGGGCGAATTTAAAAGGCCACAAAATCACCTTTTTGGATTGTGGTCCAATCTTTAAAATATTTTTGCAATGTTTTGAAAAGCCAAATTTGGAGGATGCACACAGTGTGCCAACATGTGCTATCTGCCATCACGGGAGATCAATGGACGCGTTTTGGGGGTGCAACCCCTTCCTCAATTATAAAGTCGCGTTGAGGAAGGGCTTGCTCCCCCAAAATACGTCCCTTGATCCCCCCTGATGGCAGATAGCACATGTTGACATTCTGAACTTGGTGTGCATCTTCCAAATTTGGCTTTTCCAGGGGTGATTTCCCCCCATCTGAACGCTATATCAAACAAAGTTCCTAAATACTCATGTCTGATATAGCCTTCAGGTTTTACCATATGTGAACTTTGTAAGTTCAATTTTTTTGGCTTTCTTGTTGGTTTTACACAGGCCTGTTTTATCAGAAAAGGACATTTCAATTTTTGATAATGCTACAGCAAAAATTGTTATACAACAAACATGTTGGTTCGTTTTAAAAACCTTTGGTAAATGCACATGTGATTGTGCAGCTATAAAAAAGTTGGTTACTCAAGAATGTGTGGATTATTGTCTCAACGCTACAACACTTTTGGGGTGATGTAATTGCTGTTTTATGCAAACATGGGGGTTATTTCCTAAGGGCAAATACATTTTGCACTACAAGTGCAGTTTCAGTGCAGTTGCAAGTGCACTTGTAGTGAAATGTGTTTTTGCATTTAGGAAGTACCAGCCAACAGTGTTTTTTATAAGGTTACCCAATCACGACATTTTCTGCACTCAACACATTTCTGTCAGGGTCAGCTAAAACAAACACAAGCAGTAAATGTCCACAAAGAATTTCTTTTGGTTGTTATTTATTTGAAAAAGGTTTCACAGATTGTCTGGCATATTGATAGCCCCCCTACCCGCAAAGAACTCCAGGTATCGTAACCGGACATCATGGGCATTCAGGGAGGGCAAGCCAGGACGGCCACTTTCAAGCGCCGTCAGTGTTGATGAATTTGGGATTCCGGCCTCAGGCCCAACTGAGCCAGCATAGTTGGCTGAATGTTTTCTTAAAAAATTATGGAGAACACAGCAGGCAAGTATTATATGGTTCAGTTTATACTCCGCCATATGGATGGGTGTCAGAATTAATCGGAACCGGCTGGCCAGGATTCCAAATGTGTTCTCCACCACTCTTCGGGCTCTGGCCAGCCGGTAATTAAAAACCCTCTGTTCCGGGTGAGG
Organism: Lithobates septentrionalis; assembly: GCA_037952835.1. Classification (NCBI taxonomy): domain Eukaryota; kingdom Metazoa; phylum Chordata; class Amphibia; order Anura; family Ranidae; genus Lithobates; species Lithobates septentrionalis. The sequence continues at coordinate 804,522 of JBBDGP010000412.1, forward strand.
GTCCTCATCGGGAATGGCCGCATCAGGTGGTCCCCCAGCGCAAACGCTTCATCAGCAACGAACACAAATGGGAGACCTTCAACATTGTCCTCTGGAGGTGGCAAGTCCAAGCTGCCATTCTGGAGACGCCTGTAGAACTCCGTCTGGGTGATGACTCCACCATCGGACATCCGGCCATTCTTCCCCACGTCCACATACAGGAACTCGTAATTAGCCGACACCACCGCCAACATCACTATACTATTAAACCCCTTGTAATTATAATAGTACGACCCCGAGTTGGGTGGTGGGACGATGTGGACGTGTTTCCCATCAATTGCCCCTCCGCAGTTAGGAAAGTCCCACCGCTGGGCAAAGTGGGAGGCCACAGTCTGCCATTCCTGTGGCGTGGAAGGAAACTGTTGAGGAAAAACAATAAACATTACTATTTTTTCACAGAAACATGGCAAGCAGATTAGACACAAACATTATGGGGCAACCTCCAGATAGCATTTATTAAGGGGAATTTAACAACAACAAAGTATAAGGTACACCTATCATATCCCCCCCCCTCTCATGGGCCATTTCTAACATTATAGGGGGGGGGAACTCTTGGACAGGTAACCCTCTTCACTTCATTGAGAGATGAATGCCTAAATAATGGGTATTACTTGGAACAGCCCCTCCTTAGTTACACTATTGGCAGACCACTGGACAGGTAAGAAGTGTCTGAATACAAAGATATAAATACACACTGTACACATTTGAGCACATTTGAACATTCTGCTATTACCTATCAAGATAATAATGGGATACAAAAACTTTAAACAGTACCATTGGAAAGTATACAGGCAGGCCCTTGCACTACATGCTTTTGGGAATTCATCCATAAATCTGACCAGTAAAGAGATGGGTATAGTGTGTATGGGTTTGGCAAAGTCAGCAGATAGATGATTGAGGATAGAGAATTGGGATCAGCTGACTTAGCAGTTGGGGGGAGGGAGGGTTACAAAAAATTTGGGGACACCACAAAAAAAAGCCTCTGGCACTCTGCCTGAATTTATATCAAAAATAACATTTCCAAACATTTTAGGGGGTGTTTGGGGTAAAGCACTACTATGGAGCAGATAAAATACATTGTTAAGTGACTACATGAGGTGAATATAGGGCACGAGACACCATGCTGGGGAGGTTATTGATGGGCAAATATGTATGAAGGACCTAAAATAATAATTACATAAAAATCCAGCATGCATGAGGACAAAGGGGACATTCACAGCATATTCCAATCATGGTAATTAGGGAATGAGGAAAGAAATACAATATATTAGCAAACATTCAATACAATAAAATGTGATATAAAAGGATAAAAATCTTACCTTCATATACTCCTTCTGCAGGACCTGGATGATGGCAGAACAGGTCTCTGGGATAATGATCCCCAGAGCCTGGGGGGAGATGCCTGTCGAGAACTTCAAGTCCTGCAGACTTCTCCCTGTGGCCAAATACCACAAGGTAGTGACCAACCTCTGCTCCGGAGTGATGGCTTGCCTCATGCAGGTATCCTGCCTGCTGATATATGGGGTCAGCGAAGCCAACAGACGGTGAAACACAGGGTCCGTCATCCTGAGAAAGTTCCTGAAATCATCAGGATTATTCTCACGGATCTCACGGAGCAAAGGCATATGACAGAACTGGTCACGCTGAAGCAACCAATTCTTGGTCCATGAACTCCTCCCCACCCTGTTCATGGACTGGACTTGTGTCAAGGTCAGGACCCCAACACCAAGCCCCCCGCACAGCACGAACTCTACGAGGAGTACGCATACGAAACATGGCTAGAAAACGGTCGGCTGCTCAGAACGAAGTAACAGAACGCACTGAAGAACAGCAAGGCCTGTGAAGAGCGACCTGAAAAACAGCAACGAGCAGGCAAGATCACACAGAAAACTCTGATACGAACTGACTGCACGCACTGAAGAGCAGATACAAACCCACAAGCACAAACTGAACGGCAGAAAACGATCTGAAAGCCACGAGTCTGAAAAAGCGCGAATCGTCTCTCACCAAACTTTTACTAACACGAGATTAGCAAAAGGAGCCCAAAGGGTGCTGCGCTTGGTTCTGAACCGGCCTTTTCTAGTCTCGTCGTACGTGGTGTACGTGACTGCGTGGTTGTCGATCGGAAATTCCGACAACTTTGTGCGACCATGTGTAGGCAAAACAAGTTTGAGCCAACATCCATCGGAAAAAATCCTAGGATTTTGTTGTCGGAATGTCCGAACAAAGTCCGACCGTGTGTACGCCCTATTAGAAGACGCACAGGAACTGGATTGCGTGGTACTACTGTACCATATGATCCAATGCAGGTAAACGCATTACAGTTGGGACCTGCGTTTATGGTGTCATTAAGGTACTTTGATGCAGTAAGTGGACTTACGCACCGTATAGCCATATGGTGTGACTAAATCCCTAAATTTTTTGAAAATGTTCAGTTGTTTTAAATAGCCTTGCAGGAGTTAAATGTCATTTTTGTATGTGTGCGCTGTAATATTTTGTTCCATTAGGTTAACATTGACACCCACTGCAGATCACAACTGGAGTGCATTTTAAATGCAGTGCGAGAAAAGCACATGGAACGCAGGAAACCAGAAGTGTGTGTGTGTGTGTGTGTGGGGGGGGGGGGGGGGGGCTGTGTAATGTAAAGGGATCCAAAATATAGAATCCGCCCGGGTACCAAATGGTCTAGGTACACCCCTGTGTACACCTTATACAGTGCCTCGAAAAAGTATTCATACCCCTTCAAATTTTCAACATTTTGTCATGTTACGACCAAAAATATAAATGTATTTTATTGGGATTTTATGTGATAGACCAACATAAAGTGGCACATAATTGTGAAGTGGAAGGAAAATGATAAGTGGTTTTCAAAATTTTTTACAGATAAATATGTGAAAAGTGTGGTGTGCGTTTGTATTCAGCCCCCCTCAGTCAATACTTTGTAGAATCACCTTTAGCTGCAATTACAGCTGCAAAGTCTTTTTGAGTATTTGTCTACCAGCTTTGTACATCTAGAGAATACAATTTTTGCCCATTCTTCTTTTGAAAAATAGCTCAAGCTCTATCAGATTGGATGGGGAGTGTCTGTGAACAGCAATTTTCAAGTCTTGCCACAGATTCTCAATTGGATTTAGGTCTGGACTTTGATTCGGCCATTCTAACACATGAACATGCATTGATCTAAACTATTCCATTGTAGCTCTGGCTGTATGTTTAGGGTCGTTGTCCTGCTGGAAAGTTAACCTTGACCCCAATCTCAAGTCTTTTGCAGACTCTAACAAGTTTTCTTCTAAGATTGTCCTGTACTTGGCTCCAGCCATCTTCCTATCAAGCCTGACCAGCTTCCCCTACTACCGCAGGGCAGTATTCCAACATGATAACGACCCCAAACATACCTCCAAGATGACCACTGCCTTGCTAAAGAAGCTGAGGGTAAAGGTGATGGACTGGCCAAGCATGTCTCCAGACCTAAACCCTATTGAGCATCTGTGGGGCATCCTCAAACAGAAGGTGGAGGAGCGCAAGGTCTCTAACATCCACCAGCTCTGTGATGTCATCATGGAGGAGTGGAAGAGGACTCCAGTGGCAACCTGTGAAGCTCTGGTGAACTCCATGCCCAAGAGGGTTAACGCAGTGCTGAAAGATAATGGTGGCCACACAAAATATTGACACTTTGGGCCCAATTTGGACATTTTAACTTAAGGGTGTACTCACTTTTGTTGCCAGCGGTTTAGACATTAATGGCTGTGTGTTGAGTTATTTTGAGGGGACAGCAAATTTACACTGTTATACAAGCTGTACACTCACTACTTTACATTGTAGCAAAGTGTCATTTCTTCAGTGTTGTCACATGAAAAGATATAATAAAATATTTACAAAAAATGTGAGTCATGTGCTCACTTTTGTGAGATACTGTATATGTTCGCTATGAGATAGTAAATATTGACTTTTTGAATTCAGGGCCGCTTTAAATTGAACTCCTAATGTTGAAGTGGAACTTTAATTTTTACTATTCAAAGCAACCTCAACCATACATCCATGTCTCCATTCTTTCTTTCTTTATTTATTTATTTATTTATTTTTATTTATTTTCTTTATTTGAGAGAAAGTGTTTTTAGCGCTGGCCTTTGCATTTTAAAGCAGACTCAGACACAACCCACACAAACACCTTCTGCCCGCCTGTGTAGTCCTCTGTCCAATGAGCTACAATCTGTAAGCTATAGGGGGCTGTCCTTCTAATCACCAGGAAGTATGTTATTACCCCGAACATCCTCCAGGAAGTATTACATTGCGAACAACCGCCTTGACCTAGGTCAACATTCCAGTCCACATCTGGTTCCTTTGATCTAATGCAGGCCCGTAAATCAGTCACTTTAATCTCCGCCTCATCAGGAGGTCTGAGGTGAGGCTTTCTTATCTCCATGCCCCGCTGCTAGGGGGTATGCATGAATTCTGCTCCAGAGGCAGGATTCTGGTATGCAGTCTTTTGTTACACGCACCCTGCTGTGTAATCTGATTCTCCTGGCTTTCCAAGATGACTTACAGCAGGCTAGATGGCTCTTCCATACCAGGTCTCAACAGTCCAGAAATATCTGATATTAAAAATAATGTTGCACCTTCCAACAGGCGTGCAGACAGGAAGTTGTGCTTAGGTGAGAAAACCCCTCCTCCTCTCCTCCTGATGAAAAAAAAATGCCCATGAGACTACTGGGATGTATGACATCATATTGGCCTAGGCCAGGAACCAGGAAGCAACTGAAGAAACGTAAAAAAAAGTTTAAAACAATTAAATATAATATACCTTCCTATCTATTTACTAAGGATAGTAACATAAGGAATACAAATAGCTAATGTCAACTGAGTCTAGTTCCACTTTAATATTCTGCATTAGTGTTATTATGGCATGGTTGTTTTCATTGATTATTAATTTCCAGATGACTTTATAAAAAAAAATAAGAGGTTTTGTATTTATACATTTTCTCTTCTGACAAATAAGTACACATTGAACTACTTGCCGCCCACCCACAGTAGATTTACTGCAGACGAGTGGCACAGGCACCTGTACATCGCTGCCTGTCTTCCGGGTTCAGGGCACGCATGCACATGCCTCCTGCCATCCAGACTATAATATATATATATTATAATATAATTTTTTTTTTTTTTTCCAAAATAGCCAAAAATGAAAAACGCCTGTAAACGAAACGTGGCTAAATGCGAGTTACCACGTTTGGCCACGTTTAGAAACCCTTGGCGCTTGAAATGCCTCTAAACTCAGCTTCTGAACCCATTTTTTTTCGTACCAAAAAAAGCCTCTAAACTCAACTGCCTAGAAACGACTATAAACGACCCTGTGTACATTTACTGATAACATAACATAGAGGAGAGTTCAGCGGCAGTAGAAAAAAATGCCTAATTGCTCCTAAACATACGTTTACCAGCAGCAGTGTATATGAGGCCTTAAAGTAGCACAGTGCCAAATAGCAAAAAATGCTCTGGTCATGAAAGGCGTAATACCTTTCGGGAGGTCACGTGTTAAAGCTAGAATTCCGATAGCATATTGCCTGCTTTAAGTAACACCGCTATATATTAGCCAGTCATTCTTTAAAAAAAAAAAATGTAGACAGACTTTCAGATAAAAAATAAAATAACATTTTTCAGCCAAAATTACAGCAGTCTATGGGATACAGGAGTATTAACCCCCCCCCCCCCAAAAAAAAAATAAGACAAATATATAAAAGGACACCGAAGGGTATTTATACAGCCTTTTTCTCAGAAACCGTACTGAAAGGTGGGGTTACACAAGTGTCTGAATTTTCAAATATTGAGGTTTCCTTTCATGTTACATGAGAGGAACATAGCGCCAGGTACTCTAGATCTATAGGCTGTAGCATACAGCAAAGTTTGCCCTGGAGAAATAAGGAAAGCCACTACAGAGTTAGCTCATTTCCTGAGTCTAATGCCGCGTACACACGGTCGTACTTTTCGTCTACAAAAGTCGGACAGCCTGTCGGACAGACTTCCGGCAGACTTTCGGTGGACTTGCCGCGGACTTGCGGCCTACTTTCTAACGACCGGACTTGCCTACACACGACCACACAAAAGTCGGTCGGATTCGTACGTGATGACGTACACCGGACTAAAATAAGGAAGTTCATAGCCAGTAGCCAATAGGTGCCCTAGCGTGGCTTTTTGTCCGTCGGACTAGCACACAGACGAGCGGATTTCGGGGTCCGTCGTAGGTACGAAGTAAAAGTTTTGAAGCATGTTTCAAATCTAAAGTACGTCGTATTTGAGGCTAAAAAAGTCGGTTGAAAGTCCGGAGAAGCCCACACACGATCGGATTACCAGCCAGCTTTAGTCCATCAGCGTCTGTTGGACTTTTGTAGACGAAAAGTACGACCGTGTGTACGCGGCATTAGAGAAAAAAACTCCATCTCCCAACAACAACAAGAGAGACTTATGCCGCGTACACACGGTCCTACTTTTCGTCTACAAAAGTCCAACAGACGCTGATGGACTAAAGCTGGCTGGTAATCCGATCGTGTGTGGGCTTCTCCGGACTTTCAACCGACTTTTTTAGCCTCAAATACGACGTACTTTAGATTTGAAACATGCTTCAAAACTTTTACTTCGTACCTACGACGGACCCCGAAATCCGCTCGTCTGTGTGCTAGTCCGACGGACAAAAAGCCACGCTAGGGCACCTATTGGCTACTGGCTATGAACTTCCTTATTTTAGTCCGGTGTACGTCATCACGTACGAATCCGACCGACTTTTGTGTGGTCGTGTGTAGGCAAGTCCGGTCGTTAGAAAGTAGGCCGCAAGTCCGCGGCAAGTCCACCGAAAGTCTGCCGGAAGTCTGTCCGACAGGCTGTCCGACTTTTGTAGACGAAAAGTACGACCGTGTGTACGCGGCATAAAGGTCTCAAGTCTCAGGGGTGGTAATATATGGCACCAAGCACTGGGCAGAGGGCCAACTCCGCTGACTGCCGCCTTTGTTCCTCGCAGGCAATAGAGTGATTTTATTTTACTTTCGTCCAAAATGAGAGATTAAAAAAGGCAAAATAAAAACACACATTAGTTAAGCGGAACCCCGCGACATTCTGTGAAACATAAAACATGGCCAACTACGCACATGTGTGTCCGCTGAAAGAAGTTTGGTCTACTTAAAATGCAATCAGCTTCTGAGGTGTAAAATAGCAGGAGAGGATTTTTTTTTATATACTAGAAAGTTGAACTTTTCTGACTTTCTAAGACTAAAAAAAATGCTGAGAACTGAATTTATTTAGTGGATTTATGCAGAGATAAGATGTTCTTCAATAATTTACTTAGAGCACTAAACCACTGACTTAGTTATAGGCAAAGAATCAAACAAGGACCAGTTGGGCACTAGAAGGTAAATCTACTGCTAGTGTTCCCACGGAGGAACAGTTGCTGGTTCATAGCTTACAGCATACAGTAGGTCAGACTTTCTCAATCAGAGTTCCATGGATCCTAGGAGTTCCTCCAAAGGTTCCAAGGGGTTTCTTGAGCAATGAGTAATTTCTGCCTCTCAGATAAGTAACCACTGGCTCCAATTATCTTTTTAATTAGGAGGACAATTTTTCAACAAACCACCAGTATAAAAGTCTATCTTCTTACTGACCATCACACTAATGTATCATGGGTCATAGTAATTATTGTCAGGGGTTCCCTTAGTCCTGAAAGTTATTTCAAGGGTCTCTTCATGTTAATTGATTGAGAAAGGCTAGCATAGTTATCGGGGCCTGCACTACCAAAAGGTGCCTTGTGCAGCCACCTTCTGGCCCCAGGATAGGGGGGGTGGGAAAATCCCCAGCCACTTGCACAGGTGGAGGAGCCGGCACCCATTACTCAGCACTGTGAGTATAGCATTACCCCCGTAGAGGGTGCAGATGACTGGCTTCCCCACTGCTACACAGTCAGGCAAGTAGCATTTACAGCTTTCATCATTTATTAGGGGTAATAACTTGGATGGGGAATAGGAATTATGACTTGATACCACTTAGAAAGTAGCACAAAGTGTAAGCTGCATCCTGGAGTACCTCCAACTGCCTTGTAGACACTGATCCCAGCTTTACCCACTGCAGGAAATGCCAACCCACCTAGCTGCTTCTTCACCAGTCTACGCGACTGACTCTTCACCAGTCTACGCAACTGACTCTTCACCAGTCTATTCAACTGACTCTTGAGATCTCCCAGGGCAAGGTTAGGAAAGATTTAAGCACACCGCTATCTTCCAGAGAGACCTTCTACCTATGGCAGTCTCTCCCCTTGTAAGTCCCTGACTGTGCTGTAGCACTCACTGTCCTCCTCGCTCCTTCTTCCTCTCAGGGAAGACTCCTTCCAAACTGCTCCTGTTGTCAGGATCCTCCCAGGCCAGCCCAAGCTCCAGCCCGAGGCAGAGCACCCCTCCCAGACTGGGGGTTTGCCTCAAGGACCACCGACAGTCTCCTCAGCACCCCATCTTCATCTTACACCCGACTCCTCCTAGCAGCATGACTCATCCATACTAAAGAGCTGGCTTAGCCCCATGCCAGGCCCACTGCCTGGGGATTGGCCAAACTCCCTTAAGTATGCAGATCAACCCTCCTAGCCTCCGCCCTCTAGTTTCCAGAACATTCTCCAACATTACAGAACCAGGGGGAGGCACCAGAGACTTGTCTGCATGAGTCATCCAGCCCTGACCTAAAGTAAACCCATGACCCAGTTAAGACTCAAAGGGTAAAGCATGAGCCAACATAAATTTTTCTGCACTACACTAGTAGCACACTAGAGGGTGCTATATAAACATGCAGCAGAGAAATGGGAGGAGTCTGACAGCTCTCCACACTACTGTTCCCGGCTGTCCTCTTTCACTATGCAGCGTTGTCGCAATCCTCTCCTACCTCTGTAAACAGGAAGAGTGTGGGGTGATGTCATGACTCCTCCCTTTCTGCACTGGGAGAACCAATAGGAATGAGCTGGCTGCTGTTCAATGACAGAAAGCGGGTGGGCAGGAAGGAGAGGAGGGAAGCCAGCAGCACCACAGAGGTTAGGGGGCACACAGGGGGCCTGGACAGCAGGGGGAAACATATGGTTCACAGGGAGGGTTATTGTTGCAGCAGAGGAGGCAATTACTAGAACTGACCCCCTGTATGGCTCTCTCTGCAGCAGCTGAAAGCTGGCAGGAGGGAGAGGAGAAGAAGCAAGGTTTCAGCTGCTGCAGGGACAGCCATACAAGGAATAAGTTCCAGTAATTGCCCGCCCCGCCATGCAGATCACCCTCTCTGCCCACATCCGATTCACCCTGCTGCCCTGGGCGCCTTACAGGAGGACTGTTGGTACCCCATTATCCATAGCCCTGGCTCCAGATTCTATCTGCTCCAGACTTAGTAATCTCGCCTCAATGTATTAGCAGCTAAATGCAGGTTAGGAGCTTTCTGGAATTTTGGCAGGATCAATGTGTACTTTTTTTACACTTATCAACTAGACACAAAAAAACCTTTTCAATTTACCCAGATGGGCAAAACAGGGGCTTTCTATAAGGCACAAGAACTAAGACAGTAGAGAATCATTAGGTACATGCATTGAAAACATCACTACAAAAATACATTGTGAAAGTAACAAAATCACATCATCCAATTAAAAAGTTGCAGTCTAGAAGAGTTTGCTGCAAAGGCCAAAGTGGGTACCATATAATGTAGTCTGACATATTTGCTTTGAAGAACTCTCAATGGGCGTTTGTTGTATTCACTGCGATCTCCAGAAAATAATGCTGCTGTGCTGCCTGCTTATTTTTATTGTTCTGTGTTAGTGCTTATTAAACAATGTGCTGCGGATGTGTTTATGATTGGTAGCCACATGATTGTGTAGTAAATAGTTTGTCTGTTTTGTTTTTGGGTCCCAAGACAATAACAATTTCCCATATTTGGGTCCTTGGTAGACATGTGCATGACGAAAAAATTAGTTTTGTTTTGTTTCGATTCATTAATCTAGTTATTTCATTTAGTTAAATTTGATTGATTCGTTCAATTCGTATTTGGGATCCGTATTCGGGAATTTGTTCTATGTATTTTTCAAATTTTCTTTGCATTTATCGTTTTTTTTCTCGATTCAAAGCGTTCAAATAGATAAATTTAGAATCGGTCAAATTGAAAATTTTAGGTGTTTTTTTTTTTTTTTTTAATTCGAATGCAGCAGCCGAATAACCAAACATCTGATTGTTATTTATACACATTGATTGATACTTGTTATGTATTAATAATAAGTTTATTCAAAAATATGCAAAATGTTCTAATTAATAAAAGTAGTATCTTACTTTCAACATTTTCCTATGTACAATACTGTGCAGAAGTTTTAGCCAGTTGAGAAAAGATAATGTCAAGTACAAATGCTTTTAAATATTTATATTTTACTGGTTTCTTTTTATCAATTTCACACTTGCAAAGTGAACAAACAAAAGAAAAACCTTCATCAAATGATTACAATGACTCTTTAAATCACCTTTGGCTTAAAAAAAAAAAGCATTATTTCAAAATGGTACACTAATAACACACACGGTCTTTGATTGCAACAATATGTTTACAGCTCGAATTCAAATGGAATTCGATGTAAAATTAGAATCGAATACCACTTGCCATCCAGGCCAATTCTGACATTTCTCTCCTGCATGTAAAATTCATCCTTTTTTTGCTAGAAAATTACATAGAACCATCAAACATTATATATGTTTTTTTTAGCAAAGACCCTAGAGAATACAATGGCGGTTGTTGCAACTTTTTATCTTGCACGGTATTTTTTTGGGGAAAAAAACTGTTTCATGCTTTAAAAAAAAAACACATTAAAGTTAGCCCAATTTTTTTTGCATAATGTGAAAGATGAAGTTACGCCGAGTAAATAGATACCTAACATGTCACGCTTCAAAATTGAACGCACTCTTGGAATGGCGCTAGACTTCGGTACTTAAAAATCCCCATAGGCCACGCTTTAAATTTTTTTACTGGTTACATGTTTTGAGTTACAGAGGAGGTCTAGGGCTAGAATTATTTCTCTCACTCTAACGTTCGCGGCGATACCTCACATGTGTGGTTTGAACACCGGTTTCATATGTGGGTGGGACTTACGTATGCGCTCGGTTCTGCGTGCGAGCACATGGGGACAGGGGCGCTTTACATTTTTTTTTTTTTTTTTCACACTTTAAAAAAAAAAAAAATGTTGATCACTTTTATTCCTATTACAAGGAATGTAAACATCCCTTGTAATAGGAATATGGCACGATCGGTCCTCTTTACAGTAAGATATGGGGTCAATAATCTCACCTCTAGGCTGGGAAGCCTGAAAAAAAATTAAAATAAACGATCTCGGCTTCCCAGCCGAGGCGGCACCATTTGTTTGAATGCAGAGGCCAGGCATGACGTCATAACATGGAGCCCGGCCTCCGAATGATCATCAGAGACTCTGGCGACCATTTGGTCCGCAGGAAATCTCTATGGTAAACATCTGGGGCCGGCGGATCTGTTCTCCGACTCACCGATGGAAGTGGTGAGTCGGTAGAAGCACCGGAGGGTGGCGGGAGGGGGGGACGTCCCCTCTTGCTGTCCATAAGAACAATCAAGCGGCGGAACTGCCGCTATGATCATTCTTATGGGGTAGGGAATCGTCGGCTAAAAAAGAAGATATCTGAATAATGCCTGTAGCTGCAGGCATCATTCAGATATACCAGCACAAAGTCAAGGATGTCATATGACGTGCCTTGGGCGGGAGGTGGTTAATTAGATATTCAGAAATTCAGATGAATTTCGTTTAGTTATTCGGAGAATTCAGTAAAATTCTCCTTGTACTGTAATCCAAATGCCTGAAGAACGAAAAATTTGTCCAAATATATATTCGGAACGAAACGAACCACACATGTCTAGTCCTTGTATTGAGAAGTCTAAGAACTCTTGTTCTACATTATTCCCTTATTTTTAGGTACTTGCCTCTCTCACAGCTGCAATCTCAGTACCTCTTACTATACTGCTAATCAGTCTTTATGGATGGGAGAAGAGTAGCTGTTGTCACTGAAGGATTCCATCACCCGCGATGCATACTAGCCCATTATGCCAGTGTTGCTAGTGTTCCGCGAGAGGTCCCCAGGGGTTCCGTGGTGATCTACCTAGGCAGCTGACAGGTAGATTGTATGGACACATGCAGGGATAGGCATGGCAGCAACTGTCATATCATTGGCCGTAGCACGCTGTTCCCCACCAGCCCCTCCTGTGCATCCCGGGTGCTTGTACAGTATGTGAGATGGCATTAGTCCATTAGCATGAAGTCCATGGCAATGTGGATCCCTGAAGATGGGCCCTCTGAAGGGATGACAATAAAGATACAAGAAAACGCATTACTGCCCTTGGTCCTTACTGACTTTTTCTATGCCAGAACCCCCCTGGGATCAGTCTTCTGCAGATATACACTACTGTGCAAACGTTTTAGGCAGGTGTGAATGCTTTCAGAAATTAATATTATTAGTATTAATAGTTTATTTTTTATCAATTAACAAAATGGAAAGCAATTTAACAAAAGAGAGAATCAAATCAATATTTGGCATGACCACCCTTTGCGTTCAAACAGTATCAGTTCTTCTAGGTATACTTGCACAGAGTTTATGGAGAGAAGGGTACAATAATAAGTGTCTTAAAGCATCTTAGAGAACTAACCAACTATCTTCTGTGGATGTAGAGTGCCTCAAATCCTTATATCTCTTCATGTAATCCCAGACAGGCTCCATGATGTGGAGATCAGGGCTCTGTGGGGGCAAAACCATCACATCCAGGAATCCTTGTTCCTTTATTACACTGAAGATAGTTCTATAATATTGCATATCTTGACTCATCAATCCAGAGCACCTGCTGCCATTTTTGTGCACCCCAGTTCCTATGCTTTTGTGCATAATTGAGTCGCTTAGCCTTGTTTCCACACAGGGCTGGTGCCAGCATAAGGCAGCCCAGGTGGCTAACTGAGGGTGCCAGGAGAGGGGGGCGCCAAAGCCAGGGGTTCCCCACGAGGTGCTTATCCTAGCGATGGTGGCTGGCCCTGTACCCAGTTCAGCATACTGACAGGCGGCGCAGCACAGCCCCGGCCAGGCACTGTTAACTTCACCCACTTTCCTCTCCTGACTCAAGCCTTGGTGCTGCTATTGCACCTCTCCTCCTCTACCAGATGGAGGGCAGAGAGAGACACCCTCGGCTGGAAGACACCGCCCCGCCCCCTTCAGCCATTGAGGCGAGGATCACTGGATCAGCTGCAGTAGCAGAAAGAGGGTCACAAACGCCTCCAGTTCAGCAGCACCCACAGATCATCGCTGAACTGGAGAGAATGTGAGATGAATGGGAGCCCAGGGAGGAGCCTGGAGCCGAGTGAGACCAGGGGAAGGCCAAGGCCACCAGAGGGCCCAGAAGGAGTGGGAGTGGCACAGGTACTACCACAGATGAAGATCTTACCATACCATCTCTGTGGAAGGTAGAGCAAGTAAACTGCTTCTAGCTTTATGGTGTCAGAATCTGTCTGTGAATAATTATTGTACCAGTCCTGCCCTTGTGCCATGCCCACACTCTCTGACCAACCATCTCTTGTGCCATGCCCGCACTCATTGCCCATCTCTTGTGCCATGCCTGCAGTCTCTGCCCATCTCTTGTGCCATGCCTGCAGTCTCTGCCCATCTCTTGTGCCATGCCCGCACTCTCTGACCAACCATCTCTTGTGCCATGCCCGCACTCTCAGCCCATCTCTTGTCCCATGCCCGCCGTCTCTGACCATCTCTTGTGCCATGGATGCAGTCTCTAACCATCTCTTGTACCATGTATGCAGTCTCCGACCATCTCTTGTGCCATGACTGCAGTCTCTGACCATCTCTTGTGCCATTACTGCAGTCTCTGACCATCTCTTGCGCCATGTATGCAGTCTCTGACCATCTCTTGTGCCATGTCTGCAGTCTCTGACCATCTCTTGTGTCATGACTGCAGTCTCTGACCATCTCTTGTGTCATGACTGTAGTCTCTGACCATCCCTTGTGCCATGTATGCAGTCTCTGACCATCCCCTTTGCCATGTATGCAGTCTCTGACCATCTCTTGTGCCATGTATGTAGTCTATGACCATCCCTTGTGCCATGTATGCAGTCTCTGAAATCTCTTGTGCCATGACTGCAGTCTCTGACCATCTCTTGTGCCATGTATGCAGTCTCTGACCATCTCTTGTGTCATGACTGTAGTCTCTGACCATCCCTTGTGCCATGTATGCAGTCTCTGACCATCCCCTTTGCCATGTATGCAGTCTCTGACCATCTCTTGTGTCATGTATGTAGTCTATGACCATCCCTTGTGCCATGTATGCAGTCTCTGAAATCTCTTGAGCCATGACTGCAGTCTCTGACCATCTCTTGTGCCATGTGGGGTGGGGGTTTTCATTGTAGAAGGGAGAAGGTGGCAGGAGAACGGTTGGTGGGGGGCACCAAGATGCACTTTCGCCTAAGTAGACAAAAGTCCTTGCACCTGCCCTGTTTCCATATCAGAGGTGTGGCCTTTTGGTCGCAATTCTTCCATGAAGATTATTTCTGGCCAGACTTCTCTGGACAGTAGATGGGTATATTTGGGTTCCACTAGTTTCCACCAGCTGCTGGACATCTTTCATCTGCTGCATTAAGTTTCCATGGCTGACTACTGTCTCTACAGTCCTCAATATTGCCTGTTTCTTTGTGCTTCTTCAAAATAGCTTGAACAGCACATCTTAAAACACCAATCAGACCTTGCCGAAGCAGTATAACTACCTTGTGTTTTGTTGCTGTGCTCAGGCTTGCCATGGTGTATGACCTGTGACACAAAACTGTCTTCCACAACCTCACCTTAGTAGGAGAGTTTGGCTGTTCCTCACCCATTTTTAAGCCTACTACACAGCTGTTTTTGTTTCAGGTAATGACTGTGTTTCAACCTACATATGAATTTGATGATCATTAGCTCAGAAAAATCCTTCAGCAGGCTGTTTTCCTGAATAAAAACCTGCAAAAAACTAAGCTATCCATTTCTATATTGTGAATAACCTATAATTTTGAAAAATAAATAATCAAAATGGAGCAACTTTCCACATGGTCTGACGTTTTCCAAATGTCCTCTATGGCTGATTATCTGTGAGTGGGCCTATAGGGGAGAGATGCTCTGCTTTGACCTCCCAGCACTCAAGTAGGTGGAAACCCAATCTCTATCTTATATAGACTTTAAAATGTGAGTGTCACTTCAAGAATCACTTTCAATTTTCTTAAATCTGAAGGTTTTATGAAAATAATACCTGGTGATCCTAACCTGGTGGTCCTTCTTCAAGCACTTCCTGTTATAAAGGATAATACTCTATCCCTGTCTCCCATTTGTTCTCCAGTGCAGTCACTCTTTTACATGGGCTTCTAGTAAAGACTACTAAGTGGATATTTTAACTACCATTTATGCAGGCATGGTCCCTTGTTGTCAGATCAAGAAACCTGAGCTGCAGAAAAGCATAGGCCTAAAACTATTTAGACAATTGATAACATATAACCTTCCCGAAAATGCATAAAGATGCATTAAAGTGGAGCTAAAGGCACAAATACTTACCATGAAATAAAAAATGAACTCCGTGCAATCAAACAAATATAACAATGTATCTTAAAAGCCAGTGGTTCTCAATCTCAGTCCTCAAGTACCCCCAACGGGCCATGTTTTGGGAACTTCCCTTAGATAAAATAGCTCTTATCAACACCATGTCATTGATATTGATTTAAAGCAGCTGTGCAAAGTAAATGAAAACCTGAAAACATGGACCTTTGGGGGTACTTGAGGACTGAGGTTGAGTACCACCGATCTAAACCATATACACATACAACCAGGGCTTTTTTTCTCAGAGAATAGGTGCAGGAACTTCCCCCTTCTAAGTTCACCCTTGTCTACGCACCCTACGCTCCTCTGAGCACCGGCCCTTGGTCCCACCCCCTACCCACCTCCCAGTACTGCCCCAAGTATCATTTTGTGGTGCTAAATAATTTGTATGGGATTTGCTCTTATCTAATAACAAGAAAAGCAGTAAAATAAATCCCCTGGAGCCAGCAACAATAGAACCCACCTGTAATGGAAATTTGTACGTTCTGTATATAATTGTATTGTATTTTGTATGTATTGCACACTGCCCTCACTGTGCACACAGCACTAATAATGTTTTCAGTAAATGTTTACATTCTTTCGAGTCCTGATTAGAATTAGTCTGCCTATGTAACGCCCCTTGTTACCATAAACGTACAATTGTAATATTAATGTGATACCTACGTAATCATGTGCATAAAAACCTTCAATTGCGTCATAATAAAGCAGAACAGTTATTTGGAAAGATGCTGAGCGTATCTTTTGTGTCTGTTCCCTACTGCAGTAGTTATTATTAATTTGGAACCACTAATCAATATGAGGATAGGAGTTGCCTATCATCAATTTAACCGAGTCAGCATGGCGAGCTTTGCCTTAGGAGGGGATTCCAGGTGACCCTGAGTATCCGAAACGAGGAGCTTGAGACGATCCGGGAATTTCTGATAATCGGCCGGCTGAGGTAAGCATTATGCTTACATTTGAGTTATCAGACTTCCTTGATCGGTAAGGCATTTTCGGGACAAA
Organism: Lithobates septentrionalis; assembly: GCA_037952835.1. Classification (NCBI taxonomy): domain Eukaryota; kingdom Metazoa; phylum Chordata; class Amphibia; order Anura; family Ranidae; genus Lithobates; species Lithobates septentrionalis. The sequence goes on from JBBDGP010000412.1 coordinate 821,225, forward strand.
GGGTACCTATTTTACTCCCCTTAATCGAACTGTATTGATTGGTGGTTATATGTTATGTTGTCCCTGTCTATTGTCCATTGGAGTGTTATAGATAAGAAAGGGAAGAATAGTGCTGTTCACAGGTATATGTAGTAAATCTGATAGATAAAGTAGTTTAGAGGCAAGAGGGTATAGGCACACGTAGAGAAGAGAGAAGACTGGCCAGTCATTATGGGCATTGAATTAAGTAAGGGAATGAAGGGTAAGAGACCCTCAAAAATGCCCAGCGCAAGAGGAGCGCTATATATGAACCAAAGGTGCGGTTCAGCCTATACTGAGCCCCTAGATTAATTGTTAGAGTAGACAGGGATCCACAATGGGTAACTGGGTTACCAAAGTCCACAGGGACTAAGAATCATGCAGAGTAAACAGCTAGAGAAACAGCTATCTATGTGAGCAGGATGGATCAACGGTGACATTAACACTAGACAGAAAGGGACATTTTCATGTTAAGTTGTGGGATTTGGGGTCAGGCACTACAACTATTAGAGTCAGAAACAGAGAAATGAGAGTTAAAACAGAATACTTTATATGTTGTCAGAGAGGGAAGATGGGATGAGCACTCTGGCTGCCCGTCTGATCATAGAAGCTAGATATAAAAGATATCTGAACAAAATAAGGAACGCAGAATTTAGGCAGGTAAATAGTAAAGTGTTAAAAGAAAGTGAGAGAATGATATGCATGTGTTGTGTACAAATGGGAAAAATGTAAGCGATTTTAGAGAGATATTGGCGTATGTGTGTGCGAATGCTGGGACCCTTAGTTCTATTGCTTGTGTGTGTCATGTACGCAGATGTGACCCCCTCCTTTGTGCTCTCCTGAAAGAAATGTGGCTGAGATGAGAGGTCAGTGATAAGCTGGAAGGACACCATGCCAATTCCAGTTTTTTAGACAAAACATTTATAACAAAATGTGCCGGGTTAACGAATCTAATGATAAACAATGTGATCACAATTATTTTGAATCTGTTTTCCAAACATGGTAAAATGAAGGTTACATTTAACCGTGTATTACACAAATTGAATATCCTTTGATAGTGGAAACAGTGCATTTAAAAAGGGAAATTAAGTAAAATTAAGTAATAATGAGTAATCATTTCTAATATGAGTTTAACAGTAATATAGATACATTGAAACTGGTTTAGACGACCTTTGGTTGGAAATGAAATCCAGGTTATTGGGGAAATTTGTAATGAATGAGATTAGTTTAGATTAAGATAACAATTTTGTAATTTTACATTTATACAATAAGCCCTTATTGAGAGAAAAAAAAAGATTAAGATGAGGTTGTTATTTTGAATAAAGCTGCCATAATATTTAACAAAGCCAAGATGGATGGGATACATAAGAAGTTCTTCTACAAAAATGAAATTTTAAGGTTTTTGATAATAACTTGATGTGCGGTCCATGATGTGAGAGTAATAATAAATAAAATTTAAATATAACAGACCCATCACATCAAATCCACACACTCTGTTAGGATAGATGCCACCTGCAGCCAGTTGTTTTAAAGTTTTTGATGCTTTCTAGTCCATCATACAGATTGTTGATCCTTTTGTTTTATTTATTTTTATTTTTGAAATCCAAAGCAGAATGTGTGGATTGTGAAATGATGTGCCCCTTTTTCTTGTAAGTACAGTGGTATAAGCAGAAGAATATTTTGGATTTATGGCCATCTCTGCATGACCGCAGGGTATTGTTATCATTTATTATAATATTGCCAGGAAGAAGTTGTCTTTTGAAACATGAAACTGGAGTTCTTACACAAATAGCATGATAGAAAACAAGCCATTGTAATATATTTATGCAAGCTGGACCCAGTAATGAAGGGTTCACCCCGATATATCAGAGCTGTAGCTTTTATGCAAAAGTGCTATTAGACAAAGTTAGATATTGTTTTGGTCAAACATTTAATTTTTAATGGTCCGACATTCTGTGCAGCAAATATACAGCTAACTAAATGTTTGTCTAATGAAAGGTTTAAAATATGAGTTTGTTTATGTACATATCTAACAATGAAAAATGCGTACATTTGAATCCAGCCACCTTATTGCCTCTATTGGAGGAGGCTGGAGACAAAGGAAGACACATGTGTTAAATTGATGATGTAGGAATCAGCTGCTGTGAGCCCAGTGCAGGACACACTCCCTGAAGACCCAGATATTTAATTTTTTGTAGATTTGAGTATGCAGTTTATCACCCAGAAGGATACTCTGTATTCAAAGTCATTGGATCTTTTTCCCCCAGCTAATGAAGCAGAGCTCCATGTTTTAGCAAAGCCTGTGAGCTATAAAAAGAATGTATATTTATATAGATAGTTGAGATATTGAGAGCTTTTGGTTCCATTTGAAGGGCCAGAAGTTTGTTTTTACTTCGGCAGGTAAACCAATAAAGCATGCCAAGTTAATTTGATTGGCTGTTTTCAGCCTTCCAGGTTCTTGCTGAGGTAGCCATATTAACTTTCACACATGGAAGCAGACCAGGATGCACTAAGGATGCTGCATTTACAGCCCCGGACACTTGATGGGTCTGTGCAACTCACAGATTCCACCCTAGTTCTGGCCCAGTATAGCTGGGATTAATAATTCAACTTTAAGGACCCCAGAACGAGAAGAACAAGTGGTCCACAGGGGGCAACTTCTTATGAAACAGGACTTTGGAAAAGGTGATCATTTATGTCTGCCAGCCACTCTTTTCCCTCCAGCTTTTGACACATGGACCATGTCATCAGTCACAAGCAGTTATGGCTGCCTTAGTAAATGAGCGTGGGATAGAGCCAGGGTTCACCACAGTTGTTTTTATAACATACCACTTCTTGTTTTACCTGTTACCAAAGATGTTACCAAAAGCTGAACATCCCTTCCAGAGATTACAAAAGATATATCCAGATGCCCAAGTTAGGATCTTACGAGTATGCATTTGGTCTGTATGGACATGTTTTTTGGATGTCCAGTGGCAACTGGCAAATGCTACTGCAAAGGCCACAGTAAAAAGTGTTATCAGAAGTAGTTTGTAAATACAGAGTGCCAGAAAGTACAAAGAGTAACAGGGGAAATCATTTTTTATAGGAGAGTCCTTACTAGAAGTTTTGAGGTTTTATTTTTACACCCCCTACTGTCTACAATGTAGCGGAAAAAGTAGAGTAAGAAACTAGACTTTTACCTGAACGTTTTCTTATATTTTATCAAGCCCCTAAGGGAGATGTTGGACTCTCTCCCTATGGGATTTGGTTTGGGAGTGTGTTACTCACTTGCTTATATTTTGTCTCAGCAGCTGAAGTCCTCCATTCGGATCTCACAGAGAATGTTGCTGATCTTTTAAGGTTTTTGACAAACTAATTTATGTGTTTTCTCCCCAATTCCAGATCCTAAAAGTTTGGAAGGATCTAAAACTAAAGCCAGGTGACTTTTGGATTGTTAAGAGACATTTATATATAAGGAAACGTTTGGAGACTCAATACAGCATCTATTTCATGTACAGTTTTTGCAAAACTTGAAGGAAAAGTCACCTGGATCCACACCAGACACTGCAAAAATGACTAAATTAAAGAAATCTCTGTGTTTGATTTGTTTCCCTCTTGTGATCACAGTCTAGGGTACTTTTTGATTCAAGTACTTTAATTGTAAGGGATAGATATATTTGAAAAGTAGTTTAGCCATGTTGAAGTCATATTTGTCTTTTGTATGTCTTCCATTTTATGTAGAATTGTCTGTGTTTACACATGCTGATAAGTCAGCATGCTCACAATTAAGCTAGAAGGCCATTCTGGCCACAGGAGTGTACAGCCAGTACTCTGTAAACATGTCTTATCAATCATTTGTTTTTCACAATGAAAAGTCATTTGGTAATGAAAAAGTTGCTCAGCTATTATTTTCTCCACAATGGAGTTTTTTTGCCTCTTTGGCCAGGACTACCTCCACCTAAGCGTGTGAAGGTTCCAGTTTAAAGGTGATAGCAGGTGTAGTTAGTGATCAAAATATTGATCAAAAGAGGGGAGACTGTAATGGAAATTTGTACGTTCTGTATATAATTGTATTGTATTTTGTATGTATTGCACACTGCCCTCACTGTGCACACAGCACTAATAATGTTTTCAGTAAATGTTTACATTCTTTCGAGTCCTGATTAGAATTAGTCTGCCTATGTAACGCCCCTTGTTACCATAAACGTACAATTGTAATATTAATGCGATACCTACGTAATCATGTGCATAAAAACCTTCAATTGCGTCATAATAAAGCAGAACAGTTATTTGGAAAGATGCTGAGCGTATCTTTTGTGTCTGTTCCCTACTGCAGTAGTTATTATTAATTTGGAACCACTAATCAATATGAGGATAGGAGTTGCCTATCATCAATTTAACCGAGTCACCACCCCAGCAACAATATATCCTTCACACAATAATAGACTCTCCCCAGCAACAATGGGCCCCACCCCAGCAACAATGGACACCATCCCAGCAACAATAGGTCCCCTCAGCAACAATAGGATTCCACCCTAGCAACAATAGATCACTAACTCAACAATAGACTCCCCTAGCAACAATGGACCCCACCCCAGCAACAATAGCCCTCCCCAGCAACAATGGACCTTACCACAGCAACAATAGATCCCTCACACAACAATAGACACCCCCAGCAACAATGGACCCCACCCCAGCAACAATAGACCCCCCCACACACACACACAGCAACAATGGACCCCACCCCAGCAACAATAGACCCCCCCCCCCCACACACACACACAGCAACAATGGACCACCCACAACAAAATACAACCCCCAGCAACAAAAGAACCACCCAGCAACATTAGACCTCCCAGCAGCAACAACAGATCTCCCAGCAGCCAGCATCAATAGACCCATCAGCATACAGCAATAACAGACCTCTCCCGCAATAGTAGATTCCTACTAGCAATATAAGACACCCCCCAGCAACAATAGATCCCCCACACAAAAACAGATCCCCACCAGTGACAATAAATCCCCCAGCAGCCAGCATCAATAGACCCTCAAGCACAACCCTTACATGCATTTAGCGCTGGAGGTGCCGGAACTGCGTCCCCCCGCGTTCCCGCTGAAAAAAAACCCTGCATACAACAGTTTATATGACTAAATAAGTGAATATTAAAAATATTGTCACAGTGTCTTCCGCCTCTAAATTTAAAGTGCACACAGTCTATAATTAAATATATTATCCACTTCTGTGAAAATAATAAATATGAAGTGATATTTGTAGTCCACCTTTTCTTCCACCATCAATAAAAGTCCAAAAACAAACGTGCAAAATGATTGTCTAGCAGATCACCACTAAAAACAGTGCCTCTTCCACCTTTCAACCAAACCGCTTTCCTCACATTTTGACTTACTGAAAAATGGGTCAATATGCACCTTGCCATTTAAAAGGGCTCTATCTCCACGTAAGGTCAATCTGTATCTTTATCCACATGTATACACCATTCCTCCATGTGTGAAAAAACCTAATTGCGCAGTATATCAGCTCACCAAACAAATTTATTAAAACAAAGTGTTTAAAATCTCACTCACAAAAAAGTGCACTTCACCCAGTGTACATAGAAATGATTGCCTCTTTAAACAAGAATTTCCCCCTTAAGGTTAGATTTTGGCCTCAGACACCTATCCAAGATGGCCGATGGCCGGTTTCCAGCTAGTTTAATAATGTCACCCAGGCCACGCCCTTGATGCGTTTTGCCATCCAATCATGACTGTTCAAATACTGTACCATAATTCCAATGGTGCAAGCCCGCAAGGTCCTTTGGTGGCACCGGCATCTTCTCTCTGGGTTCCTCTGATTGCCAATCTTTGACAATTTTTATTGACCTGTATCTTTTGCAATAAAAAGCTTCCGTGTTCGTAATTATTTATTTTTTACGTTTAGTCCTGGTTTAAGATGGAAATAATAAGGTCACAACTTTATTGAACTAGTTTACATAATTTCCAACATATTAACATAACCCGTGCCAGTTTCAGTTAGTTTGTGCAAATCTGCCCAGCAACATATAGTTACATAGTTACATAGTAGGTGAGGTTGAAAAAAGACACAAGTCCATCAAGTCCAACCTATGTACAATGACATGACAATGCTTAAAGCGGTTGTATACCCGCGTTTTTTTTTTTTTTTTTTTTCCTATACTTGCAAGGGAAAAGGCATAATGAGCTAGTATGCACCGCATACTAGCTCATTATGATATACTTACCTTAGAACGAGGCGCCGGCATCTCATCCTGTCCACGCCGAGGGAGCTGACATCTCCCCTCGGCGTGTCTTCCGGGTATCGCGGCTCCGGCACTGTGAGTGGCCGGAGCCGCGATGTCGTCACTCCCGCGCATGCGCGCAGGAGACTTCTGCCCGGCAAGCTCCGGAGTTTGCCGGGCTGTCAGCCGAGAATCCCCTGTGCGCATGCGCCGCTGGAGTCAGCGGCTCATTGCGAGGGGAATATCTCCTAAACCGTATAGGTTTAGGAGATATTTTTTTTACCTACAGGTAAGCCTTATTATAGGCTTACCTGTAGGTAAAAGTTAACAAAAAGGGTATACAACCACTTTAAATGCCTGTCCTTACCATGAGTGCCAGACAGGCATCTGACCAAAACCCACTTGGTGGAAAGAAATAGCAAATACCATTAACCACTGGCTAAGACAACAAACCAATGAAGCTATGATGAACATCCTCTTAATTGGGGAGGGTGAATATGTAAGGAGGGTACCCAAGCTTCTTTCCACATAGGTGACACATGCTTCTGGGCCCCACTTACATATCGGGTCTTCAGGGCATTATGCTTGTGTTCTGCTCAAAGCCATGTACTGTTCATGACATGGATATCGGTCCTAGACCTCTCCACCACAACCTCCTGGTCACTGCACACTGTAACCTCTTCACACCTGGAGTACTCTTAAACAGGTCCATGTTTTCAATGGTTCAGATAGAAACTCCAGAAGTTCAACTGACCAGCCAGATCCCATGAGACGGAGAGGCCTGGGCCACCTAATGCATGAGGGGGTTTTCTCTAACCGTCAGGCGAGGGACTCTTTTTCCTTTATCACCACCTACTCCAGAGCCGACCAGGTTTACACCAGTAGCAGCATGCAATTTTTAACCCCATGTATGTACTGTATTTATTGGCGTATAACACTCACTTTTTCACCCCAAAAATTGGGTGCAAATAGCGTGTGCGTGTTATACGCCAATACTTTAATTTTAGATGCCTCGGAGGGGACGGGCAGGGGGGACGGAATGAGTGCTGTCAGATTACATACAGTGAGAATCTCCTGTTTACTTGGCGGCCTCTGTAAAAGGAAGTCCCGTCTCCTGGGCCGCCATTGGACCATTGTTCTGTCTATCATAGGAGATTCTCACTGTATATAATCTGTCGGCGCTCGTCCCGCCCCCTCCCTGTCCCCTCTAGGCTGCAGATGGGCATCGATCAGGCTGCACTGATGGCAATGGTAAGGCTGCTGAATTGATGGCAATGGTGAGGCTGCTGCATTGATGTGGACTGATGAGGTTGCATTGATGGCACTTGTGAGGCTGCAGATGGGCATTGATCAGGCTGTATTTATGCCAATGGTGAGACTGCAGATGGGCACTGACCCTTATTTTGCTTCAAAGTTCCTTATTTAAAATTTAAGTTTTTTTTCCTGAAACTTCCCTCTTAAAATTAATGTGCGTGTTATACGCCTGTGCTTGTTATACGCCGGTAAATACGGTACTTAAAATATCACCCTCAGTAGAACACTCCACAGGGAATTCTTGCTGCACAAGTAACTTCTTTAATTGTCGAAAAGTGAGCAGAACTATCCATATCCTTGGTAACACAACCTTTTATACAATAGTGAATCAAGTTAGCTTATAGATATCATATCACTGTCCAATATTGGTAACAGGAGAGCATAGTGGTACTCACTATACCCTCAATCACAGTCCAGACTTCATTTCCATTCTAGCCTTCTACGGAAGCTTTTCCTCCGCCCCTCGCCCAAAGTGGAAGGCACACATAAATCCCCCAGGTGTCCCCTCCTCTGTGGTGCCAGGAGGTCTCCCTGCCACAGACTCCTCCCACTTTTATAAAGGAGCACCTCAGAGTCACCACACTCCACCTCTAAGGAGGAGCTAGTCTTAAAAGAGACCTATCACTAAGAAATTATCAGGCTACACCCCATCACAGAATAGCCAATCCTGCCTGTGCTGTTTTAACATGTCTCATTTTCATTGTTCAACACAGCCCACGTACTGTATGTGCTTCCATCATTCAAAGTGCCCTTATACTAAGGCACAAGGGGCCAGGCAGCCATCGCTGGCATGTACTGTATATAGACTGGAAGTGGCTGCAAAGTGGTCGAATGAGATCACCAGCATTTGGATACAAGAGAGGCTGAAAAAAATACAAAACAATTTTTTTAAATAGCAATTAATATTAACACATAGTGCTTTAACAAACTAATGTAATTCAGTTAAAGTTTACATCTACTTCAAACTGGTATGTGCATTGATTTGACGCCTGTCAATTCCTATCTCCAGCCGCTTCAGATTTATGTACTTTGGATCTGGCAGCACAAACGTTTCCCTAAAACAGCATCAACCTCAAAGAGTTCATCGTGCAATCTGCTAGCTTAAAATGCTTCCACTTGTCAGCAGCCCGGTTCAAATGTTTATGTCAGTCCCGCCTGATCAAATAATCAGTAGCTGCCAATCAATCGTCTACTTTTCCTCATTCTTTTACTCTGTTTTTGTCAGCTCTTATCGAGGCACTTACTGACTTCGCTGACATCATCAGACCCATCTGCAATTATACAAACTTTTCCCTTGACAAAAATAATTCACACTTCATGAATTAACTGAGCTGGAGGTCCAGCTAAGGGGGTCTGATATAATCTCTAACATATTTTGGTCTCCGCTGGTAGATGATGAATTTCGAAATATACTCAACTATTTTAACAGTCTGTATACTCTCCAATAGAGCCGTAGGGGTTGGAACTGTAGTTCTGGTGAGGAGTCATTCCAGAAAGATCAAACTGGATAAAGAAGCTGCCCCCCCCTGTCCACCCTTATTATATGGGAAGCAAAAATAGGACTGAATGGTTGATTCTTTGTCACGGGGTAGCTTGGTGGATTTGGGGGTTTGAGGTTCCTGATGATTCAAATGGAGACTTGGCCTTCTGGAGAAGTATGTATATTTGGACCTATCAGATTAAAGTACAAAAGAAACAACACTGGGGGGGGGGGGGGGGGGGTTACGTATCAGCAAAACTCACAATAACCTCTGAAAAATATTTCCATAAAAATTTCAATTTTATTGTAACATATAAAATTAAGTATCTAAAAACTCCCATGTAAAGTACAGAATCACAATGCACATAAACACTGTGGTCTTGAACCTTAGATGAGCTTGATAGTTACATGTGAGCAATCTCAATTAAAATGCTTAATCTAAAGTTCACCATGAGTGCCAAGAGTGCAAAGATTCCCTCCTTTGACAGTAAGATCTCTTTGAATTCAGAAGGGGGTAACATCCACAAGTCTATATAGAATATCTACTGCAGGGAATACTATCTTACATGCCACTAGTGCTCACGCTGCACCATTGATACATAGCATTCCTTTAGCCCAGTGGTTTCCAAACTGCAGTTCTGGGGTCGGATGTGGCCCTTTGCTTGCCTTTATCCAGCCCTTCCTGCTACTGACACCAACAATGGGGCATAATTCCTGCCACTGACATCAACAATGGGGCGCTATTACTTCGACTGACACCAACGATGGGGCATAATTCCTTCCACTAACAACAAAATGGGACACTATTCCTGACACATACTATTTCTCCCCCTAGTACCTAAGATTGGACATTGTTTACTCTCACTGGGCACAGTCCAGCCCCCCAAAAGTCTGAAGGACAGTAAACTGGCCCTTTCTTTAGAAAGTTTGGAGATGCCAATATCTTTAAATAGACCAAGACTGCTCTAACAAATAAGACTTTAGATAAACTACAATAGCCACTGAAGAGACTTCTCCATTGTGGCTATACCAAGACTATCAGTCCCCCTGCTTTAAACGTATGTGGTACTTTTTTTGTAACACATTTCTGAGTAATTTGGAATCTCAATAAAAAATGACTTTTTTTCAACACCAGTATAGTGCAAATCCTTGGCCTAATGAGTATTCAGAAGAGGGGTTTCTGAAGACCCTGGTTCTTCTCAAACTACTGTATTTATGGTAATTGTGGTGGTGGAAATTTGAGGTAAATAAAAAGTTGTGTTAGGGGTTACATAGGGGTTACTTGTTACTTGCAGCTATAGAGGCTTACTTTAGAGTAGCTGCAACAACTTTGTCGTTCTATTCCAAGGTATGGAAGGAATGGTTTAACTTATTGAATATGGTGGGAGGTTTTATGATGGTAACAGACTGGAAAAATGCCCAAGAACCCCGACACTATATGCTTTGCCAAAAGTTCATAAAAGCCTAGATCATCCTCCCGTACGTCCTATAGTTTCCAGTAATGGCTGTCTCACTGAGGCAGCAAGTCAACTTGTAGATGACTATTTGCGTCCACATGTGTTTGCCTTGAGTTCCTATATTCAGGACACTGCTGATTTACTCAGAGCCCTGGATGGGATATGTGTCCCACAAGGGAGCATGGATTGTAGCCATTGATGTTGAGGCCCTCTACAACTCAGTCCCCCATGACTTGGGGGTTGAAGTTGTGGAGAGCTTTATTTCTGAAAGAGGTCTTCCTGCAGGTCCTTACAATGAATTCATCGTCAATTTATTAAGGTTTATTCTAAAAAAACAATGTATTTGTGTTTGGGCACTCCTACTACCTCCAGGTGCAGGGGGTTGCGATGGGGACTCGATGTGCCCCATCGTATGCCAACCTGTACCTGGGGGGGGGACTTTTTTCTTGTGACAATTTACAAGGGCAAGACCATTATGATAGTCAAATGTTTACAAACTTTATTGTTTTTGTTGTTGTTTACATTTTTTTTATTTATAAATGGATTGATGAGTACAATTGTATTTGAATGTAAAGGCTTTCTGGGGGTACCCCCTTTATAGGTCCATTATTATTCAATTAATTTTGTCTAGTTTCCTTTTTCATCCACTAGAGCACGTGCATTGAACTAGTCAAGTCTATTAAGGATGGGTGACTGTACGGATGCCCGGGCGCCATTATGGTGAGCAGGAATTCATTCCTGTGGCCTCCCTGCTGGTGCCTTATATATGCTGCTGTTTGAAGCAGTTTATGGCCCCCTACTTGCTTTCCACCTTCAGGTGCCCATCCTGTGTTTCCCTGGAAGTTCAGGGGACACTGAGGTGTGGCTGGGAGGATGATTTCCACCTGCCTACACCACCTATGGGCATGCAGCCCTTTTCCAACATGATGCGAAATGACCAATTGCACATGCGCGTGATGTCATATCTGACGGGCACCGCACGGTAGCATTTTTTTTTTCCACATCCACATCCACATCACTCCCAGCGCCATTGGACACCAGAGGAGATAGGGGGACTATAAAAGAGGTCCTAGACATGGCTGCTTTATGTTGCACCTCTGCCCTGGGAGAGAAACATTTGATGCCTATCGTAAGTGCAATGGTAAGACCCAGCTTGATTTACTTTCTGCCTGTTGACCTAAATTAGATATCTCTTTAGAGACATTGATACCTGTTTACTGCTTTAGTCCTAGCAATGTCTGAAGATCTATAACTGTTCCACATCATGTTCTTGCCATTGGATTAAACAGACTGACCTGATATTATTTAAATCTTTGATGCTGTGGATTTTTATGATCCCATACAAATCCCTTTTTGGACCTTACTCTGACTTACTTTAGCTTTAGGTATGTTTTTTTTTCTTTCTTTTTGTTTTATATGAATACATTTTTCAGATTGAATTGAGTAATAGTTTTGATGTGTCTCCCTCATTAGGCAGGCTTTTTGGTCTTGGGTCTATATAATCCCCTCTGTGGTTACTGATATCCTCTTGCTATATCGATGCTGACCTTGTAGCAGGCATTTTCTGTGCCAAAATGAGGTTAGGTGTTCCTCGTGTTTGCCTACAAAATATTTGTACTTATCTGTATAAAAGAACTTAACCTACCCCCATGTATCCAATATATTTACATTTGTATATCTAATGTTAGACCATATGTTTAAATGTTTTGTAGTTTTACTAAAATATTGCTCTCTTGCAGTGAACTGCCATGCAGTATTCTTTAGAATCGCCTGAAGAGGCCATAGTTTGGCGAAACATGCAGAGATATTTTGTAGCAGTACACTATGATCATGTTTTTATGTGAAAAAATGACATTTTAATGGCTACAATAAAAAATTTAATTTTTACATTAATTCCTATGTGTCGCACCTTTAAAATCCCATCTCCTTTCTCTTTATCTAGTCTGGAAAAATTTGTCGCCCTATTCTATGTTAGTAGCAACTTTGTTAAGGGTGTCTAGATGCCATCCGTGGACTACAAGTTGGTATGGTTGGCAGGGGCGTTGCTAGGTCTACAAAAGATCTGGGGCTAGAGCCCATAGCAGCGTACTAAAGAAAGTCATACGTTTGGGCGGGCATACACATGTATATACAGTAATATACGTGTGTGTGTGTGTATATATCCCCAGAGAGCCCCCCACTTACATCAGGGTCCCCAGAGAGCCCCCCACTTACCTCAGGGTCCCCAGAGAGCCCCCCACTTACATCAGGGTCCCCAGAGAGCCCCCCCTTACATCAGGGTCCCCAGAGAGCACCCCCCCTTACATCAGTGTCCTCAGAGAGCCTCCTCCTTACATCAGAGTCCCCAGAGAGCCTCCCCCTTGCATCAGGGTCCCCAGAGAGCCCCCCACCTACATCATTGTTCCCAGAGAGCCCCCCTTACATTAGGGTCCCTAGATAGTCCCCCCCCCTTAAATCAGAGTCCCCAGAGAGTCTCCCCCTTAAAATCAGGGTCCCCAGAGAGCCTCCCCCTTGCATCAGGGTCCCCAGATAGCCTCCCCTCCCCTTGGGGACCCCTGCAGAGACTCAGGGCTACGGGCCCCAGATTCGGGGCTATAGCCCCAAAAGCCACCCCTAGCAATGCCACTGATGGTTGGTCTTCTTATTCAAGTTGCTGGGGAGCAAGGATTACACGAAAGCTTTGACTTTTGGGTGATATTTTAGCCCAATTGCAGTTTATATGTTCCTCCTGCTCTGAGCCAAGTTTGTATAAGGTGTCTTTTACAGTTGCCTTATTTGGAGCTCTGCAGGTAAGTGCATTGACTAGTTCATTTAAAAAGGGAAATGGGGGCTTATTGGTAGGGTAGATGAGGTCAATGTCAGTTTCATTGTCTTGTGCATTAGACATTCTAAGATGGACCAGTGGGTTAGAAGAGTGCAGGTCAAATTCTTTTGGGTATGGAGTTTTCCTAAAGTGTCCAGGTCAAACATGGGGGAATTTTAAAAGGTGTGTCCATCACTGGACCAGCACTGCCCAACTCTAAGTTCATTTCTGTTTTCAGGAGATGCTTTACTGTTGGGAATACTCCTCTCACTCCTACCCAGTGGTGGCTGATGCTCAATATTTTGGGGGGGCAGCCAACAAACCTTCCCCCTCACTCACACAAGCGCCAACCCCCCCTCCACCCAGCACGTGGGAGACGGACGGGAAGGCGGCGATCAGTCTCGCCTTACCTTAGGAGGATGCTCCTCACTCCAGGCTCCTGGCCGAACAAGTGTTGCTTCTCTTCCCGTCCAAACAAGAAGTGGGGTCTCAGGACCCCTTCCTGACTGGCCAGGAGGAGAAGCAGGAAGACTTTAGCGAATATTAATTCGCTAATGCCACACAAGTGGGAGAGTCCAGGGGGCAGTGCTCACCCTTTTTTGAAGCCATTTAGAGCCTCAGGCTCTAATCAAATGCTGCAAAGGAAAAAAAAACATTGAAATCGATGCGTCCAGTGCCCTGCATATAGATTAGGGGCTCGGCACATGGATTAGGGGAGCGATTCCCCTGCACCCCTAATGGAGCGGCCACCACTGGTTCTACTCTATTGTTGCAGCCACGGTATGGATGATAGAAACAAGTTATACATTTGCTATCATTTGGCATAAAGCCTCAGCTGTTTCACTCTAAGGTTTGATTTATGGTGACAGCATTGTGCATATTGTCATGTTCTTGTTACATGAGATACCATTTGTCTCAACTGGATTTTAGGACACACCTATGTGTTCTGGGGTGCTTTAAAAGTAGATGTTAGACCCAATGGCAGAATGTGGAAAGCATAGGATGAATTAGGGTAGCTGGGATGCTATAGAGCCAGGTGGTACACAAGAGGCATCATATTTCTAGCTAGGTCTACTGACATTTTGGTGCTGCATGTCGTGGGAACAATTTACTCCTCTAATCCATGTAGAATCTCATTTGAGATGTAAACCATTTACTTTTAACTCTGATTGTTGTGGCCCACGCTTCCTAGTGCCTGGCCAATTCGGTAAAGAAGTCGAACAAAGCTTTCATAAAAGCAAACAAATAGGTTGGCAGATTTGTGATAAGGAATGATGGTTTGCTCACCTGAAGGTGGAGGTTAACACTCAACAATATCTCAGAGGAGATGAGGTGCTTCCTAATGCAATCAGGACTGATATGTGTTTTCTTGGGCTGCAGGATTCGATCCAGAGAGCTTTGGGGTTTTGGAGGGGTGCACAAGAATGAGGACTTACAGAGTGACAATGTGATGGCTTTGGATGTTTGAAAGTTGTCAACTTGATGTTGGTTTAAAATGATCTATTTCATTGTGGTGAGCTGATAGTGATCTGGGATTTTATGGATCAGAATGTGTCTGTAGTTATTTTTTCGATTGTCCCCAAAGCAGTGTGTTGCTACTGGGGACTTAATATATGTACAATATCTCACAAAAGTGAGTACACCCCTCACATTTTTGTAAATATTTTATTCTATCTTTTCATGGGACATTGAAGAAATGACACTTTGCTACAATGTAAAGTAGTGAGTGTAAAGCTTGTATAACAGTGTAAATTTGCTGTCCCCTCAAAAAAAACTCAACACACATCCATTAATGTCTAAACTGCTGGCAACAAAAGTGAGTACACCCCTAAGTGAAAATGTCCAAATTGGGCCCAATTAGCCATTTTCCCTCCCCTGTGTCATGTCACTGGTTAGTATTACAAGGTCTCAGGTGTGAATGGGGAGCAGGTGTGTTAAATTTGGTGCTCTCACTCTTTCATACTGGTCACTGGAAGTTCAACATGGCACCTCATGGCAAACAACTCTCTGAGGATCTGAAAAAAAGAATTGCTGCTCTACATAAAGATGGCCTAGGCTATAAGAAGATTGCCAAGACCCTGAAACTGAGCTGCAGCACAATGGCCAAGACCATACACCAGTTTAACATGACAGGTTCCATTTAGAACAGGCCTCACCGTGGTCAACCAAAGAAGATGAGTGCACGTGTTCAGCGTCATATCCAGAGGTTGTCTTTGGGAAATAGACGTATGAGTGCTGTCAGCTTTGCAGAGATTGAAGGGGTGAGGGGTCAGCCTGTCAGTGCTCAGACTATACGCCGCACACTGCATCAAATTGGTCTACATGGCTGTCATCCCAGAAGGAAGCCTCTTCTAAAGATGATGCACAAGAAAGCCCGCAAACAGTTTGCTGAAGACAAGCAGACTAAGGACATGGATTACTGGAACCATGTCCTGTGGTCTGATGAGACCAAGATAAGCTTATTTGGTTCAGATGGTGTCAAGCGTGTGGTGCGGCAACCATGTGAGGAGTACAAAGACAAGTGTGTCTTGCCCACTGTCAAGCATGGTGGAGGGAGTGGCATGGTCTGGGGCTGCATGAGTGCTGCTGGCACTGGGGAGCTACAGTTCATTGAGGGAACCATGAATGCCAATATGTACTGTACTGTACATACTGAAGCAGAGCATGATCCCCTCCCTTGGGAGACTGGACCGCAGTATTCCAACATGATAACGACCTCAAACACACCTCCAAGATGACCACTGCCTTGCTAAAGAAGCTGAGGGTAAAGGTGACGGACTGGCCAAGCATGTCTCCAGACCTAAACCCTATTGAGCATCTGTGGGGCATCCTCAAACAGAAGGTAGAGGAGCGCAAGGTCTCTAACATCCACCAGCTCTGTGATGTCATCATGGAGGAGTGGAAGAGGACTCCAGTGGCAACCTGTGAAGCTCTGGTGAACTCCATGCCCAAGAGGGTTAAGGCAGTGCTGGAAAATAATGGTGGCCACACAAAATATTGACACTTTTGGCCCAATATGAACATTTTCACTTAGGGGTGTTCTCACTTGTGTTGCCAGTGGTTTAGACATTAATGGCTGTGTGTTGAGTTTTTTTTAAGGGGACAGCAAATTTACACTGTTATACAAGCTTTACACTCACTACTTTACATTGTAGACAAGTGTCATTTCATCAGTGTTGTCACATGAAAAGATAGAATAAAATATTTCCAAAAATGTGAGGGGTGTACTCACTTTTGTGAGATACCGTAAGTGTTTCTGTAGTAAAAGGGATTGCTATTGTTCTTAATGCCGTCAAAGAGCTGCGACGTTAATCTACTTCATGATTGTATTTTGTGTATTGAAATTCATTTTTATATTTTTTGTCATTTTATAATAAAAGACTGCTATGGCTATGGTGATTTATTGCATTCTGGGCATTCATCCCTGGACGCACACTGCCCTAACCGTTAGTACAACTCGGTGCACTGTCCAGTCCTGTCCAGCAGCTTTCAGCCTTTCTTAGAATCCCACAGGCTGCCAGCAAGGGTGCTGGGTAGTGTGCCTGTGCCTTCCATTGGACAAAATTGACAGGATCTTATGTACAAGTGCTAAATACTTACTGTGCATGAGGCATTAAAGCGGTAGTAAACTCAATACTTTACAATCCGCCTGAGCACTGATCTGCACTGCAATGCACATTACAATTTAACCAGGTATGTGTATAGCGCCTTTGGAGTCAGCTCAGTGAGAAGAGTCTTTGCCAGACACTGCAGAGGTCCCAGGTTCAAGTCCAGGCCCTTACACAACCCATGTGCCGCAGTTGGTCACGTGTGGTTTCAGGAAGAGCTGATACTTTGACCTTTCGCAGGACAGCTACAATGCTGGGAAGTGAGGATTGCATAACCTCAGCACATTGCTATACACTTCCACAGCACACTGACTGACAGTCAGTGTGCCGTCAATGTGGATTGAAATGCACATGCATGAAGGATATAATCAGACAGAGAACAGGGTCAAATCACCTAAATGAGTCTACACATCTCAAAAAGGATTTAAAGGAACCTACATGTAAGTCTTATTTTAAGGTTTGACATGGTGCTGAGTAAAGAGGTAGCGTTTACTACCACTTTAAATTGATTGTATAGTCTCAGGGTTTTTTCAGTTTAAAATAACAAACATGGTATACTTACCTGCTCTGTGCAGTCGTTTTGCACAGAGCAGCCCAGATACTCCTCTTCTCGCATCCCTCTTCGGTGCTCCTAGCCCTTCCCTCCAGTTGAGTGCCCCCACAGCAAGCAGCTTACTGTGTGGGGGCACTTACACAGTCAAGCCACAGCTCCATGTATCCATTCAGACGCGGAGCCATGGCCCAGCCCCGCTCCCTTTCTCTCCTCATTGGCTAACTGACATGTCTCAACCAATGAGGGGGGGAGACCTGGGCAGCCGAGACACTCCTGCAACATTGCTGGATAGAGATGGGGCTCAGGTAACTATTAGAGGGGCTGAGGGGGGCTGCTTCACACAGAAGGCTTTTTATCTTAATGCAAAGAATACATTAAAGTGTTGCTAAACCCACAACAGTAAAATCAGTCTGTATATGCAGTAAAGTATACTTGTTATACTCACCGTGGAACCTATGGGGTTATTCCTCCATTGTGTAAAAAGGCTGTTTGATCCTGGTTTCTCTGATCCTCCCCTCCTTCCATTGTCCCCTAATAATTTCCTGATAATACAGAGTCTGTGGAGTCAGGCTGCACATGCTCAGTTTGTGTATTGCTATAGATGTTTCTTTGGTTCTTGGAAGGATGCATGTGATCAGCACAGGGCCAATCAGCACTGTATAGACAGAGGGTCAGGGGCCCTGCATCCTCATAGGGCACTCAGAAAACTCCTCCTACAAGCTTTAATCAGTGCTTGGCTGGACACTGATAGAAGTCACAAGACTGCTATGACTGCTGATGAGAAAAGGTATTTAGCAGTTTATATTTACTAAAATAATTGCATTTCCATTTTCTTTGAACTGTGGGAGACCAGTTATTGTGAATGCAGAGTCCTGGGTTTAGCAGCACTTTAAGATAAAAAAACCTTCTGCCTTTACAACCATTTTAAGTAACAAGCCAAGCATGCAGAGCAGGAAAATTAAGTTAACCGCTTCAGCCCCAGAGGATTTGGCTGCTGAATGACCAGGCCATTTTTTTGCGATTCGGCACTGCGTCGCTTTAACTGACAAGAGCGTGGTTGTGCGGCGCTGCACCCAAACAAAATTTCTTTTGATGGTATTTGATCATCTCTGCAGTTTTTATTTTTTGCGCTATAAACAAAAAAAGCAGCAATTTTGAAAAAAACACAATATTTTGTCATTTTTGCTATAATAAATATCCACATTTTTTTTTTTAAAAAGTTTTTTTTTTTTCAGTTTCGGCCGATATGTATTCTTCTACATATTTTTGGTAATAAAAATTGCAATAAGCGTATATTGATCGGTTTGCAAAAAAGTTATAGTGTCTACAAAATAGGGGATAGATATATAGCATTTTTATTATTATTTTTTTTTTTTACTAGTAATGGCGGCGATTTGTGATTTTTATCAGGACTGCGACACTATGGCGGACACATTTTTGGGACCATTGGCATTTATACAGCGATCAGTGCTATAAACATGCACTGATTACTGTAAAAATGTCACTGGCAGGGAAGGGGTTAAACACTAGGGGGCGATCAAGGGGTTAACTGTGTTCCCTGTCTGTGTTCTAACTGAAGGGGGGATTGGACTGTCTAGGGGAGATGACAGATCGCTGTTCATACTTTGTATGAACGCACGATCAGTCTCTTCTCCCCTCAGAGTACGGGGATCTGTGTGTTTACACACACAGATCCCAGTTCTCGGTGTGTTTACACACACAGATCCCAGTTCTCGGTGTGTTTACACACACAGATCCCAGTTCTCGGTGTGTTATGAGCGATCGCGGGAGCCCGGCGGTCATCGCGCCCGGCGGGCACTCGCATCGGCCCGGGGGGCGAGCAGAGCATGCCCCTAGTGGCCACAGGGCGAAGCGACATAACATAGCGTTGTTTCGCCCAGCCGTGCCGTTCTGCCGCAGTAAAACTGCGGCGGCTGGTCGGCAAGTGGTTAAAGAGGTTGTAAACTCTCACATATAGCCAGTGAAATAACTGGCCTCAGGTGCTACACAGAGATGAAACAAATCCTACTATATTAATTATACCTGTTTATCTACAGCTGTCTTTCTCCTACATCCATTCAATGTGCAGAATTCACACAGGATCTCTCAGCTCTGAAATGCAGGGGGCAGAGAGCTGAATTTACATCAGTGAGGAGAGCTCTGAGAGCTGATTGGGGGGAAGGGGCAAACCCCCCTTCACACAGCACACATGCTGTCAGTCACTGGCTGTGCCCTCCCCTATCACCATGTTTTTCATGGTGTCAGGAAAACTTGTCAGAAGTGATTCATGCTCCCAGATAGCAAGCAATTGTGCTGCAAGTTTGAAAAGCACTTGATAAGCTATTGCTAGACTTGCCAGGCTTCACAGGTTTGTTGCACAATTGCAGCAAGTCCAAATTGCATGAATCCAGATCAACTTTCTTTGCAAACATTCTGAAAGTCTTTTGCAAGTTCTGGTTCAGTTATGTTGTGCAATAGTCATCCCACCACAGGGGTCACTGTGGCTAAATTTCATACTGTAGATTTGCAGAGCTCTTGCTGTAGACTCACCACTGCAACTTTGCTCTTGCTAAAAACAAATTGCAAAAGTGTCATCTAGAACCTGTGCCTCAAGTGCGCTGCAAGTGTACAACTTGCCAGTGAAAATGTGCAGCAAGTTATCAAAACTTACAATTCAACACTGCCACAAATGTGTGGTAAGTTATCCTTGCTATCTGGGCTGATAACAGAGGAACGAGGCAATGGACAGAAATGACACTTAGTGCTCTCGATTGAGACAGGCTCACACTATATCATGCCTGAGGTTTACAACCACTTTAAAACAGAATTCCTTAAGTGCTTACTTGTTACAGCGAGGCAACCAACATTTGCAAACTTTAATGGCATCACTGGCAGCCTCCTTGTTTCTCCCAGGAATAGTTTCCTTTAAATATTTTGTACAGATGTGTTTTGCATTAATTTCTGGGAAAGGGCAAAGTGACTTCAGAGTGGCATTTTTTTTTCTTAAAGTCTTAACCCAACAGATGATGACTACGTGAGGAACGAGCCCTACATAAGAGAAAGTATTTCAAGTAAATTGCAAGGAACGTTCACCCCAGGCATAGTTGACTCATTATTTTCCATCTGTTGTGAAAGTTCCGACCACCTTCCTCCGCCACTGTTCTCCCTCTTCTTCTGTGTCTGGGAATCAGAGGATGTCCCAATAAATACAACAAGTACATCTATTTAAACTTAACATTGAATTCTAGGCAAACGTAAAAGACAAAATACCTGAATTTGAGTATCAGCTTGTTGCACTCCCTACACAGCAGAGTTCTAATTAAGAAAGAGAGGAGCAGCTCAAAGTATAGTGCCACATAAATTGTCCACACTGCATGCAGTAAATGTTAGTAATATATAAAGAAGAGTCAATCAGGTGTGCTGCTAACGGGGAACACTCAAACTGAAAGAGGGGGCAAAGTGACAGAGAGAGGAGCTCATCTGTCTGCCGCTTCTCCTTTCACTGTCCAGTCCCGGCTCTGCAAATTTCAGGAATGGATGGGCACAAATGCAAATCCTTTGAAATATAAAACAGTTGCCATTTCATCCGTGTATTTAGCTGTTTCCTGGGAGTTCAGCTTTATATCAGCTCAAGAGAAAGCTGAGAATACAAAAATTCAGCCTCTCTATTGTTTCCAGTTATAAGAACATGTAGGTTGGTTTGAACACACACAATAGGGAAAAAAAATGCCTACAAGGAATAACATTGGAAATGGGTTAACAGAAAGCCCAATCGACAAATGGAAAAAATTTAGAAAGACATCTCCCCAGGTAATGATTTTACTTTGAAAACGCAGAAATTGACAGAAGAAAATACTTAGAAATCATGACATGAATAATTGACTTCATTCCCTAAGGATCATTAGAGTTTGATAGAAGTCACATAGCTAAAGGGGAAATGCCATTAATGGTTTTAACAGTAGGACAGTATTTTTGAAATTTAAAGTGGGTTCTTTTTTAGATGTATTTAAATGCAATCAATGTAATGCCTATAGCTCTATCAGTGGGTACTAATGTTAAAAAATGTTCTCTTTTGACATATTTGAATCTGTTGAAAATGTATAATGTATTTATGTAAAAAAAAATTGTTTTTTTAATTTCTGTAAGTTTTTTAATGCTAGCAAATTAAAGAATGCAGTCTTGAGCAAAAGAGGGCTGGTAGGTATTTAACAAAGATTATATTAGTGTTTGTTTGTTAGAGGCTTTGTAACCCCTTTACAATGGTGGGGGAAAGCCCTTTAAGTGGACTATGACACCTGAAGCCAGTTGGAAAGGCTCCAGATCATGCAGCACTGTCATAAGCTGCACAGTGATGACATCATCAGGAGCCCATCTGCAGTTGACTGTGAGTTATCACAGTTCTGGGTTTGTTGATTGAGCACACCCTTATGCCGCGTACACACGAGCGGAATTTCTGTCTGAAAAATCTCGGATGGTTTTTCCGACGGAATTCTGCATATACACGGTCATACGAAAGTTCATGAACGCGGTGACGTTCAACACTACGACGAGCTGAGAAAATTAAGTTCAATGCTTCCGAGCATGCGCCGAATTGTTTCCGAGCATGCGTAGGAATTTTGTGCGTCGGAACAGGTACAGACGATCGGAATTTTTTCAACCGAAAAATAGGGAACATGCTCTCAATCTTTTGCTGGCTGGAATTCCGCCAGCGAAAGTCCAATGGAGCATACACACGGTCGCATTTTCCGACCAAAAGCTGTCATCGGTCTTTTGCTGTTCGAATTTCTGGTCGTGTGTACGGGGCATTAGAACAACACAAACACACATCTATTTGGCCAATAGGCAATGAAGTGGAACTTTATTCTAAAAATAAACATTTTTGAAAAGGCTTTTAATGCAGAAGAGACACGTTTCTTATCTGTAACAAACTAACTGGCCACTGCCTCCACCTATAACTGGCCTTCACAGCAAGGCACACATGGAAGGGTAATGCATGCAAAACAACACCAAAGAAAATTCCCAGCTTAACTCAACAAACAATTTGAAAAATTATATAAAGGTTGGCGCTAATTCAAAGGTATAAACATAAAATGTCAAACCTTATAGGTGATAGCATACATGAATAATACATATAATATCAAAGAAATCCTTGAAAAGAAAGTCCACACACCAAAAAAAGAAAAACATTTTTTTGTGTAGTAGCAAAAGTAATTAGTTATCCGTGCTCCGCCATCACTCATGTAGGAGAAAAACAAACTCACCAGATAACTAAAATATGTAAAACTTGGTGTAGGAATTAGATCCTTAGAAGGATGGACTACATCAAGGAGGTATATTCTGTTAGCTTAAAAGCGTCAGTTGGTATGTCCTTAGACTCATGAGAAGACAGAAGCTCGAGAAACCAAATTTTATCACAGCGCAATAAAGCCTGGACGAACTTGAAATTGTGCACTTATATTCGTAGGTGCTAATAAGCTAGCACTAGTATGTACAGCCAGACAGCAGAGGCACACGCCGATCCTAGAAACCTTGGCATGCGTTTCAACACACCAGAGACTGGAACCAGGCGTACTAGAAGTGACGTCAGTGCCGGCAAGCGTGCAGCCTCAATGCATTTTGTCTTTCCACGTCATCAGGAAGTTTTTCATATTTTAGTTATCTGGTGAGTTTTGTTTTTCTCCTACATGAGTGATGGTGGAGCACGGATAACTACTTACTTTTGCTACTACACAAAAAAAATATTTTCTTTTTTGGTGTGAGGACTTTCTTTTCAAGGATTTCTTTGATATTATATGTATTATTCATGTATGCTATCACCTATAAGGTTTGATATTTTATGTTTTTACCTTTGAATTAGCGCCAACCTTTATATAATTTTTCAATTTGTTTATGGGTGATTTGTTCACTTGAAAGGGGGCAGCTTGTTCTTATTTTTTCCACATTTTGATTGTGTTTGGCGCCACCACTTGTTAAATTATACTCATAACTCAACCAGCCTGCAACTAACTGCATAGCAGGAGAAAGCTCTGTCTCCCATCGTGTGTAACAGGGATGGCAGAGGTTAGAGGCAAGACTAACCTAGAAATGACAATGGAAAAAAGAACACCCTCCATTTCCATATGTAGTGCTGGTAGATTTATGATCTACCATCTGATAGGTAAATTTAGTGAAATGCTCTTTAGGGAAGTTAGATTTGCCTCTGTTTGAGTTTGGCTGACGTTGCGTGTGGTTCCACACTGAGCCGGTGGGTGTCGCTGTTACCATTGGCTGGTGTTGGAAGGGCAACGTGTCGAAGCGTATGGATGCTCCTCTGTCCCGGGGACAACTCGGTGGAGGTGGTCCTCCGAGTTGCATTCTGGGAGAGGGTATTTATGGGACAGACGCCATGTTTTGGGGTTCGTTTAACAGCCACCTGCTGGCCCTCCTGGCCCTCCTGGCTGACAGGTATGCATTAGAGTGCTACCTCGTGGTCCTCCGTTCCGGAGGCCCGCGCCGCTGCGGTGCATGGGTGGGCCCAGAAGCATGTCTGGGGCCTACCACAGCAGCCGAGGGGAATGGTCCTGAGCTGTCTATCCAGAGTGAAGAAGCTGGACAACCGAGAAGATCCCAGGGGAGGACCCATCATGGAAGGATCATGCAGAGTGCTGGTCTGGAGAGGGACCTGGTGACTCGGTTGGACGTATCCTAAAGTAGTTCTACAGCATAGTACTGCCGGGTTGGCTTAGAGGTCCAAGTACTGTGTCTGACATTCACTGCAAAAATTAATACATCCTGTGGCAGAGGATTGTATGGGTTTATTTCAAGCAAGTCTGTGGCAGAGACTTTTGTTCGTGCTGCGTACTGGCTGCTAGGCTTGGGAGGGAGGCCTATCTAGGCGAGCAAAGATTGTGTCCCACAAGGGGATTGCATCCGATTACAATATTCAACTTTAAAGGACGTTCTCAAGAATCCTAAAGAAAGGTATTTGAGCTTCCCTGTAGCTTCCCTCCTGCCTCTTTCCTGCTACTTCCTTCGTTACCTGGTTCAATAAAGCATTGAAAACGTACTCAAGTGTTGGTGCCTAAATTGTCCAGAGTTAAACTCAACGGAACCCTAGACCCGGTGCCGGTGAAACAGGGGTGTCGAGAGTGAATGTAACAAGCCCGCTTAAACCAGCAGCTCCACCGAGAGTTAGTGCTACACATACTAGACAAGGTAGAGAGACCATGAATGGGAATTTTATATGTGCCACAGAGCCATCATAACATAGTAAAATATTACATTTTTATTCCATAAAGATAAAAGCAATAAAATACAAAACATCATTAAAAACGTTAAATTCATGTATACAATTAGTCTTGCAGTGTTTAGGCAAACAGGACCACCACGTTTTGCAAAAGGTTCGCGTTCTCAGGATTCACACCTCAATTGTATATAATATATAAAAATATACAGAAATAAACAAAACTATAAACAATATATACAAAAACATACACATAAAAAATACAAAATCAAACTTCAATACAATATAAACAATAAACCTATATTGCCAGACATAAAACAACTAGCAATGATTTCTATATGAGGGACACTTAAATTGGGCACATGTAACAAAAAATGAATAATGGGACATTCCAAAAGTGGCAGGTCTTCTTTTTTTGATTTTTTTTTTTTTTTTTTCATTTTTGAAGCCCTAGGTTCCTTTAGCCCAGCAACATATACAAAAGTGTAGCTACTTTCTCCTGATGCAAGGCATTCTGGGGGAATGCACAATAGCAGGAGCTCTAGTGGGTGTGTTGGAGTCTGTTATATCACATTATGCTTGGGTGGTATTTTTCCTTCATTTATTCTGCTAGTTTTCATCCATCCTCTTACTCCTGTTCAATGTATCAAAGTCTAGCCTCTTACAAACCCGTTCCTTGTCAAGATTTAGCACACACAACCACATGTGCCTAATGGTTACAGTATGCACCATCTTGCTGTAATGCTGAACTCACGTAGTCGCTCTTTCATTACGTTAATTCCACATCTGCAAAATTAGGGAGAAAGCTCACAGGTTAACAATCCTTCCACACAAGCCTCCTAATGGTTTTCCCAAAGTTTTAGAATATTGGATGGATCCAAAGAAAAACATGTTAGTGTCAGCCTACCCTGCAGGAGCCTCTAATGACCGTCACTATATGCTCTAGCAATCTTTTAGTCCAGATGCTTGCTTGCGGCATAAAAGAACTCTTACTAATTTATTATATTATTTATTCTCACCCTAGGCTTTGTTCAAGTCAAATATCCAATCAGGGATACTTACTATCATTCAACTTCCGCTAAATTTGATTGGTGCAGGACCAAGAACCAAAAGCAAATGAAGCCAGAGAATGACCCAGTTCATCAGGCACCATTTATAATTAAATATCAGCTTTGTGTAGACTTAGTCAGACCATAGATGGTGCGAATTCGCACAATTCCCCCATCAACACAGACAGCGCTCACAGGAATATTCCTCCTGCTGAACAATTGTCTGCTCCCGGCAGGGGGGCGGCGGGGAAGTCGGGAGAAGACAGTGATTATTGCTAGCGGCTATAGCAGCCACTAGCGATAATTGCAAGTGAATCAGGCAGGCTGGTTGTACCCAAGTTGATCCATTGATTTGGTACATTCAGTCTGCCCATACACGGTTCGCATCTCGGCCAGTTCCTGCTGAACCAGCTGAGATTCGAAGTGTATTGCCTTTTAAACTTCAGGGACTATTTCCCCCTGACAGGGATACACGTTGCAAGGTTTTTAGCAGCCTTTAGCTTCCATGCACACTAGCGTTTTTTTTTAAGCTCCTAGAAGCTGTTATTAGCATTTATTTCTTCTCCTAGAAGCTAAATAGTTTTGTCCTATGTGTCCGTGCACACTACTTTAGGCTATTAGAATTTTTTGACCTTCAGTGTCTAGGAGCAGAAAAAAAGTCGTTTTTGTAATGTTTCTTTGAGCATTTTTCCAGCAGAAAAGCTCCTAAATGCTACTAATAGCATTTTTGAGCCTTTTTTAAATGAAAACGCTAATAAAACGCTGACGCTCCTAAACACTACTAAAAACGCTATTACCAGTGTTTTCTTTATCCAGCATTTTTTACCAGCATTTTTTTTTAGCTTAACCACTTCAATACCGGGCATTTTCACCCCCCTTCCTACCCAGACCAATTTTCAGCTGTCGCATTATGACTGACAATTGCACGGTCATGCAACACTCTACCCAAATGAAATTTTTATCATTTTTTTCCCCCACAAATAGAGCTTTCGTTTGGTGGTATTTGATCACCTCTGCGGTTTTAATTTTTTGCACTATAAACAAAGGAAGGGGGACAAGTTTGAAAATACACAATATCTTTTACTTTTTGCTATAATAAATATCCCAATTTGAAAAAAAAAAAAAAAAAATGTTTTCCAAAGTTTATGTATTCTTCTACATATTTCTGGTAAAAAAATCAGCGTATATTGATTGGTTTGCGCAAAAGTTATAGAGTCTACAAAATAGGGGATAGATTTTTGTCATTTTTATTATTTGAATTTTTTTACTAGTAATGGCGGCGATCTGCGATTGAGTAAGCACTGTTAGTGCGAAACGTGTCAGCTCTTTTTGTCTGCTGTGGCTTGTACCTTTGATTTTGAGTTGATTTTTGAATAAAAAGGCAATTTCTTCAGAGTGCGGCTGTCCAGAACCACTTCCTTTTATTGATCTGCGATTTTTATCGTGACTGTGACATTGCGGCGGACACATCGGACACTTTTGACACACACAGATTCACGTCCCAGCTCTGTCACTGGCAATCGCAGGTGCCCGGCGGACATCGCGGCTGCCGGGCACACGCACCGGCTCCCGAGGGCCCAGGACTTCATATGACGCCTGCCCAGGATGGGAAATCCCTCCTGCGGACATCATATTACTATGGGCGGGGTATGAAGTGGTTAAAAACAACGCTAGTGTGCATGGAGCCTTAATACAGATCCTTACCTGCTTATAGTCAACAGGGGGCATGGAAGAGTGATGGCAATAAAAAGACTAAGTGGTCCATCAAGTCTGTTTTTTGTATGTATTTATTTTGGTAAATTTCATTTAAGTATAGATCTATAGATCTATGTTTGTTCCAAGCATATTTGATCCACTTGTTGACTGAATACTACCTCTGCTGGTAGTCTACTCCAAACCTCAACTACTCTTTCTGATTTTGCTTACAGTGGAGAGATTTCCCTTTTTTGTTGTGTTTCCCCAATGGGACAAAAAAAAATGGCTGAGGGCACTCAACATTTAAACCTACCCACTCTGCCCAAAATAAAAAAAATAAAAAATCATGTCTGGCTTTAGATACAACGCAAATAACTATTTGTCAGAAACCATGAACCAGACCGCGACAGAAGTACAGTAAAACCACACGTGTTTATTAATAAAAATAAAAAGTTAAATAGAGTAAGCGTAGTCAAAGCATAGCCAGAGTCCAGTAACCGGACCTGGTAGTCAACCAAGCCAGAGTTCAGTAACCAGATCGGGTAATCAGCCAGGCCAGAAGTCAGGGATCCAAGTAGAGGAACAGCAAGCAGGATAAGGAGCCAGAAGAGATGTCAGCAAAGCCAGTCTTTAAACAGGCACGCAGGAGATGGTTTCTTGTCATGTGACCAAGGCGAAGGCAGGAATGAAGTGAGCTGGAGATCTTTAAGTAGGCGGGACTGACGAGCAGATCCACAACAGCTGGTTAATTGTGGAGAGAGGTGAGAGCTGGCAATTAGCCGACAGCTGAGTGGCCAGCTCAGAGAAGGAAGGGCTGAGCCAGCCCTGACTATATTAACCCAAAAGGAAACATTTTACCATCAATGGGTCTCCCCACATTTGATTGTGTATTAAGGCAACCCAACAAAGATACTTTTACTTTTAACAGCTTCATGGCTGCAATATGCTTTCTAAAGTCCTCAAGAAGAATGCCCTGTCCCACCTTAATTAATGTTGTAGCTAGAAATGCACAACTGTACACGTTGCTTGTACTCAGACTCTGCTGTCAAACTGACAAATTAGAGTTAGTTATAGAGTTATGGTCAGGTGACACATACTGATGCTGGTCTGGTCTGGGCACCTATACTCCAGTTGCCTCTGGTTTCAAAAGGGTTACAGATAGAATTTATTCAGTCGTGTCACTTTTAATTATAGTAATATGTTGATCTCTAAAGTATTTCCTGTCTTTTTCCTTTATTCTTCAAATGTTTTCCCTTCTACTTTATGGGGATTTCACCTTCCATATCTTGTCTTTCACTTTCAGGAAATGTTTAGTGAAATTTGGATGTAAATGTATTCTGAATTGTTCCTGTCATTCCATGAAAGACTCAGAGAGTTGTCCCCTTCACCTCTCTTCCGGCAGTAGGCATAGGTTGCAGCTTGTGAACTTCTTAGATGCTCTTACATTGAGGTCACCCCTTTTCTCTAACTAGGGTTTAGGAATGAAACCTCCTCCAGATGTTGGGAGGGCAGCTGTTAAGGAACTGAGTGACTTCCAATCTGGGAAATGGCATAACCAACAAGGTAACATGCTGTATAATTTGTTCTCTGGAGACCAGGATACAAAAGTTTGAATACAAGTTGAGCTTTAAACTGAAGTCGGCTGATTAAAATAAAGCAGTATAACCAAGTGTCATAGTAAAACATACTAGACCTAATACATAGCATATTTCCTTTATGTTTATGTTTTTTTTTTTGGTCTGGTAAATATGTGTAAATAGTTTTTATGCATTTCATAGGATTCATTTTCTAAAGGAGTAGCATTGTATTGTGTATGCTTGCTTCTTAGTAAATATTATGTATGAAGCTGTTTTTCGCTAAATTATGTGCAAAAAAGTAGGACTTGCACATGAAATATGAAATGAAGCTTTACCTGATCTACTTAAAGTGATTGTAAAAGTATTTTTTTTTTTTTTAAATAACAAACATATCTATACTTACCTGCGGCCGTGAACCTCCTCTTTTTAGGGCCCATGCTGGCGCTCCTGGCCCCTTCTCTCTGGTAAGCCGCTTCCCATGGGGGTCATTTATGCATGCTCCCACTCGAGCCCCGCTGCTGCGTCCATTGACACAGACAGCGGGACTTGAACCCCCCCCCTGCTCCCTCATCACTGGTTTTGATTGACAGCAGTGGGAGCCAATGGCTCCCGATGCCCCAGCAAAGCCAGTGAGACTCGGAAGTGAGGGGAGAGAAGAGCTGCGCACATGCACGGCACTGATTCGAATGAGGGCTCAGGGAAGTAAAGGGGGGGGGGGTGAGGGGGGATGCTGACACCTAAACATTGTTTACCTTAATGCAAGGAATGGATTAAAGTAAAAAAAAGTTTAGGCTTTACAACCACTTTAATAAAGTGCTCTATTCCTTTAGTTCATGGTCCCTATGTATTCTATCCTATCAGCAGATAGCCTTCCAGGCTCCCCTGTCACTTGTAATTACTATTGGTTGCTGGTTAAAGTGGAACTACTGTACACTGCATATATGCACCACAAACCAAAAAATACCATTTGTTTATTTTTACTATGCAAAGCAAACTCCCCCACCCATCCATGCCTCTATGTTTTATTTTGTTGAGAAATCCCTTTAAAAAAGACACCCCCCTAGCATTTCTGTCTGTGACCATTTTGAGAAAGGGCAGATCATACATGTAGCATTTATTTCCTGGAATACATATGCCCTTAGCTCAGGCATGCAGGCAGGAGGATGTGCTTAGCTAAGAAAGCCCCTCCTCCCCTCCTAAAGACTTCTGGGATGTATGATATCATTTGCCTAAGCCTGGAAACCAGGAAGTAACTGAAGAAATGTAAAAAAAAAAAAAGAACATTTAAAACAGGTAAATAAGAGATACTTTCCTATCTACCGGTTATTACTAATGCTAGCAGCATAACGATTAAAAATAGTCAATGTTGATTAATTGTTAATTAATTGCAAAGAAGTTCTGCTTTAATTGCTTGGTGGACCTTGATAAAAGGTTTTTATGAAAAATTGTTGACATTATTTGTTGATGTTCTAAATACTTACCTCTGTATTTTATCGAGAAGAAGCAGGTCATTTAGCTCGAGATGCACAATAAGAAGCTCCCGATCAACTATGATTTTAAGGCTCCATTCACACTACAAAAGTTGCGTGATTTTCAGTTCAACTTTGATATGATTTTGAAGTGACTTAGAAAAGACTTTCACACTCTCTGGCATCGAAGTCATGTCAAAGTCAGATCAAAGTAGTGCAGGAACCGTTTCTGATGTTGTAGCGACTTCAGTAGTGTCAATTGGAATGGCTCTCATAGAGATACATGGCATTTCACATGTCCTGCAACTTGGGGTCTCCCAAGTCGGATCTCAAGTCGCACAAGGGTTAAAGGAGCCTTTTGCCGCGTACACACGGACATTCCGACAACAAAATCCTGGATTTTTTTCCAATGAATGTTGGCTCAAACTTGTCTTGCATACACACGGTCGCACAAATATTGTTAGAAATTCCGAACGTCAAGAACGCGGTGACGTACAACACGTACAACGAGCTGAGAAAAATGAAGTTCAATAGCTCTTCTGCTTGATTCCGAGCATGTGTAGAATTTTGTGTGTCGAAATTGTGTAAACACGATCAGAATTTCCGATAACGGATTTTGTTGAGGGAAAATTTGAGTTCCAGCTCTCAAATTTTTGTTGTCGAAAATTCCGACAACAAATGTCCGATGGAGCCTACACACGGTCGGAATTTCCGACAACAAGCTCCCATCGAACATTTGTTGTTGAAAATTCCGAGCGTGTGTATGCGGCATAAGGGCTAACATGAAACAGAAAATGCCAATGTATAGTCAAAGGGTCACAACAATATGAAATTAAAGTAGAACTATAGGCAAAATGTTTTCATTTTGGATGAAGTAGGGAAGTTTTATAACCCCCTGTAAGGTTTTAGTTTTGCCATCTTTGTCCCATTGGTGAGATTTACCTTCACTCCCTGTCCCATAGCCAAAACAGGAAGTGAGAGGAAGCGAGAGGAAATCAAATTAAGGGAATTTCTTGGGGACCTCCAGGTCACCAGAACTAGTGGCCCTATTGGAAGATTTCCCCTCTATTACCTTTCTGGGGACAACCCAAAATTTGTGATTGTTCTTTTTTTTATTGAACAAAAAGAAATAGGTACATACAATAGGTCATCATGACAATCATCAAGCTTAATAGATGGAATTACCTATAATAGATATGCAGCGACATCCCTTATAAGTATACATATTGATACAAGATAGTAATGCCGGTACCATATACAACAGCTTATATCTATACAATATTCAAATTGTGGCGTGCTCAGCTTCACCCCCATCTAGTATTCCCACTCTACGGGGAGACTGAAAAGGGGAAATAGAAAATAAAAGTTGCAAATATACTAAATTAAATAAATAAGGGGGGGATCCAAAGAGCACAATATGCCTAGGCTTTGTCAATACATGTTTCGGGCACTTTGAGCCACCTGTCCCAGATCTTATCATACTTAGAAGAACATCCCCTATGAGAGTATATTAATTTCTTGTATGGCAGAACATTGTTGACTTCTATCAACCATTGTAGAAATTCTGGTGGATTTGGTCTCATCCAGTCTCTATCTATGACCTTACGAGCAGAAAAGAGTGTTTCATGTAGGAAGAGTTTAGTGAATTTGTTGAGCTCTGAATCCGGGAAAATTCCAAGGAGACATGGTTTTGGCTGAAGTGTGATAGGGGAGCCCATGTTGTCATGTAGGAACCGTACCACCTGTATTCAGAATGCCTGGATTTTAGGGCATTGCCACAATAAATGAAAATAAGTACTCACGGCTTGACTGCACATCGGGCAATTGGTAGATTGGCTGCTACTGTATCTAGAGATTCTGAGATATGTGAGATATGCTCTGTGTGTTATAAAGGTTTGAGTTAAACGATCCGACAGTTTAGGAGACACTAATTTACACGTATCTAGAGCATCACTCCATTCAGCATCTTCCATAGAGCCTACCTCTCCCTCCCACCTGGACTTCAAGGCATATGCCGATGTAGTTGCCTGTGGGAGTGTTAAAATGGTGTAAAATTGAGAGATCAGTTTCTTAGGGTCAGGACATTTTACAGCCGCCAGTAAAGGGTTATCATTCAGGACAAGATCATCCAAGGGGAACAGTGCATGGAAGGCATGACGTAGTTGTATTTATCTATAAAACATTTGATTAGGTAATGCGAATTCATACTTTAAACTATCAAAATACTTCAATTTTCCATTATGGGTGATATGGGAAAGATAGACTATTCCCCTTAAACTCCACACTCTACTGTCTTGGATAAGTCTAAATTCTGGTAAGGACGCGTTGTGCCACAGGTGAGTGCAGCTATGTGGTGATGTGATGTGCAGCCTATCAGAGGCCATCTCCCACACCTTCCTATACTGGTACAAGAGAGACCGTCGGTCAGTCCTTTGGCCCTCGTCTCCTCCTCTGCCCGTTAGTGCCACCAAGGGATCTAGGGTCGGCTGTACCCACTTTGGACATAGAAAGTAAAGAAATCTTTCCCTGTCTACTTTATTGAGGTGAAAAATTTGTGAAAGTTGAGCTGCAAGGTAGTATGCATTAAAATCAGGCAGTGCCATTCCAAGGTCCGTTGGGTGTTTTAACTTATGCCAAGGGAGTTTATCCCTTTTGTTGCCCCAGACAAACGGTTTAAGGAAAGTCTCTCTATTTTGAAATGCCTGAGCACCAAGTACACCGGTGAATGCCAGATCATGAATAGAATTTTTGGTAATAAGACCATTTTTATAAGATTTATGCGGCCCATCACTCCCAGTGGGAGACGGACCTATACCTGTGTCTTCTGCTTAAGCATTTTTTTTCAGTGGCGTTATATTGAGCGAAGTGTAATTTGCTGGGTCTCTGGTAGTTCGTATTCCTAGGTATTTTATGGTGTCTACCCTCTGTAAGGGAAGCAGGGCCCTATCTCTGGGTGGTGGAAAGCTATCGAGAGGGAGTATCTGGGATTTATCCCAATTAATCCGGAGTCCGGAGAATGCACCAAAGCGCTCTATCAGGGTTAAAGCTAGAGGCAGGGAATCACCTGAGTCGTCCAGATATAATAAGGTGTCGTCCTCATAAGTGCTAATTTTTTCCACAATCTCCCCCCTCCGCAGTCCCAATATCCCCGGATGTGCTCGTATAGCTATAGTGGCTCTGCCGCCAGTGCGTTTAGCAATGGCGACAGAGGGCACCCCTGCCTCGTACCCCTTGAAAGGGGAAATTGCTCCGAGGGTCACCCATTAGCCAGAACCCTTTGTGATTGTTCTTTTACGTTCACTTTCAATGATATTGGTAAGCATGGCAAATACAGTAGACAGGGAAAATCTCCCTAACCGGGACACAGACAGTATTAAAGACTGACAGGCATCATATTCCTCTCCACTCTATCCAAAGCTAAAAAAAGAGAAAATTGTTTCATACTTACCGTAATTTTCTTTTCCTGGTGCCTATCCATGGCAGCATACCTGTGACAAGCTCTGCCTTGGCTTCTCCCCCAGGACCAGTGAGCATTATAAAAGAAAAGGATTAGTACACTCCCAGCATTCTACGTAATATAGCATACCAAGGGTGGGATTGTATGCTGCCATGGATAGGCACCAGGAAAAGAAAATTACAGTAAGTATGAAACAATTTTCTGTTTTTCTGGTGCCTCCATGGCAGCATACCTGTGACAAATAACTAGCTGAGATGGGTGGGATGATGCATAGTAAAAGATTTATTTTAAAAAGGATTTAAAATAGGCAAATCCTGGCCTGATAGCCTGTCTGCCAGTTTCTACAGATGAGACAGCTGCCGGGTCTACTAACGTCTTGTAAACGCATGTTGGGATGACCATGATGCTACGCTTTAGAACGTTTTGAAGGATACGTTTGCTCTGGCTGTCCAAGAAGCAGAAAACAACTGGGTGGCATACAGCCTAATTGAAGAGGGGGTTCTAGACCCATAGCCCTGTACGCCTTTTAAACCTATTTGATTATCCATGAAACTATTGTACTAGAGCAGGGATCTGCAAACTATAGCTTCCCAGCTGCCGCAGAACCACATGTCCCATGAGGTAATTTAAAGCTCTGATATTCACAAACATGACTAGGCATGATGGATACTGCAGTTCCGGTTTTATTTTAATAAAATTGGAATCTTATGGAATTACGCTATGAGTACCCGCCTCTTCTATAGATATGAGGATAATCCACGGCTTTGAAGAGCCACGGAGGAGGTGATCATCCAGGATTTAGCAACCACATCTACCTCTGCTCATCTCAGTAGGGACACAAGATTCGGATACCTCAAGATTTCATACATCAAGGAGGAGGACCATTCCAGACATATCCCCACTTTATGCGATTTACCCCTGCAGGGGTATGAGGATCTGGTGAGTGGGGAACCGAAGGGGAGCCCGAACATCACTCCACGTTGTTTGCACAAGATTTGATCTAGGAAAGATCTTTTCACAAGTCACTTTGGATATTTTTTGCACTTTAAATAGCACTATAGATTGGACTTATATATCATTATTTTGCACGAAAATAATTTTTTGCTGTTTACATGATATTTTTTTTATTCTATATATTATATTCACTTAAGTTATCCAATTATATACCTCCGGATGTACATGTAGGGATTAGTACATCCTGTACCAAGTGTACACTTACTTACTCACTCTTTTGGTTTGATACACCCCTTTTTATTTTTATTTCTATTTGGCCATATAAGATTTCATTAAGGGTTGTATTTTGGATCATAGCATCACCTTTCTGGATGCACACACAGGGATTTACCAACACTTATACACAGTCAGTTACTGTATCATACATGTAGTATGATATACAGTGCCTTGCAAAAGTATTCACCCCCCTTGGCTTTTTACCTATTTTGTTACATCGCAGCCTTTAGTTCAATGTTTTTTTTTTTTAATCTGAATTATATGTGATGGATCAGAACACATAAGTCTAAGTTGGTGAAGTAAAATTAGAAAAATATATACATAAATCTATTTTTCAGAAATAAAAAACTGATAATTGGCATGTGCGTATTTATTCACCCCCTTTATTATGAAGCCCATAAAAAGCTCCGGTGCAACCAATTACCTTCAGAAGTCACATAATTAGTGAAATGAAGTCCATCTGTGTGCAATCTAAGTGTCACATGATCTGTCATTACATATATACACCTTTTTGAAAGGCCCCAGAGGCTGCAACACCTAAGCAAGAGGCACCACTAACCAAACACTGCCATCCAAATCTTTGATGATCCCTAGGAGCACCATCAAATCTATCATAACCAAATGGAAAGAACAATGCACAACAGCAAACCTGCCAAGAGACGGCCGCACACCAAAATTCACGGACCGGGCAAGGAGGGCATTAATCAGGGAGGCAGCACAGAGACCTAAGGTAACCCTGGAGGAGCTGCAGAGTTCCACAACAGAGACTGGAGTATCTGTACATAGGAGGACAATAAGCCATACACTCCATAAAGTTGGGCTTTATGGCAGAGTGGCCAGAAGAAAGCCATTACTTTTAGCAGAAAACAAAATGGCACGTTTTGAGTTTGTGAGAAGGCATGTGGGAGGCTCCCAAAATGTATGGAGGAAGGTGCTCTGGTCTGATGAGACCAAAATTGAACTTTTTAGCCATCAAAGAAAAGGCTATGTCTGGCGCAAACACATCACATCACCCAAAGAACACCATTCCCACAGTGAAACATGGTGGTGGCAGCATCATGCTGTGGGGATGTTTTTCAGCAGTCGGGACTGGGAAAATGGTCAGAGTTGAGGGAAAGATGGATGGTGCTAAATACAGGGATATTCTTGAGCAAAACCTGTACCACTCTGTATGTGATTTGAGGCTAGGACGGAGGTTCACCTTCCAGCCGGACAATGACCCCAAACACACTGCTAAAGCAACACTTGAGTGGTTTAATGGGAAACATGTAAATGTGTTGGAATGGCCTAGCCAAAACCCAGACCTCAATCCTATAGAAAATCTGTGGTCAGACTTAAAGATTTCTGTTCACAAGTGCAAACCATCCAACTTGAAGGAGCTGGAGCAGTTTTGCAAGGAGGAATGGGCAAAAATCCCAGTGGTAAGATATGGCAAGCTCATAGAGACTTATCCAAAGGGACTTGGAGCTGTGATAGCCGCAAAAGGTGGCTCTACAAAGTATTGACTTTAGGGGGGTAAATAGTTATGCACATTGACTTTTTCTGTTATTTTGTCCTATTTGTTGTTTGCTTCAAAATAAAAAAAAAATAAAAACATCTTCAAAGTTGTGGGCATGTTCTGTAAATTAAATGATGCAAATCCTCAAACAATCCATGGTAATTCCAGGTTGTGAGGCAACAAAACACGAAAAATGCCAAGGGGGTGAATACTTTTGCAAGGCACTGTAGTTTAACCACTTGCCGACCGCCTAACGCAGATATACTGCGGCAGAATGGCACGGGCAGGCAGAATCACGCTCCCATACGTGATCTGCCTCCCGCGGGCGGGGGGTCCGATCGGACCCCCCCCCGGTGCCAGCGGCGGTCGGCTTTTCACTGGGAGCGTCGGGAGGCGAGGGGGAGACCATCCGATCGTGGCCCCCCCCTCGCGATCGCTCCCAGCCAATGGGAATCCTCCCCTGCCTGTGTGTAGTTTCACACAGGCAGGGGATGTGATGTCATCTCTCCTCGGTCTGGCAGTTTCCGTTCCAGCGCCGAGGAGAGAAGACATGTGAGTGCGCACAACACAAACACACACAGTAGAACATGCCAGGCACATAAAACACCCCCGACCCCCCCCCCCCCGATCGCCCCCCGATCACCCCCCCCCCGTCACAAACTGACACCAAGCAGTATTTTTTTTTTCTGATTACTGCATAGTGTCAGTTTGTGACAGTTACAGTGTTAGGGCAGTGAGTATTACCCCCCCTTTAGGTCTAGGGTACCCCCCTAACCCCCCCTAATAAAGTTTTAACCCCTTGCTCACCCCCTGTCACCAGTGTCACTAAGCGATCATTTTTCTGATCGCTGTATTAGTGTCGCTGGTGACGCTAGTTAGGGACGTAAATATTTAGGTTCGCCGTCAGCGTTTTATAGCGTCAGGGACCCCCATATACTACCTAATAAATGTTTTACCCCCTTTATTGCCCCTAGTTAACCCTTTCACCACTGATCACCGTATAAGTGTTACGGGTGACGCTGGTTAGTTCGTTTATTTTTTATAGTGTCAGGGCACCCGCCGTTTATTACCGAATAAAGGTTTAGCCCCCTGATCGCCCGGCGGTGATATGCGTCGCCCCAGGCAGCGTCAGATTAGCGCCAGTACCGCTAACACCCACGCACGCAGCATACGCCTCCCTTAGTGGTATAGTATCTGAACGCATCAATATCTGATCCGATCAGATCTATACTAGCGTCCCCAGCAGTTTAGGGTTCCCAAAAACGCAGTGTTAGCGGGATCAGCCCAGATACCTGCTAGCACCTGCGTTTTTCCCCTCCGCCCGGCCCAGCCCAGCCCACCCAAGTGCAGTATCGATTGATCACTGTCACTTACAAAACACTAAACACATAACTGCAGCGTTCGCAGAGTCAGGCCTGATCCCTGCGATCGCTAACAGTTTTCTTGGTAGCATTTTGGTGAACTGGCAAGCACCAGCCCCAGGCAGCGTCAGGTTAGCGCCAGTACCGCTAACACCCACGCACGCACCGTACACCTCCCTTAGTGGTATAGTATCTGAACGGATCAATATCTGATCCGATCAGATCTATACTGGCGTCCCCAGCAGTTTAGGGTTCCCAAAAATGCAGTGTTAGCGGGATCAGCCCAGATACCTGTTAGCACCTGCGTTTTGCCCCTCCGCCCGGCCCAGCCCAGCCCACCCAAGTGCAGTATCAATCGATCACTGTCACTTACAAAACACTAAACGCATAACTGCAGCGTTCGCAGAGTCAGGCCTGATCCCTGCGATCGCTAACAGTTTTTTTGGTAGCGTTTTGGTGAACTGGCAAGCACCAGCGGCCTAGTACACCCCGGTCGTAGTC
Organism: Lithobates septentrionalis; assembly: GCA_037952835.1. Lineage (NCBI taxonomy): Eukaryota > Metazoa > Chordata > Amphibia > Anura > Ranidae > Lithobates > Lithobates septentrionalis. The sequence goes on from JBBDGP010000412.1 coordinate 859,750, forward strand.
AAACCAGCACTGCGGTAACACTTGGTGATGTGGCGAGTCCCATAAGTGCAGTTCAAGCTGGTGAGGTGGCAAGCACAAGTAGTGTCCCGCTGCCACCAAAAAGACAAACACAGGCCCGTCGTGCCCATAGTGCCCTTCCTGCTGCATTCGCCAATCCTAATTGGGAACCCACCGCTTCTGCAGCGCCCGTACTTCCCCCATTCACATGCCCAACCAAATGCAGTCAGCTGCATGAGAGGCACCGAGTACCCCTACCCAGCGAACCCCCCCAAAAAAGATGTCGTGTCTGCAGCAAGCGCGGATATAGGCGTGACACCCGCTATTATTGTCCCTCCTGTCCTGACAATCCTGGTCTTTGCATTGGTGAATGTTTTGAACGCTACCATGCACTAGTTGAGTATTAGCGTAGGGTACAGCATTCCACAGACTAGGCACACTTTCACAGGGTCTCCCAAGATGCCATCGCATTTTGAGAGACCCGAACCTGGAACCGGTTACAGTTATAAAAGCTAGTTACAAAAAAAAGTGTAAAAAAAAAAAAAAAAAACACATACAAAAATATAAAATTAAAAAAAATAGTTGTCATTTTATTGTTCTCTCTCTCTCTATTCTCTCTATTGTTCTGCTCTTTTTTACTGTATTCTATTCTGCAATGTTTTATTGTTATTATGTTTTATCATGTTTGCTTTTCAGGTATGCAATTTTTTATACTTTACCGTTTACTGTGCTTTATTGTTAACCATTTTTTTGTCTTCAGGTACGCCATTCATGACTTTGAGTGGTTATACCAGAATGATGCCTGCAGGTTTAGGTATCATCTTGGTATCATTCTTTTCAGCCAGCGGTCGGCTTTCATGTAAAAGCAATCCTAGCGGCTAATTAGCCTCTAGACTGCTTTTACAAGCAGTGGGAGGGAATGCCCCCCCCCCCAACGTCTTCCGTGTTTTTCTCTGGCTCTCCTGTCTCAACAGGGAACCTGAAAATGCAGCCGGTGATTCAGCCAGCTGACCATAGAGCTGATCAGAGACCAGAGTGGCTCCAAACATCTCTATGGCCTAAGAAACCGGAAGCTACGAGCATTTTATGACTTCGATTTCGCCGGATGTAAACAGCGCCATTGGGAAATTGGGAAAGCATTTTATCACACCGATCTTGGTGTGGTCAGATGCTTTGAGGGCAGAGGAGAAATCTAGGGTCTAATAGACCCCAATTTTTGCAAAAAAGAGTACCTGTCACTACCTATTGCTATGATAGGGGATATTTACATTCCCTGAGATAACAATAAAAATGATTTAAAAAAAAAAAAATGAAAGGATCAGTTTAAAAATAAGATAAAAAAATAATAATAATAAAGAAAAAAAAAAAGCACCCCTGTCCCCCCTGCTCTCGCGCTAAGGCGAACGCAAGCGTCGGTCTGGCGTCAAATGTAAACAGCAATTGCACCATGCGTGTGAGGTATCACCTCCTCTGTAAATCTAAAGTGGTAACCTGTAAAGGCTTTTAAAGGCTTTTAAAAATGTATTTAGTTTGTCGCCACTGCACGTTTGTGCGCAATTTTAAAGCATGTCATGTTTGGTATCCATGTACTCAGCCTAAGATCATCTTTTTTATTTCATCAAACATTTGGGCAATATAGTGTGTTTTAGTGCATTAAAATTTAAAAAAGTGTGTTTTTTCCCCAAAAAATGCGTTTGAAAAATCGCTGCGCAAATACTGTGTGAAAAAAAAAAAATGAAACACCCACCATTTTAATCTGTAGGGCATTTGCTTTAAAAAATATATATAATGTTTGGGGGTTCAAAGTAATTTTCTTGCAAAAAAAAATTATTTTTTTATGTAATCAAAAAGTGTCAGAAAGGGCTTTGTCTTCAAGTGGTTAGAAGAGTGGGTGATGTGTGACATAAATGTTGTGCATAAAATGCCAGGACAGTTCAAAACCCCCCCAAATGACCCCATTTTGGAAAGTAGACACCCCAAGCTATTTGCTGAGAGGCATGTCGAGTCCATGGAATATTTTATATTGTGACACAAGTTGCGGGAAAGAGACAATTTTTTATTTTTTTTAATTTTTTTTGCGCAAAGTTGTCACTAAATGATATATTGCTCAAACAGGCCATGGGAATATGTGAAATTACACCCCAAAATACATTCTGTTGCTTCTCCTGAGTACGGGGATACCACATGTGTGAGACTTTTTGGGAGCCTAGCCGCGTACGGGACCCCGAAAACCAAGCACCGCCTTCAGGCTTTCTAAGGCCGTAAATTTTTGATTTCACTCTTCACTGCCTATCACAGTTTCGGAGGCCATGGAATGCCCAGGTGGCAAAAAAAAACCCCAAATGACCCCATTTTGGAAAGTAGACACCCCAAGCTATTTGATGAGAGGTATAGTGAGTATTTTGCAGACCTCACTTTTTGTCACAAAGTTTTGAAAATTGAAAAAAGAAAAAAAATTTTTTTCTCGTCTTTCTTTATTTTCAAAAACAAATGAGAGCTGCAAAATACTCACCATGCCTCTCAGCAAATAGCTTGGGGTGTCTACTTTCCAAAATGGGGTCATTTGGGGGGGTTTTGTGCCACCTGGGCATTCCATGGCCTCCGAAACTGTGATAGGCAGTAGAGAGTGAAATCAAAAATTTTCACCCTTAGAAATCCTGAAGGCGGTGATTGGATTTCGGGGCCCCGTACGCGGCTAGGCTCCCAAAAAGTCCCACACATGTGGCATCCCCATACTCAGGAGAAGCAGCTAAATGTATTTTGGGGTGCAATTCCACATATGCCCATGGCCTGTGTGAGCAATATATCATTTAGTGACAACTTTATGCAAAAAAAAAAGTGTCACTTTCCCACAACTTGTGTCAAAATATAAAATATTCCATGGACTCAATAGGCCTCTCAGCAAATAGCTTGAGGTGTCTACTTTCCAAAATGGGGTCATTTTGAGGGGTTTTGTGCCACCTGGGCATTCCATGGCCTCCGAAACTGTGATAGGTAGTGAGGAGTAAAATCAAAAATGTACGCCCTTAGAAATCCTGAAGGCAGTGATTGGTTTTCGGGGCCCCGTACGCGGCTAGGCTCCCAAAAAGTCCCACACATGTGGTATCCCCATACTCAGGATAAGCAGCTAAATGTATTTTGGGGTGCAATTCCACATATGCCCATGGCCTGTGTGAGCAATATATCATTTAGTGACAACTTTTTGTAATTTTTTTTTGTCATTATTCAATCACTTGGGACAAAAAAAAATGAATATTCAATGGGCTCAACATGCCTCTCAGCAATTTCCTTGGGGTGTCTACTTTCCAAAATGGGGTCATTTGTGGGGGTTTGGAACTGCCCTGCCATTTTAGCACCTCAAGAAACGACATAGGCAGTCATAAATTAAAGGCTGTGTAAATTCCAGAAAATGTACCCTAGTTTGTAGGCGCTATAACTTTTGCGCAAACCAATAAATATACACTTATTGACTTTTTTTTACCAAAGACATGTGGCCGAATACATTTTGGCCTAAATGTATGACTAAAATTGAGTTTATTGGATTTTTTTTAGAACAAAAATTAGAAAATATCATTTTTTTTCAAAATTTTCGGTCTTTTTCCGTGTATAGCGCAAAAAATAAAAACGGCAGAGGTGATCAAATACCATCAAAAGAAAGCTCTATTTGTGGGAAGAAAAGGACGCAAATTTCGTTTGGGTACAGCATTGCATGACCGCGCAATTAGCAGTTAAAGCGACGCAGTGCCGAATTGTAAAAAGTGCTCTGGTCAGGAAGGGGGTAAAACCTTCCGGGGCTGAAGTGGTTAACAGGATATTGACTCGTTTCGTGATTATGTGCACATCACACTTTGAGATAACACTAGCACTTTATTGTGGTTAGTGGTCAGCCATTACTGGAAGTCACTCTCCAGGTTACAGGCAGCGCCACTCACCCCTGTATATATATATTTATTTTTTAGCGCAAAAAACAAAAACCGCAGAGTTGATCAAATACCACCAAAAGAAAGCTCTATTTGTGGGAAAAAAGGAGGTCAATTTTGTTTGGGTACAGCGTCGCATGTTTGCACAATTGTCAGTTAAATCAACACAGTGCCGTATTGCAAAAAATGGCCTGGTCATTAAGGGGGCAAATCCTTCCGGTCCTTAAGTGGTTAAGCTGAATGCAGAAATCTGTATCTTGTAGCAACCGCTGTCTCCTATGGCAACAAATTCTCTCACATTAACCCACTGTAGATCTTCCAGCTTAACTCACAGTATTCCACTGTAGATCCGTAAGCTCAGCTCCCCATCTCTCTCACTAGACTTCTTGGACTCTCAGCCACCCGCTGGATTCCGGAGCTTCATCCACAGCTAACCGCTGTCCTTTATCTTCAAGCTTTACTTACAGCTACTCACCATACTCCTTCAAGCTTCACTCACAGCTACCCGCTGCCTTCCCGGATGAGTCTCTACTGAAGCTTTCCTACTACTTCACTGTCCCCGGCTAGTGTAGTGTCTGTTTTGGTACTCCTTCAGAACTTCATCCTTTCCAAACTTGCCTCCGGTAACAGGAGTGGTCGTCCCTTGTGGCGACTGCTTCTCCTTTACTCCTGACAACGATCAGGCTCCCCTCAGGCCAAGCCTCTAACACATGAGGTTCCACCCCAGGCTTTGTGCTTAACCTTGGCTGCTCCTCCTTTGCAGAACCCCCGAACTGCTGGATAGGCCTCAAGTGAACCTAGCAGCAAGCATGCCTCCTGGATAGGCCTCAGGCTTCAGGCCTAGCAACCAGGAGCTTCTTAACACACACACCCATACCACAGCCTCCGGTGGGAAGACCCCGATCTCCTGACTCCTCCCAAATAAATAGCCTGTCCCAGCATACACAGCAGTTAAAGAAACTCCTGCTGATTGGCTGACACAACCTAGTTACCCATTAACTGAATTTATGGTAATCCATCATTCTAATGCCAAAAGCAACAGTGCCACCTATTGACAGAAGAGAGAGACTACCCCAAAGTCAGACTTAGGACAGGAATCAGTGGATCAACCTACTAATTAGCCAGGCTAGTTACCACCAGGCACAACTAGATTTATTAGCAGCCCTGTTTAACGCCAGGTTGCTACAGAAAAAAATCCAAATCTATTTTGTCTGCCTAATTCAGAGGTCCTGTGCTTTCCTTAACTTTCCTCTGTGCACCTCAGGGGTGGTGATCAGTCCTACAAAGACCCCGCCTCAAACATCTTTAACTTGCAGTATTGTAGGCACTCACTCTTAATACAAGCACATAGAGAGCCAACTGATAGCACTACACAGGACCAGGATAAACTGAGTCTACGCTCAAAAAGACATACAGCTATATATTGTTTGGGAGTACATTTGTTGTTTCATTACTGAAAGTCTGTTAAAAGCTTCACTTATCCTTTTCTTTCTAGAAAGAGTACACTACATAACACCACACACTGTACAAAAAAAGCAGTGCATATAATTTATTATTATAAATACGTGGTTGAACAATTACAATGAAAACATAATATGTGACCTTTCAGCCAATACACACAAAGGAAAGCAAAGATGGACCACCTACAAGAATCTGTTGAGTCTGCTGCTTGGGACTTTACCCAGATTGTACAGTACGGACCTAGTAAAGGCCACAATGGAAGTTAAATAATCATAACACGTAATGATGAGACACACACTATGGTCTGGTAAGATGAAGGCAAAATAGAGTGAGAAGTCAGTGTAGGTTAGCTAGAGTTGCTTGGTTTCTCTTGGTCTTGTAGGTGGCCCGTTCCTGTGGTTTCCTGAATTGATATAAGTGGTAATGGGAACTTTCATAATGCATTTTGGATTTCCTACTTTCTGTGGGTGCCAAGGCTTTTCATTGGCTAAAAGGCTATAGACTTATTTGAAGTGAAACTTCAGGAAAACAGTTTAATGAGAAGCTGAAATACATAAATGTTTACTCATTTTAAAATCTATAGTTGAAATGTTCTTAATAATTAAGTATATTTACACACAAAGTACCGTATATACTCGAGTATAAGCCGTCCCGAATATAAGCCAAGGCACCTAATTTTACCAAAAAAACTGGGAAAACCTATTGACTCGATTATAAGCCTAGGGTGGGAAATGCAGCAGCTACTGGTACAGTAAATTTCAAAAATAAAAATAGATACCAATAAAATTACCGTACATTAATTGAGGCATCAGTAGGTTAAATGTTTTTAAAATATTATATATCTGATAAGAGTGTCCCCATCAGTGTACAATCAGAGTGACCCCATCAGTATCCAATCAGAGTGTCCCCTCAATGTCCAATCAGAGTGTCCCATCAGTGTTCAATCAAAGTGTCCCCATTAGCTGTGTAGTCTTCCAAGCGTTCCAAAACTGAAGTCAGATTTGGGTCATCTGATTCTACAAACCATATTGGTGTACATACCGTACATATTACTTAGTACTAGAGCTGACTTCAGCTCTCTTTCATCTCCCGACTCCCACCCGCTGCAGAAGGATCTTTAACACAAATAGCGGGCGGGTAGCCAGTGTTCTCCCCCTGGCGGATAATGCCCACCCTGGACTGCGCAGGTGCAACCCCTTAGCAAATGGAGCCGCTGATTTATTTATATAAAATCTTCGGCAATTTTCGGCGGCTCCGTTGTGCTCCATACTGCGCAAGCACTGCGCCTGCACAGTACAGAGTGGGCATTATCCGCCGGGAAACCATTCTCTGCAGGACACCTGGGGACCATTCTCTGCAGGACACCGGAAGGTGCCGCGCCAACCACGTCACTGGCTGCTAGGACATTGGCAGTTCCAGCAGCCAATACTAGCACTGGGCGGGAGTAAAGGTTGTGGCTTTGTCTGCCAGCTACGGGCAAAACACAGGAGCGGGAAAAACACAGGAGTGGGCCGGATGTGGGCTGCGGGCCAGGATACGGAGACCCCTGCTGTAGAGGAGTCACTGGAGAACACCTGCACACACCGGAGACCAGTAAGTGACAACCTGACTCGAGTATAAGCCGAGGGGAGCACTTTCAGCACAAAAAAATGTGCTGAAAAACTCGGCTTATACTCGAGTATATACAGTATATTTACCAATTGCTTCTCATCCAACCTTAACTAATACCCCCCTTCGTTATACCCACATACTTACTGGGTTCTAACAGCCACTGTTTACATCCTGCCAGTCTGGATGCCCAGTAAAATCCCATAAACTTCTAAGCAGATGTCTCCCAGGAGTCTGCTCATTCTATCAGATAAAAGGCTCATAGAAGTCTGTTGGGTTCTACTGTGCAGATGTAAACAGTGGGAAGAAACTACAGTTTGGCTGGATGTAAAAAAAGTGGTGGGCCAAGGCTACTAAAATTTGATAAGTATGGATCTAGGGCATGGGCAGATGGGATTCGTTATGGCCAGATGTGATAAAAATGGTTAAGTTAAGTAACTTTGTGTGAAATTATACTTACCCTTTAAATAAAAAAAAATTAAACAATATCTTTATTGAATTATAAAACAGAAGTTATTTATACTATTTATTGAATCTCTACTTCCTTACAATCCTTAAAGGCAACACTTAAATTCCTTAAAGGATTTGTTTTGGAAACTGAAGCTGGCTTTCCTAGGCTCAGACCAAAGCATTGGCTCATCCATAGTCTCTACTTTATAGACCTTATGAAGAAATAAAACAAAAAAAAACAGGAAGGACAAGGTCATCCACAGGACATCATCTTGGCCTAGGAAAGGTAGTTTGATTGGGGCTCAAGGACAGCTTTTTAATACCAAAAGGTACTGCTTAACAAAAAAAATGTGTGTGTGGATATGTATATATATATATATGTATATATACACACTGCTGCTGTATGTGGTGACATGTGGAGAATGTATTCATGTAGACTTAGTGAAGGGTTCACTTTTTAATTACACAGTTTTCGTGCAAGGAAGGTCTATGGGTCACAACGTCTAGCAAAACAGTTTAAAACAAATGTAAAGGGGCTATATAAACAAAACAATAAAACAAACACACAAATTTGCCATATTAAGCTAGTCAGTCAGCCAGGAGCAAATGCCCAATGAGCCTCACACTCCATATGATACACACCACAAGGGAGAAAGGGGCCACATTCCAATTATGTCAAAAAGTCCTACAACTGTATTGATGGACAGCACACACTGTGCCCTTTCATCCTAGGTCGACCCCTCTAATGTGTTTCACCCATCTAGGATACATTTCATTTCAATTCATTCATCAGTCCCTTAGTTTCAATGGGCTGCCCTATGCATGAGAAATGTGAAAAAGTCCCAGACTGTTTTCTAAAAATGTGCCTCACCGAACTGCATGATGCTGCGTCACCATGCAGTTTGGTAAGCGTGAAAACACAACGCGTTTGCAGATGCATAAGGGTGCCATTAACAATTGATGGCACCGCCTCCCATCTGGTAAATGGCAGTGCGTTTCTCTGTGTGTCAGGAAAGCATGCAATTTTATGCCCATGTTCCCAACATGCAAAGGTTTGAACCTAGGCTAACACTCATTGTCAAGCAAAAATTATTGTCATTTATGTCTTCAGTCTGACACAGCCCCTAAGTTAATCCATGATATTAACAGAAAAAGAAAGAAACACGCAGAGCAATGCACAAAGATTCTGTTTCTTGAAAATGCCTACATTTTTTATTTTAGAGCTTCGAACTGTAATAAATTTTCCCCTTCTCTCATGCTGAGTCTTTGCACAGGTACTCAGCCAGAAAGCTGAAATCATCATTCGCTGACCACCACCAGAGAGTATTGAGGGAGTAATCTGGTTACACTGGGAAGCCGAGACGTAATGATACACTTAAGGCTGTGTAAAATGACCCTACTGGATTAGCTGGTGCTTGGACGGCATCCAAAATGCTCCCCCATTAATCTTCATCCTATACAGAAGAGAACATAGAAAGTCAAATGCTGAAATGTGTAAGTGGAGAGTAAGTGATGTGTAGAAATACATTAGAGGGGAGTAAAGTAAGAAATGAAAGTGAGGAATAGATGGATGGTGATTTATAGATGGACAAATGAACAGACGGACAGATGGACAACGTATCTTCTTAGTTTATATGCTCCTGAGCCAAGGCCTTTTCATGCAGTTCATGAAGCGTCAGCCATTATCTACTTTTTTTCAAAAATTGTTAATGTATGTAAAGTAATGTTGAGCTAAGGCTATACACCCATACATTTTTTGCAACATTCTTCAATCTGGTCAAATAACATCACAGGTCCTCTTCCTTCTTTTGTGCCCTTGGTCCAGAATGCTGCAGAACACATAATGATGACTCCTTGGACTCATAAAAGTAGTTTAATGAATGCTGGGCATCATTTGACCTGGAAGAGGACCGAGACTGGACCACAAAAAACACATGGGGAAGCACCATGAGTGCTCTGTGCTAACATCCACACCACTCAAAACAGACATATATTGCAGTGAAAGAGATTGAGAAAATTCAACTAAGGGGACTGGGTCTTAATCCAGTGCATATTGAAAAATAATGACTTGTTGACATGTCCCCAGGGGGTGGGTTCTTGACCCCTTGGGCAAACAGGAAGTAGCTTAAAGCTAAAGTTTTAGGAATGTATAGTTACATTGGGCCAGCTTGGGCCAATATATGTATGTATGTGCCATATCCTTGTGGAAGGTGGAAATCACTGTAGTAGGTACTGCTACTAGAGTGATCCCCACTAGCTTTCAGGTCCCATGCATTGCAAACACAGCCCAGATAGCAAGCAATTGAGCTGCAAGTTTGAAAATGACTTGCTAAGCTATTGCTAGACTTGCCAGACATTACAAGTTTGTTGCACAATTGCAGCAAGTCCGCATTGCATGACTCCTGATCAACTCTGTTTGCAAACATTCTGCAAGTCTGCTGCAAGTTCTGGTTAAGTTATGTTGTGCAATAGTCATCCCACCACAGGGGTCACTGTAACTTGCAGAGCTTTTGCTGTATACTCACCACTGCAACTCTGCTCTTGCTAGAGACTTGCCATGCAAACTTGCTACAAATTGGAAAAGTGTCAACTAGAACTTAAAGTGCTCTGCAAGTGTACAACTTGCTAGTGAAAATGTGCTGCAAGTTAACAAGACTTACATTTCAACACTGCAACGTATTGGGGGCTAGTTATCCTTGCTATCTGAGAGGAGATCATTTGCTTGGCACCAGTACCATTCAGAAAACACTTATGCCGCGTACACACGGTCGTACTTTTCGTCTACAAAAGTCCAACGGACGCTGACGGACTAAAGCTGGCTGGTAATCCGATCGTGTGTGGGCTTCTCCGGACTTTCAACGTACTTTTTTAGCCTCAAATCCGACGTACTTTAGATTTGAAACATGCTTTAAAACTTTACTTCGTAACTACGACGGACCCCGAAATCCGCTCGTCTGTGTGCTAGTCCGACGGACAAAAAGCCACGCTAGGGCACCTATTGGCTACTGGCTATGAACTTCCTTATTTTAGTCCGGTGTACGTCATCACGTACGAATCCGACCGACTTTTGTGTGGTCGTGTGTAGGCAAGTCCGTTCGTTAGAAAGTAGGCCGCAAGTCCGCCGCAAGTCCACCGAAAGTCTGCCGGAAGTCTGTCGGACAGGCTGTCTGACTTTTGTAGACGAAAAGTACGACCGTGTGTACGCGGCATTAGAATTTTCTCAATGAATGCTAAGTGCTCTCCAGATGAAGCGACGGGGCGTTGATATCACAATCTTTACCTTGTCCAATCAGAGAACATTTTGAATTATGAAAATAGAAAATGCAAAGTGTTCTCTGATGGCACCTGTGGCAAGTGACCTCCTGTGTTGTGTAAAAAGCAGAGCAGCCACTCGACATTGGGACCCATAAGCTAATGGGGATCATTGTAGTAATGGGATCTCACAGGTATGGCACATACATACTTACATTGGTCCAACTATGCAAAAATGTACATACCTAATCTTCAGCGTCAAATAAGGCTGAGTGTTATTCAACATAGAAGAGTGCTGGACCACGGAAGACACATGGGGTAGAGGGTGGGAGATATACATTAAAAAAAAGAGTTTAGTGTGCTTTCTTCTTTTTTTCCCTTCCTTGTCTCTCCTTTCTTCTTTCCCCTTCTTGTTCTCCTTTCATCCTTGAGTGCGACTCACCCAAGACTGAGTGGGGCACCTTTCATGATGCTATTCGCTGGTACATGGGTTCATATTGTTTCCCTGCATATCGGGGTTAGTGTGTCCATGGCATGCCAATTTATTGTATTTACTATGTGATGGTACAGTCTTTGGAAGCATTGAATCTGTCATGCAATGGACTTGTAAGTTGTAACCTATGGCCTGCAGTTGGACCATGTAGCCTATCTTTATGCACAGCTCTGTATTACTTTATCTCTATCTATTCTATATATAAGAAAATAAAAATATTTGAAATATAAAAAAAAGCTGTTAATTTTCCACACTTACCTGTCATCGTGACCCACTTTGAAATCTTCACAACACTGTGCAAAAATCTGAAAAGCTTAGTGGTTTAAAACTGTTGCTTTGTAGTTTTGCTCTCCTTGGTTCAGTATCTGTTAGGACAATTGGTTCAGTATCTACATGTAGTTTGTTTGCTCTTCTTGTGTTTGCGTACAATAGGTTTCCTCCAGATGTCTACTAAGCTCAAAAACATATGGGTAGATTAATTGACTTAAACATAAACGGAACCCACATTGTGAATGAGTGTGGTAGGTACACTAAACTGTATACACCACTGTCCTAGTGAGTAATGAAATAAGGTCAGATGCTCTCTGTAGGGCACAAATATGTTGGCAATATTTAAATAACTATATCTAATTTTCGCAATAGCCTAAATGCTCGCTTTCAACCATAACATAAGAAATATACTTACGGAAAACATTTACATGACTGAAGAAGTTTACATCATTCCCTGAGCAAAGAACTCAACAGAAGCCAAGAAAAATATCAAAGATCCTTTACAGGGTCATTTATAAAGTATTAAATGTTTTATACAAGCTCTGTGACCCAACTGAGCATTAGCCAGCCATGGAAAATTCACAGGGGCTGTTTCATCAATCTCAGTGAGGGGTAATGTGGCCTGTTCTAGCATGGAGTCCCACCAGAATTTATTACCTGAAATTCCACATCATATCTTGAAACACGTGCTATGAGGTAATGAGGTCTCTGTAAAATATTTTCTTTCTTGTTCTTGCATGAACAAACCTTGGTTCCACCAGCGTCCTCCATACTGTATGCTTTACCCTGGAGAGCAATGCTTCTTTCGAGACTTTCAGTCTCAGAAATAAAGAGAAAAGTGTTCACTGCAGTAAAATATAGGTACTATAAGTATAACAATATAAAAAATCGATTCTTATTGTCAGTTTTGTGTACGTTATGTAGACACCACAGCAATCAAATGGGTAATGTACAGATCAGATGTGTAAAGTGCGGGTATTGCAGCTGTTCTTGCACCAAGAGGAATAATCAGCATACTAAAAGTACTTAAAAAAAGAATACAGAGCACCAACTTAGTGCAATAAAAGGATACATGTTTACTAGTTATAATAAAATCATTTTACACTCACAAAGGTTGTCAAAAGAAGTGCTTGTAAAGAGCCACAACACAAAAAGCTTCCAACTTATGATCAGAAGGTGCTAGATGGGGTGAGCGCCCCCCGCGGACCATACCAAGCCATATGCCCTCAAAATGGGGGGGGGTGCTTAGGGGCAGGGGTGGCTCTACTTGTGATGGGGACAAGGGCCTCTTCCCCACAACCCTGGCCAGTGGTTGGGGGGGCCTGTGGGTGGGGGGTTTATTGGAATCTGGAAGCCCCTTTTAACAAGCAGTCCCCAGATCCCAGCCCCCCCCCATATGAATTAGTATGGGGTACCCTACTCATTCACCAAAAAAAGTGTAAAAATTAAATAAAATCACAACAAATGTTTTTGTCAATTTCTTTATTAAAAAATAAAAAAGTTGTTCCCATCTGTAGAACCATTGCCGCCCACCGCCACTGCTGATCCCCCAAAAAAAACCTCCGGCCCCGACAAAGGCTTCCGCCGTGTGACAGCACTTAAAGGGGCAGGGCCCGGGTGACACCACCCCCTTGTGACTTCATCAACCGAGGGCATGCTGGAAGATCAACCACTTCAGCCCCGGAAGATTTGGCAGCTCAATGGCAAAGCCATTTTTTGCAATACGGCACTGCGTCTTTTTAACTGACAATTGTGCGGTCGTGTGACGCTATACCCAAACAAAATTGACGTCCTTTTTTTTCCCACAAATAGAGCTTTCTTTTGGTGGTATTTGATCACCTCTGTGGCTTTTATTTTTTGCGCTATAAACAAAAGAAGAGCGACAATTTTGAAAAAAACACAATATCTTTTACTTTTTGCTATAATAAACATCCCACATTTTTTTTCAAAAAAACTAATTTTTTCCTCAGTTTAGGTCGATATGTATTCTTCTATATATTTTTGGTAAAATAAAAACTGCAATAAGTGTAATTAATTATTAATAAGCGTAAATTGATTGGTTTGCACACAAGTTATAGCGTCTACAAAATAGGGGATAGATTTATGGCATTTTTTTTTTTTTTACTAGTAATGGCGGTGATCTGTGATTTTTATTGGGACAGTGATATTGCGGAAGACAAATTGGACACTTTTGACACATTTTTGGGACCATTGACAATTATACAGCGATCAGTGCTATAAAAATGCACTGATTACTCTATAAATGTGACTGGTAGGGAATGGGGTTAACACTAGGGGGCAATCAAGGGGTTAACTGTGTTCCCTCACTGTGTTCTAACTGTAGGGGGGATGGGACTGTCTAGGAGGAGAGAGAGATTGGTGTTCATACTTAGTATGAACACACGATCCGTCTCCTCTCCCCTGAAAGAACCGGGATTTATGTGTTTACACACACAGATCCGGGTTCTCACTCTGTCACGAGCGATCGCGGGTGCCCGGCAGTCATCGCACCCGCCGGGCACGATGGCCAAAAGGAAGGAAAAGCGACGTAAGGTAATGTCGATTTGCCCTGCCAAGCTAACCTGCCGCAGTAAAACTGCGCCGGCTGCTCCGGAAGTGGTTAAAGAGCTATCACAAGGCGGTGTAGGCAGACGGTGGGAGCCGGGGTTTTTTTTTTTCTTTTTTCAGGTCGGCGGTGGCAGCAGGTGGCGTGGTTAATGATGGATCTACGCCGAGGGACTTTTTTTTTTTAAATAAAGGACTTGTCAAAAACTGCCTACTGTCATTTTTTACACTGCACTTTTTTTTTAGTGGATAATTAGGGGTAGTATGTTCACATGGGGCGAGTGAGATCTAGGGGCCCTCCTTGATAAAGGGGGCTTCCAGATTCCGGTAAGCCCCTTGCATGCAGACTCCCACAACCACCGGCCAGGGTTGTGGGGAAGAGGCCCTTGTCCCCATCAACATGGGGACAAGGTGCTTTGGGCAGCAGACCTACCCTGCCCCAAAGCACCCCCTACGTTGAGGGCATGTGGCCTTGCATGGTTCAGAAGGGGGTCCAAAGTCACATGACAAGTCGCACAAGTGTGAATGGACTCTAACAGGTGGGGTACCTTTCCCTTCACTGCTGACTCGCAAAATGCATGCCAACCCTGGGAGCCAGGGCCTTAAATAAGCTTTGCCTGACCCAAGATGGCTGCCAGGGTCACAAGGGGTGGCAACATCTGATTGGGTGCTTCCTCAGTGACCCAGAAAGCCATAGATGAACTGTGTTCCTCTTGACTTCCTCTCCAACTATGGTGCTGCTACAGTTGAGCACCACCTGCAGTGGAGAATAAAAACTGCACCTGCCTACATGCTTTTAGGTTTCAGTAGTTACCAAGCAGAGAGTCATCGCTGTTCACCTTCTTGAAGCAGGACTTTTCACTGTTGCAACTGGACTATTTGAACCAAACAAAGAACAACCAGGGTGCTGGATTCAGATTTTCTAAGGGTCACTGACATTGTCATTGGGCACACTGGTTCCAGTTTGGCAGCACTCCATGAAACGAAGAACCCTCAGGAACAGGGAAAGTACCCAAAGTGGAGAATCCACATACATACAATTCAATGAAAGTGCCTCACAAACATCCAAAAGTCCAAGGTAATTTAATAATGAAATGTATTCATAGCAGAATAAATCCACTCATTTTGGTTACCAAACACACTGCCCCTTCATCAGGGCTAAAAAAACAAGTACAAAAACAAATGAATGAATGAATGAATTACTTGTATAGCGCTGCAAATGCTAACTGAATCGCCTCAAGACGCTTGGTCCGTCCTGTGGGTCCAACTTATTAGAAGAGGTAGGTCTTGAGTTTTTTCCTGAAGGCCTGATGGTTTTCTTCCATACGAATGTTGGTCGGTAGAGTGTTCCATAGCCGTGGTCCTTGGACTGAGAATCTTCGTTCTCTCTTCAATTTGTAGCGGGATTTGGGAACGTGGAGGAGGTTTTGGTCGGTTGATCGAAGACTGCGATTAGGTATGTAGCGTTTTATTTTCTCTCATAGGTATTGAGGAGCGTTTTTGAGGAGGCATTTGTGGGTGAGGCAGAGGGTCTTGAATGAGATCCGATACTTTACGGTTAGCCAATGTAAGCTCCTCAGGGATGGAGAAATGGATTCCCAGGGGTTTTTTCCTGTTATCAGTCTTGCTGCGTTGTTTTGGATGAGTTGTAGGCGTGCAATCTGGTATTTAGGTAGTCTGGTGTAAGGGAGTTTGCGTAGTCGAGTTGGGAGTTAATGATAGTTCCAACTACTGCCGCTTTGTCCTCTTTTGGATTGAAGGGGATTAGTCTGCATAGCAGGCAAAGGAGATGGTGAGATCCGCTGACTACTGATCCAATTTGTACATCCATTGACATTTCTGTGTCAAAAATGACTCCAAGACTTTTGGCTTTGGTGCTTGGGGCGCTGGTCTGTCCAAAGACGGTGGGCGGTGTCCAAGGGTTCTTGTTTTTTTTACTTTGGTTTGCGTGTAGTAGAAGAAGCTCATGAACAAAAAACAAAGGTCATGAACAAAAAAATGAATATGCAAATAGGAAAAAAAAGAATATAAAACTCAAAGAGTATGTACTCATTTACACATATTATGCAGATATTATATGCAAATTGGTATATCCTATCTGACTTTTCTATTCAATATTTTTTACTTGTATATTCATTTTTATATTGATGAATTTTTGCTTTTAAATTGATGACCTTTGTTCTTGTACTTGTTTTGTAGTCCTGATGAAGGGGGAGTGAGTTTGGCCCCTGAAATGTGTCAGTTAGTTTCTGCTATGAATCTGTTTTATCAGTAAATGGCCTTGGACTCCTGGATGCTCTGACTGAATTGTACAGTATCTAACTGGACATCTAGCGCCGCTCTGAGGCTCTTTAAACTGTTTTGTGCATTTAATAAAAGCTTTTTCTGACAACTTTGTGAGTGCAATACGTTTTTACTTATATTAATAATACACTTTATTTTATATAACTCCTTTAAAGGTAGCTTCTCAAAGCACTACACAAGGAATACACAGGATAACATAAAGGAAAAAAGGGACAATTAAGTGAAAGGTTCTCTAAAGAAAAATGTTTTTAGATTTGATTTGAATGAATTTAGAGAAGATGACTTGCTGATGTTCTTAGGAAGTAAATTCTAGAGTTTTGGAGCATAGCAGGAGAAGGCTCTGTCTCCCATCAAGTGTAGGCGAGTAGACATGTGCGATTCGGTTTGTAACGAATGGATTTTCGAACAAATTTGTTAGTATTCGTACATTCGGATCAATCCGAACACCCGAATAGCTGAAAGAACCAAAATCCAAAAATCACGAAATTACGAATAAGCAAAATAACGAACACACGTAAATAGGAATTTACGTACGGACAAACTTATGAAAATACGAAACTCCAGAACAGTAAAAGAAAGAAAATGACATCTCTAACGAAAGATTTACATTTCGTATTTTCAATCCTTTGTCTGTTCATAATTTTGTATGTTCGTATTTTCATATGTTTTTTCGTAATTTCATTCTTCGTCTGTTCGTAATTTCGTTTGTTCGTGTTCTCGAATCTTTCTTTTGAATGGACAGTGTGAGTGTATCTTAATATGTATGTTCGTAATTTCGTATGTTCGTAATTTCGTGTTCTCGAATCGTTCTTTCGAATGGGCAGTGTATTAGTGAGTGATGTATCTTACTTAATATCTTTAGCCAATCAGCTTATCCCTTTTGTGTCTGAGTCACACTGCATTCCTAAAATCTATTTAGATTCCGTTGAGGATGAGACGGAGTCCGGTCTCGTGACTGAGGGAGTGGACTGGAGTAAGTACAGGACTTATTAGAAAAGCAAGCATAGGATTATTATTCTTTATTTCCTAAGAAAGTATGAATCAACGGAAAAGGCAATCTCACAAAATAAACAGTTATTAAATTACGAGTAGTGTACCGAATAATGAAAATTATTATCCAACAAAATTACGAATTTCGAATCAAAGAAAATTAGACTAACGGAATTACGAATCATTTCGTATCAACGAAAATAAAATTGTTGCGAAAATACGAACAAGTCCGAATATGAAACCTTGCGTCTTATGAAATTGGAAATCGTTACGAATAAACGGAAATGTAAAGAAACTAAAGGAAACAAAACTATTTTTTTTGTTGTGCACATGTCTATAGGTGAGTAGAGGGGACATACAGAAGACCAGATTTGGGGGGGGAGTAAATTGATAAAAGTTCAGAGAGATAATGGGGTGCCAATCCATAAAGATCCTTATAGGTGAGCAAGAGGATCTTAAAGTCTATGCAAAACCTGATGGGAAGCCAGTGCAAGGACTCCAGGATATATATACACTACCGTTCAAAAGTTTGGGGTCACATTGAAATGTCCTTATTTTTGAAGGAAAAGCACTGTACTTTTAAATGAAGCTAACTTTAAACTAGTCCTAACTTTAAACAAATATACTCTATACATTGCTAATGTGGTAAATGACTATTCTAACTGCAAATGTCTAGTTTTTGGTGCAATATCTACATAGGTGTATAGAGGCCCATTTCCAGCAACTATCACTCCAGTGTTCTAATGGTACAATGTGTTTGCTCATTGGCTCAGAAGGCTAATTGATGATTAGCAAACCCTTGTGCAATCATGTTCACACATCTAAAAACAGTCTAGCTCCTTCCAGAAGCTACAAAACTGACCTTCCTGTGAGCAGATTGAGTTTCTGGAGCATCACATTTGTGGGGTCAATTAAACGCTCAAAATGGCCAGAAAAAGAGAACTTTCATCTGAAACTCGACAGTCTATTCTTGTTCTTAGAAATGAAGGCTATTCCATGCGAGAAATTGCAAAGAAATTGAAGATTTCCTACAACGGTGTGTACTACTCCCTTCAGAGGACAGCACAAACAGGCTCTAACCAGAGTAGAAAAAGAAGTGGGAGGCCGCGTTGCACAACTAAGCAAGAAGATAAGCACATTAGAGTCTCTAGTTTGAGAAACAGATGCCTCACAGGTCCCCAACTGGCATCTTCATTAAATAGTACCCGCAAAACACCAGTGTCAACATCTACAGTGAAGAGGCGGCTGCGGGATTTTGGGCTTCAGGGCAGAGTGGCAAAGAAAAAGCCATATCTGAGACTGGCCAATAAAAGAAAAAGATTAAGATGGGCAAAAGAACACAGACATTGGACAGAGGAAGACTGGAAAAAAGTGTTGTGGACGGATGAATCCAAGTTTGAGGTGTTTGGATCACAAAGAAGAACGTTTGTGAGACGCAGAACAAATGAAAAGATGCTGGAAGAATGCCTGACGCCATCTGTTAAGCATGGTGGAGGTAATGTGATGGTCTGGGGTTGCTTTGGTGCTGGTAAGGTGGGAGCTTTGTACAGGGTAAAAGGGATTCTGAATAAGGAAGGCTATCACTCCATTTTGCAACGCCATGCCATACCCAGTGGACAGCGCTTGATTGGAGCCAATTTCATCCTACAACAGGACAATGACCCTAAACACACCTCCAAATTGTGCAAGAACTATTTACAGCAGAAGCAGGCAGCTGGTATTCTATCGGTAATGGAGTGGCCAGCACAGTCACCAGATCTGAACCCCATTGAGCTGTTGTGGGAGCAGCTTGACCGTATGGTACGCCAGAAGTGCCCATCCAACCAATCCAACTTGTGGGAGCTGCTTCTAGAAGCGTGGGGTGCAATTTCTCCAGCTTACCTCAATAAATTAACAGCTAGAATGCCAAAGGTGTGCAATGCTGTAATTGCTGCAAAAGGAGGATTCTTTGATGAAAGCAAAGTTTGATGTAAAAACAATGTTATTTCAAATACAAATCATTATTTCTAACCTTGTCAATGTCTTGACTCTATTTTCTATTCATTTCACAACGTATGGTGGTGAATAAGTGTGACTTTTCATGGAAAACACAAAATTGTTTGGGTGACCCCAAACTTTTGAACGGTAGTGTATATGTATAATGATCACTTGTACCAGACCTAACCTGGCTACAGAATTTTGAACATATTGAAGGAGATTAATATTGGATTTAGGTACACCAGCGAGTAGAGTATTGCAGTAGTCGAGTCGGGAGAACACAAATGTATGGATAAGCTTTTCTCATACAGTGTATGATAGCATAGGACGCAGCCAAGCTTCTCAAGTGGAAAAAAGATGTTCTGACATTTTGTACATGTGGTTCATGGGTTAAATTAGCATCAAATATGTGGGCTAAATCTTCCATTAAATACTTCGGGATTCAACTGACTGACCGCTTTGAGACACTATATTCGGCTAACTATCCTGCGTTGTTGAGCGTGGTGCGTAGAGACTTCCAGTTTTGGAAAACGACAGCCTTTACATGGCTAGGTCGTGTCAATATTCTCAAAATGAACATTCTCCCTAGAGTGCTCTTCCACATGCAGATGTTAGCTGTCCCCATACCTAAAAACGTTTTTACCCAACTTCAAAGCATGCTTGTTGGTTTCATATGGAATGGAAAGAAGCCACATATAGCGATGGAAATACTTCAACCCTCTGAAGAGGCGGAAGGCCATGGACTCCGTGACATGCAACGTTATTACCAGGCTATAGCTCTTCAACACAATCTAAATTGGTGCTTCCATACTCACACTAAACTGTGGGTCTCCCTGGAGAAATGGTTGGTGGGCTGTAACCTAGCATATGCTCCTTGGCTGACACACAGGGGATTGTTGGCGACGACATCTCCATTGACAACACACATTCTATGTGTCTGGGACCGCATTAATCAACTATTCTCGTTGGCCTCCTCTGTGTCCCCATTGCCACCTGTAGGCGGGGTCCTATGGTTTCCCCCTGGGGAATGCCTGGCCTTTTTTAGGTCATGGACAGCTGACCGTAATCCCAGCTGGTGTAAATTTCTGGAAAATGGAAGGCTGCTTTCCCTGGAGACCCTTAGAGAGAGATTTGGAAGTTTTCCCATGGACTTTTGGCGCTACAAGCAATTGCACCATTTTTTTGCTGCCCATGGACTTTCTATTAGGGAGTTGTCTACACTTACCCCAATTGAGCCTCAGTCTCAGTATTGTATAAACTACTGGGTTCTGCTCCCACTATAACTAAAGCTGTTTATTCGGGAGTGGGAACTTAACCTGGGGATGGAGTTCTCAGCTGTCCAACTTACACACATTGAATCCAAGACCCAAGAGACTAATTATAAGTTACTGACGAAGTGGTACCGTGTGCCTGCGACCTTATCACGTAAGGTATATACCCTTCAGCCCCTGATCTTTGTTGGAGAGTACAGAGGAGTGGATTGGGAAGGTGAATGGGATTATGGAAGCGGAGGAGTGGTTGGCGACGTGTATGGACAGACTGCAATTTTTAAGTAGGTGGGAAGCGTGGCAGGACGTTGCCTTGTTGGCGTTAGCAGAACCCTTGTTGAAAGTACCTATGTGAATTATGCAGCCATTACCAAAGTTTAAGGTCTTTTTATGGGCACACTGGCTGCATATGATGGGCACATTGAGGCTGTAAATGATGGTTTTTTTCAGTATTTTTCAGAATTTTTCAGTATGTTTGCGCCCCCCCAAAACATTTTGAGTAAAAGCCGCCACTGGTGTGGATGTATATCTGAGTGTCATCAGCATAGAAGTGATAATTGAGCTGATTTGATCTAAGCAGTTGGTCAAGTGGAAACATGTAAATGCTAAAAAGTAAGGGGACCCAAGATTTAGCCCTGAGGAACACTGCACTTGACAGGACCAACGTCAGACTGGAATCTGCCAAGAGAAACAAAGTGGCAGCGATCAGTGATATATGACTTATTCCATGACTTATTCAGAGCCAATTCTGAGACTCCAAATATGGTTTCAAGATGTGAGAGCAAAGGATTGTGGTCTACAATATCAAAGGCAGAACTAAGATCCAGTAGAATAAAAATAGTGAGCCGGAATCAGAAGCTAACAGAAGGTTGTTAGTGACTTTGAATAATAGTGAATAGATTTATATCCTTTTATTGCACTAGGTTGGGATGCTCTTTTCTTTTTTCCTTTACTGAGTTACAGAAAGCCCTGACTCTGAAAACCCTGTCTGAACTTATTGTAGCAATGTTCAGCGACATAAATAATCACTTTTCATCAACCACCCATGCTATAAACATCTATGATTAAAGGTAAATTCCAGGTATGGCTATTTTTACATAGGTATATTGGTCCAGCATGGTCCATTGCTCAGTGCCATCTTAAGAGCATTATAGGCCCCCGGGCAATGCAATGCACTGGGGCCCTGTCTACACATTCATGCACGATTGCCCATCAAATGCAGCTTTACTGTGCCCGTGAATGCAGCCTCACTGTGCCCATGAATGCAGCCTCACTGTGCCCATCGAATGCAGCCTCACTCTGTCCGTGAATGCAGCCTCACTGTGTCCACCATTGCAGCCTCACTGTGCCCGTGAATGCAGCCTCACTGTACCCATCATTGCAGCCTCACTGTGCCCATGAATGCAGCCTCACTGTGCCCACCATTGCAGCCTCACTGTGCCCACCATTGCAGCCTCACTGTGCCCGTGAATGCAGCCTCACTGTGCCCACCATTGCAGCCTCACTGTGCCCGTAAATGCAGCCTCACTGTGCCCGTGAATGCAGCCTCACTGTGCCCATCATTGCAGCTTTACTGTGCCCACCATTGCACCTTACTGTGCCCACCATTACAGCCTTACTGTGCCCATGAATGCAGTCTCACTGTGCCCACATTTGCACTTCCACTGTGCCCATGAATGCAGCATCACTGTGCCAATTAATAAAGACCCACTTTTGCCTGGTAACACACACACAGCGGGCATCTCCTACTGTTTATAACGTTGCTGGCTGGGTCTGTGTTCGGCGGCCATGCTGTAACAAGGTCCCGCCACCCTATACCGGCTCGTGTGATAGGCGGAACACTGATTCAATCTACTATTACATGAGCCAATCTAGGGGGACGGGACCTTGCTACAGTGCGGCTGTCGAACACAGACCCAGCCAGCTCCATGATACACAGGAGGAGGAGGAGAGAGGGAAAGAGCAAAGCGCTGCAGCCGCAACTCAAAGCGGCCCCAGGGCAGGCGGCCTACCGGGAAATTTCCCGATATCCCAGTAGGCTAGTTCGGCCCTGGCTGGGGTAGCTGGGCAGGTGGAGCCCCCAGGCAAGTGGGGCCCCCGGGCAACTGTGCAGCGTGCCCATGCAAAAAGACAGCCCTGCCAATGCTACCTAAAATAACCTTTTAAAGTTGATATGGACTGCACTCCCTGTACAGTTGCTGTAACAGGAAAGTGAGAGTAAAACTATGGAACTGGATACAATGTCTATCAGACTGTATATCTATTTTTGTGATTTCATTTGGGCTTTAATAATTGTGCAGTGCAGTTTAAATGCATGCTAATAATTTTATTTGGAGAACACAGGTTAATGCATGTTTTTGCTCCATTTTATACAACATTTTAAAGGGATATTAAACCCTCAATTGTTTAAAGCTGAACTCCAGGAAAGTTTAAGAATCTTCTCTTGCAGTGGCTGCCCCCAAGAGTTAAAGTGGTTCTAAAGCCTCAAGGTTTTTTACCTTGATGCAATCTATGCCTTAAGGTAAAAAACTTTCTGTGCTGCAGGAGCCCCTCAGCCCCCCCCCCCCATACTTACCTGAGCCCAATCTGATCCAGCGATATGCACAAGAGAAGTTGCTCTCGTCGCTGTCTCCCTCCTCATTGGGCAGATTGATAGCAGTGGCAGCCATTGGCTCTTGCTGCTGTCAATCAAATGCCTTAATGAGGGAGCAGGGCTGAGTCACCTGGTCTGTGTCAATATGCATAGACAAGGCTGCTCGAAAACAAGCCTGCATGGGTGCCCACATGGAAAGTGGCTTTCCATAGGGCACTCGCTAAGGTGGGGGGGCCTGGAATGCCATCAAGGAACCCCAGAAAAGTAGAATCGGGGCTGCTCTGTGCAAAACCATTGCATAGAGAGGTAAGTATACCATGTTTGTTATTTTAGAAAAAAAAACAAAAAAAAATAAAGGTTTAATGTTACTTTAATTGCATGTTTAGTCTAGGGGCAGAAGATTAACCACTTCCCGCCCGCCGTGTGCAGAATGATGGCCGTGAAGTGGTTCAGTTATCCTGACTGGGCGTCATATGACGTCCAGCAGGATGAGCCGTTAGCACGCGCCCACGGCGATCGTTGGTGTGGTGTGTCAGTCTGACACACCGCATTTTCGATTGAGGTAAAGAGCCTCTGACGTAGACGTACCATGTGATCAGCTGTGTCCAAACAGTTGATCAAAGTGTAAATAGGAAGAGCCGTTTATCGGCTTTTCCTCCACTTGCACTGACAGACGCTAGTAGAGGAGAGCCGATCAGCTGCTCTCCTGACAGGGGGGGGTCTGCGCTGATTGATTATCAGTGCAGCCCCCCTCCAAGGATGCCCACCCAGGATCACCAGGGATGCCCACCCAGGGTCATCAGGGATGCCCACCCAGGGCCACCAGGAATGCCCACCCAGGACCACCAGGTATGCCAATCAATGCCCAATAGGGATGGCACTCAGTGCCCATCAGTGATGCCTGCTAGTGCCTCCTGATCAGTGCTGTCTGACAGTGCCATCTATCAGTGCCACCCATCAGTGCCCATCAGTGCCCACCAGTGCCACCTAACAGTGCCAGCTATCAGTGCCCATCAGTGCCACCTATCAGTGCCCATCAGTGCCACCTATCAGTGCCCAGTGCCACCCATCAGTGCCCATCAGTGCCACCTATCAGTGCCCATCAGTGCTGCATATCAGTACCACCTATCAGTGCCCGTCAGTGCTGTTTATCAGTGCCGCCTATCAGTGCCCATCAGTGCTGCATATAAGTGCCTCATCATCAGTGCCCATCAGTGCCACCTCATCAGTGCTGCCTCATCAGTGCCAGTCAGTACTGCCTCATCAGTG
The DNA here is from genome assembly GCA_037952835.1 of Lithobates septentrionalis. Taxonomy (NCBI): domain Eukaryota; kingdom Metazoa; phylum Chordata; class Amphibia; order Anura; family Ranidae; genus Lithobates; species Lithobates septentrionalis. Next base: position 884,167 of record JBBDGP010000412.1, read on the forward strand.
CCCGTCAGTGCAGCCTTATCCCTGCCCCTCAGTGAAGGAGAAACCGTACTTATTTCCAACGTTTTGTAACAGAAAAACATATTTTTTTCCAAATTTTCGGTCTTTATTTTTGGAGCGCAAAAAATTAAAACCCCAGTGGTAATCAAATACCACCAAAAGAAAGCTCTATTTGTGGGGAAAAAAATTATAAAAATTTTGTTTGGGTACAATGTTGCGTGACCGCGCAATTGTCATTCAAAATGCAACAGCGCTGAAAGCTGAAAATTGGTCTGGGCAGGAATGGGGAAAGTGCCCTGTATTGAAGTGGTTAAGGTGTACATACTTACCTTATTCCTTGCTCCAGCAGGCTCCCTCCAGTACTGCGACCAATCCCCTCTAGTTGCTCTGTAAGTTTCAAGCGCCTCCATTCATATTCCAGCCTTTTAAACATACAATATAGGAATCATGTCCCTGTATTGTACATGATGCCAAAGCTTTGTCTACAGACCAGAGCATAAGGTGGAGGAGGAGAGTGCTGGAGCTTGTGGGAGCAACAAATTAGGTAAGCAAAACAAACATTTCTGCAACCCCCTAAACACAACAAGCAATTAACCCTTGCAATGCGGGGGGGGGGGGGGCACTACAAGGGAGGGTGTTTTTTAAGTCTTGATGTTGGGCTTTAATGCTAGTGACCAACTGTGTCATCTATGTAATTTTTACTTTTTGCCCATAGGTACACTTTTAGGGTAATTTATTCACAATGGCTCTGTATTTTTTTCTTTATGGAATAAAGAAAAGCCCGGAGCAAAGCAAATTAAATGACATAGGCGGAGGGCTTACATGACTGGGGAAACAGGGTAATAGTATCAGGAGAGGGAGTGTATCAGGTTGGTGCTGGGGGGAGGGGTTGGAGAGGAGATAAAAGGGAGGCCCCTCCCTATGAGTCATCACAGTTTTGGGAAAAGTTCAGCAGAAGCATGTCAGAGGTGGAGCAGCTCTTGGCCCGGCTCAGGGAGGAAGCAGCGTTGCAGGGTCTCCGGTTGGCTGCAGGACACTTTGGGGCTTATTCTAACACGAACAGCAGCAGGTGACATTACAGGGGGGAGGTAGGGCAATCGGGCGTGTAGGCCCAGGCCGCCGGAGCGATTTTCTCACCGGACCGTCACTCTAGGCCACAGCGTCAGTCGGGGGGTACCCTGCCAGGGACTCCCGACGGGACCCTCGGCCTAGTGGGCAGCAGCGCGGGATGGGGGGAGTCCTGTGCGGTCTCCCCTCCAGCACAGGAGGTCACCAGGAGGACAGTCTGGGGGCTCCGGGGCGGCATTGCGGCCTACTAGGCGGTGGAAACAGGAGGGCACGGGGCCCGCCCCTAGCGCTACGTCAGGTGGCCTGAGGCCTACCATTGAGGAACAAAGCAAAAGTGGTTCCCAGGCTTTCTTATGCACCGCCAAGGGACCTTAGGAGGAGCAGTGGGGGACAGCCGGGGAGGACTTCCAGGCAAGCGGATGCCAGCAGGACTGAGGCCCCACACACTGGTCCTGGTAAGGCCGTCCAGAAGCCAGTGAGCGGGTACGCAATGCGGGGGGGGGTTCGGAGGTCGGCGGAACCATCGGCAGCTGGTGCTGTTATGCCTGGCGGGCTCTCATCAGAAGAGGAAGAGGGGTCTGGACAGAGGTCGGCAGGAGAACTGGGAGTCGGAAGAAGAGGCTGCCCCCCCCCCAGCAGTGCAACGTCGTTGGAAAGCAGATGGTCGGCTGATGGGGCAACTCCTGTGCAGCCCGATAAGTCACCTTTACACTTATATCATGAGGGATTGTCTGTTAGCATAGGGCAAGAGGGCAGGACAGATGGGTCCGGCGGGAAGGACGGCGGTGGCTGAGGCAGCTGGGGGGGCTGCGGGGTTACTGGGTTTTCTTGCTGGGACATAGGAATTGATGCAAAAGTTGGGGCATGCGGATAGAGCCCCCGCTGGGCCGGTGTCAGCCTGGGTCCCGCCAGCAAGAGTAGTCGTCCAAGCCATTTTGCTGGGGGGTGCGATAGCTCCGGTAGGTCCGGCCTTGACAACATGCCCGTCACAGGTAACACAGGTGGGGTTACGCAGGGGACGACCAAGGTGGTGGTGGCGGGGGAAGCTGCGGGCAGACAGAAAGTCATCAGACTAGCTGGTTCTGCAAAATGAGAGGTCTATGTTTACTATGAGGGGCCATTGGGTGCACACTTGAAGCCTGAAGTATGAGAAAAGATGTGGTAGGGTGAGTATGCAGAGATTTTTTCCCTGCTGCAGTTAGCAAAAATTTAACCTGGATAGGGTTAAACCGAATCATTCAAAGGAGGACGGAGAGAAGAGGGGATACCGGTTGATCCCGACGACATTTGCCAACTGGCTACAGGAGTTTTACCATCAGTGCAAGGGTGAGTGGGGAAAAAGAACCCCGAATACTGTTCGGCACTCTTTTGTTACTAGGATTTGATAGGGGAGGCAGATAGAGCTTATGGGGGCACGGAGTGACTGAGGTATGTTGAGCATTTTCGTCAGTGGAGAGTTATCCGGCCGGCGTTGAGATGGGACCATAAGGACATCAGCCTGTGACTGTGCTTGAGGACGGCTGCGTGGGCTCCGCACCAGTTAATTTTCAGGGGAGGCCGGTGGACTTTCGGCTCAGGGACAGGCGGCCAGCAACAAAAAAGGGGTATGCTGGCAGTACAATGCTAGGACCTGCACGTTCAGAGGGATGTGCCGGTACAAGCACTAGTGTTCAGGGGTGGATGGTCTCATCAGTCGTCCAGAGGTTGCAAGCAAGGAATAGGTCGTGCTGGAGAGGCTGGACACAAGAGGGAGGACCACAGTGATGGTGAAAAGGATGTGGCCGTTTTCTCGGTAGGTATCCGGATTGGAAAGTGGCTCAGTTGCGGGATTCAGGTTTTCACAGCTGGCATTAGGATTCCATGTATTTTAGAGGTGATTCCCCGGTGTCTTGCACTTTGTGATCGGCCAGGCGACAGCCAGATGTAGTTTCTGAGGAACTTAGTACGGAAGTTGCATGGGGTCGCATGGAGGGCCCCTTTCCGCCTGCACTGTTTCGCTGATTTGGTAGTTTCCTCTTTGGAGTAGTGCCAAAGTAGGAGCCCAACAAATTTAGGTTGATTCACCACTTTCTTTTCCAAAAGGGGGTCGGTTAATGATGCCATTGACCAGGAGACATGTTCGGTGAGTAGTACATCGTTCGCTGCTGCGGTGGGTTGTGTGCGTCATTACGGCAAGGGGGCATTGATGGCGAAGGTGGAGGTGGAATCAGTTTTTCGGCTACTCCCAGTTCACCCGGATAGCATCCGGTTGCTGGGGGTGTCATTGGAATGAGTAATTTTGTGTCGTCCAATGCCCACCGATGTGTTGCTATGTATTCCTGTGCACTGTTTGAGCAATTTAGCTCAGTTGTGGGAGGGGTGGTAAGGGATGTGCCGGGCGGGAATTCGATCATCCGTTACCTGGACGATTTCATTTGCATGGTACCAGCTTCTTCCAGAATCTGCGCGGGGCTCCTGGCTACGTGGGAACACAGAGCGGACCGGTTTGGCATTCCGGTGGCACCTGAGAAGACGGGGGGGCCTAGCACGGTCATCACGTTCCTGGGCGTTGTCTTGGACTCGGGTGCAATGGAACGCAGGTTGTCGGTAGATAAGCTGGCGAATTTAAAAGGGGAAATTGCAGGTGTGATTGGTTTAAGCGTGGTCATCACATTCCTGGGCGTTGTCTTGGACTCGGGTGCAATGGAACGCAGGTTGTCGGTAGATAAGCTGGCGAATTTAAAAGGGGAAATTGCAGGTGTGATTAGTTTACGCAAAGTCAGCTGCGAGTACTGCAATCGTTCGGGGGTAAGCGGAATTTGGCATGTCACATTCGGCCAATGGGGGCAGGTTTTTCTATCATTGGTTTTTGGCAAGTACAGCCGGGATCAGGTCTCCCACGAGCGTTGTGCGCTTGGTTAAAGCGCACAGGGAGGACTTGAGGGTATGGCATACCTTTTTTGTTTGGGAATCCTTTCACGGACGGGCTCTATGGATTTTAGGGCCCGTTAGCAATTTTGACATGGAAATTATTACAGATACTGCTGGCTCTACGGGTTTTGGGGTTTTTTATTCCAGGGTCAGTGGAGTGCTGGTCCATGGCCGTGGTCATGGCTTGAAGCGGGAGTTAGGAAGAATTTAGTGTTGCTGGAATTGTTTCCGGTGGGGCTGGCGGTGAAATTGTGGGGTGCTTCGTTCAGGGATCTGAAGGGGATGGAAGGAAGGACTGGCGTTTGTTCAAAAGGCTGGTGAAGGGTCAGCTGACCTGGCAGTTCGTTTACTGGTGTTGTATTTCAGGTGAGGCATATGGAAGAGGGGGTGTCCACTCCTGCTATGAATATGAAGTTAGCTGGTTTAGCTTTCCTATTCAAATTGCAAGGTCAACCTGATTTCACACAAGATTTTGGGGTGAGATGGGCGATTAAGAGTTACCGGCGATCGGTGACCCGCAGGGATGCCAGGAGACCAGTAACCTTTGTCATGATGCGGGGTATGGTAGCATATTTGGGGGAGTGTGTTGATCTGAATATCAGGCCATCTTGTTCAAGGTGGCCTTTTTGTTAGCGTTCTTTGGGGTGTTTCGGATAGAGGAGTTGGTCAGTCCTTAAAAAGGTTCATGGGGGAATTGGGAGTCACGAGGTTATATGTGGAGATGACGGGTTGGCTTTATTTTTGCGTAGATCGAAGACCGATCAAATGGGTAAAAGGGAGGTCAGTACAGGTGCTCCAGTGCCAGGATCACTGCTGTGCCTCATGTAGATGGATCTACTGTATCGCGCTTTCATATTGTTGATGATTTTTTGTAAGAAAATGTTTACGGGCATTGGGGTGGGTAGAGAAGGAGTTTTCCTCTCATTCATTTTGGATAGGGGCTGCTACGGAGGCAGCCAGAAGTGGACTGGATGTGGATTCGGTAAAAGCGTATTGGGTGGTGGGAATCAAGGAGGTCCCAGACAGCAGTTCGGCCTCACCTTGTGGTTGGGTTGTGAAGTATTAGGGTGGGGAGGAGTTTGATGTTAGGCCCTGCGTGGTATGGAATACTATTTGGTCATGGTGTTGGGTTTGCTCTCTTATAATTTCAGAATCGGTGGCAGGAATGGTCTGGATAATGGGTCATTCCTAGGTGTTCTGGGGGGCCAGGAGGGGTGATGTTGGGTAAGAAGGCAGGCATATGGGTTTTTATAGACAGAAGGCTGTATTCGTGGTTGGGAGTCCCTAGGATGTTATGGGGTAGGATTGTTACTGAAGTGCATCGGTATGCCAAAAGGGACAGGCTGCCCGACGTTTTTGCACATGGGCGGCAACGGTTTGGGGGTTAGGTCCATGTTGGACATTACGTGGGACATCAAATTCGATGTGTGGCGGTTATTGAGGGATTTTCCTGGCATGGTCATTGTTTTGGTCGGACATGGTGGCTCGTACAACATGGCGGATGGCCAGGTCGGTGGAAAGGGTTAGTAGGGCCAGGAGAAAGATTAATAGGAATGTGAGCAAGTTCATGGTTAGGCATGGGGGATTGGCTATTAGGCACGTGGAATTCGAGTTTGAGAAATGGAGATACCTGAGGGCAGATGGGGTGTATTTGCATGAAGTGGGTATTGACATGTGGGTGTTCGGATTACAAGAGGGTATTCAGAGAGCACTTCGGGTGTGGAGGGGCACCCATAGGTAAGGTGTTTCCTTTGGGTGCTGTGGCGGGTGTTGGTCTTTGCAGGGGAAGGAAGATATTTCAGAAGGAAGAGTTCAGGAACTATCGTTGCTATGGGTCCTGATGGTGGTTTCCAGCTAATGGAGATTAGCTGGAAAGTGTTAATGGGGGCACTGCGGTTAGTGGTTGTCTTTGAGCCAGCATGTCGGCTTGAGGCCTATTAATACACTTGGAGAGGTACCGCAGTGCAGTATTGTTTTTCCACAGATGGTTATGAAGTTCCTGCAAAGACCAACGCTAGGAGATTGATGGGTTGATTAACAGATGTTTCAATGTTTTATGTTAATTTGAATATATATATTTGTTTAAATAAATTAGTCTGCTACGGCCTTGTTAACTCCAACCTTGGTGTGGTCTCAATTAATAAGGTAAGGTTAAGAGGTTGGGGTATATAAGTGGTGGTAGAGTTACCTCTGTTATACAACAGTCAAGAAAAGCCCGGAGCAAAGCAAATGAAATGACATAGGCGGAGGGCTTACATGACTGGGGAAACAGGGTAATAGTATCAGGAGAGGGAGTGTATCAGGTTGGTGCTGGGGGGAGGGGTTGGAGAGGAGATAAAAGGGAGGCCCCTCCCTATGAGTCATCACAGTTTTGGGAAAAGTTCCCGCCCACCCTCCCTTTGGCTTCATTGTTTTTGGCTGTTTTGTATTTCTTGCTTTTCATTTCGGACAGGTTCGTTGAATCTTGCAATGTCGTGGCAGTGGCGGGTGTTGGTCTTTGCAGGGGAAGGAAGATATTTCAGAAGGAAGAGTTCAGGAACTATCGTTGCTATGGGTCCTGATGGTGGTTTCCAGCTAATGGAGATTAGCTGGAAAGTTTTAATGGGGGCACTGCGGTTAGTGGTTGTCTCTGAGCCAGCATGTCGGCTTGAGGCCTATTAATACACTTGGAGAGGTACCGCAGTACAGTATTGTTTTTCCACAGATGGTTATGAAGTTCCTGCAAAGACCAACGCTAGGAGATTGATGGGTTGATTAACAGATGTTTCAATGTTTTATGTTAATTTGAATATATATATTTGTTTAAATAAATTAGGCTGCTACGGCCTTGTTAACTCCAACCTTGGTGTGGTCTCAATTAATAAGGTAAGGTTAAGAGGTTGGGGTATATAAGTGGCGGTAGAGTTACCTCTGTTATACAACAGTCATGCGAAGCATACAACAAATTAATGCTTAGACAAAGTGTGAACACTCAGCTTGATGTCATCTGGTAATTTCAGGTAATCTCCACCTCTTTGTCAGTTCCCTATACATTATTAAAAGGGAGCTGCAATCAAAGATGTTTCAAGAATTCCGGTAACATTTTCGAAAGCTGCTATGTCACAGTTGATGTCTGAAAGCAATTAAAAGTTATCACAAAAGGCAATGATCTACATCCTCATTCTGTTTGATGCTAGTCCCTGGTCTCCATCTGATCTCTATGCATTATCTCTGTAGGTCCCCATTCATCTTTCCTTGTAAAGGCATCCCACTTAGAACTTCCCAACTGCTTTCCTAAACAAGCTAATAAATGCCAGCATTGAGCGCTGACTCAGTTAAACAAATACATATCATCTTTTGATTCCCGAACATTGATGACTAATCTTTTTGTTGCTTCATCAGGTGACAAGCTTGTCTCAAAAAGTGAGATGACTTTGACACGTTTATTGGATATCCCTTGAAAAATGTATGCAGAAATTACAGCTAAAGAGGAACTCTGAGCATTAACACCCCCCCCCCTTTTCCTAACTAATTACTATGCCAGTTAAAATAAATGTAAGCTAAAAGCTTCTCTCACTTACCTGAATCCAGAGTCCACCAGGTCTCAAATCCAGTATCTTCTGGACTACAGTGGGAGGATCCTCCTTTGGGTGCCCACCTTGATGCATGGGTGATGTGGACCCTTGCTACTACCCTGTTTCCCCGAAAATAAGACCTAGCGTGATTGTCGGTGATGGCTGCAATATAAGCCCTACCCCCAAAATAAGCCCTAGTTAAAGTCCTTGTAGGTCTTATTTTCAGGGTAGGGCTTATTTTCGGGGGAAACAGGGTAGGGCTTATTTGTGGGGTAGGGCTTATATTGCAGCCATCACTGACAATCACGCTAGGTCTTATTTTCGGGGAAACAGGGTAGCTTTCTATTAGACTGTCCAGATGCAGGGTCCTCTAATGCCGCGTACACACGAGCGGACTTTACGGCGGACTTTGCCCGGCGGATTTTTCAACGTACTTTCCGACGGACTTTCTGAATGAACGGACTTGCCTACACACAATCCACCAAAGTCCGTCGAATTCGTACGTGATGACGTACGACCGGACTAAAACAAGGAAGTTCATAGCCAGTAGCCAATAGCTGCCCTAGCGTGGCTTTTTAGTCCGTCGAACTAGCATACAGACGGCGGACTTTTCGACCGGACTCGATTTCAACGGATAAATTTTAAACAAGTTTCAAATCTAATTCCGTCCAACTTTTGAGAAAACAAAGTCCGCTGGAGCCCACACACATCGAATTGTCCGACGAAATCCAGTCCGCCGGGCAAAGTCCGCCGTAAAGTCCGCTCGTGTGTACGCGGCATAAGACAGTGGTTCTCAACCTCAGTCCTCAAGTAACCCCAACAGGCTATGCTTTCAGGTTTTCTTTTACTTTTCACAGCTGCTTTAAATCAATATCAATGACATGGTATTGATAAGAGCTATTTTATCTAAGGGAAGTTCCCAAAACGTGGCCTGTTGGAGTACTTCAGGACTGAGGTTGAGAACCACTGCTCTGAGGCTCCAGAGGACTAGGCAACATGTTGGCTTCATGACTGGTCAGCATGGGCACAGACTACATTGTTGGATCACTGGTCTTCAAACCAGTAAGCTAAGCCAGAGAGGGATTCTTACAATCAGCTTCTATCCCCTGCAGGAATTTTACAAATGATGACAAGTAATAAAGGCTTTTTCTCCTTACAGGAGCAAGATAAAAGGAAAAAGAATGCTAGGACATCCTCTAGAGGAGAAGAGGAAAATTTGAGGGTACATTTAAATCATGCCTTATCAGTCTGGATGTCACACCACTTCCTCAAACTCAGTCTATCCAAAATAAATCTTATAATATTTCCTCCCCCGCATGCCCCTTCCCCTGATCTCTCTGTCAAGATCAACAACACAACCATCAACCTGTCCACGCATGCCAGAGTGCTAGATGTAAGCTTGGACTCTGAACTATCCTTTCAGCCCCACATCTAATCACTGTCCAAAGCTTTCTGCCTTAACCTCCGCAACATCTCCAAAATATGCCCCTTCCTAACCAATGACAGCAGAAAGTTCCTTGTTCACTCCCTGATGATCTCTAGCCTTGACTGCTGCAACTCTCTCCTCATTGGCTTACCTTTACATACGCAATCCTCCCTTCAGTCTGTCATGAATGTTGCTGCCAGACTCATCCACCTTACCAACCGCTTAGTGTCTGCCAGTGGTGACCCGTCCATACGGGGCGCAGGGGCGCCGCCCCCCCTAATCCATGCGCCTGGCTCCTAATCTACATGCAGGGCACCGGACTCATGGATTCCAATGGGTTCTTTTTTTTTTTAGAAGCATATTATTAGAGCCTGAGGCTATAATTGGCTTCAAAAAAGGGTGGGCTCCATTGGCTCCACCAACAAACAAATTTCCAAATACTAACAAGAACTTACAAAGCCATCTGCAACTCCAGCCCCCCCCCCCCCCCAGCTACATCAAAAACCTAGTCTCAAAATACCAACCAAATCATTCAGTTTGTTCCTCTCAAGACCTCCTGCTCTCTAGCTCCTTTGTCTCTTTCTCCCATGCTCAGCTCCAGGACTTCTCCCGAGCCTCTTCCATCCTATGGAACTCCCTACCCCAATCTGTCTGACTATCTCCTACTCACTTTTAGGCGTTCCCTGAAAACCCTTTTAAGAGAAGCTTACCCTGCCCCCTCCTAACAACTGTACTTTTATTTTCTCTATCAGCTCATCCCCCACAGTTATCTTTTGTATCAATTGACTCTCCCTTTCAGATTGTAAGCTCTAATGAGCAGGGCCCTCTAATTCCTCCTGTATTGAATTGTATCGAAACTGTACTGTCTGCCCTCATGTTGTAAAGTGTTGCTCAAACCATTGGCGCTATATAAATCCTGTTTATTAATAATAATAAATAAAATTATAATAATGATGCCTTTTAAAATCCTTTAATCTCAGAGACTGAAAAAAAAATCCTAGCACAAAAACCATTGATTTCTGGGTGACACTTAATCTGGCCATATAGTGTACAGTATGGATGGTTATTGGATGGTTATGGATGGCTATTTTTCGATCTCGAAAAATAACCATCCATTACCATCCAATAACTATCAACGTTAATGGATTTCTTCATCCACACAGGGAGGATAGAAGATCCCCTGCTGGGACATTGCATTCTGATGGTGGAGACTCCCTGCCATAGGAATACACTGATCAGAGGCTGCAGCCCGTTGATATGGAAACAAAGCTAAGTGCCTCAACTATGTAAGAAAACATAGGAACTGGGGTGCAGAGAAATGGCAGCGGGTGCTCTGGACTGATGAGTCAAAATGTGAAATATTTGGCTGTAGCAGGAGGCAGTTTGTTGGTGAAGGTCTGGAGAACAGTAAAATGAGTGTCTGTAGGCAACAGTGAAGCGTGGTGGAGGTTCCTTGCAAGTTTGAGGCTGCATTTCTGCAAATAGAGTTGGAGATTTGGTGAGGATCAATGGTGTCCTCAATGCGGAGAAATACAGGCAGATATTTATCCATCATGCCATAGCATCAGAGAGGCGTGTGTTTGACTCCAAACATACAGCAAATATCATTAAGAACTATTTTCAGTGTAAAGAAGAACAAGGAGTCCTGGGAGTGATGGTTTGACCCCCACAGAGCCCTGATCTCAACATAATGGAGTCTGTCTGGAATTACATGAAGAGACAGAAGGATTTGAGGCAACCTACATCCACAGAAGATCTGTGCTTAGTTCTCCAAGATGTTTGGAACAACCTACCTGCAGAGTTCCTTCAAAAACTGCATGCAAGTGTACCCAGTGCTGTGTCTTGGCCTAGGCTGACGAGGCCCAGGCCTAGGGCGGCACTTTGCAGGGGGGGTGGCATTAAAAGCTGTCCCCCACACGAAAAAAGCCCCCTCCCGGCTCCGACATCCAGAGCCACCATCTCGGACTGAATCCCGGAACTTGTTGTGGCACTGGGCTCCGGTAACCAGTCTGACAGGGGCGCACTAGTGTGGGCACCCGGGGCATCTGTCGCCCATGGCATCCCTCTGTCCCTCCTCCCACGGCGTTCCTTTGTCCCTCCTCCCACAGCATCCCTCTGTCCCTCCTCCTCCAACGGCGTCCCTCTGTCCCTCCTCCCACGAAGATGACAGGGTGGGTCTTAAACAGGAAGGGGTGGGTGATATTTCAACTAGGGGGTGCACAAGTTTACTCAGGCCTATGGCAGCACAAAACCTAAATACACCACTGAGTGTACAAAGAAGAAGGCAAGGGGTGGTCACATCAAATATTGATTTGATTTGGATTTCTCTTCTGTTCACTTGCTTTCCTTTATGTTAATTGCTAAAATAAAATACTAACTTCTATTTCTAAAAGCATTCCTCATTTACAGCATTTTTTTCACACCTGCCTAAAACGTTTGCACAGTAGTGTATATTTATAGTTATGTATGTATTAGTAATAATTATATTTTTATAAAGCCTAAAACTTTGTTTGATCAAATCCACTTTCCTGAATACGGGCCCCATTGCTGGGGGTGGAATGTATGCATCAGAACCCACTTAACATTCCTCCATGGAAAGTCAGTTGCATTATATTGAACAGATAATCCCAATAAATGTTTCTCGGAATGCGCTGATAACTACACTTTTTTTTTTACATCTTAGATTTAGGGGATAAAGACTTACTATGTTTTTTTTTTTTTATATATACCACCAGCGGTAGAGTAGTCTTCAATTCTTAAAGTATATGAACAGCCAAAACTGTCCAGTTTTTAGGCTGCGTTAAAAAAAAAAAAAAGAGGAAGAAAAATGCGTGACCATTAAATTCTATGGAACCCTTCACACTGGTCAGTTGTGGGACCATTGCGTTTTTCCAAATTCCTGCTTGCCGCATTTTGGTGCATGTTTGATGTGGTAAAAAAAAAAATGCATCACAAACGCGCCTCCTCATCGAAATGAACAGAAAAACACAGCAAAAACACATTGAAATTGAAATATTTGCCAGCACACCATGAATCAACAAGGTAGCGTCCAAACAGGTTTTTATTGCATGATCACATCACAGAGCAGTGCAACATTTCGGAGTCACGCAGGACCCCTTCGCCAGGCATGTCATAAGTGTGGGGTAACAGTGTACAGTATTTAAATAACCATCAACCAATCAAAAGAAGACAGAAACAAAGACCCACCCCTTAACAGGTGTGACATAATAAGTCCCGCCAAAAGTTAATAAGTTTAAGCAAACATCTCAGTCTTATATGGAAACAAAAGTTGTCAGATCACTCACTAAAATGGTTACCAACCTGGGGACGTGTGCGATGGGAATATGGAGTATTAAAAGCAGATCAAAAACGCACTCGCAGTTGTGGTTTTGGTGCAGTTTTTGAGTTACATGTCTTTAATCACAGGTGCAAAACGCACCGGGAATGGCAAAAACACAACAACAAAAAAAGCTGTAAAAACGTGGCAAAAACGCATATGGGTTTTTACTGTGTTTATGCAACGAAACAATGTGAAAGTAGCCTTACTGCTATCTGGGACTTTATTTTTGGTCAGACATGCACTTTGAGTCTGGGTTCACATCACTGCAAATTGGATGCGGATTCCCCGCATCCAATTCGCAGTAGCGGGAGATTTTGACCAGCACTCTATGGAGCCTGTTCACTTATCTCCAGTGTGAATTTGCACAGGAGCCCTGTGCGTATTTTGGTCTGTTTCAGGTCTGAATTTAGCCAAAAATCCAGGCTGAAATCGGACCTGAAACAGTGAACCAGGATGCAACGGAACCCTGCTGGGAGCCACATGCGGCGATAGTGTGAACCGAGCCTAAATGTTTTAATCCTAGATTTACTTTCTGACAGCTCTAGATTGATATGGATCAGAAACAGTATAATAAGGCAAGTAAAACACCTGTAGCAGATGGCTTACACCCATCTACAAAGAATCGGTCTCAGTTAATTCAAAGCCATTGGTCGAATTTTTAAATGCTCTTTAATCATCAACTTGGGATCAATGGATTGGCGTAAGGCCAATGTGATGCATATGATTTAAAAATGATCAAAGCCTTAACCTAGTAACTACTGGCCTGTAAATATAACATCTATAGTAGGAAAAATATTTGATTGTTTGCTAAAGGAACACATAGAAGAATATCTGCTAGAAAAACTATATCATGAGTGATATCCAACGTGGATTCATAAAGGATCAAATTTGTCAAAGAAATCTACACTCTTTTTATGAGAAAGTAAGCAAAAACATACAGTAGACACATAAATAATCAATAAAATAGCATAGCGCTAGCCAAACAACTAAATCCTGTGATCATATCAAAATTATTATGACAAAACATATACATGTGACTTTTATTAGTCAGCTTCTCCACATATTCAGAGGCAGATTTGACAAAAATCCAAACACATCATATAAATGGATCAATAAAGAAATAGTCCAAGAAAAACCTTTAATTATGAACAATGCCATTAATCTTCTGTGAACATGCTCCCCTCTTCCAAAAGAGCTTTTCCATAATAGTACATATTCCATCTGCCATAGCTCCTCCCACCAACATCATGCACAAGCCACAGCAACAAGAATGGCATAAAACGACAAAAAGCTACTAATAATGCTCACTTTATAAATTATTTATTCAAACCAAAGGGATAAAAACACTCAAATAAAAAGGTAGAAACCAGCATTACACATGTAAACACTCCAGCTCACCTCCCGCCTTCAAATGTGCAACGTGATGGCATCATCAGCAGGTTTCACTCCTGTACACGTTACGCCCCAAATTGATCTTCCTCAGTAGGTCACTAAATGAGTGGCTGTGAATACATTATACTTGAAATTATTTTAAGCATTTAGCATAGTTCCCCACAGACTGTAAATTAAAGCGGTTGTATACCCGCTGTCATTTTTTTTTTTTTTTTACACCTGCAAGGGAAAAGGCATAATGAGCTAGTATGCACCGCATACTAGCTCATTATGAGATACTTACCTTAGAACGAGGCGCCGGCATCTCACCTGGTCCACGCCGAGGGAGCCGACATCTCCCCTCGGCGTGTCTTCCGGGTATCGCGGCTCCGGCGCTGTGAGTGGCCGGAGCCGCGATGTCGTCACTCCCGCGCATGAGCGCGGGAGACTTCTGCCCGGCAAGCTCCGGAGTTTGCCGGGCTGTCAGCCGAGAGTCCCCTGTGCGCATGCGCCGCTGCAGTTAGCGGCTCATTGCGAGGGGAATATCTCCTAAACCTTACAGGTTTAGGAGATATTTTTTTTGCCTACAGGTAAGCCTATAATAAGGCTTACCTGTAAAAGTTACAAATATAGGTATACAACCGCTTTAAGGACTATCAGCTTCGAAAATTCAGAACATAAATGGATATAAAATTGGCTTAAATGATTCATGATTTTGACTCTAAATGGTGTAATGTTTTTGGCAATGTACCCTAAAGCTGGGTATACGCTAGTAGAATTTAGAGCAACCATTTGTATATAAATGCTTAAAAAAATGCGTACAAAAATTTGCAGAACACTCTCAAAACATTTGAATGTCGTTTGACAGATTTAATTTGCTTTTATTTTGCATTCGTTTTTGGAATGAACGGACTTTACCAAAATGAAAACCACATACAGTGTTGGAAATTTGTACATTTGAGAAAAAATTTCCTTCCTGCTCCTTTGAATTTTCTCATCACTGTGGTTGAAAACAAACATAAATTTAACACCACTAATGATTAGAAAAACAAGTGAACATTCTTACAACGAAAAATGTTGAATGCAATTCTACTAGTGTATACCCAGCATAAGGTAATGGTTCTTAACCACCAGACTGTGGCCCAACTCAGGGCCACTGCCTTCCTTCTACTGGGCTGGGAATTCTAATGTGCTACAGCAAAGGATAGCCTTGAGTATTGCACACAGGGCTGAGGCAGGTAAGGCTCTTGCCTGGCGGGGGGGGGGGGGGGGGGTTGATGGGGTGACAGCCTCTCCTGCTTCTGCTTTAAAATATAGAAGAGCAATGTCACAAAACAGACCAAAATGGTCCATCAAGTCTGTCCTGTTTTTTGTTTATTTAATAATTGTATTTTTACTTTTTTTTCTGAATATAGATCTGTGTTTGTTCCAGGCATGTTTAAATCCACTAACTGTTGGTGCCACCCAGGGCTTTTTTTCTCAAACAATAGGTGCTGGAACTCAACCACGACCCCCCCCCCCTTCCCAAAACCCATCAAATAGTGGGTGTGGTGTGTATTTCACAAACAGTAGAAGTGTCTTAAAGGGGCATTAAACATCAGGATTGCATTACATACAGAGTGCAGAGTCCATGGGGGTTACACACAGAGTGCAGAGCTGTCACTTGTAGTGATTGTGGTGAGCAGGCACCAAAGGGTCTGAGCCAGAGGTGGTGGAACTGAGTTCCACCAAGTTCCCCCTGAAAAAAATCCCTGGTGCCACCTACTGCCTTGCATTGCCTTTTACACTGTCAAATGGACAGGTCAGTACTGCTGTGTGCTTTGGGTCATTGTCATGTTGGAAGGTAAACCTTCTTCCGGTTAACAACTTTCTGGCAGAGAGCAGCAGATTTGTCTCAAGAATTCAATTGTATTTTGCCCTATACATTTTTCTTCTATCCTGACAAGTACTCCAGTCTGTGCTGCAGAAAAACTCCCCCATAACAGGATATTACCACCTCCATGCTTTACTGTAGGAATGGTGTTATTTGGATGGTGAGATGTATTGGATTTCCACCAGACATATCCTTTGGCGTTGAGGCCAAAATATTACATTTTAGTCTCATCTGACCATAACGCCTTTTTTCATGTGACCTCAGAATCTTCAAGGTATAGTTGAGGAAAATCTGCTGCCCTCTGTCAGAAAGTTGTCTATGGGAAGAAGGTTTACCTTCCAACATGACAATGACCCAAAGCACACAGCAAAAATGACTACACAGTGGTTGAAGGAGAAAAGGGTTAATGTCCTTGCATGGCCTAGTCAGAGCTCAGACTTAAACCCCATTGAAAATCTGTGGAATGACTTGAAGACTGCAATCCACAAATGGTCACCATCAAATTTAACTGAACTTGAGCAGTTCTGCAAAGAGTGTGAAAATATTGCAAAGTGTAGAAGTTAGTTGAGACGTATCCAGGGGCGTCTTATCAAGCGGGCACTCCTGGGCACAGCCCAGGGGCCCCAGGTGCTCATGGTGCCCCATTAGAGCCAGGTCCATTGCTCCAATTATCTATGGAGATGCGGCAGTGCTAAGGTCAGGTGGGCGGTGGCATGGGTGGTAACTGCACTCTGCACTGCACACGCAAAAGTTATGTTATCACTAGCAGTGGGGCTCGGGCTGAGCGGGCATCGGTCCGGCGGCATCATCTGCCTGTGATCTTCAGACTCCAAGCTGTCACCCGAGCCTCTCTAATCACTGCCGATTCAAATGTCAGCTGCTCCTCCCGCCTCTCAGTCGGGAGTCCGTGGTTGGGAGCGGTTGCACTGTGCTCTGTGCTATCTGTGGCTGCCTGTGTCGAACCTGTTACTCAATATCTCACTCACACAAATGCTGCGAGTGAGATATTGAACAGGGTGCTAGAGAGGCCCATCATTTCCGCCCCCCTCCTTGTAATGTAGCCAATCCCTGCTACACCCACTTATATTCCATCTCCCGAAGTGGACCCACACACAGACAGCGTTGTGCTAGAATTATGGAAGGTGCATGTGCTGTGCAGCAGACGACAAATTGGAGGACACACACAAACACCCAACAGAGTCTCAGCCACTGTGCTGCAGCTCAGTTTCAGGGTCTTGGCAATCTTCTTATAGCCTAGGCCTTCTTTATGTAGATCAACAATTCTTTTTTTCAGATCCTCAGAGAGTTCTTTGCCATGAGGTGCCATGTTGAACTTGAGTGAGAGTGATAACACCAAATACAACACACCTGCTCCCGATTCACACCTGAGACCTTGTAACACTAACGAGTCACATGAGGAGGGAGGGAAAACGGCTAAATGGGCACAATTTGGACATTTTCACTTAGGGGTGTACTCACTTTTGTTGCCAGTGGTTTAGACATTAATGGCTGTGTGTTGAGTTATTTTGAGGGGACAGCAAATCTACATTGTTATATAAGCTGTACACTCACTACTTTACATTGTAGCAAAGTGTCATTTCTTCAGTGTTGTCACATGAAAAGATATAATAAAATGTTTACAAAAATGTGAGGGGTGTACTCACTTTTGTGAGATACTGTATATACACAGTTCCGGGGAATAAATTATCAAATGTTTCACTTGAGGTTTTGTTGATCCACAGGTTTATAATGTACAACAATTGACTGTATCTAAGGTTTAACATGCAAAGTCTGGAACAGTATTAAATAGTATCTTCACATTCTGTAGAAAGTGTTAAAACTGAAAATAAAAAGGTAACAGTATACAGTGGGTAATACTTTATGGTTTACCCCATCTGATTATGACTTAACAATGAGTTGATTGTGTAGTCTATGTGTTCTGTCAATGTCATAAATTGCCATATGTGGAAGGTTCATTTACAAGTCCCCAACTCTCTAAACCATTTGGCAATCCGTTTATCTGACTAGGATGTGTAGGACTTATGGTAGGTACTTCTCAAGAGAAAAGTAGCTTAATTCTCCACATATGTGTCTCTAAACCCAAAAGCAATAATTAAATATACTGCAGTTTAATTGTCCTTAGATCAACATGTCTGCCTTTGTTCATCTCAATTACATAGGAAATAATGGCATTGGTAGTTTATATTTAAAAAATTTGAATTGTTTTATACAATCAATAAAATAAAAGTGAGTTTTGAATAGATTATGTGGCAGCTGGCACATAAAAAAGGTGAATATACAACCTCCAAATAATCATACAAAAACAAATATAATGCAGCACTTCCCAGTGAAAAAATAAATAACTGTCCATATATTAAACACAAAAAGACCCATATATGAAAATGTGACGGTAAAAAAATAGATCTTCTATGGATTCAGAATATCCAAAATATGCTGTATTAGTGCAATGTGCCCAAACCACTCACCAGAGAGTAGATCATTTCCATCATAAAAGTATACACATTTAGACCAAAAGTGCTACAAAGTGCTCTTTCACCTTGAAGTCCCTCCAACAATCTATACACTCACCAGTTGTTAGAAAGCATGGTGACATCATGTTCAGATCTGTAGGTGGCTTGGTAGACTCCAATGAGGACAAACTCTGTGCAAAAAGTAGCGCACCAACGGGAGCCCAAATGATGCTCTTATAGTGTAGTATATATTAGAATAAAAATGTACAAATAGTGTTGCAGCATAAAAGCAAAAATAAGCCAAACAGGACTTACAAACATTTTCCTATCTTCTAATAGTGACAGAGTCTCGTCCTATCACAACTTTGATGTTGTGATATATGACATACAGTATTTGTTCTTAGGTTTATTTGTCCTTGGATGTCTTTTACCTTTAATAGTGTTTGTATTTTTTTGCAAACTATGTGTACCTCTCTACTGCCGCCAGATTCAGGCCTTTATTCTCAAAAGGAAAATCAAAAAAAGACTGCGCTAAAACTAGAACACATATTTGACAACATGTATGATTATGTGAATATTAGGAAATTCAATCAATCAGGTAATCAAAACAAATATTGTGAGTATAGACAATACAGTGAAAATAAATTGATAATGTAGTGAACCAAATATAACACAAAATTGCAATATTGAAAACAAATGTGTTAAATGACAAAAATATATCCAAAGGTATAGTGGAAATGTTCAAAGGAAATAAGTCCTTGGAGCCAAAGCAGATAGAATAGGTGATCCTACGGTTAAACACTCAGCACCCAGTGAGAAATCCTCCACCTTAATAGATGTACGCTTACCAGAGGTAAGCTAGATAACAGCTTATCAATAGATATCCACACGGGGACACAACTCCTTGGATCTCCTCACAAGGAAGGGGTAGGCAGGAACTTTCTTACAGCGAACCACAAACAGCATGCATAAAATCTTGGTTAAAAATCAAAGGAACAGCCGGCCGGCTTGCATACACCCGTTCAACGAGATTAGGATGGAAACGATGACGTCAGCGCGTCGACCTTCCGACGTACGTTTCGTCCTATTGGACGTCGTCATGGGAACGGGCGACGCACTGACTCATCGCTACTTATAGGGACAAAACGAAACCAAGCCTCGCTGTGAAGCTCGGATGGCGTCACCACAACATCCTGTTAAGAGAGGATGTGTGTGTCGAGTACTCGTGGGATAGGCTAGCGCTTCACCCGTCAGCCAATCACAACCTCCCGATAACAGGGAGGGGTTTATATTGTTATAAGACATTAGAGGACACAAATGGAAACTCACACGTGCCATCTAGTGGGACAAATAGAGTTAGCACTCATTTTTTTTAAGCTACATACTATAATGTGGGATAATAAATCCTAAAACTGAAGCTAAGAAAACCAGCAATTACTTATATTGAAAGAAATAATGAAAATCGAAGTCTGTTATCTAAAAGTTGGAAGAAAATTGACATACTGACGCCACCAGAGAATCAAAGTAAGTTCACAAAATTTGATGGACATCATCAAACTATACAATATGTAATGCGACCTGAATTAAGAGCCATCCAATAGCTGTGTTAGATATATCACCCCTCTCACCCCAACACAATAAAATAGATGGAATAATAATAGAATGTTGAGATACAAAACATACAGTATAATGATTTATGAATTATCTAAAAAAGCGTTTAAATCTACATCAACATTGAGCCCAAAGGGAGTATAACACTTCAATCTGTGTATCCAGGTCATCTCAAGCCTGGAGATCCCTCGTACAACAGACCCCCCCCCTCCAATGTGGGGTGTATCTATCTATACCAAGAAAGATGGTCTTCCTGGGGTCTCGGTCATGTGCTTCTAGGTAGTGTCTGGAGACCGGGTGTTTGGGGAAACCTGTTAAGATATTAGTGATGTGCTCGTTAAGCCTTACAGATAGGGGGCGCTTGGTTCTTCCTACGTATTGTAGGCCGCAGGGGCATTGGAGAAGATACACCACCCGCTCTGTGGAACATGTAATGAATGATCTGATCTCGAATTCCATCAGAGTGCTGGTGGAAATGAACTTATGTGTTCTTCTATGTGTACATCCACTGAGAGAACACACCCTACACCTCCTGCACTGATAAAAACCAATCATGTATTCAAAAAATCCCTTCTTGGTAAGAGGAGGGTCCAGAACGTTCGGGGCCACCCTGCTTCTAAGCGAGGGGGCACCTTTATAAATCAGCTGTGGTTTGGCCGGAAGAATAGGACCAAGCACGTGGTCATTCTTAAGGACATGCCAATGCTTCTTTATTAGCTTAGCTACATTTTTATGTTGTAAAGAGTAGGTGGTAATAAAAGGAATTGTGGGTACCCTCCCACAATCAGACTTCTTAGTCTCAAGTAAAGTGCATCTATCAATATTGGCCACTTCCTCTAATGTGTTCCTCAGAGAGGTCTCCACATAGCCCTTCTCTAGGAAACGTTTTAATAAAATATCTGCTTGGGCTAAAAATTCACCATGGTTAGAACAGTTACGTTTTAAACGAATGAATTGGCTCTTCGGCACAGACCTCAACCAGGCCTCATGATGGCAGCTGTCAGTCGGTATATAGGAATTCCGATCTGTGTTTTTAAAAAAGGTGGCTGTGGTGAACTCCCCATCCTTAACACCAATTTTAAGATCCAAGAAGTTGATCTCAGATTGACTGGCCTCATAAGAAAGTCGGATCCCCCGGTCATTGTTATTCAACCCCGTCATATATAAATCGAGATCCTCACGATTGCCGTTCCATAGGAGGAGGATGTCATCTATGTATCTAGCCCACAACACCACCTGAGGTTTCTGTTGGGCATAGATGACATCCTCCTCCCACAGGGCCATGAAGAGGTTCGCCAAGCTGGGGGCATATTTAGCCCCCATGGCGACACCCCTATCCTGCCTGTAAAACTGGCCCCCAAACCAAAAATAATTCCTAGTAGCCACGAAGTGGAGTAGTTGCATAATGAAGCATATTTGTTCATCGAACAATGACGAGTCACGTCTGAGATAATATTCAACCGCAAACAGCCCCAAGTCATGTGGTATTACGGTGTATAATGAGGCGACATCCTCTGTCACTAGCCACCAACTGGGGCCAGGAGTGTAGTTAGAAAGTAAATTAATTACATGGCGGGTATCCTTTAAGTATGACGGCATCCTGGTAACTATTGGTTGCAAATAACAATCTATATACCTGGTAGGGAAATAGGTACTTGTGCGCACACCAAAAATAGTTAACCAGCAATATAAAAATATAAAAAATATGAAGATAAAATAAATAGAACTCAACTACTAGAAAAAACAAATAGCAGCCACAAATAATAGTGTTCACACACCTAAGGACAATACAATAAAGGGGTTTGATAAGCGGCGCTAATCTAAATAAATGGATTCCTGGGATGCCAAAGAGATAAAAACTAATAAAAAAATGCCATTAAAAACTCAAAAAAATGACAATAATTCTAAAAAACGTGGATCCGTGGATATCCAATAGTAAAAATCTGCTAATACCAAAGCCAAAAGAAGAACAATAATATTCGCCAAGCTCATAAAAGGAGGAAAGAATAGCGACCACAGAAAAATAATCACAAATCTAAAGCCAAATGCGGGGGGTAAAACTGCGGCGTAAAAAAGAGAGTGTATTCCCGGGATGCCAAAGACAAAGACAATGGACACCGCGGGAATATAACCAGAGGAAGATGCAGGTAACAATTCAAAGATTCCTATATTGCGTAAATAGCTGGTAATTCCTCGAGCGGGATAATCTATGTGACAAAAAACAATGACCACACCAAGAAGAGGAATCCAGGTATGGAACCAGTTTATGTGAATTAATATTCCACTAATTTCTTGCAACAAAGAGTACAAGCGAATCAATGTTGCAATAAAAGTGCGGCTAATTGGGGAACTAAATGACTACGATCTAGATAATTGATAGCCTCTTTGACCTGAATTGTGTAGACAATAAATTCTAATCGTGACTCCAAAAGTAGCAGTGTTCCTAAATAAGTACAAACAATGATAAAATAATTCAGTGCACCATCCAAGGTGAGAACAAGTGAATAAGTGACTAAATAATAGTATTATCTATAAAGACAACGGATCCTAATGATCAGAAAACAAATACAAAAAATTAATTGCTGTAACCACTAAACCTAAATGGGAAAAAAACTAAATAGGAACAAAACAGTGAATGAAACTAATACAATAGCTCCATTTAAACTCTATAAAAAGCACTCTAAAATTAAAAGTGCAAATGTTTGTGCAGCATCCAAAAAACAATTAAAGATGAAAAATTAAATAAAATGAGTGTCCAGTTAAAACAAGGAAGTGTATCAAATCGGACAGTTATTTCTACTAAGCAAGGAATGTATCTTCCAAAAAAATATATATAGTAGCACACCATCAAATCCCAGAACCAGTGTTCAGCACAAATAACTGAATATGGAAACAAGGGATAAAATTCCCAAAGTGAATGAAAAAAGTTCCTCAAAATGAAAAAACGAAGAAATAGATGTGACAAGGCATCCTAAATCATATCCCCTTCGTGATGAATGAAGAAAATCCTTCACATATCCCCAGTGAGGGCAGATAAATATACCGGTTCCCCCAGCCTCTTACCTCCCGGCTGAGCGATAACAGCCCAAAAAAGTAGCCTCACGCTGTCTGTGCTTGCAGGTAGTTTTAAAAGCTGTCAGCTCCCAACAGGATGATATCAGCCTTCAGTGTAGATGGTAAAGCCTCTCCCGATCTCCAAGTTTCTCACGCAGTGTTCACTCAAAAGAATAAGGGGAAGGATTCCATAGTGTAGTATGTATATAATCAATCTTTTATTAAATAGTAGCCCACTTACATTTAAAAACTAGCAACATCAGCAGAAAATAAAAACCGGCTCACTGACACACCGATCCCGGCCGTGATCGGAGAGACAAGCAGCCCAGCAATACCGCCTCTCTTCACCCTGACGCGTTGCGTGACTGTCACGTCACTTTCTCAAAGGGAATCTATATACCTGCCCACCCGGGACGATATGGAATCAATTCCACTGACAATGGGACGTCCCGGGGGGCAGGTAGGATGCTTATGGATTTTTGGCAGGTAATAAAGAACAGGGGTGCGAGGAGCTTTTGGTACCAGATAGGATTTCTCCCTGCTATTTAAGATACCCTGTTCCGACCCAAACTTGATCAGCGCCTCCAATTCTTTTTTATATTGAACCTTAGGATCTGATCTGAGGGGGCTATAAGTGTCTCGATCCCCCAAAATGTTGGACATTTCCTTAAGGTAATCCTTCCTGTCCAAAACTATAATACCCCCCCCCCCCCCTTGTCCGCTGGTCTGATTACTAAGTTTTTATTCAAACACAAAGAATCCAAACCTGATTTCAGATTTCTGTCAAAGTGTACTCTTTTAAGGGGTAATTGTTCTAAATCCTTGAGAACTAAATCTTTGAACACCTTCAGTGAGGGGGCTACAGCCCCGGGGGGATTGAAAAGGGAGGCATTTGATAACCCAGAGTGACGGTACTCGTTAGGACCAGTTATAGTGTTAGTAATGGAATTAGAGGCTAGATATCTTTTAATATTGACCTTACGGACAAATTTGTGTACATCAATATAAGTTTGAAACTTATTTAGACCTCTTGGCGGTGCAAATTTGAGACCCTTATTAAGTAAGGATTTCTCAGAATCACTTAGGGAGACTGAACTTAAATTAAATATACCATTACTGGTTATGCTTTTTTCCTTTTTTGATCGCAATCGCCTCCCCCCTCTAGTTCCTCTCTTTGGTCTGCTGGCCTTTTGGTGCCTTGGCTTGGCCTGTGAAAACCCCATTGCTGATAATTTGAATTTGAGGGGCCCGGTTTGCTTCCATCATCAATGGGTCCCACCAATCTAGGATAGGACTGTGGGGCTAATTCGTTACGTACTTCCACGATGGTGGAACCGGTAGGGGGGCCATCGAGGTCACTTAAAGGGTAAAACTGATTATGGGTACTAATATTATACTCCGAGTACCCTCTACTATTATTTCTGGGTCCAGGATTTTGAAATTCTCGTGACCTACCTTCATAGTAGCCTGTATTGGGGTCATAATTAGAACCATAAGAACGGTCTGGGTGAGGCTCAAAGTTAAAAATGCGGGGAGATGGCAAATGATCCTCATACCCATTGTATTGATCATGTGGTCTATCCCCAAAAGGGTGACCGCCCGTAGGTCTTTTATTACCGAAACCTCTACCCCTCCCACGTCCTCCATGGATAGAACCCCCTGTCCCACGGGATCGTCTTGGTAGAGAGGGCGGGTAATATTATTCTCAAAAAGTATTTTTCCATGACTATAGGATATGTCAGTTGTCATTGGCCCATCAAAAGCTTGCTTTTTATCTCTTCAAATGATGACACCAAGCTGATTTACTGGATTTTCAGTAGCCTATCCTGCCTCCATCTAACAACTGCACTATTTTCTCCATTAGCTCATCCCCCACCAGCTATTACCCTTTTGCATAACTTGACCCTCCCTCCTAGATTGTAAGCTCTAACGAGCAGGGCTCTCTGATCCCTCCTGTATTTATTTGTATTGTAATTGTACTGTCTGCCCTCATGTTGTAAAGCGCTGCGTAAACTGTCGGCGCTATATAAATCCTGTATAATAATAATAATAATAACATTGCTGTGTGATTCGGGTCAATGTGAAGCAATAAAGTGAAGCACGTCTCCATTTTAGTGCAGTGCTAGGCTGCATTGTAATGTGAATGGGGCACATAGGAAACAATTGTTTCATTCGTGTCCCTGCAGTGAAATATGTTTTACAATACCGTAAAATGCCTGTCACCGCATATAGTGTGAATTGGCCCTTAGGCCAAGTCTTCATTGAAGGAATAAAGAACCAATGTTTTTTGGGCACTCACTTGGACTCGCTATGTAATTGTTTTACAGTTGCCAGGTGTAATTCCATCGATGATTGGACTAGCCTAATGCCGCGTACACACGGTCGGACTTTTCGGCTACCCGTCCGACAGACTTTCGACGGACATTTGGCGGACTTTTGACGGACTTTTGGCAGACTTTCTAACGAACGGACTTGCCTACATACGATCACACATACGATCACAAAGTCCGACGGATTCGTACGTGATGACGTACACCGGACTACAATAAGGAAGTTGATAGCCAGTAGCCAATAGCTGCCCTAGCGTCGGTTTTTGTCCGTCGGACTAGCATACAGATGAGCGGATTTCTGGGTCCGGCGTAGTTACGACGTAAAGATTTGAAGCATGTTTCAAATCTAAAGTCCATCAGATTTGCGGCTGGAAAAGTCCGCTGAAAGTCCAGGGAAGCCCACACACGATCGGATTGTCAGCCGGCTTTAGTCCGTCGGCGTCCATCGGACTTTTGTAGACGAAAAGTCCGACCGTGTGTACGCGGCATTAGTTGCTGACTGTGAAGAACTCTGCAGCATTTACAGAAATAAGAGTCGCTAGTTACATAGTCCAGGAACTGATGAACATTCATATTGTGGTGGACAATCTCGGCATTAGTAAATTCCTGGACACCAACTAAAAGTTTAGTCTTGTTACCATCAGTAGTAGGTTAAGATGTTGTTTCACTGACACTTCTGTAGGATGATTCTTTGATGTAGACGTGATCTATCACGTTTTGTTGTCAGAATAGGGATCTCTTTGAGTTCCTGTGGCATGAGTTTTGAAAGATGAAGGGAATGTCTTGAATTCTCTCAACTACTATTTCACTTTTCCTCCAAAACTTCCAGGGGATTCAGACCGCTAAAAATGGCTGGAGCAGCTTCTTCATATACTTTTTTAAAGATCACTTGAGGCTTCCCAAGCTGCTAGCATGGACAGGGAGGGGTGCTGAAGCATCAGGCTGGAATACAAAGCCTTTGAGTATCTAATTCAGTCAAGCTTTCAAGGGGATTTGGCACATCTTCCCTTTGGGTGTTAGAAGACTTTGCCCCAGCAATGGTTCCAGCAGTGGGAAGTAGTGGTGTGGGAAGCAGAGGATGCACAAGTGAGTAATCTACTAACACCACAGTGCCCCCTCTTCCTTCACAGAGCATCAGTCTCCCTGTTCCCCCTTTCAGAGCACCAGTGCCCCCTCACAATGCCCTCTTTAGGTTTATGTGTGTCAATGAAACTCTCACTTGTGGTTCAGTAGTTGAGTAGAATTTTATGAGTGTAAGGATTACAGCGTGTGTACAGTGTGTACTACAAGTAGGCTTAAAGGGGTTGTAAACCCTCCTGTTTTTTCACTTAATGCATCCTATACATTAAGGTGAAAAAAACTTCTGACACTGACCGGCCCCCTAGGCCCCCCATTTAACTCACCTGAGACCGTTCGTTCCCTCCGCGGGGACGTGCTGTACCTCTCTGCCCAGGGTTCTCGGCTCTTGATTAGATAGATTGATAGCAGTGCAGACATTTGCTCCCGCTGCTGTCAATCAAATCCAATGATGCGGGAGCTGGGGGGCGGGGCCGAGTCCATCATTCTGTGTCTATGCATGCAAATGCTGAACTAGGGAGCTTGCCCGCAAGGTAACCCCCAAGGAGAGCGCTTCTCCCAGGGGGTTTAATGATGCGAGAAGGAGCCGCAAGCGCCGCAGGGGGACCCCAGAAGATGAGGTTTGGGGCTACACTGTGCAAAACTAACTGCACAGTGGAGGTAAGTATGATATGTTTGTTTTAAAAAAAAAACGGAAAAAAAAACGAGGGTTTACAACCCCTTTAAATTATATGTGAAGTGGTTGTAAACTATATATTTAAAAAAAATAATAATAAAAATGTTATAAATCAAAAAAAGTGAAAGGCATATAAACTGAAATTGTGTCTTTAAATACTATTAAATAAAAAGAAATAAATTGCAACTCATTAATAGTGCTAAATAATGATAAATACAAAATAACTAGAGTCCATAAAGAGACCAAAAGCACAAAATGTGAAATAATAGTGTGCACCTCTGAGGTGAGTAAAGGTAGATAAAAAATAAAAAGTCCCAAAAAAACTTCATTTTAGGTTTAAAAAGGAATCCAGGGTTAGCCGATGTGACACCAAAGATACCCTCACCACAGGCTTACCAGAATGCAGACGACCCCCTAATGCAGGGTGGTCAATATGCACTCAACTACACAGTAGAGATGGACTCCATAGCAGGAGCAGGGATATCAGGAGGGTCACTTTTGCCAATAATAAGGATGCCTCAAACAGCCAGATGGATCCAACAAGCTTACAGTGGATTGTGGGATATGCAAAGTAAAGGATTAGAATAGTGTGATATTTATAAACCTCCATTATTTATTAAAAATTATTGCACTTACATGTAAGTGGATAACAAACAGCTTGTAATAAAATGGCAAAGATGAGAAACAGGTCTTCCCCAAGAGACAAAGATGGTCGACACTCTGCTGCGCATGCGTGGTAGTATGTGTGTGTGCGTGGCTTCACCCCACACATTTCGTCAGATGTGACGTCATCAAGGGCACCTGATGACGTCACATCTGATAAAATGTAAGTGTAAGTGGACTTCATTTTAAAAAATAGTGGAGGTTTACAATATCACACTATGTTGAGCCTCTACTCTGCATATCCCACGATCCACTGTAAGCTTGTTGGATCCATCTGGCTGTTTGACACATCCTTATTATTGGCAAAAGTGACCTGTGCTGATGTCCCTGCTCCTGCTATGGAGTCCATCTCTACTGTTTAGTTGAGCGCATAGTGACCACCCTGGGTAAGGGGTTCACTGGCATTCTGGTAAGCCTGTGGTAAGCCCAACGAGACTTCAATAGGAGGACAGCCATGCAGGGAAAGGTCCCAGCAAGGCGCCACATCTGCACATGCAGGAATGCTGTCTCCTATGGTAATAGTCTTTAACAGTTCCTAACTCAAATGTAACAGTTCCTTCAGCTTCACTACAACTGCTTCTTGTAGGTCTTCAACACTGAGCTCCCGGTCTCTCACTAGACTCACTGATTCACTGACTCTGAATCTCTTGAGCTCCTCCAATCTTTGTGGTGGTATCTCCCTCAAGCATCAAGCTTCCCCGCTGGGTCCCTAGATTGGCACTCCAGATACTTCTCAAGCTTCACCCTTGCTGACCGGCTCGGTCCCTGGCTTGTCACACAAGGCTGCTCTGCAAACGTCACCTCTGCAAAAGGTGGCATAAATTCAACAAGGTGTTGGAAATATTCCTCAGAGATTTTGGTCCATAGTAACATGATAGCATCACGCAGTTGCTGCAAATTTGTCGGCTGCACAACCATGATAGTTACATAGTGGGTGAGGTTGAAAAAAGTCCATCAAGTCCAACCTATGTGTGTGATTATATGTCTGTATTGCATTGTATATCCCTGTATGTTGCGGTCGTTCAGGTGCTTATCTAATAGTTTTTTGAAACTATTGATGCTCCCCACTGAGACCACCGCCTGTGGAAGGGAATTCCACATCCTTGCCACTCTCACAGTAAAGAACCCTCTACGTAGTCTAAGGTTAAACCTCCTCTCTTCTAATTTCAATGAGTGGCCACATGTCTTGTTAAACTCCCTTCTGCAAAAAAGTTGTATCCCTATTGTGGGGTCACCAGTATGGTATTTGTATATTGAAATCATATGACCTCTCAAGCGTCTCTTCTCCAGAGAGAATAAGTTTAGTGCTCGCAACCTTTCTTCATAACTAATGTCCTACAGACCCCTTATTAGCTTTGTCGGCCTTGTTTGTACTCGCTCCATTTCCAGTACATCCTTCCTGAGGACTGGTGCCCAGAACTGTGCAGCATACTCCAGGTGCGGCCGGACCAGAGTCTAGTAGAGTGGGAGAATTATCGCTTTATCCCTGGAGTTAATCCCTTTTTTAATGCATGCCAACATTCTGTTTGCTTTGTATCATCTACTAGAACCCCCAGGTCCTTTTCCATCCTAGATTTCCCCAGAGGTTCTCCCCCCAGTGTATAAATTGCATTCATATTTTTGCCACCCAAATGCATTATTTTACATTTTTCTACATTAAACCTCATTTGCCATGTAGTTGCCCATCCCATTCATTTGTTCAGATCTTCTTGCAAGGTTTCCACATCCTGCAAAGAAGTTATTGTCCTTCTTAGCTTAGTATTGTCTGCAAATACAGAGATTGAACTGTTTATCCCATCCTCCAAGTCGTCTATTAACAAATGAAATAGGATTGGTCCCAGCACAGAACCCTGTGGGACCCCACTACCCACCTCTGACCATTCCGTGTACTCCCCATTTATCACCACCCTCTGAACTCACCCTTGTAGGCAGTTTTCAATCCATGTACTCACCCTATGGTCCATGCCAACAGACCTTATTTTGTACAGTAAAAGTTTATGGGGAACTGTGTCAAATGCTTTTCAAAAATCCAGATACACCACATCTATGGGCCTTCCTTTATCTAGATGGCAACTCACCTCCTCATAGAAGGTTAATAGATTGGTTTGGCAAGAACGATTCTTCACAAATCCATGCTGATTACTGCTAATGATACCGTTTTCATTACTAAAATCTTGCATATAGTCCCTTATCATCCCCTCCTAGAGCTTGCATACTATTGATGTTAGGCTAACTGATCTGTAATTCCCAGGGATGTATTTTGGGCCCTTTTTAAATATTGGTGCTGCATTGGCTTTTCTTCAATCCGCTAGTACCATTCCTGTCAGTAGACTGTCAGTAAAAATGACTTGACTGAGTTCCCTAAGTACCCCCCCGGTGCAATCCATCCGATACCAGTGATTTATTAATGTTAAATTTCCCAGGTCTAATTCTAATTCTGTCCTCTGTTAGCCATCAGGGTGCTTCCTGTGTTGTGTCATGAGGATAAACACTGCAGTTTTGGTTACTGAACCCCCCGATTCCCTCGTGAAGACTGAGCAGAAGAATAAATTCAATACCTTCGCCATTTCCCCAACCTTTGTCCTTTCTCATTCTTTATGGGGCCAATATGGTCTGTCCTCCCTTTTTTACTGTTTACATACGTAAAGAATTTCTTGGGATTTTTTTTGCTCTCCTCTGCTATGGGTCTTTCGTGTTCTATCTTAGCCGCCCTAATTGCACCCTTACATTTCTTGTTGCATTGTTTATAAAGTTTGAATGCTGATGATGATCCCTCAACCTTGTATTTTTTGAAGGCCTTTTCTTTTGCTTTTATATGCATTTTTACATTGACGTTAAGCCATCCAGGACTTTTGTTCGCTCTTTTAAATTTATTACCTAATAGGATGCATTGGCTAATGCCCTTATTTAATATGCTCTTAAAACAAACCCATCTCTCCTCCGTGTTCTTTGTTCCTAAGATTTTATCCCAATTTATATCTTCTAGCAAGCTTCATAGTTTAGGGAAGTTGGCACTTTTCAAATTCAGTGTCTGTATTTCCCTTATGTTTCCTATTTGTGTGATTTATACTGAAGCCAATTGATCTGTGATCGCTGTTTCCTAAATTGCCCTGTATTTCCACATCCATGATCTAGTAACACTTTTTTTCTAGTTGGTGCGTCTACCATCTGACCCATGAAATTGTCCTGCAAGACATTTGGGAACTGGCGAGCCTTAGACGAATGCGCGGTTCCCTCCGCCCAGTCTATATCTGGATAATTAAAATCCCCCATTATGAATACACTTCCCATTCTTGCTGCTAATCTAAATTGTGATAGGAGGTCCGTCTCCCCCTCCTCCCTCAGGTTATAGCATACTTCCAGTATTATTTTACCCCTAGCTTCATCTCTTTGAAGCTCTACCCATAAGGATTCCATCTCCTCCCTAGCTCCCTTAGTGATGTCATCTCTCACATTCGCTTGTACATTATTCATGATTAGGGATGAGCTTCGTGTTCGAGTCGAACCCATGTTCGACTCGAACATCGGCTGTTCGACCGTCCGTCGAATTGCGAACGTTATGGGCCGTTCGCGCCAAATTCGTGTGGCGCGTCACGGCCCATAATTCACTGCGGCATCGCAGTGCATTGCTGGCTGATGATTGGCCAAGCATGCACTATGACCCGCATGCTTGGCCAATCACAGCGCCGTCAGTAGAGAGAGCTGTAATTGGCCAAAGCCAGGGTGGCTTTGGCCAATTATGGCTCAGGGGATTTAGTACACGCCCCACACTATATAAGGCCGCCTACACGGCGGCCCTGTGTAGTGTGTTCCGGTGTGCTGATAGAGAGAGAGACAGACAGTGTCATTTGATTTGAGTTAGATAGATTAGGCTAGATCTGTTCCTGCTATTTACATTTAGTGCAGTGCGTCCTGCTCACAGTGTTCAGCTAGATCCATTCCTGCTATTTACATTTAGTGCTGTCAGTGCGTCCTGCTCACAGTGTTCAGCTAGATCCGTTCCTGCTATTTACATTTAGTGCAGTGCGTCCTGCTCACAGTGTTCAGCTAGATCTGTTCCTGCTATTTACATTTAGTGCAGTGTGTCCTGCTCACAGTGTTCAGCTAGATCCGTTCCTGCTATTTACATTTAGTGCAGTGCGTCCTGCTCACAGTGTTCAGCTAGATCTGTTCCTGCTATTTACATTTAGTGCAGTGCGTCCTGCTCACAGTGTTCAGCTAGATCCGTTCCTGCTATTTACATTTAGTGCAGTAAGTGCGTCCTGCTCACAGTGTTCAGCTAGATCCGTTCCTGCTATTTGCATTTAGTGCAGTGCGTCCTGCTCACAGTGTTCAGCTAGATCTGTTCCTGCTATTTACATTTAGTGCAGTGCGTCCTGCTCACAGTGTTCAGCTAGATCTGTTCCTGCTATTTACATTTAGTGCAGTGCGTCCTGCTCACAGTGTTCAGCTAGATCCGTTCCTGCTATTTACATTTAGTGCAGTCAGTGCGTCCTGCTCACAGTGTTCAGCTAGATCCGTTCCTGCTATTTACATTTAGTGCAGTGCGCCCTGCTCACAGTGTTCAGCTAGATCTGTTCCTGCTATTTACATTTAGTGCAGTGCGTCCTGCTCACAGTGTTCAGCTAGATCTGTTCCTGCTATTTACATTTAGTGCAGTGCGTCCTGCTCACAGTGTTCAGCTAGATCCGTTCCTGCTATTTACATTTAGTGCAGTGCGTCCTGCTCACAGTGTTCAGCTAGATCTGTTCCTGCTATTTACATTTAGTGCAGTGCGTCCTGCTCACAGTGTTCAGCTAGATCTGTTCCTGCTATTTACATTTAGTGCAGTGCGTCCTGCTCACAGTGTTCAGCTAGATCCGTTCCTGCTATTTACATTTAGTGCAGTCAGTGCGTCCTGCTCACAGTGTTCAGCTAGATCCGTTCCTGCTATTTACATTTAGTGCAGTCAGTGCGTCCTGCTCACAGTGTTCAGCTAGATCTGTTCCTGCTATTTACATTTAGTGCAGTCAGTGCGTCCTGCTCACAGTGTTTATCTAGATCCGTTCCTGCTATTTACATTTAGTGCAGTGCGTCCTGCTCACAGTGTTCAGCTAGATCCGTTCCTGTTATCTTCCTACTGACAGGCAGGCTTGTCTGGTTACAGTATATAAAGCTACCTGAAGAAAATTACAGGTGTTCTATCCCAGCTTAGTGCAGCTACAGGCCATTAGTATGTCTGGAAGGCCAAGAAGGAGAGGCAGACAGTCACAAGCCAATAAGAGAGGGCAAGCAGGCTCTGTGTCTAGTGCTGGTCGTGGAGACGGTGCATCCTCATCAGCACGTGGCCATGGGACACGCTTGGCCTTTTTTTCGGCAGCTGGCCGTGTTGAGCCGCAACATGCGGAAGACTTGGTCGAGTGGATGACCAAGCCGTCCTCATCCTCCTCATCCTCTCTCACCCATGCCCAGGGTGCTTTGTCTGGCAAAGCAGCGGCCTCTTCCCTCGGCTCAATGTCATCAGTGACTCCTTCCCTAGCTCCACCATGTCCTCCTGAGGATTCCCTCGAACTGTTTGACCACAGTGTTGGGTACATGCTCCAGGAGGATGCCCAGCGTTTGGAAGGCTCTGATGATGATACTGAGCTCGATGAAGGCAGTAACATGAGCACGGACAGAGGGGGTGCCCAAGAAGGACAGCAATCTGGCAGTCATGCTCCCCCTGCTGCAGCATACTGCCAGGTTTGCTCCAGTGATGAGGAGGGAGGGGATGATGAGGTCACTGACTCAACGTGGGTGCCTGATAGGAGAGAGGAGGAGGAGGAGGAGGAGGAGGCGGCACATCACCAACGAGGCAGGATGCCCTCCAGGGGCCAGCCTAAGGGCAGCACATTGACTGCATCACACCCCAAAGCTCCACATGTG
This sequence comes from Lithobates septentrionalis, assembly GCA_037952835.1. Taxonomy (NCBI): domain Eukaryota; kingdom Metazoa; phylum Chordata; class Amphibia; order Anura; family Ranidae; genus Lithobates; species Lithobates septentrionalis. Next base: position 917,492 of record JBBDGP010000412.1, read on the forward strand.
CAGGGCGCTGCAGTCTCTGCGCGTTATTCAAAAAGTTCTTTGGTGTGGGCCTTTTTTGAGACGAGTGCATCAGATCGCACCGCTGCTATTTGCAACATATGTCTCAAGCGTATCTCGCGTGGCCAAAACATCTCCCGCTTGGGTACCACATGCTTGACCAGACATATGTTGACCTGCCATGCAGTTCGTTGGCAAGCATATCTAAAAGACCCACACCAAAGAACAAAGAGGATCTCTCCTTGCTCCTCATCAGCTGAGATTTCCAACCCCACTAGACCTTCAGTCCTCTCTGAGACCTGCAGTGAGAGGAATGAAGGTGTAGAATTAGGTGTGTCACAGCCAAGTACTTGTGGGCAATCTGCTTTTGGTACACCGACGTCAGATTGTACCAGGCAAATTTCCCTGCCCCAGCTGCTGCACCGCCGAAAGAAGTTTGCTCCCAGCCATCCACATGCCCAGCGGTTGAATGCTAGCTTGGCAAAATTGCTAGCACTTCAACTGCTGCCTTTTCAGTTGGTAGACTCTGCCCCCTTCCGTGAGTTTGTGGAATGTGCGGTTCCTCAGTGGCAGGTACCCAAACGCCACTTTTTCTCACGGAAGGCGATTCCGGCTCTCTACCGGCATGTGGAAGGCAATGTCCATGCCTCGCTGGACAGGGCGGTCAGCGGTAAGGTGCATATTACCGCTGACTCATGGTCCAGCAGGCATGGACAGGGACGTTACTTAAGTTTCACGGCGCATTGGGTGACTCTGCTGGCAGCTGGGAAGGATGCAGGACAAGGTGCAGTAGTGTTGGAGGTTGTTCCGCCACCACGCCTCCAAAATGCTGATTGTGACACACCTCTCTCCTCCACCCCCTCCTCTTCTTCTTCCTCCATGGCCTCTTCCTCGGAACCAGCGGTGCTCCGTAGGCGTTCAAGGGGCTACGCAAGTACGCAGGCCAAAAGATGCCATGCGGTGCTTGAGCTGGTGTGCTTGGGGGACAGGAGCCACACTGGGGCAGAGGTTCTGTCAGCTCTGCAGGGGCAGGTTCAGAGGTGGTTGACGCCACGCCAACTTAAGGCAGGAATGGTGGTTTGCGACAATGGCACCAACCTCCTCTCTGCCCTCCGACAGGGACAACTGACCCATGTGCCCTGTTTGGCTCACGTCCTTAACTTGGTGGTGCAGCGGTTCTTGGGCAGGTACCCGGGCTTACAGGATGTCCTGAGGCAGGCCAGGAAAGTCTGTGTGCATTTCCGCCGGTCATATAATGCCAGTGCTCGGCTGACGGACCTCCAAAAGGAGTTTAACCTGCCCAAGAACCGCCTAATCTGTGACATGCCCACCAGGTGGAACTCAACGTTGGCCATGCTGCAGCGGCTGCACACGCAGCAGAGGGCCATCAATGAGTACCTGTGCGACTATGGCACCAGGACAGGGTCAGGGGACCTTGGTTTTTTTTCCCCACGCCAGTGGGCCATGATCAGGGATGCATGCACTGTCCTGTCACCATTCGAGGAGGCCACGAGGATGGTGAGCACTGACAGTGCATGCATCAGTGACACTGTCCCCCTTGTCCACCTGTTGGAGCACACGCTGCGTGGAATAATGGACAGGGCACTTGAGGCAGAACAGAGGCAGGAAGAGGAGGACTTCCTTAGCTCTCAAGGCCCCCTTTATCCAGACAGTGTTCCTGCGTGCCCGCCGATCACACAGGAAGAGGACGAGGAGGAGGAAGATTGTGTCAGTATGGAGGTGGAGCCTGGCACTCAGCATCAGCAGTCTTTAAGGGATCAGTCCCAAGGAACACATGGACTTGTACGTGGCTGGGAGGAGGTGGCTGCGGACGTTGTTGTCCTTAGTGACCCAGAGGACTCCGGACCGAATGCCTCAGCAAACCTACGCTGCATGGCCTCCCTGATCCTGCAAAGCCTGCGTAAGGATCCTCGTATTCGTGGTATCAAGGAGAAGGACCAATACTGGCTGGCAACCCTCCTTGATCCACGTTACAAGGGTAAGGTTGCGGACCTTATCTTGCCATCGCAGAGGGAGCAGAGGATGAAACATCTTCGGGAGGCCTTGCAGAAAGGTCTGTGCAACGCGTTCCCAGAGACTGGGAGGTTACAAACTCCTGTTTCTGGACAACGTGTTGCTGAGGCTTCGGTCAGTCAAAGAAGGAGCGGTGGAGAAGGTGGCCGTCTGACCGATGCGTTCAGACAATTTTTTGGTCCGCAGCCCCAAGGTATGATCGGTTCCAGCAACCATCGCCAGCGTCTGTTTTACATGGTGCAGGAATACCTAGGGGCAAGATCAGACTTGGACACCTTTCCCACCGAAAATCCTCTGGGTTACTGGGTCTTGAGGATGGATCACTGGCCAGAGCTTGCACAGTATGCAATTGAGCTACTGGCCTGTCCTGCATCCAGCGTTCTTTCGGAACGCACATTCAGTGCTGCTGGAGGCGTGGTAACCGATCACAGGGTGCGTCTGTCCACTGACTCGGTCGATCGGCTGACCTTCATAAAAATGAATCAGTCTTGGATCACCACCAGCTACCAAGCACCTGATGCTGATGTAACTGAATAATTTTTTTCAGATCCCTTCAAAGACTGCCTATGCTGATGCTGAGTGACTATCCCTGAGTAATTATCCTCTTCCTCCTCAATCATCACGCTGATAGCTTGTAAGAGCATTTTTGGTTCTGGGCGCCACCACCAGTGCCTAAGGCACAATTTTTCAGCCCCTGTTTAACAGGGGCGTGTAATTACAATTTTTGATGTAATACTTTGCAGCAGGGCTCGTTCCTGCATTCCAACTAGAGTGTCTGTGAGGGGTTGCAGTGTTGTGGCACCAGCACCAGTGCCTAAGGCCCAATTTTTCTGCCCCTGTCTAACAGGGGCGTGTAATTACAATTTTTGATGCAATACTTTGCAGCAGGGCTCGTTCCTGCATTCCAACTAGAGTGTCTGTGAGGGGTTGCAGTGTTGTGGCACCAGCACCAGTGCCTAAGGCCCAATTTTTCTGCCCCTGTCTAACAGGGGCGTGTAATTACAATTTTTGATGCAATACTTTGCAGCAGGGCTCGTTCCTGCGTTCCAACTAGAGTGTCTGTGAGGGGTTGCAGTGTTGTGGCACCAGCACCAGTGCCTAAGGACCAATTTTTCTGCCCCTGTCTAACAGGGGCGTGTAATTACAATTTTTGATGCAATACTTTGCAGCAGGGCTCGTTCCTGCGTTCCAACTAGAGTGTCTGTGAGGGGTTGCAGTGTTGTGGCACCAGCACCAGTGCCTAAGGCCTAATTTTTCAGCTCCTGTTCAACAGGGGCATGTAATTACAATTCTTGATCTAATATTTCACAGCAGGGCCCTGTGAGGGCTTACAGTGTTGTGGCCACAGCAACACCTAAGGCCCAAATTTCTGCTGAGTATATAGGGCAGGACCCTACTTTCAAACATCTAACTTACAAACGACTCCTACTTGCAAACGGAAGGAGACAACAGGAAGTGAGATGAAATCTACCCCTAGGAAGGGAAATTCTCTCCTGTAAGAGTTAATATGGGAAAACAATTTCTCCTTTCCACTGATGCTTTCCAATCCTTGTTCCACAAAAAAACCCAAATTTTCAAAAAACATTTTTCATTGGGACAAAAAAGTGAGGTGAAATCTTCTGAAGAGGAGGAAAGACAGCAAAACAAATGTCACAGGGGTGATAACCCTTCCCTATGTTTTCCAAAAAGCTTAAAAAAGATTTTTTGGCTGGAGCTAAACACGTTAAAAATGTACCCGTTCAAAATTACAAAGAGATTCTACTTAACAACAAACCTACAGTCCCTGTCTTGTTTGCACCGCCTGTATACTGCTGTTCAGAGTATATAGGGCCTTTCCTTATTTTAATTTGGGTGCGGGGTTCCCCTTAATATCCATACAGGACCCAAAGGGCCTGGTAATGGACTGGGGGGGTACCCATGCCGTTTGTCTCACTGATTTTCATCCATATTTCCATGACCCGACATGACATTAAACCCGCAAGCAGTTTTAAATGAGATTTTTTCCTTTAAAAATGACATTTGGTGCAGGGACTGTTCTAAACATGGGAAACACGCGTCACTTTACAGGCATACTATAGACACCCCCCAGGTACGATATTTAAAGGAATATTTCACTTTTTTTTTTTTACTTTAAGCATCATTAAAATCACTGCTCCCGAAAAAACGGCCGTTTTTAAAAGTTTTTTTTGCATTGATACATGTCCCCTGGGGTAGGACCCGGGTCCCCAAACCCTTTTTCGGACAATACCATGCAAATTAGCCTTTAAAATGAGCACTTTTGATTTCGAACGTTCGAGTCCCATAGACGTCAATGGGGTTCTAACGTTCGTGCGAACTTTCGGTCCGTTCGCGGGTTCTGGTGCGAACCGAACCGGGGGGTGTTCGGCTCATCCCTATTCATGATATACAGGCATACCCCTCCCCCCTTTTTTTCCTCTCTATCTCTGCAATAAAGGGTATACCCTTGAATGTGTGCCAGCCAATCATGAGAGCTGTTGAACCAGGTCTCTGAAATTCCCACAGAATCCAAATCCTCGTACAACAATATCTCTAGTTCACCCATCTTGTCTGCCAGGCTCCTGGCATTGGTGAACATTCCACGTAGTTTAGACCGGTCGCATACTATCCTCTTATTGGGTGTTCCGAGATTGCAACTAGGACTTGTTACTATACTTACCTTGGGTTTATGTGCTTTAGTCAACCTATGATGTGAATCTCCCATTCCACCACATCCCAATGGTGCTCTATTGGATTGAGATCTGGTGACTGTGGATGCCATTGGAGTACAGTGACCTCATTGTCATATTAAAGAAACGAGTGGTGAGATGATTTAAGCTTTGTGACATGGTGCATTATCCTGCTGGAAGGAGCCATCAGAAGATGGGTACACTGTAGTCATAAAAGGGATGAACATGGTCAGCAACAATACTCAGGTAGGTCGTGGCATTTAAAACAAAGCTCAATTGGTACTAAGGGGTCCAAAGTGTGCCAAGAAAATATCCCCTACACCATTACACCACCACCAGCCTAAACCGTTGCTACAAGACAGGATAGATCCAGGCTTTCAAGATGTTTACGCCAAATTCTGACCCCACCATCAGAATTTTTCAGCTGAAATCGAGACTCATCAGACCAGGCAACGTTTTTCCAATCTTCTATTGTCCAATTTTGGTGAGCCTGTGTGAATTGTAGCCTCAGTTTCCTGTTCTTATCTGACAGGAGTGGCACCCGGAGTGGTCTTCTGCTGCTGTAGGTCATCTGCTTCCGGCTGCATTCACACCTGAGCGTTTTCAGCTCATAAAATGCCCGAAAAAAAACCCGAAAAAATGCCTGAAAAACAGCCAACAAGCAAAATCCCATTCATTAAAATGGCACCTGTTCACATCTGAGCGTTTTGTCACCTGAAGCAAAACGCCGGAAAAACGCCCTAAGCTCAAAAAAAAACATGAGCTTCTTTGGGGCAGATTACAGGCGATTCTCTGCCTTTTACATTGGTGACCTGAACAAAATCCCGGCAAAAACGTGTCAAAATTGCGGTAAAACCGCTGTAAAAATGCGCGACTTTGAAACGCTCAGGTGTGAATGCAGCCTCAAGGTTGGATGTGTTGTTCATTCAGAGATGGTATTCTGCATAACTTGGTTGTAACGAGTGGTTATTTGAGTTACTGTTGCCTTTCTATCATCTGGAACCAGTCTGCCCATTCTCCTCTGACCTCTGACATCAGCAAGGCATTTTCCTCCAGATAACTGCCGCTCACTGGATATTTTCCCTTGTTGGACCATTCTCTGTAAACCCGAGAGATGGTTGTGCATGAAAATCCCAGTAGATCAGCATTTTTTGAAATACTCAGACCAGCCCATCTGGCACCAACAACCATGCCATGTTCAAAGTCATATAAAATGCCCTTTCTTCCCCATTCAGATGGTCAGTTTGAAGTCGTCTTCACCACGTCTAGATGCCTAAATGCATTGATTTGCTGCCATGTGATTGGCTGATTAGCAACATATATATATGTACACCCCTCATATTTTTGCAAATATCTTATTAGATCTTTTTCATGTGACAACACTGAAGAAATGACCCCAAAGGGTGGGGGTTAATGCTCAGCTTCAGTATGTCACAGTACATGTTGGCATTCACGGTTCCCTCACTGAACTGTAGCCCCCCAGTGCCGGCAGCACTCATGTAGCCCCAGACCATGACACTCCCACCATCATGCTTGACTGTAGGCAAGACACACTTGTCTTTGTATTCCTCACCTGGTTGCCGCCACACACCGCTTGTCACCATCTGAACCAAATAAGTTTATCTTGGTCCCATCAGACCACAGGACATGGTTCCAGTCATCCATGTCCTTAGTCTGCTTGTCTTCAGAAAACTGTTTGCGGGCTTTCTTGTGCATCATCTTTAGAAGATGCTTCCTTCTGGGACGACAGCCATGCAGACCAATTTGATGCAGTGTGCGGAGTATGGTCTGAGCACTGACAGGCTGACCCCCCGCCCCTTCAACCTCTGCAGCAATGCTGGCAGCACTCATACGTCTATTTCCCAAAGACAACCTCTGGATATGACGCTGAGCACGTGCACTCAACTTCTTTGGTCCACCATGGTGAGGCCTGTTCTGAGTGGAACCTGTCCTGTTAAACCGCTCTATGGTCTTGGCCACCGTGCTGCAGCTCAGTTTCAGGGTCTTGGCAATCTTTTTATAGTCTAGGCTATCTTTATGTAGAGCAACAATTCTTTTTTTCAGATTCTCAGAGAGTTCTTTGCTATGAAGTGCCATGTTGAACTTCCAGTGACCAGTATGAGAGAGTGAGAGCGATAACACCAAATTTAACACACCTGCTCCCCATTCACACCTGAGAGTTTGTAACACTAACGAGTCACATGACACCGGGGAGGGAAAATGGCTAATTGGGCCCAATTTGGACATTTTCACTTAGGGGTGTACTCACTTTTGTTGCCAGCGGTTTAGACATTAGTGGCTGTGTGTTGAGTTATTTTGAGGGGACAGCAAATTTACACCATAATACAAGCTGTACACTCACTACTTTACATTGTAGCAAAGTGTCATTTCTTCAGTGTTGTCACATGAAAAGATAGAATAAAATATTTACAAAAATGTGAGGGGTGTACTCACTTTTGTGAGAAACTGTATATTATACACAGAAAAAAATATTTACCAAGGGGATACAATGGTGTTTACATTAACAATGTGATATAAAAGACAACCTCACAAAATAGCTCACCTAATATCCTGACGTATAAATAGAATCCACCGGCCATTCTTAGATTTTCATTAAATTCTCATTAAACCAGATCCGTGTAATATTAAATTATTCCTGACACTTTTATGTGAATGCTTCAAAGAGAAGGTCTTTAATAGAAAAGGAATTAGCGGTTCCACGATCATATATAACATATGACATATTCAGTGTACAAACTCGTCTTCAACACTTCTATAAATCTACCATTAATTTGATCCTGTTTACAGACCACCCGGAGAAGTTGTAAACTGTCCTTCACATCGGCCGGCCTGAACAGGGACACTCTAAACACAATAATTTTGCATTAAGTTAACTGAGAAGAAAGCAACTGCTAAGAGGCTTCATCATTCAACCTGTACTGAGAGTAATGCTGGCCATACACTATACGAAAAATCGGCCGAAAAATCGTTCGTATAGACACTTCGTTCGTTTTTCGGCAAGTTAATGGGCACAAATCGATAATCTTTGTGACGTTTTTGTGGTAAAAAAACGAACGGGAAGTTTGGTAAATTTCTGCCGAACGTACGATAAATTGCAAGGTTAATGTGTTTCCCGTCCGAACTTTCTGCACTAGGTATATGTAAAAAAATTTATCGGTCATTATATGATGGCACGATCGTTTGCGGTCACGGTCGAACGTTCGTTTTTCGAAAATGGGTTCGGCCGATTTTCTGTATAGTGTATGGCCAGCATTATACGCAGCCTGCAGTGTCCCTCCCTTTGAAAATGCTAGTTACTTGGCTATCTCTGGTGTCAGCATGACAGCCGGACAAACAGAAATTTTAGAAGGAGAGACAAGCAATGGAAGCCTCTATATTTCCCACAGCAAATGTCCTTTAAAATGAATGTGTAGTGATTTTTCTTTGTTTTTACATTTTTCTTTCTTTATTATGGTGAGAATAAAAAAGAAAACCAAATTTACATTACAGAACAGTCCCATGATGCCTTTTCATTCTAATGCCGTGTACACACGACCGGACTTTTCGTCAGCAAAGGTCTGACGGAACGAATCCGCCGGACAATTCGATCTTGTGTGGGCTTCATCAGACCTTTGCTGTCGAAAAATCAGACGGACTTTAGAAATAGAACACGTTTCAAATCTTTCCGACGGACTCGAGTCCGGACGAAAAATCCATTAGTCGGTATCCTAGTCCGACGGACAAACAATGACGCTAGGGCAGCTATTGGCTACTGGCTATGAACTTCCTTATTCTAGTCCGGTCGTACGTCATCACGTAGGAATCAGTCAGACTTTGGTGTGATCGTGTGTAGGCAAGTCAGTTGCGTCGGAACTCCGTCGGAACTCCGTTGAAAGTTCGTCAAAAAGTCCTTCGGGGTTCAGTCCGTCGGAAGTCCGCTCATGTGAACACGGAATAAGTATGACCCAAGTCTTTTGGGTTGAATGATACAAAGTGCGAACGGCATCTATTCAACTCGAAAGACTAATGCCCTGTACACACGATCGGAAATGCCACCAGCAAAACTCCGATGAGAGCTTTTGGTCGGAAAATGCGACCGTGTGTATGCTCCATCGGACTTTTGCTGGCGGAATTCCAGCCAGCAAAAGATTGAGAGCAGGTTCTCTATTTTTCGGTCCGAAAATGCGTTCATCTGTGGCAATTCCGACGCGCAAAAAAATCACGCATGCTCGGAAACAATGTGACGCATGCTCGGAAGCATTGAACTTCATTTTCCCAGCTCGTCGTAGTGTTGTACGTCACTGCGTTCTTGACGGTCGAAAGTTCAGAGAACTTTTGTGTGACCATGTGTATGCAAGGCGAGCTTGAGCGGAATTCCGTCGGAAAAACCATCCAAGATTTTTCAGACGGAAATTCCACTCGTGTGTACACGGCATCACATTTGTTGTCGGGGGTGGTAAAAACACCTATTTTTACTATCCCTTGACCACCCACCCACCAATATGGCAACTGGATGAAGTTGTACACTTGACCATGACCACAATGCTTTGTTTAACCACTTGCTGACCACGCTATAGCCGAATGATGGCTACAGCATGGTCATCCAGTTCTGGGAGGCTGTCAATAGACATCTTTCCAGAACCCCACTTGCTGCGTGCCTCCTGCAGTGCGCATTGGGCACGCTTTGTTACTGCTGTGTCCAATCATAGCTGATCACATGTAAACAGACTTGCCAGTTATCGGCATTCCTTTCCTCCCACTCTGTGTCTGTGGGAGGAAAGGAGAGCCACTAACCAGCAGGATCATCAATGCCCTGATTTTCAGTGCAGCCCTATCAGTGCAGCCTATCAGTGCCAATCAGTGCAGCCTATCAGTGCCAATCAATGCAGCCTATCAGTGCCAGCTATCGGTGCCTCCTCATCAGTGCCCATCAGTGCCGCCTATCAGTGCCCATCAGTGCCGCCTATCAATGCCCATCAGTGCATCATAATAAAAAATAAATAAAATAGACTCAGGACGATTATAGTTTTTCTTTAAACCTGAACTAAACTGTGTTCGAGCTGCACAAACTGAAAACGCTATTTGATTAATTTTTAACCACCAGCAGTGTTATCCTGGGTGGACATCATATGACATCATCCAGGTGCCATCTGTTACCCTCTGTGTCCAGAGAGATTATTGAACCAGGCCAGCTCAGGTGCCATGTGATGAATGTGACCAATCACAGTAATTGGTCACTTCAAAAAACACTCCATGCCTCTTACTAAATACCTTGGACTGTCTACTTTCCAAAAAAGGGGTCATTTGGGGGTATTTGTACTGTCCTGGCATTTTAGGGCCTTAAGAAATTTGATTAGCAGTCTTCATCAGGATTGATACATTTTCAAATATACTGTATATACAATAGTTTGCAGACTCTATAACTTTCACACAGACTAAATAATATACACTGAAATGTAGCAGAATACATTTGGCCTAAAATATTATTTATTTGCAAAATTATATAACAGAAATGAAGAAAAAAGTGTTTTTTTTTTTCTTTTAATCTTGGTATGTTTCTGTTTATATAGTGAAAAAGAAAAGAAAAAAAACAGCGGTAATTATCTGTTTTAAAAAAATTATAAAAAATTAATTTGGGTACAGTGTTGCATGAGTAATTGTCATTCAAAGTGTAACAGCACTGAAAACTGAAAATTAGCCTGTGCAGGAAGGTGGTGAAAGTGTCCAGTATTGAGATGGTTAACATCTTCCCGCCTGGTCTATAGCAGAATGATGGCCAGGCAGTGGCTTTACCATCCTGACTGGACGTCATATGATGCCCTTTTCATCGTGCCGCTCGTGTGTGCAGTGCGGTGATCGGGGGTGAGCTGTGTCCCTCAGAGTAAAGAGCTGATGACACAGGCTCTTTACCATGTGATCAGCTGTGTCCAATTACAGCTGATCACATGTACACAAATGCCGGTTATCAGCATTTCCTATCAGCGCTATCAATGACTGAGGAAAGGAAAGCTGATGACTGGCTTTCCAGTTACAGGGGACATTTACACTGATAGTCAGGGCAGCCCCATCAGTGCAGCATATCAGTGCCAATCAGTGCCCATCAGTATAGCAGAACAGTGCTCATCAGTGCCGCCTTATCAGTGCAGCCTTATCATTGTCCATCAATCCAGCTTATCAGTGCCTATCTATGGGGAAACACACACGAGAACGAGGGGTGAGGCGCAAGCCAAACGTGGAGGCCATATACGGACCACGGAACCGCTTAGAACTTGTACTTATCTGCTGGATTTGCTCAGTGCCGGCCTAAAGGCACTTTTAAATGTGAGTGTGATATCTGGTTTTGTTTTTACTCAATAAATGTTTTAAACATATTACGCTATGATCGCCTATTTATGTATCCTACATGAGGAAAAACCATAGCATAGCTGATGAAAAGTGGTAATAAGGTGGAGCGCATTTAAGGTGGAGCGGCTTTTAAGGTGGAGTGGTTATCCCATGAATGAACCAAAGGCACATCATTTTACAGTATCTGGTGAGTGCCCAATCTGCAAGGTGGTGGTGGGTCACAAAGTCACTTATAATTAAGAAGAGATACGAGAGCACAATACAGTCACAGCATTTGCAAGAGGATTTCTCTTCCTATTTTTTGGATTGTTTAAGTTTTTTTTGGTTTTATAGTCTATGGAATTTATGGGACTTTAATATTGTGTATATGCACAGGAGGGGCAATTTACACATGGTCGTCAACTGTTTTTATAGGTTTTTTGTGTAATTCACACACAAGAGAAGGATATTGGTTTATATATATATATATATATATGAATTGTGTTTTTTATGTATTCTATCTGCACATAGGAGATGGTTAATTGTATTATCACATGATACAGTTATTTATTTATTAATTTTTTTGATCACATATTATTACAAGTGGTGTAAAGATAGGAATAGCGCATTCACACCCATCCAATTCACTTATCAGTGCCTATCGATGCCGCCTCATCAGTGCCCATCAGTCCTGCCTCATCAGTGCCACCTCATCAGTGCCCATCAGTGCAGCCCTATCAGTGCTCATCAGTACAGCCTCATCAGTGCCCATCAGTGCAGCTTCATCAGTGCCCATCAATGCAGCCTCATTAGTGCCCATCAATGCAGCCTATCAGAGCACATTATTGAAGAGGAAAAAATTACGTAAGGGCCCTTCACTGCAGCATGCTGCCTGGACAATCCATTCTCTTCTATTATATTCTATTCTACTTTATTGTTGGTGGCTGTTTTTTTTTAGAGAAAACCAAGCCTTTGTTTTAATGCACTTGGAATGTAACTGATTTAATGTGAAAGTTCAGATGGGTTTTAAACTACTTGATCATTTTAATATCTCTCAGGGAACCTCTCTGGAAATCTCAGGTCTGCACAGCTGTTGGGACAATTATCAGGGTCTTTCACCAACCCTGCTGCATTATTACGGTATTTTATATTATGGGGATATAGTAACCAAGACTGTATTGTTAATAAAGCATCACAGAATGTACCCTTGTGGCTAACAGAAGCCAGTGTCAGAAATAAACTTGAAAAACGCAAAGTATTACTAAACCCACAACAGTAAAAGCAGTCTGTATATGCAGCATAGCATGCTTGTTATACTCACTGTGGATCCTCTGCATTGTGTAAAAAGGCTGTTTGATCCTATATTCACAGATCCTTCAATCCTGCAATGTCTTTCTGGGGAAAGACAGCTAACACAGACAGAGTGGCCAACCTGCACATGCTCAGTTCTGTCTTTTATGCTGGAGAGAAAAATTACTTGTTGATCAGAGCTAGCCAGGTCACATGATATTGCATCACACATGTGGGCCTGTATGCAGGCTGCAGTGGAAATCTCCACCTTCCTGAACTCTCAGAACTGGAGAAACTGTGCAGTTTATCACTGACCTTGGTATACAGATCAGCCAAAAAGGTATATATTGACAATATTTTAATGTAAAAAGAAGATTTATAAGCTGTGGGCACTGTGGGGGGGGGGGGGATTAACTATTTTCATATTACTGGGTTTAGTGACACTTTAATAAAAATTAATCACGAGGACCAGGTGGCTTACACCCGAGAGTCCTTAAAGAGGAGTTCCACCCAGGGGGTCCATTAAAAAAAAAAAATTAAAAGTCAGCAGCTACAAATACTGCAGCTGCTGACTTTTAATTGGACACTCACCTGTCCCTGGGTCCAGCGATGCGGGGGATCGAAGCCCCGCTCCCCCCCCTCCGCTCGTCGGCGCCGGCATTTCAACTGTGGGCGCCGGGCTGTGGCTTCACAGCCTGGCACCCACTGCGCATGCACGAGCGGCGCCGCACGCCGTGATTGGCCGCTCAATCACCTGGGACCTGTAATGGGTCCCAGATGATTGACAGAAGAGAGGGAGCAGAGCCGAGCCCTTCCTGTGCCGAGGGGGAAGTGATGTCACCAGCCCAGGCAAAGGAAGAGGCAGACTACGAGGGACCACCTAGCAACAGGCATTTAAGGAGCTCAGACAGGTGATAGCTAGACCATTGTTCCTAATTTTTATGGACAGTTCACTGACTGGAAGGGTACCAGTTGACTGGAGAAAAGCCAACGTGGTACCAATATTTAAAAATGGGATGGGATATATCCCTGGAAACTACAGGCCAGTGAGTATAACATCAATAGTTTGTAAATTATTGGAGGGGATGATAAGAGACTATATCCAAGAATTTGCTTATGAATGGTCTGGTGTGGTAAGTGTGGTACCCCAAGGATCTGTCCTGGGACCAATTCTCTTTTTATTTATTTACAAATAATATAGAGGTTGGTATAACTAGCTCAATCTCGGTGTTTACTGATGTAAAATGCTAAAGCAAAATGCTAAAGCATGCTGTGGTCCATGTGGCTCTGTGCCAGGTGTCCCCGCTCCCTGCTGGATTGGCCTTCTGACATTTTGTGGGCATTCAGGCAGGGGTGGGCACATGGATTCCCTCTGCGCCAAGAGAGCAAAACCAACTGAACAGTCTCAGAAAGGCAGCTCCACTCCTCCTCCATGCCCCAGTGTCTCTTGGGAATTATAGTGCAAAGGTTTCATAAACTACCCAATATGGCTTACTGCCTGGACTTCAATCCCATGATCCTCGGCGTTCTGCATAGGAATCCATAGGCTTTTCTGGCTATAGTTCTCCCTCTGCTGACTGGAGGGGATAGTGCAACACAACATTCAGCATAACAGCAGAAAGTGAAAGTAAACAAATTATAAAAGAGAGAAATGTCTCATTCTCCATGTTTCTGTGGTCCAGCATCTGGTTTCACAACATTTCACTTTTTTCTATATTCTAAACCTTAAACCTCATATTGTGACTAACGTTTCTCTTATAAACTCATGGTAACTTTCTTTTTCTTTTTCTTTGCTGCCCACCATACTCAAACTGTTGGGGAACTAGAACTTCCAGCATTCTTTAGTGCTAGCCTTATACTCACTCAGCAGTTGGAGGTCGGTAAGTTGCCCAAATAAGCAGAAAAAAAAATCACCTGAACTGTTGATGTCTGCTAACCTGATAATTGCATTTCGGAATGTTTGAATTTTCCCTGGCACAGGCCCTGCAACAATTTATAGTTTTCTAAATGAAGTTTAGCATGGGCCTTGATTTCTTGTTCAATCCAAATAACATATGTAGTTACAATGTAACTCAATCCATGTTCCTTTATAGTGTGTAGAATTTTTTACTAGTTACAGCTGAACCCCTTGGGAGATGGCTAAGCAAAAGGTAAGTGCGACAGAGCTTGCTGAGTAGTTTGAGTACTGCAGAAATAATGCCATAAAGTAAATCAGAACAAATAAAACAAAATAATCAAATGTTGCCAGAAGATGCAGTTACCCCTTTGGAGGAGAATTTAAATAATTTTGTACTTGGGCATCATTTGGCTGGGGGTCTTATGACTGCAATTAGATGTGAACATTTTGCAGCTAAAGCAAAAGGCAAACAGCTTAAAGTGGTTCTAAAGGCTCAAGATTTTTTACCTTCATGCAATGTACAGTATCTCACAAAAGTGAGTACACCCCTCACATTTTTGTAAATATTTTATTCTATCTTTTCATGTGACAACACTGAAGAAATGAAACTTTGCTACAATGTAAAGTAGTGAGTGTACAGCTTGTATAACAGTGTAAATTTGCTGTCCCCTCAAAATAACTCAACACACAGCCATTAATGTCCAAACCACTGGCAACAAAAGTGAGTACACCCTTAAGTGATAATGTCCAAATTGGGCCCAAAGTGTCAGTATTTTGTGTGGCCGCCATTATTTTTCAACACCGCCTTAACTCTCTTGGGCATGGAGTTCACCAGAGCTTCACAGGTTGCCACTGGAGTCCTCTTTCACTCCTCCATGATGACATCACAGAGCTGGTGGATGTTAGAGACCTTGCGCTCCTCCACCTTCTGTTTGAGGATGCCCCACAAATGCTCAATAGGGTTTAGGTCTGGACTATCACCTTTACCCTCAGCTTTTTTAGCAAGGCAGTGGTTATCTTGGAGGTATGTTTGGGGTCCTTATCATGTTGGAACACTGCCCTGCGGCCCAGTCTCAGAAGGGAGGGGATCATGCTCTGCTTCAGTATGTCACAGTACATGTTGGCATTCATGGTTCCCTCAATGAACTGTAGCTCCCCAGTGCCGACAGCACTCATGCAGCCCCAGACCATGACACTCCCACCACCATGCTTGACTGTAGCAAGACGCACTTGTATTTGTACTCCTCACCTGGTTGCCGCCACACACAATTGACACCATCTGAACCAAATACGTTTATCTTGGTTTTATCAGACCACAGGACATGGTTCCAGTAATCAATGTCCTTAGTATGCTTGTCTTAAGCAAACTGTTACTGCAGACTTTCTTGTGCATCATCTTTAGAAGAGGCTTCCTTCTGGGAGGACACCCAGGCAGACCAATTCGATGCAGTGTGCGACGTATGGTCTGAGCACTGAAAAGCTGACCCCCCACCCGTTTCAACCTCTGCAGCAATGCTGACAGCACTCATACATCTATTTCCCAAAGACAACCTCTGCATATGACGCTGAGCACGTGCACTCAACTTCTTTGGTCGACTATGGTGAGGTCTGTTCTGAGTGGAACCTGTCCTGGTAAACCACTGCATGGTCCTGGCCACCGTGCTGCAGTTCAGTTTCAGGGTCTTGGCAATCTTCTTATATCCTAGGCCATCTTTATGTAGAGAAACATTTCTTTTTTTTTTCAGATCCTCAGAGAGTTCTTTGCCATGAGGTGCCATGTTGAACTTCCAGTGACTAGTAAGAGAGAGTGAGAGCGATAACACCAAATTTAACACACCTGCTCCACATTAACACCTGAGACTTTGTAACACTAATGAGTCACGTGACACCGGGGAGAGAAAATGGCTGATTGAGCCCAATTTGGACATTTTCACTTAGGGGTGTACTCACTTTTGTTGCCAGCGGTTTGAACATTAATGGCTGTGTGTTGAGTTATTTTGAGGGGACAGCAAATTTACACTGTTATACAAGCTGTACACTCACTACTTTACATTGTAGCAAAGTGACATTCCTTCAGTGTTGCAACATAAAAAGATATAATAAAATATTTACAAAAATGTGAGGGGTGTACTCACTTTTGCGAGATACTGTAGGTTCTTACCTGAGCCCCATCGCAATCCAGTGATGTGCACAAGAGCCTCAGGTCTTCAGGGACTCTCCCTGCTCTTTGGCTGAGACAGCAGTCGGAGCCAATGGTTCCCACAGCTGTCAATCCCAGACAGTGAGCCAATGAGAAGAGAAGGGGGGTGAGGATCGCTGCTCTGTACAAAGCCATTACACAGAGCCCACAGAAACCTGTAGGGCTCAACCATGAATGGGATGTGTCACATTTTTATGAATGAATATAGTGCATCCTAGGTTTTTGCTACTGGTGACCACGATAAACATTTTTTCTAATTTTTCTAATTTTTTTTCTGAAAATTGGGCTCCAATTTTATTTTGTATTCAGTCTCTTCTTTATATGATTCTTATGATGTTTTATATCTGTTATACATGGTATTTGCATTTGCATCCCTAAACAGGGGGCGGTCATCAGCCAATTATTGGCAGCCGCAAACCAATTGTTTCACACAGATTGTTCCAATCACAAGTAATTGTATATATGTATATACTGTATATACAGTGGCTTGCGAAAGTATTCGGCCCCCTTGAACTTTTCAACCTTTTGCCACATTTCAGGGGTCAAACATAAAGATATAAAATTTTTATTTTTTGTGAAGAATCACCAACAAGTGGGACACAATTGTGAAGTGGAACGAAATCTTTTGGATTTTTGAAACTTTTTTAACTAATAAAAAAATGAAAAGTGGGGCGTGCAAAATTATTCGGCCCCCTTGCGTTAATACTTTGTAGAGCCACCTTTTGCTGCGATTACAGCTGCAAGTCGCTTGGGGTATGTCTCTATCAGTTTTTCACATTGAGAGATTGAAATTCTTGCCCATTCTTCCTTGCAAAACAGCTCGAGCTCAGTGAGGTTGGATGGAGAGAGTTTGTGAACAGCAGTTTTCAGCTCTTTCCACAGATTCTCGATTGGATTCAGGTCTGGACTCTGACTTGGCCATTCTAACACCTGGATACGTTTATTTGTGAACCATTCCTTTGTAGATTTTGCTGTATGTTTGGGATCATTGTCTTGTTGGAAGATAAATCTCCGTCCCAGTTTCAGGTCTTTTGCAGACTCCAACAGGTTTTCATCCAGAATGGTCCTGTATTTGGCTGCATCCATCTTCCCCTCAATTTTAACCATCTTCCCTGTCCCTGCTGAAGAAAAGCAGGCCCAAACCATGATGCTGCCACCACCATGTTTCACGGTGGGGATGGTGTGTTGAGTGTGATGAGCTGTGTTGTTTTACGCCAAACATATCGTTTTGCATTGTGGTCAAAAAGTTCGATTTTGGTTTCATCGGACCAGAGCACCTTCTTCCACATGTTTGGTGTGTCTCCCAGGTGGCTTGTGGCAAACTTTAGACGAGACTTTTTATGGATGTCTTTGAGAAATGGCTTTCTTCTTGCCACTCTTCCATAAAGGCCAGATTTGTGCAGTGTACGACTGATTGTTGTCCTATGGACAGACTCTCCCACCTCAGCTGTAGTTCTCTGCAGTTCATCCAGAGTGATCATGGGCCTCTTGGCTGCATCTCTGATCAGTCTTCTCCTTGTCTGAGCTGAAAGTTTAGAGGGACAGCCAGGTCTTGGTAGATTTGCAGTGGTCTGATACTCCTTCCATTTCAAAATGATCGCTTGCACAGTGCTCCTTGGGATGTTTAAAGCTTGGGAAATATTTTTGTATCCAAATCCGGCTTTAAACTTCTCCACAACAGTATTACGGACCTGCCTGGTGTGTTCCTTGGTCTTCATGATGCTCTCTGTGCTTTCAACAGAACCCTGAGACTATCACAGAGCAGGTGCATTTATACAGAGACTTGATTACACACAGGTGGATTCTATTTATCACCATCAGTCATTTAGGACAACATTGGATCATTCAGAGATCCTCGCTGAACTTCTGGAGTGAGTTTTCTGCACTGAAAGTAAAGGGGCCGAATAATTTTGCACGCACCACTTTTCAGTTTTTTAATTGCTAAAAAAGTTTAAAATATCCAATAGATTTCGTTCCACTTCACAATTGTGTCCCACTTGTTGGTGATTCTTCACAAAAAATTAAAATTTTATATCTTTATGTTTGAAGCCTGAAATGTGGCAAAAGGTTGAAAAGTTCAAGGGGGCCGAATACTTTCGCAAGCCACTGTATATCTCTGTAGTGGACATTTGTATGTAAGCTATGACTAAGTGCTAAGGGAGCATTAGCTGGTGATGCTGTTCCCCTCTATTTGTGTTTTTGAATATGTTTTTATAGACTTGACGAAATAAAGGTGATTTTGCTGGACATGAGGCCAACCAGAATTCTTTTTTTGCTCATTGGAATATGTGATGGACGGGGCCAGCCCCTGGTCTGTGTGTTAGTGGAGGTGGAGATGGGAGACTGACCTGGAGCGGTGTTCACACACATCATTACACAGAGCAGGTAAGTATGACATTTTTGTTTTTTTTGCCTTTTTTTTTGCCTTTAATATCACTTTAAAGGACAACTAAACCTAAAAGCACAAATGCAAAGTTTTGTAACTTGCAGTCTTTAAATGTGAAGACTGCATTAGTTGTCTTTTTTTTCAAGCAAAGAACATTTTCAGAAAATACAGTATATACCTGTTGATCTTGCCAATAATACAATGTCCTTGTGACTTCCTGTGAGCTGCACCGAAGAATATCTTCCTTTCTAACTATCTTCTGTAAACTACCATTGCCCGGCCCCCATATAATGGAGATTAAAAGATATGGACATGTGCTTTTCACCTCCATTACAGGAAGGAACACGCCGGCCAGGGGTCCTCTGCAGTCCGCCCAGGTTTTCGGGGCATAGGAAAACTGCAACTGCTGTTGCCCACTGCAAAAGTGGCAATGGGCTTATCAAAGTTTATAGAAGACTGTTGCAGATGACTGAACCTGCAACTCTGCAGTACACGTTGCTGGAGTCTGTTCTTCTTTTGGGCAAGGAGCAATATGCTGGTGTTGACATCAGAGTCCATGTGAAGGGTGGTGGACGTGTCGCTCAAGCTTATGCAATTCACCAGACTATTTCTAAATCATTGGTGCCTTATTATCAAAAATATGTTAAAGAAGTCTCCAAAAAGGAAATCAAAGATATTCTTATTCAGTATGACAGGACCCTTCTAGTTGCAGATCCTTGTCGTTGCAAGTCTAAGAAGTTTGGTGGACCTGGAGCCGGCGCTTGCTACCAGAACTCTTATGCCCCGTACACACAATCGGATATTCCCACAACAAATGTTGGATGTGAGCTTGTTGGTGGAAAGTCCGACCATGTGTATGCTCCATCGAACATTTGTTGTTGGACTTTCCGCCAACAAATGTTGGCTAGCAGGTTCTCAAATTTGCCGCCGACAAATTTTAGTTGTCGGACTTTTCGATCATGTGTACACAAGTCTGTCGCACAAAAGCCCACACATGCTCGGAATCAAGTACGAGCCAGGAGGGCTCGGTCTTGTAAAACTAGCATTCGTAATGGAGATATCACATGACTATTGAACTTCCTTTTTATCGTCTCGCCAAACGCCTTGTACGTCACTACGTTCGTAATTGTTGGCCAACATTTGTGTGACCATGTGTATGTAAGACAAGTTGGGGCCAACAACCTTCGAACAAATTTCCACGGTCTTGTTATCAGAAAGTCCGATCGTGTGTACGGGGCATTACCATTAAATTTACCATGTACATTTTTCTGTAATAAAGTAAGGAAAATTAAAAAAAAAAAAGAAATGGACATGTTTGTAATATTATATTTTGTGAAATTATATATTTTGGATTATAGCTTTTCTAAATGTAAGATTGTGTATTTTTTGTATTTTGTTTATTTTTATTTTTCTTTTAAGCACAAGTTTATTCTTAATAATGGCAGATTACTTGTAGAGGTGTAAATGTTCCTGATGAAGCGGAAAACCCGGTGAAACGCATAGGCCGTTTACTCTATTGTAACAACCTAATTTCACGCCTTTCCCATTTTTTAAACTTTATTATTGTATAACCTATTGATAATTTTTTACATTGCTTTTTGTAATAAAAATTGGTAAATTTTATTTATATTCTTTTGTTGTGTTATACATTCACTCTCAATGGCATATAGAAAGTCTGACTTCTTTGTTTCATGTTTTTGCTGTTATTATTATTATGAGTTAATGCCCTCAGGAGTATAAATTTATGTAATCTGTCTACCCCACGCACCCTTTCTGATCAAATTCTTTTTAATAGACATGTTTGTAGCCCATATCAGGAGAGCAGTCTAGGGTGGCAACCATAGCTCCCTCCAAAAATACAGTGGAGAAATGACATAGCCACCCAGGGACAGGAAGAGTGTTATTCGCAGGATTACCAGGTAAAAAAGCTAAATAAACTTGAATAAAGAAAACAAATGTAGCCACCACATGAAGGACTGGTGCGCAGTCATGTTGGAACAGGAAGGGGCCATCCCCAAACTGTTCCCACAAAGTTGGGAGCATGAAATTGTCCAAAATTTCTTGGTATGCTGACGCCTTAACAGTTCAGTTCACTGAAACTAAGGGGCAAAGCCCAACCCCTGAAAAATAATCCCACACCATAATCCCGCCTCCACCAAATGATTTGAACCAGTGCACAAAGCAAGGTTCATAAAGATATTGATGAGCGAGTTTAGGGTGGAGGAACTTGACTGTACAGAGTCCTGACCTCAACCTGATAAAACACCTTTGGGATGAATTAGAGCGGAGACTGCGAGCCAGGCCTTCTCGTACAACATCAGTGCCTGACATCACAAATGCGCTTCTGGAAGAATGGTCAAACATTCCCACAGACACACTCCTAAACCTTGTGGACAGCCTTCCCAGAAGAGTTGAAGCTGTTATAGCTGCAAAGGGTGGGCCAACTCAATATTGAACCCTATGGACTAAGACTGGGAAGCCATTAAATTTAATGTGTGTGTAAAGGCAGGCATCCCAATACTTATGACAATATAGTGTTTTCCTTCATTTTTGTATTTTTTGTTTTGTGCTTTGTAAACTAAAAATTAGTGTTAAGGTAAAAATGAAAGATCACTGAATAATATTAATAATAATACTAATAATGATATAATATTAGTATTTGCACTGTAAAAAAATGCAGTGTTTATCGTTTCCTCTTTTTTTTCTTTTTTTTTTTGGCTTAACTCTGCTTTTTTATATAGGAAACTAAACAACTCTTGAAAGTCAATACAACCAAAAAAGGCTTGCCTTTGTATTACTTCTTTATTCTGTAACAAAGTTATTGCCAAATGATTAGGCCCATAGCTGAAATGTGAATATGGCTTTGGAACTGGTTACATTTTTTATCCCAACCAGAGCCAACCACAATTGGGCACATAAACATGGATACCGGTAGTTTAAAAATAAATACTTTTTTAACTTATTTATTTAAAATGAAGTGTTATAATTGACATAAATGGTAATATCATTGTTCTGCTGTGGTTAATGTAATAGTGGTGTTCCGCCCACCGGTGCAAAAATTAAAAGCCAGCAGCTGCACATAATGCAGCTGCTGACTTTTAATAATCTGACACTTACCTGTCCTGGAGTCCAGCGATGTCGGCACCGCAGCTGATGTTTTCATCAGCTGTTGGGTGCATGCCCCCTCCATTGCGAGTAAGGGAACCCGGCAGTGTAGCCTTTTGGCTTCCCGCCGGGAACCCTACTGTGCATGTGCGAGGCTCCACTCCTCTCTCCTACTGGCCCGGCGACAGGGGGAGGAGGAGGGAGCACCAGCCGTGACGTCAGTACCCGCGGCTGAGGCTCCCAGAAGTGGGGAAAGCATACCTGTGAAAGACAGGTATGCTGTCCCCCCTCCCCCTCGAAAGGTGCCAAATGTGGCACCGGAGGGGGGAGGAGTACAATGAGCGGAAGTTCCACTTTTGAGTGGAAATCCGCTTTAATGAACATTGCTGAGCTCTAGAACCCCAGCAATGTTTTCCTATTACCAGTATAGACACACTGCTCCTCATACCCCTGCCTCTGGCCTAATGATCCCAACTAGCTGTGGAAACTCTATTGAGATGTACCCTTGGCAGTGCAGGGACAACGTTCTTTAGCTCCCAAAAGCACAAAGGCCCCATAAGCTGTGAATTACTTTAACAACATAGGTTGCAAGTTGCATTTTGCAGCCCTCTCCTGCTGAAGAGCCCAAGGCAGCCATCTCAGTTGCATAACTCTCAGCTCAGCCCCCTGAAAATGGATCTAACCCACCTGTAGCACCTTATTCTGGTTAGGTTGCTAGGTAAATTTAGTTTTTGGTTCTTTTGTAGTGAATGGAGCAGTGATTGATTGTGTAAGTCTATTCAGGATTTCCTGCATTGAGAGTTTGATTACTTCCCCTACCTTTAGAAGAAGTTTCCAGAATGTAGGCTTGGGAGATAAAAATGATCAGTTGAATAGTTATCATGCCCCAGCCAATCCCTGGAAGGAGGTGGCTAGAGAGATGATAAATGTGCAGGAGGCCAATTGTTCTTTCCCTCAAGGCAGTTCACCTAGGGGGTTGGTACACCTTGTGGATAGCCAGAAAGACGAGAAATTGCAGTCTGGACCTCAGCACCTGCTGGGCTGACTGCCTAGGGAAGATTGCCTGGGGATTACATTTGCTGGGGGGCACTGCACTGAAGTCTTGGGACTGGAGAAGAATCTTTTTATCTCCCACACTGAGGATCTACCTGTGAATGCTGGGTGGCAGGTGGCTGTGGGACATTGTGAGTAAAGACCTTGCTGTGGACTGTTAGTCGTCCAAGTGCCATAAGGGAACTAAGCCCCAGAAGTGGCTTTGTGGACTGCTGATTTAGGATCCTATATATACTGGCCATTCCCTTCTACCTCCAGAAAAGCTGATTTAGAAGATTGGAGAGAGAAGTTTGTCCTCCTATCATGGTACTGATCATTTTGGAGTATCCTGTGGCTCTAAACCTCTCCTGTTGAAGTTCTTCAGCAATAAATCCTAAAAAGACATCCCCTAGAGCAGTGGTTCTCAACCTGGGGGTCGGGACCCCCTCGGGTTTGAATGATGATTTGCCAGGGGTCACGAAATCCTGGGCTGTTCCTGAAGACCACACCGCTCTCCCAGCCTATTTGCAGCCGCCCATCAGGGCTGTCCCTGGAGCCTGTGGCCGCCCAGCTGGGCTGTTCCTGGAGCCCGCGGCCACCCACTCAGCCTCTTCACAGCCGCCCATTCAGTTCACGGTATGGCTGGGGGGCAGAGACTAGAGGACAGCTGACTGGTGAGAAATGTGAAGTGGGAGGGGCTGGAGGAGACCCTATCTCCTGATTTCGGCATAGGTGTCACTGCTACGAGACACCACAAAGTCGGAGACACAGTGAGTAACACTACCTGTGAATATAGTTGCCATTAAAAGTCCCCACTACAGTTCTCAGATCAGCAGATGACCTTGATCAAGAGCACCTAAGTTGGCTGATCAGAACTCCCCCGAGCATCGCCACCAATCCCAACTCCCCACCAGTAGGGATGAGCCGAACACCCCCCGGTTCGGTTCGCACCAGAACCCGCGAACGGACCGCAAGTTCGCACGAACGTTAGAACCCCATTGACGTCTATGGGACTCGAACGTTCGAAATCAAAAGTGCTCATTTTAAAGGCTAATTTGCATGGTATTGTCCTAAAAAGGGTGTGGGGACCCGGGTCCTACCCCAGGGGACATGTATCAATGCAAAAAAAACTTTTAAAAACGGACGTTTTTTCGGGAGCAGTGATTTTAATGATGCTTAAAGTAAAAAAAAAAAAGTGAAATATTCCTTTAAATATCGTACCTGGGGGGTGTCTATAGTATGCCTGTAAAGTGACGCGTGTTTCCCATGTTTAGAACAGTCCCTGCACCAAATGTCATTTTTAAAGGAAAAAATCTCATTTAAAACTGCTTGCGGGTTTAATGTCATGTCGGGTCCTGGCAATATGGATGAAAATCAGTGAGACAAACGGCATGGGTACCCCCCAGTCCATTACCAGGCCCTTTGGGTCTTGTATGGATATTAAGGGGAACCCCGCACCCAAATTAAAATAAGGAAAGGTCCCTATATACTCTGAACAGCAGTATACAGGCGGTGCAAACAAGACAGGGACTGTAGGTTTGTTGTTAAGTAGAATCTGTTTGTAATTTTGAACATTTTTAACGTGTTTAGCTCCAGCCAAAAAATCTTTTCTAAGCTTTTTGGAAAACATAGGGAAGGGTTATCACCCCTGTGACATTTGTTTTGCGTCTTTCCTCCTCTTCAGAAGATTTCACCTCACTTTTTTGTCCCAATGAAAAATGTTTTTTGAAAATTTGGGTTTTTTTGTGGAACAAGGATTGGAAAGCATCAGTGGAAAGGAGAAATTGTTTTCCCATATTAACTCTTACATGAGAGAATTTCCCTTCCTAGGGGTAGATTTCATCTCACTTCCTGTTGTCTCCTTCCGTTTGCAAGTAGGAGTCGTTTGTAAGTTAGATGTTTGAAAGTAGGGTCCTGCCCTATATACTCAGCAGAAATTTGGGCCTTAGGTGTTGCTGTGGCCAAAACACTGTAAGCCCTCACAGGGCCCTGCTGTGAAATATTAGATCAAGAATTGTAATTACATGCCCCTGTTGAACAGGAGCTGAAAAATTAGGCCTTAGGCACTGGTGCTGGTGCCACAACACTGCAACCCCTCACAGACACTCTAGTTGGAACGCAGGAACGAGCCCTGCTGCAAAGTATTGCATCAAAAATTGTAATTACACGCCCCTGTTAGACAGGGGCAGAAAAATTGGGCCTTAGGCACTGGTGCTGGTGCCACAACACTGCAACCCCTCACAGACACTCTAGTTGGAACGCACGAACGAGCCCTGCTGCAAAGTATTGCATCAAAAATTGTAATTACACGCCCCTGTTAGACAGGGGCAGAAAAATTGGGCCTTAGGCACTGGTGCTGGTGCCACAACACTGCAACCCCTCACAGACACTCTAGTTGGAACGCAGGAACGAGCCCTGCTGCAAAGTATTGCATCAAAAATTGTAATTACACGCCCCTGTTAGACAGGGGCAGAAAAATTGGGCCTTAGGCACTGGTGCTGGTGCCACAACACTGCAACCCCTCACAGACACTCTAGTTGGAACGCAGGAACGAACCCTGCTGCAAAGTATTGCATCAAAAATTGTAATTACACGCCCCTGTTAGACAGGGGCAGAAAAATTGGGCCTTAGGCACTGGTGCTGGTGCCACAACACTGCAACCCCTCACAGACACTCTAGTTGGAAAGCAGGAACGAGCCCTGCTGCAAAGTATTGCATCAAAAATTGTAATTACACGCCCCTGTTAGACAGGGGCAGAAAAATTGGGCCTTAGGCACTGGTGCTGGTGCCACAACACTGCAACCCCTCACAGACACTCTAGTTGGAATGCAGGAACGAGCCCTGCTGCAAAGTATTACATCAAAAATTGTAATTACACGCCCCTGTTATACAGGGGCT
Source organism: Lithobates septentrionalis (assembly GCA_037952835.1). Taxonomy (NCBI): domain Eukaryota; kingdom Metazoa; phylum Chordata; class Amphibia; order Anura; family Ranidae; genus Lithobates; species Lithobates septentrionalis. Next base: position 943,342 of record JBBDGP010000412.1, read on the forward strand.
GAAAAATTGTGCCTTAGGCACTGGTGGTGGCGCCCAGAACCAAAAATGTTCTTACAAGCTATCAGCGTGATGATTGAGGAGGAAGAGGATAATTACTCAGGGATAGTCACTCAGCATCAGCATAGGCAGTCTTTGAAGGGATCTGAAAAAAATTATTCAGTTACATCAGCATCAGGTGCTTGGTAGCTGGTGGTGATCCAAGACTGATTCATTTTTATGAAGGTCAGCCGATCGACCGAGTCAGTGGACAGACGCACCCTGTGATCGGTTACCACGCCTCCAGCAGCACTGAATGTGCGTTCCGAAAGAACGCTGGATGCAGGACAGGCCAGTAGCTCAATTGCATACTGTGCAAGCTCTGGCCAGTGATCCATCCTCAAGACCCAGTAACCCAGAGGATTTTCGGTGGGAAAGGTGTCCAAGTCTGATCTTGCCCCTAGGTATTCCTGCACCATGTAAAACAGACGCTGGCGATGGTTGCTGGAACCGATCATACCTTGGGGCTGCGGACCAAAAAATTGTCTGAACGCATCGGTCAGACGGCCACCTTCTCCACCGCTCCTTCTTTGACTGACCGAAGCCTCAGCAACACGTTGTCCAGAAACAGGAGTTTGTAACCTCCCAGTCTCTGGGAACGCGTTGCACAGACCTTTCTGCAAGGCCTCCCGAAGATGTTTCATCCTCTGCTCCCTCTGCGATGGCAAGATAAGGTCCGCAACCTTACCCTTGTAACGTGGATCAAGGAGGGTTGCCAGCCAGTATTGGTCCTTCTCCTTGATACCACGAATACGAGGATCCTTACGCAGGCTTTGCAGGATCAGGGAGGCCATGCAGCGTAGGTTTGCTGAGGCATTCGGTCCGGAGTCCTCTGGGTCACTAAGGACAACAACGTCCGCAGCCACCTCCTCCCAGCCACGTACAAGTCCATGTGTTCCTTGGGACTGATCCCTTAAAGACTGCTGATGCTGAGTGCCAGGCTCCACCTCCATACTGACACAATCTTCCTCCTCCTCCTCCTACTCCTCGTCCTCTTCCTGTGTGATCGGCGGGCACGCAGGAACACTGTCTGGATAAAGGGGGCCTTGAGAGCTAAGGAAGTCCTCCTCTTCCTGCCTCTGTTCTGCCTCAAGTGCCCTGTCCATTATTCCACGCAGCGTGTGCTCCAACAGGTGGACAAGGGGGACAGTGTCACTGATGCATGCACTGTCAGTGCTCACCATCCTCGTGGCCTCCTCGAATGGTGACAGGACAGTGCATGCATCCCTGATCATGGCCCACTGGCGTGGGGAAAAAAAACCAAGGTCCCCTGACCCTGTCCTGGTGCCATAGTCGCACAGGTACTCATTTATGGCCCTCTGCTGCGTGTGCAGCCGCTGCAGCATGGCCAATGTCGAGTTCCACCTGGTGGGCATGTCACAGATTAGGCGGTTCTTGGGCAGGTTAAACTCCTTTTGGAGGTCCGTCAGCCGAGCACTGGCATTATATGACCGGCGGAAATGCACACAGACTTTCCTGGCCTGCCTCAGGACATCCTGTAAGCCCGGGTACCTGCCCAAGAACCGCTGCACCACCAAGTTAAGGACGTGAGCCAAACAGGGCACATGGGTCATTTGTCCCTGTCGGAGGGCAGAGAGGAGGTTGGTGCCATTGTCGCAAACCACCATTCCTGCCTTAAGTTGGCGTGGCGTCAACCACCTCTGAACCTGCCCCTGCAGAGCTGACAGAACCTCTGCCCCAGTGTGGCTCCTGTCCCCCAAGCACACCAGCTCAAGCACCGCATGGCATCTTTTGGCCTGCGTACTTGCGTAGCCCCTTGAACGCCTACGGAGCACCGCTGGTTCCGAGGAAGAGGCCATGGAGGAAGAAGAAGAGGAGGGGGTGGAGGAGAGAGGTGTGTCACAATCAGCATTTTGGAGGCGTGGTGGCGGAACAACCTCCAACACTACTGCACCTTGTCCTGCATCCTTCCCAGCTGCCAGCAGAGTCACCCAATGCGCCGTGAAACTTAAGTAACGTCCCTGTCCATGCCTGCTGGACCATGAGTCAGCGGTAATATGCACCTTACCGCTGACCGCCCTGTCCAGCGAGGCATGGACATTGCCTTCCACATGCCGGTAGAGAGCTGGAATCGCCTTCCATGAGAAAAAGTGGCGTTTGGGTACCTGCCACTGAGGAATCGCACATTCCACAAACTCACGGAAGGGGGCAGAGTCTACCAACTGAAAAGGCAGCAGTTGAAGTGCTAGCAATTTTGCCAAGCTAGCATTCAACCGCTGGGCATGTGGATGGCTGGGAGCAAACTTCTTTCGGCGGTGCAGCAGCTGGGGCAGGGAAATTTGCCTGGTACAATCTGGCGTCGGTGTACCAAAAGCAGATTGCCCACAAGTACTTGGCTGTGACACACCTAATTCTACACCTTCATTCCTCTCACTGCAGGTCTCAGAGAGGACTGAAGGTCTAGTGGGGTTGGAAATCTCAGCTGATGAGGAGCAAGGAGAGATCCTCTTTGTTCTTTGGTGTGGGTCTTTTAGATATGCTTGCCAACGAACTGCATGGCAGGTCAACATATGTCTGGTCAAGCATGTGGTACCCAAGCGGGAGATGTTTTGGCCACGCGAGATACGCTTGAGACATATGTTGCAAATAGCAGCGGTGCGATCTGATGCACTCGTCTCAAAAAAGGCCCACACCAAAGAACTTTTTGAATAACGCGCAGAGACTGCAGCGCCCTGCACATGTGGAGCTTTGGGGTGTGATGCAGTCAATGTGCTGCCCTTAGGCTGGCCCCTGGAGGGCATCCTGCCTCGTTGGTGATGTGCCGCCTCCTCCTCCTCCTCCTCCTCCTCTCTCCTATCAGGCACCCACGTTGAGTCAGTGACCTCATCATCCCCTCCCTCCTCATCACTGGAGCAAACCTGGCAGTATGCTGCAGCAGGGGGAGCATGACTGCCAGATTGCTGTCCTTCTTGGGCACCCCCTCTGTCCGTGCTCATGTTACTGCCTTCATCGAGCTCAGTATTATCATCAGAGCCTTCCAAACGCTGGGCATCCTCCTGGAGCATGTACCCAACACTGTGGTCAAACAGTTCGAGGGAATCCTCATGAGGACATGGTGGAGCTAGGGAAGGAGTCACTGATGACATTGAGCTGAGGGAAGAGGCCGCTGCTTTGCCAGACAAAGCACCCTGGGCATGGGTGAGAGAGGATGAGGAGGATGAGGACGGCTTGGTCATCCACTCGACCAAGTTTTCTGCATGTTGCGGCTCAACACGGCCAGCTGCCGAAAAAAAGGCCAAGCGTGTCCCATGGCCACGTGCTGATGAGGATGCACCGTCTCCACGACCAGCACTAGACACAGAGCCTGCTTGCCCTCTCTTATTGGCTTGTGACTGTCTGCCTCTCCTTCTTGGCCTTCCAGACATACTAATGGCCTGTAGCTGCACTAAGCTGGGATAGAACACCTGTAATTTTCTTCAGGTAGCTTTATATACTGTAACCAGACAAGCCTGCCTGTCAGTAGGAAGATAACAGGAACGGATCTAGCTGAACACTGTGAGCAGGACGCACTGCACTAAATGTAAATAGCAGGAACGGATCTAGCTGAACACTGTGAGCAGGACGCACTGACTGCACTAAATGTAAATAGCAGGAACGGATCTAGCTGAACACTGTGAGCAGGACGCACTGCACTAAATGTAAATAGCAGGAACAGATCTAGCTGAACACTGTGAGCAGGACGCACTGCACTAAATGTAAATAGCAGGAACGGATCTAGCTGAACACTGTGAGCAGGACGCACTGACTGCACTAAATGTAAATAGCAGGAACAGATCTAGCTGAACACTGTGAGCAGGACGCACTGACTGCACTAAATGTAAATAGCAGGAACAAATCTAGCTGAACACTGTGAGCAGGACGCACTGACTGCACTGAATGTAAATAGCAGGAACGGATCTAGCTGAACACTGTGAGCAGGACGCACTGCACTAAATGTAAATAGCAGGAACGGATCTAGCTGAACACTGTGAGCAGGACGCACTGCACTAAATGTAAATAGCAGGAACAGATCTAGCTGAACACTGTGAGCAGGACGCACTGACTGCACTAAATGTAAATAGCAGGAACAGATCTAGCTGAACACTGTGAGCAGGACGCACTGCACTAAATGTAAATAGCAGGAACAGATCTAGCTGAACACTGTGAGCAGGACGCACTGCACTAAATGTAAATAGCAGGAACGGATCTAGCTGAACACTGTGAGCAGGACGCACTGCACTAAATGTAAATAGCAGGAACGGATCTAGCTGAACACTGTGAGCAGGACGCACTGCACTAAATGTAAATAGCAGGAACGGATCTAGCTGAACACTGTGAGCAGGACGCACTGACTGCACTAAATGTAAATAGCAGGAACAGATCTAGCTGAACACTGTGAGCAGGACGCACTGCACTAAATGTAAATAGCAGGAACAGATCTAGCTGAACACTGTGAGCAGGACGCACTGCACTAAATGTAAATAGCAGGAACGGATCTAGCTGAACACTGTGAGCAGGACGCACTGCACTAAATGTAAATAGCAGGAACGGATCTAGCTGAACACTGTGAGCAGGACGCACTGCACTAAATGTAAATAGCAGGAACGGATCTAGCTGAACACTGTGAGCAGGACGCACTGCACTAAATGTAAATAGCAGGAACAGATCTAGCTGAACACTGTGAGCAGGACGCACTGACTGCACTAAATGTAAATAGCAGGAACAAATCTAGCTGAACACTGTGAGCAGGACGCACTGACTGCACTAAATGTAAATAGCAGGAACGGATCTAGCTGAACACTGTGAGCAGGACGCACTGCACTAAATGTAAATAGCAGGAACGGATCTAGCTGAACACTGTGAGCAGGACGCACTGCACTAAATGTAAATAGCAGGAACAGATCTAGCTGAACACTGTGAGCAGGACGCACTGACTGCACTAAATGTAAATAGCAGGAACAGATCTAGCTGAACACTGTGAGCAGGACGCACTGCACTAAATGTAAATAGCAGGAACAGATCTAGCTGAACACTGTGAGCAGGACGCACTGCACTAAATGTAAATAGCAGGAACGGATCTAGCTGAACACTGTGAGCAGGACGCACTGCACTAAATGTAAATAGCAGGAACGGATCTAGCTGAACACTGTGAGCAGGACGCACTGCACTAAATGTAAATAGCAGGAACGGATCTAGCTGAACACTGTGAGCAGGACGCACTGACTGCACTAAATGTAAATAGCAGGAACAGATCTAGCTGAACACTGTGAGCAGGACGCACTGCACTAAATGTAAATAGCAGGAACAGATCTAGCTGAACACTGTGAGCAGGACGCACTGCACTAAATGTAAATAGCAGGAACGGATCTAGCTGAACACTGTGAGCAGGACGCACTGCACTAAATGTAAATAGCAGGAACGGATCTAGCTGAACACTGTGAGCAGGACGCACTGCACTAAATGTAAATAGCAGGAACAGATCTAGCTGAACACTGTGAGCAGGACGCACTGACTACACTAAATGTAAATAGCAGGAACAGATCTAGCTGAACACTGTGAGCAGGACGCACTGCACTAAATGTAAATAGCAGGAACGGATCTAGCTGAACACTGTGAGCAGGACGCACTGCACTAAATGTAAAGAGCAGGAACAGATCTAGCTGAACACTGTGAGCAGGACGCACTGCACTAAATGTAAAGAGCAGGAACAGATCTAGCCTAATCTAGCTCTCAAATCAAATGACACTGTCTGTCTCTCTCTCTATCAGCACACCGGAACACACTACACAGGGCCGCCGTGCAGGCGGCCTTATATAGTGTGGGGCGTGTACTAAATCCCCTGAGCCATAATTGGCCAAAGCCACCCTGGCTTTGGCCAATTACAGCTCTCTCTACTGACGGCGCTGTGATTGGCCAAGCATGCGGGTCATAGTGCATGCTTGGCCAATCATCAGCCAGCAATGCACTGCGATGCCGCAGTGAATTATGGGCCGTGACGCGCCACACGAATTTGGCGCGAACGGCCCATAACGTTCGCAATTCGACGGACGGTCGAACAGCCGATGTTCGAGTCGAACATGGGTTCGACTCGAACACGAAGCTCATCCCTACCCACCAGCATTGCCACTCATCCCATTTCCCCCATTGGGGAGGAACAAAGAAAAATGGAGAGAAAGAATAAAGCCGCGTACACACGAGCTGATGTCCGAAAGAAAAAGTCCGACGGAAGCTTTTCATGGTCTATTCCGATCATGTGTGTGTGCCTCATCTGACTTTTTTTTTTTTGAAAATTCTGACGGACCTAGAAATAGAACATGTTCTAAATATTTCCGACGGAACCAATTCCTATCGGGAAAACAGCTCGTCTGTATGCCGTTCTGACGGACCAAAAACTATGCATGCTTGAAGCAAGTACGAGACGGAAGCTATTGGCTACTGACTATGAAACTTCCTTTTTCTAGTCCCGTCATACATGTTGTACGTCACCGCGTTCTGGACGGTCAGACTTTGGTCGGAGTTCCGTCGGAGAAACCTTCGGAGTTTATTCTGATGGCAAAACCGGTCATGTTCATGCAGCATAAGAGAAAGAACAAGAAAGACGGCTAGAGAGGGATGGTGGAAAAAAAACAAGAATTTGGCATAGCGAGAGATAAAAGGGAAAGAAAGGAGAACAAAGAGTGGTACATCCTAAAATGTACCATAAGGGGTTTTAACACTGTAAAAGTGGAAGGGACTCAGGGAGTGCTATATGTCTGTGGGTTAGGGGTGCTGACTACTTGTCTTGCCTTGGGTGCTGACAAACCCATGCTATGAAAATAATTTTACTGTTAGGGGGTCCCCACAACTTGGGAAATTTTATCAAGGGGTCACGACACTAGAAAAGTTGAGAACCACTGCCCTAGAGTGAGCCTTTATTGTCTGTGTATGGAACTGGCTCTGTACTATTTGGGAGAACCTGGGCAAATTCTCAATGGCCCCCTAAGGTGTAAACGCTAAACTCCTATTCTTTATAGCCAAGGAATCTACCATCTTAGCCTCTGTTTGATCTGCAGTATGGATGAGTTTAGATATGTTTGCATCCTAGTCCGAACCCGCCTAAGCTATCCCACCATGCAAACAGATATTGCAGTGCCCCGCCAATTAATAGTGACTGAGGCATTAATTGCCCCTCAGCTACACAAAGTTTCTATATGTGTGGCTGTGGAGCTGAAAATTCCTCGGCTGCTTATGATTGGTGGGACACCGTGACAGCTTCTTGGTGGGATAGCTAAGGCTTGACAGTTCAGTTGAGAGCATAAGCATCTATTTTGGGAAATTGTTAAATCGGTGAGTTTAGTTCCACTTGAAGTTTCCTGCTTACACAACTGGCTACAATACCACATTAGTAGGCATGATACCTTATATGATAAATGATGTGAAATAAAAAATAAAAAGAACTGAGGAACTATGGACTGGTACCTTTTTCCAGCAGCAGTATTCACTTAGCTGTATGGCCCAGAGGTGCTAAAATCCCAAGGGAAAAATTATAGTTACACCTTAAGCTGGCTATACACTGTTCAAATTTTGACTGGTTCCTGACTAAATTAACTTACTTGGTGGCCCATTTCTGCTGCACACCCATGATTGAAAAATTAAAGGACCTAGGCAGAATACAATGGCCCCAAGGATAGGGATTTGTTTACCAACGCTGTATAGAGTGAATAAAGGAGTCTGTTTGTGTCTGTAGATTGTGTATGGTGTGTATGGCCAGCCTGAAAGGACAACTTCACTCAATAAAAATGTAGCTCACGCTTTATAGCCCCCTAACCTAATCTAAGCTAAGCTAACCTCCCTACTCAGGTGCTAACTTACCTTCTCTTAACAAGGTAATGTCCTCCTTTGTTTACACTCTTCTGGGCCAAAATCTTTCCAGGAGCGTGCCAGAGCAGTGACTCCCCATAGACTTGAGTAAGGCCATACTCCAACACTAGAGACTTTAGGGAGGTTAGTCAAGGAGAAGTAAGTAAGCACTTAGGTGAGGGAGGTTGGTCAAATAAAACTAAGTAATCACCTAGGTGTATGTGTGAGGGAAGGGAGGGTTCTAGATTAGCGGGTTTCACTGGGGACTAGGGAGGAAGACCTGGATATTTTTATTTATACTTAATCACTTGCCCACTGGGCACCTAAACCCCCTTCCTAACCAGAGCAATTTTCAGATTGCAGTGCTCTTACATTTTGAATGACAATTACTCAGTCATGCAACACTGTCATATTAACAGGTTATTTCTCTCACAAGGCATGTGCACACCACAAATGACACCCCAAAATATATTCTACTACTCCTCCTGAGTATGGCGATACCACATGTGTGTGTAAAAGTCTCACACATGTGGTATGGAGATACCACATGTGTGAGACCTTTACACAGCCTGGCCACATACAGAGGCCCAACATTGTAAGTACCTTCAGGTGTTCTAGGAGCATAAAGTATACATCTAATTTCTCAACCACCTATTACAATTTGGAAGGCCCTGGAGCACCAGGACAATGGAAATGCCCAAAAAATAACCGCATTTTGGAAAGCAAATGCCCCAACGTATAATCTATGAGGCATAATGAGTTTTTTGCACGGATCGTTTTTTTCCAGAAGTTTTTGGAAAATGTGGGAAAAAAATTAAAACGCATTTTTTTAACACAAAGTTGTCCATTTATAAGATATTTCCAACACACAGTATGTACATAGCAAAAATGACACCCCAAAATACATTCTGCTACTCTACCTGAGTATGGCGATACCACATGTGTAAGACTTTTACACAGCTTGGCCACATACAGAGGTCCGACATCGAAGTAGCACCTTCAGGCTGTCAGAAAGGTACTCACCAAGGCCGAGATGCTGAGAGCGGTTCTCTCTTGAGACTAAGCGCACTCCACCCCTGGTGATGGTACAGGGGGTGAAGGGCACAAAGAGGCACGAGCCACCAGCAGGCTGGGAAAGTCTTGCGTGAAGGTCTCCGGGAAGCTGGCAGCTATGCAGGGACTGGCAGACACTGGAACCCAATGAGGTAGATGAATAGCAGAGTCCAACAGCAGGCCAGGAGTCAAACACAGGTAACAGGTAGCAAGTCTTTAAACAGGCTGAAGAGTCTCGCACAGGAGACTAGTAACAAGTCCGTAAGCAGGCCAGGGGTCAAACACATGAGACTGATAGCAAAGTCCGTAAGCAGGCTGAAGGTCAAGCACAGGAGACTGGTAGCAAAGTCCGTAAGTAGGCCAGGGGTCAAACACAGGAGACTGGTAGCAAAGTCCATAAGCAGGCCAGGGGTCAAACACAGCAGACTGGTAGTGAAGTCCGTAAGCCAAGCCGAGGGTCAAGCACAGGAGAAGATCAGAGCAGGTCAGGGTCAATACGGGTCACAACAGGTAATGACAAGGCAGGATACAAGGCAGGGAACACAGGAAGCTGAGAGATAAACCAGCAATCTAAACATGGAACTGAGCAGCCTTTTATAGGCCAGCAAAGGACCTCACGTTATGCGTGCACGCCATTCTTTTGGATTGCGCACGGGTATGCGCCGAAGTGCCGCTCTGCCACGCATGCGCACAGGAAAGCGGCGATACTGGCGAGGCTGGTTCCTTTTTTTTATCCCTGACAGTGCCTCCCCCCGACTGGGCGCCCACTCTGGGTCCTTCTTGTGAAAGGCTTGGATCAAACGTGAGGCGTGCAGGTTACCAGAAGGTCTCCAAGAATTATCTTCAGGGGGGGTAGCCTTTCCATTTTATCAGGTACTGGAGCTGTCTACCCTTCTTCCTACAATCTATTATAGCCTCCACCCCAAATTTATTTTCGCCATCAATTTCGACTGGAGGAGGAGGTGGCTCTTCTCTTCCTGAAGAAGGACTGGGGACCACTGGTTTCAGTAGGGACGCATGAAACACAGGGTGTATCCTGTAAGTACCAGGTAAGGCTAATTCAAAAGCCACAGGATTCACAATTCTTTTAATCTTGAAATGGCCAATAAATTTTGGGCCCAATTTCTGTGAAGGGCCGGTAGTCTGAGATTGGTGGCGGATAGCCAAACCTCCTCTCCTACCTTGAATGTCGGGTTTCCCTTTCTTCCCCTGTCATAATGCTTTTTATAGCTGTCCTGAGCCTTCTGCATAGTTTCCTGGATCCTTTAAAAGTTTGACTGCATGGAGGTTATCTGGTTTAGTACAGCAGGGACTGAGATTTCAGGGATGGGATTAGGGAGAAAAGAGGGGTGAAACCCGAAATTAGACCAGAAAGGTGTTTGGTTGGTAGTTGTGGCACAGGTGGCACAGATGTGGCACTGGTGGTACAGCAATGACTAAGCACCATACCTGGTGTGAAACGCATCAGTGGCTGTACAGTTAGTCTGTACCCATTTGTTATGCTTTGATATCCATTGTTATACAATAAAGGTGAATTTTTTGGAGTGCAGCTATCCAGCTTTTTATTTTTCCTATTACTCCTGTTGCAAACAAAGCCTGCACCCTGCTTGATTGTGGAGAAAGCTGAACCTAGGAGAGGTAATCACCTGTGAGTGGTGAACTTCCTCGAGCATGGACAGTCCCATGGGCATGCAGAAGCGCGATTCTGGGAGGATGTTATAGTACGCCCTCCCAGAGTTATCTGACTGTGCTGAAACCGTGTTTTGCCTATGGCCTGGTCAGCAAGTGGATAAACTGATGCCTACTGTGTCTTATAGATTTAAAACTCCCTTTATGTAGCATGCACTTGTACTTAACCAAGAACAGGGTTGCACATACCCACGCACCAAGTCCACAGTGAGGGCAAATAGCCTAATGTTTATTAAGACTTTAATAGATGGTAGGACTGTTGCATGTGTATTTAATATTTTTAGAACACTATACTATGGCAGATCAGAAATATCTCCCACATAACAGAAAATAAAACACCAAAGAAAGAAACGTCTTGGCTGTATCATTCAAATATCAACTTACACAACTGGTCACTGTGGTGGGGATCACTTCAACTCTAATTAACCAGCTCCAATAAACATACTCCAATACTGCCCCAAGCAAGAATCGTACCACCCATAGGTGTGCGCAGCCTAATGCATTAGGGTGTGCACCCTTAAGCTCAAACACACATGCATGTGTATGTATCTACATATATATGACTCCGGCACATTGATCTCCTTGCTGGCACAGTGAAAGAGAAAAGGATAAACACTTCTCTTATGGCAGAGCAGGTAAGAGGGAGATCTTTCCCATGTTCTTGTTGCTACACAGAACGATAACACTAATGCGCATGGGGTATTAGGGTGTGCCTGGGCACACCCGGCACACCCTGTGCGCACGCCTATGGTACCACCTCATTAGGGTGATATTGGAAGGTGGTAATAATGATGGCACTTGTTTTTTTTTTTTTGCAGGTCAAATACACCTGTGATGCATTTTAATTAAAGGTGTTGTAAACCCTTGTGTTTTTTCACCTTAATGCATCCTATGCAATAAGGTAAAAAACCCCCTGGCAGTCACCAGCCCCCCCCCCCCCCCCCGTTTTACTTACCTGAACCCCTTCCTCTCTTCGGTTGGGACGCGCTGTCTCTCTCTCCACGGGGTCCTGGCTCTTGATTGGATAGACTGATAGCAGCGCAGTCATTGTCTCCCGCTGCTGTCAATTGCAATGATGCGGGCGCCAGGGGGGCAGGGCCAAGTTGTCTATGGACCCAAATGCTGGACACGGGAGCACATCAGCAAGGTAACCCCCCTCGGTAGATCGCTTCTCCTAGGGGGTTATCTGATGCAGGGAGGAGCTGCGAGAGCTGCCGGGGGACCCCAGGAGAGAATGTTCAGGGCCACTCTGTGCAAAAGGAGCTGCACAGTGGAGGTAAGTATGACATGTTTGTTATTAAAAAAAAAACAAAAAACGATCCTTTACAATTACTTTAATCTCAGAAGTAGCTCAAACCAATGTCAAACTGATGTCATCAACACAAGTCCAAAACCAATTGACACAAGCACTAAAAACAAGCATTCAATCACCTCTCTAGCAATAGGCATTGTGGAGAAATTCACTTTCAACATTCACAAAAGAGGCACTGAAATCTTCTTTACTTTAACTTTCTATTGCACCTGAATCTTGGCTGCATTACGCTTTCCATAGTAAACACACAGCAGCTGTTTACAAGCTGTTAGAAACAAACTTGTAGGGGGGTGTGGGTACAGGTTTTACTACCATCTGCCTTTTGACAGTGTGTGGGGATAGGTTATTTTAAATTTAGCCCTGTTAGTTGTTTTCTTGTACCACAATGTCGATAAAGGGGCCACGTAACTACTGCTTTGACACTGACACTAGGGGGAATCCAGTGAAGGACTAGTGTGTCCTCTGCTATGGATTCCTTGTGCTATCTTGGAGAAACCTGTGTCTGATTTTTAAGCCGAGTTCCCACAAAATTTCAGCAGCCATTTTTTGAGGCAGGTGTGCTATATATAGAGGGCCTTGAGTCGGAATGTAGTCAGAGACCCTGAACAGCTTTCTGAGCAGGGAAAAGTAGGTGCTACAACCTCACCAAATTATCTGGGAACAGGCTGAGGAACTGTTTACATATATTGGGAAGGACAGTGCTTCAGTGGAAGTATTTCCCTTACTAGTGGTTAAAGCGATGAACCCCTTTATTAGAAGATACAAAGCTGGAAGTATACCAGATATGTGTTGCAATTTTCTACATTCTGTTAAAAGGCTTCTTGTCTAAAACTCTTGTGTTATGTTGTGTTACCGCCTCTGGTCACCTACAGGTTATAGGCTGAAACCCAACTTTAGAGTCTTTGTTGTGATCTTTGAGAATCTTTAAGAATGAGTTTGTCAGGGTTGGGCTTCTGCTATTTACTAGCAGCTCTTTCTTTAGTGCACAGAGGCTGCTCAGCTGTTGGTTAATTACCAGCCATTCATTGTTTCCACAATTGCTCACCTGGTTACCATTACCTGACTCATTAGTCCAGCCTACAGCCAGCCCCTTTTGGCCATTTATACAGAAGGATTCCCTCCGTGCCCTCGCATTGTCAAAATCTCTAGTGTGTTCCTGCTGTGTTCCTGTGTATGACTTGGCCTGGCTGACTTCTCTCCTGATTCCTGTTTTTTGGTTCCTGACAATGCTGACTTCTGGTTCCCTGATCCTGGCTTGCCTGATTACCCGCACTGGCTTCCAAACCCTGGTTTCTGTTTTTGACTATATTCCTGAACTGTTGTTATTTTTGCTATTACATTAAAGGTGTGATTTTTCCTGCATTTTCTGTCTCTGCCTGGTTTATGGTTCCTGACAGAGTTACTTCACAATACAAACAGCTAGCGAGGTTAGAGAAGGCTTGTTTTAAATCTGTTTTACTTCTTGTTAATGAGTAAATAATTGTCTATAAACTAGACACAGGTACACTTTAAAGTGGTTGTAAAGGCAGAAGTTTTTTTTTATCTTAATGTATTCTATGCATTAAGATTAAAAACCTTCTCTGTGTAGCAGCGCCCCCCCCCCCCCCAGCCCCCCCAATACTTACCTGAGCCCCATCTCTATCCAGTGATGTGCATGAGTGCCTCGGTCGTCCGGGACTCTCCTGCCTGATTGGCTGAGACACAGCAGCGGCGCCATTGGCTCCTGCTGCTGTCAAACAAAGTAAGTTAGCCAATCAGGAGAGAGAGGGGGCGGAACCAAACCTCATCACTTTGTCTGAATGGACACACGGAGCTGCGGCTCGGCTCGGGTGCCCCCACAGCAAGCTGCTTGCTGTGGGGGCACTCAACGGGAGGGAGGGGCCAGGAGCATGGAAGAGGGACCCGAGAAGAGGAGGATCTGGGCTGCTCTGTGCAAAACCACTGCAACCGAGCAGGTAAGTATAACATGTTTGTTATTTTTAGAGAGAAAAAACAAGACTTTAGTATCACTTTAAAGTGAGACTGACTTGGTAACAACAGTGCTGAAGTGCTGTACATTGTTGTGAGGGTTGCCACAGTGCTGTCAGGTTAAACTCCAGTTTTGAACTCCCAGCTGCCATTTTTTTAGAAGTTGCTTGAACCTTCTCATGGGATTCTAAATGTTTTTTTTTTCCAGCACCAAGTCTTAATGTAGCAGGAGAGTCTAAGCACTTTGCATTGGGTACGCTGTCACGTGGACATGTCCATAAGTATTTAATTCCCTTGCTGCGCTTTTTGGCAGAAGTGTTGACCAGCGCTTGCTGTGGACGGATAAAAAGCGGTTATGTTAGAGGCAGGTGCACCTCATGAAAGACTTCAACTGTTGAGTAGCTGTGCACTACTCACTCCTGTCTGTTAAAACTGATGATGATCAGTGTCATTTACTAGACATTTTAATTTGGCTATACTGTATGTAATGCTATATCAAATAAAATATGACAGAGCTTTAATTTGCCTAATTTGAGTTGGTTGGCCGGGGCGGCTCAGCCGGGACTGGCAAGGGAAGGGGAGCCTCCGGTGAGACATGGAGCCGACCTCTGCTCGGACACAGCATACACCATCCATGCCAGGGGGGGGCGGCCTGTGCTCTGTCCTTGTCCTCATCTCACACTTGGTAGGACACCTATGGGGACTTTTTTCTCCTCTTCACCAGAAAGCCTTTAGGCATGTCTGCGGCTGAAGTGGTGCAGGTCTTTTTTACGGGGCATCAGAGCAGCCCAGGGGGCAATTGCCCCCAAGCCCTCGGCCTAGTACGCTCCTGTGTTTGGACAGGAAATTAAGTAAAATCTCCCCAGTAGGACACATAGAAAAGAAAAAAAAATATGATGGCTGTTGCACTTTCCTACTAAAACATTTTGGGCTTTAGATATACTTTAAATCCAAACAGTGCATCAAAAAAACAAGTTAAGAGTTCTTCATAGTATTGTGGCAAAAAAATTTTCGGCAGGGGCAGCCTGGGGGGGGGGGGGGGGTTAACAAATAAACCTACTGCAATAAAAATGCAGTTACACTTTAAAAGTTCTCTTTTCTGGAACATAACTACTGGTATACCTCCAAGGCCAAAACTATCTTTTTATTTTCTCTCCTTTAATCACAAATGCATCTGTTTTAGGTATTACAAATAAAGCCTGCGTTTTATTGAGAGAAGTGCACATCTTTGGCCATCTGAAGCAGTGGGAGGTATGCTTAGTTCTCACTTTTTCTTTTTAAAGCAAAATAGATCCATAAGATTTTCATGTTTGGTTTTAGTGTTCTCTGTTCAGGGCCGAGCTGCTGACTTCCAGCTCTGCATATAAAATAAAAAATACACAAGTACTGGTTGTCTCCTCATCCCCCTTGCAAAGCTCTCACATGCCAAAAAGGACATGAAATCCAGATGTCAGCAGAATCATAGCAATGTAAAGGCAGGCGTGCAATGCCAGCCTCCAATTTAATCCATTGAACGCTAGAAAACCTGCAAAATGGTGGGATTAAATGAACTTTAAAGGCAACTGCAGGGGAAACTGGGCCACAGGGATCGGATTCTGAAATACACAGCAACAGACCAGGATGTAGTTGAAATCCCTAATGGAAGCTCCTCTAATTGCAGAGGAACAAAGAAGCCATACCTGAACATTGAACTATACGAATGATACAATGAACTTATGGGGCGTACACACGGTCGGACTTTTCAGCTACAAAAGTCTGACAGCCTGTCCGACAGACTTTCGACGGACTTGCGGCGGACTTTCTAACGAACAGACTTGCCTACACACGATCACACAAAAGTCCGTCGAATTCTTACGTGATGACGTACACCGGACTAAAATAAGGAAGTTCATAGCCAGTAGCCAATAGCTGCCCTAGCGTGGGTTTTTGTCCGTCGGACTAGCATACAGACGAGCGGATTTTTCGACCGGACTAGAGTCCGTCGGAAAGATTTGAAGCATGTTTCAAATCTAAAGTACGTCGGATTTGAGGCTAAAAAAGTCAGTTGAAAGCCCGGAGAAGCCCACACACGATCGGATTACCAGCCAGCTTTAGTCCGTCAGCGTCCGTTGGACTTTTGTAGACGAAAAGTCCGACCGTGTGTACGCGGCATTATAGTTTACATCATAGGCTGCTAGGGATGCAGAATTGCACCGTAGTAGCTTATACAGTCAGCACCGGTCTCTTCCAGGCTCTACTCAAGCAGCTTGCCTTTTATATACTGAACACAAGGGGTCACTTGTTCAGCACCTCCACCATTCAGAGAACATCTTGCATTTTTTCATCAAGGTGTTCTCTGATTTGACAAGTTGGAGATTGTGATGTCCTCCACCCCTCCTTTCCACCTCATTGAATGAGAGAACATTTATTATTCACCGAAAAAATTAATGTTCTCTTCTGTCTGCTTCTCAAGTGGTTTTCTTTCGGGATACTGAACACAGGAGATCACTCAATTGGCATTTCACCCATTCAGAGAACATCTGCCATTCAGAGGCCATTCATTTTTGGAAAAAACAATACATTTTTTCATTCGATGAAATGGGGTGGAGGGGAGGGCGACATCATGATCTCCACCACGTCCAATCAGAGAATGCCTTATTGAAAAAAATACAAGATGTTCTCTGAATGATGGAAGTGGTGGCAGTGACCCCCTGTGTACAGTATTCAAATAGCAAGTCAGTTGAGCAGAACATGGAAGAGACCAGCGTTGAATGTATGTAGCACAGAGAATTTCTGTATCTCCAATGGACCCCTGGATGTAAGTTAAATAGGTTTATTTGTAACCAAGCTGGACCAACAAAAGTTTAAAAAAAAAAAAGATCATTACTGGAATTCTGCTTTGAATAACTCTGTTGTTGAAATAAATTAAGAAAATCCTCTGCCTGAAGAATGTTCATAATCCAGCACTTCCATGTGTGTCATATTCTTGTTTCCCTTCTGTGAGTGGTGTCTTTCTCTGGTCCCTATGTCACTACAGGACACAATAATGATATACTGTAGTGGCCAGTAGATCAAACCACTGAACACAACAGGGGAGTAGGAATCTGACATTCCCAGAAGTCTTGTGTAACAGGGTGCTAGTCCACCCCCCCTTTTTTTTAGTCTGTAAGGCAGTCCCTGCCCATCTCTTCAGAAGATGTAAGTACGGAGCAGTTTGGGGGAAGGAGAAGAAAAGGGGCAGCCATGTAGAGGTTTATTCTCTGTGCTGGCCGCCCCTGACACTACTTGCCAGGATTATTAGGATCAGAGACTGCATTGCTGCTTGGTCAAAAAGCAACTAGTGAAATACATGAGCATTGCCGAGGACCTAAGCTAAAGTTATCAAACACTGTACATTTATTAATGGCCAATATTTGGACTTTCTCTGCAAGTGTACCAGGGAAACTTATCAAACACCCCTGTAGACTGTGCATGTTTTTTTGGTAAGAGGAGGTGCTGTCCCCCAGAACTGGTACCTGTACAAATGAATATGAATGTTAAGTGAGAAACGTGAGTTGTGTTACTAGGCCTCAGGCCAACTACAACCATGCATATCCCACGAGGGGGAGCTCACCTTGCATTCGTGCAGCAAGTTTGGCATAGTCAACAGGATCAGGTTTATCAACATTTTCAGATTGGAGGCACTTGAAAAGGCCGCGGGACTAAGGAGGAGGAGCATCTTGTTTGGTCAGGCACATGCAAGTCTGTCTGGGAAGTTAAAATAGTAAAGGTCTTGCGAGCTACCAAATCAAAGTTCCCCTATCTTAATATAGTATGATGACAGCTGCTAGCTCTAATCACGTCCTATACTAATGTGTAAGATTTAAAGATAAATAGATAAATCATGTGCTGCGTGTAGGCAGCTGTAGTGCAGGGCAGCCTAGTTGGCTGCAAGAGGTAGTGGGTTAGCAAGTGTATATTCTCACTTTCCAGCCTATTTGATATGTTTATGTGTACATATGTTCAGAGCTGTTTGGCCTCTATAATTGTCTCCAGCACCATTTTGGAGAAGCCTGGTTCCCTGATAGGACAAGCCAATCTCGGGAGATTTGGTCGGCCATTTTTGGGTGG
This sequence comes from Lithobates septentrionalis, assembly GCA_037952835.1. Taxonomy (NCBI): domain Eukaryota; kingdom Metazoa; phylum Chordata; class Amphibia; order Anura; family Ranidae; genus Lithobates; species Lithobates septentrionalis. The sequence goes on from JBBDGP010000412.1 coordinate 961,328, forward strand.
ATCCTTTATATAAGAAAGCCCAGCCACGTTTTAGTCAGTCCACATGTGTGCATAGACAGGTGGGGTGAACCCGCTTGTCAGGGAGAGTTAGGAGAAGATAGGGAGAGTGTTCCAGCCTGTAAGGGATAGCTCAGGGTTCCTACAGAGTTCTGTATCAGCAATCCTGGTCGGATGAAAGACTCCCCATTGCGGATAATAAATCTGGTTTCCTCGCTGTGAGGGAGGGACAAGTGAATCAGATGCGAATCGTGTGCTTGGGTTTATACTGTGTTAGTCAGTGGAAAGTGCCTATAGTGCTGACGAATATAATTACCGCTTACATCAGAAGTGACTGTGCTGTGTATCTGTGCCTCTATGCTTGGAGTGAAACTACGTGCCTTACTGCAGTAAATACTCTTTCTACTACCATCTCTCCGGTAATAAACGTTGCCTGGTTTAGAAAGTCAGTACGTGTGATTCCCTCTGTGAAAACGCTACACCCTACATCCGCTTACATTTTGGCGTAGTCGACAGGATGTCTGAACCATCATCCTCAAGCGGGGGAGTGGCTAGAGGGTCTATCATGGCACTATACGGAGCGGCCTTGGCTCTGATTCCAAAATTTAATGGCACAAATATTCCCCTGACAGACTGGGTAGAGAGGTTGGACAGTTCGGTCCGCTTGTTCGAAATACCCACAGCACACTTTGCAGATTTGGCGGTTAATGCGCTAGAAGGAGAAGCCCGCCGGGCTGTGATGGTTCTGCCCGAGAAGGAAAGGGATAGCAGAACAGCTATTGTGGGCCGCCTAGAAAGCCTGTATGGCGAGAGTACCTCCATAGCCAAACTCCGGAAGAGTTTCTATTGTCGGGAGCAGCATGATTGAGAGACGATCCCTCAATTTGCAGTGGCCTTACAGGAAATCTGGTGGCGGTTGGAGGAGAAAAAGGCCCCCACCGGAACTGGGGTCCCTAACCCCGATCAGCTTATCCGGGACCAGTTCCTCACTGGTGTATGGTCCTCTTCATTAAAGAGAGCTTTGAGGGATCGAGTGAGGGCTGATGGTACGGTGAAATTCGCTGCTATCCTACAAGAGGCCATTTAGAGGGAACAGGAAGAGCCGAACCATGAATGGGTTGGTGCCAGAAGCCAGGTTACCCTCATTCATGGAGCCAGATGGCCAGTGGGGCGGGAGGAAGCGATGGCCCCATGCCCTGCCACCACCTCGAATGCAGGGATGCCCTCGATGGAAGAGGTCGTACGAGACCTAGTTGATATGGTCGCCTTCCTCAGGCAAGAGGTGGCAGCTCTGCGGAGTGGGTCCGAACAACCCCGGGCGGCAAACAAGCCCCTCCGGAGGGACACCGATATTGATGCTGGCAGTGTGGATGGTTAGGCCACGTCGCAAGGAATTGTGCGAGGCAGGGAGCCAAGAACGTACAAAACCATCCTTTAAACTAGAGATTCCTGTGGCGGAGGGGTGACCCATGGGAAATGTTCGTTCACTGCCTCAACGTGATCCTACAATGGATTCTGGGTGTCCAGTGGCGACAGTGATGTTCAACGCGATGGCGACAGGCCTATTCATTCTACCAGCAACATTTTGGGCCAACCCCAACTTTAGACCCCTTCTGTTTGAGGCTGAAAGCTGCTAACCAGGGCCGTCTTTGATATTGATTGGACCCTGGGCAAAACTTTTCTTGGGCCCCCCCCCCATGAAGTTTCAGTCTCCACCTGCTCTGAGACAAACAATAAATAGCAGCTAGACTCAAAATCAGTTTACTGAATCAGATCAGGCAGCTATTGTGATTGGTTGTCAGAGGTTACAGTGTATCATTACCGCTCACTGACTGGTTGCTAGAGGTTACAGCACACATTACAGCTCACTGATTCGTTTCTTGAGGTTACAGCACACGATTTCTGCTTGTTGATTGGCTGCTAGAGATTACTGTGGATATGACCTGAGGGGGGCATGATATACATGTCAATGCCGCCAGCCGTTGCTATTTACATATGAATGCCGCCGCTATTTACATATGAATGTCGGTAATTTACATGTAAACACAGGGTCTGCAGGTGAGTCATCTGTACACAACAAAAGGGCAGAACTGGGCAGCATTAGTAGCAGCACTACACACCGAGATATTGGGACACAGCACGGGACTAAAACCTCAAGGGAGGAGGGGATTTAAACCAGGATAGTTGGCAAGTATGAGGCAGCTGCCATGGGCCCCACAACAATGACAGGGCCCAGGGCAGCTGCCCCTTTTGCCCTGCCTTAAAAACAGCCCTGCTGCTAACAACCTACCAATTCCAGTAGTGGGGGTCACTTGGATGTCCATGAAAGTTTATGAGCAAACCCTCCCTAGGGTCGGGGTCGTGGTGACCCGAAAGTCCTCCTTCCCAGAAATTCCAGTGGTGTTGGGTATGAACGCCCTAAAAGAACTGGACTTAACTTGCCTTCTGCAGGAGGCGTCAATTCAAGCATCCGGGCAGTCAGAACCACAACTGCAGAATCTGATCAACGCTTGTTGGACTGTTCAGACGCAGAATCATAAACACACAGAGAAGGTGGGGGTCATCCGTCTCCCTGCCGTCATTGGGTTATTATACCCCCATGAGTTGGTGTGCCCCCTTCCTGTGGTAGCTAGAAGACACGTAAGAGGGGCCACTGTGATGGTTGAACCACAACGCAACCTGGAAACCAAAGGTGAATGGTTGGTAGCCAGAACTCTGTCTGTTGTCCGGCAGGGACAAGTGTTGGTGCAACTGGTTAACTTGGGGTCCACTCCGATACAAGTGCCCACGGACGTGGCCATTGCAGATTTGTATACAGTACCCAAAAGCTGCATTACTGATCCTTGCCCTGGGGAGGAGGCCGCCTGTGCTGCTTTGCAGACGGCTCTACCTGATTCAGCAGAGACCCAGCTCTCAAAATTGTTAACACAACTGGCACTTTTGGTGCAGAAGATGACCCCGAAAAAAAGCAACAAAGTCAAGCAACTAGTTCGCAGACATTTGATGGCATTCTCTCAAGGCCCTGAAGACTATGGCTGTACTAATGCTTTGGATCATTCTATCCACACTGGAGACACGGCTCCTATTCGGGAAATGTATCATAATATACCCCCAGCTCTTTGCCAAGAGGCCAAAGACTTATTACGCTGCATGCTGCAAGGGGGGTGATTCGAGAGAGTCGTAGTCCCTGGGCTGCGCCCATAGTTCTTGTGCGGAACAGGATGGCAACTATGGATGGACTATCGCAAATTGAATGCCTGTACTCATCGGGATGCTTACCCTTTGCCCCGGGTCGAAGAATCCCTAATGGCCTTGGGACAAGCCCAGTACTTCTCCATGCTAGATTTGGCCAGCGGATATTGGCAGGTCCCGGTAAAGGAGAAAGATCGTGAAAAAACGGCCTTTATCACCCCTCTGGGACATACTAATCGGATGCCGTTTGGCTTGACTAATCCCCCAAGTACGTTCCAAAGGCTAATGGAATGTTGCTTGGGAGACTTGAACTTTGAAGCTGTCCTGATTTACTTAGATGACATCATCATCTTTTCCAGAATGTTCGAGGACAATTTGCTACATCTGGATCAAGTCCTCCAGCGGCTAGCCCAGTATGGCCTTCGGCTCAAACCGGAAAAAATGTCATCTCATGAAAACAAAAATCCAGTATTTGGGGCATGTGGTCGAGGCAAAAGGGGGGGGGGGCACCCGATCCCGACAAAATTTATGGCAGTACAGACATGGAAATCCCTAACGGTCACAGAGCTTCGCTCTTTCTTGGGGCTTGTGGGTTACTACCGCAGATTCATTCCGAACTTTGCTACTATCGCAACCTCTTTGACCCAGTTGTTGTGCGGGCAACCAGTCCATCGAAAAGGAATATCTTCCCCCACTATTACTGACAGTTGGAGGGCAGCACAAAGTGAGGCTTTGGAGGCCCTCAAGACGGAGCTGACTTCCGCTCCAATATTGGTTTACGCTGACTATCATAAACCCTTCCGGGTGTACACCGATGCCAGTCTCCAAGGATTGGGGGCTGTGCTGGCTCAAGAACAAGATGGGACAGAGCATGTGATCACCTATGCAAGTCGGAGTTTACACCCTACCGAACGTAAGCCAACCAACTACAGTTCCTTTAAACTCGAGTTGTTAGCGGTAGTCTGGGCCATCACTGAAAAGTTTGCTGAGTACTTAGTAAGTGGTCACGTGGACATATATACTGACAACAATCTTCTTGCCTATCTAGAGACTGCTAAACTGGGAGCCTTGGAGCAACGTTGGGTGGCCCGACTGGCCCGGTTCAACTATACCATTCACTACAAGCCCTGACGCTCCAATGGTAATGCTGATGCTCTCTTCCGATTTCCTCTCGATGGGCCTCAGGATGATCTAGATCAACAACTCTAAGAGGATGAGGTTGGATCCTCCGGGATCCACCGTCAAGGGCAACTGGCTTCAACGGCTCTGCAGAGCAACCAAGTTACGCCAAGAGGGCCTCCTCGAGAGTAGCTGCAACTCCAGCAGCAAGACCCTGACCTTGATCAGCTCATGAAATACTGGGACAGGAATCAGAAACCAGATTCACAGGAGCGAAGGAGGTTCTCGCCGATGTTGTGCCAGCTTCTAAAACAGTGGGATAGGCTGGAAAGATATAATGGACTCTTATATCGAAAGGCACTAATTCCAGGGGAGCCGCAAGTTAATAATCAACTGATTATCCCTCAATCGGAGGCCTTAGAGGTTTGTCAATTCTTTCACCATATTAGAGGATACTTCTGTGCAGAACGGACGGAGGCCTTTATTCGTAAGTACGTATTTTGTCCGGGGTTATCCAAGTGGGTGCAGAAGGCATGTCAGGGGTGTAAGAGTTGTGTAATCCACAGAGGAAGAACAGAGAAAACTACCCCTTTGGTGGTGAGCACAGGAGAACCCTTTGAATTACTGACCATGGACTTTCTGACAGTGGCTGACACCTCTTCAGGGTATCTCTGCGCCTTGGTGTTTGTGGACCACTTCTCTACGTTCGCTATCGTGGTGCCAACTAAAGATCAGACTGCCGCCACCACAGCTAAACTGTTTTGGACCCATGTAGTCCAGCCCTACGGGTGCCCAAAACGGATTCTGTCCGACCAAGGGCCGAACTTTGAGTCTAGGGTGTTTTCTGAACTGTCCGTCTTAGTGGTATTCGAAAGTCTCATACTACTCCTTACCACCCCCAGGGAAATGGGGCCTGTGAACGCTTTAATCGCACATTGTTGGGATTGATTTGCACATTAGAGCGAGAGCATTGAGAACGTTGGCCGCAGTATGTAGGAGATGTTGTTTGGGCTTACAATCAGACTGTGCATCGAGAAACAAAAAAAGGTGGCGTCTCTGGGTGCAGACTTAAAAACAATTTAAAAAAAAAAAAGCAGCAACAGAGATTGCACTCACATTTGTGTTGAGTTAAAAAGGCATATGAGAGTCCCAGATGTAACTGGAGGGGTCCGTGAGGTCGATCATCCCTGCCATGGATGTGTAATCAGACTGGTCTTTCAGATGCACTGTGTCCACCGGCCGGCAATGATGGAGGAGTACCAGAATCAGGCTTGGGAGGCAAACAGCAATCCAGGCGAGGGGCGATGACATCACACACATGTGACGCGTTTCCTGAGTCAGCAAGCCATGAATGGCATGACGGCTGCACTCCTTTGTCAAGCTAGTTACTATGGGACTAGTGAAGAGAATATATGGGAGGAAGTGAGGGGAGTGGTCATGGGAAGAAGCTGTATGGAGTAGGGGGGAGTGGTCATGAGAGGAAGCTTTATGGAGTAGTGTCAGCAATGAAGGACGTGTGAGCAGAGCCGGAAGGGGAACAAAGTGAAAGTACGGAAAAAAGCAGAGGGGACATGACTGAGATGGAGACATAAATGAATGTGTAATGCTGGGGATGAGAATGTAATTAAGATAAAGAGGTGGACTGTAAATATAAACAGACTATAAATAGAGGCATGAATTACTGAAGGGAAATTAAAAATATAGAATAACAACAAAAAGAAATGTAGAATGTAAATTAAAACAAACCCAATCTGTGTCATGGTATGTAGTATATAATATATGGTATAGTCCAGAAAGAGACTATAGTGACTATCCCTCTAAAATAATGTAATAAATGGGATATGGGAGAACAGTCATTTGAAAAGGGGGGAAGAGGGGGGGGGGGTTATGGGAAAACAAAAAATGGGGGGGGGGGAGGGGGGTTATGGAAAGAGGAAAAAGGGGGGGGGGAAGAAATGAGGGGAAGGGAAAGAAAAAAGAAAGGACACCTGTACACACTCCATGTGCAAACTGATATAACATGATAAACTGGTGATAAGATCATGAAAAAAACATACACATAAGCATATATATGCACGCAGGCATCACAGAATGGCAGATGTTTCAATGCACTCATTGATACCTCCAGGTGAGAGGACGTCCAGACGATAGATCCAATAGGTCTCCCTTGCGCACAATTTCTTGAACCTTTCGGCAGGCAAGAGAGACCTAGGGATCTGTTCTATAACCCAAACAGATAACCCCGGAGTGGAACCCTTGTGAACTGTGGCAAAATGTCTGGGCACACTGTGGGGGTCTGTACCACCCTCAATGTACCTCCTATGCTCCCCAAAACGCTGTCTGAGGGGCCGAATTGTGCGGCCAATGTATATGAGGCCACAGGGGCAGGTCAGACCATATACCGCATGATCCGATGAACAATTGAAAAAATCTTTCAGAAAATAAGTGTGGCCTTTGGTGAAGAAAGATTTTTGACCGTTCTAAACAAAATGGCACGTTTTGCAAAGTTTCTTGCGGCATTGGTACATCCCTACCAGAGGAATGAGCGGAGTGATTGGCGGGAAGGTAGGGGTGGTTTTCATTTTGCTAAGAGCAATTTTATTTTTAAGGCTTGGAGCCCTGCGGTAAGTGACACGTGGGTGTGTGGGGAGGATAGATTTGAGGTGAGGGTCCTGCTGAAGAATATCCCAATGTTTCAGCAGGATCCTCCCCATCTTTTTATTTTGAGAATGAAAAGTCGTGATGAATCGAATGGGACAGTCTGTAGAAGGAGGATTAGGGTGTGAGGGTTGCCCATGGAGATATAGTTTGTAAGCTTTTTCGACTATATCTGCAGGTTATTCCTTCTCAGAAAATTTGTTTTTAAGGTGTACACTGGATTCGATATAGTCAACATCCCTAGTGCAATTCTGTCTGAGTCGACAAAATTGACCTTTGGGAATGTTTTTGATCCATGGTGGGTAATGACAGCTTTTGTAATGAAGATATGAGTTGCCACTGGTGGGCTTAGTGTAATTTCTGGCATATATGACATGGTCGTCATGTTGAAGTTCCAAATCCAGAAAGGCTAAGGAGATCTGATCACTTTCATGTGTAAAAGATAGTCCATAGGTGTTATTATTGCAATGTGCAATGAACGGATGGTTAAGATCTAAAGGACCATCCCAAATGCTGATAATGTCATCAATATATCGGCCAAAAAAATGATGTTGGCGGAAAAAGGTTTATTTTGGTAAATGTACTGATTTTCCCAGAACCCCATGGCTAGGTTTGCGTATGAGGGGGCAAAGTTGGCCCCCATCGCCGTGCTATGTAGCTGTAAATAGAAGTCTCCATTGAATGTGAAATAGTTATGCGTACTGGGGTGGTTTTTTTTTTTTGGATTTTTATGTATTTTGGGTAAATTATAAAAGTACAGAATGGAATAAAAGGGTTTGTGAAAAAAGGAACTCTCAATTTTAGAAATGACATTGTCGGATAGAGCAGTCGAGATCAAAAGGTCTGCTTCTATGACAAGGTCATTAGTGGGGTCTTTTGGAAGTTTTGTTTAGGTGGCCTGGTCAGCAAGCAGTCGTTCTGCCTCTGCAATATAATCTACTTTATTTTGAAGGATGATGCCACCTCCTTTGTCCGCAGGCTTGATTATGAGGTCCTCTGCATTGGTAAATTGCTGGAGGGCTCTAATTTCCAGTGGTGTAAGATTATGGGGTTTGGAAGTGGACGTGGTGTTGCAGAGTTTGGTCATATCTGAGAAGACCACTCTGTAAAAGCTTTCAATGTGGGTACCCTTAGACTGTGTGGGAAAAAATATAGATTTAGGTTTTAGACCAGAATGAATAATGGGTGGGGATGTGATTAGATGTTGTGTCAGTAGTTTTGAGAGATCATCTTCCGTATAGGGTATGTTGAGGTCATCCCAGTCGTAGAGACTGCATCGAGCCACTGGTTATACTTCCCATTTACTGATGTTTGGGCATTGTGGCCATTTACTAGTGGATTTACTGTTCGAAACTCCAGAGCCTATTACATCAAGGACCCCAGAGGAATGGGTCCAAGATCACTGGCACCGCCTGGATCAAGCCAAACAGATAGTACTGGGAAAGCACCAGGATTTCGCCAAGAAAAAGTACTGTTCAATTGTTGCCACTTACACCGGGAGACAGAGTCTTAGTGATGAATCCTAAACATCTGAGGGGCAGCAAGCTGGAGCCCAAGTGGGAGCCCTGTCCATATCGAGTCAAGCAACAACCTTTCCCTGGGTGGCCTGTGTATGATCTGAGTTCAGAGAAGCCGGATGGACCTCACAAGAGACTGCATCGTAATCTCCTTCATCCCTGTGTGTTCAGTGCTGATTCACGAACGGATAATCTTATTCCTGTCTTTCCCCCATCTGCTAGATGCTAGATGGGACAACAGCCAGGATGTCCTCAACAGTGAATGTGCAACCTGGTACCTGCCCCCTCTGCCGGCGGTAGAGATCTTTTCCCTAGCTGGGGGGAGATACAGAGAACTAGGCTGCTGCTACTGAATAGCACTTATCTGTGAAGGAGCCAGATGTGCACGGTGCCCCCACTCTGGAGGAGGATGAGCCTCTCGTGGAAGAAATAGCACCTACCGATCCTGTTGCCTCAGATGGAGGTAGACATTTGCAAGAGCCTCGCTTGCCCAAGTGTATTACCAGAGGACTGAAACCTGTCAAGTATTCTGACTATGTGAATTGAACTGTTATGTATTGCTTGTTTTCTTGCTTGCAATATTATTGCAATGTGTTAATTACCTCTCCCTAGGTGCATGCAAGGGATTGCAATTCTTAAAGCGGGGGGGATGTAGGCAGCTGTAGTGCAGGGCAGCCTAGTTGGCTGCAAGAGGTAGTGGGTTAGCAAGTGTATATTCTCACTTTCCAGCCTATTTGATATGTTTATGTGTACATGTTCAGAGCTGTTTGGCCTCTATAATTGTCTCTGGCACCATTTTGGAGAAGCCTGGTGTCCTGATAGGACAAGCAAATCTCTGAAGATTTGGTCGGCCATTTTTGGGTGAATACTCTATATAAGAAAGCCCAGCCGCGTTTTAGTCAGTTCACGTGTGTGCATAGACAGGTAGAGAGAACCCGCTTGTCAGGGAGAGTTAGGAGAAGATAGGGAGAGTGTTCTGGCCTGCGAGGGATAGCTCAGGGTTCTTCCAGAGTCCTGTATCAGCAATCCTGGTTGAATGAAAGACTCCCCATTGCAGATAATAAATCCGGTTTCCTCGCTGTGAGGAAGGGATAAGCGGATCAGATGCCTATATCCATCTGCTGAAGGAATACCATTGTACTGGGTGTATGTGTGTATGTGTGTGAATAGCAGCCTCTACAGATACGCACCGTGTGCTTGGGTTTATACTGTGTTAGTCATTGGAAAGTGCCTATAGTGCTTAGTGATTACAGCTTACATCAGAAATGACTGTGCTGTGTATCTGTGCCTCTATGCTTGGAGTGAAACTACGTGCCTTACTGCTGTAAATACTCTTTCTACTACCGTCTCTCTGGTAATAAACGTTGCCTGGTTTAGAAAGTCAGTACGTGTGATTCCCTTTGTGAAAACGCTACACTCTACCCCCCGCTTACATGTGCAATCACCTTAACGATCTGCTACACCTGCAGCAAATACCTAAAAAACAAAATTGTTAACAAAAGTGATGTGCCTATAAAATCAAATCCAAGGCTGAAATAATAATATATCAGCGAGTGATGTCGTCATACAGCTTACAACATCATATAGCGTGAATATACGCACATTTCATAGAATATAAATATTGATACAAAAGTGATCCATGAAGTACTTAAGTTCATATAAGTCCATGATTCTCTGACCACCCAGGATCAGTTTTCAGTGTCCTTAATCAGAAAAAATAAACGTGACTTGATAGGTGACTGTGAATATAGCGTTCTGCAGCAGTGATCACTCAGGTGCTCCCCACCCCAAGGTAATGGCCGCTCAACTCAGAGCGCGTGACCTCGCAATTAAGATTGGTCAATACACGCTTTTGAAGCATCAAAACGGATTGCAGGTCAGGTTGCAAGGTCCAAACACTGCTCAAAGGTGTAGCCTCCTCATATATAAATATCAAAAAGAAACTTCCATAGTGTGATACCGTTTTAAAAGATTTTATTTACTGCAAACAAAGCCCTATTATAGGGTACTCACATGGGTCTGGTGCGTTAGTGCACCACTCTATAGCATGCCTTAATAGCGCCAAGCCATGGATGAGATTGTGTTCTCCTACTCCATAAGAACCTCCTAACTACTCTATGCAAAAAAAAAAAATGTTTTGGTGTTAGGCTCATAATGTTCTTTGCTCTTGCACGCAACAGCCTCCAATGGCTTTAAAGTCCTATTCTAATGAATGGAACATGTGTATCAATTAAATTGTAGTATATTCATTAGAACAGCATTTTTCAACCAGGGTGCCCAGACACCCAGGAATGCCTTGAGGTTTCTTCAGGGGTGCCTTGGCAAAATGTCTAAAATTTGCCTCAAAATTATATACAAGCTGGTGGGTGGATGAAACCTGCCTTTTAGTTACACAAAGCCACATGTTTTCATTGTGCACCATTACAGCCTTCTAGGTGCCAACCTTCTAACGACCATTGACATCATCAGTTGATAAGGAGGCTTTCAGTTACCTGCATATCATCCTTGTTTGACCCTCCCTTGTCTCTCTCCATTAGCTTTGAGGTTTTATTAGCTAAGTGATGGAGAAAAACTGAGGGAGAAGAGAAACATTGGCATACTAGTCAGTACCAGTTTGCAAAAGTGCATTTGCTTTGGAAGAATAAATCACCTTTAACGTTGGGTGTCCTACGTGTGTTGCTGCATTATGTAACATTATCAGAATAGTTTTTACATTTCAGAATGGGGTGCTTCAAAACTGTCCATAATTTTGGAGGGTGCCTCGAAAAAGGTTGAGAAACACTGCATTAGAATTTGAATAAAAAAAGTAAGCCAAGGATATGGATGCCTCATCATCAATGGCCTTGATTCACTCATAGTAGTACAGTAATAAAACAAAACCAAAGGAATTCCAAGTCCAACTTACCAAACAGCCCACTACCAACCGAATTATCCTGTCTAACAGTATGCGTTAAAAATAGGGGTTTCGTTTGCACACTTTTGAAAATACAAGCGTGAACTACAGAGCCCCGTCAGGGCACCCCAGTACTATCTGCAGTCCTAACTTTAAATTTCGAGAGCCTCCACATTGGATGCACATGCATTATAATTGATAGGCAGAGGGCAGGTGAGCCTGGAGGGAGCCCACCTCTCCTTAAAGGCACAGGGGTGCACTGGACACCCAGCACATAGCACAATGGCAGCAATGGTGTCCAGTGCATATCCATGAGTATAGTAATAAACCTTTGATCAAATGACAAATCAAGGTTGATGGTTAGATAGTGTCCTCAGTTCATCTTCTTATTCAGAATTTTAGATTCTAATGAATTGACTTCAAGCCCATTTATAAAGAAGTAATTTATTAAATAACTTGTAGTATATTCATTGAAATCTGAATAAAAAAGGTAAGCCAAGGATTTTGATGGCTCATCATCAATGACTTAGATTTACTCTTAGTAATACAGTAATAAACCTTTGATCAAATAACAAATTGAGGTTGATGGTGAGTCTTCAGTGTCATCCCTCTTATTATTCTAAATTCTGGATCCTAATGAATGGGCTTCAAGCCCATTGAGAAAGAAGTCCTATTCTATTAAATAGGTCATCTTTATCAAATAAATTATAGTATATTCATTAGAATCCTAATACAAAATTGAAACCAAGAATATTGATGACTCATCATTATTGGTCTCATTTCACTCATAGTACCACAGTAATAAACCTTTGATCAAATAACTAATTACGATTGATGGTGAGTCCTCAGTGTCCTCGGTTCATCCTCTTATTTGCAATTTCAGATTCTAACGAATGGACTTCAAGCTCATTGAGAAAGAAGCCCTGTTCTAATGAATGGGACATCTTTATCAAATAAGCTGTAGTATATTCCTTATGCCGCGTACACACGAGCGGACTTTACGGCAGACTTTGCCCGGCGGACTTTTCGACGGACTTTATGACGGACTTTCCGAATGAACGGACTTGCCTACACACAATCCACCAAAATCCGTTGAATTCGTACGTGATGACGTACGACCGGACTAAAACAAGGAAGTTCATAGCCAGTAGCCAATAGCTGCCCTAGCGTGGCTTTTTGTCCGTCGGACTAGCATACAGACGAGCGGACTTTTCGACCGGACTTGAGTTCGACAGATAGATTTAAAACATGTTTCAAATCTAAGTCCGTCCAACTTTTGAGCAAACAAAGTCCGCTGGAGCCCACACACGATCGAATTGTCCGACGAAATCCAGTACGCCAGACCAAGTCTGCCGTAAAGTCCGCTCGTGTGTACGCGGCATTAGAGTCTGAATTTTAAGAGTAAACCAAAGATATCGATGACTCATCATCAATAGCTTAAATTCACCCAATAGCATTATAGTAATAAACCTTTGATCAAATAACACACTAAGGTTGATGGTGTCCCCAATTCCACTTCTTCTTCACAATTTCTTATTCCAATGAATGACTTCAAGCCCAGTAATAAACTTGGATCAAACAACAATAATCAAATAACAAAGATCAATTAATGTGCAGGAGAAGAAATGAGAGTATGATGTGTACCGCACAATGCTTTTGGCTTTCTCTTAAAGCCAAGGAGGAGATTAAAGTGTTACTAAACCTAAAAACGTTTTTTACCTTAAAGCGGAGGTTCACACAAAAATGGAACCTCTGCTTTTCGGAACCCTCCCCCCCTCCGGTGTCACATTTGGCACCTTTCAGGGGGAGGGGGGTGCAGATACCTGTCTAAGACAGGTATTTGCACCCACCACCGGGCATAGACTCCAGTGGGAGTCTAGGCCTCTTCCCGCCCCCGCTGTCTGCTGGGAAACACACAGGTCCCAGAGACAGCAGGGACCATCCAGATTGCGCAGTGTGACTCGCACATGCACAGTAGGGAACCGGGAAGTGAAGCCGCAACACTTCACTTCCTGATTCCCTCACCAAGGATGGCGGCAGCAGCAGCCGGGAGCCGATCGATTGATCGGCTTCGGCTGCCGACATCGCGGGCACCCTGGACAGGTAAGTGTCCTTATTTTAAAAGTCAGCAGCTGCAGTATTTGTAGCTGCTGACTTTTAATTTTTTTTTGGGGGGGGGAAGCTCCGCTTTAATGCATTGTTTGCATTTAGGTAAAAAAAGTTTTCAATTTCCCTGTGCCCCCCTTCTCCTGTGTGTGTAAGAGAAGGGAGAAGAGATCAGGGCTGTGCAGGGCTGCATCTTTTCTCCCCTTACTTCCTTTTCATGCAGCATTCGAGAAACAGCTGGAGCCATTGGCTCTTGCTGCTGTCAATCAAATGCAATGAAGAAGAAGTGGGGGCGGGTCTAAGTCCCGCTGTGTAAGTCTATGGGGCGCAGCCAGGGGCGGACTGATAACTCATGGGGCCCCCGGGCAATAGGAGATTATGGGGCCCCCAGGCAATCAGAGATTATGGGGCCACACAGTATACACACACACAGTATACAATCACACAGTATACACATACATGTACACACAGTATACACAGACAGATGTAAAAATAACACAGATTTATACATACTGTCCCTGTTTTTACTGAGGCTGGCAACCCTGATGGGGCCCCCTAGTGGCCCAGGGCCCTCGGGCAGTGCCCTAATCGCTCAATGGTCAGTCCGCCCCTGGGCGCAGCTCTATAGACACAACAGTTGGGAGCACACAGACTAAGTTTCTCCCTATAGCAAACCGCTGGCTATGGTTGTCCTAAAAAGAAGAGGAGGGGCCAAGATCGCTGCCGGGGACCCCAGAGAAGGAGGATCAGGGGCCACTCTGTGCAATACCACTGCACAGAGCAGGTAAGTATAACATGTTTTCTATTTTAATTTTAAAAAATCTGACTTTAGTAACACTTTAAGAATAAGCGTCATGCAAAACATGTTGGCTGTTCCTGCATACTCACGTATTTGATTTCACGTATCTATCTGTAATTCACAGTTACAATATGTATCCTGTCTGTGTTGTTTTTATCTGATATTTCTCAATAAACTTATATTTTTTAATACTAATTGTTGTTGGTGCTCACCTTACAAACAGATACACTACCTCCCTTTAAAATCCCACAACCGCTGAGAGAGCAGTGTCTCTTTCTCCATATTTTTATCACAATTAGGGACTGGAGGAATGGTCTGTTTCTGGAAATTGTCCAACTACATACTCATATATTCTTTTAAGAATACACAGTCATTGTTTTAAGAGACAAGGTGTGATTTTTTTTAATGATAGATTACCCCTCCATAGTAATGAATGAGATTTCTCCTTCACCCTTGTGACTACAGGGCCAGCTGGGAAAATTTCCAGTGGTGGTTCTCCATACACTGTGCAGCATTGATCTACCAGGAGTATGGAGAGGACAGCATAAAGCCTTGGAGGAGAAGGGATCATTTAAAGCAGTCTTTCTCAATCAGGGTTTCTAGAAGAATAAGTGGTTGCTAGGGGTTCCTTGAGCAATGAGAAGCTTCTGCCTCCCAGATAAGTAGCCATTGACACCAATAATTTCCACGGACTGCGCAGTGTTGATCTGTCAGGCGCATGAACAGGAGAGTATAAGACTTTGGGGAGAGGGGATCATTTAAGCAGTCTTTCTCAATCAGGGTTCCGTGGAATCCAAAGGTTCCTCCAGAGGTTGTTAAGGGTTCCTTGAGCAATGAGAAGCTTCTGCCTCCCAAATAAGTAGCCACTGACACCAATAATTTCCATGGACTGCGCAGTGTTGATTTCTCAGGCGCATGAACAGGAGAGTATAAGACTTTGGGGAGAGGGGATCATTTAAAGCAGTCTTTCTCAATCAGGGTTCCGTGGAATCCAAAGGTTCCTCCAGAGGTTGCTAGGGGTTCCTTGAGCAATGAGAAGCTTCTGCTTCCTAGATAAGTAGCCACTGACACCAGTAATTTTATTAGCTATCTCTATTAGGGTATTCTTCCCAATAAACACAAATGTAGGAAGCATTCTTCCCAATGACCTTCATGCTAATAATCAAAGAACTGTAGATAACAGGGGTTCCTAGAAAGTTATTTCAAGGAAACCTCAACGTTGAAAAAGGTTAAGAAAGGCAAATTTAAATGGTACCGTCTGGTAAAGTAAAGCAAACTTTTACTTTAAACTGAAAACTAAAGAATGCACAATAATATACTACAGTACTGCAGGAGCAAAATGTGAAACGGATGACTGAAGCCAGTCTTTTGAATACAGCCTGGTATGGCTTCCTCCTTTAGTTGTATATCCTTAATTGAACACATGGCACAAAGCATACGTGATCTGAGATGTGTACTTTACACTGTGACATAAAGACCCTCGCAGGGCCTCATTCTTTGAGTTATCCTTTCATTGTTGGGGGGGGGGGGGGGGGTTGGACGGGATGTGGCAGGATAAGAAGAATTATTCTGTTATAAAGATGTGCTGACAACTTTGAATGAATAACCTTCTTCCTTTAGGTCTCGCTACATTTGGTCCAAATACACACAAAGATTAGTCAGTGCTGCGAGGGATCTCAGAACAGCAGCCACTTCCAAAAAACTCTGAGCTCCTGGAAGTGATTAAATGAGCTGCAATAAAGGAAGCCTTTCAGCTGTTTACCTCTCTGTACAGGTTTTCAGTGACGACCGCATCTATTCCAGCTCCAGGTTTTAAAGAGGACCTGTCTATTATGTGTAAGCGCATATTGATGGGCCAGACCAGCCAAAAGTGTTATTCCGGCTATAGATGAAATCTGGTGAGTTACCCGCTGGGACTCCAGGAGGAAGATTTCTTTAAAACTTCACAACAGTTCCCACACACCTTGAAGACTCACTCCTCTACCAATAATGAACATATTTACGGGTATTTTCATTCCTCCTGTTGCAGCCTCTGTGATATAAAATGCATACAATTCTCATAGGTTTTGCTATGCAAATATGCTGTTCTGGTGTAGCACCCTCTACCTAGGTAGGTGCTAGAGGCTAGGATTTTTGTAAGTATAGGTAAATTTAGGCAGGCCTAGCTGAGAGCTGGGCCTATTTGTTTTGATCTGTGTGGGCTGGGAGTGGCCTAGAGTAGCAGCTGTGACTCACAGACAACATCATTGTCGGAAAATTTAAGATCCAGATGTCAAATTTTGTTTGTCGGAAATTCCAATGGAGCCTACATACGGTTGGAATTTCCAACAACAAGCTCCCATCGAACATTTGTTGTCGGAAAATCCTATTGTGTGTACAGGGCATAACGGCCTGCAAGCCAGAGATGTGCTGGAGGAGACTGGAGTAACTGAGTTTATATAATTGTCCCAATTGATTGCTATACAATCAGCCAGATGTTCGTTCTACTGGGCATCCCATAAATTCCTCTACCCATCCAAGTTCTATTCCCTCAATAAAAACAACAAAACAAACATTTGGACTGTTCATTGTTTCCAAGGTGATTGGGAAGTGAATGCCGGGCTGGGCAGGGTGACAGGTGGGCCACATTACTTAGCAGCCCCTACGGGGGTACCGCTACACTGGGAATCCAGAACCTATGAGAAAGAAAAGTGATTAAAGTAGATGTAAACCCTGCGTCAATGACATTAAAGCATTGTATATCATAAGAAATCCCCCTTTTTTAAATAAATATTATTTTAACTTTTTTATTATAGCCGGACCTTTCACATTTATATGTTGCAATAAAGTGTGTTTTGCCATAAGTGAACACATGGCAGTGCATGTACCATGGTGTGGTGCATTGTGGTGTTAATCATTTTGAATGTCACCCAAATGCACTAACATAATGATGCACCTCAATATACCCACATCATGTGCGTTGTCGTGCGCTGCATCAGAAAAAACACTGCATGCCCTTTTTGCCTATATTTGGTTTGGCAAATGCATGGGATGTCTAATGCACATTTATTCACACACCGAAGCACAGCATAAAAAAGGTGAATGGGCTCGTATCCTTTGTTGCATCTCAGTGTTGCTGATCACCTGCAGCCTCTTTGTAGTTTTCCTGTCTATATGTACCCAACAGCAACTGTTATGCCGCGTACACACGGTCAGACTTTTTGGCTACAAAAGTCCGATAGCCTGTCCGACAGACTTTCGACGGACTTTTGTCGGACTTTTGGCGGACTTGCGGCAGACTTTCTTACGAACGGACTTGCCTACATACGATCACACAAAAGTCCGAGGGATTCGTACGTGATGACGTACACCGGACTAAAATAAGGAAGTTGATAGCCAGTAGCCAATAGCTGCCCTAGCGTGGGTTTTTGCCCGTCGGACTAGCACACAGACGAGCGGATTTCTGGGTCCGGCGTAGTTACGACGTAAAGATTTGAAGCATGTTTCAAATCTAAAGTCCGTCAGATTTGCGGCTGGAAAAGTCAGCTGAAAGTCCGGGGAAGCCCACACACGATCGGATTGTCAGCCAGCTTTAGTCCGTCGGCGTCCGTCGGACTTTTGTAGACGAAAAGTCCGACCGTGTGTACGCGGCATTACACATCATTTCTCAGGGTGGGTTTCCTGATGGTGAGAACAGTGGACCATGCCTGGACAATGTGGTCTGCAATAAAGGAGTGTATGAGAGGGTGACATACAGTATGCTCTTACAAGAGAACCTGCTATTAATTTAGAGAAAGCTACAGATTTAAAATAATAACAATTATTTTTGAGATGACACAGCTTCTAGGAGTTGTTAGTGATTGGGTTTACATACACTTTAACCACTTAACGACTGGCTGCCCGCTTTGTACTGCAGGTGATTCATGGCCGGGATCTGCCCAACTTGTTGTGCACATCAGCTATGCTTATTATTAGTGTATTTTATATGTGGCCCAAGACAACTCCTCCTTTTCCATTGTGGTCCGGGAAGGTCAAAAGATTTGGCACCCCTCAAACACAGCCATCATGTTTCAGATGAAAAAAGCCTCTCCCTTCTTCAGGGCTTGAGCCTTTGATGTTAATCAAATCACAACAGAATGCCCCAGGGCAGTGGTCATCAATCCTGTCCTCAGGGCCCACTAACAGGCCAGATTTTATGTATTGGGGAGATGCAGACTAGTATACTGCAATCACTGAGCAGCAAATTATATCACCTGTGATGTATTTCAGTAATCTTGCAAACCTGGCCTGTTAGTGGGCCCTGTGTAAAGGCTTGATGAAGACTAACATCTCCTGACAGCACTAAAGGCAGATGGCTTCATCAAGCCTTTACACAGGTCCCCTAGTGCATTCTGTTGTGATTTTTTTAAAATAGAGTGCTCTAGCTCTGAAGAAGAAGGCTTTTTTCCAAAGAAACGTGTTGGCTATATTTGATGCTCTTAACCATTAAATGTTTCAAAAAAAACCTTCAAGTGAGATAAACTTCTGTATCCTTTTGTACCAGGCGCTCAGACATATATCCAGGAATTTACTGTCCAACAAGCTCTTTTTTTGTTATTATCAGAGAGGTAGCAGCCTGAGACCAGCACAGGGCTATATTTCTGGAACAATAATTTTTAATGGAATCAAAATAAAATCATACTGCAATAAGCAAAAGAGTAGTTGTTTCCCACTCGGGGTAACGTAACAGCGGTAACAATAACAGTATTGAGAGTTACATTTTATCCACCCCTACTATATTTCAACCACAGATCTGCTTCTTTGAAAGAAACATTGCTTTACGGAACAGATTTTTCTGCAGATCCATCGGAACCAACTTTCACTTCTTTCAGTCCAGCGCTATCACACACACACCAGGCTGCATAATTCCAGAAATTTTAGGAGAAAAATAATTTCCAGATTTGCAAAATGAGAGGAAAACAAAAAATTCTGGTTACCTAAGTCCGTACTGCCTGTTTAAATGACAAGATGTCCATATTTTTTTAGAGAATTTCTTTAAATATTTGGGCCTACCTTTTTTATTTAAATTTTATATTTCACAGTTAGCTTAGCTGCCTCTGTAGTGAACAATTCAACTTCTGACCTCCTATGTATTCCACGCTGACCTTTTACAATGACCACCATCATTTTCGGCTGTAAAGTCCACTGGACACACTTGAGAGAGGAATGCACCCTCCCGCATGGCATTAACCATACTGGGCTCCGGGCCAACTCGCTTCACCTGAGAACCATTAAAAGGCAATTGGCAATTTTCCAGCTCAGCCTCAGCATCTGGTAAGTCACTGACAAGCATGATAATCTGTTTAAGATTTTTGTTTTTTTGGGGTCTTCACAGTTATTACGGCTTTGAAGGGAAAGTTAAGCGCTCTGTGGAAAGCTGGGAATGAACACATTTCCCTGGCAAGCAAGTTATGTACAGTAATTCATCTTGAAGGCAATTTAAGGAATTGGAAGGAGATCCTGCACAGACCCTGCACACATGCTGCCGGAAGACACACAATAAATGTGACCGGGAGTGAGGAACACACCTTCCTTGAGTCCTGCTGCACATGTGCTGCACTAAGCCTTGCAGAAATGCACACACTTGGGCATGGTTCTGTGCAAATGGGCAGGCCCCCTCAACCCCCCCATACATAGTTACACTGATCCAGTTTGGACCAATGTAACTATGCATATACCAATGAAACACAGGAGGTTGGACACTTTGCACAGGCACCATTCAGAGCATGCTTTGCAATTTCTGGTTGGGCTGGTGACGTCACACTCTCTACCTTGTCCAATCAGCGAACATTTTACATTCATATAGAAAATGCAAAGCATTCCCTGAATGATGCCTCTGCCAAGCGTCCAACCTCCTGTGTTCAGAATGCAGCAGGGGAGCCGCTTGGCGCTGGACCTGGAAGCTAGTGGAGATCACTGGAGTTGCAATGTCTACTTCAGTGATTTCCAGCTTCCAGAGGCATCAGCCAGCTTTGACCAATGTAACTATGTATAAAATATTCATACCTAGAATTCCTCTTTATAGTAACCTGGAATTTGGATCTCTTTTAAAGCAGAACTACATGTCATCTGAGCGCCACAATCCAAAAACACTGCCTAATTAATTTATAATATTCAAAGCAAATTCACCCATCCATGTCTCCATATTTTATTTTAAAAAACATCCTTTAGCATTTGTAGCTGTGGCCATCTTGAGCAAGGGCAGATGATTCATGTGGCATTTACTTTCTGGAATCCATCTGAATTTAGCTTAGGCATGCAGGCAGGAGGGTTTGCTTAGCTGAGAAAGCCCCTCCTACCCTCCCAAAGACTCATGGGAAACCAGGAAGTAACTGAAGAAATATAGAAAAAAACTTTAAATCGGATAAATATGATATACTTTCCTATCTATCTATTATTACTAGCAACGTGAGGATTAAGAATAGTCAATATTGATTGAGAGAGTAAAGTTCTCCTTTAAGCAGGGTATAAACTAGTAGAATTTCTAACGAAAATTCAAATGAAAACATGCCTCCCAACTTTTTGAGGTGGGGATAAGGGACACTCGCAGACATCTCAAGTCTCCCGGAAGGTGCAGGAGTCTCCTGCATTTCTGTGGCGGCTCCCGCACACCCGCAAGCGCCTCCCGATCTCCCAGGAATGATCGGTGCGGCTGGAGGGACAGCTGTGATCATCGATCTCCCTGTATAGATTTTTAGCTGACAGCCGCTTCTCCTTCTCTACCCTCCCGCGGCTGTTGCTTAAAAAGCTATACAGGGAGATCGGTGATCACAGCTGTCCCTCCAGCCACTACGATCATCCCCAGCTGCTCTGTGTGCTCCTCCCCCGGTCCCCTCCATGTCCTTCTCCGCCCCCGTTCTCCTCCGGCCCCCTCCATGTCCTTCTCTGCCCCCGTTCTCCTCCGGCCCCCTCCATGTCCTTCTCCACCCCCATTCTCCTCCAGCCCCCCTCATCTCCTTCTCCGCTCCCATTCTCCTCCGGCCCCCTCCATGTCCTTCTCCACCCCCGTTCTCCTCCAGCCCCCTCCATGTCCTTCTCCGCCCCCATTCTCCTCCGGTCTCCTCCATGTCCTTCTCCGCCCCCATTCTCCTCCGGTCCCCTCCATGTCCTTCTCTGCGCCCGTTCTCCTCCGGCCCCCTCCATGTCCTTCTCCGCCCCTGTTCTCCTCCAGCCCCCTCCATGTCCTTCTCCGCCCCCCGTTCTCCTCCGGCCCCCTCCATGTCCTTCTCCGCCCCCGTTCTCCTCCAGCCCCCTTCATGTCCTTCTCCGCCCCCGTTCTCCTCCGGCCCCCTCCATGTCCTTCTCCGCCCCCGTTCTCCTCCGGTACCCTCCATGTCCTTCTCCGCCCCCGTTCTCCACCGGCCCCCTCCGTGTCCTTCTTCGCACCCCCCTTGTTCTCCTCCGGCCCCCCTCATCCTCCGCAGCCGGCTCCCCTCTTCTCCTCTCCCGCCGGCTGCGGGGGGAACTAGTTAAAGGAAACACAGTGAGAGAGATCGCTCCTGTGTCCTGTGATAAATGAGCACAGGACACAGTAAACTGTGTTTACTCTGCTCAGTTTATGAATGGACAGGAGCCTCTGTTTCATGTTCATTCATCTTTAGTGCCGAGAAAGGGACTGGGGAATGTGTGTTCTCAGTCCCTTTGTCTGTCTCAAAGGGGAGATGTCAGGGGTCTGTTTAAACCCCTGACATCTCACCAAAGCCCCCCAAAAATATTTTAAAAAATTCTAAAAAATTTAAAAAGTGTAAAAAAATAAAATAAAAAAACTACTGACACCACTCTCCCCTGCCCTACCAACACTGTCCACTGCCCCAACCCCCTCCCCCAAAAAGCATTGTGAAAAAAAAAATTAAAAACAAATTTAATTGTAAAAAAATCAATTATTAAAAATAAAAAAAAACTACTGACACTGTCCACATACCACCCACCCCCACCCTCTTCCCCAGAAGCACTGCGAAAAAATATTGAAAAAGTGATTTAAATAATATTTTGCCACAGAAAGGGGGGGGGGGGCGTTTGTGAGCGAGAAGCATCACCTCTCTGAAATGAGTTTCTGCAGGTTGGGATGTCTGCACTCATTAGCAAAAATATGTAGGCATAGGACACACCCCCTGCCATGCCCCCTTAACCACTTCAGCTCCAGAAGGTTTACCCCCCTTCATAACCAGGCTATTTTTTGCAATACAGCACTGCGTTATTTTAACTGACAATTGTGCAGTCGTGCGAGGCTGTACCCGAATAAAATTAATTATCTTTTTTTTCCCCACAAATAGATCTTTTTAGGGTGGTATTTGATCACCTCTGCAGGGTTTTTTTTTGTCACTATAAACAAAAAAAGACCATTAATTCTAAAAAAAAATTTACCTTCTGCTGTAAAACATATCCAATAAAAAAATGTAAAAAATGTAATTTCTTCATAAATTTAGGCCAATTTGTATTCTGCTACATGTTTTTGGTAAAAAAAAAAAAACAGGAGCCCTCGGTTCCGGATCGAAGCTCTGAAAGGCTGGCAAGGTATGTCGGACCTTCAGAGCGCATTCGCCGGTGACATAACAGGCTGCATACAGGATGAATATCTCCTAAACGGTGCACGTTCAGGAGATATTCATTTTACCTACAGGTATGCCTTATTAAAGTATTACCTGTATGTAAAGATGACCAAGCAGGTTTACTACCGCTTTAAAAACCAACAAAATACTCGAAAAAGGGGAAAATACTTAAAACACAAAGGGAAATACTCACAGGCCTTTAAGTTTGCATGCGCGCAGAAATGAGCCTGGGGTGTACACCGCATTGTGTATGCACCTCATGTGCATAGGCAATGATGTACATGCTTTAAAAACCCGTAAAAAACCTAGACCAACATATTTTGCCTTCCCTATTGACATCAATGGATTTTGCCAAATTTTAGGGATAAAAAAATGGGTCAATTTTGCTCATGCTTATAAGGGAGATTTCCTCTGACTTCCTGTCCTGTTGATGGATGTCAGACAACAGCAAATGGGGGAAAAACTCTACAGAGACAAAGTCAGCATTTCAAATCTGACAAAGGTTCTAACTGTTTACCATTCTGTCCAACACTTGAAAAAAAAGTATGCAATAAGAAAATATGGCTGCCCCCATGTATCTATATCGTTAGAAAGTATACATGTTAAACTTTAACACACATTGCGGCGGGTATGGTTTACATCAAGCTGACTTCTTTTGCATGTTTTTAAAAACATTGAAAGCCTAGACATTACATATATACAATCTCCTTAGAGTTGTATAGAAAGATATATAATGTAAGGTACTCTTAGGATGGAAATCATGCAAGAACTTTTAATTATTGGATCATAATTGCGCTTTCCAAATCATTTACCCTAATAGGTGTAATTAGCCGCGTTAGAGGAAATCCGAACCAAAGTGATATTACTTCATTCCAGACAGCATTGTTTAATCGCTTCAGTACCGGGCACTTTCACCCCCTTCCTGCCCAGGCCAATTGTCAGCTTTCAGCACTGTCACACTTTGAATGACAATTGCGCGGTCATACAACACTGTACCCAAATCAACAGATAATGCTTTCTTATGGTGCTATTTAATCACTACTGCGTTTTTAATTTTTTGCTAAAAAAGCGAAAAAAGACAGAAAATGTTGAAAAAAAAAAAGTTTTTTGTAAATAAGTAATTTTTTCTTCTTTATTGATATGGGCTGATGAGGCGGCACTGACGAGCACTGATAGGCTGCATCGATGGGCACTAATGAGGCGGCACTGATGGGCACTGAAGTGCACTGATGAGGTAGCACTGATGAGGAGGAACTAATATGCAGCACTAATGGGCACTGATAGGCAGCATTGATGAGCACTGATAGGTGGCACTGATGGGCACTGATAGGTTTGCTTAAAAAAGAAAAATGACTGATCATTTTGAAAAAAAAAAAAACGTTTTTCTTAGTTTCTGTTAGAAAATTTTGTAAATAAGTAATTTTTCTCCTTCACTGATGTTCTCTGATGAGGAGGCACTGATGGGCAGTGATAAGGCGGCACTGATTGGCACTGATGAGACAGCACTGAAGGGCACTGATGAGGTGGCACTGATGGAGGCACTAATATGCCGCACTGATGGGCACTGATAGGTGGCACTGATAGGCACTGACAGATGGCATGGATTGGCGGCACTAATGGGCATTAATGGGCGGCACTGATGGCACTTATGGGCACTGAAAGGCAGCACTGTCTGGCATAAATGATGGTCACTGATGGGAACTGACTGACATCATTGCTGGGTACTGGCTAGCATTACTGATGGGCACTGTTGGGGGCACTGATTATCTGTGCAGATCTCCTCTGTGAGGAAATGCCGCTGATCGTCTCTCGTCTCCTCACACGCTGTCAGTGTGAGGAGAGGAAAGTCGATAACCAGCATTTCCTTATTTACATGTGACCGCGTCACTGGCTCTTTACCGAGATCAGGGATGTGTCGTGTCCCAGGGACATATGACGTCATTCCAGATTAAGAGAATAAGAGAACCACCCTGCTGCCGTCATTATACAATAATGGATTTTGAACACAAGATAATAAAATGTACATGTTTTTACTATGATTGAATATAAACTGTACATTAAAGTGATTCTAAAGGTTAAAGTAATAGCAAAGTCTAGTTTTTTTTTTTTTGTTGTTTAAAAATAACAAACATGTCATGCAGTGACACATTTGCACAGAGCAGCCCAGATCCTCCTCTTCTCGGGTCCCTCTTTGGCTCTCCTGGTCCTACCCTTCTGTTGAGTGCCCCCACAGCAAGCAGCTTGCTATGGGAGCACCCGAGCCGAGCCGCAGCTCTGTATGTCCATTCAGACACAGAGCTGCTGTTCGGCCCCGACCCTTTCTCTCCTCATTTGCTCACTGACTTGTTGACAGCAGCGGCAGCCAATGGCGCTTCGTTGCTGTCTCAGCCAATGAGGAGGGACAGTCCCGGACAGCCGAGTCTTTCGTGCAACATCACTGGAACGAGATGAGGCTTGGGTAAGTATTAGAGAGGCTGCTGAACACAGAAGGCTTTTTATCCTAATACATAGAATGTATTAAGATAAAAAAAAACTTCTCCTTTTACAACCACTTTAATTTTTTTTTTTTTTAAATCAAACAAACATGTTATACTTACCTGCTCTGTGTAATGGTTTTGCACAGAGCAGCCCCGATCCTCTTCTTTTTGGGCCTCCCTCTTGCAGTCCTGGCTCCTCCCTGTTTTGCTTGCGCCAATCTAGCAAGGATACTTTGCGTTATAAGCAAGGAAACTCAGACCTCTGCAGTTTATAACCAGCAAAATGCCTAGCAAATAAACAGAAACTATGGTTTATACACAGTAAAAGTACACTAAAAATTTACTTAACTCCGGTTACTGTGTGTTTGTGATGTCCGTTGACAACTCAGACTCAGGCTTCTTGTTTTGGAGATCAGGTACCTTCTTAGTACTTTGGTGTTAATGCATTATGGAGCCTTCTGGTCTTACAGACTGTCCTTGGTTCTAATGTATGGTGAAGTCCCTCTATTTGTCACGTTTTTTACCATAACAACTGACTAACAGATATCTCTGTAGCTTTCAGTTTGAGACTGTAGCTATAGAGACAATAGACTGTTTAAACTGTCAACTGAATACAACAATGGTATCTATGTTCCCATTGTATCCAACAGCATTTGTTTGAGAAGTATTCCAATCAAGCCAAACCTGACAGTAATCTGATTTCTGTTTCTATGACCAACTACTAAACAGAATGTCCCATGTAAGGTTATGTCTGATTAACATACAAAAAATCATATTGTTAAACATTGTCCATTCTCATCCAGAGCGCGGGTCGACCCCGCCCCTATCTCTCTCCTCATTGGTTAACTGGCTGTGATTGACAGCAGCAGGAGCCAATGGCTCCCACTGCTGTGTGAGCCAATGAGGAGAGAGAGAGAGACCTAGGAGAGCCACTGCTCTTGTGCACATCGCTGGATCGAGATGGGGCTCAGGTAAGTATAAGGTTTTTTACCTTTAAGCATATGTAGCATGGCCCCCTTGGGGACTGCTGAGAATTACCTGCTCATCTGCATGGCCATGACCAAGTGAACCTTCCAACCCACCTGACACTCTGGGTTCAGATATCCTAGTAACACTGTGCAGCAAGAATTAAATAACTCAGTAATATTAGGTTCTGAAATATATTACTTGAACCAAAAAGGGGAAAGTTATTTCACAGAAAGAGGTAATAAATCTTCTGAGCCAGGATAACAGCGCCAACTCAGCAAACAAATTCCTCCCAATGACACAATGGTTCAGCAACGAACAATATTACATACACATATGTACACTATGTTCGGATCCAAAGTCACCTCCTAGCAGATATTTCAGTTAACTACTTATGTTAATATAATATAATATAATATAATATAGCCAGCCTCTGTTATCCTAATGAAAGAGCAGGTCTACCGAGGGTACTATATAGGCTTTCCTCTGAATAATGGCAATAGAGTTCCACATTGCAGATTTGATGCTCTTCGCTAGCTAGTTGGAGCTCGTTAACTGTAATCCGTTCAGTTGTAGATAAAGCAATAGGTTCCTAGTGGTGAAGATCTAAGCCATCTGAGCACGGTGTTGCAGTAAAGTGTTCTTGGGGTAAAGATGTCTGCGCACAGTGTTCTGTAATGCTGGCAATGAATAGATAAAAGTTCGAGCAATTTGCTCTCTCACCAACGACCAAATCAATCCGAGGTCTTCTGGACAGAAACACATGTAGCGGCACTCAAGCAACGGTTCCGCTGTCTCGGTCTTCTGAAGTGACTTGCCCCACGCACCCACATTGTCAGGCAGGTGATCCAAGTGATGTAAGTGACAGGATGTCCGACAGCGCATAACAGAGCTAGGCCCCCTTAAGCCTCGGGGTGGAAGTAAGGCTCCTCGTGGTAGGCTGCGACCTCTCTCTCCCTGTTACACAGAGAGGTCCGTCTGCATCAGGCCCAGGAGGAAGAGAGCTCTGCGCGGGCTTCTCGCTCCTTTTATGGTCACTCCCAGCAACCTTCATGTCTCTGAAAGTATCCCTGGGATGTGTAGTCTTAGGGTACATGGGTGCATAGCAATAGTCTGAAGGAGAACTATACATCCCATAATTCACTTTGTTGGACACATAAATATAAGGTCACTGATTACATGGAGGACCAAAGGGACAAACCTACCAAGACATGGCCGTCCACCTAAACTGACAGGCCAAGCAAGGAGAGCATTAATCAGAGAAGCAGCCAAAAGGCCCATGGTAACTCTGGAGGAGCTGCAGAGAGCCACAGCTCAGGTGGGAGAATCTGTCCACAGGACAACTATAAGTCGTGCACTCCACAAATCTGGTCTTTATGGAAGAGTGGCAAGAAGAAAGCCATAAGAAGTCCCGTTTGCAGTTTGCGAGAAGCCATGTGGGGGACACAGCAAACATGTGGAAGAAGTTGCTATAGTCAGATGAGACAAAAATTTATCTTTTTGGCCTAAAAGAAAAACATTATATGTGGCGGAAAACTAACACTGTACATCACCCTGAACACACCATTCCCACTGTGAAACATGGTGGACGCTAGGGCTGGGAGATTTTCTTAAAAAAAAAAATCTTCGATTCTCTTAAAAAAAACTCGATTCACGATTCGAATCGAGTTTTTTTTTTTTTTTTGGAAACCGCGCCGGTCCCGAGGCACTGCAGGCATGAGCTTTTAGGCAAGGCCGCGGCTTCGGCCTAGTCCGCGGCGTCCGGCCTTGCGGACTAGGCCGAAGCCGCGGCCTCACCTAAAAACTCCTTGCCCGCAGCTCTTCAGGCCCGGCATGGTGTCCGCGCCGGTCTGGAGGCGCTGCGGGCATGAGTTTTTAGGCGAGGCCGCGGCTTCGGCCTAGTCCGCGGCGTCCGGCCGTAGCCGCGGACTAGGCCGAAGCCGCGGCCTCGCCTAAAAACTCATGCCCGCAGCGCCTCAGGACCGGCGCGGTGAAAAAAAAAAAATCTAAAAAAAATCGATTTGCTTAAATTTTGAATCGATTCAAGATTTAAATCGATTTTTTTCCCAGCCCTAGTGGACGCAACATGTTTTGGGGAATCTGGGGATGCTTTTCTTCAGCTGGTCAGGGTTGATGTGAAGATGGATGGAGCTAAATACAGGGCAATCTTAAAATAAAAACTGTTATGCCCCGTACACACGGTCGGATTTTCCGACGGAAAATGTGTGATAGGACCTTGTTGTCGGAAATTCCGACCGTGTGTGGGCTCCATCACACATTTTCCATCGGATTTTCCGACACACAAAGTTTGAGAGCAGGCTATAAAATTTTCCAACAACAAAATCCGTTGTCGGAATTTCCGATCATGTGTACACAAATCCGACGCACAAAGTGCCACGCATGCTCAGAATAAATAAAGAGATGAAAGCTATTGGCTACTGCCCTGTTTATAGTCCCTAAGTACGTGTTTTACGTCACCGCATTCAGAACGATCGGATTTTCCGACAACTTTGTGTGACCGTGTGTATGCAAGACAAGTTTGATGAATTCATATTTATGTGTTAGAATGGCCCAGTCAAAGTCCAGACCTAAATCCAATTGAGAATCGGTGGCAAGACTTGAAAATTGCTATTCACAGACGTTCTCCATCCAATCTCACAGAGCTTGAGCTAGTTTGCAAAGAAGAATGGGAAAAAATGTCATCTCTAGATGTGCAAAGTTGGTAGAGACATCCCCAAAAAGACTTGCAGCTGTAATTGCAGCAAAAGGTGGTTCTACAAAGTATTGACTGAGGGGGGCTGAATACAAATGCACGCCACACTTTTCACATATTTATTTGTAAAAAAGTTTGGAAACCATTTATAATTTTCCTTCCACTTCACAGTTATGTGCCACTTTTTGTTGGACGATCACAATAAAATACCAATAAAATACATTTACGTTTTTGGTTATAACATGAAAAAATTTGGAAAATTTCAGGGGGTATGAATACTTTTTCGAAGCACTGTAATAGGGCGTACACACGGTCGGACTTTGTTCAGACATTCCGACAACAAAATCCTAGGATTTTTTCAGACGGATGTTGGCTCAAACTTGTTTTGTCTACACACGGTCGCACAAAGTTGTCGGAAAATCCGATCGTTCTAAACGCGGTGACGTAAAACACGTACGTCGGGACTATAAACAGGGCAGTGGCCAATAGCTTTCATCTCTTTATTTATTCTGAGCATGCGTGGCACTTTGTCCGTCGGATTTGTGTACACACGATCGGAATTTCCGACAACGGATTTTGTTGTCGGAAAATTTTATCTCCTGCTCTCCAACTTTGTATGTCGGAAAATCCGATGGAAAATGTCCGATGGAGCCCACACACGGTCGGAATTTCTGACAACACGCTCCGATCGGACATTTTCCTTCGGAAAATCCGACCGTGTGTACGGGGCATAAAATGCACTGGGGCGGCACTGATGAGGCTGCACTGATAAACTGCACTAATGGGCACTAAGGCTGCACTTATGGGCACTGAAAGGCTGCACTGATAAGGCAGCACTGATGAGGCCGTCCCATATGGGAACTGATGAGGCTGCACTGATAAGCAGTGGACACCATACACTGCTTCACTGACATCATCCACTGCCAAATATCTGTAGGAGGGGTTTCCACTATCCCTGCAAAGTTTGCAGTAATTTTTTTATGTCTTTTTTCAGTTTGATGCATATTATATGTGACGTTACATATCACAGAGGTCGGTATTGTGGTAATATTGAAGTTTATTGATATTTCCATGCATTAGAGGGTTCCACCATTATTGTGTTATTGATTAGTAAATTAGCACTGCACCTTTTTGTTTTTTCCTCATGCCGACATGTGCTTGTGCCAAATGTAAAACAGCATGTCCTGGCTCTTTCTTTCTGTGGTGCGGCTAGGGATGATCTCATGTACACCATACAAGCACTGATTGCTGTTATGCCCCGTACACACGGTCGGATTTTCCGACGGAAAATGTGTGATAGGACCTTGTTGTCAGAAATTCCGACCGTGTGTGGGCTCCATCACACATTTTCCATCGGATTTTCCGACACACAAAGTTTGAGAGCAGGATATAAAATTTTCCGACAACAAAATCCGTTTCGGAAATTCCGATCGTGTGTACACAAATGCGACGGACAAAGTGCCACACATGCTCAGAATAAATAAAGAGATGAAAGCTATTGGCCACTGCCCCGTTTATAGTCCCGACGCACGTGTTTTACGTCACCGCGTTCAGGACGATCGGATTTTCCGACAACTTTGTGTGACCGTGTGTATGCAAGACAAGTTTGAGCCAACATCCGTCGGAAAAAATCCTAGGATTTTGTTGTCGGAATGTCCGAACAAAGTCCGACCGTGTGTACGCCCTATTAGAAAGATCTCGTGGCTGCAGCATGAGGAGAAATAATTCTAATACTAAATTACAGCAGAGTACAGTGCGTATAATTTCTGTTAAATCAGGTTAGGGAGTCTCCAAACAAGACATTCAGATAAGATAGTAGATCCAGATCTTAAGATAATATAATTAGGTGCTTTATTCATTCACTGCAGTGGAGAGACACAACACACTCCAATATTCAGCTCTACCAAACCGAATGAAGAAGGAAGTGTCTCTGACTTAAAAACATCAAGTTTAATGATATATGCTTTATGAATATGCATAAGCACTAGGCGCGTTATAGGTGTGACCGTATAGTTTAGTCCAATCAGCATTCATATCTCATATCTCATATCTCTATTCATCTGTCCTCCCCATTAGGGAGATTTACTCAGGGCCAGATTTATAAGGGGCAATTACCGCAGCCCCCCCCCCCCTATCTATACAAAAATTATATAAAACAATTAAAAAAATTATCTATAACATTATAAAATAAAAATAATGATAAAATATAAAATGTATAATAAAAAACGTATTTTCTTTGATCCAATGTATCTTTGGACGTAATTTTTTGCCAGCCATCATCTATAAAACTCTGGACAAGGTGTGTTGTATCAATTTTCAAAAATACATTTTCGACCAAAACCACACATAAAGCTCTATGACTGCGTGTGTGTGTGGGCAGGTGTGACCTCAGAATGACGTGTCATGCATTTTAAAAAATGTGTGACTGTCTTTAAGAATATAAACTAACTCTATGAATGAGGGGCCCCCCGAACCTCAAGTGCCCCCGGGCCCTCCAAGGTCTAAATCTGGTTCTCAGTTCACCCTCTCTACGTGTTACATAGTTATTCAGCTTGAGGCTCTGTTCACACTTGTGCGACTTGTCATGTAACTTGGACACATAAAGTCGCATGACAAGTTGCAGCCCATTGATTTCAATGGAACCCGTTGAAATCTATGCGACTTAAAGTCGCAGCAACTTTGAAGAGGCTCCTGCACTACTTGAGAGCCAGAGGGTGTAAAAGTCAAATCAAAGTCGCGCTCCAAAGTCGCATTCGAAATTGTGCAACTTTGGAACCACACAAGTGTGAACAGAGCCTGAAAAAAGACATTAGTTCTTATGTTTGTGAACTGCTCTCCTTTAGCAAACTAAATGCCATCCAATTAGGATATAACCACTTGCCACCAAATCCTGTACCTAGTATGTCAATTGACTTCAAGTGTTTGTACCGGTACCGTTTTTTAGAGCCGATGGTCGGCTCTCTTGTAATAGCAACCGGAGTGGCTAACTACTTGATTGCTATTACAAGCCCCCCCATCCCGCTGCTTTCCACAGCTCTCTCGGGCTCTCCCGTCCCATCGGGAGACCCAAGCTACTAGCTGGCACGTCCGCTGGCTAGTGGGAGATCCAAACAAAGCCGGAATTGGCTTTTATGGGGTCTCCTCTATGGTACCCGGAAGCGGTGACATGACATCACTTCCGGTTTTACCAGGATGTCAACAGCACCAATTTTTGGAAATGGAAAGTATTAAAAAACGCCAATCTTGGTGTTTTACATGCTTTCAAGTGCAAAGGAGGGATTTGGGGTCTTATTGACCCCAGATCCCTCCATATGGAGTTCCTGTCACATGCCTATTATTGTCACAAGAATATTTAAATTCCTTGTGACAGCAATAAAAATTAAAAAATAAATACATTTAAAGCAACAGTGTAAAAAAATAAATAATAATAATTTAAAAAAAATGATAATTAACCACTTCAATACCGGACACTTATACACCTTCCTGCCCAGACCAAATTTCAGGTTTCAGTGCTGTTGCACTTTGAATGACAATTGCGCGGTCATCCATCACTGTACCCAAACTACATTTTTATCATTTTGTTTCCACAAATAGAGCTTTCTTTTGGTGGTATTTGATCACCTCTGGGATCTTTATTTTCTGCTAAACAAATAAAAAAAAAGACCGAAAATTTTGAAAAAAAACTTTTTTTGTTTTTGTTTGTTTCTGTTACAAAACTTTGTAAATAAGTAACTTTTCTCCTTCACTGATGGGCACTGATAGGGCTGCACTGATGGGCACTGATAAGGCGGCACTGATGGGAACCAATGAGGTGGCACTGATGAGGTGGCACTGACGGGCACTGATGATGAGCACTAATATGCGGCACTGATAGGTGGCCCTGATATTCAGCACTGATGGGTACACATAGGTGGCACTGATGGGCACTAAAAGGCGGCACTGATGGGCACAATAAGCGGCATGGATGGGCACTGATAGGTGGCACTGATGTACACTAATGGTTGGTACTGATGGGCATCACTGATTGGCAGGCATTATTGTTTGGCACTGATTGGCATCCATTGTGGGCACTGATTGGCATCCCTGGTGGCCATGGGTGGCATACCTGGTGGTGACTAGCGGTGGGCATCCCCGGTGGTCCTGGTGGTGTCCCTGGTGGTCCAGTGTGGGCATCCTCGGGGGGGGGGGGGGGGGGCTGCGCTGATAAACAATCAGCACAAACCCCCCCTGTCAGAAGAACAGCCCATCGGCTCTCCTCTATTCGCGTCTGTCAGACGCGAGTGAGGAAAAGCCAATCACCGGCTCTTCCTATTTACATCGTGATCAGCCGTGATTGGACACGGCTGATCATGTGGTAAAGAGCCTCCGTCAGAGACTCTTTACCTAGATCGGAGTTGCGGTATGTCAGACTGACACACCGCAACAATGATTGCCGTGATTGGTACCCCCGGGGACGCACAGCGGCTTGTTATCCTGAAAGACATCATCTGACGTCCGGTCAGGATAACACAACCACTTTGCCGACGTCATTTTGCTATATGGCGGGTGTCAAGTGGTTAATAATAAAAAATTTAAAGTGCCCTGTCCCCCCCCCCCCACGCTAGCACGCAAAGGCGAACGCATGCATTGGTCCCACATGCATGCAAACAGCGATCGTCCCACACGTGTGAGGTATCGCCACGAGCCGCAGATCATGGGAAGTCATTCTAGACCTCCTCTGTAAATCTAAAGTAATAACCTGTAAGGACTTTAAAGCATTGTCTATGAATAGTAAAATTTACGTTGTGACATAAAAAATTGCAAAATCCACAAATTTATTCTATAGGGCCTCTGCTTTAAAAAAAATATACATAACGTTTGGGGGTTCTAAGTAATTTTCCAGCCAAAAAAAAAAAAGATTTTCACATGTAAACAAAAAGTGCCAGAAAATGCCTGGTCTTCAAGTGGTTAAAACGACTTTAGCATACATTAATGGAGTTGTCTGCCTTTAGCATAGCTGCTGTTCTTACTGGATAGCGTCAGTAGATCACTGAACGATTTCACATGTTTGGTGGAATTGTTTGTAAAATAGATAATCCCTTTAAACCTTTGTAAATTGCCTGATGTGACCTCTAGGTGTTCGTCCACCACCGACCCTTGCCTGGGCACAACCAATACCGAGCTGTGCCCCCGCTCTTCCACCCATCGCCCTATGACATCCTGTCCAACCTTGTAACAGCGACAGCATTTGACACGTAAAGTTTTGTTTCTCCTTTTGCTGTTTATTTGTATTTTTGTTCTCCGGCTCTGCATGCCCGTTTACCACGCTTGTCTTCCTTTGTAAAGCCCCTTATCATGAAACATCTGTGCCGAATACACAAACATCTGTTTCAACAAATTATTTCCTGGTTTTGAGTCATTTGTACAGTTCTTCAATCACATCAGGCCAAGATGTTCCTTAGTTCAACAGAAGAAGAAGAAAAAAAAAAGTTTTTGTTATAATTAGGCTCAGTTACAATGGTCTTGGTGTAATTTGAACTGGAAATGCGTATATGAAGATTTTGTGGGCAAGCCGCTGCCGTCCCCATCTCTCTTTCATGTGGGGGGGATGCCTGGTAAAGGCAAGGCGAGACACCTAAAGTGGACCTGGCATTGAATCTCATTTGTCATCCTAAAGCTTTCATTTAAATATACACTATATTACCAAAAGTATTGGGACACCTGCCTTTACACGCACATGAACTTTAATGGCATCCCAGTCTTAGTCCGTAGGGTTCAATATTGATTTGGCCCACCCTTTGCAGTTATAACAGCTTCAACTCTTCTGGGAAGGCCGTCCACAAGGTTTAGGAGTGTGTCTATGGGGATGTTTGACCATTCTTCCAGAAGCCCATTTGTGAGGTCAGGCACTGATGTTGGATGAGAAGGTCTGGCTTGCAGTCTGCACGCTAACTTATCCCAAAGGTGTTCTATCGGGTTGCGGTCAGGACTTTGTGCAGGCCAGTCAAGTTCCTCCACCCCAAACTCGCTCATCCATGTCTTCACAGACCTTGCTAACAAATAAGAGGCGGAGCCCGGGTGGCAATGAAAGCGCTTGCCAATAGAAATGGAGCATGCCGCCAACCCCGCGGTCTGGCCCACAACTCAGGCTTCGCCTTTTGTTTCTTCCCTGCCTCGGCCTCTAGGAGAACCGCTCTTCACAAAAATAGCAGCGACCCCGGATCTGTAGCGGCGGCTCATCACGGAACACAGGTACAAAGCCAATATCCCGTGAATTTTTCCGGGACACGGTAAGGCCGGGATTTAGGTCTGAATATGGTAAATGTCCCAAAAAAATGAGGACTGTTGGCAAGTATGTGTCATGGAAATGAGGAGAGGGGAAGGTAATCTGTGGTTCCCCAAGGCTAGGTAGGGCTGATATAAGGTCATGATTTCAATGTAGCAAAAAAAAAAAATAGATCAATGTAGCATTGTCGGCTGGAAATAGGAAATAGGGAGGTGGCTGCACTTCTACTTCGATGTACAAACATTTTTCTGTACTTTCATGACCTTTGAGTCTGGGTTCACACATATGCGAACACAGACATCGCATGTGATTCGCACCCGCATTGTTGCGCGGATCACACGTGATGTCTGTGCAATGCGAGTTCATCCATGAAGTTGTATGGCTGAACTCGCATTGGTTTTGCACAAAAAAGGTGCAGGGACTTTTTGTTTCCCGCACTGGAATCGGATCGCATAGGTGTTCACACCCATGCGATCTGATTCCTGTCCCAATCCACAGTTCGCTCTGCGATCTGTGAACCAATCTGGGGGTGTCATTAACATTGTATTGACACCCGCAGCGGTTCGCAGAGGGCGGTGTGAACTGCCTGTGAGAGAGATGCGATGCGGGAACTGGCGCTGGAATCACGCTTGTTTTGCGCATTGCTACAGTGTGAACTCAGGCTAAAGGCATAAAACATTCAGGAATGGTGCATGTACAGTGCCTTGTAAAAGTATTCACCCCCTTGGCATTTTTCGTGTTTTGTTGCCTCACAACCTGGAATTAGGATGGATTGTTTGAAGATTTACATCATTTAATTTACAGAACAGGCCCACAACTTTGAAGATTTTTTTTTTTTTTATTGTGAAGCAAACAACAAATAGGACAAAATAACAGAAAAAGTCAGTGTGCATAACTATTCACCCCCTTAAAGTCAATACTTTGTAGAGGCACCTTTTGCGGCTATCACAGCTCCAAGTCGCTTTGGATAAGTCTCTATGAGCTTGCCACATCTTACCACTGGGATTTTTGCCCATTCATCCTTACAAAACTGCTCCAGCTCCTTCAAGTTGGATGGGTTGCGCTTGTGAACAGCAATCTTTAAGTCTGACCACAGATTTTCTATTGGATTGAGGTCTGGGCTTTGACTAGGCCATTCCAACACATTTACATGTTTCCCCTTAAACCACTCAAGTGTTGCTTTAGCAGTGTGTTTGGGGTCATTGTCCTGCTGGAAGGTGAACCTCCGTCCTAGCCTCAAATCACATACAGAGTGGTACAGGTTTTGCTCAAGAATATCCCTGTATTTAGCACCATCCATCTTTCCCTCAACTCTGACCAGTTTCCCAGTCCCGACTGCTGAAAAACATCCCCACAGTATGATGCTGCCACCACCATGTTTCACAGTGGGGATGGTGTTCTTTGGGTGATGTGATGTGTTGGGTTTGCGCCAGACATAGCGTTTTCTTTGATGACCAAAAAGTTCAATTTTAGTCTCATCAGACCAGAGCACCTTCCTCCATACATTTTGGGAGTCTCCCACATGCCTTTTCGCAAACTCAAAACATTCCATTTTGTTTTTTGCTGATAGTAATGGCTTTCTTCTGGCCACTCTGCCATAAAGCCCAACTCTATGGAGCGTACGGCTTATTGTCGTCCTATGTACAGATAATACCAATCTCTGCTGTGGAACTCTGCAGCTCCTCCAGGGTTACCTTAGGTCTCTGTGCTCCTCTCTGATTAATGCCCTCCTTGCCCGGTCCGTGAGTTTTGGTGTGCGGGCGTCTCTTGGCAGGTTTGCTGTTGTGCCATGTTCTTTCTATTTGGTTACAATAGATTTGATGGTGCTCCTAGGGATCATCAAAGATTTGGATATTTTTTATAACCTAACCCTGACTTGTACTTCTCAACAACATTGTCCCTTACTTGTTTGGAGAGTTCCTTGGCCTTCATGGTAGTGTTTGGTTAGTGGTGCCTCTTGCTTAGGTTTTGCAGCCTCTGGGGCCTTTCAAAAAGGTGTGTATATGTAATGACAGATCATGTGACACTTAGATTGCACACAGGTGGACATCATTTCACTAATTATGCGACTTCTGAAGGTAATTGGTTGCACCAGAGCTTTTTATGGGCTTCATAACAAAGGGGGTGAATACATGCACACATGCCAATTATCAGTTTTTTATTTCTGAAAAATAGTTTTATGTATATATTTTTCTAATTTTACTTCACCAACTTAGACTATTGTGTTCTGATCCATCACATATAATTCAGATTACCCACAGTTGATCCAGAGGAAGGCAATTAAAAATCCCTAGCAAATAATGATCCAGTTTGCTCCAGCAGGGGACAAAAATCCTTTCTGATCCCCCGAGAGGCAATCGGAAATTCCCTATATCAACTATACCTATAAATTTTAGTATCCAGTTATATTATGTACACTTAGGAAACAATCCAAGCCATTCTTAAGTTTGAAAGGAGGGAGTATCTAATCAAAAATGAAATTCCTATTGAAATGGATGCCTAAAATTTTACCTGTGTATTAGTGCAGACATACAAGAAAATCAGTGAGCCAATCACACAAGCAGGAAATGTCATTCCCCATTAATGCAGCTCAGTGCCGCATTCCTGGGGGCACTGTTCTTACACTTTTATCCATAGGGATGCCAGGATGGATCAGAACAGTTCTGATTGGCGAGCATGGTCACATGCTGTCGCTGAGCAATCGGAACTGCTCTGATCGGTCCTGGTGTCATTAGGGAAAGAAGAGGAAGAACGGTGTGGTTTTCAAAGCCCCTGGATCAATGCAGAGAGTTGCATAAAAGGGTGAAACTGCATCACCTACAGAATTTTTTACATTTTCACCTGGTAATGCTGGGAATGACACACTTTCTGTCCCTTTACATGCACAATGACTTCTCCATTGTATCTGTGGAGGCAGTCATGGTTGTTACAGGCTGGACTTCAAACAGGCTGCCTTTGTTGATCTCCATAACATGGGGAATTGATGGCGCTAGTCGTTTACAAAATACAGATAAGGAAGTCTGTGCTTTTTTCAGCATACTGGAAGTGGCAAAGAGCACTGCATTTCTGGCAGGATCAACATGCATTTCCTGTACTTGCTGAAAATGTTTTTACCCTGAGAAAAAGAAAACGAATGCAGTCGCCTCTTCTAAGCACCGTTAAGCTGCATTATATTACATTTGTGTTTTTAGGTTTAAATTTGCGTTAAATAGCAGATAATACAAAGCACTTTCAGTGTTATATTTAACAGACCAAAATGAAGCAAATAAGTGAAGTTCATTGATAGGGTTTATATATACTTTAAGTCTTG
This sequence comes from Lithobates septentrionalis, assembly GCA_037952835.1. Lineage (NCBI taxonomy): Eukaryota > Metazoa > Chordata > Amphibia > Anura > Ranidae > Lithobates > Lithobates septentrionalis. Next base: position 999,907 of record JBBDGP010000412.1, read on the forward strand.
TAAATTGGCGAACTCGCTAGAAAAACTCACTAAACCTGATCATAACCAGTAGGTGTCGGGCGGATGTGTTGTCGAGTTTTTGTATTATTTTAGGCTACTTTTCAATGATGGGTTTCTCAGCCAACACACAAGAGGTTAAAGACCCAGATTCACATGAAGGAAACCACTGCAAAATGTTGCTGTTTAGTAAAAACGAGACAGATGGAAGCGATTACCTTTGTCAACAATAATTTTAATAACTGCCCTTTGTATGAATTCAGCGCAATATCTGTTCGAAAGCATCGGGGACAACGCTTAACAGCAATTTGTTCTTCTTAAAGAGACATTTATTTGTAGTGAACGGGTTGTTTTGTGCTTTGAAATGAAGACTGGCTCCATGCAGCATACAGTATCATGCAAACAATTTAAAAAAAAAAAATCTTTAGCCTTAGGGGAAGCTGAACTCCAGCTGGTGTTGTCAAAGCAGAGATAAAGAAACTGGTGTATGGTGTGCGTTAGGTCCAGCCAGGAAGTGCTTAAAGCCCAACTCCAGCCTATTTTTATATGGTCCCCCAGGTAGTGTTAAAAAATCAGAAAAAAAATCAGTTCATGTTGCAATACTCACCTTCAGTCTGGAGCTGTCTTCCGCAGTACCTCTTCTCCACCATTAGATGTCCTCAGGCATCAGTCAATCCATAATACTATGGACTAGAGGTGAGCTCACCCGTGTTGAAACTTGAAACTTGAGTCTGAACCCACTAAACTATGCCACTAGAAAGCAGACAGACCATCATAGGCGGGAGAGGCATTCACCGCCCTGTAGCTGCGTGTATGTAAGGCCTCATACACACTATTAGTTTTTCTGCAGATTTTTGTCTTCAGATTTACCAAAACCATGTAGTGGAAGGGCCTGCCTGATTGCATACAAATTGAAACTGTTAAGGTTTGACCTCAAATTATATACTAAGAACAAAAGGTTAGCCCTGGGACTTTAAATGAGTCGATCATAGAGGTCATAGAGAAAGTTAGTTAGAATTTATTAAATTTACAACATACATGATCATCAATGAGTATAAAAACATCATAAAGTATACAGTTAGTAACTATAAATATGTTTTATACAATGTTAAATATATATAATATACATGTCCAAAAGGCTGATCCCAATTTAACGGAGGTGGAAATGCTCCACCCGGGAGCTGAAGAGGCATGACCTGCAGCCGACAGTCGAGGGTCCAGTGGAGGGTGACCATGGCGAAGAAGAAAAATGGTCGCCCCCGGCGTTCGGGATGGGCCGAGGCCCCAAAATGACGTCACCCTCGTCGTAACTACTGCCCCGCGCATGCGCAGTGACTGGGAACGTCCGAGAATGTTCCCGAACGCCGCTGGCAAGGAGGAAAGATCCCCAATTTGGCAGCCGGTGCCAGCCCGGGTGCCTGATAGGGAAAGGGGAGGAGCCGGCCGCCACAGTGGGGATCTTTCCTTCTTGCCGACGGCGTTCGGGAACATTCTCGGACGTTCCCGGTCACATGACCGTCAGTCCGTCAGTCGAGGGTCCAGTGGAGGGTGACCATGGCGAAGAAGAAAAATGGTCACCATGGTCACCCTCCACTGGACCCTCGACTGTCAGCCGCAGGTCATGCCTCTTCAGCTCCCGGGTGGAGCATTTCCACCTCTGCCAAATTGGGATCAGCCTTTTGGACCAATTTACCACAATATACCTTATACGTACATCTTCTCCTGAGGAAGCGAGTAGAGCTTGCAAAACGCGTTGAGTACCCAAGATGTACAAGTATATTATATATATCCAATATTGAGTACCCAAGATGTACATGTATATTATATATATTCAGCATTGTATCAAACATATGTATAGTTAATAACTGTATACTTTATGATGTTTTTATACTCATTGATGATCATGTATGTTGTAAATTTAATAAATTCCAACTAACTTACTCTATGACCTCTAGGATCAACTCATTTAAAGTCCCAGGGCTAACCTTTTGTTCGTAGTATGTGTATTTTGGGATGGAGTTGTATCGTAGTAAGAGGCAGTATCCAGACCGCCCCCTTTTTCTTTTTTGACCTCAAATTATATGATCACGGGCAGATCAACTTGATATTAGCACCACATCCCTTAATTAATTATAAGAGGAGGGCTTGGGATTTTTAAGGTGCAAAATAAATTGAAATAGTATTGACTATTATGTATAAGAATTTTTTTATTTTAAAGAGCAAAATAAACAAATTGTTAAAACATAACAATTGGCAAGTACAGATCAACAAGATTTTATGGATACAGCACTATAAAATGGAGTTCCCAACATGTTTCACCCATATGTCTGGCTTCTTCAGGGGATGCTGTCCAATTAGGGGTATAAGCCTTCTAAGTCTTTTAAAATATTGATCAACTCACTAAAAAGGTCACAGGTGTCTATCTGCATCTGGAAAACCATGTGCTCGAGGTGACCATAGGGGCATTCAAGGACCGGAAAAACAAAAAAGTTCTGCAGTGGACTCAATACCTAGGGACGAATGCTGTCTAAACACGCCAATGCTTATTGCTAAGATTGGCATTTGGTGACAGCCTGCGGCTGCTGGAACCCAGGGAAATATACATGCTGTCGCCAAATGCCAGTCTCAGCAATAAGCATTGGCGAGTTTAGACAGAATTCGTCCTTTGGTATTGAGTCCACTGCAGAACTTTGTTTTTCCGGTCCTTGAATGCCCCCTATGGTCACCTCTAGCACATGGTTTTCCAGATGCAGATAGACACCTGTGACCTTTTTAGTGAGTTGATCAATATTTCAAGAGACTTAGAAGGCTTGTACCCCTAATTGGACAGCATCCCCTGAAGAAGCCAGACATATGGGTGAAACTTGTTGTGAACTCCATTTTATAGCGCTGTATCCATAAAATCTTGTTGATCTGTACTTGCCAATTGTTATGTTTTAACACTTTTTTTATTTTGCTCTTTAAAATAAAAAAATTCTTATACAATCTAGTCGATACTATTTCAATTTATTTTGCACCTTAAAAATCCCAATCCCTCCTCTTCTACCTCAAATTATATGGTTTTGGTAAATCTGAGGACAAAAATCTGCAGAAAATCTAATAGTGAGTATGGTGTCTTAGGGGCATGTATACATGTGGCTGAAGGGCGGAGAATGCCTCCGGCACCTATGATTGGCTGTCTGCTTTTACAACTTCCCAGCATGATAGCTCAGGTGGGTTTTGACACAAGCTCCTCTCTGCTGAGGACATAGTGTCATGGGCCCACCACTTGAGTCACCACGACGCCCTTCATTCCTGATGTACTGGTGTAGAGAGTGGTTGTGATATTGTCTCATCAGCAATACTTTCTACATCAGTGGCCCCTGGTTAGCCTCTGTGTAGGGAGAGAATGAAGTCCAGAGTCGGGCTTTTAAGCATAATGGCTCTTTTATTAAAGGCTAGACATGTGCGATTCATTTAGTTACGCACTAAATTTTAGACAAAATTTGCGTGATTTGAGATTCTGATGTTTCAGAATCTCCAAATCACAATAGTAATGCATTTTAATGAATCTAAAATAAATTATAACAAAACCAACAAATTAATTTGTATTCATTCAGGTAACATGATGCAAAAGTTTGGGCCTTTTGCTAATGTTTGAAGCATCCGAAATAACATAACAACATAACAAATGATGCGAATTGATTCTGATCCATTTGGTTTTTTTAGTCAACAACCAAGTATTGAGTTTCGTACAAAGTGCAAGATATTAATATAGATAACATTGCATACATTGGTATAAAACCCAACTGCAAAAAAAAATATGGTGACATTGTGAACAGAATTATATGGGAAAAAAAAGGAAAATAATATTAACATACAGATAATCCTTCCAGGCGAGAGGTAAAGCCATAATGGACAATATATGCTATCAAAGAAGTAACATCACAATTAGCCTAAGCATAGTGAGGGAATTATTCCCAAGAGCATACTAAGCGCAGCCCAAACGGAAGGACCTAAAGGCCTAAGTCACCACTATGATGTACAGGTCGATGGAGACTGTAACCATCTATCCCAAATTTTATCATAGTTACCAAGGCAGCCTCTATTAGTATAGCATAGGCGTGCCCACAGGGTGTGCGAGATATGCCTGGGCACACCCTACTCATTGGGGGAATCTGCGCAGCACAGGGTGATTAGGGTGTGCACAGGCACACCTGGCACACCAAGCAGCAGGGGGTGCTGCTTGGCTACAGAGAAAGGGACTGGACAATCTCTGTCTTTAGTCCCTTTCTCTGTCTCAAAAGTGAGATATCAGGGGTCTGTTTAGACCCCTGATATTTCACTAAAGCCCACTAATGGGGCTCCTAAAAAAAAATTGAAAAAATAATAATAAAAAAAATGTGAAAAAAATAATAAAAAAATAAAATTGTAAAAAAGTAATAATAAATAAAAATAAACTACTGACACCAATCTCTGTTCTACCGACTCTGTCCACTGCTCTACTGACACCAACCTCTGCCCTGCTGAATATCATCCACTGCTCTACTGACACTGTCCATTGCCCTACTGCTATACTAATATATATATATATATATATATATATATACACACGTACACATGTATGTAGTATAGATAACCTTTTTATAGAGTAGGGTGTTGTTTATGTCATTAATCCAAGCTGCAAGAGTAGGAGGTATGGCTTGTATCCATCCACCTTTCTGTCACTAAACCGTGTTTCATGCACAAACTTAAGGGTATGTTTATCCATATAAGAGTCAGGGAATAAACCCAATAGGCACTGTTTAGGATCCAGTGTCACCAGGGAGCCCATCTGGTCCAACCAACTGAACAACTTGCATCCAAAATCCCCAAATATGGGGACAATGCCAGAGTAGATGCCCAAAGGTACCAGTGGAGATTAAACATTTGGACAGGGCTAAGAGAGGGACAGAACTTGGCCATTGGTATTGGAGTAAGATATGTTCTTTGAAGGATATATACTTGTGTAAGTCTACCTGACATTTTGGGGGACACTAGTTTACAAGCTTCCAGCACCACACTCCTGTCCTCATCGTCCATCTCCCCTGCCTAAGATTCCAATCTAGGCTTTGGGGAGTAAGCGAGTTGGGATGCAGTTTGGACAATTAACGTCATGGAAAACAGATATTAGTTTGCAGAGCTCATCACTGCTGATCACAGCTTGAACATCTAAAGTAGACAGGACTGGATATTTACCAGCAAATTGTGTATGCAATGCATGTCGTAATTGGAACTACTGAAATAACATATGGATCGGAAGGGTGAACTCTAATTTCAGTTCGTCAGAAGATTTAAGTTTACCATTATGAAGGTCACACGAAAGCATATATATATATATATATATATATATATATATATATATATATATACTCCTTGATATCCATATATTTGGGTCAGGGATCTGAAGAAGTTCAGCCAGATGTTTATTATACCACAGTGGGGTGTTCTTATGTAACATAGAACAGTTCATTTTGGACATAGCCACCAGATCTCAGATCTGTCTGTACTGGAAAAGGAGGCCAGAGAGACTCAGAAAGCCAGGGGTGACACATAGACCTCTCAGCACATGACATAACAGAATGAATGTGGGAGATGTGATTCTGAGGGTTGACAGACCAGAGAGAGGTATCTTTGTTTATCTTATTTATCAACGTAGTAAAAGTGGGAGAGTTGTGCCGCCAGGTAGTATAATCCAAGGTCAGGAACTGCAAGTCCACCCAAAGATGTTGGATTTGAGAACCTTCCATGACAACTTATGTCTACTGGCTTGCAGATAAAGGACTGCAACAAAGTATCCAATTCGGATTCATTTGTATTTATTATAGTGGGCGTAGCATAAATATTTTAATAAGATTCTTTTTCTATTGGGGTTGAACTTGAGAGACCAGTCGTTTAATGTGTATGTGTGCGGCCCAACAAAGTCAGTTGGGAATGATAAATTGTATTCAACTTTATAACATATCGAATGGATACATAATAATTCAAACTCATTTGTTTTGTTCGAATGAGAGCGGCGCGGGAGTCTATGACTCTTGGATAGCCAGCAGATTATTTTTGTATTAACATTTTTAATTATTATAAAAAATGCACCACATATGAGGTTGAAACATATTGCAATAAATACAGTAAGGTATAAAAGTGAAATAAGATGATTTATATCCTACTTATTATTATTAATGTGTTAAAATATATAAAAATATAATATATATAAAATATATCCAATTTTCCAAAATAACAAAAGAATAACAGACTTTCAAAAATACTAATTGTTTCGAAACAACGAATATATATTCTGCTGAAATAACAAATTGTTCCCAAAAGGAATCATGCTAACATAGCAATTAGAATGTTCTACAGAGTTGAAAAAAATGTCATTTTGTGAGGTTTCAATAAAGTAAAAAAAAAAAAAAAGTAAACAGCTATGGTATAACATTGTTCATTTAGTTCAATGCAGGGCAGACCTCCTATCTCCAAACAACTCTATTGGTGGCCAGGAACAGCATCTTTGCAGAAAATACAAATGCAAATGCAGAATCAACTTTATTCAGAAAACAGGATTTATCTTCAGTAAAGGTAAACATCATACTGAGTGTATTTTTATAAATTTCTGATACGGACTTCAGTGGACCTACTGTGAAACTAGGGGCCACAGCTGACTACTAGGCAGGACAATTTCTACAGCAGTGCAAGTCCTCAGACAGATGTTTGGAGCAAACAGCAGACAGTGGAAAAATCACCAGGCTAAGGCCTTGTGCACAGTGGATGTTTTTGGACGTTTTTACAGCTGCTTTTTTTGGCTTCAGATGTTTTTTTCTGCAGTCAATAAACTCTCCAGCATGTTATCCTATGTGTCCATGCACGCATAGGCTGTTACCAACTGTTTTTTGGCAGGGGCGTTTTTTGGCTGTAAAAAAACCCCCAAAACTAGTGGGTTCTGAGAGGCACCTTTCAGCTGTAAAAATGCTCTAACATCAAAAAAATGCCTAAAAACGCAGGTAAACACTTAAAAGCATGGCTCACCAGTGTTTTTGTTAAAGTTTTTGATCCATTGAAAAAATAAACGCTAAAAAATGCTAACGCTAAAAAACGCTATTGCAAAAACATTGAAAAACTTTGAAAAACTCACTGCAAAGCTACTGGTGTTTTTATAGCGTTTTAATAACGTCCAATGTGCATGAAGCCTCAGAGTCAAACCAGACAAAACAATCCTAAGAGCCCAGGTTCCATACAAGTAGACCGAACACAAACACATACAAACACATACTGACAATACCAGCAGAAATAGTCCGATGATTAGTATAAGCACAGACAAGCAGGGGCATGAGCAGACAGTAATCAGACAGACCTCTACTTAAGCATTCTTGATTAGAGCAGGTGTGCAATGCAGATCCTTAAGCTGTAGTGCCCACTAATGCCCAGCACATGGTCATTACAGTTGTAGAGACAACTGTGAATCTATTTTATTTGGAAAGCTGAGTATTTTTAGAGCCGGCAAAGGGCTTTCACGTAAGGCTTCATTTGCATAGGTATTTCTGTTTGCACTAGAATTATTTTTAGTGTATTTTTTTCCTGAAAATATACGTCTGATAAATAGCTACACAAATATTGTGCCACGTAAAAAAATAGCAATTTTAAAAATTTAAACTTGATAGCACCAAGAAATGGCACTATGCATGTTTTTATCTCCCTGGAGGAGGAGCTCCCCCTACTGAATAAGTAAAACATTAACCCAGAATCAGACCTGCCTCACAATCATGACTCTATACCCCACCAGATGTTGCAAGGTTGGGTCACTGCCACACTGAAAAATCTGAAAAACTGCCCTCCTTGGCATCTCGACTATCTCTTATTCATTTATAGCTCCGCTGTGAACTCACCTACTGTATTTAGCTACGTATCTCATTGTTTACCCTCAAGTTACTCTATAGTTATTTACTGCTTCAAAATCCAAAGGTTGGATCAACTTTTTTTTTAAATTTCTATGTGCAAACCTTGCTTGTTTTCGTTCCTTTTGAGCCATAGCAACATTCCTGCTGAATCCTTTGCCTTCAAACTGAAAGTGGTTGTAAAGGCTGAAGGTTTTAAAAAATCTTTTGTGTTCTGCTCCCCCCACAGCCCCCCAATACTCACCTGAGCCCCCTCTCGATCCAGAGATGTGCACAGGAGCCTTGACTGTCCCAGGTCTCTCTCTCTTCATTGAAGACACAGCAGCAGGAGTCATTGGCCCCAACTGCTGTCAATCACAGCCAGTGTGCCAATGAGGAGAGAGCAGTGGCGGAATTACCGGGGTCGCAACAGTCGCAGTTGCGACGGGGCCTGGCATTCTGCCACTGTGGGGGGGGGGGGGGCAGCGGGGTTGCTCTTCACATCGCTGAGGCTGAGCCGCTGAGCGTGTCTCTCATCTAACAGCAGAGAGACACCGGCATTGTTGGTTTTATTTCCCTGCTCTCCGTGTGTCCTCTCTCTCTCACGGCATGACAGGACACACAGCTGATCTCCCCCCTCCCCTCTCTGTGTGCTCCGAGTCCGCGGGAAATGTGAGCTCCTTAGCTTCACACTTGACTGCCCGCGGAGCACACAGAGAGGGGAGGGGGGAGATCAGCTGTGTGTCCTGTCATGCCGTGAGAGAGAGAGGACACACGGAGAGCAGGGAAATAAAACCAACAATGCCGGTGTCTCTCTGCTGTTAGATGAGAGACACACAGGCGTACAGCGGAGCGGACCGAAGCCGCCTCCCCCTCCTCTCTGGTTACGGAGGGGGAGGAGGAGGAGTCCGAGGGAGAACGCTGTTCTGAGGTCTGTAAAGTTTATATTCAAATTGACATGTGCTGGGGGGAACACTATGGGGTGAGGGTATGCACTGATGAGGGGTCTGCATTGATGAGGTGGGGGTCTGCACTGAGGGGGGGGGTCTGCATTGATGAGGTGGGGGTCTGCACTGAGGGGGGGGTCTGCATTAATGGGGTGGGGGTCTGCACTGAGGGGGGGCTGCATTGATGGGGTGGGGGTCTGCATTGATGGAGGGAGAGGAGTCTGCACTGAGTGGGGTCTGCATTGATGGGGGGTCTGCACTGATTGAGGGGGGTGGTCTGCATTGTGGGGGGCCTGCACTGATGGAGGGGGGGGGGGGTCTGTAATGAGGGGGGGTGTGTGCTGATGGAGGGGGGTGGTCTGCATTGTGGGGGGCCTGCACTGATGGAGGGGGGGTCTGTACTGAGCTGGGTGTGAACTGATGGAGGGGGGGTCTGCAATGAGGGAGGGGAGGTCTGCACTGATGGAGGGGGGGTCTGTACTGACGGGGGGATGTGAACTGATGGAGGGGGTCTGCACTGATGGAGGGGAGGTCTGCAATGATGGAGGGGGGTCTGCAATGATGGAGGGGAGGTCTGCACTGATGGAGGGGGGGTCTACACTGGGGTCTATAGTGATAGAGGGGGGTCTATACTGATAGATGGGGGTCTGCACTAAGGGGGTCTACACTGATAGATGGGAGTCTAGGCTGATAGAGGGGGGCTATACTGATAGATGGGGGGTCACTGAAGGGGAGGCACTGATAGGGGACACCGATGGGAGGCACTGATAGGGGACACCGATGGGAGGCACTGATAGGGGACCCCGATGGGAGGCACTGATAGGGGACACTGATGGGCACTGAAGGGAGGCACTGATAGGGGGCACTGGTGGGCAATGATGGAGGGCACTGAGAAGGCACTAGGGGGCACTGATAGGGGGCACCAATGGGAGGAACTGATAGGATTTACTGATGAGCATTGATAGGGGGCACCGATGGGAGGCACCAATGGGATTTACTGATGAGCAGTGAAGGGAGGCACTGATAGGGGGCACTGATAGGAGGCACTGAAAGAGGGCATTGATAGGCTGCACTGATAGGAGGCATTGATGAGCACTGATAGGCAGAACTCATAGGCTGCACGGGTGGGCACTGAGGAACACTGATAGGCAGAACTAAGGCAGTATTGATGGGCACTGATGGGCAGTATTGAAGAGTACCGATAGGTGGCATGGATGGACGCTGCAATAATGAGCACTGATAGGGGGTGCTGATAGGCAGATTTGATGGGCACTAATAGGCAGCATTCATGAGCACTGATAGGTAACACTTGTAGGTGGCATTGATGGGCACTGATAGGTGGCATTGATGGGCACTGATACATGGCACTGATGATTGGGGCACTGATTATCAGTGTAAACAATTTACTGACATTCTTGACAGCTAATGGCAGTCCTTTCCTCACACAGACATAGCACGGGAGGAAAGGGCTGCGGATAACCGGCAAGTCTGTTTACATGTGATCAGCTGACATCACATGGTAAAGGGCCACTGTGATTGCGCTGGATGCACGTCCCAGGGGGCATGCGGGAAGCACGGTTTTGGGAGGATGTCCATAGATGCCCTCCCAAAATTGGAAGCCTGGAGCTCGGATGGAAGGGGGGGGGGGCCCATCATTGTTTCTTGCACCGGGGCCCTGAAGGTTCTAGTTACGCCTCTGGGAGAGAGTGGGGGCGGGGAGAGGGCCGAGCCACGGCTCTATGTGTCTTATGGACGGGAGCGAGCACGCACCAGTGCCCCCATAGCAAGCGGCTTGCTATTGGGGGCACTGGTCAAGGGGGAGAAGCCGGAGCGCAGGCGGGGGACCCAAGAAGAGGATCGGGGCTGCACTGTGCAAAACCATTACACAGAGCAAGGAAGTATGACGTATGACACTTTTTTTTTTTTAACTGAACCTTTAATATGACTTGAACTGTTCACAGCCTCAACCCAGCTACCTGAGAGCTTCCCTTATGCCTTGTATACACAGTATAGCTCCTATGGCAATACTTCATTCACTGACCTTGCTAACAGGAGTACTTTGATCTGTGCAATTATGGTCTCCAAGATAAACTCTATCAAGGCAAAAGGCCTGATGAGCCCATGCAAAGATTTACTGTACATTATGGAAAGAAATACCCTTGTAGAGGAGCAGGGCTTTGCTTCTTCATTTCAGGCCTGCCCCTCTGATGATCGGTAATCTAATGACTGGTGGAGTAATCCCAAGAAGCATCAGGAGAGGTGAAGAAATTGCAGATCCACAGACTGAACGAAGCAGACAAAGAAAGATCCCTGCAATGCAGGTCCTTGGGTACAGCTTCCTCTCCAGCAAGGCGAACAGTTAGCAGCACAATAATAACATCCCCAAGTTTTTCTCCAAATCTCTGAAACTAGCAGTCATTGACATCGGTGGCCTAGATGAATTCATACTACAGATAAACAGCTCTGTGGCTACAGAAGGAGTGCCTAGGTACAAGACATGTACTGTTATTTTTCAGGTGAAATTCAAGGCCAATTAATATTTTTGCAGGGTACTATTTAGGTACTGTACAATTAACATTTCTAGTTGTTCCCTGTCAGACAGATCATGACCTCTTTCACATGGGTGACCAAGGGACATTAAAACAAGCGGTTGAGTCATGGTTTTACCGACCACCTGGATAAAGTCTATAATACAGCCAGAGGGAGCTGTTCACATGCTGCATGTAAGGGTAGGGCACACGGGTAGTCATCATGTCCTCCAAGTTTCCCTCCTTGTTGGGTGCCAAGCAAAGGTCACATGAGAGGCCTACCCCAGGGGGGGTTCCTCTGGGCTACGCTAGGCACTTTGGTTAGGGTCACAACCATACACATTTTGTACCTTTACTTGAGCCACGCTCATGACCCGGACAGATGACTAAACATGAATGAACACTAGTAACCTCTCTTGGTGTATTGTACTTCACCATGGTCACTTGTGCATTCAGGAGGGACACGCAGAGCCCTTGCCCTCTCCACCTGTCTAGCGTATCTACCTCAGTCTGGTATAAGGTCCCACTGTGCACCTATCATAGGCTCCATGTGTGCACTTAACTCTTCATCTCCTATACCTGTGCACAGGATGAGGGCCCCAGCAGAGCAGATCTGCTCCCACTGCTATGGGAGACAGATCGCTGCCAAAGAAATGCCGACAACATCTATCTCACTGCAAGATGCCTGTGTCACCTATCATCTGTACATGCTTTCAACAGGCTGCTAGAGAAACCTCCGTTAACCCTTTGTTAAACACTTTATCTTCACACTGTATGAATTCTTGTACCATTATCTTCATACACCAATGTGCTTAGTGACCAGAACTGTAGCTATATATGTCGGTTACTAGCATGACACTTCTACATTGCAGAAGGTTCCTGAATACAGGTGAGTGGCAGCTTTGCTTGAATTGGGAACAGGAACACTCTCCTGCATCTTGCTGGCTTTCTGTGTCTTTCCTCCTATACAGACTGTGTTTCTGGGCAGAGCCCTCCCCCCCTTTTATTCACAGCACAGGGAGAGAGAGGCAGAGCTCAGCAAACATGCAGAAAACAGGATAACTGTTTCCCTCTTGCCTGGGGCAGCATTAACCACTACCTGTCTACACGCAGCCGCAATGCTTTGCATTCACAGACATCCCAAGTCTCCCACGAGGTGCAGCAGTCATTTCTGCTGCAGCTCCCGCACACCCACAAGCGCCTCACGATATCCCGGGAATGATCTGTGTGGCGGGGAACAGACAGCCACTTCTCCTTCTCTCCCTCCAACGACTGTCAACTAAAAAGCTATACAGGGAAATCAGTGTTCACAACTGTTCCCCACCACACCGATCATTCCCCGCTGCTCCTTGTGTGTTCTTCCTCCAGCCCCCTTCATGTCCTTCTCTGCCCCCTCTGTGTTCTCCTCTGCCCCCCCCCCCCCCTCCCTGGCAGCCAGTTTCCCTGTTCTTCTCTCCCGGGTGCGGGGGATCTGTCAGAATGGAGAGCAGAGGAAGGGACCGGTAAATATGTCATTTACTGGCCCCTTCCTGTTATCAATTGGACACAGTGAGCGAGATCGCTCCTGTGTTCTGTAATAACAGTGTTTACTCTGCTTCAGTTTATGAATAGACAGGAGACTCTGCCTCCTGTTCATACATCTTCAATGCTGAGAAAGGGACTGGGGAATCTGTGTCCTCAGCCCCTTTCTCTGTCTTAAAGGGGAGATATCTCACCAAAGCCCCCAAAAAATTGAAAAAAAAATATTTGTAAAAAAATTCTAAAAAATCAAAGTGTAAAAAAATTAAAAACTACTGACACCACTTCCCCCTGCCCTGCCAACATTGTCGACTGCCCCAACCTCTACCCCCCAAAAAGCATTGTGAAAACATTTTAAAACAAATTAAATTGTAAAAAAAAAAATGTAAAAAAAAAAAACTACTGATACTGTCCACAGCCACATACCCCCACCCCCTTCCCCAGAAGCACTGTGAAAAGATATTAAAAAAGTTATTTAAAAAAAAAAATGCCACGGTGGGAGGGGGGAAGGGGGGATATTGCAGGCGTGGAGCGCCACCTCCCTGAAATGAGTTTTTGCAGGTTGGGATGTCTGGCATTGTGAAAAATTTACTATGGTATGTCAAGTTGACAGACAGCACCCCCTGTCAAACTTGGCTATTCAAGTCAATGAGGCCATGCCTCAACCATCAACTGGCTGATGGTTGAGGCCGAGCACCAGCCGCCACTGCTATCTACCAACAACAATATAACCTAAAAAGTACCAAACTTATCATATCAGTTGCAGCAAGTTTTAGTGCTTCCTTGAGGTGTCACAGCACAGAGATTTTTTGCAGAGTACTCTGAAATTTCCATGCCCCCCGGGAAATGTGTCCTGCCTTGTGTTGCCCAAGTCTAACTGCACATCCCAATGTTGACATGTTAGTACTTGTTCAGCTACAATTCTCAAAAATAAATTACAATTTTAACAAGTCACACAGAAGTTTTGCTTGGACCAAAATGTTTACAGAATGTGCTACGAATGACACAGTCTGTGACTTGCTATGGCGTTTGTTCTAGGACGTCATTTTAACTGAAACCACTTGTTTGTGTGTTTCTAATTACTACCCATAAGCTGCAAGGGACAGATATTAACTTTTATTTAATGCTCACTCTTTAAGATATTTATAATTAAGCATCCGCTCTGCATCAAGCAAGGATATTTTCATATGCAGATTTTAGAGCACACATCTGTTTGGTGGGAACAGTCAAACATGAAACATTTCTATTTAATGAGCAGCTCCAGGCTGCAATCAGTGATCCAGTCAGTGCACTGCTGATTCTATCCAGGAAACACAGAGACTGTGATGAATTCAGAAAGACCGTTACATTTATTAAATTAATTTTAGCTTTGGTGATGCAAGGGCCCCGTCATTGGCTCTGCATGGGAATACATTTTCATGTCACATGACTGTATGCTGTGCAACTTTCCTGTCTTTGATAGGGCAAGTAGGAATGAGTTTGGGTTTAGCTCACTGCAGGCAGTGTTACATGAAAAGCCAAAGTATTTTACCAATTCATCAGCATTTGCATCCTACTGCTTCTGCAGCAGGCATTCATTCACTGTTAGTATTACTACCGCCAATAAATGACTACTTCCCACTGTGCAGGCTTTACAGTTTCATTGGTTGCTAAGATGCATGCGGCTGCTGGCGTCTTAGCAACCACTATCCCACTACCTGCCTTTCATCTATACCAGACCCTTGTCCTACATGAAGATCTGATATTGATGTTAAAGGGAGACTCCACACAATAAGAAAAAGTGATAACTTCTTCGCTATTGTCACACTCCCATGTCGTCCAATCTACAGGTTGGGAGGGTGTCAATGAAAAACTTAATTACAGTGAGAAAAGCAAGGTCACAAGCTTGTCTTAACAGATATACAGTATCTTGCCCATCAGGCTGCACAGAGTCATTATAATGTAGAAAAAGACTCACCCAGGCTCTACCGCATGTTTATAGGATGATGAGCTGAATAACGGTGCTCAGGCCATTGTGTCCCATACATCAAAATTGCAAAAAGAATGCCGGCAACTCAATTGATTCTTCTTAAATCTGTATTGAGCACAGACAGCAGTGCAACATCAAAATGCTGAGTTTTGATGTCGCACTGCTGTCTGTGCTCAATAAAGATTCAAGAAGAAGCAATCGAGTTGCCGGAATTCTTTTTGCACAGAGTCATTGGTTGCTAAGATGCATTCGTCTGCCGGCGTCTTAGCAACCGCTATCCCACCACCTGTCAGCTTGCTTACAAGCTGACAGGCATCTTGGGAGACGTCAACAAACCCCACCCCGTTTTTTTTTTTTTTCTATTGGGTGGGGTCTCCCCTTAAGACTTATATTAGATCCTCATGTAGGATAAGGGTCTGGTATAGATGAAGAGAATTCCTAGCAACTTTGTTTGCAAACAGAATGAGGTGGCTGGGAAACATAATTTAGAAGTGATTTAAATTTATTTATTTTTTTTGCAAATATCACTTTTTTTTGTATACATTGCACAGATACACCACTTCACAGGGAAGTTTAGGACATCTCCCAAGCATGAAAAGGAATTTTGTATTTTTTATGTTTCACTTTAAGGATTTTTAAAAGAGCTGCTGCCTGCTAAATGGAATATCTTTTTTTTTTTTTAGTTTTTGCATTGTTCCCCCCAGGGCAGTACTCAGCTCCCCATGCCCTTTGTTCCCTTGCCTATTAGCCTTAAAAGTGGCCAAAATAGATTTTAATGATTCAGTTCCCATTGACTGTAATGGGATTCAGATTAATACTCAAAGCAAGGAGCAGTTGGGCGAATTTAACCCAGGTACATTCAGGTCATCACTTGCTGCAAGGAGCCTACAATGGGCTGGGTTGAAAACACATAGCCAACATATTTAGTTCACTTAGCAACTTTTTGTTCAAAGCAAACCAATCTATTGCAAGATCTGACTTTTACCAACCAGTATCTCTGTTGTGAATATCAGGCAATTTCTGGTACTGCTGGCAAGAACTAGCCCTGAAGTGCTGTAAAAAAAAAAAAGTCTGATAAATCCAAAACTGACAATAGAAAACTCAAATTACTAATGATGTTCAGGCACATATACAAAAAAACAACATTTAATCCAGGTATGCATTACCTAAGAGGACCCTGTTATCACAAGTCAACTTTAACTCAACAAAGAAAAAAATATATACCTATCCATCCAGAGGCCCCTGTGTTGAAATACCACTGCAGCAGGTATTAGAACAGTTGGATGGGTTGAATACCTTTTACCCCTGCCGCTTGCTGTGGATTCTCCCATTGGCTCATACATCTTGAGCCAATGGGAGGAGCCACAGCACATGGTGGGGAGCAGGTATTCCACAACTGAAAGTATGTATGGAATACCTGCTGCAGGTCGGGTAAATTAAGTCACATGGGCACAAGATTTTTGACGTGATCAATAGGAACTTTTCTGTACTTGCACAAAATGAACTTGGCCTGCAAAAAGAAAATGAATGCAGCCCCCACACTGAAGGACTCGTATGTTCCAATATATTACATTTTTGTTTTTGAGTATAGATACACGTTACGGCAACTCAAAAGAAGACTATTTATATCTACCTCTCTGGTGGGTAGTGATTTCTCACATTGCATTGTTGAAGAGCTGTAGTCACTGGGTGCGTCAGAAGCATGCCTAGGCGTGCGCAAAGGGTGTGCCAGATGTTCCTGGGCACCCCCTAATCACCCCGCATGGTGCAGGTTCCCCCTGCTGTCCAGGTCCCTGTGTCATACACCCTTCTTACCCCGCAGCGCTGCCAGCCTCCCTCCTCTGCTCTTTTGCTGGCTGCATCAGGGCATACTTCAGAATAGAGAGTGGGGAAAGGGGCTTTTAAATATGTCATTTACGGGCCCCTCTTTTTCTGACCGGTACCAATCAATCACTGTGTTCATTCTTTACTGAAGCATAGTAAACACAGTTTACTGTGCTTCGGTGTGTAGATAAACAGGCGGAGGCTCCGCTCAGAGCAATTCATTGTCCAGTGCAGCTGAGTCTGCAGAGAAAGGGACTGGAGAATATTTGTCCTCAGTCCCTTTTTCCTGCCTCAAAAGTGAGACATTAGGGGTCTGTTTAGACCCTTGATATTTCACCAAAGCCCCCAATGGTGCTCATAAAAGAAAATGTACAAAAAAAAAAATTGTAAAAAATAATTAAAACGTGTAAAATATCAAAATAGGATTATAAAAATAAAGAACTAATGACACCTTCCACTGCCACACTGACTTGTCCACTGCTCTACAGACAACGTCCACTGCCCTGCGGACATGTTTTAATACATTTAAAAATGTATTTATAAAAGTGTGTCCCTGTGTGTGTATGTATATGTACTGTATATACATATGTATATATGTTTGAGCTTTGGGGTGCACACCCTAATGCAATAAGCTGTGCACACCTATGAAAGCTTGGTTCACCGCTTTGCGCTGAAGTTCCTTCTGCCAGTCCCCATGTCACTATTGTATCCTGTAGTAATGTTAGAGGCCAGCAGGAGGAACCACAGCATATGGTGGAGGGGCACAGGCATCTGACACACCCAGGTGTCAGATGATAAAAGCTTCTGCTGTAGGCCATAACACTTTAACAAAAAGGAGGACTCATCGCCCTCAAGAGGGTTAAGTATGAGGAAAACTCTCATACACTAACATTGCCCATGGGACTTTTGCAAGAGTTGCATCCAACAAAAACAGGTCGACACATTCTAAAAAAGTAGAGACTTTATTCCTTTATATGATTAAAATAATACTAAAATTACACAGACTATATCAAAAAATGATAAGTAGGTGTAACATGTACTGTATACTTAAGGGAATCATCGCCAGTCATCCTAACACTCAACGCATTTTGTGAAGCAGCATTCACTTCTTCAGGAGCCAAACATATTTTATAGGATATCCAACAAAGTATTTATCAACGTTTTCAGGAAAAGTTTAGAGGTTTCAGGAAAAAAACTTAAATTTTAAATAAGGAACTTTGAAGCAAAATAGGGGTCAGTGCCCATCTGCAGCCTCACCATTGTCATCAGTGCAGCCTAATCAATGCCCATCTGCAGCCCCACAAGTGCCATCAATTCAGCCTCATCAGTCCACATCAATTCAGCCTCATCAGTCCACATCAATGCAGCCTCACCATTGCCCTCAATGCAGCCTGATCAATGCCCATCTGCAGCCTCACAAGTGCCATCAATGCAGCCTCATCAGTCCACATCAATACAGCCTCACCATTGCCTTCAATGCAGCAGCCTCACCATTGCCATTAATGCAGCAGCCTCACCATTGCCTTCAATGCAGCAGCCTCACTATTGCCTTCAATGCAGCAGCCTCACCATTGCCTTCAATGCAGCAGCCTCACCATTGCCTTCAATGCAGCAGCCTCATCATTGCCATCAGTGCAGCCTGATCGATGCCCATCTGCAACCTAGAGGGGACAGGGAGGGGGGCGGGATGAGCGCCGACAGATTACATACAGTGAGAATCTCCTATGATTGGCAGAACAGTGATCCAATGGCGGCCCAGGAGAAGGGACTTCCTATTACAGAGGCCACCAAGTAAACAGGAGATTCTCACTGTATGTAATCTGACGGCCCTTGGCCCGCCCCCCTCCTTGTCCCCTCCGATGCAGCTAAAATTGAAGTATTGGCGTATAACACGCACACGCTATTTGCACCCGATTTTCAGGGTGAAAAAGTGCGTGTTATACGCCAATAAATACAGTATATATTATCCTTCTGCGGCAATGACAATCGAGTGCAATGGAAAAGCACCAAAGAAGGCGTCTTGTCCCGGAGCTGTGAAAAGGGCAGAACACCAACCGACAGGAACCACTCAATGGGATTTACCAATCAAGGCATCAAACATATAAGGGATGGCTATTTGCTGCCATAGCATACTCAAAATAGGTTGCAGGTATCCACAGTGCTACCAGCCATCATCAAGATCAGATCTTTTCTCATTTATCCAGGACTGGTCTGCATCATCATCCACTGTACCATAGCCTCTTGTATTGCCTCCTCAACCCTTTCATGCCTAATGCCGCGTACACACGAGCGGACATTACGGCGGACTTTGCCCGGCGGACTTTTCGACGTACTTTCCGACGGACTTTGTGAATGAACGGACTTGCCTACACACAATCCACCAAAGTCCGTCGAATTCGTACGTGATGACGTACGACCGGACTAAAACAAGGAAGTTCATAGCCAGTAGCCAATAGCTGCCCTAGCGTGGCTTTTTGTCCGTCGAACTAGCATACAGACGGCGGACTTTTCGACCGGACTCGATTTCAACGGATAAATTTAAAACAAGTTTTAAATCTAATTCCGTCAAACTTTTGAGAAAACAAAGTCCGCTGGAGCCCACACACATCGAATTGTCCGACGAAATCCAGTCCGCCGGGCAAAGTCCGCCGTAATGTCCGCTCGTGTGTACGCGGCATAAGCTTTTTTCTGGCATTTGTTGCTTACAAGTTTAAATCCATGTTTTTTGATAGAAAATTACTTAGAATCCCCAAACATTGCATATATTTTTTTTTAGCAGAGACCCTAGGCCTAGAGAATAAAATGGCGCAGTGGCCTTTCAAAAGCAAATCTTTGAGGAAAAAATACACTTTCATGAACTAAAAAAAAACTAAACAGTAAAGTTAGCCCAATTTTTTGGTATAATGTGAAAGCTGATGTTATGCCGAGTAAATAGATACCTAACATGTCATGCTTTGAAATTGTGCACACTCATGGTATGGCAACAAACTACGGTACCTAAAAATCCCCTACATCTCTAAAGGCGACACTTTTAAAAACAATTAATGGTTACCAGGTTAGATTTACAGAGGAGGTATTTTGCGAGAATTATTATTCTCACTCTAACGATCGCGGTGATACCTCACATGTGTGATTTGAACACCGTTTACATTTTCGGGCACGACTTAAGTATGCGTTTTCTTTGCTGCGCGAGCACGCGGGGGCTGGGGGGGGGGGGGGGCGCTTAAATTTTTTTTTCTTATTTATTTTCTTTTTTTTTTTTACTTTGTCCTTTTAAAAAAAAATTCTAATCACTTTTACTGCTCTCACAAGGAATGTAAACATCGCTTGTGACAGTAATAGGCAGTGACAGGTACTCTTTATGAAGGGATCGGGGGTCTAAGATCCCCGATCCCTCCTTTGCTTTTGAAAGTATTCAGATCACCAAAATCCACAATTCTGAAAACTGTCATTTTTTTAAAATCTGCGTCATTGGCAGCCGGGTAAACCAGAAGTGACGTTGTGACATCGCTTCTGGGATTTTACATCGGAGACCCGATATAAGCCGAATTCGGCTTTGTTCGGGCCTCAGCCTAGGCGGCGGACGTGCCGGCTGGTGGCTCGGGTCTCCCGATGGGACGGGAGGCCCGGGAAGAGAGGCGGAAGGGGGGGATGTCCCCTCCGGCTCCTTTAGGATAACAGTCGAGTGGCTTTCAGCCACATCGGTTGTTATCACTAAAAAAGCAACCGGTGGCTCTAAAAAACCGGTACCGGGGTGATGCAGGCATCACCCCAGTATAATTCCTTCAAGCCATGAACGCAAATTTGCGGACGGTCGGCACGAAGGGGTTAAATACGAAGGGCCCTTCTTAGCAGGGAGCTTTTATAGAGGAAATGTTTAACCGACAGAGCTGCCTTAAATAATTATTAAAACTATTGTAAAAAACAGTTGACATGAATCAGATTAGGACATGGAAGCAAAATAACACAAGACAATCAGATTGTTGCCGTGCACAGTGCTGTCTAACTGGAAAATTGAAAATTGAGGCAGAAAGTTTGAGGCAGCTTGTGGACTCTTCATGGTACGGGAAAGACTCACATACGTATTTATATAAAAATATACATTTATTTAAGGCAAAAATCATCATTAAAATGGTCCTATAGAGGGAAATATACAATACACAGTATCAGATCTCCGAACTGGAACTAGACACTTGGACACATGTCCACCCAGACAGGAGGACCATGAGCCTTGTCCTATGTCAGTTCAACCTCGACATGTTTTGCGGTGTAACCGCTTCTTCAAGCGGGGTTCCACCCAAATTTTGAAAATTATCTCTATGCATTCTCTTCCTTGCCTAGATGCTGACATGCTGTCTAAAAAAATTTAAATCGCCGTAATTACCTTTTTTTTTTCTAATTTTCTTAGCACTTCCTGGTTTTCCTCCCATGGGAGTAGGCGTGTTTCTAGCCTCTCCCAGACCTCCCACAGTCCCCTGGGAGCTAGTCTCAGGCTTCCCAGCATGCATTGTACAACAGCGTCATCACAACATCTCGGTGAATGCTGGGAGCACAGCATTCACCGCATTCAGGAAATACATGCTTGTGGGCTTCAAATGCCCACAATGAAGATGGAAACCGCCTTCAGTGAATTTTACAAGTTATTCTTTACAACGAAATCTGACACAGGCAGACTTATTACACAGAACATGTGAGTAGATAATCATGAGAAGAAAAGTTTGTGAATGAACTCCAAAAAAAAAAACGATAGATCGGTGGACCCCCGCTTTCAGGAGTATACTTCAAAGGATAATGTGTGTGAACATCTCTACAAAAAACAGATAATAGATGATCAAATTAGGAAACAAACAACATATATGTATAGCATGGATTTAGAACATGTGCAGGGCCAAGGTCCTGATAACTAGAAAATTGCTGACAAAGAAGAGAGAAGAACTGTCTTAATAGGGTGATGACTTCATCAGTATTGTCACACTCTCTTGTCATCCAATCTACAGGCTGGGAGGGTATGCGTGACAAAGCTTAATTACAGTGGAGAAAGGCAGGGTCACTGACCTAGTTGTGCTGTCTGGCAGGGGTGCCTGGGCCACAAGGTTGTGCTTACAGAATTGCAATATCTTTTGGCTGAAAAAGCTCATCTACATGTATTCGGAATGGGTTTTTGACTATGTGTGTAAAGTTATAGTTTAGTGAAGATTGACTTTTTTCCTTGAGATCCTTCTTAACAAATGGCAAATCCTGTTTGATGCATAGACTGCTCCTGAACATTTGTCTAAGTTTATTAGGAAAGGTTATTACCGGCCAAGCTGCAGTACAACATAGTGACTAAAGCCGTATCTCTGCTGTGCTTTACATGGGACGTCATAAATAAATCCTAGAGTTAAAGACCCAGGGGCAATTGAGAAACAAGTTTAGTAGTAAATCTGAACATGTTTAATCTGCTTATGTTTCTAATTATAAAATTACACTGTGGAGAGTACATAGAAAGCAGGATCCATACCCTGACAAAGAGAGAGGGATTGTACCCATGTTATCTAGCAGATTTTAAAGATTTTCCACCAATTTACATTAAACAGTTTTTACATTAAACAGTGTTCTCCAAACTGTGGGCCAGGGGCCAAATGTGGCCTTTTGCTTCATTTTATATTGGGGCATTATTCCTCTCACTGATACAAGGGACTATTCCCCCCTACAGATACCAACAATGAGCTGTAATTCCTTCCACTGACAGCAATAACGGGGTACTATTCCTCCCACTGACATAAACGATGGAGAACTTTTTCTCCCGCTAACACCAATGACGGGGTACTATTCCTCCCACTGACATAAACGACGGAGAACTTTTTCTCCCGCTAACACCAATGACGGGGTACTATTCTTCCTCCTACTGAACACAGGCGCTATGTCATTTTTTTACTCCCATTGACCTCCAAGCCTTAACCACTTCGATACCGGGCACTTTCACCCCCTTCCTGCTCAGGCCAATTTTCAGCTTTCAGCGCTGTCATACTTTAATGACAATTGGTCAAACAACACTGTACCCATATGAAATTTTTATATTTTTTCACAAAAATAGAGATTTATTTTGGTGGTATTTAATCACCACTGGG
Organism: Lithobates septentrionalis; assembly: GCA_037952835.1. NCBI lineage: Eukaryota > Metazoa > Chordata > Amphibia > Anura > Ranidae > Lithobates > Lithobates septentrionalis. The sequence goes on from JBBDGP010000412.1 coordinate 1,022,686, forward strand.
TTTTTTAATTTTGAAAAAAAAAAATCTTTTTCTTTGTTTTTGTGTTTGTTTCTATTATAAAATTTAGCAAAAAGGTAATTTTTCTTTTTCACTGATATGCACTTATGAGGCTGAACTGATAGGCTGCATTGATGGGTACTGATAGGCTGCATCCATGGGCACAAATGAGGCCACACTGATGGGCACTGTTAAGGCTGCACTGATGAGGCTGCACTGATGGGCACTGATTGGCACTAATGAGGCTGCACTAATTGGCACTGATAAAGCAGAACTGATGGACACGGATGAGTCGGGACTGATAAGCTGCACTGATGAACAATGATAGGCGGCACTGATGGGCACTAATATACTGCACTGATGGGCACTGATATGTTGCACAGATGGACAATGCTATGCTGCACTGATGGGGCTGCACTGATCATCAGGGCACTGATGATCAGTGCAGCCCCATCAGTGTAAATGTCCCTTGTAACTGGAAAGCCGGTTATTGGCTTTCCTTTCCTCAGACACTGACAGCGCTGAGGAAAGGAAATACTGATAACTGGCATTTGTTTACATGTGATCAGCTGTGATTGGACACAGCTGATCACATGGTAAAGAGCCTACATCATCGGTTCTTTACCCTGATCAGTGATTTGCTGTGTCCAAGGGACACCCTCGTCCCCTAAGACACACAATGCGGCGCAATGCAAAGGACTTCATATGACGTCCAGTTAGGATAGCAAAGCCACACACAGCTGTCATTCTTCTATTGGCTGGGTGGGAAGGTGTTAAAGTGATAATAAAGTCTATTTTTTTTAGTTAAAAATAACAAACATGTTATACTTACCTCCTCTGTGCAGGGATTTGCACAGAGCAGCCCCGATCCTCCTCTTCACGGGTCCCTCTTAGGTGCTCCTGGACCCTCCCTCCTGTTGAGTGCCCCCACAGCAAACAGATTGCTATGGGGGCACCCGAGCCAAGCCACAGCTTCGTGTGTGCATTCAGACATGAAGCCGTGGTGTGGGCCGCTACCTTTCTCTCCTCATCGGCTGACTGACTTTGATTGACATCAGCGGGAACCAATGGTGCCATGCTGCTGTCTCAGCCAATAAGGAGGGAAGTCCCGGGCAGCTAAGACACTCCTAGATGGACCTCAGGTAAGTATTAGGGGGGCAGCTGCACACAGAAGGCTTTTTATCCTAATGCATAGAATGCATTAAGATAAGAAACCTTCTGACTTTACAATCACTTTAAGCATTGTTTACCCCCCACTGGCCACAGTCTGGCCCCTCTTTAGTCTGAAGGACTGTAAACTGGCCCCTTTTTTAGAAAGTTTGGAGACCCCTGGCCATAGGAATGATGTAGTGACCCTCACTTATCATTGCCTCCAATGCAATCAGAACTTTCTGTCCAGTTTCATCTGTCCAGTGTAGGTCTGACAAGAGGAATTAGAAGAAAAGTAAGCAGTTAGGTGTTATTTGGGCAAGGTCCTTCTTCAGCTAGATGAAGCTCAGATCACAAAGCTTCAAATCAATGGGTACAATGAGATTTGAAAAATCTTCTTTGTCTAAAACTGCCTATAAATCAAGCCTATGAGGTATAATTTGTATGCTTCTCAGCAGTTAAGAAGTTCTGGCATGCTAGCATATTTTTTTTACAAAAATAATCACATATTACAATGCTTACTCAAAAGGGCATCAACATTCAGTCTGTATAGAACAACATGATGTCTAAAGCATATGTAGCACCCCCTCTGATACCCCAAAAGCAGGATAGCACCTCCAGAGGGAGGGGCAGACTAGCATTTCACCCCAAGCCTGAGTCCATGGCTAAAATGGGGGGACAGAGAAAGGATATTGGGCTTAGTCACTTTTGTCTTTGTAGCAAAGTCCCGGGCCCCCTGAGGCCTAATGGTGACCTCCACAGTTAGGGACAGCTGACATCATTCAGTGTAGAGTGGGCTACAAGGCATGGTGGGTGTAATGCAAGATGAAATGGTGGGCGCCAGACAGTTTTTGAATGCAAAGAGATTTTATGTCTCTTAAACAGAACTGTGGGAAAGAGGGTTAGGGCCAGGACACCCTTAGATAGATGCAAAGATAATTAGCAGACTCCGAGACTTCTATAGGTAGACAGCTATGTAGGTGAAGGCCCCCAGCCGGACACCACCTCTGTATAGGTAGGACCGCTGTCTCCTATGGTAACAATCTTGTAGCTGTTACTAACGGTAAAGATATTCAACTATCTGCAACATGAACACTTCTCTTTACCCCAGACTCACTGTGGACCTTCACTCACGAGCTTCCAGTCTCTCTCACTAGACTTCAGATCCACTAGCCACTAGATCCCTGAGCTCCTCTGCTGTAGCACTCAGTATCTTCCTCAAGCGTCACCCCCACTTCACTGCTGGGTCACTGGCTTGGCACTCACAGATATTTTTCAAGCTTCACCCCTGCTGACACGTTAGGTCCCTGGCTTGGCACTCCACAAGCGTCACCTCTGCTGTCCCGCTGGGTCCCTGACTTGGCACTTGCTGAAGTTTTCCCACTTCTTCAAAAGTCTGCTCTGGTACTGGCCTCAGCTTACTCACAGTGATCTTTGGTAGCAAGGTGGATGGTCCCTTAACAGCGACAGCTTCCCCTCTACCTCCGACCACAACTGGTTCCCCGGCCAGCAGAACCGTTAACTCTGGTTTAACTACAAGTCCACAGTCCCAACCCTACGCTGCTTTCCTGCTTCTGGATAGGCCCTCAGGCAGCCTAGCAGCCAGATGTCCCCGGAATAGGCCTTAGGTTTCTGGCCTAGCAGACCGGGGCAATACAACACACGTCCACCCAGACAGCCATCCAGGTGGCACAGAATCTCCATCACCTGACTCCACCCAAATGAATAGGTTCTCCGAGCAGGCCAAGGGACCAAAGAAAATCCCTGCCCATTGGCTGAGACACCCCATTCATTCCTAATCTGTCCTTGCAATGCCCTTGTCTTATCTAATGTCACCAGATACCCGGCCATTTAGCGACAGAAGAGAGAAGTGCAGCAATGCCAGAATTAGGGCAAAATCAATTGACCACTTAACAATTGGCCAAGACAACTATTACTTGGCAAATAAATTTAATAGCAACCCTGCCTAAACATCAGAGTGCTACATCTTTTAAAAGTTTTTTTGCAGAACGGTTAAGGAGGTGAGGGGTGGGGTCCCAGATACCATTACAGATTACTTACAGACTTTCCAGATGAATGTCCAGCTTCACAATGTCAGAACCTTTAAGCCAAAAAAGGAAACACTGTAAGCACGTTCCCAAATTTCAGTGCTTCCTTTATGTGAGTCACCAGACCCTTCTGAGGTCTGGTGACTCTCCAGCAAGGGGCCACCCCTGGTTCTCCTTCTTGGCACAGCTTCCTCCAGACCCGGTAGGACAGCTTTAGGACAACTTCAGCACACGCACTCTATCTTCCTCCTCATCCCACACTTAGTAGAACACCAGCAGGGACTATTTACTCCTCTTCACCAGGAAGCCTATAGGCATGTCTGTGGTGGAATCTGTGTGGCCTTTTTACGATGTATCAGAGCGGCCATGGGGGACAATTGCCCCCCAACCCATTCTGCCCCTGCAGTAGAGGGAAAGAGGCAAATAAAGAGCAATGTCTCCTTCCCCATGTTGTTGTAGCCCAGCACCTGGATACACTCCCTAAAAAAAAGTTTTGCTTTTACTTACTGTATACTTTTTTAAAATTCTTAACCCTACCACATGAAATCAGTTCATTAACTCTTCAGACTTTCTCCCCTCATTTTCATACCAGACTCATTACCATCTGAAGTATGGCAGCCGCACACCAAGATATAATCTCCACTAAACTTTATTGCTCAAACCATAACCGCACAAGCTCCTCCCTCTGGTGGGTTTCACCCTAAAAGGCGTAATCATACTTTCACAAACGTTTTAATTCATAGTCCAATCTAGCAGTGAAATTGTGGTGTCAGTAATCCCAAGGGAGAAAATAAACTTTCATTTTTATATGCATTTTATACAGGGGAAAGCTGTTACAATTGGACCAAGTGTACTGCAAACATGGGGGAAACAGTAAAGAGCAGTAAAGGAATTAGTAATGCTTCACAAAACACGGGATTGAAAAGCTAAATGTTTGCGGTTAAACACATTACAATGAAAAATAAATTCTATAGATCCCAGGCTTGTAGATATGGTTCATATTATTTTATAGAGGAAATACGTACTCAGAACGTTCTGTGGAAAGCTTGGCATTAAGAATAACGTAACTAAATCACTGACTACATGGGGATTAAATATTTACTGAAGTGACACGTGGATCTCTTTAACTGTTGCTTGATGAGATCAACCCAGCGATATGGCCCTGCTTTCCCAAACATGCATTTTAGATTTATTTTTGTTATGCTAGAACTAAGCTAGAGTCAATTTATTATGATAATATAGACTTAAAGTGGAACTATGGGCGAAATCAAAAATGACATATATGATGCACAGACATAGTAGCTTTTGTGTTTCTTGTTTATAGGCTCTTGTAACAAAGGTTTATTACCTTTTGATCCTGCCAGAAGTTATGTTTTTCCACTTCCGTTAACAGGATCCATCTAGGACTACCCACAGGGGGGCAACACTGCTGTCGGATTTCAAAGCAGAACAAACTGGGGTAGTCCTAGATGGACATGTAGTGTTTAATCAACTTTCAGTAAGCCACAAACAGCTCAACACCAGCTAACACATTTTAAAGCTGAACTCTAGGATGAGCAAATATTTTCCTAATACAAGAGTCATGTGTATTCTTTCTTGAATCTTGTGTAGCGCTGACAACTTTTTTTTCTAGTCATATGCATTGTTGTAAAGGTAATAAGTTGATATAGTGCCATCTAGTGGCTAATTATAAGGATGCAATCTGTTTTATTATTCATTATTTTGAGAAGTGACATGGAAGTGATTGATTGTTTACTTCTGGACATCAACTATGACCTACCCACAATGCTCAAGGACCAGAAGAAAACTGAACTGCATTGTGGGGAGGATATAAAAGGGCTGGGAGCGGCCATCTTAGGTCTCTTGTTCCTGAGACACGTGGCCTGCCAGCAGAACTCTATGGGTGTGTCCCACAGGGTTGCGGCCTACCTTGTGAAGGAGCGGAGCAGCAGCAAGGACCCATCATTGTATCACAGTGTGCTGAAGTAACAGAAGTGATCGTTCCGGAGACCCGTGGAGGAGGTAACTGAGGACTCCTGGTCATTAGAAAACGGAACAGCGTGACAGCGAGGTTGGGGCTCCACATAGACTGAGAACTGCTGAAACGGAAACACCCATCTGTCCGGATCCGGTGCGGTGAGAGGGTTAACACCCAGAAGTTTGTTTAACACTACACACATTTAAAACTGTTACAGAGTGTTGCTGGGACTGATAGTCCCACGGAACAAGTGAGTTGGAAAACATTACATTTACACAGACTTCAATATCCAAGAACTGATACTGGATGTCTGTCTTCTTCAAATAAGAACACTTAATCAATTTGCTGGATTATAATTGCCTTTGTGTATCACCTTGCACTGCGCAACACTCCAGAAGAACTCTCTGTGGATTACAATTACTGATTCATAGCTAACAAAGATTCAAGATGTCAGGCCTATTTTATTTCTATTGCAGGGCCCTGCATCTAATTATAAAGGATAGTGACTTTACGGTTTAAAGCAGGGGGAGCTCTGTAGTGTATATATATATATATATATATATATATATATATATATATATATATATATATATATATATTGGTATATTTGTGTATGTTACAAAGACTGTCATAATTATTCACTATACTGTCACACTACGTTGGTGTGATAGTGTGGCCATTGTATATACATATATCATTTCAGTAAAAAGAAGTTATTTTGGTTATTACAGAAGTCGGTGTGCAGTGTTGATATTTCTCCTTCAGGTGGAGCTACAAGCAATCAGGTAAAGGTAAATATATGTATATAAGTGTATATTGTGGGCTAAAGTTGGCATTAGTGTCATTACAACACTGCACTACAGTTGTGTCAAGGGGAGAAGAACAAGTTTTAAGAGGGATAAAAAGATCAGAGGACAGGCCCAGTAATAAACCACCAGCTCCACCGTGAGTTATTGCTACACTTGATATGCTTTGTGTACAGTGCATTCGGAAAGTATTCACAGCGCTTCACTTTTCCACATTTTGTTATGTTATAGCCTTCTAAAATGGATTAAATTCATTATTTTCCTCAAAATTCTACAAACAATACCCCATAATGACAACGAGAAAGAAATTATGTACATAAGCATTCACGGACACTCAAAATTGAGCTCAGGTGCATCCTGTTTCCACTGATCATACTTAAGATGCTTCTACAACTTGATTGGAGTCCATCTGTGGTAAATTCAGTTGATTGGACATGATTTGAAAAGGGACACACCTGTCTATATAAGGTCCCACGGTTTACAGTGCATATCAAAGCACAAACAAAGCCATGAAGTCCAAAGAATTGTCTGAATACCTCAAAGACAGGATTGTATCGAGGCCCAGATCTGGGGAAGGGTACAGAAAAATTTCTGCAGCATTGAAGGTCCCAATGAGCACAGTGGCCTCCATCATCTGGATAGAGAAGTTTGGAACCACCAGGACTCTTCCTAGAGTGGGCTGCCCAGGCCAAACTGAGCAATTGGGGGGAGAAGGGCCTTAGTCAGGCAGGTGACCAAGAACCCAATTTTCACTCTGACAGAGCTCCAGCGTTTCTCTGTGGAGAGAGGAGAACCTTCCAGAAGAACAACCATCTCTGCAGCACTCCACCAATCAGGCCTGTATGGTAGAGAGGCCAGACGGAAGCCACTCCTCAGTAAAAGGCACCTGAAGGACTCTCTGACCATGAGAAACAAAATTCTCTGGTCTGATGAAACAAAGATTGAATTCTTTGGCCTGAGTGCCAAGCGTCATGTCTGGAGGAAACCAGGCATCACTCATCACCTGGCAAAAACCATCCCTTCAGTGAAGCATGGTGGTGGCAGCATCATGCGGTGGGGATGCTTTTCAGCGGCAGGAACCAGAAGACTATTCAGGATTGAGAGAAAAATGAATGCAGCAATGTACAGAAACATCCTTGATGAAAACCTGCTCCAGAGGACTCTGAACCTCAGACTGGGGAGATGTTCATCATCCAACAGGACAACAACCCTAAGCACACAGCCAAGATAACAAAGGAGTGGCTACAGGACAACTCTGTGAATGTCCTTGAGTGGCCCAGCCAGAGCCCAGGCTTGAACCTGATTGAACATCTCTGGAGAGATCTGGAAATGGCTGTGCACCTACCTTCCTCATTCAACCTAATGGAGCTTGAAATGTCCTGCAAAAAAGAATGGGAAAAACTGACCAAAAATGGTTGTGTCAAGCTTATATCATCAGGCTCAAAAAGACTTGAGGCTGTAATTGGTGCCAAAGGTGCTTCAACAAAGTATTGAGCAAAGGCTGTGAATACTTATGTACATGGATTTTTTTTCTTTTTAATACATTTGCTAAGATTTCAAACAAACTTCTCTCACATTGTCATTATGGGTTATTGTTTGTAGAATTTTTAGGAAAATAATGAATTTAATCCATTTTGGAATAAGGCTGTAACATAACAAAATGTGGAAAAAGTGAAGCGCCGTGAATACTTTCCGGATGCACGGTATTTCTTCCAGATCTGTACAGTAATGTGAGACTTTACCTTTATGCAGGAGCTTCCTGTAATGAGCTTCCTGTGGAGAAAAATAGTAATAAAAACATGTGAAATAAAAAAATGAATTCATATTCTATCACTACAGGTGTTAACTCTAACAGATTTCCGAATACAATATTTTTCTCTATAGTGGACCTCATGGTCTCATTCACACTGCAGCACATCTGTTAGCCTGTGCATAATGCACAGATACTGGCATACGTTCCTTTTCTTTTTTTTTTCTTACTTCTATCCTTTCACCACACACTTCGTAAAAATGCAACCTGTCCAATGTTTTTTTTCAGCACTCACAAAATCTGCACATTGATGTGAACTGACACCATAGAAAATAAAGTTATTTGCCTTGTCCCCGTGTTGGAACTGCACTGAGCAATGCAAACCAAGTCTAGTGGTATGAACGAGTTCTTATAGCGGGACTCCAGGCTAGATACACAAATACATATACCGTATGTTTACTGTTGTACCTGCCTAAAAGGCATAAATAACTTTGTAGAGCCATTCTTGTGAAACACCTTTATAGTGACTAGGTTCATTATTCTACTTTCTGGGCCAACTCCTTGTTCACTGGACAGATGTAATGATACTGATTCAGTGTTCAGACTGAAGACAAAGAGGTGCCACAGGAAAATACATTGCTGAACTAAAAAGCGTAACTCCAGCTACAGTTGTGTGAAAAAGTATTTTCCCCCTTTTTTTAATATTTTTCCTAATTTGTTACACTTAAATTACTCAGATCATCAAGCACAAAGATAACCCGAGTAAATATAAAATGTAGTTTTTAAATGATGGTTTAATTTATTAAGGTAAAAAAGCTGTCCAAACCTGCCTGGCTTTATGTGAAAAAGTAATTGCCCCCTAAACCCTAACCGGTTGTGCCACTTTTGGTGACAACAACTGCAATCAAGCGTTTGCGATAACTGGCAATGAGTCTTTCACATTGCTGTGGAGCAATTTTGGCCCACTCTTTTTTGCAGAATTGTTTTAATTAAGCCACACTGAAGGGTTTTCCAGCATGAACGGCCTGTGTAAGGTCATGATACAGCATCTCAATTGGATTTAAGCCTGGGCTTTGACTAGGCCACTCCAAAACCTAAATTTTGCTTTGTTTGAACCATTTGGAGGTGGACTTGCTGTTGTGTTTCGGATCATTGTCCTGCTGTATAACCCAAGTGCATTTGAGGTCACAAACTGATGACCGGACATTCTCCTTTAGAATTTTCTGGTAGAGCTTAGAATTCATAGTTCCATCAATTATGGTAAGTCATTCAGGTCCTGAAGCTGCAAAGCAGCCCCAGATCATCACGCTACCACCACCATGTCTGACTGTTAGTATGATGTTCTTGTTATGAAATGCTGTATTCGTTTTATGCCAGATGTAACGGGACGCACAGCTTCCAAAAAGTACAATTTTTGTCTCATCAGTCTACAGAATATATGTCTAAAAGTCTTGGGGATAATCAAGATGTTCTTTGGTAAATGTGAGATAAGCCTTTGTGTTCTTTTTGGTCAGCAGTTTCTTTGGCCTTGGAACTCTCCCATAGATGCCATTTTTGCCCAGTCTCTTTCTTATTGTTGAATCATGAACACTGATCTTACCTGAGGCAAGTGAGGCCTGCCGTTCTTTAGATGTTGTTCTGGGTTCTTTCATGACCTCCTGGATGAGTCGTCACTATGCTCTTGAAGTCATTTTTGTAGGCCAGCCACTCCTGGGAAGGTTCACCACTGTTCCAAGTTATCTCCATTTGTGGATAATGGCTCTCCCCGTGGTTCACTGGCATTCCAAAACCTTAGAAATGGCTTTGAAACCCTTCCTAGACATGTACATTACTTTGAATATAATCTGTTCTTTATTTTTTTTAGATTGTGGCATGGTGTGTGGCTTTTTATGATCTGTTAGCATGCTTCACGTTGTCAGAAAGATTCTATTTATGTGATTTCTTAATTCAACAGGTCTGGCAGTAATCAGGCCTGTGAGTGGCAAGTGAAATTTAACTCAGTTCTCCAAAAAATTTTGGTTAATCACAGTTCATTCATGATTCAGCATGGGAGGGGGCAATTACGTTTTCACATAGGGCCAGGCAGGTTTGAACAGCTTTTTTCCCTTAATAAATTAAATAATAATTTAAAAACTGCATCTTGGATTTACTTATATTTGTGTAATATTAAAATTTGTTTGATGATCTGAATCATTTAAGTGTGAGAAATATGCAAAAAAATAAAAAATCAGAAAGGGGGCAAATACTTTTTCACACAACTGTATATTATTTATGATGATGACCTCACTTGAGAGATTTTCCCTCATTTCCTGCCCCTGTGATATCAGGACAAGAAGTGGAGGAAATAGGTTTCACAGGGACAGTAAGGAACAGGCAGCAATAAAACCAGGCCTCCCATATAAGTACAGGGATCTTCTTCAAGCAGCTATGTTTTATTGGCTTTGTGTGCTTACATTGAGCGGTTAGATTGCAGTGTGCTTAAATGTACCTTTTACTCATAGAAGTTGCATGATTGTTCCATAGCTCACATGGTTAATTGCTTCTGCCAGATGCTGTTAAGCATCCTCCAATAGAGGGGTTGGCAATAAGGCAAAGGGAGGTGACCTCCTTAGATGGCACTCTGTAGGGGTATGGCGGCACTAAAGCTGCAATGTCCATAATGGACACTCTGTCCTCACTGCAGCTCAGTACACTGGTTGCTAGGATGCTTGCGGCTGGGCTGCAGAGCGTCATCGGTTCTTAGTGCAGATGGCTACTTGCACCATAACAACCAATGATGATGTATGTCCCGGCTGCCTGCATTCTAGCAACTCATGTTGCTGTGAAGCCCAAGGCCAGCATCCTAGCAACTAATGACGCACAGCCACACAGCATAATTGCTTGCTTGGACATTGACAGTTGGGCCACAGTGCTATTGGTGGCTGTGCCAGTGTCCTGCCAACCAAAGGGGGAGGAAGCAAAAAAGAGATAGGAACGCCAGTTGGAGATCGATCAGGTTTTTGAACATTGGGAAAGAGAGCAACGTTATTTAGGCACGCTTCTGGGGATTAGCATAATGAGTTATGAATATTTATCGCTTGCCTGGCCAATTATTGAGGAATGTAGTCCAATGGTGTAAGCTGGGGAAGTGACAAATATTTGGACCCTACCTTTCTGGAAAGTCTTTCTCTTGGACTTCTGGTCATATTGTTGGTGTTCTAGTGTTCTCCCATGGAGAATCAAAAACCTTTAAAAACTAGATTTCATGAAAAGATTTGCAGTTGTCACTCACTTAGGAAAACTGGCGTAGGACTAACTGAAGGAGAAATATACACAGGAAACTTTTCAGCTGATCTGCCTCACCATGATTTCTATGGTCATGCATTCACAGAAACTTCCACTGATAAGGAGATGAATGTGAACATTTTAGAGGTCATCAGGGCCTATAGATGTTAGTGCCACAAATCTGCAAGTGTGAAAGTCCAACTTAACTTTTTAAAGAACCCTACATCCTTTTTTTGTGCAGTAACAACAGTAGGTGGTCTTTACTGCGGCATCGGTGTTCTTGTAATGGCATGTGAGTTCCTTAGTGCAGCAGTACAGTATTGTGAACCCAGGGCAGCAAGATGACACCACCCTATGGCTTCTGTGCATCACAGCTTACACTCACAAGAAGTTGGCTGAATGTCACTGCCCACCATTCATCCAGGAAGAAGAGAAGCATCTGGTGGACTAGTGAACTATCAAAGGGGTATACCGTGACCAGACTGAAGGTAAGTATTGCAATGAAAGTTACTTTGTTATTATTAAAGTGGACTTATAGGCAAACTTTTTTTTTTTTCATTTTGGATAGACTAAGGGAGAGTTATAAGCCCATCATTTTTTTTTTTTTTTTTTTTGCTATCTGTGTCCCATTGGGGATATTTACCTTCACTTCCTCTCCCATAGCTAAAACAGATAATTAAGGGAATCTCTTGGTTCCCAGGTCACCAGAACTATTGTCCTCATTGGAAGGTTCCCCCTAGGACTTTGGAGCTTCATTAATACAGGGTTTATTGTGGACATGTTATTTATGCGTAATTTATATAATTTGTTAATAAAGGACTGCTGTGGCCATTAAACTCCACGTTGTTGTCCTGTGTGGTTATTTAAGTGTGAGTGAAGTGATAGTCAAGGGAAAGGGGGGGGGGGGGGGTGTCAGAGATGGACGATTTAGTAAAAAAAAAAAAAAAAGGTAAATGAAGAAAAAAAACAGTGTTATGCTTGTAGAGAACAAGAGGAGAGGTGGAGGGATAATGTATTTGAGGGTGTAGATCTCCTTTAAAAGCCTTCATGGACAGCACTGCCTATAGGTTCCACTGTCTATCTTTCTCCTAATTTAAAGCAATATCCTACTTTTGAATTAGCTTTGAGCATTGTCTTAAAACTATCACACAGTCCATATTCTTTGCATCTTTAAAAAATATATTCAGCTTTAGGAATGATCTATGTGAGATAGAGACAAGTTGCACCATCTAGAAGACTCTATATGAGTCCCAGCATGGAGCTTGGCCTCAGACCTCAAAGCAATCCATATAAATTTCCAGGATTTGTTGGTCAGCAAGACACCTCACCAGGAAACTGAGCTGTCAACGAGCTTTTGATTTATTATATGAGTTTGCATGCAGGAAATGTTTAAATCTTCTGTCAAACTACTTGACATGGAGAAGAATATGAAAGTGGGGAGTAACAGAATAGCTCACTGTAGGGTAATGGTACTTTTACATCCTATGGTGCCTGTCATCTCACTGTAAATTGGCAATAAATAATCAATTATACATGTAGAGAGCTTGGCTATCTGTATGAAGCCCCACATTGGATATGACTAGCTGTACAATGGAAGTCTGTTCCACATGGAAGCCGCACTATGCAGATAATTCCAATTTATTTCTATATCTGCTGTTCACATCATTCTGCTTCACTGCAATACAAAGATACAAAGATCCAGCATAATTTCTTCTGTGATACTGAGGTAATAATAGTAAGGTGGATAAAAAGTATTACAAAATGTTTTCTTCATTTTAACACATTCCAAAAAAAAAATTAAATTTTAAAACTTTTTCTTAAATTGTAAATTCAGCCATTTTTTTTTCTTAGTTTAGCATAAAGTGGTAAAAAGTTAAAAGGTCTACCTTGTGACCCCGTTGGGAAGATTTTTTCCTTACTCCTGTCCTTGGAACATCTGTACAAGAAATTGGGCGAATGGTCACCACTGGGACTGGAAGGTGCAGCTATAAAAACATTGTCAGACGTTCTTAGCCTTCTCCACATCGATTTTTGTTTTTTTGTTTGTATCCCCAATGGAAAAAATTCACATCATTCATATCTTAAAGGGAAATGAGAGGAAAAAAATGTAATAGTGACACAGATGGCCATCAAACCTGAGAGAAGCTTAAATGTTTCTCTGCTCTACCCAGGCCAGGTAAGGAAGTCCTTCCTGCTCTCTACAGACAAATTGTTATCTCCTGGATCAACATTCTACAGCTGGGGCTCTTTACTCTTGGGGGGGTATGGGAATCAAACAATGGAAATAAAGCCTCGTACACACAATTGGATTTTCCGCAGACAAAACCTCAGACTTTTGTCCGAAGGCGTGTGCCTGGATTTTGTCTTGCATACAAACGGCAAGGAATTGTCGGCCAACAAACACGAACGCAGTGACGTACTACGTGGTTTTTCAGATCTTTAGCACCACCCTTTGGGCTCCTTCTGCTAATTTCGTGTTAGTAGAAGTTTGGTGAGTGTTGCTTCGTACTTTTCATTTCACGCTATTCATTTAGCACTTTTCAGTTCGCCCCTTTTCATTTCGTGCTTTTCAGTTTGTTTCTGAACGGCTGTTCGTCAACCAGACATGTTGCGGAATCGGAGGAGATAGCGTGTTATTTATTATTGGCCTTGGAGTTATTGCTTTGACCCAAGTCCAGTCCAGGAACATTAGGAGGAGTAGTTCTTGGACCAAAAATTGGTTGCTTTAGTAATTGTGACCAACTATGTCATATGCCTTTGCTGCGGGAGCTCCAGGAGAATAATCCAGATGATTTTCGGAATTATCTCCGTATGACGGACCCCTGCTTTCACCAACTTTCGGAAGCAGGACACATGCATGAGGCTTTATTTTATTTTTTGGTTGAATAATAATGATTTGATTTTCTATATTTTTGGATGCATAGAATGCACTTTTTGGATAAGTTCTATTGGCAGATAGCATGTCTAATTGTATTTGTTTTCTTTTTTTAATGCACAATAAAAAAATTGTGGAGAATAATACTTGGCTTTTTTTTTCAAATGACAGTTTGGGAGTAGGCAGTTACATTTAAAAAAATACAATGTAAAATTGACAAGGGACACCAACATAGTTGTATATTTGATCTTAAAAACGACAGGATAATGGTGTTGTGGTAACTTGCCCAAAAAAAAAAGCATAATAATATTATTCTTGATATCACTAGAAAAAAAAAGCCTTTGAAAATTTGTTTGCAATAACTCCATCAGTATCACCAGCAAAGCAGCTTCATTATTATCCCATTAAAGAAGAAGAGAATGTGCACTGCATTTCGAGATGTCATAATTTGCCACGTCCTGAATGTTAATGCTCCATTACAAACGCTAGTTTACAAGACTCGTCTTTGCTTCCGAGCATGCGTGTTTGTACTTTGGACTTTTGTCCGACGGACTTGTGTACACATGATCGGAAAATCCGACAAGAGGCATTTGTCCGCAAAACATTTTAAAACCTGCTATCCAACATTTGTCCGTGGAAAATCCGACAACAATTGTCCGATTGAGCGTACAAACTGCCTGTCATCACACATTTCCTGTCGGAAAATCGTATCGTGTGTACAAGGCTTAAGAGACTGAATATCTGAAGAATTCTAAAAATAGAATCTAATAATCTAATTGGAATGAACAAATGTTGTTTGGATCACGAACCCCTTTCTACATGATACATCTACCATGATCACAACGATTCAGTAAGGCCCCTTTTACAGGAAGAGTCCTATCGGACACTACATTCTCCTCTATGGGTAGTCGGGTGTGAATGGACAGCCTGTCCATTTACAGGTGATTTCAGTGGCTTCTAAGAAGACTCTAGAAAGAGAAAGTTATTATTTTTTTTTTTTTTTAAAGCTGGACTGGATGTCAAATCAAGCAATTTCCTTGTGAACAGATTGCAGCTTACCATAACTTGGCAATAAACGTTCTGATTCCCTTCACAACTACTTATCTCTATGGAACAGGGTTTTCTGCATTACTGAACATGAAATCCAAATGGATAAGTGGACTTGATGCATCAGATGACATGCAAGTAACATTTTCAGTAAATGGACCTTGACTCTAACATCTATAACACAAATTCTCACAAGCGGTTGCTAACTTGTGTATTTGTGGTTTCCGTTTTTTATAAATAAATGTGATAAAATCTTTATTCTTTTCTTTCAGCTGTTCTGTACCTAGCTAGGCATATATAAAGTTAAATTCAAGCTACTAACATCTTTTAAAACCATACTGATTTCTATGGTATGATGATGACAGTCTGGTGTGCTGTTTTCTATGATTACTTAGATGACATAGTTGCATAGTTATACAGTTAGTCTGGTTAAAAAAAGACTTATGTTTAACCAATAAAAGGGAAAACAAAAAATACAAAAATAAATAAAGCATACAATTCTATATACACAATCCTATATCCAACGTTGATCCAAAGGAATGCAAAAAACTCCAGCAAAGCATGGTCCAATTTGATCCATCAAGTGAAAAAAAATCCTTCCTCATCCCCCAAGGGGCAATCAGATAATCCCTGGATCAATTTACCTATAAATGTTAGTATCCAATTATATTATACACATTTAGAAAATAATCCAGGTCTTTTTTTAAGAAATCTACTGAGCTGGCCAGAACCACCTCTGGAGTAGGGATGAGCCGAACACCCCCCGGTTCGGTTCGCACCAGAACCCGCGAACGGACCGCAAGTTCGCACGAACGTTAGAACCCCATTGACGTCTATGGGACTCGAACGTTCGAAATCAAAAGTGCTCATTTTAAAGGCTAATTTGCATGGTATTGTCCTAAAAAGGGTGTGGGGACCCGGGTCCTACCCCAGGGGACATGTATCAATGCAAAAAAAACTTTTAAAAACGGACGTTTTTTCGGGAGCAGTGATTTTAATGATGCTTAAAGTAAAAAAAAAAAAAGTGAAATATTCCTTTAAATATCGTACCTGGGGGGTGTCTATAGTATGCCTGTAAAGTGACGCGTGTTTCCCATGTTTAGAACAGTCCCTGCACCAAATGTCATTTTTAAAGGAAAAAATCTCATTTAAAACTGCTTGCGGGTTTAATGTCATGTCGGGTCCTGGCAATATGGATGAAAATCAGTGAGACAAACGGCATGGGTACCCCCCAGTCCATTACCAGGCCCTTTGGGTCTTGTATGGATATTAAGGGGAACCCCGCACCCAAATTAAAATAAGGAAAGGTCCCTATATACTCTGAACAGCAGTATACAGGCGGTGCAAACAAGACAGGGACTGTAGGTTTGTTGTTAAGTAGAATCTCTTTGTAATTTTGAACATTTTTAACGTGTTTAGCTCCAGCCAAAAAATCTTTTCTAAGCTTTTTGGAAAACATAGGGAAGGGTTATCACCCCTGTGACATTTGTTTTGCGTCTTTCCTCCTCTTCAGAAGATTTCACCTCACTTTTTTGTCCCAATGAAAAATGTTTTTTGAAAATTTGGGTTTTTTTGTGGAACAAGGATTGGAAAGCATCAGTGGAAAGGAGAAATTGTTTTCCCATATTAACTCTTACATGAGAGAATTTCCCTTCCTAGGGGTAGATTTCATCTCACTTCCTGTTGTCTCCTTCCGTTTGCAAGTAGGAGTCGTTTGTAAGTTAGATGTTTGAAAGTAGGGTCCTGCCCTATATACTCAGCAGAAATTTGGGCCTTAGGTGTTGCTGTGGCCACAACACTGTAAGCCCTCACAGGGCCCTGCTGTGAAATATTAGATCAAGAATTGTAATTACATGCCCCTGTTGAACAGGAGCTGAAAAATTAGGCCTTAGGCACTGGTGCTGGTGCCACAACACTGCAACCCCTCACAGACACTCTAGTTGGAACGCAGAAACGAGCCCTGCTGCAAAGTATTGCATCAAAAATTGTAATTACACGCCCCTGTTAGACAGGGGCAGAAAAATTGGGCCTTAGGCACTGGTGCTGGTGCCACAACACTGCAACCCCTCACAGACACTCTAGTTGGAATGCAGGAACGAGCCCTGCTGCAAAGTATTACATCAAAAATTGTAATTACACGCCCCTGTTATACAGGGGCTGAAAAATTGTGCCTTAGGCACTGGTGGTGGCGCCCAGAACCAAAAATGTTCTTACAAGCTATCAGCGTGATGATTGAGGAGGAAGAGGATAATTACTCAGGGATAGTCACTCAGCATCAGCATAGGCAGTCTTTGAAGGGATCTGAAAAAAATTATTCAGTTACATCAGCATCAGGTGCTTGGTAGCTGGTGGTGATCCAAGACTGATTCATTTTTATGAAGGTCAGCCGATCGACCGAGTCAGTGGACAGACGCACCCTGTGATCGGTTACCACGCCTCCAGCAGCACTGAATGTGCGTTCCGAAAGAACGCTGGATGCAGGACAGGCCAGTAGCTCAATTGCATACTGTGCAAGCTCTGGCCAGTGATCCATCCTCAAGACCCAGTAACCCAGAGGATTTTCGGTGGGAAAGGTGTCCAAGTCTGATCTTGCCCCTAGGTATTCCTGCACCATGTAAAACAGACGCTGGCGATGGTTGCTGGAACCGATCATACCTTGGGGCTGCGGACCAAAAAATTGTCTGAACGCATCGGTCAGACGGCCACCTTCTCCACCGCTCCTTCTTTGACTGACCGAAGCCTCAGCAACACGTTGTCCAGAAACAGGAGTTTGTAACCTCCCAGTCTCTGGGAACGCGTTGCACAGACCTTTCTGCAAGGCCTCCCGAAGATGTTTCATCCTCTGCTCCCTCTGCGATGGCAAGATAAGGTCCGCAACCTTACCCTTGTAACGTGGATCAAGGAGGGTTGCCAGCCAGTATTGGTCCTTCTCCTTGATACCACGAATACGAGGATCCTTACGCAGGCTTTGCAGGATCAGGGAGGCCATGCAGCGTAGGTTTGCTGAGGCATTCGGTCCGGAGTCCTCTGGGTCACTAAGGACAACAACGTCCGCAGCCACCTCCTCCCAGCCATGTACAAGTCCATGTGTTCCTTGGGACTGATCCCTTAAAGACTGCTGATGCTGAGTGCCAGGCTCCACCTCCATACTGACACAATCTTCCTCCTCCTCCTCCTCCTCCTCCTCGTCCTCTTCCTGTGTGATCGGCGGGCACGCAGGAACACTGTCTGGATAAAGGGGGCCTTGAGAGCTAAGGAAGTCCTCCTCTTCCTGCCTCTGTTCTGCCTCAAGTGCCCTGTCCATTATTCCACGCAGCGTGTGCTCCAACAGGTGGACAAGGGGGACAGTGTCACTGATGCATGCACTGTCAGTGCTCACCATCCTCGTGGCCTCCTCGAATGGTGACAGGACAGTGCATGCATCCCTGATCATGGCCCACTGGCGTGGGGAAAAAAAAACAAGGTCCCCTGACCCTGTCCTGGTGCCATAGTCGCACAGGTACTCATTTATGGCCCTCTGCTGCGTGTGCAGCCGCTGCAGCATGGCCAATGTCGAGTTCCACCTGGTGGGCATGTCACAGATTAGGCGGTTCTTGGGCAGGTTAAACTCCTTTTGGAGGTCCGTCAGCCGAGCACTGGCATTATATGACCGGCGGAAATGCACACAGACTTTCCTGGCCTGCCTCAGGACATCCTGTAAGCCCGGGTACCTGCCCAAGAACCGCTGCACCACCAAGTTAAGGACGTGAGCCAAACAGGGCACATGGGTCAGTTGTCCCTGTCGGAGGGCAGAGAGGAGGTTGGTGCCATTGTCGCAAACCACCATTCCTGCCTTAAGTTGGCGTGGCGTCAACCACCTCTGAACCTGCCCCTGCAGAGCTGACAGAACCTCTGCCCCAGTGTGGCTCCTGTCCCCCAAGCACACCAGCTCAAGCACCGCATGGCATCTTTTGGCCTGCGTACTTGCGTAGCCCCTTGAACGCCTACGGAGCACCGCTGGTTCCGAGGAAGAGGCCATGGAGGAAGAAGAAGAGGAGGGGGTGGAGGAGAGAGGTGTGTCACAATCAGCATTTTGGAGGCGTGGTGGCGGAACAACCTCCAACACTACTGCACCTTGTCCTGCATCCTTCCCAGCTGCCAGCAGAGTCACCCAATGCGCCGTGAAACTTAAGTAACGTCCCTGTCCATGCCTGCTGGACCATGAGTCAGCGGTAATATGCACCTTACCGCTGACCGCCCTGTCCAGCGAGGCATGGACATTGCCTTCCACATGCCGGTAGAGAGCTGGAATCGCCTTCCGTGAGAAAAAGTGGCGTTTGGGTACCTGCCACTGAGGAACCGCACATTCCACAAACTCACGGAAGGGGGCAGAGTCTACCAACTGAAAAGGCAGCAGTTGAAGTGCTAGCAATTTTGCCAAGCTAGCATTCAACCGCTGGGCATGTGGATGGCTGGGAGCAAACTTCTTTCGGCGGTGCAGCAGCTGGGGCAGGGAAATTTGCCTGGTACAATCTGGCGTCGGTGTACCAAAAGCAGATTGCCCACAAGTACTTGGCTGTGACACACCTAATTCTACACCTTCATTCCTCTCACTGCAGGTCTCAGAGAGGACTGAAGGTCTAGTGGGGTTGGAAATCTCAGCTGATGAGGAGCAAGGAGAGATCCTCTTTGTTCTTTGGTGTGGGTCTTTTAGATATGCTTGCCAACGAACTGCATGGCAGGTCAACATATGTCTGGTCAAGCATGTGGTACCCAAGCGGGAGATGTTTTGGCCACGCGAGATACGCTTGAGACATATGTTGCAAATAGCAGCGGTGCGATCTGATGCACTCGTCTCAAAAAAGGCCCACACCAAAGAACTTTTTGAATAACGCGCAGAGACTGCAGCGCCCTGCACATGTGGAGCTTTGGGGTGTGATGCAGTCAATGTGCTGCCCTTAGGCTGGCCCCTGGAGGGCATCCTGCCTCGTTGGTGATGTGCCGCCTCCTCCTCCTCCTCCTCCTCCTCTCTCCTATCAGGCACCCACGTTGAGTCAGTGACCTCATCATCCCCTCCCTCCTCATCACTGGAGCAAACCTGGCAGTATGCTGCAGCAGGGGGAGCATGACTGCCAGATTGCTGTCCTTCTTGGGCACCCCCTCTGTCCGTGCTCATGTTACTGCCTTCATCGAGCTCAGTATCATCATCAGAGCCTTCCAAACGCTGGGCATCCTCCTGGAGCATGTACCCAACACTGTGGTCAAACAGTTCGAGGGAATCCTCATGAGGACATGGTGGAGCTAGGGAAGGAGTCACTGATGACATTGAGCTGAGGGAAGAGGCCGCTGCTTTGCCAGACAAAGCACCCTGGGCATGGGTGAGAGAGGATGAGGAGGATGAGGACGGCTTGGTCATCCACTCGACCAAGTTTTCTGCATGTTGCGGCTCAACACGGCCAGCTGCCGAAAAAAAGGCCAAGCGTGTCCCATGGCCACGTGCTGATGAGGATGCACCGTCTCCACGACCAGCACTAGACACAGAGCCTGCTTGCCCTCTCTTATTGGCTTGTGACTGTCTGCCTCTCCTTCTTGGCCTTCCAGACATACTAATGGCCTGTAGCTGCACTAAGCTGGGATAGAACACCTGTAATTTTCTTCAGGTAGCTTTATATACTGTAACCAGACAAGCCTGCCTGTCAGTAGGAAGATAACAGGAACGGATCTAGCTGAACACTGTGAGCAGGACGCACTGCACTAAATGTAAATAGCAGGAACGGATCTAGCTGAACACTGTGAGCAGGACGCACTGACTGCACTAAATGTAAATAGCAGGAACGGATCTAGCTGAACACTGTGAGCAGGACGCACTGCACTAAATGTAAATAGCAGGAACAGATCTAGCTGAACACTGTGAGCAGGACGCACTGCACTAAATGTAAATAGCAGGAACGGATCTAGCTGAACACTGTGAGCAGGACGCACTGACTGCACTAAATGTAAATAGCAGGAACGGATCTAGCTGAACACTGTGAGCAGGACGCACTGCACTAAATGTAAATAGCAGGAACGGATCTAGCTGAACACTGTGAGCAGGACGCACTGCACTAAATGTAAATAGCAGGAACGGATCTAGCTGAACACTGTGAGCAGGACGCACTGCACTAAATGTAAATAGCAGGAACGGATCTAGCTGAACACTGTGAGCAGGACGCACTGACTGCACTAAATGTAAATAGCAGGAACGGATCTAGCTGAACACTGTGAGCAGGACGCACTGACTGCACTAAATGTAAATAGCAGGAACGGATCTAGCTGAACACTGTGAGCAGGACGCACTGCACTAAATGTAAATAGCAGGAACGGATCTAGCTGAACACTGTGAGCAGGACGCACTGCACTAAATGTAAATAGCAGGAACGGATCTAGCTGAACACTGTGAGCAGGACGCACTGCACTAAATGTAAATAGCAGGAACGGATCTAGCTGAACACTGTGAGCAGGACGCACTGACTGCACTAAATGTAAATAGCAGGAACGGATCTAGCTGAACACTGTGAGCAGGACGCACTGACTGCACTAAATGTAAATAGCAGGAACGGATCTAGCTGAACACTGTGAGCAGGACGCACTGCACTAAATGTAAATAGCAGGAACGGATCTAGCTGAACACTGTGAGCAGGACGCACTGCACTAAATGTAAATAGCAGGAACGGATCTAGCTGAACACTGTGAGCAGGACGCACTGCACTAAATGTAAATAGCAGGAACGGATCTAGCTGAACACTGTGAGCAGGACGCACTGACTGCACTAAATGTAAATAGCAGGAACGGATCTAGCTGAACACTGTGAGCAGGACGCACTGACTGCACTAAATGTAAATAGCAGGAACGGATCTAGCTGAACACTGTGAGCAGGACGCACTGCACTAAATGTAAATAGCAGGAACGGATCTAGCTGAACACTGTGAGCAGGACGCACTGCACTAAATGTAAATAGCAGGAACGGATCTAGCTGAACACTGTGAGCAGGACGCACTGCACTAAATGTAAATAGCAGGAACGGATCTAGCTGAACACTGTGAGCAGGACGCACTGACTGCACTAAATGTAAATAGCAGGAACGGATCTAGCTGAACACTGTGAGCAGGACGCACTGACTGCACTAAATGTAAATAGCAGGAACGGATCTAGCTGAACACTGTGAGCAGGATGCACTGCACTAAATGTAAATAGCAGGAACAGATCTAGCTGAACACTGTGAGCAGGACGCACTGCACTAAATGTAAATAGCAGGAACGGATCTAGCTGAACACTGTGAGCAGGACGCACTGCACTAAATGTAAAGAGCAGGAACAGATCTAGCTGAACACTGTGAGCAGGACGCACTGCACTAAATGTAAAGAGCAGGAACAGATCTAGCCTAATCTAGCTCTCAAATCAAATGACACTGTCTGTCTCTCTCTCTATCAGCACACCGGAACACACTACACAGGGCCGCCGTGCAGGCGGCCTTATATAGTGTGGGGCGTGTACTAAATCCCCTGAGCCATAATTGGCCAAAGCCACCCTGGCTTTGGCCAATTACAGCTCTCTCTACTGACGGCGCTGTGATTGGCCAAGCATGCGGGTCATAGTGCATGCTTGGCCAATCATCAGCCAGCAATGCACTGCGATGCCGCAGTGAATTATGGGCCGTGACGCGCCACACGAATTTGGCGCGAACGGCCCATAACGTTCGCAATTCGACGGACGGTCGAACAGCCGATGTTCGAGTCGAACATGGGTTCGACTCGAACACGAAGCTCATCCCTACTCTGGAGGGAGTCTATTCCACATTTTCACAGCTCATACTGTGAAGAAACCTTTCCGTATTTGGAGATTCATTTTCCTTTCCTCTAGACGTAAAGAGTGCCCCCTTGTCCTCTGTGCTGACCTTATAGTGCAGGGGTCTCAAACTGGCGGCCCTCCAGCTGTTGCAAAACTACAAGTCCCATGAGGCATTGCAAGGCTGATAGTTACAAGCATGACTCCCTCAGGCAGAGGCATGATGGGACTTGTAGTTCTGCAACAGCTGGAGGGCCGCCAGTTTGAGACCCCTGTTATAGTGAATAACTCAACACCAAGTTCACTATATGCACCCCTATGCATTTGTACATGTTGATCATATCCACCTCTAATCTCCTCTTCTCGACAGACAATAGATTCAGTTCCTCTAATCTTTCCTCATAGCTGAGCTCCTCCATGCCTCTTATCAGTTTGGTTGCCCTTCTCTGCACTTTCTCCAGTTCCCCAATATCCTTTTTGAGAACTGGTGCCCAAAACTGAACTGCATATTCCAGATGAGGTCCTACTAATGATTTGTACAGGGGCAAATGATTTGTACAAGGGCAAGCGTAAGCATGGTGGAATTGCCAATGTGTGTTAGCACCCCTTTATTGCGGGAGGCCAAATTATTGCACAGGGCTCCATACTTACAAATTACACTTTACTTTTTTCAACCCGAAGGCATAAGGGGAAGCTGCTGTATACTTGTGAGATCTTGCACACCCCTGGTCCAGGCCCAGTCCATAGAAGGGTTCCTTTAGGCAGCAGGCCCTCACATAGGGACCCTGACACTTAAAAGGGTAGACCACACAGCCACCAATCCACTGCCTCCAGCTTAGACCAATGCAACTATGTACTGTATATATTATACCGCAGTGATCTCCACTAACTTCCAGGTCCCGTGCTGAGCGACTACCCGGCTATTTACTGAACACAGAAGTTCAATAGCTTGGCACGGATACCATTTAGAGAATGGTTTGCATTTTCTCAATGAATGTAAAGCATCCTCTGGTTGGATGAAATTGTGCCACATCTCCACCTCATCTAGTAAGAGAAAGCTTTTCATTTATTGAAAAAATGCAAAGCAATCTCTGAATAAAGGCCTCTTGAATCCGCCCCCCCCCCCCCCCCCGCCTCCCACTAGGGAAAGAGAGCCTTGACAGATGGGGGCATGGCCAGATGCCGGACAAAGGGGTGGATGGTGATGATTGGTGGCAACACGGGGGATGGAATGGGCCTGAGCTCAGGGAACGTGTGCCCCAAGGTATTCTGGGTCTTTCGGAAGAAGAAGTGGATGGAAGAGCTGCCCACCCTCGCGCCCCTTTTTTCCTTGGTTATGGTATGTCACAGCTAGCTGCAGGTTTCTTGACCTTGCCAGCATTTAAAGTTTCTGTAATGGGCTATGTCATTGATGCAAAAAAGGGAGCTAGGCTATCTGTCCAGCACTTATGGTAAGGACAGGCCCCATTTCGCCCTTTTGGTATTGAGTGCTCATACTGGTTAAATGTGTTCACATGTTACGTGTTGGAATTTAATAAAGCTGTGGCCTTGCCCTTTCCAACCTAATGGTTGTAAGTGTTTTATTTAACGGGGAAAAAGGGCAAGGGTGGTGGGGGATTAAATATCATGGTTTACATTCATTTGTATCTAGGCCCATTGCGCCTCAGCAGTCATGGTGCCCGTGCTGAGTGGACAACCTCCTGTGTTCCTCCAGGGCAGCTGCTTGGCCTAGGTTTCAGAAGCAAATAGAGATCACTGCAGTAGTACTGTCTACTTCAGTGATTTCTAGCTTTCAGGGGCATCGGCCAAGTTTGGTGTATGCATAGTTACATTGGTTGAAGACCAATGTAACTATGTAAAAATATCCATACTCGGAATTCTCCTTTAAAGAGGTTGTAAACCTCTCTGTGGAAGTTGTACTTATAGGTAAGCCTATAATAAAGCTTACCTATAGGTACTGTAAATATTGTGCGCCATTTAGGAGACATTATCGGCGCAAAACAACGGCGCCGATAATGTTATTGACGCATGTGCTGTGTAGAAACGGCCCCCCGTGCCGTTTCTTCATGAGCGAGTGCCGTGACTGGCAGCTCCCGCGCGCATGCGCGGGAGTGACGTCACGCGGCTCCGGCCATTGACAGAGCTGGAGTCCATGGCCCCCGGAAGGAAAAGGGTCGAATATGGATGCAGCTTGCAGCGGGAACGGCGCCGGCTTCGTTTGCAGGTAAGTGTCACATAATGTGCTAGTATGCGATGCATACTAGCACATTATGCTTTTAGTTTGCAGGTGCAAAGACAGGAAGTAAAACCCATCAGGGTTTACTTCCTCTTTAAGTCTTATGCTTCTTTTAGTACAAGAAAATATCTTGCTCACTCTAGAAGCTGTGGATTGCCATTGCAGGTTGTTATTAAACATACGATGAGTCAGGATATCCAGAGTCTTCTCTTTGCCCAGCATTCTCTGTACTTACAGTTAAAGCGGACCTTCGGTCATTTTTTCAACTTTGCATCTATTAAATCTTCTGCCCTTGTTGTTTTAACTTTGGATAGTAAAACATTCTTATTTCTTATACCTTATACAGCCCACTGCCTGTTTCTTGTCTGGTCATTAGTCTAGGCTTATGACATCATGCACAGCTCTCTCTCTCACTCTTGTGAGAGTTTGCCAGCAAGGGAGGGGGAATGAGTCATAAGAGGGCCAATAAGAGCTGCAGGGCTGCAGAGCTGGAGGTGTGCCTCTGTGTGCCTGTGTAAATCCAGGAAGTGAACAGGCAGCAGCTTCAGCTGCCCACAGTTAAAATGGCTGCAGCCAGACTTAGTGGAGGGAGATTTCTGCAGCATACATGGCAAGTACAGAATCACAGTGTATATAAAATAATATCCAAAGTTGGAGGGAAGCTTCAGAATAGCAAAGATGTTTTTATTACAAATTATGTGAGCAGACTACAGTTCCTCTTTAACCTACTTTAAAACCACTTACTGACCGCCTCCTGTACATATACGTCGGCAGTTTGAAGATGGATATCTCGGTAACGACAGCAGCTGCTGCCACAACCGAGGTATCCATCTTTAGAGCCGGCGGTTCTGTTTACGATAACAGTGGTCTCTGCGGCAGATTTACCGTGAGATCACCATTATCAGCGGCGGTAGAGGTGCCACCCCCCTCCCGCCGCTCTCCCGCGTCCTCCGCCGCTTACCGGAGGCGTCAGTAGCGGCAGAGGTGATCGGGTCCTTTCACGTCTGTGGTATGGAGATGAGTGAGGGGAGGCTAAAATGGTCCCCACCCGTCTCCATACCATAGGAGAGCGGAAGCGACGTCAAAACATCACTTACGCCCATATGTCTTAAAGGCACATTTTTCTGTTGTCATTTTTTCAAATGACAATTTTTTTATTTTTTTTTGCATTCTAGTCCAAATATGAGATCTGAGGACTTTTTGACCCCAGATCTCATATTAAGGAGGTCCTGTCATGCTTTTTTTCTATTACAAGGGATGTTTACATTCCTTGTAATAGGAATAAAAGTGACACAATTAAAAAAAAAAAAAACAGTGAAAAAATAAATAGAATCAAGTAAAATAAAGAAAAAAATCTTTTTTTTAAAGCGCCCCTTCCCGACGAGCTCGCGCGCAGAAACGAACGCATACGTGAGTAGCGCCCGCATATGAAAACAGTGGTCAAACTACACATGTGAGGTATCGCCACGATCGGTAGAGTGAGAGCAATAATTCTAGCCCTAGACCTCCTCTGTAACACAAAACATGCAACCTGTAGAATTTTTTAAACATCGCCTATGGAGATTTTTGAGGGTAAAAGTTTGACGCCATTAAACGAGCGGGCGCAATTTTGAAGGGTGACATGTTGGGTATCAATTTACTCGGCATAACATTATCTTTCACAATATAAAAAAAATTGGACTAACTTTACTGTTGTCTTATTTTTTTATTCAAAAAAT
The DNA here is from genome assembly GCA_037952835.1 of Lithobates septentrionalis. Lineage (NCBI taxonomy): Eukaryota > Metazoa > Chordata > Amphibia > Anura > Ranidae > Lithobates > Lithobates septentrionalis. Next base: position 1,049,357 of record JBBDGP010000412.1, read on the forward strand.
TAATTTTTTCCAAAAAAAAGTGTACTTGTAAGACCACTGCGCAAATACGGTGAGAAAAAAATTATTGAAATGACCGCCATTTTATTCTCTAGGGTGTTAGAAAAGAAACAATATATAATGTTTGGGGGTTCTAAGTCATTTTCTAGCAAAAAAAACTGTTTTAAACATGTAAACACCAAAATCTCAAATTGAGGCTAGTCCTTAAAGTGGAGTTCCACCCACTTTTACAACTCTTCAGCATCCCTCACTAAACTGTGCACTGTAAAAAAATTGAATATTTTTAAAAAAAATTCTCAGCACCTACTGTATATCTGCTGTATTCATTTTTCACTTCCTCCTCCCTGGCTGCGGCCCATCGCATCATTTCCTGTTTGCAATGCCTTCTGGAAGGGGCGGCAACTTCCTCTGACACTGCCGCTGCTATGGAAACCTGACCTGAAACCTATTACACTGCTTGTGCTGCACTGAGCATGTGTGAGATCTGCAAGGATGAGATCCAGGAAGAAATACAGTCTGGCTTCAGATGCCCACACTTAAGATGGCCACGGCCTGCTGTAAGTTTATAAAATAACAAACTACTGCTATAAACTAACAAAACAGACCTTAGTTTACAGACTAACTTTACTAGAATACATTAAGCTTGTGTATTAGGGGTATTTTTATTTAAAAAGTATAATTTCGCCCGGAACACCACTTTAAAGTGGGGTTCCACCCAAAAAACAAAAATACCTGGAAAAATTCTAAAAAACAAAACAAAAAAACATTTGGATATTTTTTTTTTTTACTTACCTCTAAATGCCTGTTGCTAGGTGGTCCCTTGTAGTCTGCCTGTTCCTTTGCCTGGGCTGGTGACATCACTTCCCCCTCGGCACAGGAAGGGCTCTGCTCTGCTCCCTCCCTCCTGTCAATCATCTGGGACCCGTTACAGGTCCCAGGTGATTGAGCGGCCAATCACGGCGCGCGGCGCTGCTCACACATGCGCAGTGGGTGCCAGGCTGTGAAGCCACAGCCCGGCGCCCACAGTTGAAATGCCGGCGCCGACGAGCGGAGGGGGGGGCGAGCAGGGCTTCGATCCCCCGCATTGCGGGACCCAGGGACAGGTAAGTGTCCAATTAAAAGTCAGCAGCTGCAGTATTTGTAGCTGCTAACTTTTAATTTTTTTTTTTTTGACGCCCCCCTGGGTGGAACTCCTCTTTAAGTGGTTATGTTCCTACACCTAGAACCAAGCTGCTAGCAAAGTAGGGTGAGAGTTTGCCCAATCCCCTAGTTGGCAATTCTAGGTGTACTAGCCTAGAGCGATTTCTTTCAGCCTTCGTTATGGTGTGCCATATCTAGCTCGGATGTCATGTGTGATTCTAATGTTAGAGTTGGGCAGAAGGGAGGGGGGCAAGATGGTTAGCCTGGGGGCACAGACTGGCATATAATCCAAGTTGATGGAGGTATGCCAAGAAACAGTAGATAATGGTCATTATTTGCAGATTGGTTTTCAGGTCTCCTTGTTTCTTCCACTGCATATTACCAGTGCAGGTTAATATCAAAGTGAGAGCTGACACAACTGTTGAATTTCATGCTTACAGCAGCCTTTAATGCAAACAGACCATTTCAGAGCACATGTGCTTTATCTGTTCAGCATCTAAATGTGCGCCAATTCCAAGGGGACAGCGGTGTTTAGCTCCTCGCCAGCTGTGATCTTAAGTGCTCACTAAATATGTTCCCGCATGACATCATACAACTCACAGTGCTGCCACTAAAAAAAAAAAAGCATGCGTTCTTCTCACCTCCAGCACATGTGTACAATTCACACATGTAGACGACTGTTTTCTTACTTCATACACCATCATCAACTCCAGAACCCAAATTATACCAAGCTGTATGCTCGTATCATATAACTCAGATTTTGGGTACTTGTACGCTTTAACCCTTTTACTGTCAGAGCCTTTCTTTTTTTTGCACAGATGTTTAGAAAATCATTTTTTGGGCCTGAAGATTAGTAAAAACCCCCAAACAGAATATATTTTCTGAATGCAGACCCCCTAGGGCAGTGATGGCGAACCTTGGCACCACAGATGTTTTGGAACTACATTTCCCATGATGCTCATCTACACTGCAGAGTGCATGAGCATTATGGGAAATGTAGTTCCAAAACATCTGGGGTGCCAAGGTTTGCCATCACTGCCCTAGGGAATAAATAAGTGGTAGCTCCAAATTTTTATGTCACAAATTATAAGTGCAATGGTTTTTAAAAAGCTAAGTTTTTGTAAAAAATACTCTACAAAGGAGTTGTAAAGTCAGAAGGTTTTTTATCTTAAAGGACAGTTCTGCTTAGAAAAAAAAAAAAAAGTGAGCAGCTACAAATACTGCAGCTGCTGACTTTTAATAATCGGACACTTACCTGTCCCAGGGTCCAGCGATGCAGGCGCACAAAGCCCCGCTCATCTCCTCCTCCTCTCTGCGGCGCCGGCATTGTAACTGTGGGCGTCCGGCTGTGGCTTTACAGCCGGGCACCCACTGCCCATAAGCGAGCCGCGCCGCGCGCCTTGACTGGCCAGGCAATCATCTGGGACTTGTGACGTGTCCCAGATGATTGCCGAGAGGGAGGGGGGAGAGGTGATCTCCCTTCCGGTGCCGCGGTGTGCTGGGAGGAAGTGGGAGCTGGGACCCTCTGAAAAGAGGGTACCGGCTCCCCCCCCCCAAAAAAAAATGACATGCCAAATGTGGCATGTCAGGGGGTCACCATCACTTAAAGCGGAAGTTCCATTTTTGGGTGGAACTCCGCTTTAATGCATTGTATGCATTAAGATAAAAAGCCTTCAGTGTGCAGCGCCCCCCCCCCCCCCCTCAGCCCCACTAATACTTACCTGAGCCCCATCTATATCCAGCAATGTCCACGAGTCCCTCAGCCGTCTGGAACTCTCCCTCCTGATTGGCTGAGACACAGCCAATGGCTCCCACTGCTGTCAATCAAAGTCAGTTAGCCAATCAGGAGAGAGAGGGGGCAGGGCCGAACGGCAGCTCCGTCTCTGAATGGACACAGGAAGCTGTGACTCAGCTCAGGTGACCCCATAGCAAGCTGTTTGGGCACTCAACAAGAGGGAGGGACCAGGAGCAGTGAAGAGGGACCTGAGAAAAGGACGATCTGGGCTGCCCTGTGCAAAACCACTGCAACAGAGCAGATAAGTATGACATGTTTGTTATTTTTATATTTTTTATTTTTAAATGAGACTTTACAATCACTTTAAGGACACACAAACTCAATATTTTACCCATATTTTACCCAGTTTTTGGTAAAACATAAAAGATGGGGTTGCGCCGAGTAAATAAGTACCCAGCATGTCAAGGCTTAAAATTACATGTGCCTGTGAAATGGCAACAAACTTCGGTACCCTATATTTTCCATATGTGATGCTTTAAAAGCCCCTAACGGTCATCAGTTTAGAATTAACAGTTGATACTTAATAATGGGTGTAGAATTATTGCTCTTATTCCAGCGTGGATTGCAATATGTAATGTGCATTGCAATCAACATTTTCGTACATAGGGGCCTCTGACACCTGTATTTATGTTTGTACATGCATGCATGTGAGGGTGAGAGGCTCAAAAGTGAATTAATTAATTTAAAAAAGTTCCCTATGTGTGAAAAACCACTCGCCGCCACCAATGTATGCGGTGGCACTAAAAGTGTTTAACCACTTCCCACCCGGCCTATAGCAGATTGACAGCCTGTCGGTGGTTCCGTTATCCTGACTGGGCGTCATATGACGTCCAGCAGGATAACATGCCGCCGCGCACTCGTGGGGGCGCGCATCGCGGCGATCAGTGGAGCTGTATGTCAGTCTGACACACCACTCCACTGATCTTGGTAAAGAGCCTCCGGTGGAGGCTCTTTACCACGCGATCAGCCGTGTCCAACCACGGCTGATAACGATGTCAATAGCAAAAGCCGTTGATTGGCTTTTCCTCACTCGCGTCTGACAGAAGCGAGTAGAGAAGAGCCGATTCGGCAGCTCTCCTGACAGGGGGGGTCTGCGCTGATTGTTTATCAGCGCAGCCCCCCTCGGATGCCCACACTAGACCACCAGGGAAGCCGCCAGGACCACCAGGGAAGGGGGCAACATGTGGATGGCCAGGTATGTACCCCATGGCCATCCACATGTGCCCAATGTGCCCAGTCTGTGCCCAATCTGTGCCAATCAGTGCCCACAAATAGGCACTGACTGGTACCATTATATTTCAGTGATGCCCAGCAATGCCACCCATTAGTGTCATCAGTGCCACCAGTGTCATCAGTGCCACCCATCAGTGTCCATCGGTGCCACCTGTCAGTGCCATCTGTGCCCATCAGTGCTCACCTATTAGTGCCCTTCAGTACCCATCCGTGCCACCTATCAGTGCCACCCATAAGTACCCATCAGTGTCACCCATAAGTACCCATCAATGCCACCTACAAGTGCCCATCAATGCCACCTACAAGTGCCTATCAGTGCCGCCTATGAGCGCCCATCAGTGCCGCCTACTTATGCCCATCAGTGCCGCACACCAGTGCCATCTATCAGTGCCCATCAGTGCCACCTATCAGTGCCCATCAGTGCAGCCTGTCAGTGCCCATCATCAGTGCCCCTCAGTGTCACCTCATTAGTGCCTCCTCATTGGTGCCACCTCATCGGTGCCCATCAGTGCCCGTCAGTGCAGCTATATCAGTGCCCGGCATTGAAGAAAACATACTTATTCACAAACATTTTTAACAGAAACAAAGAAAAACTTGTTTTTTTTCAAAATTTTCGGTCTTTTTTTATTTGTTGCGCAAAAAATAAAAACCACGGTGATCAAATACCACCAAAAGAAAGCTCTATTTGTGGGAACAAAATGATAAAAAAATTGTTTGGGTACAGTGTTGCATGACCGCGCAATTGTCATTTAAATTGTGACAGCACTGAAAGCTGAAAATTGGCCTGGGCAGGAAGGTGTCTAGGTGCCTGGTATTGAAGTGGTTAAAGGGAATGTAAAAACTTTTTTTCTTTCATAAATAGAAAAAAGATCAGCCTGATGAAAAAATATCTTATTACTTTCTGTCAATCTTTAAAAAAAAAAAATCATGTTTATATGTGTATACTGTAATTGTATATGTAAATGTGAGCAGCAATACATACTCATCACTTACACAAGCTCTGTGTTCTCCTTTGCAGTTCTGCACTATGGTTGTTCTTTACTGCACCTTCTCACAAATCTGTATGTTGACAAACTGATTAAAAACAATGCACTCTGTCTGGCTGATATTTTATCTCAAATGTAAACTTTAACTCAAAAAAATGTAGATTTTCTATCTTATAGGGAACATCTTTAATGTTAATTTTGCCTAAGCAGTGTCCTGAAAGATTTGCTTCATGTCCTGAATTTTCCCATAACAAAATAGCAGTATACTTAAAGCGGAGTTCCACTGTTTTGTAAGTTTATTAAAAGTCAGCAGCTACAAAAAGTTTGGCTGCTGACTTTTAATAAACAGATACTCACCTGTCCCATGGACCAGCGATACGGCCGGCCGGAGCCTCGCTCCTCTCCCCCTCCTCTGCGCGGCGCCGTCATTACTACTGTGGGCACCCAGCTATGACAGCTTGCAGGTTCACAGCCGGGTGTGCACTGGGACCTGTGACGTGTCCCAGAAGATTGCAGAGAGAGGGGGGGCGCCTAGGGGGAGAGGAGGAGTCGCCTAGGCAGTGAAACGGCGGAATAAGGAAGTGGGACAAGAAGTACCTGTCAAAACCAGGTACCCACTCTCCCCCCCCCCCCCCCAAAAAAAATTTACATGCAAAATGTGGCATGTAAGGGGGTGAAGAGTGCTTAAAGCGGAAGTTTAACTTTTGGGTGGAACTCCGCTTTAATGTGCCTTGGCACTCCCGTGCCTTGAGCCTCATAGCTGTATATCTGCAGTGTGGTATCATCATAAGGCGCTGTGTATCTGATAGGGATGAGCTTCGTGTTCGAGTCGAACCCATGTTCGACTCGAACATCGGCTGTTCGACCGTCCGTCGAATTGCGAACGATATGGGCCGTTCGCGCCAAATTCGTGTGGCGCGTCACGGCCCATAATTCACTGCGGCATCGCAGTGCATTGCTGGCTGATGATTGGCCAAGCATGCACTATGACCCGCATGCTTGGCCAATCACAGCGCCGTCAGTAGAGAGAGCTGTAATTGGCCAAAGCCAGGGTGGCTTTGGCCAATTATGGCTCAGGGGATTTAGTACACACCCCACACTATATAAGGCCGCCTGCACGGCGGCCCTGTGTAGTGTGTGTTCCGGTGTGCTGAGAGATAGAGAGAGAGAGAGACAGTGTCATTTGATTTGAGTTAGATAGATTAGGCAGAACAGTCAGTCAGTTAGCTGCACTTACAGTGTATTGTGTATATATATGCATCCCAGGTGTTGCATATATATATATACACTGTATTCAGTTTAGCTAGATCCGTTCCTGTTATCTTCTATCTAGACTATTTAGTGCAGTGTGTCCTGCTCACAGTGTTCAGCTAGATCCGTTCCTGCTATTTACATTCAGTGCAGTGCGTCCTGCTCACAGTGTTCAGCTAGATCCGTTCCTGCTATTTACATTCAGTGCAGTGCGTCCTGCTCACAGTGTTCAGCTAGATCCGTTCCTGCTATATACATTTAGTGCAGTACGTCCTGCTCACAGTGTTCAGCTAGATCCGTTCCTGCTATTTACATTCAGTGCAGTGCGTCCTGCTCACAGTGTTCAGCTAGATCCGTTCCTGCTATTTACATTCAGTGCAGTGCATCCTGCTCACAGTGTTCAGCTAGATCCGTTCCTGCTATTTACATTCAGTGCAGTGCGTCCTGCTCACAGTGTTCAGCTAGATCCGTTCCTGCTATTTACATTCAGTGCAGTGCGTCCTGCTCACAGTGTTCAGCTAGATCCGTTCCTGGTATTTACATTTAGTGCAGTGCGTCCTGCTCACAGTGTTCAGCTAGATCCGTTCCTGCTATTTACATTCAGTGCAGTGCGTCCTGCTCACAGTGTTCAGCTAGATCCGTTCCTGCTATATACATTTAGTGCAGTACGTCCTGCTCACAGTGTTCAGCTAGATCCGTTCCTGTTATCTTCCTACTGACAGGCAGGCTTGTCTGGTTACAGTATATAAAGCTACCTGAAGAAAATTACAGGTGTTCTTTTTGATCCTATTAGTACCACAGTCAGGCAGCTAGACTATTTACATTTAGTACAGTGTGTCCTGCTCACAGTGTTCAGCTAGATCCGTTCCTGTTATCTTCCTACTGACAGGCAGGCTTGTCTGGTTACAGTATATAAAGCTACCTGAAGAAAATTACAGGTGTTCTTTTTGATCCTATTAGTACCACGGTCAGGCAGCTAGACTATTTACATTTAGTACAGTGTGTCCTGCTCACAGTGTTCAGCTAGATCCGTTCCTGTTATCTTCCTACTGACAGGCAGGCTTGTCTGGTTACAGTATATAAAGCTACCTTAAGAAAATTACAGGTGTTCTTTTTGATCCTATTAGTACCACGGTCAGGCAGCTAGACTATTTACATTTAGTACAGTGCGTCCTGCTCACAGTGTTCAGCTAGATCCGTTCCTGCTATATACATTTAGTGCAGTACGTCCTGCTCACAGTGTTCAGCTAGATCCGTTCCTGTTATCTTCCTACTGACAGGCAGGCTTGTCTGGTTACAGTATATAAAGCTACCTGAAGAAAATTACAGGTGTTCTATGCCAGCTTAGTGCAGCTACAGGCCATTAGTATGTCTGGAAGGCCAAGAAGGAGAGGCAGACAGTCACAAGCCAATAAGAGAGGGCAAGCAGGCTCTGTGTCTAGTGCTGGTCGTGGAGACGGTGCATCCTCATCAGCACGTGGCCATGGGACACGCTTGGCCTTTTTTTCGGCAGCTGGCCGTGTTGAGCCGCAACATGCGGAAGACTTGGTCGAGTGGATGACCAAGCCGTCCTCATCCTCCTCATCCTCTCTCACCCATGCCCAGGGTGCTTTGTCTGGCAAAGCAGCGGCCTCTTCCCTCAGCTCAATGTCATCAGTGACTCCTTCCCTAGCTCCACCATGTCCTCATGAGGATTCCCTCGAACTGTTTGACCACAGTGTTGGGTACATGCTCCAGGAGGATGCCCAGCGTTTGGAAGGCTCTGATGATGATACTGAGCTCAATGAAGGCAGTAACATGAGCACGGACAGAGGGGGTGCCCAAGAAGGACAGCAATCTGGCAGTCATGCTCCCCCTGCTGCAGCATACTGCCAGGTTTGCTCCAGTGATGAGGAGGGAGGGGATGATGAGGTCACTGACTCAACGTGGGTGCCTGATAGGAGAGAGGAGGAGGAGGAGGAGGAGGAGGAGGTGGCACATCACCAACTAGGCAGGATGCCCTCCAGGGGCCAGCCTAAGGGCAGCACATTGACTGCATCACACCCCAAAGCTCCACATGTGCAGGGCGCTGCAGTCTCTGCGCGTTATTCAAAAAGTTCTTTGGTGTGGGCCTTTTTTGAGACGAGTGCATCAGATCGCACCGCTGCTATTTGCAACATATGTCTCAAGCGTATCTCGCGTGGCCAAAACATCTCCCGCTTGGGTACCACATGCTTGACCAGACATATGTTGACCTGCCATGCAGTTCGTTGGCAAGCGTATCTAAAAGACCCACACCAAAGAACAAAGACGATCTCTCCTTGCTCCTCATCAGCTGAGATTTCCAACCCCACTAGACCTTCAGTCCTCTCTGAGACCTGCAGTGAGAGGAATGAAGGTGTAGAATTAGGTGTGTCACAGCCAAGTACTTGTGGGCAATCTGCTTTTGGTACACCGACGTCAGATTGTACCAGGCAAATTTCCCTGCCCCAGCTGCTGCACCGCCGAAAGAAGTTTGCTCCCAGCCATCCACATGCCCAGCGGTTGAATGCTAGCTTGGCAAAATTGCTAGCACTTCAACTGCTGCCTTTTCAGTTGGTAGACTCTGCCCCCTTCCGTGAGTTTGTGGAATGTGCGGTTCCTCAGTGGCAGGTACCCAAACGCCACTTTTTCTCACGGAAGGCGATTCCGGCTCTCTACCGGCATGTGGAAGGCAATGTCCATGCCTCGCTGGACAGGGCGGTCAGCGGTAAGGTGCATATTACCGCTGACTCATGGTCCAGCAGGCATGGACAGGGACGTTACTTAAGTTTCACGGCGCATTGGGTGACTCTGCTGGCAGCTGGGAAGGATGCAGGACAAGGTGCAGTAGTGTTGGAGGTTGTTCCGCCACCACGCCTCCAAAATGCTGATTGTGACACACCTCTCTCCTCCACCCCCTCCTCTTCTTCTTCCTCCATGGCCTCTTCCTCGGAACCAGCGGTGCTCCGTAGGCGTTCAAGGGGCTACGCAAGTACGCAGGCCAAAAGATGCCATGCGGTGCTTGAGCTGGTGTGCTTGGGGGACAGGAGCCACACTGGGGCAGAGGTTCTGTCAGCTCTGCAGGGGCAGGTTCAGAGGTGGTTGACGCCACGCCAACTTAAGGCAGGAATGGTGGTTTGCGACAATGGCACCAACCTCCTCTCTGCCCTCCGACAGGGACAACTGACCCATGTGCCCTGTTTGGCTCACGTCCTTAACTTGGTGGTGCAGCGGTTCTTGGGCAGGTACCCGGGCTTACAGGATGTCCTGAGGCAGGCCAGGAAAGTCTCTGTGCATTTCCGCCGGTCATATAATGCCAGTGCTCGGCTGACGGACCTCCAAAAGGAGTTTAACCTGCCCAAGAACCGCCTAATCTGTGACATGCCCACCAGGTGGAACTCGACGTTGGCCATGCTGCAGCGGCTGCACACGCAGCAGAGGGCCATCAATGAGTACCTGTGCGACTATGGCACCAGGACAGGGTCAGGGGACCTTGGTTTTTTTTCCCCACGCCAGTGGGCCATGATCAGGGATGCATGCACTGTCCTGTCACCATTCGAGGAGGCCACGAGGATGGTGAGCACTGACAGTGCATGCATCAGTGACACTGTCCCCCTTGTCCACCTGTTGGAGCACACGCTGCGTGGAATAATGGACAGGGCACTTGAGGCAGAACAGAGGCAGGAAGAGGAGGACTTCCTTAGCTCTCAAGGCCCCCTTTATCCAGACAGTGTTCCTGCGTGCCCGCCGATCACACAGGAAGAGGACGAGGAGGAGGAGGAGGAGGAGGAGGAAGATTGTGTCAGTATGGAGGTGGAGCCTGGCACTCAGCATCAGCAGTCTTTAAGGGATCAGTCCCAAGGAACACATGGACTTGTACGTGGCTGGGAGGAGGTGGCTGCGGACGTTGTTGTCCTTAGTGACCCAGAGGACTCCGGACCGAATGCCTCAGCAAACCTACGCTGCATGGCCTCCCTGATCCTGCAAAGCCTGCGTAAGGATCCTCGTATTCGTGGTATCAAGGAGAAGGACCAATACTGGCTGGCAACCCTCCTTGATCCACGTTACAAGGGTAAGGTTGCGGACCTTATCTTGCCATCGCAGAGGGAGCAGAGGATGAAACATCTTCGGGAGGCCTTGCAGAAAGGTCTGTGCAACGCGTTCCCAGAGACTGGGAGGTTACAAACTCCTGTTTCTGGACAACGTGTTGCTGAGGCTTCGGTCAGTCAAAGAAGGAGCGGTGGAGAAGGTGGCCGTCTGACCGATGCGTTCAGACAATTTTTTGGTCCGCAGCCCCAAGGTATGATCGGTTCCAGCAACCATCGCCAGCGTCTGTTTTACATGGTGCAGGAATACCTAGGGGCAAGATCAGACTTGGACACCTTTCCCACCGAAAATCCTCTGGGTTACTGGGTCTTGAGGATGGATCACTGGCCAGAGCTTGCACAGTATGCAATTGAGCTACTGGCCTGTCCTGCATCCAGCGTTCTTTCGGAACGTACATTCAGTGCTGCTGGAGGCGTGGTAACCGATCACAGGGTGCGTCTGTCCACTGACTCGGTCGATCGGCTGACCTTCATAAAAATGAATCAGTCTTGGATCACCACCAGCTACCAAGCACCTGATGCTGATGTAACTGAATAATTTTTTTCAGATCCCTTCAAAGACTGCCTATGCTGATGCTGAGTGATTATCCCTGAGTAATTATCCTCTTCCTCCTCAATCATCACGCTGATAGCTTGTAAGAACATTTTTGGTTCTGGGCGCCACCACCAGTGCCTAAGACACAATTTTTCAGCCCCTGTATAACAGGGGCGTGTAATTACAATTTTTGATGTAATACTTTGCAGCACGGCTCGTTCCTGCATTCCAACTAGAGTGTCTGTGAGGGGTTGCAGTGTTGTGGCACCAGCACCAGTGCCTAAGGCCCAATTTTTCTGCCCCTGTCTAACAGGGGCGTGAAATTACAATTTTTGATGCAATACTTTGCAGCAGGGCTCGTTCCTGCGTTCCAACTAGAGTGTCTGTGAGGGGTTGCAGTGTTGTGGCACCAGCACCAGTGCCTAAGGCCCAATTTTTCTGCCCCTGTCTAACAGGGGCGTGAAATTACAATTTTTGATGCAATACTTTGCAGCAGGGCTCGTTCCTGCGTTCCAACTAGAGTGTCTGTGAGGGGTTGCAGTGTTGTGGCACCAGCACCAGTGCCTAAGGCCCAATTTTTCTGCCCCTGTCTAACAGGGGCGTGAAATTACAATTTTTGATGCAATACTTTGCAGCAGGGCTCGTTCCTGCATTCCAACTAGAGTGTCTGTGAGGGGTTGCAGTGTTGTGGCACCAGCACCAGTGCCTAAGGCCCAATTTTTCTGCCCCTGTCTAACAGGGGCGTGTAATTACAATTTTTGATGCAATACTTTGCAGCAGTGCTCGTTCCTGCGTTCCAACTAGAGTGTCTGTGAGGGGTTGCAGTGTTGTGGCACCAGCACCAGTGCCTAAGGCCCAATTTTTCTGCCCCTGTCTAACAGGGGCGTGTAATTACAATTTTTGATGCAATACTTTGCAGCAGGGCTCGTTCCTGCGTTCCAACTAGAGTGTCTGTGAGGGGTTGCAGTGTTGTGGCACCAGCACCAGTGCCTAAGGCCTAATTTTTCAGCTCCTGTTCAACAGGGGCATGTAATTACAATTCTTGATCTAATATTTCACAGCAGGGCCCTGTGAGGGCTTACAGTGTTTTGGCCACAGCAACACCTAAGGCCCAAATTTCTGCTGAGTATATAGGGCAGGACCCTACTTTCAAACATCTAACTTACAAACGACTCCTACTTGCAAACGGAAGGAGACAACAGGAAGTGAGATGAAATCTACCCATAGGAAGGGAAATTCTCTCATGTAAGAGTTAATATGGGAAAACAATTTCTCCTTTCCACTGATGCTTTCCAATCCTTGTTCCACAAAAAAAACCAAATTTTCAAAAAACATTTTTCATTGGGACAAAAAAGTGAGGTGAAATCTTCTGAAGAGGAGGAAAGACGCAAAACAAATGTCACAGGGGTGATAACCCTTCCCTATGTTTTCCAAAAAGCTTAGAAAAGATTTTTTGGCTGGAGCTAAACACATTAAAAATGTTCAAAATTACAAACAGATTCTACTTAACAACAAACCTACAGTCCCTGTCTTGTTTGCACCGCCTGTATACTGCTGTTCAGAGTATATAGGGACCTTTCCTTATTTTAATTTGGGTGCGGGGTTCCCCTTAATATCCATACAAGACCCAAAGGGCCTGGTAATGGACTGGGGGGTACCCATGCCGTTTGTCTCACTGATTTTCATCCATATTGCCAGGACCCGACATGACATTAAACCCGCAAGCAGTTTTAAATGAGATTTTTTCCTTTAAAAATGACATTTGGTGCAGGGACTGTTCTAAACATGGGAAACACGCGTCACTTTACAGGCATACTATAGACACCCCCCAGGTACGATATTTAAAGGAATATTTCACTTTTTTTTTTTTTACTTTAAGCATCATTAAAATCACTGCTCCCGAAAAAACGGCCGTTTTTAAAAGTTTTTTTTGCATTGATACATGTCCCCTGGGGTAGGACCCGGGTCCCCAAACCCTTTTTAGGACAATACCATGCAAATTAGCCTTTAAAATGAGCACTTTTGATTTCGAACGTTCGAGTCCCATAGACGTCAATGGGGTTCTAACGTTCGTGCGAACTTGCGGTCCGTTCGCGGGTTCTGGTGCGAACCGAACCGGGGGGTGTTCGGCTCATCCCTAGTATCTGACTGCTAGATTTGGACTCACCAAAAATGGAGTGAGTTTTGGTGCTACCATGACTGTGTTTTGCACAGTTCTCCTTGCTGAAGAGGAAGCTGTACCTGGGGATCTGCTGTGCAAGGATCTGCCTGTTCAGCTCCATACATTCTGTGGATTTCTGCACCCCTCCTGCTGCTTTTTGATCATTGCCTCATGGGGATGAGCTGAGCTGCCAAGAAAGCAACTTGATTGACTTTAGTGTTTATAGTGTGAGCTTTGAGTATAAGTTTCTCCACAGAGCCTGAAGCTACAAAGCCTGGGGAGGGCTTACTTTAAAGTTACCGTAAATTACTTCCAAATAAGAATATGAAAAGGCATGTATATGTATTTTGTTGACTTTTTCCACATGTTTAAACCGGCAAATAATAAATCTTTATTCAGACTTTGCTTACTGGTAAAGGTGCTAAATTTAATCAAAAGCACATGGAAAAGTTGCCGTTGTTTTACCACTTTCAACTAAAGTTCCTACGGGGTTAAATATATGACCTATGCCCCGTACACACGGTCGGACTTTGTTCGGACATTCCGACAACAAAATCCTAGGATTTTTTTCCGACGGATGTTGACTCAAACTTGTCTTGCATACACACGGTCACACAAAGTTGTCGGAAAATCCGATCGTTCTAAACGCGGTGACGTAAAACACGTACGTCGGGACTATAAACGGGGCAGTGGCCAATAGCTTTCATCCCTTTATTTATTCTGAGCATGCGTGGCACTTTGTCCGTCGGATTTGTGTACACATGATCGGAATTTCCGACAACGGATTTTGTTGTTGGAAAATTTTATAGCCTGCTCTCAAACTTTGTGTGTCGGAAAATCCGATGGAAAATGTGTGATGGAGCCTACACACGGTCGGAATTTCCGACAACAAGGTCCTATCACACATTTTCCGTCGGAAAATCCGACCGTGTGTACGGGGCATTAGACTAGACCAGTTCATAACTCTCTATGTTTTATTTTTGAGCCATGCCTTGGTGGATTTTCAAGTGTGCTCTACATTATTTTCAGTTCAATTTCTTAACATATAGCCTGAATATATGGCCTCACATTCTTATCAAGCACAGTTTGATATGATGAAGAACCATAGTTGACAAAATGGCAACATCACAGTTGATGTGAGGTTCTACTGCAATGCTTTCTTTGATTTGTGCCAAACATGTCTAGTGTTACTGTGGCGAAACAACTCTGCCTTTGATTTATCAGAGCACAGTACATCGTTCGCAAAGGCCTGCTCTTTGCCCATATGTTCATTGACAAAATGCTCTAATGTTCTTTTTGGTCAGCAAAGGCTTTTTCCTTTTTTACTTTGGTGTAATCTCTATCTAATGGTAGATGCGTGCACTTTGATCCCAAATGTTGCAAAAGTTAACTGCTGATCCCATGATGAAATGTTGAGGTTCTTGGAAACTTCTTCTAGTATTAAACGATGAGCTCTTGGGCTGATTTTGCTGGGCTGACCAGTCCTGGACAAATTAGCAGTATTTGTTTACAGACTTTTATTGGGTTTCGAACAAAATCCAGGTAATACAGCATCAGATAGGCTAACATGAGAGAATAATCAAAAGAAGACGTTTACATTACAGTTGATGAAGGCAGCAATACAAGAACGGGCATAAAAAGAAAGTGTATGTACAGTAATAATGAATGGTTAGTAGTAAGGTATACCTACAGTATAGAGGTTCACAAAAATCAGGTGTCTCAGTTGTCTATGTTCATACCAAGTGTCCCATTTTTTATTAAAGAACGGCATGGAATAGTATAAAGTATGGTGTGTATCAGGGGTCTTCAAATTTTCTAAACAAAGGGCCAGGTTACTATCCTTCAGACTTTAGGGGGGCCAGACTAGGGCCAGTGAGAGTAGAAAATGTCCTGGAGTCCAGAGGGAGTAAACAAAGCCCTATCGTTGGTGTCAGTGGAAGGAATAGTCCCCAATTGTTGGTGTCAGGGAGAAGAATTCTGCCCCATCATTAGTGTCAGTGGGAGGAATTCTGCCCCATTGTTGATGTCAGTGGAAGGAATTCTGCCCCATTGTCAGTGTCAATGGAAGGAATTCTGCCCCATTGTCAGTGTCAATGGAAGGAATTCTGCGCCATCGTTGGCGTCAGCTAAAGGAATTCTGCCCCATCGTCGGCATCAACGGAAAGAATTGTGTCCCATTGTCGGCATCAGTGGAAGGAATTCTGTGCCATCATCGGTGTCAATGGAAGAAGTCATGTCCCATCGTTGGTGTCAGTGGGAGGAATTGTGCCCATTCAATGGTGTCAGTAGGAGGAATATTGCCCCACTGTTGGTATCATCAATAGGAATTATGCCCCATTGTTGGTGTCATTGGAAGGAATAGTGCCCCAAGGGCCAGATAAAGGAGAGCAAAGGGCCGCTGGTATATACTGTATCTTCAATTTGCATGATAGGGATATCAGGGGATTTCCAGTGTAGTGTTACTACCCGATGAATGGCCACACGGATTAGATGAATAAGTCTCTCCGAAAAACGAGGCACCCCTTGGATTGTAGTGAAGAGTTTACTAACGAGTTTACCAACAAATTTGGAGGATAACTCATTTCGTCTACTGCAGACTGGCGCCATTGTTTCACAAGACCAAAACACATCTATAAGAGTGCAACCTCCAAAACAGTTGGGGGATTCCATAGGCTACATGGCATGTAGTTTGGTTGGAGTCATATACCACCTGGTGAGTAATTTCATGGCAGCTTCTCACATTGTAAGGGATATTGTGCATCTATGGAGATTAGTAATAGAGTCTTTCCATTCATAAGGAGTAAAGTGTAAATCACAATCTTTTCCCCATTTTAACATATAGTCTAATTTTGCTTAAGGGTCATCTCCTGGATGTGATTATACAGGTCAGAGATAAGGCCTTTACCGCATGGGTTTCTATAACAAATAGTTTTGTATAAGGTAGGAGAAGAGGACCTCGTCAAAGAATAATATGTAGAATAGAAATGTTTGATCTGACAGTAAATGCAAGGTGGGAAAAGGAAACAAATGAGGATTTGTCCTGAAAAAGAGACCAGGAGGTTATTTTATATGATATCCACCAGGCAAATTCTTCTCGTCTGGAAAATGCAATTGAGGATCTCCTAGGTAAGAAGCTTGAGGGGTCTTATTTGAAATCTATACCACTTGTTGATTTTTTTTCCCTTACAGTGGAATGATTGATTTCATATAATTTGGCGATCTTTTTAAATCCCTTGGCAGACTCATAGACATCCACAACCTTTCTCTGAGGGCCTTAGATCACTCTATTGATTTTGGCATGATAACACCCCACATGACAATTGCAAAGAGGACAACTCTGGATTAAAATTTCATAGATTTAAGTTGGTGGTAAATGTAGGGGGCATTTTTTACTTTTTCCATCTGTCAAATCTTATTTTTAACCACTTGACCTCTGGAAGATTTACTCCCTACATGACCAGGCCATTTTTTGCGTTACTCTAACTGACAATTGCACAGTCGTGCGCCACTGTACCCAAATAGAATGTATGTCCTGACGGTATTTGATCACCTCTGCATTTTTTATTTTTTGCACTATAAACAAAAAAAAAAAACCTGCCAATTTTGAAAAAAAAAAAACAATATTTTTTTACTTTCTGCTATAAAACATATCCAATAAAAAAAAAATGTAAAAAATCTAATTTCTTCATCAATTTAGGCCAATATGTATTCTGCTACATATTTTTGGTTAAAATAAGCGTATATTAATTGGTTCTCACAAAAGTTATAGCGTCTACAAACTATGGGAAATATTTATGGAATTTTGATTTATTTATTTCTTTTTTTACTTTTAATGGTGGACATCAACTGACACTTTTGACACTTTTTGGGGACCATTGATACTAATGCAGTGACCAGTGCTAAAAAAAATGCACTGTCACTGTATTAATGACACTGGCTGGGAATGGGTTAATATCAGGGCCGGTGAATGGGTTAACTAGCCCGTGCTTGTGTACTGTGTGGGAGATGCTTTTACTAGGGAAATGTATTGAACCATGTCCCTGCTTTGCAGGAACACAGGGTCCATGCATTCCCTACTGACAGAACATCAATCTGCCTTGTTTACATAGACAGACAGCCGTTCTGGCTCTCTGCCTAATGATCAGCGGGTGCCAGTGGACATCGAGCCTGTAGTACCCGCAGATCAGCTCCCAGTGTATATAAACACAGCGGGAGTGGGTCACCGGCAGTGCGCATGCGTGCCACAGCCTCGGAAGTGCAGGATCACACGCTAGATTCGTGATCCTGAACGGCAGGATACACTATATTACTTTAATGGCATCCCAGTCTTAGTCCGTAGGGTTCAATATTGAGTTGGCCCACCCTTTTGCAGCTATACCAGCTTCAACTCTTCTGGGAAGGCTGTCCACAAGGTTTAGGAGCGTCCCAAACTCACTCATCCATGTCTTTATGGAGCATACCTTGTGCACTGGTGCGCAGTCATGTTGGAACAAGAAGGGGCCATCGCCAAACTGTTCCCACAAAGTTGGGAGCATGAAACTGTCAAAAATGTCTTGGTAAGAGTTCCCTTCACTGGAACTAAGGGGCCAAATCCAACCTCTGGAAAAACAACCCCACATCTAATCCCTCCTCCACCAAATGATTTGGACCAGTACACAAAGCAAGGTCCATAAAGACATGGATGAGTGAGTTTGGGGTGGAGGAACTTGACTGGCCTGCACAGAGTCCTGACCTCAACCTGATAGAAAACTTTTGGGATGAATTAGAGCGGAGACTGCGAGTCAGGCCTTCTAGTCCAACATCAGTGTTTGACCTCACAAATGCGCTTCTGGAAGAATGGTCAAACATTGCCATAGACACACTCCTAAACCTTGTGGACAGCCTTCCCAGAAGAGTTGAAGCTGTTATAGCTGCAAAGGGTGGGCCAACTCCATATTGAGTCTTGACCTCAAACTGATAGAACACTTTTGGGATGAATTAGAGCGGAGACTGCGAGCCAGGCCTTCTCGTCCAACAACAGTGCCTGAATGTTTATTTGTAAAATTAAAAGAGAAGTTACTTACCTAGTTGGATGCTGCATCGGCCCAATGCTGCATCAGCCTGAATGTTTTCAGGCGTTTTAGCGCTAGAAATAGCGCCTGTAAAGCGCCTGAAAACTGCCTCCCATTTTTGCGGGACGTTCGGAAAAGTTCCGCAAGCAGCATCTTTTGGGCATCTTGGGAGCGCTGTATACAGCTCTCCCAAAACACCCCTGCCCATTGCAATGAATGAGCAGTGCTTCTAAAGCGCCTGAAAAGCGCTTCCGAAGCGGCGAAACACGGGAGATTTTAATCCCTTCTTTGGGGTTAAAAGCGCCCCGCTGGGGCGTGACCGGAAGCTGCCCTGTATGGACGCCTGATTCTGTAGCTCTCCACCGGCCTGCAGCCTAACGGCCTATTAGGGGGATTTTAAGCACCTGTATATGGGTGGAAATCGGAGAACCCGCTCTTCTAACCCCAGGGGACCATCCGTGCCACCCTCCGGATCCTCTGCGACCCTCCGGGAGTACTTTAAACCTCCCTCCCGCTCCGACGGCGGGATGGACAAGATGGCGCCGCCGCCATGCTCTCTCTCCACGATGCCGCAGCAGCCGCCGAACTCTCCTCCACTGCTGTACCCACAGAACACGCTGATGCTGGATCAGGAGAGGAGCGGTTCGTGCTCTCGAGACCCAGGAGGGGTGAGTCCATCACAACCTTATACGCCCCTTAACGGGCTACAGCATGACCCCCGGGACACTATACAAGGCCTCACAGCAGTCAGCTACACCCAGTGCTCTGAGGCCTACCCGCGGCTGTTACGAACGGCCTCAGACCCGGCTCTTTCAACGGGAGGGGCGGTGTCCCCCTCACCCTCACTGACTTCGGGAGACTTTCCCCCGCTACCGGAGCCAGAGTACGCTCGGGCCTTGGGACCCCCGCTGACAAAACAAACTGGAGAAAGCACCCCCCTGCAGGAACGCCATTATGTCTCGGGCCTGCCTCAGCCACAAAGACAAGCACGGCATAATACCTCCACCACGATAGAAAGAGGCACAGATCAGGCATTGTCCTATGCACAAGTGACTAACTCTCCAAATCTGACCCACAGGGATGGCTTAATAACAGCTTCTCATTCCCCTTTCTTAAGAGGGGGTAACCTGCAAGGCACCCACACTCAGCCTTGTGAGGCACCAAGATCTGAGCCCCCCTTTGCTCCACGAGGGGAGCCCCCTTTCTTGCATTGTCCCCAACAACATATGGGTGATGACCCACGACTCCAGCAAACCACCACATGGCAAGCATGTCTCCAAGCCATACCCACTAAAGAGGACTTTAAACTCCTTATTGAAGAAGTTAAATCTGCATGCAGGGCGGAAATCCAAACAATTCATGCCAACCTCAAACATCTATCTGAGAGAGTAGAGATGGCCGAAGAGGAGATTCAGGAGACCAAACTTGCTATGCATCGCACTCAAATGCAAGGAGCTGATCACCACCTAATGCTCAGGAATATGCAACGCCATATTGAAGATTTAGATAATAGGGGTCGTAGAAACAACATTCGGATTAGAGGTCTACCAGAACCGGAGGGCCCGGAGGATCTCCACGAAACCCTGCAATCTTTATTCAACAACTTATTGGGGGACCCCCCGAATAAACCTATAGAGATGGACCGAGCCCACCGTGCCCTACGACCCAAAGGACCTGCCTCCAGACCACGCGATGTCATATGCAGAGTCCACTCCTTCCCCTTAAAGGAAGACATCATGCGAAAAGCCCGAGACACCAGGAAGGTGGTTCATGGAAATGCGCCAATACAGCTATACCCCGATCTTTCCTGGATCACCCTACAAAAGCGTAGAATCCTCCAGCCTCTACTAGCCTCACTACAGGAAAACCGCATAACTTATCGATGGGGCTTTCCCTTCAGTTTAACAGCCCGCCATCAAGGAAAATCCGCCATCTTACGCTTCCCGGAGGACCTGGATAACTTTTGCAACACCCTAGAGATTCCTGTCCCCCGTCTTCAAGAGTGGGACTTGGTAGAAACACCAACGCCTCCACCAGTGATCTGGCAGAAGATACCTCCAACAAAACGTCCCAGGGACAGAGACTCTCCTCGAGGGTCTACTAAGCCTAGGAATGGATAACTGCCATATTGGGCCCGCCTGACCCACCCATCAGCTATATTTGCACCCCCCCCTTCTTAGGCCCAAAGCCTGTTAATTCCTGCTTCACGTCAGGCACTTTTCGTTGGAGACTTGACAGTAGTGGTTTCTCTGGTCACTAGTCCCCCTTTAGGTTTACCTAACCAAAGTTCCCCCTTTTATTTCCTATTGTTATAGGAGGTTTTTTGAATATTGTTGTGTTTGATTGTGAGGTTCTCTATGTCCCCCCGGACTGGACTCTTTATGGGGAGCCCGCCCGGGGAGACTTATTGGAACTTAATGGATCCCGGGCGATTTGGATTGCTTGGGATCTCTTTGCAATGTTTGCTTCTTCTGATTGTGTTGATAACTAATATCTCTTTCCTTTTTTCCTCTCTCTTCTTCCTTTTTCTCTCCCCCCTCCTCTTCCTTTCCCTGGCACATCATCGGCTCTGGAGGGCTGACTGGACATGTCCTACGTATGGATCCCTCTCTTCCCTGGATGCTGGGACACCCTCGCGGCTGGATAAGCTAAGTAACGCTGAGCTCACACATACCCACAATTATGGTTAAAATAATATCACTTAACGTTCATGGCCTGAATTCAAATAAAAAGAGGCATCTAGCTGCGAGGGAGCTCAGGCAGTCTGGGGCGGATGTTGCCCTGCTGCAAGAAACACATTTTAATATAGGAGACGTCTTCACATTTGCATCCAGATACTATCCTCAGGTCTACCAGGCGTTTAGTCCCCGCAAAAGAGCCGGAGTGGCGATCCTGTTCAAAAAAGGCTCCCCCTTCAAATGCACTGAATCTCTTATAGACCCACATGGACATTACATTATCTTACGGGGCCAATGGCAAGAGCAAGGGGTCACTATCTGTGTACTATATGCCCCTAACACTCACCAAATACACTTTTTAACCAGAGTACTAGCGCGCATATTTAAATCCCCCAACGACTACTTGATCATTGGAGGAGAATTTAATCTATGTCAGTCGGTGGGTCTAGATCGCCATGTAATGAACCCTACAGAACCCCAATCCCGGGTGGCTCGGGAAGCACAATTATTTCGCCAACTTACTAGGCGTTATGCTCTTTTTGATATATGGCGGGCACTACACCCAGGTGACAGACAATATACATTTTACTCTTCCCCTCACCGCATGCACTCTCGTATAGACTACCTGTTTGTTAACAATGCCACCCTTCGTGCCACTATGGACACTCAGATTTTACCCATCTCCTGGTCCGACCACGCCCCTGTGACTATGTCCTTGAAGATGGATACTTATACACGTAAGCCATGTCACTGGCAATTAAACAACTTTCTTCTACAACACACTCCATCTAAACTAGAACTCGAGTCAACCTTACAAAACTATTTTCTTGAAAATGACACATCAGATGTCACCCTCGCCACTCTCTGGGAGGCCCACAAGGCGGTCTTCAGGGGGCGGTGTATAGCACTATCCTCGGCCATGAAGAAAGATGCAAAGGCATCCAAACTTCAGGCGGAGAAGGATCTTAAAACCTTAGAACTCCAACTACAGACTTCGCCATCCCTACCCCTTCTTAAAAAAATTGTTTGCTTGCGTACCACACTTCGGGATCTAGCGTTAGGCCAGGTAGAGAAAGCTCTCCTTAGACTAAAGCAAACGTATTACGACAAAGGCAATAAAGCCCACTCACTATTAGCACGTAAATTGTCAGAGAGATCACATATGACCACCCCTCATCAAATAAAAAATAGAAGAGATACACTTCTCTCACACCACCAGGAAATAGCTCAGGCTTTCGGAGAATTCTATACAGCCCTATATAATGACCCTGAAATTCCACATGACCCACTTTCCCCTGACTTAGCTGAGCGTATGCAACAATATTTAATAGACAGTAATATTCCTAAACTTCAGGCATCAGATCTACTTTCCCTCAACGCCCCGATATCGGTAGAAGAACTGACAGCCACCATTAAAAGCTTACCGTCCCGCAAGTCCCCCGGCCCCGATGGCCTCCCTTATGAATACTATAAGACATTTCTTCCAGTCCTTTTGCCCCATATGTGCAAGTTGTATAATGCCTTTCTTCAGCAAACCCCTATTCTCTCAGATATGCAGAGATCATTCCTCACGTTGATCCCCAAACCTGAAAAAGATCCTTCATTGTGTGCAAGTTATAGGCCAATCGCACTACTAAACTCTGATTTAAAAATTTTTACTAAGCTCCTTTCGATGCGATTGAACCTAATACTTCCCTCCTTAATACATAAGGATCAGGTGGGCTTTGTCCCCCTCCGTCAAGCGGGGGACAATACGAGACGGATTATTGATCTCATAGATGTGGCAAACAGGGACGGCCTAGAAACATTGGTCCTGGGGCTGGATGCTGAAAAGGCCTTTGATCGCCTTGGATGGCCGTTCCTGTTTGCCACACTGAAATACATGGGGTTCCGGGGCCCTTTTTTGCGGGCCATACAACACTTATATACAAACCCCTCCTCTCAGTTTAAGACGCCCTTTGCCTTATCATCAGCTTTTTCGATAGCTAATGGAACGCGCCAGGGATGCCCTCTCTCGCCGTTGTTATTTGCGCTATGTGTTGAGCCTCTGGCAGCGGCGGTGCGTAAAAATCCAAATATACACGGGGTTCCAGTACGGGGCAGGGATTTTAAACTAGCACTATTCGCGGACGACATTATACTTACCCTGACTCAGCCTAGGATATCACTCCCTAATTTACATGCTGAGCTAGATTTATACCGCTCCCTATCTGGTTACAAAATAAATGCGTCTAAGTCAGAGGCCCTTCCCGTAAATATCCCCCCAGTAGAGGTTCAGCATTTACAGCAATGCTTCCCCTATCACTGGAAAACGACAGCACTGAAATACTTAGGAGTGCAGATCACCCCGTCGTACACCACCCTATATAGAGCCAACTTCCTTCCCCTCTATAGATCTATAAGGGAGTCGCTACAAAAATGGAAGGTCCACCATATATCCCTCCTGGGGAGGGTGGCTTCTGTAAAGATGACCATCCTTCCCAAACTTCTGTACCTCTTCCAGATGCTTCCCGTTCCAATCCCTCGGTCAGATCTGAAGAAGCTTCAGACGGATCTGGTGAAGTTTGTTTGGAACTACAGGAGGCATAGAATACTTCAATCAGTATTAATGGCGGCGCGCTCAGAGGGTGGACTGGCGTTCCCCGACTTGAACAAATATTACCAAGCAGCCCAACTGCGGGCCCTGGCATCCTGGTTTCCCCAACGGTCTTACAATAGATAGACTGAAATTGAAAAAATCTGGCTGGCACCCATACACCCAAATAGCTTACTCTGGAATGCAAATGTGGAGGTGGAATCGGCCCGGCTTCTGGGCCATATGTCTCTTCTTCGCTCTCTCTGGCGTAAACTTTCCAGAACTCATAAATTGGGCTCGGAGAGATCACTCCTCACATCCTTTCTTTATAACCCCAGACTGCCTGCAGGCCTTACACATAAAATGTCCTCACCATGGGCAATCAGGAATTTATTCCATTTTGGTCATCTAGTACACCCGTGCACGCGTAAATTGCTCTCATTCATCGATCTCCAACGGAAATTTAACCTCCCCCGTCAGGTATTTTATGGGTACCTACAGATCAGGCACTATGCTCAATCGATAGCCGAATTTACATTTCTCAACTCCAACCGTATTTGAGAACCTGATGTTAGAGGGCTCCGCACGTCGAGGTTTAATCTCAGATATATACAAGGTGCTAAATTCATATTGTTTTGCCACCCAGGGTAAGCATACATATATGCTACGATGGGAAAGAGCACTGGGAGAAGAGATACCAGAAGCGACCTGGCATACAATTTGGTCTCAAACAGCTAAAAGCTCTCTCTGTACACTCTACAAGGAGAACGCCTATAAAATCATTTTCTTTTGGTATATGACACCTGATGTCCTCCGAGCCATCTACCCCTCTAGCTCAGATAGATGCTGGAGATGTCAGGGAGACAGGGGAACATTATACCACATTTACTGGTCCTGCCCCAAGATAGTGCCTTTCTGGACGGAGGCGCAATCTTTACTAACCCGCTTGCTGGGAGTACAGGTTCCTAGAACCCCTAAACTATTCCTCTTAGGAGTATCTGGTTTACAGATACCTAAGCACTCCAAGAAACTGCTTCGGCACATCCTGAAAGCCGCGAGGTGTCTCATAGCCCTCTACTGGAAGAGAAGGGACCCGCCTACCCAAACAGATCTATATGCCAGAATCAAGGATATAGAGCTAATGGAAAAAATGACTGCTAGATTGCAAGACAGATTGGAAACACATGATAAGGTCTGGGAAGACTGGCATAGACGAGAAGATCCTCCTTGAGCCATTGGTGGAGCCTCCCCCATCCCCATCCTCTCCCTTCCTCTCCTCCCCTCTCCTTCTTTTTCTTCTCTACTCTTTCTCTTTTTTTTGTGTTTATTAGATGATGTCAGGGTCCATGTCTATATGTATATGTTGACTATTGCACTATATATGATAACTAATCTAAGCATTATACATCTGAATGATTGTCTCTTGATGCCGGTTATTTGCCAGTTTTGTCTCTGGCATAGCAAATTTTATACAAGGTATCATTGTCTTTGTAACTTACCTGACTTTTGGATCAATAAAATGTTATTTGAAAAAAAAAAAAAAAAAGCGCCCCGCTAGCAGCCAAATAGCGTCACAAAAGTGCTGCATAAACAGCGGTAAAGCGCTCCTAAAGCAGGCAGTGCTTTACCGCAAACGTGGCCGCGGCCCCAGTGTGAAAGTGGTCGACTGAGAACCGAGCGATCAAAGAACACTGATTGCTCAGTTCTCAGAGCTCCGTGAGCAGAGAGCTGGTGACTGTCACTCACCGCTCTCTGCTCTGCCCCCTCCCCCCACACTCACTGGAGCGCTGGGCAGTGGAGAGGGGCGGAAGCGGCAGGCTCAGGCTCTCAGCGGCTCACTGAGAGGCTGAGCCAGGTGCCGATCCAGGGTTGTGGGCGGATCCCGACTTTATTGTTGCAATCTTTCCCCAGCCTGGACCATCTCGGTGACGTTAACTGACAGCTGTCTGCTGAGAACGGGTCACAGGAGTGCAGAGTGAACTGCTCTCCTGTCATCCACAGGAGAAGTACAGCCACACGAGCTTTGGCTGTACTTCTTCTTTAAGGTTTTGTTTTTTTTAGATAAAATGATATAAAGCATCAGTTTACACATTCATAAATAAAAAGAATAATAAAAATGAAAGTGTCCAGAAAGCATTATAGTTTCCCTGTTAGTAAGTGAGTGGAAATAAAGGAGAGTGATATATAGAAGAACTGAATTATCTGTCACACGGGCCAAGGCGTTATTATTGTATGTTATTGTCTACGGGGAAAAGATGAGATGACGTCTTCTGTAACAGGTCCACATTTAATGAAAGCCACTCTTAGGTAACTGAGGTGCACGCTGACTCCTCTCTGCCCCTTTAGATGTATAGAGAGAAGCGGCTCAATGATGACCGCAGCACCTGCCCTTAACCCGCCATTTAATCAAAACCAAAAATGAGAGCCCCATATAAAACATGTGCATTCGATTACACAAAAGTGACTAACAAACAGTGATAACGCAAACTCTCTGTTCAATTACAAGTGAGGAGGAAGGAACAAGTCATGACAATGATTATCACAGCAGGCTGCTAAGCCTAAACACACATTTCCCTTCTCATGTACTGTATTCATAGTTATATACTTAAAGTGACATGGCCTTTTTTTTCAAACCACCCTATAAGCAATCTAGAATGTAAAAGGGGGGAGGCAATATTGGCAGCTCCTTCCGTGGAGCCGTGGCAGCCATTGACCTGTTCCCTTTTTTGGGTATCTCCCCTTTTGTGAAGAAAAAAAAATTGACCACTTGAGTTTTACCCCCTTTATGACTGTTTTTTGCGATTTAGCACTGTGCTACTTTAACTGGTCATGCAACTCTGTACCCAAATGAAATTTATGTCATTTCTTTACTCAAACAGAGCTTTCTTTTGGTGATATTTGATCACCACTGAGTCTTTTTTATTATGTAGCGGTACCCTCGTGTAGCACCCTGGAGTTAGGGCAGGGTTGCTCCTAAATTTACCAGCCAGGAGTAGCTACCCTGTTTCCCCGAAAATAAGACCTAGCGTGATTGTCGGTGATGGCTGCAATATAAGCCCTACCCCCCAAATAAGCCCTAGTTAAAGTCCTTGTAGGTCTTATTTTCAGGGTAGGGCTTATTTTCGGGGAAACAGGGTAGGGCTTATTTGGGGGGTAGGGCTTATATTGCAGCCATCACTGACAATCACGCTAGGTCTTATTTTCGGGGAAACAGGGTACCTTAGCTAATTGTTAGGGATCATCTGATTTCTTCCTACCCTGTTTCCCCGAAAATAAGACCTAGCGTGATTGTCGGTGATGGCTGCAATATAAGCCCTACCCCCCAAATAAACCCTAGTTAAAGTCCTTGTAGGTCTTATTTTCAGGATAGGGCTTATTTTTGGGGAAACAGGGTAGGGCTTATTTGGGGGGTAGGGCTTATATTGCAGCCATCACTGACAATCACGCTAGGTCTTATTTTCGGGGAAACAGGGTAAGTCTTGCACTGCTGCACTTTTCTCTTCTGCCACTAGGTGGATGGGCACCTGGTGGCATTAGATAAGAGAAGGGCAATGCAAAGTCAGGCTATGGGTATATGGGGTATCTCAGCCAATGGGCAGGGGTTTTCTTGGATCCCTTGGCCTGCTGGGAGAGCCCACATATATTCGGATAGAGTCAGGTGATCGGTGTTCTGTGCAATGGCGTCCCTGGGGGGGGCAGAGGGGGCCCTGACCCCCCCCAACAGTATGTTGTGCCCCACCATGTGCCCCCCCCCAATAATATTTTTTTTTTTACAAAAAATCAATGTCTAAGAGGGAGAGAGTCCCCAGTCAGCTCCTGCGGGTGATTCCTCCCCCCTCCCTCTGCTTGCTGACACTGCATAATGCGAGCGCTCACACAACCACAGCCGCCCGATCTGCTCCTTCCCCTGCATCCTCATTGGCAGGGAGAAGAGCGAGTTGCAGGAAGGACTGCACCAGGACTCTCAGTTACTGAAAAAACAGACTGATTTCCCCCGTCCTTAGGACAGGAGAACCAGCCTGTAAATTCCAAGAGATGCCAGACCAGAGCAGTCAATAGCAGGGGCAGGACAGCAAGAGGAGGCTGGGGAACCCCACAGTGGCAGAACACCAGGGCCTGGTGGCAAGACAACCTTTGCAACCCTGATAGTTCTCCCACTGCTTTGGATCCTTATATTTTCTTGGTATGCTGGTGACATATATATCTTGTTTTCTGCCACCCTGGGGGACCCCAATACAGTAGGAAGGGAGCTCACTGCAGAACATGTGAAAGGGCCATTGTGGGGTCGTAGTAAAGGGCCCCAGTATATATTTATATATCTATATATATCTATATATCTATATATGTATATGTAGATATATATATATGCATTTTATAGTTGCCCCCTACTTTTGTCCCTGTCCCCCATGTGCCCCCCCTAAATATGAAAGCTGAAGACGCCACTGGTTCTGTGCCACCTGGATGGCTGTCTGGGTGGACATGGGTTGTATTGCCCAGGCTGCTAGGCCGGAGTTTGGGTCTATCCCGGGCACATCTGGCTGCTAGGCTGTCTGAGGGGCCTATCCAGAACCAAGAGAGCAGTGCAGGGTTGGGACTGCGTCTTGCAGTCCAACCAGAAGTGACGGTTCTGCCAGCCGGAGAACCTGTCGTGGTCAGATGTAGAGGGCAAGCTGTTGCCACTAGGGATGAGCCGAACACCCCCCGGTTCGGTTCGCACCAGAACCCGCGAACGGACCGCAAGTTCGCACGAACGTTAGAACCCCATTGACGTCTATGGGACTCGAACGTTCGAAATCAAAAGTGCTCATTTTAAAGGCTAATTTGCATGGTATTGTCCTAAAAAGGGTGTGGGGACCCGGGTCCTACCCCAGGGGACATGTATCAATGCAAAAAAAACTTTTAAAAACGGACGTTTTTTCGGGAGCAGTGATTTTAATGATGCTTAAAGTAAAAAAAAAAAAGTGAAATATTCCTTTAAATATCGTACCTGGGGGGTGTCTATAGTATGCCTGTAAAGTGACGCGTGTTTCCCATGTTTAGAACAGTCCCTGCACCAAATGTCATTTTTAAAGGAAAAAATCTCATTTAAAACTGCTTGCGGGTTTAATGTCATGTCGGGTCCTGGCAATATGGATGAAAATCAGTGAGACAAACGGCATGGGTACCCCCCAGTCCATTACCAGGCCCTTTGGGTCTTGTATGGATATTAAGGGGAACCCCGCACCCAAATTAAAATAAGGAAAGGTCCCTATATACTCTGAACAGCAGTATACAGGCGGTGCAAACAAGACAGGGACTGTAGGTTTGTTGTTAAGTAGAATCTGTTTGTAATTTTGAACATTTTTAACGTGTTTAGCTCCAGCCAAAAAATCTTTTCTAAGCTTTTTGGAAAACATAGGGAAGGGTTATCACCCCTGTGACATTTGTTTTGCGTCTTTCCTCCTCTTCAGAAGATTTCACCTCACTTTTTTGTCCCAATGAAAAATGTTTTTTGAAAATTTGGGTTTTTTTGTGGAACAAGGATTGGAAAGCATCAGTGGAAAGGAGAAATTGTTTTCCCATATTAACTCTTACATGAGAGAATTTCCCTTCCTAGGGGTAGATTTCATCTCACTTCCTGTTGTCTCCTTCCGTTTGCAAGTAGGAGTCGTTTGTAAGTTAGATGTTTGAAAGTAGGGTCCTGCCCTATATACTCAGCAGAAATTTGGGCCTTAAGTGTTGCTGTGGCCAAAACACTGTAAGCCCTCACAGGGCCCTGCTGTGAAATATTAGATCAAGAATTGTAATTACATGCCCCTGTTGAACAGGAGCTGAAAAATTAGGCCTTAGGCACTGGTGCTGGTGCCACAACACTGCAACCCCTCACAGACACTCTAGTTGGAACGCAGGAACGAGCCCTGCTGCAAAGTATTGCATCAAAAATTGTAATTACACGCCCCTGTTAGACAGGGGCAGAAAAATTGGGCCTTAGGCACTGGTGCTGGTGCCACAACACTGCAACCCCTCACAGACACTCTAGTTGGAACGCAGGAACGAGCCCTGCTGCAAAGTATTGCATCAAAAATTGTAATTACACGCCCCTGTTAGACAGGGGCAGAAAAATTGGGCCTTAGGCACTGGTGCTGGTGCCACAACACTGCAACCCCTCACAGACACTCTAGTTGGAACGCAGGAACGAACCCTGCTGCAAAGTATTGCATCAAAAATTGTAATTACACGCCCCTGTTAGACAGGGGCAGAAAAATTGGGCCTTAGGCACTGGTGCTGGTGCCACAACACTGCAACCCCTCACAGACACTCTAGTTGGAACGCAGGAACGAGCCCTGCTGCAAAGTATTGCATCAAAAATTGTAATTACACGCCCCTGTTAGACAGGGGCAGAAAAATTGGGCCTTAGGCACTGGTGCTGGTGCCACAACACTGCAACCCCTCACAGACACTCTAGTTGGAATGCAGGAACGAGCCCTGCTGCAAAGTATTACATCAAAAATTGTAATTACACGCCCCTGTTATACAGGGGCTGAAAAATTGTGCCTTAGGCACTGGTGGTGGCGCCCAGAACCAAAAATGTTCTTACAAGCTATCAGCGTGATGATTGAGGAGGAAGAGGATAATTACTCAGGGATAGTCACTCAGCATCAGCATAGGCAGTCTTTGAAGGGATCTGAAAAAAATTATTCAGTTACATCAGCATCAGGTGCTTGGTAGCTGGTGGTGATCCAAGACTGATTCATTTTTATGAAGGTCAGCCGATCGACCGAGTCAGTGGACAGACGCACCCTGTGATCGGTTACCACGCCTCCAGCAGCACTGAATGTGCGTTCCGAAAGAACGCTGGATGCAGGACAGGCCAGTAGCTCAATTGCATACTGTGCAAGCTCTGGCCAGTGATCCATCCTCAAGACCCAGTAACCCAGAGGATTTTCGGTGGGAAAGGTGTCCAAGTCTGATCTTGCCCCTAGGTATTCCTGCACCATGTAAAACAGACGCTGGCGATGGTTGCTGGAACCGATCATACCTTGGGGCTGCGGACCAAAAAATTGTCTGAACGCATCGGTCAGACGGCCACCTTCTCCACCGCTCCTTCTTTGACTGACCGAAGCCTCAGCAACACGTTGTCCAGAAACAGGAGTTTGTAACCTCCCAGTCTCTGGGAACGCGTTGCACAGACCTTTCTGCAAGGCCTCCCGAAGATGTTTCATCCTCTGCTCCCTCTGCGATGGCAAGATAAGGTCCGCAACCTTACCCTTGTAACGTGGATCAAGGAGGGTTGCCAGCCAGTATTGGTCCTTCTCCTTGATACCACGAATACGAGGATCCTTACGCAGGCTTTGCAGGATCAGGGAGGCCATGCAGCGTAGGTTTGCTGAGGCATTCGGTCCGGAGTCCTCTGGGTCACTAAGGACAACAACGTCCGCAGCCACCTCCTCCCAGCCACGTACAAGTCCATGTGTTCCTTGGGACTGATCCCTTAAAGACTGCTGATGCTGAGTGCCAGGCTCCACCTCCATACTGACACAATCTTCCTCCTCCTCCTCCTCCTCCTCCTCGTCCTCTTCCTGTGTGATCGGCGGGCACGCAGGAACACTGTCTGGATAAAGGGGGCCTTGAGAGCTAAGGAAGTCCTCCTCTTCCTGCCTCTGTTCTGCCTCAAGTGCCCTGTCCATTATTCCACGCAGCGTGTGCTCCAACAGGTGGACAAGGGGGACAGTGTCACTGATGCATGCACTGTCAGTGCTCACCATCCTCGTGGCCTCCTCGAATGGTGACAGGACAGTGCATGCATCCCTGATCATGGCCCACTGGCGTGGGGAAAAAAAACCAAGGTCCCCTGACCCTGTCCTGGTGCCATAGTCGCACAGGTACTCATTTATGGCCCTCTGCTGCGTGTGCAGCCGCTGCAGCATGGCCAATGTCGAGTTCCACCTGGTGGGCATGTCACAGATTAGGCGGTTCTTGGGCAGGTTAAACTCCTTTTGGAGGTCCGTCAGCCGAGCACTGGCATTATATGACCGGCGGAAATGCACAGAGACTTTCCTGGCCTGCCTCAGGACATCCTGTAAGCCCGGGTACCTGCCCAAGAACCGCTGCACCACCAAGTTAAGGACGTGAGCCAAACAGGGCACATGGGTCAGTTGTCCCTGTCGGAGGGCAGAGAGGAGGTTGGTGCCATTGTCGCAAACCACCATTCCTGCCTTAAGTTGGCGTGGCGTCAACCACCTCTGAACCTGCCCCTGCAGAGCTGACAGAACCTCTGCCCCAGTGTGGCTCCTGTCCCCCAAGCACACCAGCTCAAGCACCGCATGGCATCTTTTGGCCTGCGTACTTGCGTAGCCCCTTGAACGCCTACGGAGCACCGCTGGTTCCGAGGAAGAGGCCATGGAGGAAGAAGAAGAGGAGGGGGTGGAGGAGAGAGGTGTGTCACAATCAGCATTTTGGAGGCGTGGTGGCGGAACAACCTCCAACACTACTGCACCTTGTCCTGCATCCTTCCCAGCTGCCAGCAGAGTCACCCAATGCGCCGTGAAACTTAAGTAACGTCCCTGTCCATGCCTGCTGGACCATGAGTCAGCGGTAATATGCACCTTACCGCTGACCGCCCTGTCCAGCGAGGCATGGACATTGCCTTCCACATGCCGGTAGAGAGCTGTAATCGCCTTCCGTGAGAAAAAGTGGCGTTTGGGTACCTGCCACTGAGGAACCGCACATTCCACAAACTCACGGAAGGGGGCAGAGTCTACCAACTGAAAAGGCAGCAGTTGAAGTGCTAGCAATTTTGCCAAGCTAGCATTCAACCGCTGGGCATGTGGATGGCTGGGAGCAAACTTCTTTCGGCGGTGCAGCAGCTGGGGCAGGGAAATTTGCCTGGTACAATCTGGCGTCGGTGTACCAAAAGCAGATTGCCCACAAGTACTTGGCTGTGACACACCTAATTCTACACCTTCATTCCTCTCACTGCAGGTCTCAGAGAGGACTGAAGGTCTAGTGGGGTTGGAAATCTCAGCTGATGAGGAGCAAGGAGAGATCCTCTTTGTTCTTTGGTGTGGGTCTTTTAGATATGCTTGCCAACGAACTGCATGGCAGGTCAACATATGTCTGGTCAAGCATGTGGTACCCAAGCGGGAGATGTTTTGGCCACGCGAGATACGCTTGAGACATATGTTGCAAATAGCAGCGGTGCGATCTGATGCACTCGTCTCAAAAAAGGCCCACACCAAAGAACTTTTTGAATAACGCGCAGAGACTGCAGCGCCCTGCACATGTGGAGCTTTGGGGTGTGATGCAGTCAATGTGCTGCCCTTAGGCTGGCCCCTGGAGGGCATCCTGCCTCGTTGGTGATGTGCCGCCTCCTCCTCCTCCTCCTCCTCCTCCTCTCTCCTATCAGGCACCCACGTTGAGTCAGTGACCTCATCATCCCCTCCCTCCTCATCACTGGAGCAAACCTGGCAGTATGCTGCAGCAGGGGGAGCATGACTGCCAGATTGCTGTCCTTCTTGGGCACCCCCTCTGTCCGTGCTCATGTTACTGCCTTCATCGAGCTCAGTATCATCATCAGAGCCTTCCAAACGCTGGGCATCCTCCTGGAGCATGTACCCAACACTGTGGTCAAACAGTTCGAGGGAATCCTCATGAGGACATGGTGGAGCTAGGGAAGGAGTCACTGATGACATTGAGCTGAGGGAAGAGGCCGCTGCTTTGCCAGACAAAGCACCCTGGGCATGGGTGAGAGAGGATGAGGAGGATGAGGACGGCTTGGTCATCCACTCGACCAAGTTTTCTGCATGTTGCGGCTCAACACGGCCAGCTGCCGAAAAAAAGGCCAAGCGTGTCCCATGGCCACGTGCTGATGAGGATGCACCGTCTCCACGACCAGCACTAGACACAGAGCCTGCTTGCCCTCTCTTATTGGCTTGTGACTGTCTGCCTCTCCTTCTTGGCCTTCCAGACATACTAATGGCCTGTAGCTGCACTAAGCTGGGATAGAACACCTGTAATTTTCTTCAGGTAGCTTTATATACTGTAACCAGACAAGCCTGCCTGTCAGTAGGAAGATAACAGGAACGGATCTAGCTGAACACTGTGAGCAGGACGCACTGCACTAAATGTAAATAGCAGGAACGGATCTAGCTGAACACTGTGAGCAGGACGCACTGACTGCACTAAATGTAAATAGCAGGAACGGATCTAGCTGAACACTGTGAGCAGGACGCACTGCACTAAATGTAAATAGCAGGAACGGATCTAGCTGAACACTGTGAGCAGGACGCACTGCACTAAATGTAAATAGCAGGAACGGATCTAGCTGAACACTGTGAGCAGGACGCACTGACTGCACTAAATGTAAATAGCAGGAACGGATCTAGTTGAACACTGTGAGCAGGACGCACTGCACTAAATGTAAATAGCAGGAACGGATCTAGCTGAACACTGTGAGCAGGACGCACTGACTGCACTAAATGTAAATAGCAGGAACGGATCTAGCTGAACACTGTGAGCAGGACGCACTGCACTAAATGTAAATAGCAGGAACGGATCTAGCTGAACACTGTGAGCAGGACGCACTGCACTAAATGTAAATAGCAGGAACGGATCTAGCTGAACACTGTGAGCAGGACGCACTGACTGCACTAAATGTAAATAGCAGGAACGGATCTAGCTGAACACTGTGAGCAGGACGCACTGCACTAAATGTAAATAGCAGGAACGGATCTAGCTGAACACTGTGAGCAGGACGCACTGCACTAAATGTAAATAGCAGGAACGGATCTAGCTGAACACTGTGAGCAGGACGCACTGCACTAAATGTAAATAGCAGGAACGGATCTAGCTGAACACTGTGAGCAGGACGCACTGCACTAAATGTAAATAGCAGGAACGGATCTAGCTGAACACTGTGAGCAGGACGCACTGCACTAAATGTAAATAGCAGGAACGGATCTAGCTGAACACTGTGAGCAGGACGCACTGCACTAAATGTAAATAGCAGGAACGGATCTAGCTGAACACTGTGAGCAGGACGCACTGACTGCACTAAATGTAAATAGCAGGAACGGATCTAGCTGAACACTGTGAGCAGGACGCACTGACTGCACTAAATGTAAATAGCAGGAACGGATCTAGCTGAACACTGTGAGCAGGACGCACTGCACTAAATGTAAATAGCAGGAACGGATCTAGCTGAACACTGTGAGCAGGACGCACTGCACTAAATGTAAATAGCAGGAACGGATCTAGCTGAACACTGTGAGCAGGACGCACTGCACTAAATGTAAATAGCAGGAACGGATCTAGCTGAACACTGTGAGCAGGACGCACTGACTGCACTAAATGTAAATAGCAGGAACGGATCTAGCTGAACACTGTGAGCAGGACGCACTGCACTAAATGTAAATAGCAGGAACGGATCTAGCTGAACACTGTGAGCAGGACGCACTGCACTAAATGTAAATAGCAGGAACGGATCTAGCTGAACACTGTGAGCAGGACGCACTGACTGCACTAAATGTAAATAGCAGGAACGGATCTAGCTGAACACTGTGAGCAGGACGCACTGACTGCACTAAATGTAAATAGCAGGAACGGATCTAGCTGAACACTGTGAGCAGGACGCACTGCGCTAAATGTAAATAGCAGGAACAGATCTAGCTGAACACTGTGAGCAGGACGCACTGACTGCACTAAATGTAAATAGCAGGAACAGATCTAGCTGAACACTGTGAGCAGGACGCACTGCACTAAATGTAAATAGCAGGAACGGATCTAGCTGAACACTGTGAGCAGGACGCACTGCACTAAATGTAAAGAGCAGGAACAGATCTAGCTGAACACTGTGAGCAGGACGCACTGCACTAAATGTAAAGAGCAGGAACAGATCTAGCCTAATCTAGCTCTCAAATCAAATGACACTGTCTGTCTCTCTCTCTATCAGCACACCGGAACACACTACACAGGGCCGCCGTGCAGGCGGCCTTATATAGTGTGGGGCGTGTACTAAATCCCCTGAGCCATAATTGGCCAAAGCCACCCTGGCTTTGGCCAATTACAGCTCTCTCTACTGACGGCGCTGTGATTGGCCAAGCATGCGGGTCATAGTGCATGCTTGGCCAATCATCAGCCAGCAATGCACTGCGATGCCGCAGTGAATTATGGGCCGTGACGCGCCACACGAATTTGGCGCGAACGGCCCATAACGTTCGCAATTCGACGGACGGTCGAACAGCCGATGTTCGAGTCGAACATGGGTTCGACTCGAACACGAAGCTCATCCCTAGTTGCCACTAAGGGACCTTTCACCTTATTCCGAAAAAAAGGTCAAAAATTGCAAAAATGATGTGCCAAAACCCGATGGTTTAAGTGAAATGACAAATATGCCAAGCAGCAATTCTCCTGCACAACATAATAATAGTAAT
Source organism: Lithobates septentrionalis (assembly GCA_037952835.1). Classification (NCBI taxonomy): domain Eukaryota; kingdom Metazoa; phylum Chordata; class Amphibia; order Anura; family Ranidae; genus Lithobates; species Lithobates septentrionalis. The sequence goes on from JBBDGP010000412.1 coordinate 1,085,275, forward strand.
CAAATTGGAAAAACATAAAATCGCACTAAGCATGTGAAATATAAAAGTGCTCTTGTGAACCAATTAGATGACAAAGGCAGGTCATACAACTGATATTGTAAGACCCTATGTTAAACAAAAGAAATATGAAAATCATAAATTGCAAAACACCTGAACAGTTAGTGTAATGAAATATAAAAAATATAAAAAATATAAAAAATGTCTATTGCACAATGTTGCACAATAGCAGTTGCTACCCAGTCTATCAGTCTGAAGGTCATGTGTTTGTGTCATTGCAGCACTTTCTATCTTTCCATGCCATATACGTCCACCCATGAGTTTGGAATGAAATGAGGAGTGTTGAAATGTCATGAGGACCTTTGGGCGGTTCTGGAGACCCTGCATCACCCCTAATACATCGAGGATAGTTGGTGCACCGGACACGCTCTGGAGGGTTTATTACATACAGGCTTCCCTTGATCCTCTGTACCGGGGGATCACAGGCTTCTGGTAAGCAGTAACCCCTTACATTTTGGTGGTGGATTTCCGCACTAGTCCTTCATTCAACTGTGAAGAATACGCTTCTTATGGATGGACACTAATAATTGTTCTACTTCACGGGTGTTATTATTGTGTGGGCCTTTGGATATCAATTCACCTGGCCCATTCACTTTGTTATATATGGACATTTTTTATATTTTTTTATACTTCATTACACTAACTGTTCAGGTGTTTTGCAATTTATGATTTTCATATTTCTTTTGTTTAACATAGGGTCTTACAATATCAGTTGTATGACCTGCCTTTGTCATCTAATTGGTGCACGAGAGCACTTTTATATTTCACCTTATTACCAGGAACCACAGTGAGTAGCTGAAGCAAGTACCGGAGCAGTATTCTCACCAACCGGGGACGGTGAAGAATCGGGAAAACTTCAGCAGGTGTCAAGCCAGGGACCCAGCCAGAGAAGGTGATGCTTGCAGAGCAGCCTTGTGTGTCAAGCCAGGGACCGAGCAGGCCAGTGGGGTGAAGCTTGAGAAGTATCTGGAGTGCTCAGCTAGGGACCCAGCAGAGAAGTGTGGGTGACGCTTGAGGAAGATACTGAAGTGAAGACTGGAGGAGCTCAAGGGATTCAGTGGCAGTGAATCAGCAAGTCTAGTGAGAGAGAGACTGGGAGCTCAGTGGGTTGATTACCTACGAGAAGTGACTGTAGAGAAAGTAAAGGAGCTCATTACAATTTGTGTTAGGAACTGTTCTAAGACTATTGCCATAGAAGACAGCATTCCTACACATGCAGATGTGGTGTCTTGCTGGATGCTTTTCCTTGCATGGCTGTCTACCAGTAGAAGTCTCGAAGGCTGACAATTAATTGCTTGCCGACTACCTCACGCACATTTTACGTTGGCAGAATGGCACAGGCAGGCAAAGCAACATATGTATACGTTGCTTTGAACCTGCCCCTGGCGGGCGTGCGTGCCCTCCGTGGTCTCCGTGACCCTCCGTGACCCTGCCCACGGGACCCCGGGATATTTATTATAGCAAAAAGTACAAAATATAGCTTTTTTTTTAAATTGTGGCTCTATTTTTGTTTATAGCGCAAAAAATAAAAAACGCAGAGGTGATCAAATGCCACCAAAAGAAAGCTCTATTTGTGGGGAAAAAAAGTACGCCATTTTTTTTTGGGAGCAACGTTGCACGACCGCGCAATTGTCAGTTAAAGCGACGCAGTGCTGAATCGCAAAAAGTGGCCTGGTCATTTGGACAGCCAAATGATCCGGTTGCTGAAGTTGTTAACATTGCAACTACATAAGGGTGTCCTAGCCCTAAACCCTCTCTCCCACAGTTCTGTTCAAGAGAAATAAAATCTTTTTGCATTCAAGAAGTGTCTAGTGCCCATGAATCTACTTTACACTATACTCACTATGCCTTACAACCCACTCTATTCGGAAGGATGCCAGCAGCTCTTGGTTCTGGAGGTTCTCATTAGACTGAAGGCGGTATGGAACCTTGTTACACTTACAAGTTAAAATCTGTATTTTTTTGCTAGAAAATTACTTAGAACCTCCAAACGTTATATATATTTTTTTAGCAGAGACCCTAGAGCATAAAATGTTGTTGCAATATTTTATGTCACACTGTATTTGCGCAGCGGTCTTTCAAAAGCAATTTTTGGGGAAAAAAATACAATTGAATTTAAAAAAAAATAAACAGTAAAGTGAGCCCAATTTTTTGTAAAAGATGATGGTACGCCGAGAATCGTGATCTTTATTCTAAGCAAAAAAATTGTGATTCTATTTTTTTCCAGAATCGTGCAGCTCTACTTTCTGCTAAAATATAATCAATAAGAAAATTTTAAAAAATCAAATTTCTTCATAAATTTAGGCCAAAATGTATTCTGCTACATGTCTTTGGTAAAAACAAAAAAACAAAACAAAAAAAAAACAAAACAATATGTGTATATTGATTGGTTTGTGTGAAACTTATAGGGGTTGATTTACCAAAGGCAAATAGACTGTCCATCTGCAAGAGCAGTTGCTCCAGAGCTTAGTAAATACACAAAAGCTCTGCTGACTTTCGTCATCCAATCATGTGCAAGCAAAAAGTGTTTTTTTTTTTTATTTTCCTTGCGTGTGATTGGGTGTTCTTTGCAAAGTGAAATCTTTACCTCATTTACTAAGTTCTGGAGCAACCTCACTTTGCAAAGTGTCTTATTTGTCTTTAATAAATAAATCCCATAGACTGTGTACTTTGCCAAGTTCAGTTGCCCTCTGCAATTGCAGTTGCGCCAGAGCTTAGTAAATGAGCTAAGGCTTCTAAATTTCTGTTAAAAAAAACTGAGCTAAGGCTTCACTTTGCAAAGAAAACCCAATTACATGCAAGGCAAATTTAAAAAAAACGCATTTTTGCTAGCACATGATAGGACGATGGAAGTCAGCAAAGCTTCTGCTCATTTACTAAGCTCTGGAGCAACCGCACTTTGGAAAGAGCACAGTCTTTTTGTCTTTAGTAAATCAACCTCATTGTTCTTACTGACCCCAAATGTAAGGGGCCATATTAGGGGTACCCCCAAAACCTAAAAAATTATTGCAAGGGTTCCTCTAGGGTAAAAAGGTTATGCCTGGCTGATCTGGACACTCATTAGCATACCTCCCAACATTTTGAGATGGGAATGAGGGACACCTACTAGCAAACGTATGTAGGCATAGGACAAGCCCCCTGCCACACCCTCTTAAAAGAGACTTAACTGAAAAAAAAAATGTTAATTAAATCCACAAGGGATTTTTTTTTACCACTACTTCCTTTATATTGGCATTTAAAATTTACAAATGCAGCAATTTAGAATTTGGATGAAAGGTTTAGCACTTGGAAACACTTTTCGAAAGATAAAACGTGCATTTTATATACATCTATATAGATCAGACCAAAATGAGGGACAAATGAGGGGGAAAGAGGGACAGAGGGACTTTGCTCCAAATCAGGGACAGTCTCTCTAAATCAGGAACAGCCCCTCTAAATCAGGGACAGTCCCTCTAAATCAGGGACAGTTGGGAGCTATGTCATTAGTACTGAAGAAGTGACTTGCAGAAGCTATTAAACATCTCCAACATTACAAAACAAGTCTAGTTGTATGTGACTAACACCTACTAGACCTACTTCTATTATTATTATTATTATTATTATACGAGATTTATATAGCGCCAACAGTTTACTCAGCGCTTTACAATGTATAAGGGGGACAACACAATTACAGTACAGTTCAATACAAAAGGTACAGGAGGGCCCTGCTCGTAGAGCTTACATTCTAAAGGGAGGGGGTGGTGGTACAAAAGGTAATAGCTGCAAAAAATGATTTGATGGGGGTTCTACTACTTCTACTTAAGTTGTGAAATTTAAAACTTGCTGATTCACATTAAATATCGTCAGGCTTTTTAATCGCAGCAGGCACAGCGAGAAGAAAGAACAGACGGTGATCTAAACATGATATACAGTGACGTCCACATTCTATGACTTTCGAGTAAAGTAGCAGCCAGTGAGTCATTTCATATCAATGTGTTTCCACTTACAGTTCAGCATCTAGTAGGGTGATATCTCAGCTGCATTATGCATAAGCGTAACTTAAAAAAAGTGACGCATCAACTGATAATGAAGTATGGTCAGTGATTGGTACTGGAGGCCAATTTCACAAACTTTGGAACCTCCACATACACCGGACGGTGAGACGGCAGACATTATTACAGAGTATTGCAGAACCTTATTGAATTTCTAACCAGTTACAATACATTTATTATTTTCCTTTTGTTTTTCTATCCTTTGGCTGGGGGTCATACAGATTGTTCCAAACCTCACTGATCCAGTAACTTGAGAAATGCACCTAAAAATGATTTGAGTATGTTATGCCATTGCTCCAGTTCTCACAACTCCTCCTAACTCCTTTATTGTCAACGTCACTTGCCAACCAGCGACGTACCCGTACATCGCTGGACTTCAAGTGGTTATACCGGGATGATGCCTGCACCTGCCAGCATAATCTTCGTACTGATTTTTGGAGCCAGCGGTCGACTCTCTTGTAAAAGCAATCCTAGTGGCCTTCAGCGGCTTTACCGGGATCTCCCATCACACCGGGAATCCTGATCAACCAGCTGGCGCTTCCATCGGCTGATCACAGAGCCGATTAAAGACTGGACTGGCTTTGTTGGGGTCAGTGATGTAGTAACCTGGAAGCGATGACCTGACATCATTTCCTGTTTACCTGGATGTAAATGGTGCCATTTTAAAAAATCTGAAGCATCAGATCACGCCATCTTGATCAAATGCTTTTAAGGGCAGAGGAGGGATCTGGGGTTTTATAGATCGCAGATCTTCCCATAAAGAGTACCTGTCACATGTCTATTGCTGTCACAAAGGATGTTTACATTCCTTGTGACAGCAATAAAAGTTAAAAAAAAAAAATTAAAGCGAGTGTAAAAAAAAAAAAAGTGCCCCTGTCCCCCCGCCCCCCGTGCTCGCACTTGTCAGTCCCGCACGCATGCAAACAGCTTCATCCCACACATGCAAGATATCACCGTGAACGTCAGATCATGGGTAATTCTAGTACTGGACCTCCTCTGTAAATCTAAAGTGTTAACCGACCTGTAAAGGCTTTTAAAGCTGTGCCTATGGATGGTAAAATTTACGGCGTTTGTCGCTGTTGCACTGGCGTGCACAATTTTAATGCATGACATATTTGGTATCCATTTACGCAGCATAACACCATCTTTTATATTTTACAAAAAACGTTGGTTATGTATTGTATTTTTTGCATTACATTTTGAAAAACCACTGCGCAAATACAGTGTGCCATAAAAAACTGCAAAACCCACCAATTCATTCTCTAGATCCTCCAGAGCAAGCTGTTTGCTGTGGGGGCACCCGTCAGGAGGGAGGGGCCAGAAGCGCCGGCATGGGAACCGAGAAGAAGAGGATCCGGACCCAATGGTTTTGCATCAAGCAGGTAAGTATAACATTTTTGTTATTTTAAAGTAAAAAAAAATTAAGGTAAAAACCTTCTGTGCTGCAGGAGCCCCCCCCCCCCCTTATTCTTACCTGAGCCCGATCTGATCCAGCAATGTGTACAAGAGCAGCGGCTGTCTCCCTCTTCATTGGACAGATTGATAGCAGCGGCAGCCATTGGCTCCCGCTGCTGTCAATGAAATGCTGTGACAAGGAAGCAGGGGGCAGGGCCAAGTCACCCGGCCTGTGTCAAGAGACAGACATGAGTGCCCCCAAAGAAAGCGGCTTTCCCTGGGGGTACTGGGCGAAGAGGAGGGGCCTGGAGTGCAGCCGGGGACCCCAGAAGAGGAGTATCAGAGCTGCTCTGCAAAACCATTACACAGTGCAGGAGAGTATAACATGTTTGTTATTTTAGTTTTTAAAAAAATTAAGGTTTAATATCACTTTAAAGAATGAAAAACTTCTTTGGCCATGCCAAGTAAGTATTAATTGTGATGTAAGTGAATCCATTGGCTTTTAGTAGCGCCTCTGACTTTTACAATTGTAAAAAAAAGTATTTTTTTACCCAAGTACACTTTTATGAGCCTAACCCAGTTGGCCTTAATTTGAATTCACTTATTTCCGTTTCCTGGGGCACTGTTGGGTTACAGAGGAAAAATAACATGTGTAATGAACGCATTTTACATGCAGAGCAGTGGTGTCCCCCTTGGCCGAAAGTGAACCTCGTTTCTCTACGTTCCCAGAAGACTTCTAATGGTGTGACTTACTGAAAAATGACCGTGGATTCATAGAGTTTGGGAGAAGTGATTTCCTGATGTGTGATTTTTCAGCGTCAAAGCCATTTCAGCCTCCGGTGTATAAATAAATGAGATGTAGACTAAATGTGGTATTGTGATTTACCGTTATGTACATAACCCCAGCCTGAGGAGGAAAAGGTAAAATGCTGCGTGCTGCTTTCATAGCACAGTATTCAGGCTCCTGGGGCAGCTACTTGCTCTGTAAAGTCGACATTCTGAAAATATCAGTCAAGTTCTATTGCATAGTTTATTAAGAACCCATGAGAGCACTGGAGCTGAACTCCAAGCAAACAGCTAAATGTATAAATGTGAATGGAGTTTTTGCCAAAGAATTTGTAATTCTGTTCAATCGGTTTGGTGGTCCAGGCACTTCTTCCAGACAGTTCAGCAAAGTTCATGACCTCAATATAGTATTTGTGGGGTGATGGTCCCCAGCAGGAGATGTGGCAGTGAAAAACTCTGTGATATCCAAAAAAAATGAATATAAAAGGAGAGACGGGGAAGCCTCTATAGCAGCCATTTTCAACCAAGGTTCCATGGCCTTGGGATTCCTCCAGAAGTTGCTAAGGGTTCCTTTAGCTGTGGCTGATTGACCTTAGATTTGATGGTGCCTGCCTAGTTCCAGAACCAACACTAATTGGCAGAGCTAATTGAAAGATTACATCAGTGATCTTTTTTACTTTAATGGCGGCATTCTGACCACCACTACAAGGAGGGTATTCTTCCCACTGACCACCAATGTAAGTGGCATTTTTCCCACTGACCAATGAAGTGTTTTTCTTTCTCGGACATCACGGGACACAGAGCCACAGTAATAACTGATGGGTTATGTAGGTACCACTAGGGACGGGTCACACCCTAAGCAGGAAGTTCAACCCCCTATATAATCCCTCTCCCTACAGGGATACCTCAGTTTTTACGCCAGTGTCTTAGGTGTTGGACGTGTAAAGATGTCCTGTGCTGAAGCTCCAAAGGGAATATCCTGATATCCTATACTGGGGCAAACCAGGCGAACCAGATCCATTCAAAGTGTCTTTTCATGGCCGAATTGGATGGTACCCGGGCCTCGTGCCCGAAGAAACGAGGTTTTTCCTGTAACGCTTCTCTTTTTAGAGAGCTGGACCCCGCATATCAGAAAAGGGTCTTTAACACCTCTTATTTCTGGCTGGGTGCTTTACAGGGCCAGAACTGTGGATCCCCCTATTCGTATGGGGCCCCAGTCTCTTAAGGTTTTTTCAAACGGAGCCCACCTTGAGAGGTGAAGATTGGGTCTGTATATACAGAATCCTGCAGCTTGATAAGGTAAGAGGAAATTCCACAGAATTTTTGAATTCTAGTAGGTTTTCTCCTTTAAGGTAAATGCATGCTATGCCTATTGTGACCACCGGGGGGCTGCCAAGAGCACATACCTTCTGCACAAGCTCCTCCGACCGGCTCCAGGTAGGATGGGATGGGGGGTTTTCTCCTCTGGGATATTCCCCCCAGGCTAGGGGGAGGCCGCGGGAGGGCTGTAAGGCGGTTTTACACCGCACTGTCACCGCCGCTGCTGCCGCTGCCAGGCCGCCATTGCACGTGCAAGGCTCCATCTCTGTCGGCCTCTCTCCTTCCTCCTCCACCCCCAGCATTCCTCCATGCTTGTCCCGGAAGGGTCGGCTCGCACGGGAAGCGCACGTTTTTAAAAAAAAAAAAATGAAGGGGAGGGCGGTAGAGGGGGGGCGGGGCGTCAGCACAGCGTCAGCGTGCTTAGACGCCCACATTGCCAGAAGCAGGGCTATTTAAAGCACACTTTACAAGTGCTCTGAGCCTTTGGAGGGACACAGAGCTGACAGTCGCATGTAAGGTGGGACACAGGCATTCTCCTAGGCTGCATTTACTAAGGTAACACCAGACTGGGCATTTTTTAGCAAGGCTTTGCCAGACTACATCGCTCAGCAGTCAGTGTTCATTTTTGGATACCTCCACCTTGTTGCTTTGCACTATGGGTAGAAGAGGTTAAAATACCCCCAGAACCAGAGACACTAGGGGATCACGTTCAGGTTCTGAGGACCCCCTGTCTGCAGCATCCTCCCCCCCTGAGGGGCCAGGGACGGCTGGCCAGGGAGAGCCGTTGGGGTCAGGGGCTGTACCTGCTTCTGGCACTTCAGCCCCTGTATACATTACACAAGAGGTTTTTCGCTCAACCATTGCTGGTTTACAGGATGATTAATGGCCGTGATTACATCTTCACTTAATGGAAGAAAACGTACTAGGCCTTCCTCTGTTTCCCAAGACCCTCAGGCAGAGGAGCTCTGGGATAAAGGACAAGAATCCCTTTCAGAGGATCAGGATGGGACGGATGATTCCTCTTCGAAGGAATCAGGTGGAGAGGGACCCTCTTCGACTTCCCAAGAGGAGAAAGTCTTAGTACAGATCCTTACTGGATTGGTCCGCTCCACATTTAAGTTGCCCGTATCTGAATCAGTTAGGGAACCCTCTTCTTCTTTGGGGTTGCTGAAACCTTCTCAAACAGCACATGCTTTTCCTGTTCATAATTTGCTTGAAAAGCTCCTTTATTCTGAGTGGGATCACCCAGATAAGCGTTTTCTTCCGCCAAAAAAGTTGAAAATTTTTTTAAGATGTGGGGAATGCCGGCCATTGATGCGGCCATTTCCTCTATAAATAATAGTCTGCTTGTCCTGTAGACAATGCTCAGATGCTCAGGGATCCTGTGGATAAAAAGATGGAATCCTTATTGAAGGATGTTTTTTCCTTAGCAGGATCAGTGGCTCAACCTGCAGTAGCAGCGATTGGAGTCTGTCAATGCTTAAGAGACCATGTTAAGCAGGTCATCAAAGTTTTACCTGAACAACAGGCCCAGGGGTTCGCTAACCTTCCAGCGGCCTTATGTTATGTTGTTGACGCCATCAGAGATTCTAAAATGCAAACCTCTTGTCTTTCACTTGGGTTGGTGCATATGCATAGAATCTTATGGTTGAAAAATTGGTCAGCCGAAGCACCATGTAAGAAGCTCTTGGCTGGGTTTCCTTTTCGTGGTACAAGGTTGTTTGGAGAAGACTTGGATAACTATATCAAGAGAATCTCTTGTGGGAAAAGCACTCTCTTACCTGTTAAGAAGAAGAGTAAGCGTCCCTCTTTCAAACGGACTCTTTCCCCAGTGCCAGGGGCATCAGCCTCCAGGCAGTCACGACGGCCTCCTCCGTCTGGGGCAAGAAACAAGAGTCAACCCCAGGGACAAAAGAAGTCCTGGGGGAAGAAGTCTTCTAGACAAGACACTAAGGCCTCTTCATATAAGGGGTGCCCCCGCTCGCTCGAGTGGGGGGAAGACTGCTACAGTTCTCAAGGCTCTGGCAGGAGGACTTCCAGGACAGATGAGTAATCTCCACGGTAACCTTAGGGTACAGGCTGGAGTTCCAAGAATTTCCCTCTCCTCGTTTCCTCAGATCAAGTGTTCCCAGAGACCCAGAGAAGAAGCAGTCGCTCCTTCTAGCGTTAGAGCGACTTTTGTCGCAAGAGGTCATTATGGTGGTTCCCACAAAGGATCAAAGATTGGGCTTCTATTCCAACCTTTTTATGGTCCAAAAACCAAATGGGGATGTCAGACCCATTCTGGATTTAAGGGATCTGAATCGATTCCTAAGGATACAGTCCTTCCGCATGGAATCAATTCGGACAGTAGTCTCCATCCTGCAGGGAGGAGAATTTTTGGCATCAATAGACATCAGAGATGCATACCTACATGTGCCCATTTTTCCTGCTCATCAGAAGTTTCTGCGCTTCGAGATAGGAGGGCGCCATTTCCAGTTCGTGGCTCTGACTTTCGGGATAGCCACTGCACCTTGAGTGTTCACGAAATTCTTGGCTCCTCCTCTGGCCAGATTAAGGGCTCAGGGTATAACTGTCATAGCATACCTAGACGACCTGCTCTTGATAGACCGGTCGGTAGCCTCCTTGAACGGGAACTTGAGGACCACGGTCAAGTATCTCGAACACCTAGGTTGGATCCTCAACCTAGAAAAATCTTTCCTAAAACCAGTAAGAAGACTGGAGTATTTGGGTCTGATCATAGATACAAGCCAGGAGAAAGTATTTCTTCCTCAGGCAAAGATTACTGCTTTAAGGGAGCTAATTCTGACAGTCAGGACCAAGAAGGGTCCTTTTGTCCGCCTTTGTATGAGGCTGCTAGGAAAATGGTGTCTTCATTCGAACTAGTTCACTATGCTCAGTTTCATTCAAGACTGTTGCAACACAGTATTCTGTCGGCCTGGAACAAGAAGGTTCAGGCATTAGACTTTCCGATGCACCTGTCTCAGGCGGTGCGTCAGAGCCTCAATTGGTGGCTAATACCCGAAAACCTGCAGAAGGGGAAATCCTTTCTACCAGTTACCTGGACAGTGGTAACAACAGATGCCAGTCTGTCAGGTTGGGGAGCAGTTCTGGAACAGTCTGCGATCCAGGGGCTATGGTCCAAGACCGAGAGGACCTTACCCATCAACATTCTGGAGATCCAGGCGGTTTATCTAGACCTAAAGGCCTGGACTATCAGGCTACAGGGTTGCCCGGTCAGGATTCAGTCCGACAATGCCACAGCAGTGGCTTATGTCAATCATCAGGGAGGCACCCGGAGCCGGGCTGCTCAAAAGGAGGTGAACCAGATCTTAGTCTGGGCAGAGATGCATGTGCCATGCATATCTGCAGTTTTCATTCCAGTGATAGAAAACTGGCAGGCGGACTATCTAAGTCGCCAGCAGTTGCTCCCAGGGGAATGGTCTCTGCATCCCGACGTCTTTTGGGCCATATGTCAAAGATGGGGGGTTCCAGATGTAAATCTCTTTGCATCCCGATTCAACAAAAAGATAGATTTGTGGCAAGGACAAGGGATCCTCTTGCATGCCGGACGGATGCGTTGGTGATTCCGTGGCATCGGTTCTCACTGATTTATGCATTCCCGCCTATTCTGCTACTGCCTCGACTCCTTTGCAGGATCAGGCAGGAAAGGAGGTCAGTACTTCTGGTGGCCCCCGCTTGGCCCAGAAGGACTTGGTATACAGAAATAGTAAGGATGACGGTGGGTTCCCCGTGGACCCTACCAGTACGCCCAGACCTGTTATCTCAAGGTCCAGTGTTCCATCCTGCCTTACAAACGCTAAATTTGACGGATTGGCTATTGAGACCCACGTTCTGAAGAGTCGTGGGCTTTCAGGTCCTGTGATATCTACTTTGATCAATGCAAGGAAGCCAGCTTCCAGAATGATTTATCATAGAGTCTGGAAAGGTTATGTATCCTGGTGTGAATCCAGGGGTTGGCATCCCAGAAAATATGTCATAGGTAGAATTCTTGATTTTCTACAATTAGGATTAGAGTTGAAGCTGGCCTTGAGTACCATCAGTATTGTTTCAACGGCCACTTGCTTCTCATTCTTTGGTCCGAAACTTTATGCAGGGGGTGATGCGTCTTAATCCTCCGGTTAAGGCTCCCCTAAACCCCTGGGACTTGAACTTGGTTCTGTCGGTGTTACAGAAACAAACTTTTGAACCAATACGTCAGATTCCGTTGATCTTGCTGACAAGGAAACTAATTTTTCTGGTGGCCATCTCTTCCGCTAAAAGAGTTTTAGAATTAGCAGCTCTTTCTTGTAAAGAGCCTTATTTGATTGTACACAAGGATAGAGTGGTATTGCGCCCTCATCCTATTTTTTTACCGAAGGTGGTTTCAGATTTTCATCTAAACCAAGACATTGTTCTGCCTTCCTTTTTTCCAGATCCCTGTTCTCCAGAAGAAAGATTACTACATTCTTTGGATGTAGTAAGAGCAGTCAAGGCCTATCTGGAAGCAACTGCTCAAATTCGCAAAACGGACGTTTTGTTCGTGCTGCCAGAGGGTCCCAGTAGAGGACAGGCAGCGTCAAAAGCTACCATTTCTAAATCGATTAGACAATTGATTATTCAGGCTTACGGTTTGAAACAGAAGATTCCTCCGTTTCAGATCAAGGCACATTCCACAAGGGCTATTAGTGCTTCTTGGGCAGTGCATCACCAGGCCTCTATGGCTCAGATCTGCAAGGCCGCAACCTGGTCTTCAGTCCATACATTCACCAGATTTTATCAGGTGGATGTCAAAAGGCATGAGGATATCGCCTTTGGGCGTAGTGTGCTGCAGACAGTGTTACAAGGTCCTCAGGTCTGATTGCACCCTACTTGGTTGCGATTTCCCCCCCCCCCCTCAGTTGGCATTGCTTTGGGACATCCCATCAGTTATTACTGTGGCTCTGTGTCCCGTGATGTCCGAGAAAGAAAATAGGATTTTTTATAACAGCTTACCTGTAAAATCCTTTTCTTTCGATGGACATCACGGGACACAGAGGTCCCGCCCCTCTTCTAATACACTTATATTGCTTTGCTACAAAACTGAGGTATCCCTGTAGGGGGAGGGATTATATAGGGGGTTGAACTTCCTGCTTAGGGTTTGACCAGTGTCCAATACCTAGTGGTACCTACATAACCCATCAGTTATTACTGTGGCTCTGTGTCCTGTGATGTCCATTGAAAGAAAAGGATTTTACAGGTAAGCTGTTATAAAAAATCCTATTTTTACCAGGGGTTCCTCAAGAACTAAAAATGATGTCAAGGGTTCCTCGGGGGTGAAAAGGCTGAGAAAGGCTGCCGTCTAGTGTAGTGAGTTTACAGTGTTGCTGGATGTGCGATGGTTTAACAAAGGTAAAAATATTTACATTTTGGTTTATGGTAAACCCAACCTTCAAGTGTACACATGAAGTAGGTGGTCACACTCAATGCCACAGGGGAACCCAGCCTCAGGTCCTCAGGGGGAATGTTAGGATGGTGAGGAGAACGTCTTAGTGGAAGAAAAAAAAAAAACATCAGCAGCTTGCGATGATCATGGAGGGGTCAAAGTCATCAAGTAATGACTGAGCAAACATGTATTGGTTACACCAAAATATGTGTTTTGTGGCTGATAAACCATCAGTTTTGTTGGTGTTGATACAGAGGTTCAGTGCCTCCTGGTTGCTGGCACAATCCTAGGCACATGTCTGCGTCAACCCTCATACTACCAAGGGTGCCTCTGCCATACAAACTATTGATGGTTTTTTTCTTCTACTAACAATGACCCCACTTTGTTTTACTGCAGTTAAATGAAAACTCTACTTTTGGTAAAGTATGTAAATACTTTAATGTAAACCTAATAACAAAAATCTCACATAATCTTTAACCACTTCAGCCCCGGAAGATTTTACCCCCTTCCTGACCAGAGCACTTTTTACAATTTGGCACTGCGTTGCTTTAACTGACTATTGCGCGGTCCTGTCATACCCAAACGAAATTTGCATCCTTTTTTCCCCACAAATAGAGCTTTCTTTTGGTGGTATTTAAATATCCCCCAAATTAAAAAAAAACAAAACAAATTTCTTCATCAGTTTAGACCAGTGGTTCTCAACTCCAGTCCTCAGGACCCACCAACAGGTCAGATTTTAAGTATTACCTTGGGGAGTTGCAGACTAGAATACTGCAATCACTGAGCAGCAAGTGATATCACCTGTGATGTATTTCAGCTATCTTGCAAACCTGGCCTGTTGGTGGGTCCTGAGGACTGGAGTTGAGAACCACTGTTTAGACCAATATGTATTATTCTACATATTTTCGGTAAAAAAAAATAAGAGTATATTGATTGGTTTGCGCAAAGATAATAGCGTCTACAAACTATGGGAAAGATCTATGGCATTTTTATGGCATTTTAATTAATTTTTTTTTACTAGTAATGGCGGTAATCTGCGATTTTTAGCGGTATTGCGACATTGCTATGGACAGATCGGACACTTTCGACACATTTTTGGGACCATTGACCATTATACAGCGATCAGTGCTATAAAAATGCACTGATTACTGTGTAAATGTCACTGAAAGGGAAGGGGTCAACACTAGGTAGCTAAGGGGTAAAATGTGTGTTCCCTCAGTGCGTTCTAACTGTATGGGGATAGGACTGAGTAAGATAAGAGACATATTGCTGTTCCTACTTACTAGGAACAAACGATCATGCACCCCCCCCACCCCAAAGCACCTTGTCCCCATGTTGATGGGGCAAGGGCCTCTTCCCGACAACCCTGGCTGGTGGTTGTCGGGGTCTGTGGGCGGTAGGGTTATCGGAATCTGGAAGCCCCCTTTAACAAGGGAGCCCCCAGGTCCCGGCCCCCCACCCTATGTGAATGAGTATGGGGTACATTGTACTCCAAACCATTTACCCCTAAAAAAGTGTCAAAAATAAAAACAGTACACAGTAATTAATTAAAGTAGCTCCGGCATCTCTTCTCCTTCCGATTTCTTCTCCCTCTGGTGATGTCTTCATCCTCCAGTTCTTCCCTCTCCGCTGATGTCTTCTTCCACCACCGGTTCTCTTCTCTCCGCTGTCTTCTCTCGCAGCCGGTTCTCCTCTCTCTGCTATCTTTTCCCGCCGCCGGTTCTCCTCTCTCTGTTGTCTTCTCCCACCTCCGGATTTCCTCTCTCCGCTGACTTCTCCCTCTGTTCTTCCTCCGATGTTCTCCCGACGCTCCCTCCCGCTGTAATGCTGGGTCCACCGTGTGCCATTACTTATATAGCTATTGGGCGGGGCCCCCTTGTGACGTCACATCCCGAGGCATGATGGGGCAGTGACGTCACAAGGGGGCGGGGACTCCAGATGAGGTCATTATAGTTAGCGGCATAATAAAAACTATAAATAATAAACTGTTGTTGGGGAGATTCCTCCTGTATACTCTTATAGCAACCTGTGAACAAAGAAGGAGGGGAGAGGAGGAGAACATAGCACCCTTTTGCGCTCTCCCATGGGGTTATTGCTTAGTGCTAGGGACTCAATCATTCTGTAAAATACTTAACTTTCCATTTCACATGCAATAGAGATGAACAAAGGCAGACATAAATTAAAGTCCAACCCTGGTTCCCATCATAAATGTGGAGAAGTGGGCATAGCCATGGAGTGTATTTGCAGGATTACACAGTTAAATTAAAGGGGAAACAGGCCTGAAAAAAAGAAAGCTAATGCAGACGTCTCATCTAATTATTGGTAAACTGCCATCCAAAATAGTTTTGTTTTGAGGTTTAGATACACTTTAAGGCATCTAGTACATTTCTTCTATATTTAAAATATAGGTTGTAGGCTTGCATTCAAAACTGTCCCTGGAGAAAGTGTAGGTGGGCAAGTAAGGACATTGAACTGTAAGCTCCCCCAGAGAGAAACTGATGCGGTGCTAAACAGGGATTCTCTAAAGCAATGCAAAATATGTTCACACTAGGTAAATGTGAGAATTACTACAGGAAATAAATACAACGGGCTATTTGCCAATCGAATTAGGTTTAGTGTATATTCTGCATGATTATTGCTATTGATGTATCTGCTTTGTGTGAGAAGACTAAACGGTGTTGGATGAGTATTTTTTGCCATTAGTGATCTCTAGGAATTTACTCCCCAAGGAGAATGTAATGACTGTTTCCTCTTTTTATATCAGCATAATGGATGGCAGCAGAAATCCCTTTCTGTCAGTGCAGAGAAAGTTATTATCGCTTGCCCAAGTTAGAGAGAGCTCAGAGAGCTAACCCCTTCTTCCAGGCTACTGGATTTATCTTATCTCTGTAGAGCAGAACTTCTCTTATCTGTAGAGGGATAGTCTTATTTCACTGGAGACAGCTTCTGAGCACAGAAAAAGAACAAATTTTAAAATATACTTCCATTTACATACCTTTATCCATGGATATACCATTCTCTACAGTGATAAATTAGCATTGAGACAGTGGAATAGAAGAAGACGAATGGAAGAAGGAAAAATAACCTGAAAGAATAAATACATATTAGCAAATGTATTGGGACGCCTGCCTTTACACACACATGAACCTTAATGGCATCCCAGTCTTATGCCCCGTACACACGGTCGGACATTGATCGGACATTCCGACAACAAAATCCTAGGATTTTTTCCGACAGATGTTGGCTCAAACTTGTTTTGCGTACACACGGTCGCACAAAGTTGTCGTAATTTCCAATCGCCAAGAACGTGGTGACGTACACCACGTACGATGAGACTAGAAAAGGCCAGTTCAGAACCAAGCGCGGCACCCTTTGGGCTCCTTTTGCTAATCTCGTGTTAGTAAAAGTTTGGTGAGAGACGATTCACGCTTTTTCAGACTCGTGGTTTTCAGATCGTTTTCTGCTATTCAGTTTGTGCTTGTGGGTTTGTATCTGCTCTTCAGTGCGTGCAAGCAAGCTACGCGTGACTTTGTCATTGTGTTCTTGTTCGTTCGTTACTGTTTTTCAGGTCGCTCTTCACAGGCCTTGCTGTTCTTCAGTGCGTTCTGTCACTTCGTTCTGAGCAGATGACCATTTTCTAGCCATGTTGCGTATACGTACTCCTCGTAGAGTTCGTGCTGTGCGGGGGCTTGGTGTTGGGGTCCTGACCTTGACACAAGTCCAGTCCATAAACAGGGTGGGGAGGAGTTCATGGACCAAGAATTGGTTGCTTCAGCGTGACCAGTTCTGTCATATGCCTTTGCTCCGTGAGATCCGTGAGAATAATCCTGATGATTTCAGGAACTTTCTCCGGATGACGGACCCCTTATTTCACCGTTTGTTGGCTTTGCTGACCCCCTATATTAGCAGGCAGGATACCTGTATGAGGCAAGCCATCACTCCGGAGCAGAGGCTCGTCGCCACCCTGCGGTACTTGGCGACGGGGAGAAGCCTGCAGGACCTCAAGTTCTCGACAGGTATCTCCCCCCAGGCTCTAGGGATCATTATCCCGGAGACCTGCTCTGCCATCATTCAGGTCCTGCATAAGGAGTATATTAAGGTAAGATTTTTATCCTTTAATATCACATTTTATTGTATATAATGTTTGATAATATATTTTATTTCTTTCCTCATTCCCTAATTACCATGATTGTAATATGCTGTGAATGTCTCCTTTGTCCTCATGCATGCTGGATTTTCTGTAATTATTTTTGTTGTCCTTCATACATATTTGCCTTCACTTACCTCCCCAGCATGGTCTCCTGGCCCTATATTCACCTCATGTAGTCACTTAACAATGTATTTTATCAGCTCCATAGTAGTGCTTTACCCCAAACACCCCCTAAAATGTTTTGAAATGTGATTTGTGCTTTAAATTCAGGCAGAGTGCCAGAGGCTTTTTTTTGGGGTCCCCAAATCATTTTGAACCCTCCCTCCCCCCAACTGCTAAGTCAGCTGATACCAATTCTCTATCTATCCTCAATCATCTATCTGCTGACTTTGCCAAACCCATACACACTATACCCATCTCTTTAGTGGTCAGATTTATGGATGAATTCCCCAAAGCATGTAGTGCAAGGGCTTGCCTGTATACTTTCAAATGGTACTGTTTAAAGTTTTTTTTATCCTATTATTATCTTAATAGGTAATAGCAGAGTGTCCAAATGTGCTCAAATGTGTACAGTGTGTATTTATATATTTGTATTATGACACTTCTTACCTGTCCAGTGGGCTGCCAATAGTGTAACTAAGGAGGGGCTGTTCAAAGTAATACACATTATTTATGCATTCATCTCTCAATGAAGTGGAGAGGGTTATCTGTTCAAGAGCTCCCCCCCCTATAATTTAGAAATGGCCCATGAGAGGGGGGGAGGGGGAATATGATAGGTGTACCTTATATTTTGGTCTTTAAAAATTCCCATAAATAAATGTTATCTTGATGTTGGCCAAGAATGTTTGTGTCTAATCTGCTTTCAATGTTTATGTGCAAAAAGACTAATTTTTTTTGTTTTCCTCAACAGTTTCCTTCCACGCCACAGGAATGGCAGACTGTGGCCTCCCACTTTGCCCAGCGGTGGGACTTTCCTAACTGCGGAGGGGCAATTGATGGGAAACACGTCCACATCATCCCACCACCCAACTCGGGGTTGTACTATTATAATTATAAGGGGTTCAATAGTATTGTGATGTTGGCGGTGGTGTCGGCTACTTATGAGTTCCTGTATGTGGACGTGGGGAAGAATGGCCGGATGTCCGATGGTGGAGTCATCGCCCAGACGGAGTTCTACAGACGTCTCCAGAATGGCAGCTTGGACTTGCCACCTCCAGAAGACAATGTGGAAGGACTCCAATTCGCCTTCATTGCGGATGAAGCCTTTGCACTGGGGGACCATCTTATGCGGCCATTCCCGATGAGGACCCTCACCCCGGACCAGAGGGTTTTTAATTACCGGCTGGCCAGAGCCAGAAGAGTGGTAGAGAACACGTTTGGAATCATGGCCAGCCAGTTCTGCCTATTTCTTACACCTATACATATGGCGGAGAATAAACTGAATCATATTATCCTGGCGGGCTGTGTTCTACATAACTTTTTACGGCAACATTCTGCCAACTATGCTAGCTCAGTTGGGCCTGAGGCCGGAATTCAAAATGAACCAACCCTGGCGGCGCTTGAAAGTGGCCGTCCTGGCTTGCCCTCCCTGAGTGCCCGTGATGTCCGGCTAAGATACCTGGAATTCTTTGCGGGTAGGGGGCTATCAATATGCCAGACAATGTATGAAACCTTTATCAAATAAAAAAAAAACATTAAGCAAATCTTTGGTGGCATTTACTGCTTGTGTTTGTTTTAGCTGACCCTGACAGAAATGTGGTGAGTCCTGAAAATGGCGTGATTGTGTAACCTTATACAAAGCACTGTTGGGTGTTATTTACTAAAGGCAAAGACACTTTGCACTACAAGTGCACTTGAAACTGCACTTGGAGTGCAAAGTGGATTTGCCCTTAGGAAATAACACCCATTGTCACAGAAAACACCAATTAGAGCACCCCAAAAGTGTTGTAGCGTTGAGACAATAATCCACACATTCTTGATTAACAATCTTTTTAATACCTGCACAATCACATGTGCATTTAGAAAAGGTTTTTAAAACAAACCAACATGTTTGTTGTATAACAATTTTTGGGGTCACATTAGAAAAAGTAGAAATGTCCATTTAAGAGAAAACAGGCATGTTTAAAACCCACAAGAAAGACACAAATCTTGAACTTACAAAGTTCACATTTGGTAGAACTTGAAGGCAATATCAGACATGAGTATTTAGGAACTGTGTTTGATATTGCGTTCAGATGGGGTGAAGTCACCCCCCGGAAAAGCCAAATTTTGAAGATGCACACAAATAGCCGAATGTCAACATGTGCTAGCTGCCATCATGGGGGATCAAGGGACGTGTTTTGGGGGAGCCACCCCTTCCTCTCACAGGTACTTTATTATTGAGGAAGGGGTTGCACCCCCAAAACGCATCCATTGATTTCCCGTGATGGCAGATAGCACATGTTGACACACTGTGTGCATCCTCAAAATTTGGCTTTTCTCCAATTAGACAAAAAATGTTAAAATTGTAGCACACCATAAAAGAAAGGGATTTGGAGGAGTTTTAAACTCTCCCCAAAACATCAATGATGTTCCTATTTTTTTGAATAACATCATTTTTTTTTTTTTATAGCCACGTCAGCCAAGTACTATTCATAAAAGGGTGTTATTTCAACTTTCAAGTCAAACTTATCCCTTAATACTTTCACATCATTGTGGCGTTTTCTTTTTGTACATAGTCTTTTTTTTTTTTTCCAGATGATATATAATTATGCTTATATCTTAACATTACTAATATCTCTATGCCAGGGAGTAGTGTCCCCCCCCCTTGCCCCCGCCAAATCCCGCTACCCAGCCAGTCCCCCCCCTCCACCCTCCCCAAGAGAGTCCTAACCTTGCCTCTCCCAGTCCGTCACCTGCTCCTAAAGCCTGTTTAGATGTTTAACTCGATTTTGAGGTTGTATTTTTGTTTAAGGTGAGTTATCTGACTCCCCATCCCACACCTCAGCCGCCTGGTTGGAGAACTTATACCTTGCCCAGTCTCTCCACGTTTCTTCATATTCCTCCATCTCCAACCCTTCACTGTATCTTAGGTATTCTAAGCAGTGGATTTCCTCTACTTTGTTGAACCACTCCCGCATGGAAGGTCTCCTACTGTCCAGCCAATATTTGGGGATAAGACTTTTAGCTGCATTGAGAAGGTGTGGTAACAGTGTTTTCAAATAGATCCTAGAGGGCATATCGCTTTCATGGTGCAAACATACCCAGGGGTCATCTGGGACCCTCTTGTTAGTGATCACATGTATATTCCCCCTTATCTCCCCCCAAAATGTTTTCATTACCGGGCACATCCACCAAATATGCGCCATTGTCCCAATCTCCTTGCACGCCCTCCAGCAATACTGCGAAGTTTCTTCCTGCATTTTATGCGCTATATCCGGAGTGACATACGTTCTGGCAAGAATTCTAAAATTCATTTCCGCTATCCTGTAGTTTGCTGATGTGGCGTTTACTCTGCTCAGGACCCTCCCAGCCTCCTTTTCACTGATCTTTTTGCCTAATTCCTCCTCCCATTTCATGAAAAATCCTGGATGCTCCACCTCTCCCATTCTAATCAGTATTCTATAAATCCTAGACATTCCTCCCCTCCTACTTTTCTTGATACATACTTTTTCAAGGGGGCGAAGGTCTTCTATTGACCTTATTGGCTGCGGGAGGGATTTAACAAAATGTTTCATCTGCCTGTATTTCCAGTTATCCATAACAAACCAATTATCTTTAGCTTTTAGTTCCTGGTAGGAGCATAGTGTCCCCAGGCTAGTGATATCTTTGAGTTGGGCTTCTTCACATAAAATCCATCTACCAGACAATTCTTCCCTCCCTGGCGGGAAGTAATCTGTGTCCTTTAACGGGACTAGTGGTGAATTGTATCCCCACTTCTCCCTAGTGTGTATTTTATCCCATGTGCTTAATGCGTGTTTGGTGATGTCCATTGTTTTCGTGCAGTTTTCTGTATTGTGGTGGTATCCATACATTTTTACCTAAATCAACCCCACTTATATTCTCTATTTTCACCCATTGCTTATCTTTATTATTATTCACCCAATCTGGAATACGTGATAGAACTATTGCAGTATAATATTTTTTAATATCTGGTGCCCCCCAGCCCCCCCTCTTCTTAACATTCGCTAATTGTGCATACTTAATTCGTGGTTTCTTCCCCCTCCATATAAACCTTAGAAACAGTGTGTGTAATTTATTCAGAAAACTCAATGGTATTGCAATTGGGAGCATTTGGATTTTGTATGTGACTTTGGGGAGAACTGACATTTTAAGTAAATTTATCCTACCTCCCCATGATAGTCGGTTCCGCGGAAATCTATTCAACTCGGCTCCGATCTCATTGAGGAGGGTCATGTAGTTGGCTTGGAACAGTGTCTCCTTTGCTGCTGATATTTTGACTCCTAGGTAGTTAAGTTCTTTTATCCCCCATTTGAATGGAAGGCACTTTTGGTAGGCTTTGTCCCTGACTTTATCCTCTACGACTTCCAGTATTTCCGACTTGGTTGCATTTACTCGAAAATTTGATAGTCTACCGTAATTCCTAACCATCTCGAGTAGGTTGGGAAGGGAGATCCTCGGGCGCGTGACATACAATAGGACGTCATCGGCAAAGGCAGCTAATTTGAATTCTTCTTCCCCAATTTTGAGCCCACTGATGTCTGAGCTGAGTCTTATCCTAGCCAACAACGGCTCCAATGTCAACACAAAAAGCAGCGGGGACAGCGGGCACCCCTGCCTGGTACCATTTTGCAACACAATGGGATCAGACAGGGTACCATTTATTTTGACTCTAGCGGTGGGGGAGGTATACAGGGCCTTTATCCTTCCTATCGTTTTATTGCCTATGCCAAATTCTTCCAGGGTATTCCACATGAAGCCCCAGTCTACCCTGTCAAATGCTTTTTCAGCATCCATCGACAGGAGTAGTCCTGGGGCTCCCCTTTCCTTCATTATCTGGGTCACCATTAGTGTTTTAATGCTATTATCTCTTCCTTCCCTCCCAGGTAAGAAGCCCACTTGGTCGGAGTGGACCACCTCCTTCACTATCTTTTTCAGTCTGTCGGCGATAATCTTTGCAAAGATCTTCGTATCAACATTCAAGAGGGAAATGGGTCTGTAACTTGAGCACAAGGTGCTATCCTTTCCTTCCTTCCCTATGACATCAATCCTCGCTTCCAGTGCTTCCTTTCTCATCTCCCAACCTTCCCCGATCCCATTGATGTAAGATCACAATATGGGGAGCAATGGTACCTGTAGTTTTTTATAGTAAAGGGTGGTCAGTCCATCAGGCCCTGGGCTTTTCCCATTTGGGATGTCCTGGATGGCCCTCCTTAGTTCCTGTAGGGTCATTGGGGTATCTAACATATCACTGTCTTCTTCCTTAATTTTTGTTAAGTTTGCCTCTTTCAAGAATGTTTTATCAGCCTCTCGTTTACGATTATCCAATTCCTGGGAGTTATCTGCGTTAATTGTAGGGTTGTCCCGATACCGATACTAGTATCGGTATCGGCACCGATACCGAGCATTTGCCCAAGTACTTGTACTCGGGCAAATGCTCCCGATGCCTCCCCCGATACCTTGACTGTCAGCTGTGATCGGCGCGTGGGGGAGTTACAAGATTCTCCCTCAGCGGCTTTCAGCTGCTTTAGTGACATACAGCGGTGATCGGTCACCGCTGACTGTCACTGCATCCTCCTCCATGCCCCCTCCTTTCCTCTGTGCCTCTCAGCTGTCCCCTCCGTTCTGCTCTTATCTGTCCCTCTCAGCTGTCCCCTCGTTCTGCTCTTATCTGTCCCCTCCGTTCTGCTCTTATCTGTCCCCTCCGTTCTCCCCCTCTGTTCCTCCATCCCCCTCCTCCTTCCTTTGTGTATGGATAGAGTCAGCTGACTCTGTCCATTCACATAACTGAAACATTGTAATCTTCTGTGATTACGATGTGTCAGTTTATGAATGGAGAGAAGCTGCGGTCTTCTCTCCATTCATTGTCAGTGCAGCTGACGCTGCAGAGAAAGGGACTGGGGAATCTCTATCCTCTGTCTCTTTCTCTGTCTCAAGGGGGAGATATCAGAGGTCTGTTAAGACCCCTGATATCTCACCAAAGCCCCCCAAAAGGGCTGATTAAAAAAAAAAAAAAAAAAAACAATAAAGAATAAAAGAAATATTATTGTAAAAAATAAAAATTGTAAAAAAAAAAAAAAAATAACACACACATACAACGTTCACCCCCTCCCCCCCCCCCCCCCAAAAAAAAGCAAGCACTGTTAAAAAAAAAAAAAAAAATGAAAAAAAAAACAGTCACGTGACATTAAAAAAAAAGTATCGGTAATCGGTATCGGCGAGTACTTGAAAAAAAGTATCGGTACTTGTACTCGGTCCTAAAAAAGTGGTATCGGGACAACCCTAGTTAATTGCATACAATGCCCCATAGAACTCTTGAAAAGCTTTCGCTATGTCCCGCGTTTTATGTTTAATTTCCCCCGACTTGGTCCTAATTTTTTCGATGTAATTGCTCGTTTTCTTTTTTTTCAGGGCCCTTGCCAGAAGCCTGCCTGGTTTGTTACCAAAGATGTATCTCTCTTTCTTGACCATGTTATAGGTTTTACGTGTTTCCTGTTCTAGAGAGGCCCTCAACTCTTCTCTTCTTTTCAGTAGGTTTATCCATACCTCCCTTCCACCTGATACTTTATGTTGTTGCTCTAGTTCCTGGATCTCTCTAGTAAGGGCTAACCTTTCATTTTTCAATCTCTTGTTTTTTCCCCCCCCTACCATCATAAGTATACCCCTGATGTAGGCTTTGTGGGCTTCCCAGATTGTGGTCTCGTTTACCTCCCCGGGGGGTATTCATTTTAAAAAACCACTCCAGCTCTTCCTTAATTTTCTTTAAGATGTCTTTGTCATTTAACAGATCTTCGTTCAGTCTCCATCCCGAGCCCTGTAAGTCAGTTTCACCTAATTTTAAATATAAGCTCACGGGTGCATGGTCCGAGAATGTCATATTACCGATAGCTGCTTCTGTGACCTCTTCTAGCAACCTATGCTCTGCCAAGAAAAAGTCGAGTCTCGAGTATGTCGCATGCACGGGGGAGTAGTAAGTGTAATCCCTTATGTCTCCTTGCTGGATCCTCCATACATCCACCAGCTGAAGTTGGTGCCGTTTCTTTTTGAGTTTCCAAGCCCACACTCCTCCCCTCCCCCTGCCATGCGACGTACAATCCCTCTCGGGGTCTAAACAGAGATTAAAATCCCCTGCAACTATAGCCCTCCCCATCTTAAATTCTTCAAATTTAGTCAGTATACTCATTACTTTTCTATATGTATTTTTATTTGGCCCACAGATGTTTGCCAGGGAGTACTTCAGACCATTGATTTTGCCTTGCAGGAAGAGGTACCGACCCTCCGGGTCCAATAATCTCTCCTCTAGTTCGAATCTAATCTCCCTGGCAAACCCTATGGCCACTCCCCTTGCTCCCCTAATTGGTGAGTCACTATAGTACCAAACTGGGAAATCCCTAGAAAAGATTTTTTGGTTCTTGTTGGTACTTAAGTGAGTCTCTTGGAGCATTGCGACCCCAGCCTTCAGGAACTTCAATTCCCCTAAAATATTTGCACGTTTTACACAAGCATTCAGTCCCCTTACGTTGTAAGAAATAACTTTTAGATTAGGTATCATCACTCACTCTTGTTTGTTTTCTCCCTTCTGAAAAACAGGCTCCTGGTACTTTTACATAGGTTGGACCCTCTTTTTTGTGGAACAGACTCGTAACCCAATTAGCAATAGGGCTCCCCCCCTTTCCCACCCCCTCCCTCACCCCCCCACCCCTCCTCGCCCCCCCTCCCTCCCTCACCCCCCCTCCCCTACCCCTCCAAACCCCTCCCCCCCTGCTCCCCCTCCCTCCTTCCCCATCCCCGTGCTTTTGGGGGAACAACTGGCCCCTGTTGGGCCTAACAAAAAAAACGTGGCTCTCCAACTCCACCTCGCCCCCCGGTTTACCCCCTGAAGTTGAGCTCGGTAAGGGAGCTAGTCAGACCCGGAAATTGACCCTGGGTGATAAGATTTACCTGGCCGGGTCATCCCTCCCGCCCGCACCCCCCGGAATCCCCCCCACCACCCCCCCTCCCCCGCCCCAACCAGCATACAGCGGACACGGCTGAGCCCCTCCTCTCTTTCTCTCTTTTTTTTATTTTTTTTTATGTCCATTTTCTGTCCTTATTAAGGCCTCTGCCCTTTTTGACCCCTATACTCTTTTACAGAAATTATTGGTTTCCAGGTAGTTGATTCCCCTGTAGATTCCTGGTTGGCGATTTTTTCCCACCAACCCGGGATCTCTACTAGAGGAATTCCTAGGCATTGACAGAATTGTTGAGTTTCTTCCGGGAATCTCAGCGTGGCCGACCGGCCCTCTTTGCGACCTATTAGGCAGGCAGGGAAGCCCCAGGAGTATTGAACCTCATGTGTTATTAGGGTCGCAAGTAATGGTTTCAGAGTTCTTCTCCTATTAAGTGTCTCTGCTGACAGGTCTTGAAAAATTTGCAGGCTTATTTCCCCATATTTTGACTGCATGTTTTTCCTCAAATTGGAACTGATCTCTTCTTTGTCTTGATAATTGTGGAATCGCACAATGACATCACGCGGGACGTCTTCTCTAATTTCCACTGGTTTTCTAATCCTATGCACTCTGTCCACTTTTAATTTATTGCTATCATCACTCGGTTTTCTCAGATCCTTGAATATTGCCTCCATTTTGTCCTGCAGATTCTCTTTTTCCCCTTGCGTTTCCGGAAGGCCTCTAATCCGAAGGTTCTTTCTTCTACTGCGATTCTCTTGGTCTTCCATTCTATACCTTGTATTTCTCTGTTCAATCCGCAGTGCTTCCATCTGAGTTATCAGGTTTTTGATTTCTACCTCTTGTTTGTCCATTGTGTTTTCAACTTAGTCCACTCTTTTTAAAATATGGCTCATATTCTCGTGCACAGTGCTAATCTCCTCTTTGATTGAGGCCTCCAGTTTCGCAAACATCTCTGCGATTTCCCCTTTAGTGGGGAGATGTTTTTCCTGTTGGGGTACCATTAGCGCTTCTGCCTCTATTTCACCACTGGGGGGTCTTGTTTCGATGTCTGCCACCTGGCTTCTTGTACCGACTTTAGCTGGGCATTCTGGTGATTTATTTTTAGTCCCTGTTGCGTTGTCAGGGCTAACTTTACTGAGCTCATTTACTATATATTTCCTGATGGCTCCTGGGCTAGCGCTTACTCTAGGCGGATTGAATAATTGATGTTTTTTTTAATGTTTTCCAAGTCCCTATTACACCCCATGATAACCCCAATCAGGATCTGTGCACTTTCCGAGGTGAAATGCTCTGGATCCACAACATCACGATTACCTAAAAAGATAGAAAAAAAAAACATGTATTATAAATATGCCGGCATACATCTCTTACCTGAGCCTGTGGTTGCAGACACTCACCTGTTGTGGTGACTAGTTCCACCACGTCTTCCTCCTCCTGCTCTTCTTGTCTTTGGGGGATTTCCCCTTCTTCCAGAGGTGGGGGTTTCTGGTCTCCTCGGATGAGGGGTGTCCTCCGAGTCTTTTCTCTCCTATGTAAAAAAAAAAAAGGTACCCTTAGCACACAGATATTTGATGGCAGAACTATAAATATGAAACATTGCTTGGAAGTGGGGTACAATTGTCTGTTTTGGCAGAGTTCCAAGATGTAGAATTTTTAGTGTCCTTTGTCAAGCTTCAATACTTTACCTGTTTTGTACAAGCTTCACAGATGGAGACACCCCTATAGTATACACTGGCGCACCTGTGTGGGCCCCCTAATAAAAAGGGTGTTCTTGTGTCCCACACTGGTGCTCCAGCGTCCAGATGTAAAAACTGCTGCTGAGTGTCCTCTCCTTACACAGAATCGAGTTTGCATTTCATTCTAGTAACAAACCCATCTACACAACCAAATTATTTTCATACAAGTAGGCCCTAAAAAATGTGGTCAAATGCATATGGCCAAAACAATGGTGTTTTATAGGCCGAAAGAAAAATGTTTGATACGAACGAATAATGTGCCCATGAACATGAAGGTTGACATTTTAAACTGGATAACAGTTAAGAAAAGCACATGGAGCAGCACGAACGTAATAAACACAAAAAGAATAGGAACACAGCACAACTACTTACTTTTTTGCAGCACTCTCCGGATCTTTCAGGACTGCTCGTGCTCTCTTAATTTGAGGTCCGACCACCGCTTCCTGAGCTGATCTTTCGATCGTCGTACCCCGAAATTCTGGTGCAGACTCTTGACCACTTTCGCCATGATCTTGGCCTTTCTGACATTGGGGTTGGGGTAAGGTCCATACTTTCCATCATAGTCGGCCTTCTTCAGGATGTCAACCATCTCCAACATCTGCCCAAAGGACATATTTGAGGCCTTTAATCTTCTCCTTCTGGATCCAGACGTTTCCGGCTCCGGGCTTTCCTCCCCCTCCTCCTCGTTGCTATAATTAGCACGCACATGCTGTGTCTCCGCCATGTGCTCTTCCCCCACTGCGCCGAACGAAAAGGGGCGGGGAATAGACTAGAAAGAACGTCAGGGGCGGGCGGAGTTACACGCATGCGCAGTGTGTATAAAGCGTAACACGCGTGCGTAGTACGTACGATCTGTGAGCGGAGGAAGGAGTATCGGAAGCACTGATCGTGATAACGAAGGTAAGATCTAAACTTGGGCCTATACTGCTTCTAGATTGAGGCCTATATTGTAACAAGATTAGGAGAGTTTTGCCTGACATTAGGGTTTGTCTCGTGTTGTGTCTTGCAGAGAAAATGGATGGCTTCAATGACCACAACTTCCTCCCCCTGTTCATAGACAAGTACAGGGAGCTGCCCTGTCTGTGGCAGGTGAAACATCCACATTACAATAATAAACAAAAGAGGCAGACAGCGCTGGAGAAACTGCTGGAGTTGGTGAAGCCGGTGGTCCCCACAGCAACCATCCCCTATTTAAAAACCAAAATTGGTGGCCTGAGGAGCACTTATCTTAGGGAGCGCAAGAAGGTCACAGATTCCCAGAGGTCCGGAGCTGCAGCAGATGACGTTTATGTCCCCAGGCTGTGGTACTATGAGAGACTGCGATTTCTGTCAGACCACACTGGAGTCAGGGAATCCCTCTCAACCCTTCCTTCCCCTCTTCCTTCCACCCTATCTTCCACCCCAGCTGAGGCTTCCGATGTCCAACCTGGGACTTCCAGCCAGGAAGAAGTGGAGGAGCTCAGATGGAGTCAGGTATAGCATTGTTCTACAGATTTCTGGTCAATAAATAAATGATCTTTACTAGATGTTATTATTGATCACTAATTGCTGATTTCATAAAGTGTTTTACATATCAATAGACAGTAGTGGGCACAAAAAATTGGGACAAGAATGAAAAATGCTGGGCTCAGAATTATAGTCTGTTATATTTGTTAACATTCAATTTGCAACAGTCATGAGATGAAAATTGTGTGATTGATGAATCAAAAACTCAAACTATGTCCTTTTTTTATACACAGGAAGACCTCAGCCAGGAGGAGGCTGTGGAATGTGCCACACAGGAGGAGGCTGTGGAATGTGGCAGCCAGGAGGAGGCGGGGGGTTAGTGGCAGCCAGGAGGAGGCGGGGCTAAGTGGCAGTCAGGAGCAGCCTGGGCCCAGTAGGAGCCTGACAGAATCGCAGGTCCCTCCCCTCCGCCTTCCATACAAAAGACCCAGGAAGGGGAGTCACGTTCAGGATTCAGCACTTAAGCTCATTCAGGAGGCTTCTGCGTCCCTCAGAGCCTTACCCAATCCTGAAGAGGCCTTTGCCTGCATGGCTGCCACCAAACTGAAGGGCATGCAGGAGGGTCAACGCCTCATGTGTGAGAAACTTATTTATAAAGTCCTAACTAAGGGGGTGAGTGGTGAAATCACACCCAAGACCGAGGTGATTGAGTTGGACCATCCTCCTCCTCCTCCTGCCACAACTCCACCACCAGAGCCACAGCATGGAAGGAAGCATGGAAGGAAGACCAGAGAGTGATGACCCTGGGTTCAGTCTTGTCTGACAAAAGATGCAGTCTCTTGTATGACCACAGCCTGGGGACACAGATGTCATCTGCTGCTTTCCGGATCCCTGTGACTTCTGGACCAGACTGCACTCCCTTAGATATGGACTCCTCAGGCCACCAATTTTGCAGTAAAATAATTGAAGTGTGCCCTGGGGGCCAAAGGCTTCGCCAATTACAGCTGTTTCTCCAGTATTGCCTCCCTCTTTGTTTGGTTGTGAGCCCTTAATAAAGGAATTTCTGGTTCAATTATACTCGCCTATGTGTGTTTTCCTTAAAAAAAAACAGTTTGTTGGTGAGGATTCAGGTACATTTCAAAATACAATGTCAAATTAACAAGAGACACCAACAACAAACAATCTCATTGAGATTAAATAATACAAGATAATAATGGTGTTGTGGTAACTTGACACACAAAACACACACAAAAATATTCTGGAATAAAAAGCAAAAAAAAGTAAAAAAAAAAAAAAACAGCCTTGAAAAAAAGTTTTTTACAATTAAAAACAAACGAAAAAAAAATTGGTCAGATGTGACAAATCAAAATATATTGAGGGAATCCCGATAAATAATAAAGAAAGAAGTTTGTGAGAAGTGTGTGTGAATATGAGCAGCAAAACTACTTCATTCTTCTCACATTATAAAGAAGAAGAGAGTGCGCTGTATTAAACCATTTTTTACATTGCAGCGTGACGAAAGTGCTGTATCCATTGCGAACGCTAATTTTACCAGACCGAGCTGTTCCGTCTCGGAATTTCTTCTGAGCATGCGTTGGAACTGGCCACACACGGTCGGAATTGACACGATCAGATTTTGTTGTCGGAAAATTTTATAGCCTGCTTTCAAACTTTGTGTGTCGGAAAATCCGATGGAAAATGTCCGATGGAGCCCACACACGGTCGGAATGTCCGACAACACGCTCCGATTGGACATTTTCCCTCGGAAAATCCGACCGTGTGTACGGGTCATTAGTCCGAAGGGTTCAATATTGAGTTGGCCCACCCTTTGCAGCTATAACAGCTTCAACTCTTCTGGGAAGGCTGTCCACAAGGTTTAGGAGTGTGTCTATGGGAATGTTTGACCATTCTTCCAGAAGTGCATTTGTGAGGTCAGGCTCTGATGTTGGACGAGAAGGCCTGGCTCGCAGTCTCTGCTCTAATTCATCCCAAAGGTGTTCTATTGGGTTGAGGTCAGGACGCTGCGCAGGCCAGTATTTTTTAGTTGCTGTGATTAGTGGAGCGAATATTTTTACTGTATTATGCTTGATGTGATATGACATACTTGGATATTTGTACTTATTGCATACTTGTATATATATATATATATATATATATATATATATATATATACAGTATCCCACAAAAGTGAGTATACCCTTCACAGTTTTGTAAATATTTTATTATATCTTTTCATGTGACAACACTGAAGAAATGACACTTTGCTACAATGTAGAGCTGGTAAAGACACCCCCAAAAAGACTTGCAGCTGTAATTGCAGATGCTTCTACAGAGTATTGACTCGGGGGGCTGAATACAAATGCACGCCACACTTTTCACAAGAAATGACACTTTGCTACAATGTAAAGTAATGAGTGTACAGCACTCAACTTCTTTGGTCGACTATGGCGAGGTCTGTTCTGAGTGGAACCTGTCCTGTTAAACTGCTGTATGGTCTTGGCCACCGTGCTGCAGCTCAGTTTCAGAGTCCTGCCAATCTTCTTATAGCCTAGGCCATCTTTATGTAGAGTGACAACTCCTTTTTTCAGATCTCTAATGCCCCGTACACACGGTCGGATTTTCCAATGGAAAATGTCCGATCAGAGCGTGTTGTCGGAAATTCCGACCGTGTGTGGGCTCCATCGGACATTTTCCATCGGATTTTCCAACACACAAAGTTGGAGAGCAGGAGATAAAATTTTCCGACAACAAAATCCGTTGTCGGAAATTCCGATCGTGTGTACACAAATCCGACGGACAAAGTGCCACGCATGCTCAGAATAAATAAAGAGATGAAAGCTATTGGCCACTGCCCCGTTTATAGCCCCGACGTACGTGTTTTGCGTCACCGCGTTCAGAACGATCAGATTTTCCAACAACTTTGTGTGACCGTCTGTATGCAAGACAAGTTTGAGCCAACATCCGTTGGAAAAAATCCTAGGATTTTGTTGTCGGAATGTCCGAACAAAGTCCGACCGTGTGTACGGGGCAAAAGAGTTCTTTGCCACATTGAACTTCCAGTGACCAGTATGAGAGAGTGAGAGTGATAACACCAAATTTAACACACCTGCTCCCCATTCACACCTGAGACCTTGTAACACCAACGAGTCACATGACACCGGGAAGGGAAAATGGCTCATTGGGTCCGATTTTGACTTTTTCACTGAGAGGTGTACTCACTCTTGTTGCTAGCGGATTAGATTAATGGCTGTGTGAGTTATTTTGAGGGGACAGCAAATTTACACTGTTATACAAGCTGTACACTCACTACTTTACATTGTAGCAAAGTGTCATTTCTTGTGAAAAGTGTGGCGTGCATTTGTATTCAGTCCCCCTGAGTCAATACTTTGTAGAAGCACCTTTTTCTGCAATTACAGCTGCAAGTCTTTTTGGGGATGTCTCTACCAGCTTAGTACATCTAGAGAGTGAAATTTTTGCCCATTCTTCTTAGCAAAATAGCTCAGGCTCTGTCAGATTGGATGGAGAGTGTCTGTGAACCTCTGCCCCAGTGGCAAGTCCTTTGTAGGTTTTCTTCTAAGATTGCTATGCATTTGGCTCCATCCATCTTCCCATCAACTCTGACCAGCTTCTATGTCCATGCTGAAGAAAACCATCCCCACAACATAATGCTGCCACTACCATGTTTCACGGTGGGGATGATGTGTTCTGGGTGATGTGAAGTGTTTGTTTTCCGACACACATAGCGTTTTGCTTTTAGGCCAAAAAGTTGAGTTTTGGTCTCAACTGATCAGAGCACCTTCTTCCACATGTTTGCTGTGTCCCATGGCTTCTCGCAAACTGCAAACGGGACTTTTTATGGCTTTCTTTCAACATTGGCTTCTTCTTGCCACTCTTCCATAAAGGCCAGATTTGTGGTGTGCACAACTAATAGTTGTCCTGTGGATAGATTCTTCCAACTAGGTCTGTAGTTTTGCCATACTCTTTCCATTTTCGTATGATGGATTGATAAGTGCACCGTGAGATGTTCAAAGCTTGGGATATTTTTTTTATAACCTAACCCTGCTTTAAACTTCTCCACAACTTTATCCCTGACCTGTCTGGTGTGTTCCTTGGGCTTCATGATGCTGTTTGTTCACTAAGGCTCCCTAACAAACCTCTGAAGGCTTCACAGAACAGCTGTATTTTTACTGAGATTAGATTACATACAAGTGGACTCTATTTACTAATTAGGTGACTTCTGAAGGCAATTGGTTTCACTAGATTTTAGTTAGCGGTATTAGAGTAAACATAGTTGTCAACATTATCAAAAAATGTACAGGGACGCTTTTTTGTCTGTAGGCGTGGTCTTATTATAATGAGGGGGCGGGGCATTTGTTTGTAGGCGTGGTGCAGTTGGTGCAAAAAAACGGGAGTTGTTTAAACGAAATATTGGGCGTGGCCAACGAGGGATGGACTGAGAAAGAAAGGGAGAAAGAGAGATGAAGGGAAGGAGAGAGAAGGAAGGAAAGAAAGAGGGATGGAGGGACAGCAGGCCCAGATCCTACACCACAATAGCAATATGTGTATTTCAGAAAATTTAACAATCAGCAGATAAAGATACTCCAAACACCTAGTGTTAGTGCTTCAATAATCATGGCACCATGGTTGTTATGGTGTCAGGATGATTGCAGTGCATTATTTCTATTATTACATTGTAATATACAATGAAATAATTCAACTCACCATAATGCAGAATCAGTGGGAGCCCTGAGCGTGTCACTTGCCACGTCGCCTGCCACCAGATGCAGCTTGTCACTTGCCACCAGATGCAGCATGTCACTAGGGATGGTAAAAAATGGTATGATGAACACTGTCTGAAAGAGTTAGGTGTGGGGGCAGTGAACAAAGACTGTTTGGTTAAATGGTTGAGGAAGGAGGAGGTGGTGACAAATATTGCAGACCTAAAGACGAAACAAACAGAAGTGTGCTGGAGGAATTTAAGGACAGAAGGGGTGACAAATAAACAAAAAGAGATTGTATGGATGTCCTTTCATGAGTGTCTTCTAACAATGGTTTTCCTTAAAATAAGAGATTTGGCAAGGAATGATAGGTGTGTAAGGGAAGGGTGTGGTGGTATGGAAACAGTAAGGCACATGTTTTTTGAATGCAACTTTGTGAAAAATGTTTGGGGGAGGTTGGTGGGTTTTGCAAAAAATGTTTTGGAAGTAAAAGAAGTTACACCTGAGTTGTGCTTGTATGGTTTGGTTGGTGGTGGGTCTGATGTGAGGAGGAGGGGGTGGATTTTATCTGCAATTGTGAAAGAAGTGGTTTGAGAGGCAAGATGTGGCTACAGGAAAAGAAGTTTTATGGTGTCGGAAGATGAGTGTAAAGATTGGGTTCTGAGTAAGTTGTATTGTGTTTTGCTATATGATAGGAAGAGGCTGGGTGTGGAGGAGGCAGATTGTTTTTGGAATTTTGGGAGGTGGAGGTTAAGATAAGGTGGTGGGAGGTGGTGGGAATGTGTTTCTGTGTTTAATGTTGATGTTTTTTACTGTGTTTTATGGAAAATACTTACCTGAATGATGAAAGGAACGCTGCTTGATCTCTTGAGAGTTATTTGAAGGAGTCTTGAGTACGCGATTCATGCTGAAGGGTAAAAAAAAAAAAAAAAAATGTCACTAGGGATGGGCCGAACACCCCCCTCGGTTCAGTTCGCACCAGAACATGCGAGCAGGCAAAAAAATGTATGCAAACCCTATTAAAGTCTATGGGACATGAACATGAGAAATCAAAAGTGCTCATTTCAAAAGGCTTATATGCAAGTTATTGCCATAAAAAGTGTATAGAGACCCGGGTACTTCCCTAGGGGACATGCATCAATGCAAAAAAAAGTTTTTTAAAATACAGTTTTTTCAGGAGCAGTGATTTTAATCATGCTTAAAGTGAAACAATAAAAATAAAAAATTCCTTTAAATATCATGCCTGGGGGGTCCTCTTAGTCTGCTTGTAAAGTGGCGCATCTGTGTGATGTGTACAACAGTGAAAAATTTTATTTATAAAGAAAAAAATGTAATTTAAACTTGCTCGCGTCTGTAATGTATTGCTGGCTCCCGGCAATATAGATGAAAAATCAAGGAAAAAATCGGCGTGGGTTCCCCCTCCCCTAGTCCATACCAGGCCCTTTAGGTCTGGTATGGATTTTAAGGGGAAAGCCACGCCAAAATTTAAAAAGATAACAGCGTGGGGTCCCCCCCAAAATCCATACCAGGCCCTTTGGGTCTGGCATAGATTTTAAGGGGAACTCCACAACCAAATGTTAACAAAAATTGGCTTGGGGTCCCCCCAAAATCCATACCCTGACCAAGCACCCCGCCCCTCCTGAACCATACCAGGCCGCTTACCCTCAACATGTGGAGGGTGCTATGGACTCCCCCCCAGAGCACCTTGTCCCCATGCTGATGGGGACAAGGGCCTCGTCCCCACAACCCTGGCTGTGGGGGTCAGCGGGCGGGGGGCTTAATAGAATCTGGAAGCCCCCTTTAACAAAGGGGCTCCCAGATCATGGCCCCCCATGTGAATGCGTATGTGAATGCGTATAGGGTACATTGTACCCCTACCCATTCACCAAAAAAAGTGTCAAAAAGTAAAAACCACAATAGACAGTTCTTGACAATTCCTTTATTAAAAAATAAATAAATTGTGTACCGCGATGTCCACCCATCTTTAATCACGCCACCCGACAGACCTGAACAGTAGAAAAAACAAAGGAAAATACTCCGCCTCCACAGGAGGCCCCCCGGCGACTGCTGTCTCTTGGCTGTGGCAGTTGTTATAAAGGCAAGGGCGGGGGCCACCCACTGACATAAAGGGATTACCCCGCCCCCTCTGACGTCTTTGTTAATAAAGGAATTGTCAAAAACTGTCTATTGTGGTTTTTACTTTTGGACACTTTTTTTGGTGAATGGGTAGGGGTACAATGTTCCGATAAGCCCCCCATCCGCAGACCCCCACAACCACCGGGCCAGGGTTGTGGTGACAAGGTGCTTTGGGGGGGGGACCTCAAAGCACCCTCCCCATGTTGAGGGCAAGCGGCCTGGTATGGTTACATATAGTTACATAGTTAGGTTGAAAAAAGACACAAGTCCATCCAGTTCAACCTTAAAAACAATAAATAAATAAAATAAAAAATATCGTACAATCCAATATACCCAATTTTATGCCCACAGTTGATCCAGAGGAAGGCAAAAAACCCCAGCAGAGCATGGTTCAGGAGGGGGGGGGGGGGGTGTTTGCCCGTTACCCCCCTTTCCTGCTTACATTTTGGCAGGGAGTTCCCCTTAAAATCTATGCCAGACACTGTGCAGAGGTTTAAGCACCCTAAATAATAATATATTGTTAAAAAATAAAGGGAAAAAGCTTGAAGCCCAATGACGGCACAACCTGCCTGGAGTTTTCATGCCTGTGTGGGTTTCAAGATCACGAATCAAGATTACTAAACAGTTTGCCACATATAAAGTGCAAAAAAAAATGAACAGCACCAAAAAATACTAATTAATGTCCAATGTATCAATAAGTCCCATTCAAATGACAGTTGCTTAACCCCTTCACGCTAACATAACGCAAATATG
This sequence comes from Lithobates septentrionalis, assembly GCA_037952835.1. NCBI lineage: Eukaryota > Metazoa > Chordata > Amphibia > Anura > Ranidae > Lithobates > Lithobates septentrionalis. Next base: position 1,121,336 of record JBBDGP010000412.1, read on the forward strand.
CGGTCTTCGACTTGAAGGGGTTGTACCCGGGTGATGCCTGCAGCTGAAGGCATCACCCGGTACCATTTTTTAGAGCCGACGGTCAGCTTTTTTATGATGACAACCGATGCAGCTTAGCAGCCGCTGGGCTGTTACCCCAAGCAGCGGAAGGGGATGGGAGGCCAGAGCGACCACTGGGAGGCCCAAGCGACCAACCGCCACATCCGCCAGCTGGCTGGAGACCCGAACAGAGCCGGAATTGGCTTCAATCGGTCTCAGATCTAGTAATTTGGAAGCGATGTCAGTTTTTTCCAGAAGACTTAAAGGCGCCAAAAAAAAATGACAGTATTTAAAACAGCCAAACTTGGCGTTTTGAATGCTTTTAAGTGCAAAGGAGGGATTTGGGGTCTTATAGACCCCAGATCTCTCCATAAAGAGAACCTGTCACTGCCTATTACTGTCACAAGGGATATTTACATTCCTTGTGACAGCAATAAAAGTGATCAGAAAAAGAAATTTAATGGGACAGTGTAAAATAAATAAATAAATAAGAAAAAAAAAATTTAAAGCGCCCCATCCCTCCATGCTGGAGCGCAGAAGCGAACACATACGTAAGTCATGCCCACAAATGTAAACAGTGTTCAAACTACACATGTGAGGTATCGCACCAGACTTCTGTAACTCTAAACTGGTAACCTGTAGAAATTTTTAAAGCCCCGCCTATGGATATTTTTAAGTACCATAGTTTGTCGCTATTCCACGAGTGTTCACAATTTTAAAGCATGACATGTTTGGTATCTATTTAATCGGCATAACATCATCTTGCAGTCTCTATATATATGTTTACCCACTGACAAAGAAATGATCAGTCTATCATTTTAATTTTAATTTTAGCAGTGAGAGACAGAATAACAACAAAAAATCCAGAATAAAGCATTTTAAAAAAAGTTATAAATTGATTTGCATTTTAATGAGTGAAATAAGTATTTGACCCCTTCGCAAAACATGACTTAGTACTTGGTGGCAAAACCCTTGTTGGCAATCACAGAGGTCAGACATTTCTTGTAGTTGGCCACCAGGATTGCACACATCTTAGGGGGGATTTAGTCCCACTCCTCTTTGCAGATCCTCTCCAGCTCATTAAGGTTTCGAGGCTGATGTTTGGTAACTTTGGTAACTCGAACCTTCAGCTCCCTCCACATATTTTCTATGGGATTAAGGTCTGGAGACTTGATAGGCCATTCCGGGACCTTAATGTGCTTCTCCTTGAGCCACTACTTTGTTGCCTTGGCTGTGTGTTTTGGGTCATTGTCATGCAGGAATACCCATCCACGACCCATTTTCAATGCCCTGGCTGAGGGAAGGAGGTTCTCACCCAAGATTTGATGGTACATGGCCCTGTCCATCGTCCCTTTGATGCAATGAAGTTGTCCCCTTAGCAGAAAAACACTCCCAAAGCATAATGTTTCCACCTCCATGTTTGACAGTGGGGATGGTGTTCTTGGGGTCATAGGCAGCTTTCCTCCTCCTCTAAACACAGCGGGTTGATTTAATGCCAAAGAGCTGGATTTTGGTCTCGTCTGCCCACAACATTTTCACCCAGTTCTCCTCTGAATCATTCAGATGTTCATTTGCAGACTTCAGACGGGCCTGTACATGTGCTTTCTTGAGCAGGGGAACCTTGCAAACGCTGCAGGATTTCTTGATGACTATGGTCCCAGCTGCCTTGAGATCATTGACAAGATTCTCCCATGTAGTTCTGGGCTGATTCCTCACCATTCTCATGATCATTGAAACTCCATGAGGTGAGATCCTGCAAGGAGCCCCAGCCAAGGGAGATTGACAGCAGTCATTTTGTGTTTCTTGCATTTGCGAATAATCGCACCAACTGTTGTCACCCTCTCACCAAGCTGCTCGGCGATGGTCTTGTAGCCCATTCCAGCCTTGTGTAGGTCTACAGTCTTGTCCCTGACATCCTTGGACAGCTCTTTGGTCTTGGCCATGGTGGAGAGATTGGAATCTGATTGATTGATTGCCTCTGTCTATAGGTGTCTTTTTTTATAGGTAACAAGCCGAGATTAGGAGCACTCCCTTTAAGAGAGATATATAGAAGGCACCTGGGAGACAGAAATCTTGCTGATTGATAGGGGATCAAATACTTATTTCACTCATTAAAATGCAAATCAATTTATAACTTTTTTGAAATGCGTTTTTTTTTCTGGATGTTTTTGTTGTTATTCTGTCTCTCGCTGTTAAAATAAACTTGCCATTAAAATTATAGACTGGTCATTTATTTGTCAGCGGGCAAACATAAAAAATCAGCGGGGATCAAAAACTTTTTTCCCTCACTGTAAGTACCTGTAATAATAATTGTAAAAAAAAAAACTATACAGTCACATCACCTAACTGGTAAGCTGCAGTATATTACATGCCAAAAAGTGTGTGTAACGAGTGCATGGATCGATATTTGATGCGTGATCTACCAGAAAATTAGATAGACCAGTCTTCACATTCAGGGCAGGGCTTAGATAAGTGATACTCAGTACAGGAAAACCGAAACTAATTAACCACATAGTTCCAAACCACTGATGTTACTGTACCAATACTTATCCCTTACCAGTAAACCGTCTGGTAAACCGACGTGTGCACCTACCAGTAAACGGATTGGTAATCTGACACATGCCATATTTGTTTATTATCAATGGAAGCATGAAAAGCTTCTTGTTCACAGTCTTTTCCAAATTTGAAAGATTCAATTATGCCTTCTTGCGTGGCCAGAAGCCTTCTGGGAAAGAAAGATAATTAAGAACAGTTGTCTTACGAACGTTGGAAGTCAGATCCACAATACTGTAATATCCAGTAATTCGGAGTACAAATCTGTACACCATTCAAACCCCAAAATCCCACTGGGCTTAGATACCCTGCAAAGCCAGGTATCTCTCCTTTATGAGGTGCTAAATTGTTATCCGAACATAAACGTACAGAAATGCACAGAAATAAATATGAAAATTAGGAGAAAAAAGAATATTGTTAGAATGTATGATGAGCCTATCTACAGTGTATTGCAGCCTTTCTCAACCTTTTCAACACAGAGGAACCCTTGAAATAGTTCTCCAGTCTCGGAGAACCCCTGTTAAAAATAAAAAATCTATAACTGCGAAAAAGTTTTATCCCTATTGTGGGGTCACCAGTACAGTATTTGTAAATTGAGACGCTTGAGAGGGGATATGATTTCAATTTACAAATACTGTACTGGTGACCCCACAATAGGGATAAAACTTTTTCGCAGAAGAGAGTTTAATAAGACTCGAGGCCACTCATTACAATTAGAAGAAAAGAGGTTTAACCTTAAACTACGTAGAGGGTTCTTTACTGTAAGAGCGGTAAGGATGTGGAATTCCCTTTCACAGGCGGTGGTCTCAGCGGGGAGCATTGATAGCTTCAAGAAACTATTAGATAATCACCTGAACGACCGCAACATACAGGGATATGTAAGGTAATACTGACACATAATCACACACATAGGTTGGACTTGATGGACTTGTGTCTTTTTTCAACCTCACCTACTATGTAACTAAGTAACTCATGATAAATTAGTGTGATGGTCAGTGGGAAGAATGGTCCTTATGCCGCGTACACACGGTCGGACTTTTCGGCTACAAAAGTCTGACAGCCCGTCCGACAGACTTTCGACGGACATTTGGCGGACATTTGGCGGACTTTTGGCGGACTTGCGGCAGACTTTCTAACGAACGGACTTGCCTACATACGATCACACAAAAGTCCAACGGATTCGTACGTGATGGCGTACACTGGACTAAAATAAGGAAGTTGATAGCCAATAGCTGCCCTAGCGTGGGTTTTTGTCCGTCGGACTAGCGTACAGACGAGCGGATTTCTGGGTCCGGCGTAGTTACGACGTAAAGATTTGAAGCATGTTTCAAATCTAAAGTCCGTCAGATTTGCGGCTGGAAAAGTCAGCTGAAAGTCCAGGGAAGCCCACACATGATCGGATTGTCAGCCAGCTTTAGTCCGTCGGCGTCCGTCGGACTTTTGTAGACAAAAAGTCCGACCGTGTGTACGCGGCATAACACTTGTGGTCATTGGGAAGAATTACCTCCTTACAGATAGCTAAAAAGATCAATGGTGTCGGTGGGAACTTATTTGAGAGGCAGAAATGGCCCAATGCTGAAGGAACCCCTAGCAACCTCTGGAGGAACCTCAGGATTGCACAGAACCCTGGTTGAGAAACACTGGTGTATTGGAATACTCCATAATATTACTGTCACTCGATCTAGTTCTGAAGCTCTTTCAGCCTTATTTTTACTTTTTTGCTCCCACCAAAACAGCATTGCTTCAGAGCTGCTGTAAAACTGTTATGCCTCGTACACACGATCGGACATTCCGACAACAAAATCCCTGTTTTTTTTCCGACATATGTTGGCTCAAACTTGTCTTGCATACACACGGCCACACAAAGTTGGTCGGAAATTCCGAAACGTCAAGAACGCGGTGACATACAATACGTACAACGAGCCGAGAAAAATGAAGTTCAATAGCCAGTGCTGCTCTTCTGCTTGATTCCGAGCATGCGTGGCACTTTGTGCGTCAGAATTGTGTACACACGATCGGAATTTACGCAAACGGATTTTGTTGACGGAAAATTGTTTATTCAATTGTCAGTTAAAGTGACGCAGTGCCATATCGCAAAAAAAAATGGCCTGGTCATTAAGGGGGCAAATCCTTCCGGGGCTGAAGTGGTTAACACCAGCACCCTGCAAAAGAAAATCTGTTAGGCTCACCACTCCTGCAGCCCATGTTTCTTCCCTTCCTTCTACTTCAGCACTGCAACTCCAGAGATAAAACGATAATTCTCCCGCTCTACAAGACTCTGGTCCAGCCGCACCTGGAGTATGCTGTCCAGTTCTGGGCACCAGTCCTCAGGAGGGATGTACTGGAAATGGAGCGAGTACAAAGAAGGGCAACAAAGCTAATAAAGGGTCTGGAGGATCTTAGTTATGAGGAAAGGTTGCGAGCGCTGAACTTATTCTCTCTGGAGAAGAGACGCATGGGAGGGGATATGATTTCAATTTACAAATACTGTACTGGTGACCCCACAATAGGGATAAAACTTTTTCGCAGAAGAGAGTTTAATAAGACTCGTGGCCACTCATTACAATTAGAAGAAAAGAGGTTTAACCTTAAACTACGTAGATGGTTCTTTACTGTAAGAGCGGCAAGGAGGTGGTCTCAGCGGGGAGCATTGATAGCTTCAAGAAACTATTAGATAATCACCTGAATGACCGCAACATACAGGGATATATAATGTAATACTGACACATAATCACACACATAGGTTGGACTTGATGGACTTGTGTCTTTTTTCAACCTCACCTACTATGTAACTATGTAACTATGTAACTGCAGCCTCCATCCATGCCTTTGTCATCTGACACTTCCGGAAGTGTCCAATACCGATATCCGCCACCACGTTCCGTGGTTCCAACCTCCGATCCTATTTGGTTAGAGGGCTCAGCAGTATTGTAGGATTCAGAGGATGGAACCACAACACATGACAGGGGACACAGTCATCCAACACCCTTGGAATAGTCAAATGCTGAACAGATGGAGGCAGCAACCCCTGGACGGGGAAAGGTAGAAGTTGGTGAAGTGAGTATAACTGGCCATTTAAGATAAATCAAGCAGTGCCATACTTTACAAAAAAATTAAAATTTAGTGTCATTACATTGTGATGGAATACATAAGGCTTGTAGGATTTGAGACATGACACAAATATTTTTATGAATAAACCTCTCAGAGGTCATAACTTTTTTGTTCTTTTTTGGCAAATACGGTTTATGATCCTTGGCCGCTTTATTTTACAGTACATGATGTGCGCTCTGTGTTTATATGTGGCTGCTGGAAGTTGTTTAACTTATTAACAGGAAAGAAAGGTCTACCATACACCTCAGATGCTGGGAAGGATGTGGAGAACAATGGAGGTATACATCATATAGACCCCCAAATACATCAAGGGATCACACACAGGCCCTACGTGCCAGAGCGATGCTCTGTTCTTCACTTGGGCTCTGCTTTTCATTCAGGATAATGAGGCACAGGAGCTCAGTTTACACTGCGGCCTAATCAGGACAGGCTGTACAGGCTTGGAACAAGGGGAAGGAGGATTCTCTGTACTGCTGCTGACACACAATTCTATGAATGGTTACAAGGTCTTCCTTGCTTGCTCGTATTTCTCAACATTTTGGAAGCATGACTCGAATGAGATCTGCTTACTGGACAGTATTTCACAGTGATGAATTAAAGCTGAATTCCAGGCAGATATAAGACACACATTAATGCAGCTTTGTAATCATAAATATATCATTAAATGTAGTTTTTAAATTCAAGCAGTGAATTTGACCTGGTATTAATCTTTAGCAATCCACTGTATGACAGATTGACAGAGAGATTAGCTCATCACTGTGCTTCTTCTTCTTTCACTGTCCAATCACATGCTGGGGGAGGATCCATGACAGCCTGGGCACAGAGAATGTGGGTTGAATGGTGCTGGGAATCTATCAACTCTGAAGAATGAGGGCATCTAGTGGACATCTAGATGTACTGCAAGGTAAAACTCTGGTTCAAAGGTGAGTATTGCAGCAAAAACTATACATATTTATTTTTACTTTTATCTTTAAATAGTTTTTTTTTTTTTTTACTGGAGTTTTACTTTAACAAGTAGAAACCCAAATGCAGGTTATATGCTCAGATATTTGCAGAGTCTCTGATTTTTTTTATTATTTATTTTATTTATTTCAGGTACTTATATAGCGCCATCAATTTACGCAGCGCTTTACATATACATTGTACATTCACATCAGACCCTACCCTCAAGGAGCTGATGAAGTTCCATTCACTAGCATAGATGCATATTTTGTTACCTGGAATCCAGAAGTCTAGTAACCTATTTACAGGCTAGGACTGGTAATATGGCAGAAGGTCCGCAGTGTGTGGTAATATTTGTGGTTTGAGTTTAGCACTTGTGGGATGATCACCAGGGCTTTTTTATTTAGATGGCTTCATACATGGTCAAAATGCAACATATTATAATGAGTAAAGATCTGGATCTGCCTTGTTAAACAATTCTGTGGTAGCCTAATTATCCGTGGAGAAAATCACTGTTTCATCTATCCAAAAGCGACCCTCAGCCTGCGTTGCCGACACTATGAGGTAAATCTCAAAAAAAGCTGATTTCTCTGCAAAGCCTGGAATAGCCAAGATCTCACCTGGCCATGGCCCAGCTGCCAGTGAGTGCCAAAAAATAGCTGCATAGCCTTTAGTGGCTGCTGCATCACTCAAAACCTTGAGGAGAAAAACCGACTCTGCAAGGATGAACATGGTGAACCTGTTCCAGTATTGAAGGAACTCATCCCGCATACGCAAGTCATATAGAGCGGCAGAATCTAACTTGACCTGAAATTCTGAGTCAGGGCCAGATAAAACTCTGGCACGGAAAGCTTATGGTTGAGCCTGTTGCCCCTGGAAAGTCCCTGCAAGCGTACGACTTGTCGGCTACATCGTGGGCGGCAATTAAGAGGGACGCCAAATTAACATTTTTCCTGTCTGAAATATATATTTTTTTGATATTCCCAGGAATGAAGTGAGCCAGGGAATGGAGGGAGCACTTGCACTTTTACCTAAAGCTGAAGGCCCGGGGCTTGGTACCAAGGGGGTCCTGGAACCTGCTGATGTGCCTGGAATGGCAGGATTCACCGGGGCCAGACTTGAATGGCTCTCCAAAGCCTCAACCCTGGCCCACAACTCCTGACAGGAGGTTGCCAGTAAGCTCAGGGTGGCATGAATCTGTGAAAAGGATGAGGTCCATGGGGTAACCTGCTCAGCATGAGAGCCTGAAGTACAGGGAAATAATAATCTTAATAGTTCCGCTTTGCGAGCTGAAACCGGATACCAACTACCCCTGCATCACAGTTCCGCCATGAGTCTCGGGACAGTCCAGGTTCTTTAAGGAGGGCGTGCTACCCTGTTCCAAACCCCTGGCCGGTGAAGGAGGGATAGAGGCTAAGTCTTCGATATTGGCTGCCTGTGACATGACCTATGCAACCGAGAACAAACCGTCATTACCAAGAGTTATAACCTAATGTACCTACCTACTTACTCTAAGGAAAGGAAAATCTCTACTTTTTTTTTCTACAAGCTCCCAAAAGTAATCGTGGTTAATGACAAAGAATACATTGTGCAGGACTGAAAATGTGTCATTCTCAAGAACTACCAATGCCGAGTTACCTGAGGCGTATCAGGCAAATTAAAAATGTAAACTCAGGCCTATGAAACCTGAAGACGTGTCAGTCAAGTGATATGAGTAGTGAGATGTCATGACGTATGAAACGTAAGTGGTATGAGAAAAGGATGAGTAGACTTGCCACCGTACAAGTCAATTAGAAACGATCATCTCAATCCTACTCTAACAAACAGCACCAAACTAGCACATAAAAAACTGACCAGGATCGATAAGAACAATGATCAGACTGCCAAACACTCTAATCTTCATATCTCCATGTAGGAGATATGTATGAGCTTAGCAACCGCATAAGGTGAAACAAACAACACCTACCTGAGCTGAATTAAGCTACCACCCGAACGATGCATAGATTGTCAAAATCAGGTTTGGACACAAAATCATTATCGTAATGAACTATCCAATGTTCATTCATGGAATAGTGGACACAGTGAGTGACCTCTGAGCGGAGAAGGTCCGGATAAGACGTGCACTATGTGACCCCTGCCTACCACCCTGTGAGATGCCTAGGTACAACTGTCAGGTGCCCTAATTAGCTACTCCCCAGTGACGTAGCGGGATGCGAGCCGGGCCGACAGTAGGAACAAGGTGGTAGGCCGCGCTGCCCCAAAATCCCACATGCTAAACTGAGGCTCAATCAACCGACCAATAACTGCAGCAACGAGTCATGCGCTGAGGACCTGATAAATATAAACCCACGCTGCAATGACACCCACGTCACGTGTGGACCTAGACACTGTGGACCTAGACACTGTGACCCAATAAGGCTCTATCAACACAACCCCACAACAACCTCCAATGACCCATACCAAACCACGTCAGTGTCCTGCCTCCCCCTAACACCCATGCGACCGTCATAGTGGGGAAGCATGTGGTCTAACGCGAACACACAAGAAATGTGGATCTGTGAAACCCAAACCGTGTGACAGAATACATGACACACACAGAGCTCCCTAAACTGAACACTGATTGTCTGATCACATACACACCAGAAACCTGAAATATAAACAAATATGTGTGAGATGTAGCCTTATAAGACGCTTAGATACCACTAGAGCCATGAACTGCGGTAATGCCGTGTACACACAAGCGAAATGTCCGACAGAAAAAGTCAGACGGGAGCTTTTCATCGTATATTCCGTGTGTATGCCCCATCGGACTTTTTACATTGAAAATTCTGACGGACCTAGAAAGAGAGCACGAGACAGGCTGCATTCACTATAGAGGCATACGAGCTCGCCGCTCGTCGGAGCAAATTCGCTGTTGTTTACTTTTTAATGTGAGTACCTATATTTTTTAATAAAAAGAGGTTCAATCTACCAAAACGAGATTACACTATTGGCCTTCTTCCTGCCTATTATCTTTTACATCCCCCCCCCGCACTATACCTGAGGGAACCCCATCCCAGGACGTAGGCTGGTGAGGGACGCGCTGGAGCCCATAGGCGGATCTTAAAGAGCAACTCTGGCTACATGCTGTTGCCCTATTACCTTAAGGTAAGGGGCCACTACTTAACCTGAGTGTTGTTACACGAAGAAGCACTGGATGTGATACACTTGAGCACTTTAACTGCAACGTGTGCATGTTAGCACGTTGTCGTCACATTTTTTGAATTCAATGGACTTTTCTGTTTGGTTGTAAAAGACATTTCTCTGCCATTTTTTATACAAGGATTTGAGATACCTTATTTAATTTTTTTCTTTTGTTTAAGGAAATTTTGCACATAATGCACCTTATGATTTAGCAGTTAACCACTACCTCACTGCCTAATAGGCTTTTCACGCTGCACTTTATACTTGCACTATATAGTACTGTTTACCCCCCACTGTGGATGTACTTACTTCTAACTGTTATGCACCTTATATATATTATTGCTAAGCCACTCAAGTTTTTTATTATTTTCCATTAGTATTGCCATTTACGTCTTATTATATTGATCCCACTTATTACTATTGTCGCCCCCTTTTTATGCTGGATTTACATTCTTGCTAAGATCTTAGGTGATATTTACATTGTATGCACCACTGTTTTAGCCATCCCACCAATCCTATTATTACCACTTGTATTTATTTATATTTTTAACACAAGTTACGCATCCAAGTTTTATATATATTTCTTTATATACACTTAGGATTAGCGCAGCACTACCTATTTTCAGATTTAGAAAGAAAGCATATTCTGAATTTTTCCAACAGAACCAATTCCTATCGGGAAAACCGCTCGTCTGTATGCTGTTCTGACGTACCAAAAACAACGAATGCTCTGAAGCAAGTACGAGACAGAAGCTATTGGCTACTGTCTATTGAACTTCCGATTTCTAGTCCCATGGTACGTGTTGTACGTCACCGCGTTCTGGACGGTCAGAATTTGGTGTGACCGTGTGTATGTAAGACAGCCTGAGAGGAATTGCGTCGGAACCTCATCGGAAAAACCTTCAGAGTTTATTCCGACGGGAAAACTGGTCATGTTTACAGGGCATAAGAGTACCCAAAACAGGGGGATATAGACCGTATGAGACCTAACACCTAAAACAATCTACCTACAGCATGAGGATATGATTTTTTTTTTAAACCACAGGTAAAAAAGGAGAAGTGGTAGATGGTGTGAGCTTGGATGGGGATGATCCGGATGCAGTGCGTGCACATGTGACCCCTTGAACCATGCTAGGTGTGTGGGGTGTCTGGGTGCCAAGTACTGGGAGGTACCCTAGCTTACCCACCCCCAGGTATCCCGTGGCCGGATGTGGGCTGCTCCTGAGTCGTGCCCCGATAGCAGTGCTCGTCCCGGTACAAGTAAAACAAGGTGGCAACACAGAGCTGCCCCGATAACTTAACCCAGGGTTCAACAAACCTGGGCGCCAGGTCGCATTGCTGACTAGAATTAGCGACCTGGTGCCTGGGGCGGCACAGCTGGGGGTATCCTGCCTTTGTGCGGACTCCGACCCCCCCGTGCGATCGCGTCGGGATGTGCCGGCCGGTAATTGGGGCCGTGGCTTTGCGGCCTTCTTCGGTCCTTCTGGAGTCCTTCTGGAATCTGGCGCCATCTTCTGGTGGCCGTTGGTATTACAACCAGCAATGCTAATGCAATGCTAATTCAATGCTAATGGGGAAACCTGCCTGTTTTCCCTGCCCGCCCATCTCCTTCCCAAAGTGGAGAAGAGAAGGAAGTGTTTGCGGGCGTCATCTGGCGCCTTTTGCCTCATGGTGAGTGTGGGGATAGCCTTTTTTTTTTCGTAATAGCTTTTATTTATTTATTTATTTATTTTTAAGTAAAAACTGTTCATTTATTTTTTTCCTAAAATAAAAATGAATGTATTATTTGTCATCTCCCTGCTTGGCCCCTTTCACACGGGCTGTCTGATCAGGTTCGCCTGTCAGTTTTTCAGGTGAACCTGATTGGACCTTTAGAGCCCTTTCACACGCGGGGGGCGTCGGCGGTAAAGCTATTCGGCCGATAGCGGGGCGATTTTGACCCCCCGCTAGTGCCCGAAAAGGGGTTAAATACACCCGCAAAATGTTGCCGGAGCGGCGTTTTGCCGGCGGTATCGCAGTGCTGCCCCATTGATTTCAATGGGGAGCAGTGGTGGAGAAGCAGTGAGTTTACCGCTCCAAAGAAGCTGCTGGCAGGACTTTTTCTGAAGAGACGCTTTTCTCAGATGCTATATAGGTGCTATTTTTAGCGCTGTAGCGCCTGATAAACGCTGTGAAAGAGGTCTTAGCAGGGATATGGCGGTCTTGTGTCCCTGCAATAAAAGCAGTCACATTCCTTAGTTAAGGCACCACATAGTCAAACACACGCTACTAGGAACATAGTTAACCCTTTTGATTGCCCTTGGTGTTAACCCCTTCCTACCCAGTGCCATTATTACAGTGACAGTGTATATTATCATCACTGATCACTGTATTAGTGTCACTTGAGATGTCAGTAGCAGTTAGTTCCGACCCAGTGTCAGACTGTATGGCGCACTATCACAGTCCCGCTCTAAGTTGCTGATCGTCGCCATTACTAGTATTAAAAAATAAAAGAGAAACTCAAGTATATATACCATAATCTGTAGACTAACTTTCACACAAACCTAATAATAATATATACTTATTGTGATTTTTTTTTTAACCAAAGACATGTAGCAGAATGCGTTTTGGCCAACATTTATTGGATATGTTTTATTGCAAAAAGTAAAAATATTGTTTTTTTGCTTTCAACATTTGGGGTCTTGTGCAAAATTTAAAAAGTTCTATCTGTGGTAAATTATATAAATTTCATTTCTGTACAGTGTTGCATGGCGCAATTGTCAGTCAAAGTAGCGCAGTGTCGAAAAGCAAAAAATGGCCTAGTCATAAAGGGGGTAAAACCTTCTGGAGGACAAGTGGCTAAAAGTTCTTACGGATCATAAGAAGGTTAATGGGCAAAAGCTGAGAGGCATAACTGTGTGTAAACCTGTGTTGTGGGGGCGTGGCCTGGAGCGGCATGAAGTAGGACGCAGATAGACAGAGCTCCGCCGCCCATTGATCCTTATATAAACTCCTGAGACCGCTAAACAGCTTACTTCAGCCCACAACATACCACCACCGAACCGGCAGCCAGCCAGGGTCATGTTGCCTACAAAGAAGGCATCTACAGCGGCCGCAAAGCTGGAACAATACCGCCGGCAAGGCACGGACCCCTCCAGCCAAGATGGCACCGCCGCGCTGGAAGAAGAGCCTCCCGCTGGGACGGACACAGCGAGGGTGCTGGAGGCGATTTCATCATGCCAGGAAGCCGTCGCAGCATGCCAGACATCCCTCACAGCGCGGATTGAAGAAGTTAAAGTGGACATTTCACTGGTAAGACAGGATTTCCAGAAACTAAAAGGCAGAGTCACTGAGGCTGAGACCAGGCTAAGCAATGTGGAGGATTCCCTCCCCCCCTGCAAAATACAACATCTGAGCTGCAGCATCAAGTGAACCAATTGATTCAGAAGCAGGATGACATCGAGAATTGCCTCAGACGATGCAACCTTAGATTTGTGGGTCTCCCTGAGGGGACAGAGGGGAAAGACCCCCCCATGTTCCTTGAAAACTTGCTTTGCGATGCATATGGAAGAGAATCTTTTTCCCCAACATTTGTGGTAGAGCGCGCACACCGCCTGTCGGGCAGACTGCCACCACCTGGAGCCCCCCCGCGCACGTTTATCGCAAAGTTCCTGAACTACAGGGACAGAGATGCCATACTCCGCCTCAGCAGAGTGAAGGGCAACATCCCCTTAGGAAACAAAATGATAGCTGTCTATCCGGACTTCTCCGCAGAGGTACAGCGGAGACGGCGCACATTCACGGAGGTCAAAAGGCGCCTTCGCATAAAAAACATCAAGTATGCCATGCTCTTCCCGGCCCGCCTCCGTGTGGAGGGAGAAGACAGAGCACACTTCTTTGAGGATCCAGAAGCCGCTATCACCTGGTTGGAACAGAGAGAAGCCCACAGATAAGTCCTTGCTTTTCTAATACTCTTTTCTGCACCTAAGTTAATATGTGACCCCTCCGGGTCTTTCACCCTACTACATTCTGACTTTTCACACGGAATGACTCCAAATCTGAAACCCCATATACAATTATAGGATGAACAGTTCATCTTCCCCCTTTCCCCCCTCTCCTGTCTAGTATCCTTTGGTGATGGAAGACTGCTCATCAACTTCACTTGGATTGGATCTGCCCCTAAACACACCTAATGTACGGATGGGCTCCAACGAGCACTACAGCTACACATCTCTTCAAGAGTACCCGACAGGCAGCAAACCGCGAGACTTTCACCCTGTAATAACCGGCACAACTTCACCAACGGATCTCTTATAGCCCCCTCCCACAGAGACACACCTCAGGCATTTACTCTTACCCCTCATAGTAGGGTCCACATATGCAACTGACAGGGCCAACCAATGTCTAAAGGTGCTCACCAAGGGCGGTGAGTCAAGTCCTGAAATGTGCAACGGTACGCAGCGTATTTTCGCCCCACGTACCACAGTTCACCACCTGAAACGGAGCACAAAGTTTTTGGTCGCGCTGTGCATGTTGCTTAGGATTCCTGAGTCTACTAGTATCCCTAACACAGTGATTGCCACCCAAACACGGTCAAGATCTAACTTTTTCTCCGCAGGTTGGACAATGTTTATGACCAGTTGGCAGTTCGGGATCAAAGCTCGCACCAGGTTTGGAAGGTGCAGAGCGGGGTGGGAGGATGGGGACATCAGAATCGCAGAAGTTTTATTGTTTTACCCAATGTCTACAATAGGTAATTGCTACCAAAATAACCCCATAGTGTCTTTGATAATGGTCATGCTATATGATATATGTGCTGGGATGCTTGGAGGTAGGGGAGACCTGAGTTCCGGAGCTCAATACCTCATATCCACATTTAAATGGCTAGTCTGAAATTTATCACGTGGGAACCTATAAAGAGGTCGGCGGTGTTTTCACTCCTCAAGAAACAAAGAGCAGATGTGGTGGCTCTGGTAGAAACACACGCTGAAGGTCTTGCACATAGAGTACTTAAGAGACCGTGGATTGGATGGGCTTTCCATTCGACGCACACTACACTCTCAAGGGGAGTCTCACTTTTAATTGCTAAAAATACCCATTTCGAGCTCCAGGACTCAGTGATTGACCCATCGGGTAGATATGTTCTTTTGAAAGCTAAAATTTATGGAGACCTGATTCTCCTCATGGCATTTTACGTTCCACCACCATTCAGCGCGGCTGTTATAGCTGCTGGGTTTGATTTCATGACCCTGCACCCTAACATCCCGGCTGTGTGGCTAGGCGATTTTAACAATGTACTGGACCCAGCCCTAGACAGACTTAACATGTCAACCACTGAACCAGTGACGTCTCACCCCACAAGATTCGCCAGACTCCTATCAGATTTCAACCTAGTAGATACATGGAGAATTAGGAATCCTGCAGACAGGCAATTCTCCTGCTTCTCCACGTTACACCGAGCTATGTCCCGAATAGACCTAATACTGGTATCTAAGGTGCTCCTCCCTAGGTTGTCAGGTGCAGGCTTCTCCCCTAGGTCTCTATCAGATCACTGCCCCTATTGGGCCATACTTACAGTCCCCCACAACCGTCCTCCGATGACGTGGAGGCTGAACCCTTTTTGGCTGACCATACTGCTGGAGGAGGACGACCTTTTAACGGAATGGGGAAACTATTTCCTAATCAATGAAGGCTCTGCTTCAGTCCAGTTAGTATGGGAAGCCTTCAAGAAACACGCCCGCATGATACTAACCAACAGAATTAACAAACTAAAAAGAGTGTCAGAGTTGGCAATAGTCAGGGCGGAGGATAGCCTCCGAGACTCAGAAAAAATATTTCTTGAGGCCCCCACTGCAGATAGAGCTGACAACCTTAAACTCTGTTCAAGGGTGCTGACCCAGCTGCACTACGAAAAATCCAAACGAAAACTATTCTTCCATAGACAGCGGTCGTTCGAGCACGGGGACCGGGCGGGGAAACTCCTAGCTTATCTAATACACAGCGAAGACAGACCTCCCGTGGTAATCTCGCTGCGCTCATCTAATGGAGCCATAGAAACAGAACCGCATAGAGTTACAGACATTTTTAGAGATTTCTTTAACAAGCTCTACACAGCAACAGCCCCGCCAGATACTTCCCCAATGGAAACATTCCTGGGAGAACTGACAATTCCCCAGCTTTCCACAGAACAGGTCAAGGAATTAGAGGCCCCACTAACAATAGACGAGATATCAGGAGCCCTTGCAGAACTTCCCGCTTCGAAGTCCCCGGGCTTGGACGGCCTACCAGTGGAATTCTATTCCACATACTCAGAAATACTGATCCCTAGACTACTACAGCTATACGAGGCCATATTTAAAGATTCCACACTGCCAGCGTCCATGAGAGAAGCCACCATAGTATTGATCCCCAAGCCAGGGAAGGACCCATTCATCCCCGAGTCTTACCGCCCCATATCTCTACTCCAAGTAGACATCAAAATACTCGCAAAAATATTAGCCATCCGTCTCAACAAAGTAGTCCTCTCCTTAATACACAGTGACCAGGCAGGATTTATGCCAGGTAGAAATACATCCTTCAACCTTAGGAGACTGTTCATAAACCTACAGGCCACACATGACAACGTAGGGTCAAGAATAATCGTCGCCTTGGACACAGCCAAGGCGTTCGATTCGGTGGAATGGGGATACCTGTGGAGGTGTCTGGGCAGGTTTGGCTTCGGCCCAAAATTTATAAAATGGGTGCAACTTTTATATCAATCTCCATCGGCAAGGGTACTAGCGAATGGATGGCCATCCGATCAATTCTTGTTGTCCAGGGGCACGAGACAGGGATGCCCTCTGTCGCCTCTACTATATGCATTGGCGGCAGAACCCCTGGCCATAGCCATCCGGGCACACCCGGAAATAAAGGGACTTCGCAGGGGGGACCTGACTGAAAAAATTAGTACATACGCAGACGACACCCTACTATACCTTGACGACTCTGAGAATTCCCTGCCCCTTACACTGGACCTAATAGAACGGTTTGGCACGTTTTCCGGCCTCAGGATAAACTGGGACAAATCCCAGATATTACCCCTTGACAGCTTTCCGCAGTCCAAAGACAGAGCAATACTGCCCCCACAGAGAGTAGATACCATCAAATATTTGGGTATAAGAACCACAAGAGACCCAGCAGATTACGAGACACTCAACATAGCTCCGTTGTTTGCAATGCTTAAGCACAAAACACAGGTGTGGGCTCGCCTCCCACTGGGAGTAATGGGACGAATAAACCTGGTCAAAATGGTCCTCCTACCTAAAATACTCTACATGATTTGGCATTCGCCAATATACCTAGTGCTTAGACATTTCAAACTAATAGAAGCCATCATAAAGCCATTCGTATGGGGTAGCAACAGACATAAAATCGCCTGGCAAAAACTTAAAAACCCCACAGATTTAGCAGGAATGGCTTTACCTGACTTCAATGCTTACTATACTGCAGCGCAGCTATCCCAAATATTCCACGTAGGTAAGACAGATAGAGAAAGATTCCTGCATTTGCTGTGCCCTAAGTGGTCTCAGTCGTCACAAGATCCATTGACTGTGATAGCGGGGAGAACCACTGGGGAAGACAGGAACGCTAACCGTAAAACACTACTTTATCACTATACTAAGATTTGGAACCTGGCCATGAATAGACTACAACTGCCAGCAATAAATGAATTCACTCCCCTGTGGCACAACTCGAATCTTCCTGAATTTGATTTGTTGCCTGACAGCGAGTTGTGGAGTTCTAGAGGGATCATTTATACACTACACATCATCCATAATGGCAGGTTAAAAACCTTTGATAGATTGAAAACGGAATATACGCTACCAAATCAAATGTTTTTCAGGTACCTGCAGCTGCGCCACGCCTTTCAGTCACAGTTCCCACCGGGCGAAGTTCACCTGGTAAACAACCCACTAATGGAAGCACTGAAATGCCCTGACCCGAAAAAACTAATCTCCCAATTCTATCTAATGCTAACGCTACCGCAAGCTACTACATCGGCCTACGCCCTGAAGTCAAGGTGGGAGGGAGAGGTAGGCACACTGGCAGATGACGAATGGAGTGATGCCCTAGACGCATGCAAATCAGTGTCCCCTAGACTGTCAGACCAATTAACTCAATTATTTCTGATTCATAGAGCATACCTCACGCCACTCAGGTTGTCAAAATATAAGAGTAACCAATCAACAATGTGCACAATGTGCAACCAAGCTACCGGCACCTTTTTTCACCTATTGTGGCAGTGCCCCCAGATACAGGCATTCTGGGCACAAGTGGTGCGCTTCCTTCACGATACAATGGGCTCCCCTGTAACACTACAGCCTAAGCTCTGCCTTCTAGGAATTTTATCAGACCCTGAGATAAATTCCAAAAGGTATTTGTACATGAAACACTTTTCTCTGCACGAAAAGTCATTGCTAGAGTTTGGATGAGACCTAATCCCCCAGAGTTCTCGCACTGGTTGGCGGAAGTCAATAACACATTACCTTACAAAAAACTAGTTTACCTACACAGAGGCTGCCCTCTAAAATATGATCAAATATGGGATAAATGGACTCAGTCATCTGATACTTGCACTTGAGAATAAATTAGGTAGCGAGGTAGTTCGAGGACCAGCCCTCTTCCACGCCACACATGCTGAGTTACAGCAGCGTGCCCAGCCAAGCTAGTAAGACATGACCAATTAGTTCTACATATATACCATGGGGAAAAAAAGAGATTAGACATGGGTTATAATACTCTACACAAATTTTATTTGTACACTTTGGAAAATGTATTGTTATTCTTTTTGGTGTTTATTATGTACACTGTACTCCTTTTTTTTTTCACTGCTCAATAAACTTACATTTAATGAAAAAAAAAAAAACCTGTGTTGTGCATCTGTAAAGATACACATCAGGGCTACATAAGAGAAAGGGTGCTTTGCTTTTAAAGAAAAAAATATATGTTAAAAATTAAAGTTTTGGAGACTATGCCATTAAGTAATAATGTGTACAAAAACATCTTTGTTTGGGAATTCAGAAAAATTGAAACGTGCCGCAAAAGCTGTGACACCAGAAGATGCCAAGCAACTGCGGATGACAAATTTCTTTGCGAAGACTTCTTGTTCAGAAAGTGCAGTGCAACATGTTACTGCAGAATCACATGGCACAAGAGAAGAACAACCAGCAGAGAAGTCCCCTTCAACAAGTCACCTTCAAAATGAAGGAAGAAGGAAGTTTAAACAAGATTGGTGCAAGGAACTCACATGGCTTAAATTTGACCATAATACAGGCATAGCCATATGTGAGATTTGTGCCTCCTTCGCTGGCATTGCTGACCACACATCCAAGATTGTGAAAGGGTTTTCAGGACCATTTAAACTGGAGACCTTCAAAAAACATGGAAAGTCACTCCAGCATGACAAATGTATAAAAGCCAAACAGGCCCTGTTGGCTCCAGAAGCTACGCCATTGGCTGCATGCGTTAAGAAAATGGACCAAGGGATGTTCAACCACATAAAAGTTCTATTTAATGTGGCCTATTATATTGCAAAAAACAACAAGCCATATACAGACTTTAAAAGTTTGTTAGAGCTGACAGGGAAACTAGGGGTTGCTGTGAGAGAGGAGTATGCAAACGACAAGAGATGCAAGGAATTCATCTCGCATATTGCAACTGTAATCCGGAAAGAACTCATCTGCGAGCTAAAGGAGGCCAAATATGTTAGTTTAATGCTAGATGGATCAACTGACAAAGGAGGAGTAGAAGAATTAATATTGTATGTCAGATACATCAAGAACAATAGGATCAAAGAAGTATTTCTATCAGTCCTACCTCTTGAAATGGCAACTGCAGGTGGGTACTTAGAAACCATCACTAAAGAGCTGAAGACACATGGTCTTTTAGACTGGCTTTTTTCAAACCAGCTGATTGGAATTGGTACAGATGGTGCTGCAAGCATGATTGGAGCTGAAAATGGACTGGTACAGAAAGTACGTCAAAATCTCAGCCATGTAATTGGAATTCACTGTGTTTCACACAGATTAAATTTAAGTGTATTAAGCTCTGTGAAAGAGGGAAAATGCATTGATGACCTCGACCAATTTTACCAGCATTCACCCAAGAGAATGCGACAGCTAAAGCAGGTAGCTGAAAGTTTTCATGAAAAAATCCAGAAATTTCAGTACTTGCATAACATAAGATGGGTGTCAAGCAAAGTCAGTGCTCTCTCTGCACTTGTCAAAGATTTGAAATGTGTGACAGTCCACCTTGAAAGTGTTGCTGCAGAAAAAGACAGTGCTTCTGCAGTTGCACATGGTTTGTTGAAAAAAGGAACCGATTTTAAATTTGTTCACATGCTCCATTTTCTGCTTGACTATCTAGAAATTATTAAGAACCTCTCCCTTTTATTTCAAAGGGAAGAGCTTTTCTTAAGCACAATTGAGTTGCATGTGAAAAACACAATTTCTGCTTTAAAATCACTCAAAGATGTGCCAAAACAGTATGAGGAGAGATTGCTAACTGGAACATCACTCAAAGGACAGTATCAAGATGTACAGTTGCATGGACTCAGTAATACTGCAACTTCTTTGATCCCAAATGAAAAGGACAAAATGATTCAGTATGGTGTAAAATATCTAGAAGAGCAATTTCTCATTCAAAGGAATATTGAACGTTCCACTGCAGTGTTTGATACATTTGCCTGGCAATCGGGAAAAGCACTACAGGACTATGGTGTTGATGACATTACAACATTGGCTCGGCATTTCCAGAAACAACTCTCAATGCCTGAAATGCATGATAAATGCATGCATGCAATCCACAATGAGTGGAATGAATTTAAAGTTCTTGGAAAAGGAAAGAAACTGTGTGAACTTCTGGATTTGGCACTCTCCAACACAGACAGATTTCCAGTTTTGGGAAACTTGTTGTCTATAGTGTCTGTTTTGCCTGTTTCAACCGCATGTTGTGAGAGAGGATTCAGCTTGATGAACTTTGTAAAAAATAAGTTCAGATCTTTAATGTAGCAAGAAAGTTTAGGTGATTTGTTGATGACCAACATGAATGGACCATCAGTGAAGGATCATTGGTACTTCAATTGCAAAAGTACAAGGCATATTCATGGCCACAAAAAGCCAAGTGAAAAAAAATGACATTGCATTAAACACTTGGTGTCACATCAGAATATATTCATTACCTACACAAGTTAAATGCCTATATATAATGTTTGGTTCTAGTCGTCTTTCTGTGTAAATTTTAAGATTGGTTAACTTTCATATTGAGAATAAAGCTTTGTCGGTCGTTAAAAAAAACCTGGCTCCTAACTTTTTTACCTGGCTCCTAGATTCCAAGCAAATTTGTCAAGCCCTGACTTAACCGATGCCCAGAAGAAATAAACGCCCAACATAAAACCAAAGAAATGTATAAGAACTGGTCACCTCTCATTGAGAAGAAAGCAGCTGGACTCGATACAACCCTTCTTCCCCAGATGCCCACTAATGCGCATCAGCCCTCTCTGAGCCCAAAAACCTGCCGAGGTGCCAGGGTCTAGCAGAGACCCCCGCACCAGCAACACAGCCATCGTACCAGGGACCACCGATGGCCAGTGTGACAAAGGAGGGGAACCACAACCACCCGTGGCCAAGAATGACACAAAGCCCCAACTGACCAACTTCACATGAGTACCTAGTGTCCTCTCCCTACTTGTCTATGACAGTAAGAGTGGGGGGGAGAGAAGCGTGCATCGGATGACACCATCCCTCATGGAAACAAGGTGTGTGACATTCCGATGCCACAAACCACCCACCAGCAGAGGAACCCCCAACAGTACCCACCCCTCCCCCCTGATGCCATGTGGAGCAGACCTTGTTCTGCCCCCCGGCCACCCCAATGGCACACCAAGATACTGCGGCCCCTCCCCTAGACATAGTCCCCCCACCCGATACCTGTAACCCTGAGCGAGAAAGCGGGGAGAAGCGACGCCTGCTGCAGCTGCACAACCTCCATGTTGATCTGAAAACCCGGACGTGACGTCAGCAAGTCGCCCTGGAAATGACACCTATCAACCGTCCACGAAAGAAACACCAAAAGGAAATGGCTTGTTCAATTAAGCTTTGGCAATAAAACATGCAAGCTGATGCAGATGCTGATGCCGGTTCCTATGCAGAGTTGTACCAGATTTCGCACTCTTCGGTTTTAGTAAATCTACCCCACTGTAGAGCAGTGGATAAATTAAGGGGAGGTTTGCCTGGAGGGAGCCTGCTCCTCCTCAAAGGCATTGGGACACACTGGATGCCCAGAAAGAGTACAATGGCAGCTGCCTGGCATGAGATCTGGAAGCAAGTGGACGTCACTGAAGTAGCAGTGTCTACTACAGTGATTTACAGCTTCTAGAGGGGTACCAAGGGTTTGGTAAATACATAATTACATTGGTCCAAGCCAGACCAATGCAATATGTAAAATATTCATATCTGGATTTCTTTATTAATTTTGCTTGCAAATGATTGGGTATTCTTTACAACAATTCTTTTCACAACATTCAAATAAGCAAATATTCCTTTTGCATAATAAAAAATAACTTTGAGTAATACTGCCTTAGTAAATCAGTCCCTATATATGGTGGGGAAAAAATTGTGATTATGTTCAGCACTAGCAAAAGAGCCCTCTATCTGTGTTGGCCCACCATTAAAGAGACCCCATTGACTGGGAATGGGGGGCACACATGCCCCCTTGACTGGCTCTCTGTTGATTTCTGTGCATATCATCTGTAAGTTTTTTTTTTTATATGCTTGTCAGCAGAGAAAGTTTACAGTCTTCTGCAGCACTCCAAGCATATTAAAAAGAAGTTTCTTAAAATAAGTCATAAAAAGGCCATAAATGTCCAGGATTACAGGGTACAGTCTTTTTGCATCCATAAACAGGTAATTGTTGCATGCTGGGAATTCCTCTACATGAGGCGGATTGTTCCATTCACTGGGGGGATCTGCTTCTCATTGCAAAACAATATGCTGTGCATTTTTAACTGCCGTACCTTTATAACCTATATTAAATCGGCTTAGTCACACAGCATCAAAAGATAGGCAGTATTCCCTGGGTAACTGTGCCAGATCACAAATACCCCTCTGGATAGGAAACACATTGTAACGGCAAGAGACTGGACAGGATCATCCATGATCATAATTATACAACACATGTTCTAAGTAGCACAAAATGCCTACTGATTCACCGCAGAACAGGAAATACTCACTGAACCGGCACTCACAACTCTTAAAAGCTGCTGTAAATGGTATAAACTGAAATATATTATCATTGTATATGGAATCAAGCTGGGGATGATGGCTTTTTGCAGTTAAGAAGTCTGGCCTAAGTAAAAAGTGGGATATTGCTTGACCAGGGTAGATAAGATGTTCCACCTTCTTGTGACTGCCAACCATTGTATTCTCCACCCTTAACCCCACTTAACTTTACCTACAATTAACGAGACCACACTTGAGATGGAGTATAACTGGCCATAGCAGCCTTTTTATTAAAAAATAAAATATATAACAATCTTTTTACATAACACAACTCCAACTATCAGTTGCTCCCCCCGGTGGTCTTTGATGGCACTTCCCAACTTCGCTCTGTTCCACTTCTACACTGCGGGCCTTTTTCTGTACTAGGCCTCCAGCCATGTAACACCAGCTCGGAGACAACCCATTACCCCGCAGTGCAACAATTACCATCATCCAGCTAAACGATGTTATCTGGAATACACCAGAGGGCCCATACCACCAATGAGTCCCTCACACCTCCATCTCGTAGGTTATCTTGCCACCATCAAAGACCACCACTGCCAATTCCATTGTTGCCATGACATGTCCTTCTTGCACTGCACCTGAAATAAAGCAAAATGAACACACAACACTCATTAAAATTAGAAGAAAAGAGGTTTAACCTTAAACTACATAGAGGGTTCTTTACTGTAAGAGCGGCAAAGATGTGGACTTCCCTTCCACAGGTGGTGGTCTCATCGGGGAGCATCGATAGTTTCCAGAAACTATTAGATAAGCACCTGAACGACCACAACATACAGGGATATACAATGTAATACTGACATATAATCACACACATGGGTTGGACAAGATGGACGTGTGTCTTTTGTCAACCTCACCTACTATGTAACTATGTAACTATGTAACTATATGTAAAAAAAAACAGGGAGGGTAGGTGGGAAACTGTTCCATGTCTAGACTTCTCCCTGCAAAGCTTAAAATATATACTGGATTTCTTGTATACAGCGGTTGATGATGATATAGGGCCCATACCTTTACCAGCCACCCTGGTCAGCTTCAACAGTAATGCCGCGTACACACGAGCAGACTTTACGGCGGACTTTGCCCGGCGGACTGGATTTCGTCGGACAATTCGATGTGTGTGGGCTCCAGCGGACTTTGTTTGCTCAAAAGTTGGACGGACTTAGATTTGAAACTTGTTTAAAATTTATCTGTTGAAATCGAGTCCGGTCGAAAAGTCCGCCGTCTGTATGCTAGTTCGACGGACTAAAAAGCCACGCTAGGGCAGCTATTGGCTACTGGCTATGAACTTCCTTGTTTTATTCTGGTCATACGTCATCACGTACGAATTCGACGGACTTTGGTGGATTGTGTGTAGGCAAGTCCGTTCATTCAGAAAGTCCGTCGTAAAGTACGTCGAAAAATCCGCCGGGCAAAGTCCGCCGTAAAGTCCGCTCGTGTGTACGCGGCATAACACTGTCACCCAAGATGCAGCAAGGGGCAGTCAGAGAATTAATATGTCTAAACCCCTAGAACTATACTGTCCACTATAGCACTGGGGTGGCTATGCTAGGTCCAAGGCTGCCCGAGGAGTTTAACAAGCCAAAACAGCCAGAGAGAGGTCGCATAAGGTGAGACTTGGGCAAATTAAGTAGAAGGGACAGTCTCTGTGTTTTTTTTTATGCTGGCTATCGTTGGGGCCCTTTAATGATGGTGCACTTGTAGTGGTATGTGAGAAACATAACCTGTGTTTAATTAAAGTATAATGAGGCGAAGGTGTACTTTATAATGATGCATTGAGCAGGAGGGCAAAAGAAACATGGTAGAAACATGGTAGAAGATCCAATATAGGGTCAGTTCAAAGGAGCAGGATTAGGTTAAAGTCTATGGTAAGCTACTTGTGGCAGGTATTAGATTGTAGAGACAGAAAGTGTATGGCAATAATGGATGATTGCAGAACTCAGTTCCTGCCTTACAGTGTGCATAATGGGTTCATAACCCTGTCACTAGTCCTGCTCCTCAGCGTAGCTGCCAATGGAGGAGGGGCCCCTCATCAATCACTGGCTTAAGTTCAGGTGAAAATGATGAAGAAGAGCAATCCCGCTTGCCCCTCTGTCGGGTAGGCTGGAACCGGGGAAGCCGTGAGTGTGACTATACCCCTATTCCTGCTGACAATGGATGACACACAAGCTATGTTTACAGTTGAAACCCCCGATGGCTGAGCACGCTATTTAGAGCTTGGCACTCTTCCTTTTCCTGGCGTCACCATCACTTCTACATTTCTCATCATGCCCTCTCCAGCAGCATCTTCACTTTTCTTAGCATGGTGATACATGACATCACCAGTGACACTAATACAGTGATCAGTGCCATACAATGGCACTGTGCTATTGACACTGGCTTGGAAGAGGTTAACATCTAGGGGCAATCTAAGGGTTAACGGTGTGTAAAGTGTGTACTCGGTGCTGCTTTTACTAATATGTGACTGTTTTTACTCCCTGCTTTGCAGGGAGAAAAACAAACAGCTACGTGGCTGCATTCTGTAGAGGTCTCTCTTCTTTTATTCACTGACACCTTCACTGCAACTAAGGGGCCAAGCCCAACCCCTGAAAAACAACCCCACACCCTAATCCCCCCTCCACCAAATGATTTGGACCAGTGCACAAAACAAGGTCCATAAAGACATTTATGAGCGAGTTTGGAGGGGGGAAACTTGAGTGGCCTGCACAGAGTCCTGAGCTTAACCCGACAGAACACCTTTGGGATGAATTCAAGCGGGGACTGCAAGCCAGGCCTTCTCGTCCAACATCAATGTCTGACCTCACAAATGCGCTTCTGGAAGAATGCTCAAACATTCCCATAGACACACTCCTAAACCTTGTGGACAGCCTTCCCAGAAGAGTTGAAGCTGCTATAGCTGCAAAGGGTGGGCCAACTCAATATTAAACCCTACAGACTAAAACTGGGATGCCATTATAATTCATGTGAGTGTAAAGGCAGGCGTCACAATACTTTTGGTACTATAGTGTATATTTTCTGTAATTGCTGAAAATATTCTTAGCCTGAAAAAAGAAAACTAATGCAGCCACCATGTAACTACTGGTAGGTTGCACGTATCAGTTTTTTTGCTTTTCATTTTAAATACACTTTAAGTAACCTGATGCAAATCCTGATGCCTCTTGCCTGTGGTAGAACCAACTGCCAGTGATACCTCTTATGTCTATAGATTCCTGGATCCTTTCTTGTTTCACTTACGTCAGAAGAGACACCTCCATGGTTAATGTATGTTCAAAGGTTGATTCCAGTGTTCCCGTGGAACATTTTTTTGCTGGCTCTCCCCATGCACGCTGGTCCAGCGCCAAAGGTATTAGGTCTCCATTCAGAACGTAATTTCAATAATTGCTTTGTGGTGAACGGTGTATGGAACATTAACGATGTCTTACTTTCCCTCAATTGTTCGGCTCGTGTTATATTGTATTAATGATCCGTTCCATACACATCTCCAGCAATGCTCGGGCTCCTGTGATTCTTTAACATGATGAATGGGCATAGAAAGAAAAGTGCTCTGTAGGGTCCAAGTCTTTCTATGCATGGTATCCATCATCTGCCAAAAAAGGGTTTTAACGTGTCATAAAGCCATAACGGTAACATCTTTATAATTACACTATGTTGGGTTCACGTGAAACTGCAGGCAAGACCCAAAAAATAGTAATAAATACGTAAAGTCAAAAGTTATTTTCGTGTGTCTGTTTTTTGTTTTTGACCGCACAGTCTGGAAGATAAAGGATCTTTTATAAAGTTTTTGGACTGTACAGGAAATGAAAAGTTCACTCCAAACCAAACTTGTTTTTTTTTGTTTTGTTTTGGACAACGTGAATAAGGGTTGGCATCTCTGTCAGGTTCTTATTGCTGTTATTATGACCGTTGAGGAAATTTTACCCAAATTTTGTTTGACAACCAGGATAGGAACTGATCAAAACAATTTCAATAGAGACACATACAGTTAATGCCGCGTACACTTGCTCGGATTTTCCGACGGGAAATGTTGGATGTGTGATCTTGTTGTCGGAAAGTCCGACCGTGTGTACGCTCCATCAAACATTTGCTGTCGGACTTTCCGCCAACAAATGTTTGATAGCAGGTTCTCAAATTTTCCGCCAAAACAAAACGTTGTTGTCGGAAAGTCCGATCGTGTGTACACAAGTCCGTTGCCCAAATGTTCACGCACGCTCGGAATCAAGCAGAAGGAGCGGCACTGGCTATTGAACTTCCTTTTTCTCGGCTCGTCTTACGTCTTGTACGTCACCGCGTTCCCACGTTCGGAATTGTTGGCCAAAATCCATAGCTTTGTTGGTGGAAAGTCCGATCGTGTGTACGGGGCATAATACTTTTTTTAAGTAGAATGAGGAAGGAGAAAAATCTCTGGCAGGTTTCAGTTGCTGTCTCTGTCCCAGTTGGGGAGATTTTCTACTTTCCTGTACAGTCAACAGAACAGGAAGTGAAGTGACATTTTCCCAGCAGGGACACACACGAAAATCAAACACTAGCAGAGTTTTAAGCTTATCTGCAACAATAGTTTTTTTTTTTTGTTGAGTGTATGCAGGACCCAATCTAGTCATGATATACAATGTAAGTTTGTAGGTGGGGTGCAGCGTGGTGTGGCGGCAATAATTCACACAGCCAGGTGCAAAGGAAGACTTGTATTGAAATAGTACAGCAACAGTTCACAAGACATCTGGTGGGAAAGCTGCCCTCACGATTTCCAGTAATGTGAAGAGAATGGGTATCAGCTAGGGTGACCACATTTTCAAACTTCCATTCAGGGACGCCCCCCCCCCACTTCCAAAAAATCAGCTTGTGCTGTAACGAATCACAGCACAGTGATTAGACACAAGAGGCGGGATTTATAATTTCTCCAATCACAAGCAGGGGGCAGGGATTGTGCTCATATGGACATTCCCAGCCAGGACAAGTACTGTCAGTGAGTAAAGCGGTCATGTGGTGGCCTTTTTTGGGGGCATCAGATTGGCCCGGGGGGTGGTTGTGTCAGTTTCATTGCGGGACACTGTATTGTCCTGGAATGAAGGTACCCGGGACAGACCTGCAAAATTCGGGACTGTCCCAGGCAACCTGGGACACGTGGTCACCCTAGTATCAGCCAGACTGACAGCATCTGTAAAGAGAACAGAATGCGGCCTGGCCATCTCACGCCCAAGCGGATGTTGACCAAAGGAGTTGCGACTCTACTCTTTTCCTCCTCGTTAGGAACCTTTCCCTACCGCTAGTTCTGTCCCTAACAGGTGGGGTACCTGTCCCTACTCTGCCAACTCCCAAATGCACACCAAAACCTGGGAGCCTGGGCCTTAAGGCTCTGTCTGACCTAAGATGGCTGCCAGAGTCACATGGGGTGGCAACATCCAAATGAATTGCTTTCCCAGAGTCCCAGGAAACCATAGTGGGAATGTGTTCCTCTTGACTTCCTCTCCAGCTACAGGGCCACTGCGGATGAGCGCCACCTGCAGTGGAGAAAGTAGACCGCACCCGCCTACAAGTTGATTTATTAGTCAGTCCCCCAGCCATCTGAAAACAAAGTGTTTGTAAGAGCATGTGATAACCACTTACCTCCTCTGGGCAGGCATTGGTCGTCTGTGTATGTAGCTGGCTCCCATGTCATCCTTCATTCCTTCTTCTAGCCATATAATCACCCAGGTAAGGATCTGGTGTTACAGTTTGGTTGTGTTAAGTTCTGGGCATGGGGACAGTTCCAAACATTGGTGACTATTTATTCTTAGAAATGTTCCTGTCATTGTATCCTAATCTTCTATCCTGATTCACGCTGGGAACTCTACTGCGCATGCGCGAGGCTCTGCTCCTCTCTCCTTCTGGCCCGGGAAAGGAGAAGGGAGGAGGAGGGAAACCCAGCTATGACGCAAATACCCGCGGCTGAGGCTCTTGGAAGTGGGGACAGGATACCTGTGAAAGACAGGTATCCTGTCCCCCCTCCCCCCCGAAAGGTGCCAAATGTGGCACCAGAGGGGAGGAAGGAGTACAACGAGCGGACTTTCAACTTTTGGGTTGAACTCTGCTTTAAGCTGGTCATAGCCTGTTGGGTTTTCTTTGCTCTATCAGTCAGCCATAGGAGTTAAGATGCTGGCTCCCAGGTGTTCATGGCTCTGCCCCCTTTGGCGGGCTATAAATACAAGGGGGGGGGCAACCTAGTGAGATCCTTGGATGGGAATTACAAGGAGGATTGTAGCCACATGTAGCTTTGCTTTAACTTATGGGGAGCTCCCCCCTGGTGGGTACCCAGTCGGGGTACCTAAGACGGGTTCATGGACTTTGCTTAAAGAACTTTGCTCCATAAAGGAGGTATGAACCAGGGCAGCCTGAAGTTAGGATGAACTAGAGTTGTGTATGGAGGAATCAGTGAGAGACTGTTTTATATTGCTCTGCACCTGCAAGTTTCCAGTAAAAGTTCTAAAATCCTAAGAAAGCTTACATGGCATATCAAATGACCAGGGCCTAGAATGGGGATGAAGAGGAGTCAGAGTGAACACATAACAAAGGCCTAGCTGTAGCGGAGTGGAGTGGAAATTACAATATTACCCAAGGGTAGCTGGAGTGATATCAAGAGCTAAATCAGCCAGCCATTGGGAAGTGGTGGTGACCTGACATGGGTGGCGGAAGACCCTGGTACTGAGAGGGTTTGTGAGCTTAAATTCCTCCCTAGTGACCAGTGCCCCACATATAAATATATATAAAATATATAGAATATATAGAGCAATAAAATAAGTAATTAATAGCAAGAAAGTGTTTAAAGCTTCATACAAATCTATAGTTCAAAGCAAATGTTTATTAGTTTTCTGAAATAACATGCTGTAGGCAGAGTTCAATCAATCACCATCTAGCCTCATCAATCACCATCTTATATACCACCCCCATAGCGTTTAGCAATATGAAGACTATTGTGTATATGCCCACATGTGTGACTCTATAGTTACACGGGCTCCTCAGATAAGAAAGAGGAGGAGAATAACAGCTTAGAAGGCAACTGAAGTTGGAGCATGCTCAGTAGGTGTCAACAGCTAGTCTACACAATCTCTAGCTGCAGCGGGGACACAGACAAGGAGGGACATTAAATAGCAGGATCAACCAGGATTTTTGCAGTCTACAAAAATCAAAGGCTCTAGTGGATGAGTGAGTATGAACACAATGTAATACAGCATGTATTGACAGTTTTTTAATATTTGTGTTTAATGACACCTTAATCAAGTTCTCCTGGATCTATAGTATTTCTTTTTTATTATTGAGGTTATATGTTACTGTGTAGAATGCCTCCATTCACCTAGGTACTGGTGTTGAAGGCCACCATAGTGTTGGTGATCAACTGTTTGAACTGCATAGTTTGATTAATTCATATTCAGTGATGACCTGTAGCAGAGGCGTAACTAGAACTTTAAGGGCCCATAAAAGTGCCCCTCCACAGTGGCAGAACGCCAGGGCCCGGTCACAAGTGCAACCTTTGCAACCCTGTTTGTTCCGTCACTGGTGCCAATAGTTTTTTATTTTTGTTATTTTATTTTCTTTATTATTTTTACCATTTCATTTTATATAATAATTATTTTTTTTTACAATTATATGTTTTATTATTTTTCAGGAGCCCCTGTTGGGGGGTTTTGGTGAAATATCAGGGGTCTACAGACAGAGAAAGAAGATTGAGGACACAGCCCTCAATCTTCATCTCTGCAGCCTCAGCAGAGCAGAATGAATAGACAGAAATACCTCTGTGCAGAACTTCCTGTTCATTCACAGACTGAAGCATAATAAACACAGTTTACTATGCTTCAGTTATAAATAAACAGTATGGATCACTGACTTTATGATGAAGGGGGCCAGGGATCACACAGGGGCCCGATCACAGCGGGAGATGGATAGAAGGGGTGGCAGGGTGGCATGTAGCGGAAATGATCCCCTCTGTTTTCCTCCTGCAGCTGCTCAAAGGCTGCAGGAATAAAATGCAGGAGATTGGTCCCTCTATATGCCATCACCGCCACCCCTCCTAACCAGGTGTACAGGAGGCCGCACATGCTCCCTAGAGCATGGGGCCGGGTTGCAAAACCCCTGCTACCCCTGTACATATGCCCCTGACCAGCAGGAAAGTGGACCATTTAGGCACCAACCCTTATTCACGTTGTCCAAAACAAAAACAAAAATTTTCCAGCAAACGTAGCCAACAACGGTGAACTGCTCCCCAAACACTGAGGTTAGAAGTGCTCTACCGAGGCAGGAGTATGTAGTGCCATGCCCTAGACTTGCTAAATTTAGTTTTTGGCTCTGCTGTACTCAGTGGAGCAGCAATCTATTTTCTAGGTCTGGACAGATCTCTCTAACCTTGATGGTTGATTGTTCCTATCTGCCTCTGAAAGATGTTTCCAGAAATAGAGTAGGAGGGTCAGCCACTGAGTTATTAATATTTATCTGACCTTAGCCAATCCCTGGAAGGAGG
This sequence comes from Lithobates septentrionalis, assembly GCA_037952835.1. Lineage (NCBI taxonomy): Eukaryota > Metazoa > Chordata > Amphibia > Anura > Ranidae > Lithobates > Lithobates septentrionalis. The sequence continues at coordinate 1,152,944 of JBBDGP010000412.1, forward strand.
CAGCTAGGAGGTGGCCGGGGAGAGGATAAATGTTTGGGGAGCTTGTTCAGAATATGTTATTCTTCTGGGGCTACTGAGAAGAGCTTCTGTTGGACCTCTTCATGTTCTTGGCTGAGGGCCCGAAGGAAGTTTGCCCAAAGGATATTTGCTAGAGGGTATCACCTGTGGAGTCTGGTCTGAAGAAGGGTACTTTCCTCCCTCACTGTAGTTGCATGGCGGATGGGTGGCAGACCATTGTGAGTAGGACCTGATCTAGGATTCCAGGTGTGCTTGTGCTTTCAGGGAGTGAATACCAGAGGTTTGAACTGGAATTACACACATAGAGTCTCAGATTAGCTGGCTAGCCCCTCTATCTCCATCAAAACTGCTGTTAAAGGATTTTTGTTGAAGAATCTGTCCTCCTGTATTTGTTTTGCATTTTGGCGTATCCTGCACTCTCATCCCTCTCTCCTATTTAGGCACTGCAATACATTTATTAAAAGATATCCCCTAGACTTAGCCTGTGTTTGTCATTGTGCTTGGAACTGGTGTCTGGGTCTGGCAACCTCTGAACAGGTAAAGGAGACCTGGGTCATATCCAGCGGCTCCTCAGAGGGTAAGCGCTACAAGTATAATTAATGCAGCAGGAACTTCAAAACGAAAATATTTCCAGGAGATCCTCTTTAATCCTGGCACTTCACATAGGGCTGGACATCGTCAAAGGCTTTTAACGTCTGTTTTTCGTGCTCTGCGTGTTTTGATGGACACTCTGACATGTCACCGGCTATAGGCAAACATTCTGATTGTAATCTATTTGAAGTGCTCAAAATAGCTACTTTCAGCTTATTTCTCACCAGAAATGACTGATAATACAAAATAAAGGTTTGTATTCGGCAGACCTGTGAATGTTTTGGCAAAGTCATGACATTTTTTTGCAACCTTTCAGAAACATTTTATATTTGGTATTTCTGCAAACTTTTTTAATATTTATGTTGGTATGAACTTGCTCAGCTCCTGCTTCTTATATATCTTGGATACTCCAACAGGGAAATCTCCCTGCCATAATTCCTTACTGTGTTCCTGTCCATTTGGGAGTTTTGTGTGTACCAGCTTCTCCTGTTAAATTTTCTCTGGTATATAATCCAGCAGAGAGAATGGGAGTACCTCAAAATGGCCACAGTAGATGTGCATGTAGCATAAGGGCAAGGCCACACACCGCCATCTTGGTGTCCATTGGAGACAGGCTCATTGTGGGTGGTCCAAGGCCTAGTAGCACAATGGTTGGCCACAACCACCTCTCTCATATAACTCACTGCTTCACTTGTAGCAACACAAGCAGGATCCAGGGGTAGCACTGCCTTTAGTGGGACTGAACTTGTCTCTTCCAGGTGCACTATAATGCCAGGAGGGACATGCTGTAGCTGGATGGCCCTTGTGGGTCCTAAATGGAATGACCCTTTAACCAATATTGATCATGTTCTTGTTTGCATGAGCTTATTTTTGTTCTTCACCATTCCAAGTAATGACTTAAAGCCCAAGGTATTTTTAAGAATCAGGGCTTTTTTTTCAGCGGAGACGCAGTTCTGGCACCTCCAGCACTGAATGTATGCAATTGTAAGCGTTGCTGGGGTGTTATGGAGGGTCTACTGGTGCTGGCTGCTGGGGAATCTATTGTTGCTGGAGGGGATCTATTTTTGCACTGTAATCTATTGTTACTGGAGGGTCAATTGTTGCTGGAAGGGATCTTCTGTTTAGGGAGGGGTCTACTGTTGCTGTCTGCTGGAGAGTCTATTGATGCTGGCTGCTGGGAGATCTGTTGTTGCTGCTGGGGGTCTATTGTTACTGGCTGTGAGGAATCTATTTTATATATTTTCTTGTTATCATTACCAAATTCCATACTAATTACTTAGCACTGCAAAACGATACTTGGCACTATATTCTCTAAAAGGACTGTACTGGAAGCTGGGTAGGGGGTGGAACCAATCGTCGGTGCTCGGAGGTGGGTAGGGGTGGAACCAAGGGTCGGTACTCGGAGGTGGGTAGGGATGGAACCAAGGGTCGGTGCTAGGAGGTGGGTAGGGGTGGAACCAAGGGTCGGTGCTCGGAGATGGATAGGGGTGGAACCAAGGGTCGGTGCTCGAAAGTGGGAAGGGGTGGAACCAAGGGTCAGTGCTCGGAGGTGGGTAGGGGTGGAACCAAGGGTCGGTGCTCGGAGATGGATAGGGGTGGAACCAAGGGTTGGTGCTCGGAGGTGGGAAGGGGTGGAACCAAGGGTCAGTGCTCAGAGGTGGGTAGGGGTGGAACCAAGGGTCGGTGCTCGGAGATGGATAGGGGTGGAACCAAGGGTCGGTGCTTGGAGGTGGGAAGGGGTGGAACCAAGGGTCAGTGCTCAGAGGTGGGTAGGGGGCGGAGACACAAAGTGACTTAGAAGGGGGGAGTTCCTGCACCTATTCCACTGTTAGGAACTCTTGATTATATTAATGATCAATAAAAACACAACCTTGCAATTGTTCCCTTCAGCCTCCCCCTAATGCAAGAAACCCGTTGGGTAATATTTTACTGAAACTGCCTTCCTAGCAGGGACCATCAGCATAATCAATCCATTCAGAGTTGTATATAAAGTGCAGCACTGACCAAACTCAATAAATCTTCCAGCCGACTGCTAACAAAATACGGAGATCGACCATTCTTACAGTTGCAGCATTTTCCTTGACTACTAACTACGCAGCTGTACTATCCACACAGACCCCGCTTCACAACATCTCTTCAGGAACAATTATCTGCGGTCACCTGCCAGCAACTTTGGCAATAAAAGTGATGTATTCATATTTTCCCTGTAAAGGAATATTATTTTGTACCTCGAACCATGGGAGATTTTCTTAGAAAGCTCCAAAAGGATCTCTAAACTGTTGTTACCAACTGTGTAAAGTACCCCAGGCCACAATAATCTCCTAATGTGACAAAAAATACATTTACACAGGTTCAAACAAAGGTTATATTTCCTGGACCAGGATTCCAGTTGTGGTTTTTGCATTTAATACAAGTTAGTGTTTGTCCGTAAAGGGGCAATTATGTTCCTCCAGCGAGCTGGTGTAGAGTTGTTGGTTTCTAATGTGACATAGTTTTAGGTAAATGTAGTAATTAGCTAAAAGTGGCTCAAATTATGCTAATTTTTCCCCCTGCTGGTTATACACTGAATGTAAAGATAATTGGAGCTCATGGCTCCTTTAGATGTGATGCTGTTACTTGGAAGCTCGGTTCAATTCATTGATGCTCTGACTACAAATCCTGTGTTGGAATTAAGTGCTAATCCACAGCGCTCAATAAAAAGGCAGCTTAGTGGCGTAAAGGACGTATTACGTTATGCTGTAGAAATTATTCCGAGATATTTGAGATAAGCCATGACTTGTTTAAAGCAGTATTAAACCCAAAAGCAAACATTTATTATATTGCAGCTTACCAATTCTTAGATGTAATGGCTGCATTTATTTTCTTTTTTAGGCTTTCTTTCTTCTATCCACTTGACCTCCCTTCGCGATCAGGCCAAATTTTTTGCTTTTTTGGCACTGCGTTACTTTAACTGGTCATGCAACGCTGTACACAAATATAATTTATATCATTTTGTTCCCTTGAATAGGGCTTTCTTTTAGTGGTATTTGATCACCACTGGGTTTTGTATTTTTTTTTTGCGCTATAAACGGAAAAAGAATGAATATTTTGAAAAAAAATATATATTTTTTTTACTTACTTTACTATAAAACATATCCAATAAATTTTTCGAAAAAAAAATGGAATTTCTTCATAAATTAGGCCAATATGTATTCTGCTACATGTTTTTGGTAGAATCAAAAATCCCAATAAGCGTATATTGAATGGTTTGCACAAAGGTTTTAGCGTCTGCAAACTATGGATATACAGTATACTGGAATTTGTATTGATGTAGCGACAGTGAACTACAGTTACGCTATTATGCAGTCCACCCCGTCTTTCTTCATCTATGGTGGTGTCCCTCTAGTGCTGGGCGCCAGTAGCTGTTGTCATATCTGTGAGCCCTAGCAAAAAGGATTGTGGGATGGATAATTTTTCAGCTTGGCAATTCCGTTATGTGATATCACACATGGACTACACATCCCAGAGATCCTTGGTACGACAGAAGAGATCTCTTAGAGGAACTATAAAAAAGCCAGCGAATACACCCCCCGCTCTCTTCTTCCTGGGGCGCGCCGAGTACACAGCTCTCTGTGGCAGAGAGAGAGGGCTGTGGCCTACACGCAGTGATCGAGTGATTCCAATCCACCTAAGGAGGGCCTAACTCTGCTTGCTGTTTGTCAGACATCCACGCTGCACCAACCCATCAGATCAACACCACGCTCGCCTCACTCAGTAGCTGCGGTTCATCCCTGATGAAGTCACGTGATGTGATGATACGCGTCAGGATTGGAGCAATAGGTATCACCAGGAACTGACGGAAGTATACAAGCTCAGCGCTCGTGGGTTTCCGCTATTTGCTGTTTTTAAAAAGTGAGTTTTAATTTACTTTGTTTATCATAAAAAAATCTCCCAACGGGATTACGTTATGGACATCTTTCTTTTATGTGCTTAAGCCCCGTATACTGAGGTTACTAGTAGAGGGATTGGAACATTAAACACTACTAAGATTGGACAGTAGCATACGAGCTTGGCGCTTGTGGATTGTTGTTATCACATTTAAAAAGTGAGTTCATTAATTTTGTCTGTCACAACAAACCCTCCTATACGGGATCACGCTATGGGCTGTTTTCTCTTCTATATTTAAACCCCGCATACCGAGATCACGATCGAAAGAAGTTTCATTCAATTTGACCAAGAGGGAACATTTTAAGATTACCACCTGTGACTAATTCATGCTGTAAACCTTACAGCAGTAAGGTGAGAGGCTTGTACACACAGAGGTGCCACTATTAGAAGATTGGCTAGGCACCGGTTGTTTTGCTGTTTCATGGTGGAGGGATTCATTATTTATGTGGAAAATAGTTTAGACTGTTATAGTGAAATAATTTTTTGGATCACACTTTAATCGTTGGACCATTATCTTTTATTTATTTGGATTGCGTTATTTTCACTGCACATTCAGTTGTGCACACTTTTATCATTTTGTTTCACTTTATGTCACATTTTGCTAATCAGCCATCATGTTTATGCATATTCAACCATTTGTTTCAAGCTTATGTTTGTTTCTAGCTTAAGTTTTGCTTATTTTAATTTTCACATGGTATTTTATAATTAGTCAGTCCTCTGGCACATATTTGCACACTAACACAGCGCAACACTATTATTTACACACAGCTGCGGGTCCTTGCTGTTTCACCTTCCTGCAGGACGTCTATCCCAGGGTCGCTGTCCCAGAGGCGTTTATCCGATCTGGTCATTGGTGAGAGGGCAGTCGCCCACCATTTGCAAACTTTCTTTGGTCACTTGATTTGACACCTTACCCTTGGGAACACTTTACTTCATTCTATTGAACACTGTACATAGACACCTTTACCTACAACCAGCTCCAGGAGTAGTACTAATCTGCTTATGCCATTCTACTTGCCTTCACATCACTGAGTCTTATTGGATATAACTTAATGAGCTCCAACTGCCAGTGAAGACTATCAGGCCTGCATCTTGGACATTGCTGTTGTTACTATTTAAAGGGTCAATAGCTTATACCTGTTCTGTCTGATCTCTCATTAGGATATAAAGGTAGAATAGGCCGGCCTGGGATCCCCTCTTTAGAGCGATGACAATCTGCTTTGAATAACTAGCCTTTTACTGCTTTTACAGGTCCTGCTCCAACAGGATATTTCCTTGTATATACATGTGTATTGTGCCATTGAGCTGTTAAACTGTTGTGAGATGTCTTGTTTGGGGAGTTCCTCTCCAGAGTTTGGACTGTTCTCCAGACTTCAGTTGATCTACTACCTCTCTCTCTCTCTCTCTCTCTCTCTCTCTCTCTCTCTCTCTCTCTCTCTCTCTCTTTCTCTCTCTCTCTCTCTCTATATATATATATATATATATACACTACCGTTCAAAAGTTTGGGGTCACATTGAAATGTCCTTATTTTTGAAGGAAAAGCACTGTACTTTTAAATGAAGCTAACTTTAAACTAGTCCTAACTTTAAACAAATATACTCTATACATTGCTAATGTGGTAAATGACTATTCTAACTGCAAATGTCTAGTTTTTGGTGCAATATCTAGATAGGTGTATAGAGGCCCATTTCCAGCAACTATCACTCCAGTGTTCTAATGGTACAATGTGTTTGCTCATTGGCTCAGAAGGCTAATTGATGATTAGCAAACCCTTGTGCAATCATGTTCACACATCTAAAAACAGTCTAGCTCCTTCCAGAAGCTACAAAACTGACCTTCCTGTGAGCAGATTGAGTTTCTGGAGCATCACATTTGTGGGGTCAATTAAACGCTCAAAATGGCCAGAAAAAGAGAACTTTCATCTGAAACTCGACAGTCTATTCTTGTTCTTAGAAATGAAGGCTATTCCATGCGAGAAATTGCAAAGAAATTGAAGATTTCCTACAACGGTGTGTACTACTCCCTTCAGAGGACAGCACAAACAGGCTCTAACCAGAGTAGAAAAAGAAGTGGGAGGCCGCGTTGCACAACTAAGCAAGAAGATAAGCACATTAGAGTCTCTAGTTTGAGAAACAGACGCCTCACAGGTCCCCAACTGGCATCTTCATTAAATAGTACCCGCAAAACACCAGTGTCAACATCTACAGTGAAGAGGCGGCTGCGGGATTTTGGGCTTCAGGGCAGAGTGGCAAAGAAAAAGCCATATCTGAGACTGGCCAATAAAAGAAAAAGATTAAGATGGGCAAAAGAACACAGACATTGGACAGAGGAAGACTGGAAAAAAGTGTTGTGGACGGATGAATCCAAGTTTGAGGTGTTTGGATCACAAAGAAGAACGTTAGTGAGACGCAGAACAAATGAAAAGATGCTGGAAGAATGCCTGACGCCATCTGTTAAGCATGGTGGAGGTAATGTGATGGTCTGGGGTTGCTTTGGTGCTGGTAAGGTGGGAGCTTTGTACAGGGTAAAAGGGATTCTGAATAAGGAAGGCTATCACTCCATTTTGCAACGCCATGCCATACCCAGTGGACAGCGCTTGATTGGAGCCAATTTCATCCTACAACAGGACAATGACCCTAAACACACCTCCAAATTGTGCAAGAACTATTTACAGCAGAAGCAGGCAGCTGGTATTCTATCGGTAATGGAGTGGCCAGCACAGTCACCAGATCTGAACCCCATTGAGCTGTTGTGGGAGCAGCTTGACCGTATGGTACGCCAGAAGTGCCCATCCAACCAATCCAACTTGTGGGAGCTGCTTCTAGAAGCGTGGGGTGCAATTTCTCCAGCTTACCTTAATAAATTAACAGCTAGAATGCCAAAGGTGTGCAATGCTGTAATTGCTGCAAAAGGAGGATTCTTTGATGAAAGCAAAGTTTGATGTAAAAACAATGTTATTTCAAATACAAATCATTATTTCTAACCTTGTCAATGTCTTGACTCTATTTTCTATTCATTTCACAACGTATGGTGGTGAATAAGTGTGACTTTTCATGGAAAACACAAAATTGTTTGGGTGACCCCAAACTTTTGAACGGTAGTGTATATATATATATATATATATATATATATATATATATATATATATAAATAATTTCTCGAATTACTCTAGTAAAGCTGAGATAATATAAACATCTTTGACTTGTGTGAAGTGTCATTTAAAGGTGTTTGCAAAAGATGTCTGAGCCCAGAGTGCCAGGTGGGTTGGAATGTTCATAGGGTCAAGGTGCTGCAGATGAACAGATAAATCCAAGCAGCCCTCAAGGGGGATGTGCTACATTTATTTATTTATTTATTTATTTTTTGTATACTAGTAATGGCGACGATCAGCAACTTATAGTGGGACTGTCATAGTATGGTGGACAATCTGACACTAACTGACACTTTTGACACTTTGTGGGGACCAGTGACACTAATACAGTGATCAGTGCTTAAAATATGACACTGGCTGGGAAGGGGTTAAACATCTAGGGCGATCAAAGGGTTAAATGTGTGCCTAAGAGTTCTTGGTGCATTCACTGTGTGCTGATTTTACTAAGGGATGTGCCAGGTTTTTTTTCCTGCTTTGGAGGGAAATAAAAAGCAGCACATCCCCACTGCAGGACAAAGCTCTGTATTGTTTACGTTCACAGAGCTCTGTCCTTTCATCCTCTTTGCAGATCAGGGGGTGCTGCAGGTCAATCATTGGCCGGCACCTGCTGATTGGCTTGTGCTGTGACAAATCACAGCACAGCCGATGGGCCTGCTCATTCTGAGTAATCGTACAAATTTGCTTAAAGAAAAATTAAAGCGGTTGATAACCCTCACATATACCCAGTGAAGTGAAAAGCCTCAGGTGATACAGAGGTTAAAAAAAATCCTTCTACATAAGTTGTACCTGTTTATTCATAGCCGTCGTTCTCCTACATCTATGTAGTGCAGAATTTACATTGGATCTCCGAGCTCTGAAAAGAAGGGTGGTGGAGAGCTGAAGCTACATCATCGAGGAAAGCTCTGAGTGCTGATTGGAGGGAAGAGACACACCACCCTTCTCACAGCACACAGGAACAGAGTTGAGGCTGTCAATCAGCTGGAGGTCCCTCCCCTGTTACCATTTTTTTTTGTGTCAGCAAAATTTGTCAGAAGTGACTCATGCTGATAGCAGAGGAAGGAAACAACGGACAGAAATGACACTTAGTGCTCTGAATTGAGACAAGTGCACACTTGTCAAAAAGTAGGCAACTTTTTGAGCATAGTGTGGTGAAAAATATTTTCAAAGAAATTGAGAGTGCCGGCTACATTAAAAAAGCTCAACTTCCCACACTCAGTCATGAAAATGATTTTGTATAAACTAAATCAGGGGTGTCCAAACTTTTTTTCAAAGAGGGCCAAATTTGATGAAGTGAACATGCGTGAGGGCCGACCATTTTGACTTACATTCTTTGAACCAATAAAATTAAATACAAATTAACTATTTTATGCAAAGTTTATTGCAAACCGCATACTTTTCATTTCGTCACATGGATGACAAATCTAAACACCTCAGATCAGCCCAATTCCTGAAGCTTCACACCTCAGATCAGCTCAATTCCTGCCCCATCGCACCTCAGATCAGCCCAATTCCTGAACCTTCAGACCTCAGATCAGCCCAATTCCTGAACCTTCACACCTCAGATCAGCCCAATTCCTGAAGCTTCACACCTCAGATCAGCTCAATTCCTGCCCCATCGCACCTCAGATCAGCCCAATTCCTGAACCTTCAGACCTCAGATCAGCCCAATTCCTGAACCTTCAGACCTCAGATCAGCCCAATTCCTGAACCTTCAGACCTCAGATCAGCCCAATTCCTGAACCTTCACACCTCAGATCAGCTCAATTCCTGAACCTTCACATCTCAGATCAGCCCAATTCCTGCCCCATTGCGCCTCAGATCAGCCCAATTCCTGAAACTTCAGACCTCAGATCAGCCCAATTCCTGAACCTTCACATCTCAGATCAGCCCAATTCCTGCCCCATCGCACCTCAGATCAGCCCAATTCCTGAACCTTCAGACCTCAGATCAGCCCAATTCCTGAACCTTCACATCTCAGATCAGCCCAATTCCTGCCCCATTGCGCCTCAGATCAGCCCAATTCCTGAACATTCACTCCTCAGATCAGCCCCAATTCCTGCACCTTCACACCTCAGATCAGCCCAATTCCTGAACCTTCACACCTCAGATCAGCCCAATTCCTGAACATTCACTCCTCAGATCAGCCCCAATTCCTTTCCCATCACACCTCAGATCAGCCCAATTTGTGCACCTTCACACCACAGGTCAGCCACAACTCCTGAATCTTTACATCCCAGATCAGTCCAAATTCCTGCCCCATCACACCTCAGATCATCACAATTACTGTACCTTCACGCCTTAAAAGGGCAGAGGATAGGCAGAGGATGGGCGTCAGAAAGGGCAGGGGATGGGCATCAGCTGGGCAGAGGAGGGATATCAGCAGAGGATAGGCAGAGGATGGGCATCAGAAAGGGCAGGGGATGGGCATCAGCAGGGTAGGGGACAGGGGTCAGCAGGGCAGAGGACAGGCATCAGCAGGGCAGAGGATGGTGTCACTGCTGACAAGCCACTCAGCTGCTCCTCCCAACCCTGCACACAGCTGGGTGCAATATTTGCCACGCGTGGCGGGAGTTGCCGACCCCTGCTATAGAGGGATATACTTTGTTCTTATTTCATGTTTAAGGGTTTACAATCACTTTAATTTAAAAGAAAATGCCGATAGGTGAGGATTTTATGGCAAAAGCGACCCTATTGGTCTATTCTGTCATAACTGCTTCTCTCTGCCTGTCAGTGTTTATATTCACTGAGCCACTCATGAGCAGCTCAGTGCACATTTACGACACCATTCTGTGCTGTGATGATGTGACAACCATGGGAATGCACTAGAGTGACATCATCGCAGTCTGGCCAATCAAACAGCCAAACAGTCGGAACTTGGAAGGAAGACTGGGAGAAGATGAAAGCACCCGTGACAGTTGAGTGAGCTGACATCGCAGTGCTGAAGGGGATTGCTTGGCATGGAAGCCTGCCGTAATGTGTTTATGTTAGGTGCATACTAGAACATAACGGCATAAAGCTCCAGGGGCCAATTTTTAAAATTTTACGCAGAGGTTTAATTCCACTTTAAATACATTGCTGTCATATTATATATCAACAGGATCATTTTTCTCTAAAAGCTTTGCATAACAAAAGGATAGAAAATGAGTCCCTAGACTTTTCAAGCAATGGACCAGTTTACCATCCCAAACTTTTTGGGGACTGGACTGTGATCAGCAGGATTAATAAAATGCCCCTGTGTTGGTGGTCAGTGGGAGCAATAAAAGACCAATCCTAGCACCAGCGATATAAGACTTTTCTTTAAAAAGATTACAATTCTTGAAAGAGCTTCTCAAGCTATACATCTTCTCAATCTGTTACAGTATCCTGGAAAGTATGTCAGGCTACATTGCAATTGCTAAAGATGAAAACATCTGCATAGCTCCCAACTGTCCCTGATTGTGAGGGACTGTCCCTGATTTGGAACAATGTCCCTCTGTCCCTCATTGCTCCTCATTTATCCCTCATTTTGGTCTGATCTGTATAAAAAAATGCACTTTTTATCTATCAAAAAGTGTTTTCCAGCGCTAAACCTTTCATCTAATTTCTAAATTGCTGCATTTGTAAATTCCAAAAGCCAATATAAAGGAATAGTAGTGGTAAAAAAAAAGAACTTGTGGGTTTAACCAATCTTGTTTTTTGTACAATTTCCCCTTAAGGGGGCGTGGTAGGGGTGTGTCCTATGCCTGCCTACTTTTGCTGATAGGTGTCCCTCATTCCCATCTGAAAACATTGGGAGGTATGCATCTGGGTTTTTTTTTTTGCTTTAAAACACACGCATCACTTTCCCCGTGATTTCCATTTTCCTTCTTTTGTATGTTGAATTGCTTGCTCAAGGTAGACAATTGGTGGCAAAGCTGAATAATGAGACTGGCAGTTAAAATATGCAAAAAGGTGTAGTTTAACCACTTGCCTACTGGACACTTTTACCCCTTTCCTGCCCAGGCCAATTTTCAGCTTTCAGTGCTGTCAAACTCTAAATGACAATTGCGCAGTCATGCAACACTGTACCCAAATCATTTTTAATCATTTTTCATTTTTTCCCACCAATACAGCTTACTTTTGGTGGCATTTAATCGCAGCTGTTTTTTTAATTTTTTGCAAAAAAAAAAATGTAAAAAGACAGAAAATTTTGAAAAAAATTAAGTTTTTCTTAGTTTGTCAGAAAATTTTGTAAAAAAGCAATTTTTCTCCTTCACTAATGTGCGTAGATGAGGCTGCACTGATGGGCACTGATAGCCTGCACTGATGAGGCGGCACTAATATACAGCACTAATGAGCACTGATAGACGGCACTGAGCACTGATAGGTGACACTGATGGGCACCAATAGGCAGCACTTATGGACAATGATAGGTGGCACTGATGGGTGGCATTGATGGGCGGAACTGATGAGCGGCACTGATAAGCAGGCTCTGATGGGCACTGCAAAAAAAGGGGGGAGGAGAAACAGAGGGTTTCTCTAAAGAAGGTCAACAGAGAACACTATTGTCAAATACAAAACCAGCTTTATTAATTACCAAAAAATAAATAACCAATTAATGTATCAAAAGTGAAGATATAGGCAATATGGACAGACGGTTATCACAAACCAATTAAAATGGACAACGTTGTCACAGGGGATATTAAAATCAAATGGGAGCCGCGGCTACACGCCCACACATACACATCATACACACTAGATATGGGGTATATTGAATTAAGGATAGTCCTGCACAGTAGGTTGGCGATTAATGGAAAGTATTCCCAGTATAGAGTATCCAGTTGGGCAGGAACAGTCCTATATCACTGGTTTGGAGGTGATGTAAGTGGGTGGGTGATCTGACAAATCAAAAAGTCATAAAGTTAGACCATAGATGGAGCGATCTCTCAAAGGATCATTGCACTCAGTGGTTACTTAGACCACAGCTGATGAATAGATTACAAGCGCTTTCCAGGTTGCAGTAAGAATAGTTGTACAGACATCTACAAAGGCAGCAGGAAAAATGTCCTTGGAGACAGCATTTAAGGAAACATAGAGAAACTGACATACGTTTTGTTGGAGTGCTGAGTAAGGTGGAAGGATCTCACTAACCGCACTGTGTCCGTCGTCAGACTATGATAGTCCTGGATGTTGAAGTCTCTCTGTGGACAGATGCCTCTGTGTGGTTCATCAGGAGTGCAGGCCGGCAAGGAGTCGTCTCTCACTGCTCCTCACCATGGAGCCGCCGAAGCACCGCTGCCGCCGTATGATGCGTGGCTGCAAGGGAAAGCCAACATCAGCTGTTGGATCAGCTGTTAGGTCCGTGTAAGGATGAGTCAGATCAAATTGCGCGCGGCTCCCAAGGACGTGCTGACGTCACACCGCTGACGCGTTTCACCAGCCAATGGACGCTGGTTTCCTCAGAGCTAGGAGGGGTCAAGTGTGGTGAGTTTAAATAGGCAATAGAGAGTGCAGATACTACTTGTATCCACTAGATGTCAACCATAGCCCCTCAGTGTAAGTCATTCAGCAAACAAAGCATACATTCTAATTACATGATTAGGATAGTGATATTAGCTATTTATGAGATAAAGGCGGAGAGGATGTAGGAAAAAAGTAAATGGAAAAGGAGTACTTTAACAGTTTTTTGGAAATCAGCCATGGAAAGAGTGAGATATTAGAGGTAATGTTTATAATAGGGATTTTATCTCCACAGTTAAGACGCATTGTTTATGTTTCTAGGAAGGATTGTAAACTGCATTCAGTGTTTAACCCCTTAGGGGCTAAAGAATCTAAAAAGTACGTCCACATTTTCTCCTTTTGCAGGAGTATAGTGTCAAAATCACCCCTTTTAGGGGGCAGATTAAGCACATAGATCCCTTTAACTGTAAGGCCTGCTGGATTGCTGTCATGAAATTTAGCAAAATGTACTGGAATAGGTCTGTCATCATCCTTATTCTTGGTTTTATTCCTAATGCCACTGATGTGTTCGCTGATCCTAATTCGGAGCTGACGTTTGGTTTTTCCTATGTAATTTTTATTGCAAGGACACGTGAGCATATATATGACACGTGTCGTTGAGCAATTAATAAATTGTTTAATTCGATAGTCATTGCCACCCCTTGGATCAGCGAACACATCAGTGTGATGTACATATTTGCATATGTTACAATGTCCACATGCATGCATGCCTGGAGGAGGTTTTCTCTCAGTAAGCCAGTTTTTATTAATCGTTCTGGTATATTCTGAGTGAACCAGAGCGTCTCCCAAATTACGTGCCCTTTTGGCCGTAAGTAATGGTCTAGGGCTAATTATGTTAGCAATGAGGGGTGCCGATTTAAGGATATGCCAGTGTTTGTTTAGGATCTCCTGAACTTGGGTCCATTGCGAGCCAAACCTGGTGATAATTCTGGGGAAGTCACAATGTGATTGGTCCGTTTCCTGGGGGTTCTTCTGTGTGGTTAGAAGGTCCTCACGTTTGGTTTTAAATGCATTATTTTTAGCTTTTTTGAGGGAATTATATGAGTACCCTCTTTTCCTAAATCTTTTATACATTTCATGTGCTTCAGTTAGGAATTGATCCTCCTCCGAGCAGTTTCGTCTGATCCTTAAAAATTGTCCTGTGGGTATTCCCCTGATTAGCGACTTTGGATGATGACTCTGTGCTAAGAGGAGGGTATTAGCTGCTGTTTCCTTTCTGAAGGTGCTTGTTGCTATTTTATTTCCACATCTAGTGATTTGTAAATCTTTGTAAATTTTTTCCACACTTCCAAGAATCTCGGGGTGTGGAGATGTTCGGCAGGAATTATTCTCTCCCTCAGTCCTCTAGGGATGATATTGTGAGAGATATGCGATTTTAAAGAGGCAATATCCCATTTACGGTTCAAAAATTTAATCATAAACCGTATACATAATTACATATATGGCTTATATGATTGATCGAGATTTAGATGATGAGATTGACACAGCCTTTTCTATTGATGGAAAGAGTGATGACACAGAGCTAGAATCAACACGCAAACTTTTTAAAAACCATAAGAAGCTTATGATTAAATTTTTGAACCGTAAATGGGATATTGCCTCTTTAAAATCGCATATCTCTCACAATATCATCCCTAGAGGACTGAGGGAGAGAATAATTCCTGCCGAACATCTCCACACCCCGAGATTCTTGGAAGTGTGGAAAGAGGAATGTCTGAATAGAGGCCTAGCATTAATGAAAATCATTGTGTCTGAAGAAGAAATACAACTTCAGGAGATTAAAGGAGAATTAGAGATTAGTGCAAAGGCCCTTGAATCCCACAAAGATGAACCTGACTTTGTAAAAAATAATGAGTTCATCAAGAAAGAAATAGAAAGAATACAAAAAAATCTTAAACACACCAAACAAGAAAAATTTAGACAAAATATCACTGATTGGGAAGCGGGAGACATCTTTAATCCCACCTTGCCAAATAGAAGTAGATCTTCCTCAAGAAATTCCAGACGTTCACAACGTACTAGTAGGAATAGAACTGGTTCCTCCTCAGATAGTGACCCAGACAAAGAAAGTTCTAAAAAATCTGTCACTTTTTTAGAGGAACTCCAGGGCAACATAGTAGTGGACTGCCCAAAACAATCAGTGGAAAAGAGTCACCCCAGGGGAATAGGAAGAGGAAACACAGAAGGAAGAGGCGGGGACCGAAACACAGCTCAGAATCGGCGCAGTGGGAGATTAAGGAGTCAGAAAAGACACTAATTAATACTCTTAACTCAGCCTCTATGGACATGAGTATAATTAATTTATCTGACTTCCAATTGGACTCCAACCATATTGCACTTCTCCAAAAGGGATTATCTTTTTCCCCCACTGCGCCCATGAATGAATTCGAAGTGTTTAAGGATATTAATCTATTCCTTAGAAAAGTCCTCTTCAAACTCTGGCACCAAAAAGATCCTGATAACACATCCACCCCAGAACCCAATTTAGACAAAGAGGAAAGAGAGGCCATCAATAATCTAATATCACTCTTGGAAGAAAACGCCAATAGCGATTCGGAAACTGAAACCAGTCACCCAATTAGAAGGAAATCTAGTTTGAGAATCAAGTCAACTAAAATGCCAACTCTATCCAAGCATAAATGGCTTCAATTATTCCTTGACCAAGTCAAACATGATCTTGAAAAGATTAATTGGGAATGGCTGGGATCTAATAACTTAAACGGCCCTGAACGAAAAGCACTACGGGAACTACAGGAAGCCCCCAATTTGGTGATTAAAAGAAGTGACAAGGGCGGTAATGTGGTCCTACTCAGCCAAAAAATCGATGAGGACGAAGTACTTAGATTGCTGAGTGATAACTCGACCTACAAAAAACTGACTGGGACCCCCTTTCCCGCCCTTGTTGACACCTTGAACACTAAACTAAAACTAGCTATGGAAACAGGCCTACTCACTAATAAGGAATACTCATACCTTAAAGTAGAAAATATAACAATCCCCACATTTTATATCATTCCCAAATTGCATAAGTCTTTATCCAACCCCCAGGGAGACCTATCGTCTCAGCCATCAAGGGTCCCCTTGAAAGAGTCGGTAAATTTGTGGACTCGATGATCAAAGACATGGTAACTGAACTACCTTCTTTTGTCCGTAACAGTAGAGATATACTTCTAAAGTTGTCCATTTTCACCCTATCTCCAAATGCCCTACTGGTGGGGATAGATGTGGAAAGTTTATACACATCGATTCCCCACCAGTGGGGTATTCAAGCCACTAAAACTTTCTTAGACACTCATCATCCATCACTTGGAGCCCACAATGAATTCATTATAGAACTATTGGAGTTCATGTTGGGCAATAATTTCTTTCAGTTTCTTGGGAAGTTTTACCAACAAATCAGAGGCACCAGTATGGGTGCCCCTTGGGCCCCTTCCTATGCCTGTCTCCATTTAGGACTTTGGGAGGAGGAGGTCGTGTACAAGTCCTCGATGTACCTTGACCACTGCGCGCTGTGGTTAAGGTACATCGACGACGTACTCGTGGTATGGGAGGGCCCAGTAGAACAACTTTTGGAATTTTTATCCCTACTAAATAACAATGAAAGGAATATTCATTTAACCTATTCCTATTCTGCTGATGCCCTCTCATTTCTTGATTTACAAATCACTAGATGTGGAAATAAAATAGCAACAAGCACCTTCAGAAAGGAAACAGCAGCTAATACCCTCCTCTTAGCACAGAGTCATCATCCAAAGTCGCTAATCAGGGGAATACCCACAGGACAATTTTTAAGGATCAGACGAAACTGCTCGGAGGAGGATCAATTCCTAACTGAAGCACATGAAATGTATAAAAGATTTAGGAAAAGAGGGTACTCATATAATTCCCTCAAAAAAGCTAAAAATAATGCATTTAAAACCAAACGTGAGGACCTTCTAACCACACAGAAGAACCCCCAGGAAACGGACCAATCACATTGTGACTTCCCCAGAATTATCACCAGGTTTGGCTCGCAATGGACCCAAGTTCAGGAGATCCTAAACAAACACTGGCATATCCTTAAATCGGCACCCCTCATTGCTAACATAATTAGCCCTAGACCATTACTTACGGCCAAAAGGGCACGTAATTTGGGAGACGCTCTGGTTCACTCAGAATATACCAGAACGATTAATAAAAACTGGCTTACTGAGAGAAAACCTCCTCCAGGCATGCATGCATGTGGACATTGTAACATATGCAAATATGTACATCACACTGATGTGTTCGCTGATCCAAGGGGTGGCAATGACTATCGAATTAAACAATTTATTAATTGCTCAACGACACGTGTCATATATATGCTCACGTGTCCTTGCAATAAAAATTACATAGGAAAAACCAAACGTCAGCTCCGAATTAGGATCAGCGAACACATCAGTGGCATTAGGAATAAAACCAAGAATAAGGATGATGACAGACCTATTCCAGTACACTTTGCTAAATTTCATGACAGCAATCCAGCAGGCCTTACAGTTAAAGGGATCTATGTGCTTAATCTGCCCCCTAAAAGGGGTGATTTTGACACTATACTCCTGCAAAAGGAGAAAATGTGGACGTACTTTTTAGATTCTTTAGCCCCTAAGGGGTTAAACACTGAATGCAGTTTACAATCCTTCCTAGAAACATAAACAATGCGTCTTAACTGTGGAGATAAAATCCCTATTATAAACATTACCTCTAATATCTCACTCTTTCCATGGCTGATTTCCAAAAAACTGTTAAAGTACTCCTTTTCCATTTACTTTTTTCCTACATCCTCTCCGCCTTTATCTCATAAATAGCTAATATCACTATCCTAATCATGTAATTAGAATGTATGCTTTGTTTGCTGAATGACTTACACTGAGGGGCTATGGTTGACATCTAGTGGATACAAGTAGTATCTGCACTCTCTATTGCCTATTTAAACTCACCACACTTGACCCCTCCTAGCTCTGAGGAAACCAGCGTCCATTGGCTGGTGAAACGCGTCAGCGGTGTGACGTCAGCACGTCCTTGGGAGCCGCGCGCAATTTGATCTGACTCATCCTTACACGGACCTAACAGCTGATCCAACAGCTGATGTTGGCTTTCCCTTGCAGCCACGCATCATACGGCGGCAGCGGTGCTTCGGCGGCTCCATGGTGAGGAGCAGTGAGAGACGACTCCTTGCCGGCCTGCACTCCTGATGAGCCACACAGAGGCATCTGTCCACAGAGAGACTTCAACATCCAGGACTATCATAGTCTGACGACGGACACAGTGCGGTTAGTGAGATCCTTCCACCTTACTCAGCACTCCAACAAAACGTATGTCAGTTTCTCTATGTTTCCTTAAATGCTGTCTCCAAGGACATTTTTCCTGCTGCCTTTGTAGATGTCTGTACAACTATTCTTACTGCAACCTGGAAAGCGCTTGTAATCTATTCATCAGCTGTGGTCTAAGTAACCACTGAGTGCAATGATCCTTTGAGAGATCGCTCCATCTATGGTCCAACTTTATGACTTTTTGATTTGTCAGATCACCCACCCACTTACATCACCTCCAAACCAGTGATATAGGACTGTTCCTGCCCAACTGGATACTCTATACTGGGAATACTTTCCATTAATCGCCAACCTACTGTGCAGGACTATCCTTAATTCAATATACCCCATATCTAGTGTGTATGATGTGTATGTGTGGGCGTGTAGCCGCGGCTCCCATTTGATTTTATTATCCCCTGTGACAACGTTGTCTATTTTAATTGGTTTGTGATAACCGTCTGTCCATATTGCCTATATCTTCACTTTTGATACATTAATTGGTTATTTATTTTTTGGTAATTAATAAAGCTGGTTTTGTATTTGACAATAGTGTTCTCTGTTGACCTTCTTTAGATAAACCCTCTGTTTCTCCTCCCCCCTTTTTTTGCAATATGTTTAAAAGGCCAACTTGAACTGCATCCAGGCTTTTTGTCTGTATGATAGGTCTATACTTACCTGCTGGAACTAGCCACCATTGCTAATATTTACTGGTTGATCGGGGCAAAAATCCTTGTTTTTCTGTCTGATGGGCACTGAAAGGCAGCACTGACTGGCAGCATTGATAGGCACAGATTGGCCTCACTGATGGGCACAAATTAGCATCACTGATGGGCACAGATTTGTGTCACTGATGGGCATAGACTGGCATCACTGCTGGGCACTGTTAATCAGGGCACTGATTATCTGTACAGGTCTCCCCTGTGAGGGGATGCCGCTGATCGGCTCTCCTCTCCATACACTCTGTCAGTGTGAGGCGAGGAGAGTCGATAAACGGCATCTCCTTGTTTACATGTGATCAGCTGTGATTGGACACAGCTGATCACATGGGTAAAGAGCCGCATCATCGGCTCTTTACTGAGATCGAAGGGCACGCTGTGTCCCAGGGACACAGACCGCTGCCCTGCGCGCCTAGCATCTCTCACAGAGGTTTTTCATTCTTATTTGTGAGAGTACAATTACTAAAGTCAGCCAGGTGTCAAGGACACAGTGATTTCAAACTGACCTGGTAAACCTGGTATTAGCTTATTGCAGTCCTTTGTACAACAGTACTCAGACTGGGGGGGGGGGGGGATCAGCACAAAAAGCCAATTTTTTGTGCTGCAGTGCAAGGAGCATGCTGCTAGGAGGAGACATCAGGGTGACAGAGAGAGGAACTTATCAGTCTGCTGCATCTCCTTTCACTGTCCCGTCACCAGGGGTCATTTTGGATAGTCCAAATTAAGTGGCATATGTCTCACAAAATAGTGTGCACTTCATGATGGTTGTGGATGAGATCCAAGGGCATGGAAATTACAGACTGCAGATTTAGGAGTGGCATTATTATAAGGTTAAGGCTGTCACAGTTTAAGCAAATGGTGTATACACCACAAAGACCTAACTCCAACTGGCACTTAGAAATCATGAAAGCTATTATAGCACCCTCCTAGTTAGGTTGCTAGTAGCATTGAGACCAATCTAGTGATGCAAAATTTGATTGCTTTTGGCTGTTCTGGGTTCTGCTGGTTGCAGGCTCAACTGCTGTTCCTTGGTTTCCAGTGAGTTCTAGAATTTAGTGGGTTGGAAGAGGCATGATTGTGTGATAGGGACCTTAGATTGTCACTCCTTGAGGGCAGAAACTGATGTAACTGTACAATATATGTGTAAAGCACTGCATAAATTGATGGTGCTATATAAGTACCTGTAATAAATAAATACAATAAGCGAGGTTTCATGCTGATGATACAGTTACAGTCAGAACGTCCTCCACTGCATTTTGCACTAAATTTGGAGTATTCCAAGGCTCACTCCGTATCCTATCCCAATTTTCCATCAATAAATCTAAAAAGAAAAAAAAAGACACTTCCTGCCTGGTTGTTGTGTAGAGAGCCTGGGAAGCTAACTTGTGGCTGCCTGCTTGTACTCACTCAGGAATAGAACTTGGGACAAACAGTGGGACTTATCAAGGGTCTGTGTGCTACACCATATAGATCGTGAACAACTAACATTTGAAATACACTGAACTTTAATATTATTCTGAGCTAAGTTTGACAATATGGGCTGTTCAGTCAAAGCCAAGGAATTTGGTATGTATGACACTACCAGTAATAGGACGCCTTAATCACTACGCCACAGCATGTGACCTGTAGGCTACTGTAATTGTGATTTAACTAATGTCTATTATTGCCAAAAGGGTGGGTAGTTTGATGACTGCTCCCATGGGATCCTATGACGTCAATGTTACATCATCTCATTGAAAGCAAGCATTTAAACCAAGCTTGTATAAGGGCAGCTGGTGAAATACATAATTTTCTGTCTGCTACTCCAGGGTGCATGAGTTTTCTTGGATGCTTGGATATTCTTGGTATTATCTGCTGACACATGACAGATGGCAGAATGCTCTCTTTTTATATTTTCAGAAACAAAATTACAGCTATAAAGATCATTTGCTGAGAGTCAAGCTGCTTATCCAGAGATCGCTAAGTGCTCCTTCCAGACAAGTAGAGTTCTGGGCAATTGGCGCACATCATTAGCCACATGCAGTCTAAGGCTCTGTACAAAGATTACAATCCTCGAGAGAGAGAGAGCTTGTCAAGCTATACATCTTCTCAATGTGTTACAGTATCCTGGAAAGTATGTCAGGCTACATTGCAATTCCTAAAGATGGAAATAACTGTTGAACTTTTAGAAACATGTACACGGTACAGACGTGTAATGGTGAAGAAAGGTAAAAGGATTGTTGATATGATACCTTTTAATGGCTAAATGAAATATTTTAAAACATGCAGCATTGGATTATACATGACTATGGTAAAACAGATGCAAACACCCAAATTCCTTTTTGCACTACGTCCTCCCCACTTTATTGTTACCCACAATAAATAGCCAACACACTTTTTGGAGTAAAATTAGCCATAGCAGCCATGTATTATCAAATAACTAGGGATGAGCTTGCTGTCCAGGTTGAACATAAGTTTGACTCGAGCATTGGGTGTTCGCCCGTAAGAGATCGCAGTGCATTGCTGTATGATGATTGGCCAAAGCATGCGCCTGACCTGCATGCTTTGGCCAATCACAGCGCCCTCTGCTAATAGAGCCATAATTTGCCAAAGGTGCCTTTGGACAATCATGGCTCAGGGGGATCAGGCCCCACACTATATAAGGCTGTTTACACGGCGGACAGAGAGATAGCATGATTTAGATCAGGGGTCTCGAACTGGTGGCCCTCCAGCTGTTGCGAAACTACAAATCCCATGAGGCATTGCAAGTCTGACAGTTACAAGCATGACTCCCACAGGCAGAGGCATGATGGGACTTGTAGTTTTGCAACAGCTGGAGGGCCACCAGTTCGAGACCTCTGATTTAGATTAAGCAGGCAGGTTATTCAGTTAGTGGCAGTGTATTTGATATATTTATATCACAGTCTCGTATATATATATATTTATACTATGCATCCAGTGTAGACTATATCTACAGTGCATTCTGTGGTGTACTGTTTGTAATAAACTTCAGGCGGTGTACACAGTATCTAATACATGTGTACAGTGTCTACTAAACTTCTGGTGGTGTACACAGCATAAAATACAGTGCAGCCATTGTACAGTTTATAGTACAGTGCAGGTGGTGTACACAGTATCTAATACAGTGTGTACAGTTTCTACTACACTTCTGGTGGTGTACACAGTACACAATACAGTGCAGCCGTAGTACAGTTGCTAATGCAGTGCAGGATGTGTCATGTTTCCCCAGCTGCAGCATACTGCCAAGTTTGCTCCAGTGACGAGGAGGGAGGGGATGATGAGGTCACTGACTCTACTTGGGTGCCTGAGAGAAGAGAGGAGGAGGAGGCACAACTCCGAAGCAGGATGTCCTCTAGGGGGCAGCTTAAGGGCAGCCATCCTTTTGCATTACACCGCAGAGCTCCGCAGGTGCAGGGCGCTGCTGACTTCCCACTGACTTTTAAAAGTTCCTTGGTGTGGGCCTTTTTCGACACGCGTGCAGCAGATCGCACCATTGATGTTTGCAACCTATGTCTGAAGTTGATCAAGCATGGCCAGAACAGCAGCCGCTTGGGCACCACATGCTTGACCAGACATATGGCGACCTGCCATGCAGTCCATTGGCAATAGCACTTGAAAGACTCACATCAAAGAAAAAGGCGGACTTCTTATTTCTCCTCATCTGGGATCTCCAATCCTACTATACCTCTAGTCCTCTCAAAAACCTAAACTGAGAGAAATGAAGGTATAGCAATAGGTGTGCCAAGTACCTGCAGCCAATCTGCTAGCAGTACACCACCATCTGATTTTAGCAGGCAAATTTCCCTACCCGAGTTGCTAAACAGTAAAAAGAAATTCGTTCCCAGCCATCCACATGCTTAGCGTCTGAATGATAGCTTGACCAAATTGCTAGC
Source organism: Lithobates septentrionalis (assembly GCA_037952835.1). Lineage (NCBI taxonomy): Eukaryota > Metazoa > Chordata > Amphibia > Anura > Ranidae > Lithobates > Lithobates septentrionalis. The sequence continues at coordinate 1,176,046 of JBBDGP010000412.1, forward strand.
ACTGCAACTGCTACCTTTTCAGCTGGTAGACTCTGCCCCCTTTCGTGAATTTGTGGAATGTGCTGTACCTCAGTGGCAGGTTCCAAAACATCATTTCTTTTCACGAAGGGCCATTCCGGCTCTCTACCAGGATGTGGAAGGCAATGTTTTGGCCTTGTTGGACAGGGCGGTCAGCAGTAAGGTTAATATTACCACTGACTCATGGTCCAGCAGGCATGGGCAGGGATGTTACCTTTCCTTCACAGCGCACTGGGTAACTCTGCTGGCAGCTGGGAAGGATGCAGGCCAGGGTTCAGCGTTGTTGGAGCTTGTTCCACTACCACGCCTCCAAAATGCTAGTGGTGATTCTGCCATAGCTCTCTCCTCCACCCCCTCCTCTTCTTCTTCCTCTATGGCCTCTTCTGCAGATTTGACCTCTGAACCAGCAGTGCTCCGTAAGCTTTCAAGGGGCTACGCAAGCAGGCTAAAAGATGCCAAGCGGTGCTTGAGTTGGTCTGCCTAGGGGACAGGAGCCACATTAGGGCAGAGATTCTGTCAGCTCTGCAGGGGCAGGCTCAGAGGTGGTTGACACCACGCCAGCCTCAGCCAGGAATAGTTGTATGCGACAATGGCACCAACCTTCCATCCTCCGACGGGGACACTTGACCCATGTTCCATGTTTGGCACACGCCCTGAATTTGGTCGTGCAGCGGTTCTTGAGCAGTTACCCAGGCTTACAGGATCTCCTGAGGCAGGCCAGAAAAGTCTGTGGTCATTTCCGCCAGTCATACAATGCCAGTGCTTGGCTGGCTGACATTCAAAGGGAATGCAACCTGCCCACCAACCGCCTCATTTGTGACATGCCCACCAGGTGGAACTCAAAGTTAGCAATGCTGCAGTGGCTGCACACACAGCAGAGGCCCATCAATGAGTACCTGTATGGCACCAGGAGAGGGTCAGGGGTGCTTGGCTCCTTTTCACCGCGCCAGTGGCTACTGGTCAAGGATGCATGCACTGTCCTGTCACCATTAGTGGAGGCCACAAGGATGGTGAGCAGTGACAATGCATTCATCAGTGACACTGTCCCTCTAGTCTTTCTGTTGGAGCACACGCTTTGTGGAATCATGGACAAGGCACTTGAGGCAGAACAGCAGGAGGAAGAGGAGGACTTCCTTACCTCCCAAGGCCCCCTTTATCCAGATAGCATTCCTGCGGGCCCGCCAAACACACAGGAAGAAGAAGAGGAGGAGGAGGATTGTGTTAGCATGGATGTAGAGGATAACACTCAGCAGCAGTCTTCAAGGGATGGTTTTCAGTCCCCAGAAACCCAAGAAGTTGTACGTAGCTGGGAGGAGGTAGTTACGGATCATGTGATCCTTAGTGACCGAGAGGACTCAGAATCGAATGTCTCTGCACCTATACCACACCAAAGCCCCTGCTAATTCTGCACAAACTACCCATACTGGTATGTGACTTTCTGCAATTTAATTAACCCTATGTATGCTTGTTAGCCCTGTATGTGGTTTATAAAAAACCCAATAATTAAAATCTCATGTCAGATTTATTATGTTAACGTCATTTCAAAAGCAATTTTCAATATTATTTTTAGATCCTTTATTCAGCAATTTCAATATTACAGGTACGACATTGGTGGTACAAGTTAATACACACATCTGATTGGATGCATTCACTATTTGGTCAACTATTTTGCACCTACCTCCTTTTATAAAAGTCAATTGAAAAATTTACTTTGGCGACCCAGATGGTGACCACAGGGCCACTCGCGTCTCAGGTTTCTGTTTTTCCTGCTGAATTGTCCAAAATTTGAGCAGTATATGGCCAGCTTTAGACTGTAGCTGTGTTAGAAATAAAAACTAAGTAAAGACATTGAACACATTTTGTTTTGGCACACCTGGTGTGTATTTAGAGGCATGAAACTGAAAGTTTAATATAAAAAATGTTAAATTCCTAGATATCAAATTCTTTATTTCTAAAATGTTTTATTTTTTAATGAAAAATTTCATATGTTCCTCGCTGAGGCATAGGGAATATTCTAGAGTTTATTTTATACTATTACCATCCTTATTCTAGGGTAATATGGGCAACCTGACACCTTCAATATCCAGTATGGTTAATGTGTGGTAGTATATGTAGAGGGTTGGTGGACCTTCCAGGTTTCCACATTCCTTCACCCAACTTGAGGTCTTCTACACAGTACACTTATGACATTTTAATGACCTTACCTGACCAGGGGTTAGTTGAAGCTTGCACAGGAAATGCTAGAGTTCTACTTTAAGGGCATGGGCAAGCATAATTGAGTTTGCTTTTGCTTGATGGGGGTTTGCCTCGATTTTATATTTCAGAATGTTGTGAGTCTCTGTATCTATAATTTTGATCCTGGAGGGAACTTGAAGCAGCTGGAAGATGTGTACAAACTCAATACAAGTAGTGTCCTTTTTAGGTAAGACACAGCATAGCAGCAGGGCAACAAAAAGCTACCAATTTGCAACAATTTAAGCAAATTCATTTAACATTTAAAGAACATGTTAATTTACAGGCTTAGTTTATGAGGATAAAGTTAAAATGCAAACTACTGTAACCAATGGCTTCTCAAAAAAAATCAGCAACAAAATGATGACTTCCAAATATCATCTTTCAATTACTGGAATAATTATACAAAGCATGTGTAGTGCCTCAAGTCATGAAATTGAAAAGAGATGCTTTGGGTCCTAAAAACAAGGTCCATTTTGATATCTAGTGTCTCAATTTATTTCTCGGAGGTTAAGAAAATAAGATTTAAGTCAGTTATTTGGAAATTTGGCCCACGTATAGAGAAATTTCCCCAAAGATCAGTTTCTAAGAATTGGATATTTTTCATCCCGTGACTGTATGGCTGATTTTGTTTTGACCACGGGTTCCAGGGCACAAAAAAAGTCTCTTTTTAATTTCCTTATTTTCGCCTCAGTGATTTTCAATAAAAAAAAGGTTCCACGTCTTAATATGCATGCATAAAGCAAATCACATGTTAGCAACAGGCTCTTTTTTATTTAATAAATTCAATTGCTTCTGTGATGGCAGAGCAGATACAATGTGTTTTCATATGGAACTGTAGAGTGATACAGAGTTAATAGTGTATGGTTTGCGAAATGTAACGACAGCGGCAGTGTCCAAAATGGCCTTCTAAACTTCTTCTAAAATGGGCTGATTATATTACACGGATGACTTAAGATCACATGCCAAAGAAAATCCAGGAAGCAAGATTAGGTGGAAAGAAATATATTGGCCAACACATGTCTCCAAGGTTGATAGAAAGCAATAAGGATGTAAGGAAGATAAGAATCAGAATGGAGGAAGCTCTCTCAGAAAGCTCTGACTTCATTAATTGGTGAGGATTAAGAGTAACGGAAAAATGTTATTTTATGTGCGGTTGATCTGTCGTTCGGTTATGTTCCAGGCAGAAGTCATAATTTAATATATTGTATGCATAGTCCACTCTGTTGAAAGGAGAACACTGGTATTCTTCATGTCCCTTTAAATTTACTTTGGTGATCCTGCCAGATGTACTGTGAGGACCCACGAAAACTATACAATTAAATTGCATCCAACCAGAGAGGCCCCTACACTACATGGTTCTTTTGTCTCATAAAACATTATCGATAAAAAATTGATATACTACACATATAATTGACATATCTATACTACATGTCAAGGAGTAGGACATTTGTCTCATAATGCATATTCGATAGAAAATTGATATACTACACATATATTTAAATACCTATATGGAGTAAGATAATAAAAAACTTTATTTCATACAGCAATACATAATACATGAACAATCCAAAAAAATGAATGACACATGATACATATGGAAAAGCCCAAAATTGGATAGCACATGGTTAGAATAAAGTCAGATACATAATGCATTAACAGAATCCACAATGACGTGGTAGGATGAAGTATGCAATTTGAACACGGCATCTGTTGGTTCAACGCGTGGGGGGTAAAACACCCTATATGATACTTACAGGGCATCCATGTGCATTTGGTACAGCTACTAACAAAGCCGGGGGAATGCCCAAAAAAAAAAACCAAGCCTACTCACCACCAGCTCACAGACAGCCAATTAACCCGTCTAACAGTATGCGTTAAAAACAGGGGTTTAGTCCGCACGCATTTGCAAACCTATGCGTAAGCCACAGAGCCTCGTCACGACACCCTAATATCTATGGTCTTAATACTAAAATATGAGTGTCCCCAAAGTTGAGGCACATGCATTCTGATGGATAAATTAGGGCAGGTGGACTGAAGGGGAGCCCGCCACTTCTTAAAGGTACAGTAGCACACCAAACACCCAGCAGGTAGCACAATGGCTGCAAAGGTGCTGGTGCGCTGCTGGACCAATACACACACCAACGTGATCACAAAAAACTTGCCACCACCCTCAATTTATAGCTGGTTATCGCAGTAAGCAGCATTGGAAGGCTACAAACAGATACCAACAAAGCCTGGGGAATGCCCAGGAAAAAATCCAAGCCTACTTACCACCAGTTCTCAGACAACGCAGGCAATTGGTATGGCATTGAGGGTCATGAATTTCACCACATGGTAAACATCTCCTCCGGGAGCTGAAATGGTATGTTAAGCGACAGCCTGCCCAACAGGCAACCCTCCAAGGGACGGCCATGCATCAGGCTGTGATGTGTGAGTAAGCATGTATGAGCACAAAAAACAATTTGGGGCTGTAGAAAGTAAATAGAATTATGAAAGTGAGTGATGAATATTGAATAAACTGAATAGGAAAATAAAGTGCAAGAAGGTGTGTGAAAATAAAACAAAAAGTGCGTGCGCACCCGCCCCCCGCAAAAAAAACAGGGGGAAGTAACGCCCGCAGTTGCGTGTCGCAGCTCCCGGACCAGAGGAAAAACAAGACAGGGACAGCATAAACCACATCAAGACCGCCGCCAAAGCACACACAGCCCTGGAGGATCCTGTAGGGGAAAAGGGGATAACAAAAATTGTTTATGGTATATAGTAAGGGCCATAGATATTTTAAATTGTCATAAAAAAGGAATAAAAAATATAAATACAGCATGAAATAATTACAAAGCAGTAACATGATGGTTACATTAGGCAGCCCAATACGCGTACTTCCATCCCTAAATTGAGTTTCTAAAAAAGAGAGGTCTGTGGGACCTTATATGAGGAGTTGACATCAGCCTCCATCCCTATTATTGTGCACACAAGAGAAAAGAGAACAGGGAGGCGGGACTTTAAATGAAGTAAGCGGAGGGTCAAGTGTTGTGTGGCATTATAATTGACATATATATATATATATAAATATATATATATATATATATATATATATATATATATATATATATATATATATATATATATATATATATATATATATATATATATATATATAAAGGAGTAGGACAATTTATTTTCGATAGAAAATGTATATACTACACATATAATTGACATATCTATACTACCTGTGAAGAAGTAGTCCCGCCTCCCTGTTCTCTTTTCTCTTATGGTTCTTGGTAAATCTAAAGATTTTAATGTCCATGTGTAATGAGTCATGCAGAATAGGCCCCTTAGCTAGCACGGTAGAAAAGCATAGCTGGAAGACCCAGAAAAGCAGCAGCCCTTTAGGCTGGGATCTCCTCTTCCTGGAGAAAAACCCCTCTGTTCTAGGCCCCAAACTATTTTTGTTCCCTCCCTGCCATCATTTGGGCCTCCTCCCCTAGGGGTTGACTGGGATTGCATAAATATTCAGCTGCTGATTTTACTCTCCCAATCCACTACTTTCCATAACCCTCCAGAAGGCAGGGGGTAGCAGTGCAATTAGTGAGACACAGAACAGCCTAAAATAATCACAAGCAGTTCAACTGTTCACAGTAGAGCTAATGACTAAATTTACTTAACCTAGCACCTGTCTAGGAGGGTGATATACATATATCACCCTGCCTAGAAGGGTGAAAAAAAAAATTATATATATATATATATATATATATATATATATATATATATATATACACTATATTGTCAAAAGTATTGCGACGCCTGCCTTTACACGCACATGAACTTTAATGGCACGCCAGTCTTAGTCTGTAAGGATCAATATTGAGTTGGTCCTCCCTTTGCAGCTATAACAGCTTCAAGGCTTCTGGGAAGGCTGTCCACAAGGTTTAGGAGTGTGTCTATGGGAATGTTTAACCATTCTTCTAGAAGCGTATTTGTGAGGTCAGAAACTGATGTGGACGAGAAGGCCTGGCTCACAGCCTCAGTTCTAATTTATCACAAAGGTGTTCTATCGGGTTGAGGTCAGGACTCTCTGCAGGCCAGTCAAGTTTCTCCACCCCAAACTCGCTCATCCATGTATTTATGGACCTTGCTTTGTCCACTGGTCCAAATCGATTGGTGGAAGGGGGATTATAGTGTGGGGTTGTTTTTCAGGTGTTGGGCTTGGCCCCTTAGTTCCAGTGAAGCAAACTCCTAAGGCGTCAGCATACCAAGACATTTTGGACAATTTCATGCTGCCAACTTTGTGGGAAAATTTTGGGGACAGCCCCTTACTGTTCCAACATGACTGTGCACCAGTGCACAAAGGAAGGATAAGCGAGTTTGGTGTGGAGGAACTTGACTCGCCTGCACAGATTCCTGACCTCAACCCAATAGAACACCTTTGGGATGAATTATAGCAGAGACTGCAAGCCAGGCCTCGTCCAACATCAGTGCCTGACCTCACAAATGCGCTTCTGGAAGAATGGTCAAACATTCCCATAGACACACTCCTAAACCTTGTGGACAGCCTTCCCAAAAGAGCTGAAGCTGCTATAGCTGCAAAGGGTGGGCCAACTCAATATTTAACCCTACGGACTAAGATTCGGATGCCATTAAAGCTCATGTGCGTGTATAAAGGCAGGCGTCCCAATACATTTGACAATATAGTGTGTGTGTGTATATACAGTGCTGTGAAAGGTAATTGCCACCTCCCATGCTAAATCATGAATGAACTGTGATTAACCACAATTTTTTGGAAAGCTGAGTTAAATTTCACTTGCCACACACAGGCCTGATTACTTTCAGACCTGCTGAATCAAAAAATCACTTAAATCGAAGCTGTCTGACAAAGTGAAGACCGCTAAAAAAAACTCAAAAAGCAACACATCATACCGGGATCTAAGGAGATTCAAGAACAGATGAGAAAAAAAATCATTGACATGTATCAGTCTGGAAAGGATTTTCTAAGGCTTTGGGATGCCAGCGAACCACGTTGAGAGCCATTATCCACAAATGGAGTAAAATTGGAACTGTGGTGAACCTTACCAGAAGTGGCCGGCCAACCAAAATGACTCCAAGAGCACAACGACGACTCATCCAGGAGGTCATAAAAGAACCTAGAACAACATCTAAAGAACTGCAGGCCTCACTTGCCTCAGGTAAGATCAGTGTTCATGATTCAACAATAAGAAAGAGACCAGGCAAAAATGGCATCCATGGGAGAATTCCAGAGCCAAAGCCACTGCTTACCAACAAGAACACAAAAGGCTCATCTCACATTTACCAAAAAACATCTTGATTATCCCCAAGACTTTTAGGCAAATATTCTGTGGACTGATGAGACAAAAATGTAACTTTTTGGAAGGTGTGCGTCCCGTTACATCTGGCATAAAACTAATACAGCATTTCATAACAAGAACATCATACCAACAGTCAGATATGGTGGTAGTAGTGGGATGACCTGGGGCTGCTTTGCAGCTTCAGGACCTGGACGATATACCATAATTGATGGAACCATGAATTCTGAGCTCTACCAGAAAATCCTAAAGGAGAAAGTCTGGCGATCAGTTCCTGACCTCAAGCTCAAGTGCACTTGGGTTATACAGCAGGACAATGATCCGAAACACAACAGCAAGTCCACCTCCAAATGATTCAAACAAAGCAAAATTTAGGTTTTGGAGTGGCCTAGTCAAAGCCCGGACTTAAATCCAATTGAGATGCTGTATCATGACCTTACACAGGCTATTCATGCTGAAAAACCCTCCAATGTGGCTGAAATAAAACATTTCTGCAAAGAAGAGTGGGCCAAATTTGCTCCACAGCAATGTGAAAGACTCATTGCCAGTTATCGTAAAAGCTTGATTGCAGTTGTTGCCGTCAAGGGTGGCACAACCAGTTATTAGGTTTAGGGGGCAATTACTTTTTCACATAAAGCCAGGCAGGTTTGGACAGCTTTTTTGCCTTAATAAATGAAACCACCATTTAAAAACTGCATTTTGTATTTACTTGGGTTATCTTTGTGTAGTAATAATATTTGTTTGATGATCTGAGTCATTTAAGTGTGACAAATATACAAAAATAAAAAATCATAAAGGGGGCAAATACTTCTTCACAGCATTGTGTACATATATATATATATATATATATATATATATATATATATATATATATATACAGTGGGGACAGAAAGTATTCAGACCCCCTTAAATTTTATTAAATTTTAGAATATTACACTTTCATTGTTTTACTTTAAGCACTATTAAAATCACTGCTCCCAAAAAAACAGCCGTTTTTAAAACTTTTTTTTGCATTGATACATGTCCCCTGGGGCAGGACCCGGGTCCCCAAACACTTTTTATGACAATAACATTGCATATAAGCCTTTAAAATGAGCACTTTTGATTATTCATGTTTGTGTCCCATAGACTTTAACGGTGTTTTTTGCCTGTTCACATGTTCTGGATGCGAACCGAACCGGGGGGTGTTCGGCTCATCCATACCGTCCACCAGTGTTTACCATCCAACCTGACAGAACTGGAGAGGATCTGCAAGGAGGAATGGCAGAGGATCCCCAAATCCAGGTGTGAAAAACTTGTTGCATCTTTCCCAAAAAGACTCATGGCTGTATAAGATCAAAGGGGTGCTTCTACTAATTACTGAGCAAAGGGTCTGAATACTTAGGACCATGTGATATTTCAGTTTATATATATATATATATATATATATATATATATATATATATATATATATATTACTGTATATAAAAAATGTTTTAACGGGCTGGGATTTTTCCCAATATGTATTCATGCAACATAACTCTTAGGTACGTCCAGGAGCTCTGTATCTGGATTCAAAAGGTTTGCACGTAACATTCCCCAACTCTTTCATAATTTCTTCATGTTGTGTTAATGCTATCAATTAGGAAACACATCATCCTGATGGAGTCAATATGTCTGCCAGCCTATTATTTCTAATTCAATTCCAGCTGTGCGGAGAAGCAATGCAATGAATATAGATGTTAGCTCATTAGATATTTATACAATTAGCCCAAATTACAATGTAACTGGCAAGATCACTGGAGCATAACGCCATTGGCAGTTATCAATTTGATACTAATAAGCATTTCTTAGAAAATGTCCGAGCTGAATAAGAAACAAAAGGGAGAACATTCTGCCTTGAAGTACAACAATTCCAAAACCAATGAGTGGACATTTATCAGCGCTGCGTAAAAGGAAGTCATTTTGATCATACCCGTGTGCGTGCAGTATACAAAGAAGCCAATTACGGACATGTTGTTATATAATTAAAACATACAAAGCATAGGATATAATTTGCAATTAGTGCAGGAGACTACATCATCCCTTTTTGAAGACAGCACTTAATCACTTTATAATTGTGGGCACAGAGAGTTTCAATCAGCACTGAAAATAAACAGTGCCGTTTATTGATGGCCTTTAATCCCTGCAGTTTGTGTCCTTGGTGAGACTTGTATGTCGTGGCTGCACAGGACACAGGTTGGATGTGTTTAAAGAATATATCTAAACACAAAAACAAAAATGTAATATATTGCAGCTTATTAGCACTTAGATGTGGTGGCTGCATTCACTTTTTTCAGGGTTTTCCCCCTTTATTCGCACGTAGTGATCCTTCCAGTAAAACATTTACTTTCTAAGGTGACAACCTTCACTGACTGCACTACATCTATGAAGGAGTAGTATTGTCACTCCGGGGCAGGGCCAACCCCTCCTCTTCTCCATAACCTAGAGGGGAGGGGTTCTGTAGTCTGAGATAGCTCAGTACAATATAACTGATATGAATGCAGCACAGGCAAAGAACACACGATTCATCAGGTATTTTTAATTTTTTTGTAAAGTCATCAGAGGTTGGGGTTCGCAACGCAGACACCAGCTGCTGGAGAATGCCTCTAATGAACTCTTTCTTTACATGGGCATTATCTTAACAGCTATGCTGGGGCAGCACATAGACTGTAGTTAGAGTTGGGGATTTAGGGAAGAATTATTTCTTTGAATGCTGAATTTTGTATTGCCCTTTGCACTTTTCCAAGTACAGTTTTGGAAACCTTGTTCTCGCCTGGTCTGAAGTTACTCAAAGAGGGTGTATTGCAGGTAACCGGCACCATCCCATGGCTCAGGTCACTAAAGTACTTGGGGTATGAAGACGTCAGTGAGGTAATAATACAGTGTGAAGACACAAGTGGTTACCTGGGGTAATGGAGGTTTAATGAGCAGCCTATCAATAGTGTGTGCCTGTTGAAGGTGGAACGGCCTTCAGCAGTGAGGGAGATGTTGTCAGAACTCCTTCCACCAGCGGTCTGTCTCTCCAAGCAACGGAAGCAGATTCGACCTGCATGAAGCCCCCATCCTGTACACAGGTTCAGAAGTTCAAGAGTTAAGTCAAGTGCACGTGTGGAGCCCACACAAGGTGCATGGCGGAGGCCCACTCCACTTCTGGGGAATAGTAATGGAAAACGCTGAACAGGTGGTTGTGGACAAGGCTCAGCATGCCCCTCCTAAATGCAAGTTACAGAGAAGGTGTACATTGTCACAAGGACACAAGAGTTTACTGTAGAACAGTTGCAATGGAAGTGTACATGGCGTTCATCTCTAACAGCAGAGGTTTGCCTTAAGGTCAAGTATTCCCCCACGGCAACCTCAGCCTTGTCCCAGGGCATTGATGAAAATGACACAAGAGTGAAAGCACCCCACCTGTAGTAAAGTGAGCCTGTCACAGGTGCCAAGCATAGCCCAAATGAACCCACCCCAGGATAGTCCTCTCATGTGACCCTTGCTTGGCACCCAACGAGGAGGGAAACATGGAGGAAGTGAGGACCACACTGTCATCCAGACCGGCCCCTGATCACAACCTCGATCATGCTTATAGAAGAACACAGAGATGACCTAATCATTGTCTAACTTCTTGTTCATTGTCCAATCATAGCCTGAGGGTGGTGTGATGACTATGCAGGATTGCTTAAAGTGGAACGCCAGATGAAACCTTTGTAGCCCTATTTGGGGAGGGTTTGAGAAATGACCCTCATCAAACAGAATGCTGCGCTAAATCTGTAAGTAAATAAGAGAACCAGAACCTTTGCTAGGTGGAAGAGCGGGTTTGATAATAAAGTTGTCAGTGCCTCCACCCAGGACAGGGCCTCTGTGAACAACAAACTTTATATATTAAAGAAGTTGTAAACCCTGCTTTGTTATTTTTACCTGCAGGTAAGCCTATAATAATGCTTACCTGTAGATAAAATGAATATCTCCTAAACGTGCACCTAAGTGTGCACTTTTAAATAATTCTGTTGCTTGTAGAAGAAGTTTTTTTAAAAAAAAAAGCAAACTAACTAAAAATACTTACTTAACACTTACCTCTCACTTTGCCATGTTTATGCGCTTTGATTCCCAAGAGAATTTTCAACATCTGAAACTTTTGGATGTATCTTATGTGCTCTGGTTCCATCTGCTAGTCCATATTTCACTACAGGACATAATAGTGATGTAGGGTCAGTAGAAGGAGCCGTAAGTTGGACAAACTGGGGGACCAGGGATCCGACAAGATTCTACCAGAGGCTCTAACTCTAGAAGTGAGCGGAGTGAGGACAACCCACCCAAGAGGTAGAGATGGCCATAATTAGATGTTCATTCAAATGTCTGTACAAAATTTTGAAAAATCATTCAACAGAACATTCATTCTCGTTATCATTGAGTCAACTCATTTTGTCCAGACTTGCTATTTGTATGGAATCACAGATTCCATATTAAGCAGGTTTCATTACAATATGTCATTATTATTAATATATGAGAAGTTGATTTGAGAGCTCAGTCGAATGCTAGGACAATGTAACTCCAGCATTCATGGGCAGGAGTTAGGTCATCAATGTCCCCCTCATGATGGCTGAAGAAAGTAGACGCCAGCCCAGAAGAAACATCTAGGAAGATGAAAGTGATGAAACAATGAGGAGTGCCTACCCCACATCAATATGAACAATTTTTGCTGAATGAAAATCACAGTTATGCCCCGTACACACGGTCGGACTTTGTTCGGACATTCCGACAACAAAATCCTAGGATTTTTTCCGACAGATGTTGGCTCAAACTTGTCTTGCATACACACGGTCACACAAAGTTGTCGGAAAATCCGATCGTTCTAAACGCGGTGACGTAGAACACGTACGTCGGGACTATAAACGGGGCAGTGGCCAATAGCTTTCATCTCTTTATTTATTCTGAGCTTGCGTGGCACTTTGTCCGTCGGATTTGTGTACACACGATCGGAATTTCCGACAACAGATTTTGTTGTCAGAAAATTTTATATCCTGCTCTCAAACTTTGTGTGTCGGAAAACCTGATGGAAAATGTGTGATGGAGCCCACACATGGTCGGAATTTCCGACAACAAGGTCCTATCACACAATTTCCGTCGGAAAATCCGACCGTGTGTACGGGACATTAGAATTTTGTTCATTTGAGGAAAATGTTTCCATCCTGCTCCTTTTCATTTTCTCATCACTACGGTTGAACACAAATGTCAACTTGACTCAACTAACCATTAGGAAATTTAATGAACATTCCGAAAACTAAAATATTCAAACAAAATTCTACTGGTGTATGATCAGCTTACATATTAAAGCGGTAATAAAGTCTCTGTAATAAAGGAAAAAAATGGTCCCTCGGCAGGTTTAAGTCATAATGTACTAGTATGCACTGCATACTGGTACATTATGACAGACTTAACTTCAAACTATACCCTCCTGCGCTTGCGCTGCCATGGCTCCGCCTGTTCCCCAGCAGCTTGTATCTTCACTCGGTCTTCCTTCTGGGTTTTGTATCCTCAGCCGCTTGATTGGCCAGGCCAAGGTGACATCACTCCTGCACATGCGCACAGGAGGCCCATCGCCGTGCCATTCAGAACGTTACATAAATGTGGTTTGAGCTTCTTCAAGCTAAAATAAAAGCTGCTAGTTTTTGGTTATTTTTTTTTTACCCCTGTTCCAATCAACATTGATTATTTATAATCATCTTGCTGCTAGCATTAGTAAATAGAGAGGAATAATAAAAATGTTTATTTTAAATTTCTTCAGTTACTTTCTGGTTTCTTGCCTAGGCAAATTATGTCATACATTCCAGGAGTCTTCAGGAGGGGAGGATGGGGTTTTCTCAGCTAAGCAAGGGTAGATTCCGGGTTGTAAATGCTACATAAATCATTTGTCCTTACTTAAGATGGCAAAGGGCCAGAAATGCTAGTTGTGATTTCTCAACAAAATAAAGGATGAAGACATGGATGAGTGAGTTTGCTTTAGATATTAAAAATTAGGGATGAGCCGAACACCCCCCGGTTCGGTTCGCACCAGAACCCGCGAACGGACCGAAAGTTCGCACGAACGTTAGAACCCCATTGACGTCTATGGGACTCGAACGTTCGAAATCAAAAGTGCTCATTTTAAAGGCTAATTTGCATGGTATTGTCCGAAAAAGGGTTTGGGGACCCGGGTCCTACCCCAGGGGACATGTATCAATGCAAAAAAAACTTTTAAAAACGGCCGTTTTTTCGGGAGCAGTGATTTTAATGATGCTTAAAGTAAAAAAAAAAAAAGTGAAATATTCCTTTAAATATCGTACCTGGGGGGTGTCTATAGTATGCCTGTAAAGTGACGCGTGTTTCCCATGTTTAGAACAGTCCCTGCACCAAATGTCATTTTTAAAGGAAAAAATCTCATTTAAAACTGCTTGCGGGTTTAATGTCATGTCGGGTCATGGCAATATGGATAAGAATCTCTTTGTAATTTTGAACGGGTACATTTTTAACGTGTTTAGCTCCAGCCAAAAAATCTTTTTTAAGCTTTTTGGAAAACATAGGGAAGGGTTATCACCCCTGTGACATTTGTTTTGCTGTCTTTCCTCCTCTTCAGAAGATTTCACCTCACTTTTTTGTCCCAATGAAAAATGTTTTTTGAAAATTTGGGTTTTTTTGTGGAACAAGGATTGGAAAGCATCAGTGGAAAGGAGAAATTGTTTTCCCATATTAACTCTTACAGGAGAGAATTTCCCTTCCTAGGGGTAGATTTCATCTCACTTCCTGTTGTCTCCTTCCGTTTGCAAGTAGGAGTCGTTTGTAAGTTAGATGTTTGAAAGTAGGGTCCTGCCCTATATACTCAGCAGAAATTTGGGCCTTAGGTGTTGCTGTGGCCACAACACTGTAAGCCCTCACAGGGCCCTGCTGTGAAATATTAGATCAAGAATTGTAATTACATGCCCCTGTTGAACAGGAGCTGAAAAATTAGGCCTTAGGCACTGGTGCTGGTGCCACAACACTGCAACCCCTCACAGACACTCTAGTTGGAACGCAGGAACGAGCCCTGCTGCAAAGTATTGCATCAAAAATTGTAATTACACGCCCCTGTTAGACAGGGGCAGAAAAATTGGTCCTTAGGCACTGGTGCTGGTGCCACAACACTGCAACCCCTCACAGACACTCTAGTTGGAACGCAGGAACGAGCCCTGCTGCAAAGTATTGCATCAAAAATTGTAATTACACGCCCCTGTTAGACAGGGGCAGAAAAATTGGGCCTTAGGCACTGGTGCTGGTGCCACAACACTGCAACCCCTCACAGACACTCTAGTTGGAATGCAGGAACGAGCCCTGCTGCAAAGTATTGCATCAAAAATTGTAATTACACGCCCCTGTTAGACAGGGGCAGAAAAATTGGGCCTTAGGCACTGGTGCTGGTGCCACAACACTGCAACCCCTCACAGACACTCTAGTTGGAATGCAGGAACGAGCCCTGCTGCAAAGTATTACATCAAAAATTGTAATTACACGCCCCTGTTAAACAGGGGCTGAAAAATTGTGCCTTAGGCACTGGTGGTGGCGCCCAGAACCAAAAATGTTCTTACAAGCTATCAGCGTGATGATTGAGGAGGAAGAGGATAATTACTCAGGGATAGTCACTCAGCATCAGCATAGGCAGTCTTTGAAGGGATCTGAAAAAAATTATTCAGTTACATCAGCATCAGGTGCTTGGTAGCTGGTGGTGATCCAAGACTGATTCATTTTTATGAAGGTCAGCCGATCGACCGAGTCAGTGGACAGACGCACCCTGTGATCGGTTACCACGCCTCCAGCAGCACTGAATGTGCGTTCCGAAAGAACGCTGGATGCAGGACAGGCCAGTAGCTCAATTGCATACTGTGCAAGCTCTGGCCAGTGATCCATCCTCAAGACCCAGTAACCCAGAGGATTTTCGGTGGGAAAGGTGTCCAAGTCTGATCTTGCCCCTAGGTATTCCTGCACCATGTAAAACAGACGCTGGCGATGGTTGCTGGAACCGATCATACCTTGGGGCTGCGGACCAAAAAATTTTCTGAACGCATCGGTCAGACGGCCACCTTCTCCACCGCTCCTTCTTTGACTGACCGAAGCCTCAGCAACACGTTGTCCAGAAACAGGAGTTTGTAACCTCCCAGTCTCTAGAAACGCGTTGCACAGACCTTTCTGCAAGGCCTCCCGAAGATGTTTCATCCTCTGCTCCCTCTGCGATGGCAAGATAAGGTCCGCAACCTTACCCTTGTAACGTGGATCAAGGAGGGTTGCCAGCCAGTATTGGTCCTTCTCCTTGATACCACGAATACGAGGATCCTTACGCAGGCTTTGCAGGATCAGGGAGGCCATGCAGCGTAGGTTTGCTGAGGCATTCGGTCCGGAGTCCTCTGGGTCACTAAGGACAACAACGTCCGCAGCCACCTCCTCCCAGCCACGTACAAGTCCATGTGTTCCTTGGGACTGATCCCTTAAAGACTGCTGATGCTGAGTGCCAGGCTCCACCTCCATACTGACACAATCTTCCTCCTCCTCCTCCTCCTCCTCCTCGTCGTCCTCTTCCTGTGTGATCGGCGGGCACGCAGGAACACTGTCTGGATAAAGGGGGCCTTGAGAGCTAAGGAAGTCCTCCTCTTCCTGCCTCTGTTCTGCCTCAAGTGCCCTGTCCATTATTCCACGCAGCGTGTGCTCCAACAGGTGGACAAGGGGGACAGTGTCACTGATGCATGCACTGTCAGTGCTCACCATCCTCGTGGCCTCCTCGAATGGTGACAGGACAGTGCATGCATCCCTGATCATGGCCCACTGGCGTGGGGAAAAAAAACCAAGGTCCCCTGACCCTGTCCTGGTGCCATAGTCGCACAGGTACTCATTGATGGCCCTCTGCTGCGTGTGCAGCCGCTGCAGCATGGCCAACGTTGAGTTCCACCTGGTGGGCATCTCACAGATTAGGCGGTTCTTGGGCAGGTTAAACTCCTTTTGGAGGTCCGTCAGCCGAGCACTGGCATTATATGACCGGCGGAAATGCACACAGACTTTCCTGGCCTGCCTCAGGACATCCTGTAAGCCCGGGTACCTGCCCAAGAACCGCTGCACCACCAAGTTAAGGACGTGAGCCAAACAGGGCACATGGGTCAGTTGTCCCTGTCGGAGGGCAGAGAGGAGGTTGGTGCCATTGTCGCAAACCACCATTCCTGCCTTAAGTTGGCGTGGCGTCAACCACCTCTGAACCTGCCCCTGCAGAGCTGACAGAACCTCTGCCCCAGTGTGGCTCCTGTCCCCCAAGCACACCAGCTCAAGCACCGCATGGCATCTTTTGGCCTGCGTACTTGCGTAGCCCCTTGAACGCCTACGGAGCACCGCTGGTTCCGAGGAAGAGGCCATGGAGGAAGAAGAAGAGGAGGGGGTGGAGGAGAGAGGTGTGTCACAATCAGCATTTTGGAGGCGTGGTGGCGGAACAACCTCCAACACTACTGCACCTTGTCCTGCATCCTTCCCAGCTGCCAGCAGAGTCACCCAATGCGCCGTGAAACTTAAGTAACGTCCCTGTCCATGCCTGCTGGACCATGAGTCAGCGGTAATATGCACCTTACCGCTGACCGCCCTGTCCAGCGAGGCATGGACATTGCCTTCCACATGCCGGTAGAGAGCCGGAATCGCCTTCCGTGAGAAAAAGTGGCGTTTGGGTACCTGCCACTGAGGAACCGCACATTCTACAAACTCACGGAAGGGGGCAGAGTCTACCAACTGAAAAGGCAGCAGTTGAAGTGCTAGCAATTTTGCCAAGCTAGCATTCAACCGCTGGGCATGTGGATGGCTGGGAGCAAACTTCTTTCGGCGGTGCAGCAGCTGGGGCAGGGAAATTTGCCTGGTACAATCTGACGTCGGTGTACCAAAAGCAGATTGCCCACAAGTACTTGGCTGTGACACACCTAATTCTACACCTTCATTCCTCTCACTGCAGGTCTCAGAGAGGACTGAAGGTCTAGTGGGGTTGGAAATCTCAGCTGATGAGGAGCAAGGAGAGATCCTCTTTGTTCTTTGGTGTGGGTCTTTTAGATATGCTTGCCAACGAACTGCATGGCAGGTCAACATATGTCTGGTCAAGCATGTGGTACCCAAGCGGGAGATGTTTTGGCCACGCGAGATACGCTTGAGACATATGTTGCAAATAGCAGCGGTGCGATCTGATGCACTCGTCTCAAAAAAGGCCCACACCAAAGAACTTTTTGAATAACGCGCAGAGACTGCAGCGCCCTGCACATGTGGAGCTTTGGGGTGTGATGCAGTCAATGTGCTGCCCTTAGGCTGGCCCCTGGAGGGCATCCTGCCTCGTTGGTGATGTGCCGCCTCCTCCTCCTCCTCCTCCTCCTCTCTCCTATCAGGCACCCACGTTGAGTCAGTGACCTCATCATCCCCTCCCTCCTCATCACTGGAGCAAACCTGGCAGTATGCTGCAGCAGGGGGAGCATGACTGCCAGATTGCTGTCCTTCTTGGGCACCCCCTCTGTCCGTGCTCATGTTACTGCCTTCATCGAGCTCAGCATCATCATCAGAGCCTTCCAAACGCTGGGCATCCTCCTGGAGCATGTACCCAACACTGTGGTCAAACAGTTCGAGGGAATCCTCAGGAGGACATGGTGGAGCTAGGGAAGGAGTCACTGATGACATTGAGCTGAGAGAAGAGGCCGCTGCTTTGCCAGACAAAGCACCCTGGGCATGGGTGAGAGAGGATGAGGAGGATGAGGACGGCTTGGTCATCCACTCGACCAAGTCTTCCGCATGTTGCGGCTCAACACGGCCAGCTGCCGAAAAAAAGGCCAAGCGTGTCCCATGGCCACGTGCTGATGAGGATGCACCGTCTCCACGACCAGCACTAGACACAGAGCCTGCTTGCCCTCTCTTATTGGCTTGTGACTATCTGCCTCTCCTTCTTGGCCTTCCAGACATACTAATGGCCTGTAGCTGCACTAAGCTGGGATAGAACACCTGTAATTTTCTTCAGGTAGCTTTATATACTGTAACCAGACAAGCCTGCCTGTCAGTAGGAAGATAACAGGAACGGATCTAGCTGAACACTGTGAGCAGGACGCACTGCACTAAATGTAAATAGCAGGAACGGATCTAGATAAACACTGTGAGCAGGACGCACTGACTGCACTAAATGTAAATAGCAGGAACGGATCTAGCTGAACACTGTGAGCAGGACGCACTGACTGCACTAAATGTAAATAGCAGGAACGGATCTAGCTGAACACTGTGAGCAGGACGCACTGCACTAAATGTAAATAGCAGGAACGGATCTAGCTGAACACTGTGAGCAGGACGCACTGACTGCACTAAATGTAAATAGCAGGAACAGATCTAGCTGAACACTGTGAGCAGGACGCACTGACTGCACTAAATGTAAATAGCAGGAACGGATCTAGCTGAACACTGTGAGCAGGACGCACTGACTGCACTAAATGTAAATAGCAGGAACAGATCTAGCTGAACACTGTGAGCAGGACGCACTGACTGCACTAAATGTAAATAGCAGGAACGGATCTAGCTGAACACTGTGAGCAGGACGCACTGACTGCACTAAATGTAAATAGCAGGAACGGATCTAGCTGAACACTGTGAGCAGGACGCACTGCACTAAATGTAAATAGCAGGAACAGATCTAGCTGAACACTGTGAGCAGGACGCACTGCACTAAATGTAAATAGCAGGAACGGATCTAGCTGAACACTGTGAGCAGGACGCACTGCACTAAATGTAAATATCAGGAACAGATCTAGCTGAACACTGTGAGCAGGACGCACTGCACTAAATGTAAATAGCAGGAACAGATCTAGCTGAACACTGTGAGCAGGACGCACTGCACTAAATGTAAATAGCAGGAACGGATCTAGCTGAACACTGTGAGCAGGACGCACTGACTGCACTAAATGTAAATAGCAGGAACAGATCTAGCTGAACACTGTGAGCAGGACGCACTGACTGCACTAAATGTAAATAGCAGGAACGGATCTAGCTGAACACTGTGAGCAGGACGCACTGACTGCACTAAATGTAAATAGCAGGAACAGATCTAGCTGAACACTGTGAGCAGGACGCACTGCACTAAATGTAAATAGCAGGAACAGATCTAGCTGAACACTGTGAGCAGGACGCACTGCACTAAATGTAAATAGCAGGAACAGATCTAGCTGAACACTGTGAGCAGGACGCACTGCACTAAATGTAAATAGCAGGAACGGATCTAGCTGAACACTGTGAGCAGGACGCACTGACTGCACTAAATGTAAATAGCAGGAACGGATCTAGCTGAACACTGTGAGCAGGACGCACTGCACTAAATGTAAATAGCAGGAACAGATCTAGCCTAATCTATCCAACTCAAATCAAATGACACTGTCTCTCTCTCTATCAGCACACCGGAACACACTACACAGGGCCGCCGTGCAGGCGGCCTTATATAGTGTGGGGCGTGTACTAAATCCCCTGAGCCATAATTGGCCAAAGCCACCCTGGCTTTGGCCAATTACAGCTCTCTCTACTGACGGCGCTGTGATTGGCCAAGCATGCGGGTCATAGTGCATGCTTGGCCAATCATCAGCCAGCAATGCACTGCGATGCCGCAGTGAATTATGGGCCGTGACGCGCCACACGAATTTGGCGCGAACGGCCCATAACGTTCGCAATTCGACGGACGGTCGAACAGCCGATGTTCGAGTCGAACATGGGTTCGACTCGAACAGGAAGCTCATCCCTATTAAAAATGAATGAAATAGTGTTCTTGGTTTGTGATGATCAGATGCAGTAAAGATCCCCTTGAATCTTGACTGTGTGAAGAGTACAACATAAATTCATCCAGATCTAGGATAAAGATCAAATTGCACATCAGCATCTGATACAAATCCTTCTTGGTTTGTCTAGATGCCTTCAGTAGCTGGCTGGGTTTTGTGAAAGTCAGAAATTATTCAATCTGCCCATATATTGGCAATTTACTGTATGTTTATTTCCACACTGGGTCTGGTTATCTAAAACGAAAAGCTCAAGAGCAATAGAAATCTCTAATAGAGACAAAGAAAGGAATATTTATTTATAATAAAAAAAATCTGTGAGTGCAGCAGACACCCAAACTCATTTGTTAATCCCAAATGCAGGGACATTCAGGCAGGTGTTCCGTCAGAATCGACAACCCGTCAGATTAGGTAACGGAAGTGATGTTCCGACCCAAAAAAACTGACTGTGCATGCGTCCCACGGCGCCATGCATTCCACCACTTTGACATTACACACCAGCGAACCCGTCAGATTATGTAACGGAAGTGACATTCTGTTTGCTTATCTGACAGAACACCTGCAGTCAGAAGGCGGCAGCTTTCACCTTACTACACCCAGCTACGTCTTGAATTTCAGAGTAATTTTAGAAATAAAGTGAGCGTATATAAATAAATATAGTATATTAACATCTGCAATTCTGTTTGGATGTTGAAATTTGAAAGCCTAAAGGTTTAGCGCTGAACAGTGCAGTGTGGGGTGTACCAACATGGCCTCCGCTACCTTCCTACTGCTGGCGTCCACCTTCTTTCAAATTGTAACATCAAAACAGCATCACAGATGTCAATATATTATATTTATTTCTATACGCTCACTTGACTCTGACAGTCAAGATGTAGCTGGGTGTAGGAAGATGTGCGCTGCCTTCTTCTGACTGCGGGTGTTCTGTCTGATTAGCAAATGAACGTCACTTCAGTTTCCGTGTAATGCGCAGTCAGTTTTTTTCTGGTCGGAACGTCACTTTCGTTACCTAATCTGATTCTGAAGGCACACAGGCAAAGTAGCCCCACCCTACACATTTCTTTGGTCCATCCCTAGCCAATAGTAATGCTCAAATGACAGTAAAGGGCAGGTAAGTGGTAGAACTTCTGTCCAGTAACCAGCTGTGACAGGAGGGTTTTGGAGGCTGCTGCTTATGTTCACCTTTAGATGCCTGCACTTTTTAGCTGCAGACATTTTTGTTTTATGTTCTCATTTTAGGGCTTCTTTGAAACCCCTTTTACATAAGCCAGTTAATGATCTTCAATAGTTTATGCTCCTTATTCCTTTAAGAAGAAATCAAGGGCAAAAGTACACAAACTGTGCATTTTAAATGCTTATTTGCAGCATTCTTTCTTTTTAGAACATTTTATTTACTTGCAACACGTCTCTGAATTTGCAGGAAAAATTGACATTTTCATAAAGAGTCAGTTCCCTAGCACAGCTTCCTCACTCCTTGCACATCAAAACCCTTTCCTTTTCATTGAGTGTCTTATTACTTGATGTGCTGATCCAAACCCCTCCGACCCTCTCCTCACCTTCCTACATACTAGGGTTGCCACCTGTCCGGGATTCACCCAGACAGTCCAGGTTTGAATCATGTGTCCGGGTTTCAGGTGGACTGAAACCTGGACACATTATTCAGACAAGGTGTTCAGGTTTGGCTTGGAGAAAAGGTGGCATTCCTACTGCATGCCCTTTTTTGTAGCTGCTGGAGAAGGAGTGAAGGGTAATACTATAGAGCAGGCATATGCAATTAGTGGACCTCCAGCCGTTGCAAAAAAAGTCTCATCATGCCATCATGCCTCTGCCTCCGGATGTCATGATTGTGGCTGCAGGGCCGGTGCTACCACTAGTCAAACTAGGCAGACGCCTAGGGCGCACTGCTGCCTAGGTTGCCCGGCCACTGGTGTTCCTACTCCCTTCTCTCTGCAGCAAGCAACTAAGTCTCAGCATCAGCAGGCAGCCGCCGCTTCGTTCGCACATAGTGTCAGAGGCACAGCGGTGACGGAGGTCTATGTCTGTGTCCTGACTCCCGAATGAATGGAAGCAAGCAAACATTCATTGATGGGCACTGGTAGGCTGCATTTGATGGGTGCTGGTGAGGCTGCATTGATGGGCGCTGGTGAGGCTGCATTTGATGGGTGCTGGTGAGGCTGCATTTGATGGGCACTGGTGAGGCTGCATTTGATGGACGCTTCTTTAGAAAGTATACATGGTCAGGGCAAAGGGGATGGAGTCAGGGGTGAAGCCAAGGGGGGTGGCAAAATGAGGTTTCACCTAGGATGTCAAAAATCCTTGCACCAGCCCTGTGTGGCTGTCAGAGTCTTGCTATACCTCATGGGACTTGTAGTTCTGCAACTGTTGGAGGTCCGCTGATTGCATATAACTGCTATAGAGTATCGCTTGACCAGAAAACAACTATTCTTTTTTTGGAGTCAAATCATCAGGGCGACCCTTTATTTTTAACATAAGAAACAGAATTATGTACAACATTTAGAAAAACACATTAAATGATTAACAGATCAACAAAACCATCAGTTTAATTGATCCTACCAGGTCTTTGGTCTTTGAAGACACATATATAATTACAACAACCTAAATGTATCTGCCATCCAGTGAAAAAAGCCTCCAGCCCATACTACACCTTGGGGACAATTGACCACCTATGTACCCGTAGATACAACCTAATAAGCCCCTCACTGTTACCAAGATAACCTATTGTTGGGAAGGGACACCCATACCTGAGATAGACCCAATCCCATAATTCTCCAAAATTTTCAAACAGCACCACTTTCAAACAACCAGAGACCCCTGCCTGCTGATATCACAGCTGAAATGAATGACCAAAATATCTAATTGATAGCAAACTCAGAAGGAAACACAACACTCACTAACAGACCAAATAAATTAGAAAAATTAAGAAGTCATAAGAGCACCAAAGAAAAGGTGTCCAGGGGGATGGAGGGTGGGAGAAACCTGTCCAATGCTGGCAACAGTCGACTGATTCTCCTGCATGGTTCTCTCTCCTCTCCTCACACCAATCACCACTCCGCGAGCCCCCAAACCCTCCAATCCAGTAAGTGTAATTTTATATTAAAAAAATAAACCCACAAAAACCCTGTCCATTTCAACTTCTTCTGTAGGCCTGTTGAGCGGGGCCACCTCGCCCTGTATATGGGCCCAGATAGCAAGTAATTGAGCTGCAAGTTTGAAATGACTTGCTGAGTTTTTGCTAGACTTGCCAGGGATCATAAATTTGTTGCACAATTGCTGCAAGTCCGCATTGCATGACTCCAGGTCAACTTTCTTTGCCAACATTCTGCAGGTCTGCGGCAAGTTTTGGTTCAGTTATGTATGTAAGTCATCCCACCACAGGGGTTATTGTGACTTGCAGAGCTCTTACTGTAGACTCACCACTGCAACTTTGCTATTGGTGGAGACTTGCACACAAATTTTCTACAAATTGGAAAAGTGCCAACTAGAACTTCAAGTGCTCTGCAAGTGTAAAACTTGCCAGTAAAAATGTGCAGCAAGGTAACAAGACTTACAATTTAACACTGCCACAAATTTATGGCAAGTTATCCTTGCTATCTGGGGGGTAACTTTCGCCGTGCAAATTCTCACCAATGCCCAGAACCAGGCAGAGACCGCGTTCATGTGAAAACATTAAGGCAGTTCTCCGACTTATAGATGGGCCTTCACTATGTGTACTAATCTAAGTACAGAGGTCCTCTGCAAAAGTACTGTCCCATTCCACTACACAATTTGATGTATGCATTGCATTAGGAAGGACAATGCTGAGCCTATGCCCTCTCCACCAGTCCAGCGTACCTCTGCCACCTCACTCCCAGTGACAGAATGGGGTCCCAATGTGCACCTAGCGTGGACCTCATGTGTACACTTGCTTAACTCCTTGCTTCCCATACCTACGTGACCAGGCCATGGATCTCTGTAACACACATTCCAGTTGCTATTAGAAACTGACTGCTGGGGAGGGGACCAGATCACCGACCCCCCTTGCTACTGAAGGATGTGTCACCTATACCAGGCACCACCCTTCACGACTGGTCGCTTTGTAACTTGTTATAGTACTTGGTTACCCATACTGCACTCCTCCTCTTGCTTGACATGTCAAGTAGACCATTTGTAGCAGCTGAATTTCATACCTCACACATAATTTAATGACCCTGGTTCTTTTGATATGCCAAAACCCACGTACACCTTTTTGAATAACTTCCGACCAGGCTTAGAGCAGTTGATGCATATTTACTTAAAGAATTTTGGGCAATACAGTTTAACACATGAACAGTATCCACATCCTGACCCTAACTACAATTGATTGGGTACCCGGGCATACCTCTACAAGGTAGTAGTCCATACTGGTGTCCTCCAGGTGCTGGCCGAACTCTGGATCTCTGGTGCCTCCAACAGACTTCCAGGCGCAGCAGCCCTCCTCCACAGCAGTCACCACATGTCCTGCTCAATTTGTTCCCCTGCTCCCCGAAACCAAAAGCCTGGGAATCGCAGCACATACATTAACGCTTTCCCCCCAGCCTGGACCAGCCACTAGCTAAAACCATACTCCTGTAGGCAACCTGCCTACACGCCCCAGTCATGCTGGCCCTCCTCTTAGTTTTACTCAGCTGCAGACCAAAGTCTTAAGTGACTGCTAGGGCTGCTGACATCCTATTCAATATGGCAACACCCAGCAGCATCTCAGGCCTTTTGATGTCTAGACAAGGGAGGCTTTTACAGGTAAATAATATGGCTAAAATAAGTTAAAACCACCTATTATCTTATGGTAAGAGTTTTGGTAAAATAATAGGTCTGGTGACAGGGTCTCTTTAATGTTGATGTCTCCAGAGTTCTTCCCTGGAACATAAAATTTACTGAAGAGAGGCCACAACTGGTACTTGTTAACGAGGAGTAGTATTTCTTGTTTCAACCTTAATGCATTACTGGCATAATGTTAAAACGGTTGAACACAAATCCCAGATTTAATCTAAAGTATAGAACATTGTTTGCTCTGCTTGTGTTACTGATTGATGAGTTTAATGTAGCCCAGAGTTCAGGGGGAACACCATCTTGCTGGATTACTTGTGATTGCAGACTCTAGGACCCTCAGAGATACGTGCCAATGTAGGGGAGCTTTGCTGACTCATCGCGGCAGCTGGATTGCTACTTTGATTCGCCCCCTCGGCACTAGGCATCCTTCCTGCTTGGTTTAATAAATCTGCATCCAATTACCACCTATTAGCAGTACCCTTCACTGTCACAAAAATCTTCTGGCAGCAACTTCAAAGTGTTACTTAACTGTGGCAAAGCTGAATTCGGTGACCCAGTATGTTTTACCTAATTCTCCACATCGCTGATCCCTCGCCCCCCAGCCCACGTTAACCCACGTTACGTCAGAGTGGCTTTAGGGGGTAATACCAAGCAAGTAAAATCAGTCAGTTAACTGCTCTTTCTCACTAGGAAACACTGCAGCTGTGCTCAAGACAGAAAGATCTCATTAATTTGTAGCACCCTGTAGTTTAGGCAGGGAGCTCCGTACAAATTTACTTGCCAAGAGTAGTTATCTTGGTCGATTGATAGGGATCTATTGGTTTCTCCCTATGTTTGGCCTTGTTGCACTTTTCTCTTCTACCACTAGGTGGACGGGTAATTGGTGGGGCCTATCCCGGGGGGCATCTGGCTGCTAGGCTGTGTGAGGGCCTATCCAAAAGTGAGAGAGCAGCGCAGGGTTGGGACTGCGGCTTGCAGTCCAACCAGAAGTGACGATTCTGCCGGCTGGAGAACCTGTCAGAGGTAGAAGGTAAACTGTCGCCATGAAGGGACCAATCGCCTTTACCAGGGACCACAGTGAGTAACTGAAGCAAGTACCGGAACAATATTCTCACCGAAAGGGCACAGTGGAGAATCGGGAAACTTTAGGCGGTGATCAAGTCAGGGACCCAACCAGCAGAGGTGACGCTTGCAGAGCAGCCTTGTGTGTCAAGCTAGGGACCGAGCTGGTCAGCAGCGCTGAAGCTTGAAGGTATCCGGAGTGCCAAGCTAGGGACTCAGCAGGGAAGCGTGGGTGACACTTGAGGGAGATACCAGCTTAAAAGCCTTGAGGAGCTCACAGGATTCAGTGTCAGTGAATCAGAGGGTATGGTGAGAGACCAGGAGCTCAGGATTGAAGAACTACAAGGATCAGTTGTAGTAGGAGCTGAAAGAACTGTTACGTTTGAGTTAGGAACTGTTAAAGGACTGTTACCATAGGAGACAGCAATCCTGCAAGTGCAGATGTGGCTTCTTGCTGGGGCCTTTCCCTGCATGGCTGTCCTTCTATTGAAGTCTCGGAGTCTGCCAATTCAGTTTGCAACTATCTAAGGGTGCCATGGCCCTAACCCTCTTTCCCCCAAAAATATATAAAAAGGACTGTCAAAAGAAATAAAACCTTTCCATCCATCAAGTGTCTGGAGCCCAATGACTTTCACCATCTTTGCATCCACTATGCCTCACAACCCACCACATATTGAAGGATGTCAGCTATCTTTGGCCTTGGAGGTCCTCATTAGACCAAAAGAGGTAAAAGACCTTGCTACAAATTTATTTCAACATTAGTTATAGGTAATGCAATGCAGCCAGATCCTAGTAAGCTCCTCACACGTGAGTTGGGTGGGATTTCTGACCTGAAGCCCATGCTGTGCAATTGATCTCATTTCCTAATTTGAGTCTTCAATCATAGTTACCATTTGAAAGCATGCCTTGGTGGATTGGAAACATTTTTAGTACTAACAATTAGGTAGATGAGGCTTTCTGGCCTAGTCTCAAAATACCAACCTAATCGTTCTCTTCATTCCTCTCAAGACCTCCTGCTCTCTAGCTCCCTCATCACCTCCCGCCATGCTCGCCTCCAAGACTTTTCCAGAGCCTCTCCAATCCTATGGAACTCCTTACCCCAATCTGTCTGATTATCTCCTACTCTATGAGCTTTTAGACAATCCCTGAAAACCCTCCTCTTCAGAGATGCCTATCCTGCCCACACCTAACAACTGTATTTTCATTTTCTCCATCGGCTCATCCCCCACAGTTATTACCTTTTGTATCACTTGACCCTCCCTTCTAGATTGTAAGCTCTAACGAGTAGGGCTCTCTGATCCCTCCTGTATTGAGCTATAATGTAACTGTACTGTCTGCCCGCATGTTGTAAAGCGCTGCGCAAACTATTGGCGCTATATAAATCCTGTATTATAATAATAATATGTTTATTTACTCAAAACTATTTAAAACCATATATGTATGCACCCACATAATAGGTGCTAAAGAAAAAGCACTGACACAAACAGCTCTCCCAGTCAGGAAAGTATTGCACCGCCACTGAGGCGGCGTGCATACCACAGACCCAAAAGCGATGTAAGGGAAGGACCCCGGAAGTGACGTCAACCTCTCAGCCTCTATGCATTTCGCGCAGCCGCACATCTTCAGGAAGTGAGCCGAGACGGGATGATGATGTCACAACCTCTGACTCATTGCTAGAATACATTGCTTTCTCTGATTGGCTGAGCGTCGATCAGATAGACTGTAGTGTGTTCCGGGTATGAGACAGGAAGTCTCGGCTTGAACCTGGAACACACTGTGTTATGCTATATGTAGCCTCAGCTACATACAGTACAAACTGCACATCTAGTGGCCTCACATGTTAGTATATCAAAAGCTGGAGTTCAGCTTTAGGAAAAAACTTTATTTAACCACTTGCCGACCAGCCGCCATCATTATACTGCGGCAGGTCGGCACGATCCCGCAAACCGTCTTAGCTGTACAATGGCTCCTTTAAGCGGGGTAGCAGGCGCGCTTGCTGCATTGTGGGGGTGCAGATGCTCCTGGCCGGCGTCGCGATGACCGCCGGCCACGTGCGATCGCGGGCACGAGAGGCAGAACAGGGATGTGTGTGTGTAAACACACAAACCCCCGTTCTGTTCTGTGACAGATTGTATGTTCCTAATAGCTAGGAACCACGATCTGTCATTTCCTCTAGGTCAGTCCCCTTTCCCTACAGTTAGAAACACACACAGGGAACACAGTTAACCCCTTGATCGCCCCCTAGTGTTAACCCCTTCCCTGCCAGTGACATTTACACAGTAATCAGTGCATTTTTATAGTACTGATCGCTGTATAATTGTCAATGGTTTCAAAAATATGTCAAAAGTATCCGATGTGTCCACCATAATGTCGCAGTCCTGCTAAAAATCTCAGGTCGCCGCCATTACTAATATAAAAAAATAATAATAATAAAAATGCCATAAACCAATCCCCTATTTTGTAGGCGCTATAACTTTTGCGCAAACTAATCAAAATACGCTTAAAAAATATGTAGAGGAATACATATCGGCCTAAACTGAGGAAAAAATGAGCTTATTTTAATAAAAATTTGGGATATTTATTATAGCAAAAAGTACAACTTATTGTGTTTTTTTTTTTCAAAAATGACGCTCTTTTTTTGTTTATAGCGCAAAAAATAAAAAATGCAGAGATGATCAAATACCACCAAAAGAAAGCTCTATTTGTGGGGAAAAAAGGACGTCAATTTCGTTTGGTTACAACGTCGCACGACCGCGTAATTGTCAGTTAAAGCGACGCAGTGCCAAATCGCAAAAAATGGCCTGGCCATTGAGCAGCCAAATCTTCCGGGGCTGAAGTGGTTAACCGCTTGCCGACCGCTGCAAACAGATGTACGTCAGCAGAATAGAACAGGTAGGCAAATGGGCGTACCTGTACACCCCTTTAAATTTGCCGCCTTTCGGGCACACGCGCAGTCTTGTCGCAGTTCTTGGCTGTGTTGACAAATGTCTAACACAGATCAGCCCCTACTGCAGCCTTGGCTTGCTACAAGTTACAGTGTTGCCGTCTGATAGCTGGGGGAGAAGAGACTG
This sequence comes from Lithobates septentrionalis, assembly GCA_037952835.1. NCBI lineage: Eukaryota > Metazoa > Chordata > Amphibia > Anura > Ranidae > Lithobates > Lithobates septentrionalis. Next base: position 1,205,383 of record JBBDGP010000412.1, read on the forward strand.
AAGTAATGCTTACTCCTGCTTGCAGCAGACTGATGACATCATCTCAGCCTAGGCAAAGTCATCTGACTGGAACTTTAGGAAGTTTAAGGGATAAAACACAGCCTTTTTGAAAAAGCTCATTGTTGCTGTGTAGTACCCTCCCAGATAGGCTGCTAGGTTTGGTTAGGCAAATTTAGTTCTATGGCTCTGCTGTAATCAACAGAACAGCATGTGATTGCTTTGAAACAAATGCAGGTATGTTCACGCGAGGGTACCATGTACCACATATGGTGGCCATGCCTGAAAACCCAGCAGTTTTAGACCAGAGTTTATGCACTATCCACAGTTACCCTTTAAGCAATTTTGTGGCTTACAGCCCAGGTCTTGCATAGTCTCACTCTCCATACAAGACATATGCACATTTTCAGCTTAATTCCAAAAGGCCAAACACAAAATACAGTTATCTGCTTATGTCATTAGCAAAATACGATATCTCCCCCAATCCCTCAAGGATAGTTATGCAACCAAACATCTCAAAGAAACATCAAAGGCAAGTATAACTACTGTATTAAAATTCAAACCCTTTAGAGACCCTTAAACTTCGAAACGTAATATGATTTAGCTAGGGCTCCATCCTACAGAGTCGTTCTCCGTTTATGCAACACGAAGAAACTCTAGATGGCTTTAGACAGTGTATTATTCTTCAATTTTACTTTCCAAGGACATAAAGAAAAGCCCTTCTACCCAAGGGTGCATTCAATCATTTCCCAATCTCTGCAGGACCTGTGACTTTTCACAGAAATATACATTTTTTCCCTAAACATTGTCTTTATGACAGTTGGTGATTTAGGTACATTTTTAGAATGCGTGGCAGAGAACAGGGCAAGCAGTACATTGCTAGCTAGATGGTGAGTGATTTATTCAGGTTTCTTGGACGAAAGCTTAAAGACCTTGGAAGACTTATAATTAGAAATAACGACCAAGGAAATAAATAACTTCTCTATTCAGGAATATTCCTGGAAATTCTAACATCGCCATTGTTTTTCTTAGCCATCTGTCTTAAAGGGGTTTTCCTCGAGTCTGTGTTTTTTTCGAAATCAAGATGTTACCATCAGTAAATTGTAAAAGGCAAGGCCGTACTCTGGCAGTTTGCAAGGCAAATATGGGCCCTTAGGGTTTAAATTACTGTTGGGGTTAGGGGTCATTTTATGCATGGATGTTAAGTGATATGTTTAGGTTAAATGTATAGGTTTATGTATATCAAAACCCAAAACTGTTTTCATTATTTTGGATAAGGTAGGGTATAATAAAACCCCCATTAGGATTTTTTTGCCATCTTTTTCTCATGGGGAGATTTCCTTTCTTTGCTTGTCCTCTAGACACTACAAAAAGTAAAAAAAATATATCTCCAAAAGTTATTAAAATCCCCTCCTAGACAGCTGTCAATGAAATATGTGTCCTCACTGGAAATTTTTCTTTCTATTCTGTTTCCAGTGCCCACTCAAAATTTGGGATTTTAGGTCTTTCTGCAGCTCCTATTCTAAGTCCTATTAGGAATTTCCGCAGCTCCTATTCTCCTGTCCAATGGGATTGTGCCAGTGGCCAATAAGCACATTTTCATTGGAGAGAATGGAGCTAGTAGAGCTTAGTTCTGTTCTGATATTTGCTTAGGTCTAAGATTGCTGCCACATATTGTAGGGATACTGTAACAAATTGCCACAAGTTCTTAAAGGCAACACAAGAGAAATGAGGGCACAATGTGGCCTTCGTACTGAAACATTTGTAGACCCCTGCGCTAGCCTGTGCAGCCAATCACCAGGTCTGAAAACTGTCACCTGGGGGATGGAAGGAGGTCACTAGCCCTGTGTAAGCTCTGACATAGGCCGAGCGCTTACACAGGGATTAGACTTAAAGTAGAAGGGCAGGGTTTCTTTGCCATCTGTGTCCCATTGAGGAGAGTTACCTTCAATTCCTGTCCCGTAGCCAAAATAGGAATAGAGGAAATCCCTGCAAATTGGGGCCCCCCAGTCCCCTTTGGAAGATGTCCACTCTATTACTGTTTTGGGGACAACCCCAAATGTGGGATTTTCTTTTAAGTTCACTTTCAATGCTAATGGTAAATAGGACAAATAGAAAGGGTGAATCTCCATAAGGGGGATACAGACAGCAATAAAAACATAATATTTGTTCTAATCCCTCTCCACTCTATCCAAAAATTTTTTTAAAAAGTTTTGCCTTTAGTTATTCTTTAGTACTTTCACAGGTAAACAGAGTGGTGGAGGTGCTTCTACCCTCTACTTTAAAAAATAATTATAAAGGATTACTGTACTTATAAAGTACACAGATGCTTTTTTAGTTTTGAGGCCATTCTCCAGCACACCTTCTTTGTCTCATACGTACCTGTTCCTGATAAAATAAAATCTTAGCTGTGTGGCCTGCTCACCGCAGCATAGCCTCTTCACATTTCTTATGGAAAAGGTAATTTTGTTCAGCCACTTTTGTGGTTCATACACCCCTGCCAGACCACAGCCTGCTGATTGGACAATGAAAAAACAAAATCACTGATAAGTCATTGACTCTGCTCATTCTGCTTACTCGTCTTGTCATCATGTTCTCTGTCAGCACACGTGTCTGCAGAAGAGCTTGATTGGCCCCAGTTCTGCCATTCCCCCACCTAGTCTGAATGCGCTTTTGAAGGGGACTTATGGTAGCTGTATGTAAAAATGCTTTGTTGTGCCATGTTGTGGTTCCTTGGTCCCTCACTAGATGTCACTTTAGTAAGCAGTGAGCTAGTCCCTAGGATCCTAATGGGTAAAGGAAGCCACTACCTCTAGAAGAGCACCCTACATATAGTTTGGTGGGAAGCTCCCTGAGGTTTAGGTAGCCACACTCAACAGGAGGTACAGGATTCTCTGAGGTACTTCAGATAGGACACATCAAGTAGGTGGAAGGTATGAAGCCTGTGAGCAAGGTGCAGCCTGTTGTGGCGCACAGTGAACACACAGGGGTTGATTTACTAAAACTGGAGCATACAGAATCTAGTGCAGCTGTGCATAGTAACCAATCAGCTTCCAGGTTTTATTGCAAAAGCTTAATTGAACAAGTTGAAGTTAGAAGCTGATTGGCTACTATGCACAGCTGCACCAGATTCTGAGTGCTCCAGTTTTAGTAAATCAACCCTACAGAGTCCAAGTTAGGCAGTAGAGTTATATTGTAGAAAGGTTCAACACAACTTTTCAGGCCCGGTGGGTAGGCACACCCATCTAGAGCCACTTACCAACTGGGACAGCTGTTTGAAGACATGAAGATGCTGACAGTGTCTGTAATGTGGAGCGGAATGCGGCCTGGCTGGTCCACACCCAAAGGGGAGGCTTCCTAGAAAGTGAAGGATGTAGTCCCTGCACTGTCCCCACACCTCAGGATTCTTTCCACACTTCTACTGTTCCTGCCAGAAGAGGAACCTGTCCCTATTTTAGCCCCTCGCATAAAGCGTGCCAAACCTGTGAGCCAAAGTCTGAAATACACTCTGCTTGACCCAAGATAGCCGCTTGAGTCATATGAGTCGCAAGTGTCCAATTGATAAGTGTCCAATCGACAGCTATCTCCTTGTGACTGCAATAAGTCATAGAGGGACCAAGTTCCTCAATACTTCCTTCCCCATATGCATTGCCAGTTCGGTCGAGTGCCACCTGCAGAAGGGAGTACAGATTGCATCTGCCTACAAGCTTCCCCCTAGGAGGAAGCCGGGAGAAGCCAGGTGGGCTGCCACATGCAAAAGGACTATATTTTTGGGACTATCCTCATTCCCTAGTAGGATGATAGGTCTCTTGGACAGCCCTCCTGAAGTCTTGAAATTCTCTCCTCCCCTACTAAAATCCTTTGCCCTTAAAAGAGTTTGTAACCTAAAGGACGTTACCCCTCAGTCTGGAAGGCCAAAAAAACAGCTTGTAAATATTCTTGTGTTCTGTTTAGTAAAGCAAATGGCAATGGCATTTCTTGTGTGGACATTCAATTATACCACAGATGGAAACGTCTCCTGTGAAGGGACTAGTGCTTGGTTGGTGGCAAAGGGGGTCTGTTGTTCGGGACTTCTACCATGTATGGACTGCACAACCATAGGGGTGCTGGTAAGGTTGGGTGCCACGCCAGGTATCCTGCAATAGGCAATGCATGTTAGGGAACCCAGCAGGACCCATGCTAAAGTATCCGTCTGGTCTGGATCATCGTACAAGGGTCACCCCTATTTCTCCTCTACAGTGTCCCAAATAGGCATGTAGCGAAGCCTAAAAATCTGTTACAATACAGGTATATGTAAATGCATTAAATTGTGTTTTCTTTTATATCTACCAGGAATTCAGCTCTTTTAGTTCAAGATAAAAGATTTTTTATTACTCGGAGTCAGACACAAAATAGTATTCACAACCATGTAGCATTTTGTTTTTGTGCAAGTAGACCGCCATTTATTTGCTAGATGAGCCAGAATAAAAAATAATAATGAATGCTTATACTTTTCCTAACATTAGATCACTTTCAGGTTTGCAAAACAAATAATTCTATTTTGTGGCAAAATGGGGCCCCAGTGGTGAGACTGTTGACCTGAAACCCAAGAGGATGTTAACAAAGGTCTGCCTGGAGCCAAGTTCATTGTGATCAACCCACCCCACACATTAACACAACAGAATACGGATGTTTATACCAATATATGATTGTATATATGAATACAAGAAGATGTTTACAGCAGTTATTAGGTGTTGCCTATCTATCAACAAGCTAATTAGAGAAAAACATTTTATAAAATGCCCCCCAGCGTGGTGTTTGAAACATTCGGTCCAACTGTTGTCTCCAAGGGTGTGCACGTATCTAAGATTCACTAAACAAATTAATTTACCTTCAAACATCAAGATAAATATTTCTCCTTCTCCTTGGGCTAGTTATGCAATACTTTATCCTTCAAAAAAAATGTGAACTGTTTTTCTGAACTTGTATGCAGGGTCGGAATAAAGTGCCAGTTTCCCCTTGACCATTAAGTGGCCTCTAGCAGCAGCAGAGTGGATAAAAGAACCACCTAGGATGTACAGCTGGTAATAATTACACTCACACATTGCTTAGAAAGCATGCACTTGCATGTGTATTTAAAACTAAAATTGGTAAAGGGGTTAGAACCCTGGTCAGGTTTTTATTGCTTGTTTTATTAATGTGCCCTCCATTTAACAAAAATCTACAACCGTACAGCAGGGATTTTCTCATAAACCTTGTTTATTGATGCCTGTGCTTCTAGGGACTAGGGAAATTCAGCCCCTATTTCATCTGGTGAGTGTTGTCACTGGGACAGAAGGAGAGGGGGGAGACAAAATTACAGTGCCTTGAAAAAGTATTCACACCCCCTTAAAATTTTCCACATTTTATCATGTTACAACCAAAAATTTAAATGTATTTTAATGGGATTTTATGTGATAGGCCAACACAAAGTGGCACATAATTATGAAGTGGAAGGAAAATGATAAATGGTTTTCCAGATTGTTTACAAATAAATATCTGAAAAGTGTGGCGTGCATTTGTATTCAGCCCCCTGAGTCATTTACAGCTGCAAGTCTTTTTTGGGTATATCTCTACCAGCTTTGCACATCTAGAGAGTGACCTTTTTGCCCATTCTTCTTTGCAAAATAGCTCAAGCTCTGTCAGATTGGATGGAGAGCGTCTGTGAACAGCAATTTTCAAGTCTTGCCACGGATTTTCAATTGGATTAAGGTCTGGACTTTGACAGGGCCATTCTATTCCATTGTAGCTCTGGCTGTATGTTTAGGGTCATTGTCCTGCTGGAAGATAAACCTTTGCCCCAGTCTCAAGTCTTTTGCAGACTCTAACAGGTTTTCTTCTAAGATCGCCCTGTATTTGGCTCCATCCATCTTCCCATCAACTCTGACCAGCTTCCCTGTCCCTGCTGAAGAAAAGCATCCCCACAACATGATGCTGCCACCACCATGTTTCACGGTGGGGATGGTGTGTTCAGGGGGATGTGCAGTGTTCCACCACAGTTTTCCACCACACATAACGTTTTGCTTTTAGGCCAAAAAGTTAAATTTTGGTCTCATCTGACCAGAGCGTCTTCTTCCACATTTGATGTGTCCTCCACATGGCTTCTCGCAAACTGCAAGCGGGACTTCTTATGGCTTTCTTTCAACAATGTCACTCTTCTATAAAGGCCAGATTTGTGGAGTGCACGACTAATAGTTGTCCTGTGGACAGATTCTCCCACCTGAGCTGTGGATCTCTGCTGCTCCTCCAGAGTTACCATGGGCCTCTTGGCTGCTTCTCGGATTAATGCTCTCCTTGCCCGGCCTGTCAGTTTAGGTGGACAGCCATGTCTTGGTAGGTTTTCAGTTGTGAAAAAATATTGTGATGCCCATATCTACCGCACTATTAGTATACAACTACCGTATTTATCGGCGTATAACACGTGGCGGCGTATAACACGCACCCCAAGTTTAGGAGGAAAGTTTAAGGAAAAAAACTTTTAGGGGGGAAGTTTAAGGAAAAAAACTTACATTTAAATGCCCATCAATGCAGCCTTATCAGTGTCCATCTGCAGCCTTGCCCATCATTGCAGAATGATCAGGGTCCATCTGCAGCCTTGCCCATCATTGCAGAATGATCAGGGTCCATCTGCAGCTTTGCCCAGTGTCCATCTGCAGCCTTGCCCAAGTGTCATCTGCAGCCTTGCCCAAGTGTCATCTTCAGCCTTACCCAAGTGTCATCTGCAGCATGATCGTTTAAATTACTGCCGCCGAGATAGACAGAGTCGGATGTCCTGTGTACTCGGCTCCTCTCGGCTCCTCTCACAGTCCAGCCCCTTGGCCCGGCTCCTATGATGGACATAACACGGGTCCAATGGCGGGACTGGGCGTGACTGAGAGCAGAGCCGAGTACACCATACACTCGGCTCGGTCTGTTTCGGCGGCGCTTGTTCTCTCCTTCCCCTCCGAGGCAGCAGTCCGGAGTAGAACACGCACCCTCAATTTTCCCCTGATTTTAAGAGGAAAAAAGTGTGTGTTATGCGCCGATAAATACAGTATTTAGATAATATAGTAATTACTTCACCCTTTTACTATGTAGTATCAAACACTTGGCACAGTCCATAAAAACTGCATATAAGAAAATAAGAAAGGACAAGGCCTTCCAAAGGGGTCGCAGTAACTGAATACTACGGTTGAATTTAATTAACTTTTATTTTGAAAAAATACACCATAATATCAAATATGACAAGATACCAAAAATAGCGGTCTGAGTATAACCTTTCAAAACTTAAAAAAAAGACAACTTTGCCATTTAAAATGAGGGATCGCAGCTGCACATATATCCACACAATCAGACATACACACAGCTCAAAGGATGGGAGTTGATTGAAGTATTGTTGATCAATATATTGCATATACTGTTGTAGGCTTAGTTAAAGTGATTGTAAACGATGACCTCGTAAAACAACCCATTCAGTTTAAAATAGAAATGAAAGGCAAAACATTTTTGTATAGATATAAAAAAACATTATAAATACCTTTTTTTTCCCATTTTTTATAAGTGATCACATTCCCTCTGTTCCCAGCTGCATAAGCTGGGGGGAGAAGAAAGAGCAGCACACTGAGCTTCCCAGTGACTGGCTGTGCAGCGGGAGGCTGTCAGGACAAGTCTGATCATTGGAGGAGAGTACACTGCGTTCCCAGCATAGCTAGAGAACTGACCACAGTGTGTTCTCTTTCTTAGTGTGGTCAGTTTTTAATAGGAAAGCAGAGGGACTGGCAGGAACATCGGGGATTTCACACAAAGGAAGCAATACAAAGAAAACAGGATATTTTCTAATACAAGTACATGGTACAGCAGGCACATATCAGTAATATGAAATGTTGGGGTAACAAACACTTAAGCTTACCTTATTAGGTCTCAACTTTCAAAAATATATCTGATACTAGGTCCATTTTATTCATGCCATTTATTATATATATATATATATATATATATATATATATATATATATATATATATATATATATATATATATATATATATAAAAATGAACAAAATAACTTGCTTTAATTTCCCCAGAGAATAACAAATGAAACCTGATTGGTCACTCACTACATACCAAAATCTGCTTTTGTTCCTTTCTTTTATTTCCCAAATTTTACTAAATTGCTCATTTTTATAATCCATCATCAAGCAATTTCTGCATAGGCCAAACAGCCAACGTCTTGTGTTATTTGGTTGATGGAAAGATTGAGATGAACATGGCTATGAAAATTAAGTTCTGCCTTGTTAATTGGGGCAGATTGAAAATGTGCCAGCAGGAAACCTCTACAGAATGAAAATGTAGCCTCCCTCCAAAACTGCTAGTTGCCTGGCTATCTCTGGCTTCAATACTTTTCAAAGTCAGTAGTAGGGATGAGCCGAACACCCCCCGGTTCGGTTCGCACCAGAACCCGCGAACGGACCGAAAGTTCGCACGAACGTTAGAACCCCATTGACGTCTATGGGACTCGAACGTTCGAAATCAAAAGTGCTCATTTTAAAGGCTAATTTGCATGGTATTGTCCGAAAAAGGGTTTGGGGACCCGGGTCCTACCCCAGGGGACATGTATCAATGCAAAAAAAACTTTTAAAAACGGCCGTTTTTTCGGGAGCAGTGATTTTAATGATGCTTAAAGTAAAAAAAAAAAAGTGAAATATTCCTTTAAATATCGTACCTGGGGGGTGTCTATAGTATGCCTGTAAAGTGACGCGTGTTTCCCATGTTTAGAACAGTCCCTGCACCAAATGTCATTTTTAAAGGAAAAAATCTCATTTAAAACTGCTTGCGGGTTTAATGTCATGTCGGGTCATGGCAATATGGATGAAAATCAGTGAGACAAACGGCATGGGTACCCCCCCAGTCCATTACCAGGCCCTTTGGGTCCTGTATGGATATTAAGGGGAACCCCGCACCCAAATTAAAATAAGGAAAGGCCCTATATACTCTGAACAGCAGTATACAGGCGGTGCAAACAAGACAGGGACTGTAGGTTTGTTGTTAAGTAGAATCTCTTTGTAATTTTGAACGGGTACATTTTTAACGTGTTTAGCTCCAGCCAAAAAATCTTTTTTAAGCTTTTTGGAAAACATAGGGAAGGGTTATCACCCCTGTGACATTTGTTTTGCTGTCTTTCCTCCTCTTCAGAAGATTTCACCTCACTTTTTTGTCCCAATGAAAAATGTTTTTTGAAAATTTGGGTTTTTTTGTGGAACAAGGATTGGAAAGCATCAGTGGAAAGGAGAAATTGTTTTCCCATATTAACTCTTACAGGAGAGAATTTCCCTTCCTAGGGGTAGATTTCATCTCACTTCCTGTTGTCTCCTTCCGTTTGCAAGTAGGAGTCGTTTGTAAGTTAGATGTTTGAAAGTAGGGTCCTGCCCTATATACTCAGCAGAAATTTGGGCCTTAGGTGTTGCTGTGGCCACAACACTGTAAGCCCTCACAGGGCCCTGCTGTGAAATATTAGATCAAGAATTGTAATTACATGCCCCTGTTGAACAGGAGCTGAAAAATTAGGCCTTAGGCACTGGTGCTGGTGCCACAACACTGCAACCCCTCACAGACACTCTAGTTGGAACGCAGGAACGAGCCCTGCTGCAAAGTATTGCATCAAAAATTGTAATTACACGCCCCTGTTAGACAGGGGCAGAAAAATTGGTCCTTAGGCACTGGTGCTGGTGCCACAACACTGCAACCCCTCACAGACACTCTAGTTGGAACGCAGGAACGAGCCCTGCTGCAAAGTATTGCATCAAAAATTGTAATTACACGCCCCTGTTAGACAGGGGCAGAAAAATTGGGCCTTAGGCACTGGTGCTGGTGCCACAACACTGCAACCCCTCACAGACACTCTAGTTGGAATGCAGGAACGAGCCCTGCTGCAAAGTATTGCATCAAAAATTGTAATTACACGCCCCTGTTAGACAGGGGCAGAAAAATTGGGCCTTAGGCACTGGTGCTGGTGCCACAACACTGCAACCCCTCACAGACACTCTAGTTGGAATGCAGGAACGAGCCCTGCTGCAAAGTATTACATCAAAAATTGTAATTACACGCCCCTGTTAAACAGGGGCTGAAAAATTGTGCCTTAGGCACTGGTGGTGGCGCCCAGAACCAAAAATGTTCTTACAAGCTATCAGCGTGATGATTGAGGAGGAAGAGGATAATTACTCAGGGATAGTCACTCAGCATCAGCATAGGCAGTCTTTGAAGGGATCTGAAAAAAATTATTCAGTTACATCAGCATCAGGTGCTTGGTAGCTGGTGGTGATCCAAGACTGATTCATTTTTATGAAGGTCAGCCGATCGACCGAGTCAGTGGACAGACGCACCCTGTGATCGGTTACCACGCCTCCAGCAGCACTGAATGTGCGTTCCGAAAGAACGCTGGATGCAGGACAGGCCAGTAGCTCAATTGCATACTGTGCAAGCTCTGGCCAGTGATCCATCCTCAAGACCCAGTAACCCAGAGGATTTTCGGTGGGAAAGGTGTCCAAGTCTGATCTTGCCCCTAGGTATTCCTGCACCATGTAAAACAGACGCTGGCGATGGTTGCTGGAACCGATCATACCTTGGGGCTGCGGACCAAAAAATTGTCTGAACGCATCGGTCAGACGGCCACCTTCTCCACCGCTCCTTCTTTGACTGACCGAAGCCTCAGCAACACGTTGTCCAGAAACAGGAGTTTGTAACCTCCCAGTCTCTGGAACGCGTTGCACAGACCTTTCTGCAAGGCCTCCCGAAGATGTTTCATCCTCTGCTCCCTCTGCGATGGCAAGATAAGGTCCGCAACCTTACCCTTGTAACGTGGATCAAGGAGGGTTGCCAGCCAGTATTGGTCCTTCTCCTTGATACCACGAATACGAGGATCCTTACGCAGGCTTTGCAGGATCAGGGAGGCCATGCAGCGTAGGTTTGCTGAGGCATTCGGTCCGGAGAACTCTGGGTCACTAAGGACAACAACGTCTGCAGCCACCTCCTCCCAGCCACGTACAAGTCCATGTGTTCCTTGGGACTGATCCCTTAAAGACTGCTGATGCTGAGTGCCAGGCTCCACCTCCATACTGACACAATCTTCCTCCTCCTCCTCCTCCTCCTCGTCCTCTTCCTGTGTGATCGGCGGGCACGCAGGAACACTGTCTGGATAAAGGGGGCCTTGAGAGCTAAGGAAGTCCTCCTCTTCCTGCCTCTGTTCTGCCTCAAGTGCCCTGTCCATTATTCCACGCAGCGTGTGCTCCAACAGGTGGACAAGGGGGACAGTGTCACTGATGCATGCACTGTCAGTGCTCGCCATCCTCGTGGCCTCCTCGAATGGTGACAGGACAGTGCATGCATCCCTGATCATGGCCCACTGGCGTGGGGAAAAAAAACCAAGGTCCCCTGACCCTGTCCTGGTGCCATAGTCGCACAGGTACTCATTGATGGCCCTCTGCTGCGTGTGCAGCCGCTGCAGCATGGCCAACGTTGAGTTCCACCTGGTGGGCATGTCACAGATTAGGCGGTTCTTGGGCAGGTTAAACTCCTTTTGGAGGTCCGTCAGCCGAGCACTGGCATTATATGACCGGCGGAAATGCACACAGACTTTCCTGGCCTGCCTCAGGACATCCTGTAAGCCCGGGTACCTGCCCAAGAACCGCTGCACCACCAAGTTAAGGACGTGAGCCAAACAGGGCACATGGGTCAGTTGTCCCTGTCGGAGGGCAGAGAGGAGGTTGGTGCCATTGTCGCAAACCACCATTCCTGCCTTAAGTTGGCGTGGCGTCAACCACCTCTGAACCTGCCCCTGCAGAGCTGACAGAACCTCTGCCCCAGTGTGGCTCCTGTCCCCCAAGCACACCAGCTCAAGCACCGCATGGCATCTTTTGGCCTGCGTATTTGCGTAGCCCCTTGAACGCCTACGGAGCACCGCTGGTTCCGAGGAAGAGGCCATGGAGGAAGAAGAAGAGGAGGGGGTGGAGGAGAGAGGTGTGTCACAATCAGCATTTTGGAGGCGTGGTGGCGGAACAACCTCCAACACTACTGCACCTTGTCCTGCATCCTTCCCAGCTGCCAGCAGAGTCACCCAATGCGCCGTGAAACTTAAGTAACGTCCCTGTCCATGCCTGCTGGACCATGAGTCAGCGGTAATATGCACCTTACCGCTGACCGCCCTGTCCAGCGAGGCATGGACATTGCCTTCCACATGCCGGTAGAGAGCCGGAATCGCCTTCCGTGAGAAAAAGTGGCGTTTGGGTACCTGCCACTGAGGAACCGCACATTCCACAAACTCACGGAAGGGGGCAGAGTCTACCAACTGAAAAGGCAGCAGTTGAAGTGCTAGCAATTTTGCCAAGCTAGCATTCAACCGCTGGGCATGTGGATGGCTGGGAGCAAACTTCTTTCGGCGGTGCAGCAGCTGGGGCAGGGAAATTTGCCTGGTACAATCTGACGTCGGTGTACCAAAAGCAGATTGCCCACAAGTACTTGGCTGTGACACACCTAATTCTACACCTTCATTCCTCTCACTGCAGGTCTCAGAGAGGACTGAAGGTCTAGTGGGGTTGGAAATCTCAGCTGATGAGGAGCAAGGAGAGATCCTCTTTGTTCTTTGGTGTGGGTCTTTTAGATATGCTTGCCAACGAACTGCATGGCAGGTCAACATATGTCTGGTCAAGCATGTGGTACCCAAGCGGGAGATGTTTTGGCCACGCGAGATACGCTTGAGACATATGTTGCAAATAGCAGCGGTGCGATCTGATGCACTCGTCTCAAAAAAGGCCCACACCAAAGAACTTTTTGAATAACGCGCAGAGACTGCAGCGCCCTGCACATGTGGAGCTTTGGGGTGTGATGCAGTCAATGTGCTGCCCTTAGGCTGGCCCCTGGAGGGCATCCTGCCTCGTTGGTGATGTGCCGCCTCCTCCTCCTCCTCCTCCTCTCTCCTATCAGGCACCCACGTTGAGTCAGTGACCTCATCATCCCCTCCCTCCTCATCACTGGAGCAAACCTGGCAGTATGCTGCAGCAGGGGGAGCATGACTGCCAGATTGCTGTCCTTCTTGGGCACCCCCTCTGTCCGTGCTCATGTTACTGCCTTCATCGAGCTCAGTATCATCATCAGAGCCTTCCAAACGCTGGGCATCCTCCTGGAGCATGTACCCAACACTGTGGTCAAACAGTTCGAGGGAATCCTCAGGAGGACATGGTGGAGCTAGGGAAGGAGTCACTGATGACATTGAGCTGAGGGAAGAGGCCGCTGCTTTGCCAGACAAAGCACCCTGGGCATGGGTGAGAGAGGATGAGGAGGATGAGGACGGCTTGGTCATCCACTCGACCAAGCCTTCCGCATGTTGCGGCTCAACACGGCCAGCTGCCGAAAAAAAGGCCAAGCGTGTCCCATGGCCACGTGCTGATGAGGATGCACCGTCTCCACGACCAGCACTAGACACAGAGCCTGCTTGCCCTCTCTTATTGGCTTGTGACTGTCTGCCTCTCCTTCTTGGCCTTCCAGACATACTAATGGCCTGTAGCTGCACTAAGCTGGGATAGAACACCTGTAATTTTCTTCAGGTAGCTTTATATACTGTAACCAGACAAGCCTGCCTGTCAGTAGGAAGATAACAGGAACGGATCTAGCTGAACACTGTGAGCAGGACGCACTGCACTAAATGTAAATAGCAGGAACGGATCTAGATAAACACTGTGAGCAGGACGCACTGACTGCACTAAATGTAAATAGCAGGAACAGATCTAGCTGAACACTGTGAGCAGGACGCACTGACTGCACTAAATGTAAATAGCAGGAACGGATCTAGCTGAACACTGTGAGCAGGACGCACTGACTGCACTAAATGTAAATAGCAGGAACGGATCTAGCTGAACACTGTGAGCAGGACGCACTGCACTAAATGTAAATAGCAGGAACAGATCTAGCTGAACACTGTGAGCAGGACGCACTGCACTAAATGTAAATAGCAGGAACAGATCTAGCTGAACACTGTGAGCAGGACGCACTGCACTAAATGTAAATAGCAGGAACGGATCTAGCTGAACACTGTGAGCAGGACGCACTGCACTAAATGTAAATAGCAGGAACAGATCTAGCTGAACACTGTGAGCAGGACGCACTGCACTAAATGTAAATAGCAGGAACAGATCTAGCTGAACACTGTGAGCAGGGCGCACTGCACTAAATGTAAATAGCAGGAACGGATCTAGCTGAACACTGTGAGCAGGACGCACTGACTGCACTAAATGTAAATAGCAGGAACGGATCTAGCTGAACACTGTGAGCAGGACGCACTGCACTAAATGTAAATAGCAGGAACAGATCTAGCTGAACACTGTGAGCAGGACGCACTGCACTAAATGTAAATAGCAGGAATGGATCTAGCTGAACACTGTGAGCAGGACGCACTGCACTAAATGTAAATAGCAGGAACAGATCTAGCTGAACACTGTGAGCAGGACGCACTGCACTAAATGTAAATAGCAGGAACAGATCTAGCTGAACACTGTGAGCAGGACGCACTGCACTAAATGCAAATAGCAGGAACGGATCTAGCTGAACACTGTGAGCAGGACGCACTTACTGCACTAAATGTAAATAGCAGGAACGGATCTAGCTGAACACTGTGAGCAGGACGCACTGCACTAAATGTAAATAGCAGGAACAGATCTAGCTGAACACTGTGAGCAGGATGCACTGCACTAAATGTAAATAGCAGGAACAGATCTAGCTGAACACTGTGAGCAGGACGCACTGCACTAAATGTAAATAGCAGGAACGGATCTAGCTGAACACTGTGAGCAGGACGCACTGCACTAAATGTAAATAGCAGGAACAGATCTAGCTGAACACTGTGAGCAGGACGCACTGCACTAAATGTAAATAGCAGGAACGGATCTAGCTGAACACTGTGAGCAGGACGCACTGACTGCACTAAATGTAAATAGCAGGAATGGATCTAGCTGAACACTGTGAGCAGGACGCACTGCACTAAATGTAAATAGCAGGAACAGATCTAGCCTAATCTATCTAACTCAAATCAAATGACACTGTCTGTCTCTCTCTCTATCAGCACACCGGAACACACTACACAGGGCCGCCGTGCAGGCGGCCTTATATAGTGTGGGGCGTGTACTAAATCCCCTGAGCCATAATTGGCCAAAGCCACCCTGGCTTTGGCCAATTACAGCTCTCTCTACTGACGGCGCTGTGATTGGCCAAGCATGCGGGTCATAGTGCATGCTTGGCCAATCATCAGCCAGCAATGCACTGCGATGCCGCAGTGAATTATGGGCCGTGATGCGCCACACGAATTTGGCGCGAACGGCCCATAACGTTCGCAATTCGACGGACGGTCGAACAGCCGATGTTCGAGTCGAACATGGGTTCGACTCGAACACGAAGCTCATCCCTAGTCAGTAGCCAAGAAAAAGGATGCAGCAGAAATCAGAGTTTATTCAAAGTAATTGATTCATCCCATCTTGCCCATGTTTCTTCCTGGATCTCATTGAGGAAAGAGAGAGGATGGCAGGCTAGGACTTACCATTTTTCATTCCTGGAAGAGGTGCTGCAGAGGAACACATGACATCGATGTATTTATTTTTTTATTTATGAATAGGTACGGGAGAGTGTTGTGGGAGAGAATGGAGGGAGCTTTTGCTCAGAAATGGGCTTTTAAATTACAGTAAGAGCCCTTGCACACTGGGGCGGTTTGCAGGCGCTATTGCGCTAATAATAGCGCCTGCAAACCGCCCCGAAAGTGCCGCTGCTTTCATTCCAGTGTGAAAGCCCCGAGGGCTTGCACACTGGAGCGATGCGCTGGCAGGACGGTAAAAAAAGTCCTGCCAGCAGCATCTTCGGAGCGGTGAAGGAGCGGTGTGTATACCGCTCCTTTACCGCTCCTGCCCATTGAAATCAATGGGACGGCGCGGCTATACCGCCGGCAAAGCGCCTCTGCAGAGGCGCTTTGCGGTGGTATTTAACCCTTTCTTGGCCGCTAGCGGGGGGTAAAACCGCCCCGCTAGCGGCCGCATACCGACGGTAAAACGCCGCTAATAATAGCGGCGTTTTACCGCCGACGCCGCCCCAGTGTGCAAGGGCTCTAAGCTATACTTGTAGAATTAATGAATCGCTACATCATACAATTACATAATTACTTCTAACACTGTGCCCATGTAAGGAAACTTCAGTGTGTTCCAGTACGAGAAGACCAGTGCATGTGTGTGTTTTTTGGGCATAAGCTAACTACAATTCATGTATTAGTGTGAGGAGCGTGTGCATAAGCGCACATGCATGTTCAGCACTGCAATTTGTGCCAAACGGCCTGTAAAAGCTGGATTGTGACACGGACAAATTGCTGAGTGCAGTGCCGGAACAAGGTCATCCGATGCCCAGGGCGAAAACCACAAACAGATAATTAGTCAGTGTCTTTTCAAGACAACAATTTTAAAACATTATACATTAAATCAGGTTTAATTAATTCAACAGAATTCACTCACACATGTTAACGGTATTTATTTTAGTAGTTTAAGTGCCCCCACAATTTTCTTTAATCCTGTTCTACTTGTGCAGATACATTTGATGCTGCAAAATATCATTCTTGCTAAAGAGAAAGCAGAAGCAAAATAGGCCTCATTGTTACAGCAATAATAACCCCCAGCATTGATGTCAGTTAATTCAACAATAACTCTCTGCATTGGTGTTAGTATCAGTAAAAAAAAAAAAAAAAAACCACAATAACAACCCCCATGCAGTAATAATCCCCTGTATTAGTGTCAGCTCATACAATAAAACCCCCAGCATTCGTGCCAGTTTACACAGAAATAACCCCCAGCATTGGTGCCGGTGTACATAATAAAAAAAACCCAGCATTGGTGCCAGTGTACTAAATATTAACCCCAGCACTGGTTCCAGTTTATGCAGTAATAACCCCTAGCATTGGTGCCTGTTTACGCAGTTATAACCCCCCAAATTAGTGCCAGTTTACACAATAATAACCCCCAGAATCTGTGCTAGTTTATGTAATAATAACATATACATTGTTGGTCAGTGGTTTCATGCTATGTAAAAGTCCTTTATTGGTAACCCCTTAACCTTCCTGCATTTATGGTCAGCACTCGGCAACCCACCGACACTCTTCGGTACTGCTAAAGTCTGCCCCAATGATGTATTGGCCATTATCAGGGTAGATTTTAGCAGCAGTTTGATGGTAGGTGATTCCAGTCACACTGTACCCCTCTCCATTCAACTCTGGTGCCCGGGGCTCCTGCCCCCTCTAACCCCCCCTCTCTTTTTCAGGCCCTGGCTGAGTGGCCTCCATCTATTTCCCAAATTACCTGCAACCTGACCTGCTACTTCTGTCTTCCTGTGCTTCGCCTATGACCTGTCTCTGGTTCTTTTCTGCTTGTTTCTGCGTTTCATACTGTGCATCCTGCTTGGTACTTTGCTGTCAAGCTGTTAACGGACCTTGACCTGTATCCTAACACTGCCTCTGCCTTATGTTCCTGTGCATCCTTGCTTGAATGTTGCAGACCTTGCTCTGTATCCTAACACTGACCCTGCCTCATTGCCTGGCTGTTGATGATCTTTGGCTTGTGTCCTGGCTTTGTTCCTGTATTCTGATCAGGTGTTACCTCCTGAACTACTAGTCAGGTCTCAAGGGTTACTCGCCACCAGTTGCCCCACCCAACTCCTACCCTGCCCACGCCCCTAATTCCGCCCCTAAACATGCCCTCATAAATTATCTCATGAAATTACACTTAAATGTTTTTTGCAGAATTAAGTTAGAAAAAATAAATATTAACAACAACTTTATTTATGCCCAACAATGCACCCTGCCCATGTCCGCCAATGCAGCCTGCCCATGTCCACCAATGCAGCCTATGTCCGCCAGTGCAGCCTGTGTCCCTAATGCAGCCTGTGTCTGCCAGTGCAGCCTGTGTCCGCCAGTGCAGCCTGTGTCCGCCAGTGCAGGCTGTGTTGCCAGTGCCGCCTGTGTCCGCCAGTGCAGCCTGTGTTACCAATGCAGCCTGTGTCTGCCAGTGCAGTCTGTGTCCGGCAGTGCAGCCTGTGTCCACCAATGCAGCCTATGTCCCCAATGCAGCCTGTGTCTGCCAGTGCAGCCTGTATCCACCAATGCAGCCTGTGTCCCCAATGCAGGACTGCAAGTAATACAGGGTGCCTTGACGAGGCCTTGCAGCTTTCACATGCGTTTGCAAATGTGTGCTAACTAAACCCCTGCTTTTAACAGACGGTTAGACAGGCTAATTTGGTTGGTCAGCAGACTGGTTGGTGAGTTGAGCTATGGAATTGTCTTTGTCTTACATGTGTCCCCAATGCAGACTGTGTCCGCAATACAGCCTGTGTCTGCCAGTGCAGCTTGTTATGGATGATATGTTTCTTTAAATGCAACTCTAATGCAGCCTGTGTCCTCAATGCAGCCCATGCTACCAATGCAGCCTGTGTCTGCCAGTGCAGCCTGTGTCCCCAATGCAGCCTATGTCTGCCAGTGCAGCCTGTATCCACCAATGCAGCCTGTGTCCCCAATGCAGCCTGTGTCCTCGATGCAGCCTGTGTCTGCCAGTGCAGCCTGTGTCCACCAGTGCAGCCTGTGTCCCCAATGCAGCCTGTGTCCCCAATGCAGCCTTTGTCACTAATGCACCCTGTGTCCCCAATGCAGCCTGTGCCACCAATGCAGCCTGTGTCCCCTATGTAGCCTATGCCACCAATGCAGCCTGTGTCCCCAATGCATCCTGTGCCACCAATGCAGCCTTTGTCCCTAATGCAGCCTGTGTCACTAATGCAGCCAATGTGTCACTAATGCAGCCTGTGTCACTATTGCAGCCAAAGAGGAGGGGCTGCATATGATGGTGCACAGTGGGGAACACACAGCTATTGAAATGAAAGCTGTTATGTTCCCAGCGCTCTGATCATCTGGGTGGGGGCTCTCCTCTCTCTTCCTATCCGATCGCTAGGTGAAAGACTGCCATACAACCCACCTGCAGGCGGTGCTCGCCCCCCTGCTCCCAGGCAGTCAACACTCGCCAGCCCTCAAAATCCGCTCACAAAATGCGAGCAGGCGAGTGGAATTTTTGAGGGCTGCTGTACATGACAGCCCAAACACTTCACATAGCATTTTTTTATGTTCCATCAAATTCTTCACACTCTCCCAACAGTGGCTCTATAACCCTTACTACCTGCCTGTGGCTGAGAGCAGTGCATGTACATTGCGGCCAGATACACTGCTCCAGCCACCACTAAAACTAATCCCAGATTTTGCACGTTGGCACCAATGACAAAGTCAGAGGCTGATGGAGTGTCCTAAAGATTGATTTTAGAGACTTGGGAGCTAAATTGAGGAGAGGGACCTCAAATGTAGTATTCTCAGGAATACTACTAGTACCTCAAGCCACACCAGAAAGGCAGAGGGAAATTAGGGAAGTAAACAAGTGGCTGAGGAGCTGGTGTAGTAAAGAGGGGTTTGGGTTCCTGGAGGACTGGGGCGACTTCTCAGTCAGTCACCAGTTCTATAGAAAGAACGGACTGCACCTAAATGAGGACGGTGCAGATCTGCTGGGAGTGAAGATTGCCAAAAAGTTATAGGGGTTTTTAAACTAGATGACAAGGGGGAGGGCCCAGAGGTAGAGATAGTCAGCATGGAACATATTCCAGAGGGTAGTATTGGGGGCATTAGTGGTAGGTTGACTAAAGCACATAAACCCAAGGTAAGTATAGTAACAAGTCCTAGTTGCAATCTTGGAACACCCAATAAGTGGATAATATCCGACCGGTCAAAACTGCGTGGCATGTTCACCAATGCCAGGAGCCTTGCGGACAAGATGGGTGAACTAGAGATACTGTTGTACGAGGAGGATTTGGATTTTGTGGGGATTTCAGAGACCTGGTTCAACAGCTTTCATGATTGGCTGGCAAACATTCAAGGGTATACCCTTTATTGCAGGGATAGAGAAGGTAAAAAGGGGGAGGGGTATGCCTATATATCAAGAATAATGTACAAGTAAATGTGACAGACGACATCACTAAGGGAGCTAGGGAGGAGTTTGAATCCTTATGGGTAGAGCTCCAGAGGGATGAAGCTAAGGGGAAAATAATACTGGGAGTATGCTATAGGCCCTCTAACCTGAGGGAGGAGGGGAGACAGATCTCCTATCACATGTTGGATTAGCAGCAAGGATGGGAAGTGTTATCATAATGGGGGATTTTAACCCTTTCATGACTAAGCCTATTTTTGACATTTGGTGTTTACAAGTTAAAATCCGTATTTTTTGCTAGAAAATTACTTAGAGCCCCCAAAAATTATATATATTTTTTTAGCAGAGAATCTAAAGAATAAAATGGCGACTGTTGCAATATTTTATGTCACACGGTATTTGTGCAGCGGTGTTTTAAACGCAACTTTTTGGGAAAAGGGACACTTTCATGAATTTTAAAAAAACCAAACAGTAAAGTTAGCCCAATTTTTTGGTATGATGTGAAAGATGATGTTACGCTGACTAAATAGATACCAAATATGTCACGCTTTATAATTGCACGCACTCGTGGAGTGGCGAAAACTACGGTACCTAAAAATCTCCATAGGCGACGCTTTAAATTTTTTTTATGGTTACCAGGTTAGAGTTACAAAGGAGGTCTAGTGCTAGAATTATTGCTCTCGCTCTGACGATCGCGGCAATACCTCACATGTGTGATTTGACCACCGTTTACATATGCGGGCGCGACTTCTGTAGTTGTTTTCTTTGCTGTGTGAGCTCGCGGCGACGGGGGCGCTTTAAAAAAAAAAAATTGTTATTTATTTTATTTTTTTTTTATATTAATAAATTGTGTTTTAAAAAAAAAATTTTTTTTGATCACTTTTATTTCTGTCACAAGGAATGAAACATCCCTTGTGACAGTAAAAGGTGGTGACGGGTACTCTTTATGGAGGGATCGGGGTCTAAAAGACCCCCGATCCCTCCTTTGCACTTTAAAGTATTCAGATCGCTGTTTCTGAATACTGTATATTTTTTTAAAACCGGCGCTATTGGCAGCCGAGTAAACAGGAAGTGACGTCATGACGTTGCTTCCGTGCTTACAATTAGGAGACTGGAACTAAGCCACTCGCGACTTTGTTCCAGTCTGTCCCTAGCCGCTGGAGGCGGCGGATTGTTGATCGGGCCTCCCAGTGGAACGGGAGGCCGGGTAAGAGCAGCAGGAGGCGGCGGGAGGGGGGCGTCCCCTCCCACTTCTCCGGTATAACAGCCGAGCAGCTTTTAGCCACATCGGTTGTTATCCCTGGGAAGCCGATCGCCGGCTCTAAAAAACAGTACTGGGATGATGCCTGCAGCTGCGGGCATCATCCCGGGATAACCCCCGAAAGCCAAGGCCGCACATCTGCGTATGCTCGGCGGGAAGGGGTTAATTATCCAGACATAGACTGGGCGGAGGGAACCATGCATTCGTCTAAGGCTCGCCAGGTCCTAAATGTTTTGCAGGACAATTTCATGGTTCGGATGGTAGACGTACCAACTAGAAATAAAGTGTTACTGGATCTACTGATTACCAACAATACAGACCTGATCACAGATGTGGAAATACAGGGCAATTTAGGAAACAGCAATCACAGGTCAATTGGCTTCAGTATAAAACACACAAATAGGAAACATAAGGGGAATACAATGACACTGAATTTCAAAAGAGCCAACTTCCCTAAACTATGAACCTTGCTAGAAAGTATTAATTGGGATAAAATCTTAGGAACAAAGAACACGGAGGAGAGATGGGTTTGCTTTAAGAGCATATTAAATAAGGGCATTCGCCAATGCAT
Source organism: Lithobates septentrionalis (assembly GCA_037952835.1). NCBI lineage: Eukaryota > Metazoa > Chordata > Amphibia > Anura > Ranidae > Lithobates > Lithobates septentrionalis. The sequence continues at coordinate 1,227,231 of JBBDGP010000412.1, forward strand.
TCCATTGGGTAATAAATTTTAAAGAGCGAACAAATGTCCTGGGTGGCTTAATGCCAATGTAAAATTGCATATAAAAGCAAAGAAGGCCTTCAAAAAATACAAGGTTGAAGGATCATCATCAGCATTGTGACTTTATAAAGAATGCAACAAGAAATGTAAGGGTGCAATTAGGGCGGCTAAGATAGAACATGAAAGACACATAGAGGAGGAGAGCAAAAAAAATCCCAAGAAATTCTTTACGTATGTAAACAGTAAAAAAGGGAGGAAAGACCATATTGGCCCCATAAAGAATGAGGAAGGACATCTGGTTACAAAGGATGGGGAGATGACGAAGGTATTGAATTTATTCTTCTCCTCAGTCTTCACAAGGGAATCGGGGGGCTTCAGTAACCAAAACTGCAGTGTTTATCCTCATGACACATCACAGGAAGCACCTTGTTGTGAGTGTGGTATGGAATCTTAATTAAGATTTCAGTGTTTTATTTTTCAGTGCCTCCAACCTTACGGTAAATTAGTGCATACCACAATCCTTTCCTGAGTTTGTTATGGGATTTATGGGATTTTCTTACCAAGATATAAATATCTCCCAACAAAATTAATAAGTAAATAATTTGACTTTATTAATTAACGAGTATATTAATACAATTTCATACAGAAACTAGATTTTCTGGTCATTGATATTTCACACATGCATTCACACATGCATTATCAAAACATCAACACAGCAATGAAACGATATATCTAAATATTTCAATTTACTCAGGGGAGCCCAAATTGATCTGTTGGGAAAATATGTGCGGTAATCTACGCTTTATATTCAAGAACACAATATCCCCTGTCGTTTAGGGAAACAGTCCTCTGAATTTTTCCGGCCGGAAGGAATCCAAAGTATGTCTCACAAAGTCAACAGAACAATATTGCCATTTTGAAATAAGTATTAAACCAACAGAGCTGCTAAAATTAAATGGAGCAATAGAACTCTCTCTTGGACCACCGAATATAAATTGATGTAAATAAGTTTGTCTGAATTCCCCTAAACATGGCTACAATGATGTACGGCCTAGACAGTCAATAAATGTCAATACATAAACTATAAAATATAATCCCTACAATTTTGAGAGAGAATATGAAATAGAATCTATATGATCTGTATCTTACCAATCAGATTAAAAGGGGAAGTTGTCCGCCAATATCTAAGCACATCAAGTGGTTCCAGTCACAAGGTCCAGCAAGATGGGGAGTGGTCATATATCAGCAGACTTCTTGATCATCTAGGGGTGCATCTGGTGTATGGGTCTGTGATCCCTTCCTTAGGGCCCTCACAACCTTGATACCATTTTGGGACAATAAGCTCATAAAATTATCATAAGCTCAGCCCAGAAAGTTTGGCTCCCTCTCCATTGGTTGGGAAATTCTAATGATTTACTGGGTACAATTAGGTAATATCATCTTCAGCCACTGGATGTGTCTGAGGACAAAAAAATATGTTTTAAACTTATTTGTTAAAAGAAAATATGTTTTCTTTTATAAAGGGTAGTTATCTATACATTGGGGCTATAAATATATGTATATATTGTTTAAGAACACCCAGCAATTGGTATAAAATATATTCATTTACTAAGAAAGGCTTCTCCAACCCAGTCTGCAGGAGGGCCACCATATTCCCTCTGATCATTAACCTGTACAAGATTAAAATTACCAATTTCATCCACTCTAGAAGCTTTGTTGTCCTTATTCAGAGAAGTAATCCAAACCTCGCTCTCAGCGTCCATTCAATAGTTGTCCATCGTTAGAGAATGATCTGCTCTCTCCATGGGCCATAATCAGTGGGTAGGAGGCTTGCTCCTAGTCCTCTCCAAAAGCCCCTGTCCTGGTTGGGTCTGTCACAAGATCATTTTTATAGAAGCAGTGATTTTAATGATGTTTGAAGTGCAACAATAAAAATAAAAATTCCTTTAAACATAGTGCCTGGGGGCCCCCTTAGTTTGCCTGTAATTTGGCGCATCTTGCTGGCAATAGAAAAATGTTTTAAAAAATGGTGTGGGGGCCCCCCCAATCCATACCAGGCCCTTCAGGTCTGGTATGGATTTTAAGGGGGACCCCACGCTCCTGAACTATGGGGTCCCCCCCAAAATCCATACCAGACCCTTACCCGAGCATGCAGACCGGTAGGTCAGGAAAGGGGGGAATGAGCGAGTGCCCCCCATCCTGAACCATACCAGGCCACATGCTGGGGATGGTTGCTTTGGGGCATGGAGGGCCCTGCCCCCCCACCCCAAAGCACCTTGTCCTCATGTTGAGGGGGACAAGGGCCTTATCCCCACAACCCTGGCCAGTGGTTGTGGGGGGGGGCTGCGGGCAGGGGGCTTATCCGAACCTGGAAGCAACAAGGGGGCCCTTCAGATCCTGCCCCCCTATGTAAATGAGTATGGGTGTAAAAATAAATAAAAACAGGTGGCAGTTTTTGACAATTCCTTTATTAAAAATAAAAAAACAGTGTCCCCCGACAATCCATTGTCAATCTCGACGCCAGCTGCACCGCCAGACCCGAACAAGAGAAAAGAAAATGCTCCGCCATCATCGACTAAAGAAAACCGGGTCTGGTATGGATTTTGGAGTGGACCCCACCCCGTTTTTTTTTTAAATTTTGGTGTGGGGTTCCCCTTAAAATCCATACCAGACCCGAAGGGCTTTGTATGGATTGGGAGGATCCGCACGCTGGTTTTTTTTTCACTTTTATTTTGCCGGCAATGTTTTTTCTTTTTATTCAGGTGTAAGCGGGGAAGCCCAAATTTTTTACAGCTGATGACTGATCAGTTGTCAAGGACATGGCGGCCGACCCCACTTCTTAACAACCAGCTTTTCACTGCGCCCTGATTGGGCAAAGAATTGCTCAGTCAGGGCTTAGAATGCACTGTGCATCGAGAACACCTGAACGCTTTGCAAATTTGGATGCTTGCCAAACAGGCGATGTTCGGCCCGAACTTTTGCTCGGCCTGAACCTTTCGCCCAACTCTAGTGTGCAGTATTAGTGAGTGCTGCTATTATTAACCATTTAAAGTCTGCATTGAGTTTTATAGCTTGCCTAGGATGGGATATTGCTATATTCACACAGATTTATAATTTATGTGATTTAGTGTCATTTATGTATGTGACAGTGCAACACTTTTTTATGAGAATTGTTCCAGGTCAATGACTTACTAAGTAACACATATCACAGCATACTAAGCTGAGAACGAGGGAAACATTTTTAGTGTAAATCTCTATTAGGCAATAGAGACACCATTGATCTGTATACAGCCATGCAGACACCATCCTCTGCACTTATAGATGTCAAAATCAGCAATAAATGATATTGAAAAAATATAAGTCACATACATTGGTGGGTTTTTTTCATCAATATTTTTCCTTATGTCAAAATGTAAATATATGTTAAAATTTAAGGGAAGGGTGTGCAGTATAATTTAGACCAGTGGTCATCAACCCTGTCCTCAGGGCCCACTAACAGGCCAGGTTTGCAAGATAACTGAAATACATCACAGGTGATATCATTTGCTGCTCAGTGATTGCAGTATTCTAGTCTGCATCTCCCCAAGGTAATACTTAAAACCTGGCCTGTTAGTGGGCCCCAAGGACAGGGTTGATGACCACTGATTTAGACCATTGTTAATACTTATAATGACGGTGGTCCAAGTACTATTTAATTAGCACAATTTTGCTACAGATCTGTACATCAGACAGAAAAGATTGCAAGTTGTGGAGGAAAGAGGGAGAAATGGGTCAAAAATAGGGAGTTATGAGATAATGAGGCTAGGATGGGGGTGACATCTCTGGAGCTAACGCCTTTAAAGCTCATCTCCAGGGACATTTTAGACTGTACACCCCTCTATGCTATTCTTACTGCCAACCCGTTCCCATCTATTTGCGTTAAAAAAAAAAAAAAATCCCTATTTAGTTTGCCTGAATCCACTATCTAATGACCTTCATCATTGAAGGGGAGATTCCACCACTGGACACCTAATGGGACGTGACTATGTCCACCTAGGCAGTGCCCCGTGCACCCAAAGAAGTAGGAGATTGGAACCCAATGTTTCACATAAACATGGATTTAGGTATTTAAGGCTTCTGATTTGTCTTTTCTTTATTGCTGCAGCAATTCGTTTAATAAAAGTTGGGAGTATTGTTTGGGGGGGGATGCTGGGTTTCTGGTTGAATCAGAGTGAGCAATGACCGCTCCTATAATCCTATGCACAGAGCGGTCTGCAGTCTATATTTTCTCACCAGTCTTGGCAGATGGACCTGGCTGTACCCGCTTCGGTTTCACATTACAAGGTGCAAATGTACTCACTAATGTACTTTAAATGGTCATCGGCTGGTTTGTGTTTTACTAGCTGACACGTCAGTTTATAGCCTGGAAATTGACCACAGCATGGTGCTGCTTTACACTTCCGAAAATCAATTTCTGGAACAGCTCTGGGCAAAAGATGAATGGGGGGCGAAATGTAGTCATACAGTAAATTTAACTTATAAATGTTTTACAAAAATAGAAACAACTGTAAAAGTAAAACTAGACAAACTAATATCGAGAAAGAAACATGAAAGCTATTTGAAATTGCACACCAGGCAGGTTTTAAAAACACCATTTAGTGCTGTTGAGCATTCCTTTAAAAATATTAATAATACACAATATTTCATACTGCTAGAAGAATTATCTTCATTAGTCTTGAGATCAATCTTCTGTCATTCATTGCAGAGCAGCACTCAGTGTGAAAGAGGAAGGAACAGCCCTATGAGCCAATCAAGAGAGAGTAAAGTGAGCAAAGTTGATGACTCATCATCTTCTTGCTTCTCTTTCACTGTCCAATCAGTACATAGTATCGCAAATTCATACAGCTCTGTATTCATTGTTACATCATTTTTTTTTTTTTTAATACTAGCAGTGTGGGTACCTGAGTCTTACTTGGTATCATCCTTTCCCAGCCCCTGTACAGCAGAGCTCAGACTGGGCAGGCAGAAGCAACACAAGGAACCAACAAGAAACATGCTGATAGGAAGAGAGAGCAGAGTAAGGCCGGCCATACATGGAGCAAATTTCATTCCTGCAACCACGGGTTGCAGGAACGAAAATTTGCTCGATTAACCCATCAACACAGACAGTGTTGATGCGGGAATCCCTCTTGCCGGTTTATTGTCATTGGCCATTGATGGCTTCCCCGTTGGGAGATTGAGTGATTATCGCTAGCCGCTATAGCAGCCGCTAACGAAAATTGCAAAAGAATCCGACAGGCTGGTTTTATATCCAAGTTGATCGATATCAGCTTGGTACATTCAGCCTGCCCATTAACAGCTGGAATCTCGGCCGGTTCCTGCTGAACCGACCGAAATTCGAACCATGTATGGCTGGCCTAACAGAGAGATGAACGCATTGGTCTGCTGCTTCTACTTTAATTGTCTAATCACAGGCTGGGGTAGGGACAAGACCTGCAAGTGTTAGGCCATGTTCACGCTTTAGCAGTTTGGAATTGCGACAGAATTGGCGCGATTTTGCCCACGTTTCCAAAGTGCACTGAAATTTCGGGAAAACGTTCAACATGCATTTGGGTGCCATTCATTCTTAATGGTGCCCCAAAATGGTGAGATTTTGCTGCAATTTTTTATGAGATTTGGAAAAGTGGGCAGAATCATGCCGATTCTGCCTGTGTTACCAAATCCCTACAGTACGAATGGGGGCTTAAACTTGCAGGTCTTTTCCTTACCCCAGCCTGTGATTGGACAATGAATGTAGAAGCAGCAGACTGATGCACTCATCTTTCTGTTACTTTGCTCCCTGGCTCTGGGACAAAATTTGGCTCCTGAGCTTCATTGCCACGACAAACATGCATAGGACAGTCTTTGAAATGAATGGGCTGCCCTATGCGCAACACGTAAAAACCCATGTAAATCACACACAAAAATCTCAAGCAGGAACACAAGTTCCTGCTACACGAGAGAAGAAAATGGGGTTCCCCTAAGTGGATTTTTCCGGCACTTGCATATAGTTTTTTTTATAAAGTGGAGGAGTACACACTAATGTGAAGAATAAAAAAGTATTTTTATTCATTCAAAAATTCTCATATATTAAAAGACATTGTAAGCATCACAAACCACAAAGACATTTTATGTGGTAAACATAGTTTTGAACTATTTCTTTTTTAAGAAATTGTTCAAAACTATGTTTACCACATAAAATGTCTTTGTGGTTTGTGATGCTTACAATGTCTTTTAATATATGAGAATTTTTGAATAAATAAAAATACTTTTTTATTCTTCACATTAGTGTGTACTCCTCCACTTTATAAAAAAACTATATGCAAGTGCCGGAAAAATCCACTTAGGGGAACCCCATTTTCTTTGAATGTAATTTTTGGATGTGGCACGGCCTCCCCCCTCATTAACCTAGGAGAGCTAGTCACTCTCTCTTCTGCTACACGAGAGGTGAATGGGGCCTTACTTAAAGTGTTACTAAACCCAGGACCCTGCATTCACTATATCTGGTCTCCCACAGTACACAGAACATGGAAATGCAATAAACTGCTAAATGCCTTTTCTCATCAGCAGTATATAGCAGTCTTGTGACTTGTATCAGTGTCTGGTTAAAGCTTGTAGGAGGAGTTTTCATACTGCACTAGCTGTCCTATCAGCAAGCAGGACCCATGACCCTCTGTCTGGACAGTGCTGATTGGCCCTGTGCTAATCACATGCACTCTCCCAAGAAAAAAAAACTCTCTAGCAAACTCTAGCAATACACATTAAACTGAGCATGCGCAGCCTGACTCCAGTAACAGTAGTCTTATCCGAACATGTTTTGGAGACAATGCAAGAAGGGGAGGATCTGTGCATACAGGATCAAACAGATTTTTACACTATGCAGAGGATTAACCCCATAGGTTCTACAGTGATTATAACAAGGATGCGTTACTGCATATACAGACTGATTTTACTGTTGTGGGTTTAGTAACACTTTAAAACTGAACTAAATCATCCAATACTCACCTCACCTCTAGCAATGTAACATCCACAAGCTCCCTTGCAGGTGTTGATATCTTCTCCCAGGCTTTTTCTCAGTATGGGGTCTTTGGCTATCTTGACTGGCTGGGCTGGAATAACATAACTCTCATACATGCACACAGAAATGTGTTCATCTTAGCACCAAAGTGTGCCAAGAACATAGACTGAGCTACACAGGAGAAAGAATTTAGAACTTTAAATGAGGTGAGTGACAGATAACTTGTAAAAAACATATTAAAATATTTTATTTCTGTAAATGAATAAAAAAGTATGACACATTATATTAAATACATTCATGGGTATTGATTAATACATACTATACACAATAAACCAACTGTAATTTATATATATATATATATATATATATATATATATATATATATATATACATAGTAATAATATGAGCAAAATGTACTCCACATGATTAATTCAATGAAAAGCACAGTGGGTCTGAAAATTATGCATAGACATTGGTAATTTCATTACATATAACACAAAAAAAGTAACCAATTCATATACAGTATCGCACAAAAGTGAGTACACCCCTTAAATATTTTATTATATCTTTTCATGTGACAACACTGAAGAAATGACACTTTGCTACAATGTAAAGTAGTGAGTGTACAGCTTGTATAACAGTGTAAATTTATTGTCCCCTCAAAATAACTCAACACACAGCCATTAATGTCTAAACAGCTGGCAACAAAAGTGAGTACACCCCTAAGTGAAAATGTCCAAACTGGGCCCAAAGTGTCAATATTTTGTGTGGCCACCATTATTTTCCAGCACTGCTTTAACCGTCTTGGGCATGGAGCTCACCAGAGCTTCACAGGTTGCCACCGGATTCCTCTTCCACTCCCCCATGATGACATCACGGAGTTGGTGGATGTTAGAGGCCTTGCGCTCCTCCACCTTCTATTTGAGGGTGCCCCACAGATGCTCAATGGGGTTTAGGTCTGGAGACATGTTTGGCCAGTCCATCACCTTTACCCTCAGCTTCTTTAGCAAGGCAGTGGTCGTCTTGGAGGTGTGTTTGGGGTCGTTATCATGTTGGGATACTGTCTTGCAGCCCAGCCTCTGTAGGGAGGGGATCATGCTCTGCTTCAGTATGTCACAGTACATGTTGGCATTCATGGTTCCCTCAATGAACTGTAGCTCTCCAGTGCCGGCAGCACTCATGCAGCCCCAGACCATGACACTCCCACCACCATGCTTGACTGTAGGCAAGACACACTTGTCTTTGTACTCCTCACCTGGTTGCCGCCACACATGCTTGACACCATCTGAACCAAATAAGTTTATCTTGGTCTCATCAGACCACAGGACATGGTTCCAGTAATCCATGTCCTTAGTCTGCTTGTCTTCAGCAAACTGTTTGCAGGCTTTCTAGTGCATCATCTTTAGAAGAGGCTTCAATCTGGGATGACAGCCAGGCAGACCAGCTTGATGCAGCATGCGGCGTATATGTTTGAGCACTGACATGCTGACCCCCCCACCCCTTTAACCTCTGCAGCAATGCTGGCAGCACTCATACGTCTATTTTCCACAGATAACCTCTGGATATGATGCTGAGCACGTGCACTCAACTTCTTTGATCGATCATGGCGAGGCCTGTTCTCAGTGGAACCTGTCCTGTTAAACCACTGTATAGTCTTGTCCACCGTGCTGCAGCTCAGTTTCAGGGTCTTGGCAATCTTCTTATAGCCTAGGCCATCTTTATGTAGAGTAAAAATATTTTTTTTCAGATCCTCAGAGAGTTCTTTGCCATGAGGTGCCATGTTGAAGTTTCAGTGACCAGTATGAGAGAGTGAGAGCGATAACACCAAATTGGCTAATTGGGAAAATGGCTAATTGGGCCCAATTAGGACTTTTTCACTTGGGGTGTACTCACTTTTGTTGCCAGCAGTTTAGACATTAATGACTGTGTGTTGAGTTATTTTGAGGGGACAGCAAATTTACACTGTTGTACAAGCTGTACACTCACTACTTTACATTGTAGCAAAGTGTACAGTAATTTCTTCTGTGTGGTCACATGAAAAGATATAATAAAATATTTACAAAAATGTGAGGGGTTTACTCACTTTTATGCGATACTGTATGTACAAAAATAATGTGAGCCCAAATGTACTCCATGTCATGGGAAAAATGGATGTTGCAAAATTGGTCTAATAGACAGGTATCATAGATTAACAGCAGAACAACATCCTAAAAGCTCAACACGCTTTGTGGATTCGCTCCACTTCCGCAGGAGCAGATGCACAATCTCTCTGCAAAAAAGCATATAGGCACCCAAGTAGTCTCATAGTTTACCCAAAACAACAGGGAGAAAGCATCTTGGGAGGACGGTAAGAAGGTTTAATTGCAGAAGAGACAAGAGTCTATACCTGTATTTATATCTGTACAATTGTTCATACTTCTCAGGCTGTAGACAGAATCAGCCCTCATTATTTCGGGATTTGTAAACTACGGCCTCTATTGTGTAAGGTTTGGGAAACAACCAGTAACTGGCTATCCAGACTTGTAAACAGAGATCTTAATTAGACAAGGGACATCTGGTACACCATTCATCCAGTAGTGGAGTACGCGGCACACCCTTGGGTGACTGAAGTGTTTCCAGAGTTATGTGGAAGAAGATTGACTTTATCTTTGTCCTCTGTGCTCGGCCCTTCCTCGATGTTTCATCTCAGTGTTCTGGATCATCTGTATCTTTTCCGACTGCATTGGAGAGTTATTATCGCACTGTCTCCACTTATCTGGAATAAATCCCTTGCACACAACATCATAATCCCTTCTACTTTATTTGTAATGTCGAAAAATCACAAACAAGACAAACATGTTAAAGGGCAAGTAGTTTAGACTTTCAATAGGGATTAAATATGAACTGTAAGTGTAAAAGGTTTCCAAAAAATATTATATTTTACATGTGTCCTGTGCTTTGTTGTAACCCCTTCACGCCTAATGGTAAAACAAATGCAAATACCTAAGAACAATTTTGCAACTTTGACATGTGTTAGTAAAATTGTATATATCATTACAACTACTTTGTATATCTGGATGGATTAAACCTTGGTTTTTTTTTCAGGACAAATTGGGCTTTCTTTTGGTGGTAAATGATAAAGGATGTCTCTTGATTTATTTTTTAATTGTTTTTATTTTTGTTATTGTCAAAGGAAAACTAGCCCAATGTACCGTAGTCAAAAACATTTTTTTTTCACAATTTAGCAGTATATTTCTTGCTAATGTCATAATTTACTACCAAAGAACAACCCAAAATGTAGTCTGCTCCTGACGATTCCACATACACTATATTGCCAGAAGTATTGGGATGCCTGCCTTTACACGCACATTAATGCCCCGTACACACGGTCGGATTTTCCGACGGAAAATGTGTGATAGGACCTTGTTGTCGGAAATTCTGACCGTGTGTAGGCTCCATCACATATTTTCCATCGGATTTTCCGACACACAAAGTTTGAGAGCAGGCTATAAAATTTTCCGACAACAAAATCCGTTGTCGGAATTTCCGATCGTGTGTACACAAATCCGACGCACAAAGTGCCACGCATGCTCAGAATAAATAAAGAGATGAAAGCTATTGGCTACTGCCCCGTTTATAGTCCTGACGTACGTGTTTTACATCACCGCGTTTAGAACGATCGGATTTTCCGACAACTTTGTGTGACCGTGTGTATGCAAGACAAGTTTGAGCCAACATCCGTCGGAAAAAATCCTAGGATTTTGTTGTCGGAATGTCCAATCAATGTCCGACCGTGTGTACGGGGCATTACTTTAATGGCATCCCAATACTTTTGGTAATATAGTATATGTGTATGTTAGTTGTTGTCTGTACCCGTAGTACAGCCCAGAAACAATAGTGCACATTTTGCTTTTTTTTTTTTTTATCCTGCCTAAAAACACGCTGACACTACCTGACACTCTATACTACCTTAAAGTGATTGTAAAGGTAAAAATAACAAACACGTTATGCTTACCTGCTCTGTGCAGTGGTTTTGCACAGAGCAGTCCCGATCCTCCTCTTCTCGGGTTCCCCGCTGGCGCTCTGGGGGCACTCATGTGTGCTCACTCTTAAGCTGGCTCTCTGCATCCATAAGACACAATGAGTGCAGCTCAGCCCCACCCCGGCCTCACTGGCTGTCAGTAACAGCAGCAGGAGCCAATAGAGCCTGCTACTGCATCTCAGCCAATCAAGAGGGAGAGACCCAGGAGAGCCTCGAGTCTCATGCACATCGCTGGATCAGGATGGGGCTTAGGTAAGTTTTGGGGGGGAGCTGAGGGGGGAGAACACTGAAGGTTTTTTACTTTACCCAAATATGCTGACTGGGACCGTTGACCCTGACCTTGACCTTTGACCCCAAACTTGACCCTAACACTAACCCTGGCAAACCCTGATCTTGTTATGTATTTATTTATTTATTTTATTTATTCTGGTGTGCTCCCAGCACAAAGGGAGATATGCATAGATGCGGACCCATGGAGAAAAGCCCACTTCAGTAAGGTCGCATATATGTGTATGGTCGGCGGGAAGGTGGTTAAGTAAAACTTCAGGCAAATTTTTTTTTTAGCTTTCAATAGAGTGGGGAGAGTATTTTTATTTCAGTCTATGACGTCTTTAGGTAGAATGTTCCTCCCCGTCCTGTACCTGTGACTAGTGTTGAGCCATACTGCCCTGGGATTGGTTCAGCAGGGGTTTGATTAACTTCAAAGAAGTTCAGATGTGGAACCTGAACCCCACTGAAATTAGTGTTACATTTAAAATGCCCATTTTCTAGGCTAATAGGCAAGAGGGTGTAAAAAAAAAAAAATAGCATGGGGAGGGGATGGGGGGGCTACCTTGATTAACATACAGTAGGCCAATGCTAAAAAGTTGTGACAATTCTGTGTGGAAAAGAGAGTTTTAAATTGCCAGTAAATGATGACTCCCTCTTGCTTCTTTTATTTTTGAAAGAAAAAATGACACATAGACCCCGAAGGTCCCTTAAAATACATGGCAGACCACTAAGGGACATTGGAGGGGACCATATGATTTTGTTTTTATGTGAAAGAAGCAGGCAATTCAGGATTTGTAGGGGGTACCCCACGCAAGCAAAAACAAAAGAATGCACTGATTTCATATCAGAGCTTCTAGGCCTGATAAAGTTTTTAAGGGGGCTCCTCGCGAAAAAGCAAAATAAATGCATGAGGTTCCCCTAAAAATCCATACCAGACCCTTAATCTGAGCATGCAGTCTAGCTGGTCAGGAAAGAGGGGGATGAGTGTGTGCCCCCCCTCTTGAATCTTACCAGGCCACATGCCCTCAAAACTTAGGGATCCCTCCTGGCAAAACATCTTGTCCCCGTTTTAATGAAGACAAGCGGCTCATCCTCACAACCCTTGCTTGGTGGTTGTGCGGGTCTGTTGGCATGGAGGTTATCTGAATCTAGAGTATGGTTGGATGGGAGGGGAACCTCTCAACAATCACTGGCATGATCCCCTATAGCAAGTGAGATAGAAGAGGAGTCCCCACATTCCCTTGTGAGGGGGAAAGTGGGAAAAGGGGATTTTTAAGTGCCAAAGAACAATGTCAACTACCACATTGTGTATATATATATTTTTTTTCTTCAAAGTTTTATTTGTACAAAAAGTATTTAAAACCACATGTATGATAACGTAAATATAAGTGACACCACATTGGACAATATACAACCATTCTAGGCAGACAAAGAGTAAGAAGTTAGTGGATCATGGATCAACGCGTTTCACCCACGATGAAAGAGAGGGCTTCTTCAGGATCCAGTTTGCAAAATTGGCTAGCGGTTAGCCACACCATGTCGCAAATGCAACCCGCTAGCACGGCGTTATATGCATCATCCTATATACATATCTGGAATATGTTGTCACCCTCTTGTATAGCTCCGCTCCCAGCTTCCAATTTGTGGATGGGCTTTATAATCATATTTCGATTATTTTTGGATGAATGTTTCTTCAGTCCTTTACACGGGCTCTCTATCCATTTGAGTCCTATTACCTTTATACTAGTGATGATGCGCATATGCGAGTGAATCCTCATTGTTCTTCACCGTTTACATTTATGAATATAATCTTGGACAGACATCTTTGACTGGATTCTCCCATGTCAGCCATAGTGAATTGCTGATATGGGCATTTTGATCATTATATAAGTTATCAGATTTTGCCAATTTTGCAAACTGGATCCTGAAGAAGCCCTCTCTTTCAATGTGGGCGAAACCTGTTGATCCATTATCCACTAAGTTCTTAGGCATTGTCTGCCTGGAATGGTCATATATTGTAAAAAGGGGTGTTACTTATATTTACGTTATCATACACATGGTTTTAAATGCTTTTTGTACAAATAAAACTTTGAAGAAAAAATGGCACTTAAAAATCCCCTTTTTCCCACATTTCCTCTCACGAAGGAATGTGGGGACTCTCTCCTCTTATATAAATCTAGAAACTGCCTATAATAATAGAATGGAACAACATACAATTTGCCAGCACACCAGGAATCTTCAAATAACCTCCAAATGTTTTATTGAAGATGATAGCATCTCAGCGGACAAATGTCCAACTAAGGGGACCTGTGTGGCTCCGAAACACTGTATTCTTCCACTGTCATGTGATCATCTTCAAAAAACATTTGGACATTATTTGATGATCTGGTGTACAAGCAATATGTACGTTGCATGAAGTTACACATTTCCAGCAGGCGGCTGTTGCATCACCCACTTACTTGGTAGCCTAACACAAGAACCTGTGCAATAGGAATGTTATTTGTGTTAATAATAAGCCCCCCCCCAACTGACACTCCCCTCATGTGAATGATAATGGGGTACCCCTACTCATTCACCAAAAAATATGTCAGTTAGAATAAAGACACCTAAACATTTGACAAGTTCTTTTTAAAAAAAAAATAAAAATCCTAAAATATGCCCATAGTCAATTACAATGTCCACTGCCGTCGACTTGCTGAAAAGAAAAAACCTGATAACCCACCACACACAACCTATCCCCCATGCTAACACTAGCAGAATGACAGCATCCCAAGCTGTCATTGGTTATATAAAGGAGGGATAGTGGTGACATCATTGCCAAAATATGGCCTTGTCAGGTCAGCATGTTGCTTGTCTTCACATGTGAATGCAATTAGATTGGTTCTTTGTACTACTCCTACCTTTCCAAATCTGTTGTGCAGCAGATCATAAGAAACTGAAATCAAGTCAAATTCAGGTAAGTATGTAGTAGTTGTATTTAAAATAATTTGATTATCCGCCTGAGGTTCAGTTTTAAAGATGAATTCCAGTTATGGATATTTTATACATAGTTATATTGGTCAAGCTTGGCTAGACACAAAGCTACTCCAGTGATCTCCACTAGCCTTCGGGTCCCTGCTGAGCAGCTGCCTTACTGCATTCTGAACACAGGAGGTCTCCCGTTTGGCACGGGCGCCATTCAGAAAATGCCTTGCATTTTCTAAATTAATGCAAAGCATTCTCTGATTGGATGAGTTAAAGAGGTGGGGTGGCGATATCATGCTCTGCACCTCATCCAATCAGAGAACATTTTGCATTTATTCAGAAAATGCAAACCACTCTCTAAATGGCACCTGTACCAAGCGGGGCAGCTGCTCACCATGAGACCTGGAAGCAAATGGAGATCACTGGAGTAGCGTTGTTTACTGCTCCCATGGATATCGGCTAGGTATGGTATGTATAGTACATAGTTACATGGGTCTAAGCTGGACCCATGTAAATGTGTAAAAATATCCATACTTGGGACTCATTTTTAAATACTGGGAGCCTTATTCTTGCATTACTGAATAGAGGAGCCTGTCTTGTCTGTCTCTTGGTATTGTTCATTAAAAAAAAAAAGAGAGAGAGAGAGAAAAACACGAACAACGCAAGCAAGTTTTCACTATACCATTCATGTCAGAATTTTTTGCAAAAGCTATAGAGCACTGAAATGTTCACAAAGTCTCCAAAAAATAGTTAACAAGGATCCTTCTTCTAGCCATCTGCATGACTTCTTTTTAATTAGACCTCCTTCCAGGACTAGGAGTTCACTCGAGAGGGGCTCAGGTGTCAGGCAAAACATATACACTCATTAGTTTTTGTTTTGATTGTCACTGCCTGGTTTGACATCACTTCTATAAGTCAGCAGGGGTATTGAATTTTGTTAGATGGACTACTCTTTTATGGATGCAGTGGTGTAATTAATCCTTTGTGTCACAGTCAGAGATGGCTTATCATACCGTCTCGGGGAACACTTTCGAAGGTTCAACACATTGATTCACTTCCCATCTTTCCATCCTTTTTTTCAATGAGTGCCATGGAGGATTGATGAAAGTGCCGAGCTGGGAAGTACAAGGGGGTATCACACAGCCAAACACTGTGGGGGCCACTAATATAGAAGTGGGGAATTGAAATTTTCAATGTTTTGGTTTGTCAGTTTTTTGGCAGTGTGCACCAAACCATTTTCCATTATAAAAATAGTGATCAGCTAACTGCTGGACTAGGAAAAAGTCGACATGGTCCTGGTAAATCGAGGATGAAAATGCAGAATTAAAAGAAAAACTCTCAGAAAAGGTTTTACCTGAACAAAATGACACAAAAGTGCTGAATTTATACAAAAGGAAAAGAAAATATACTTTTTTTTTCCTCAAATTCCACCGGTATGTCTTAGTGATGCATATAGTATATGTAAGTTATATGTGTGTGAATGGGTTTTTGTTTAGTTTAATATTTTTTTTATTTATTTTTTAGATTGTTCTTTTTTCTCATTTATAACTGTCACCAGTGGATTGACAAGCTCACTGGTGACTGTATACACAGGAGGAGGCAGGTCTACTTTAGGGTTTGTGCACACAGGCTTTTACTCACATTAGAGCAAATGTTTCGTCTCCAAACAAGTGTAGCCACCCTATCCTAAACAGGTGTGAAAATTTCAATGTAGTGGTGCTAAGCTGTTTAGCTGGATTGATAGTTAAAAAGGTTCTTCGGTCTTTTTGAAAAAATATTAAAATTCAGCTGCTACAAATATTGTAGCTGCTGACTTTTAATAAAAAGACACTTACCTGTCCAAGGATCCAGCGGCGCCCTCACCTGAGCCAGTTCTTCGCCATTTTTTGGGACCCATGTGTCGGTATGTTTACTGTGGGAAGCCGGCTGTGAAGCTGCACTGTACTGTGTGAATGGTCCCACAGCCTGCTGAGACCTGTGACTTTTTCCAGAAGGCAGCGAGCGGGGAGGGGAGGACCAAACTTCCAGTGGAATCACCTAGACAATCTGACTGGAAGTGGATGCGGGTACCTACCAAAACTAGGTACCCCCCCCCCAAAAAAAAGTCTAAAAGTGTTAGAGGAGGGTGGGAGGAGGATATAAGGTGGAACTTCCCTTTTAGAGTGAAGTTCTGCTTTAAGCTTTCTTAGGTTTCTCCTATCCTTTCTCCCCTCCTTTTATTATATTTTGTTAGAAAATTATCATTACCATCTCTAATTTAACTTTATTTAAATTTTTAATTTTTCATTAGTTTTATCAGTTATTATTTTATGTTTAAAATATTACTTACATTTAATTAAAAACATTTTATTGTTTTTATCTAGTAGCCCCTCCAGTGCTAGTTGCCACTTTTCTCCTTTGATATGATATGTCTTGATTTAGCAGCCTCTCCATTGTCAGCTGCCACTCATTTCTCTCTTCCTAATTGGAGAAGAATTTTAGAGTTCCTTTTTTTAGATATGACATATAAATTTACAAACTATATATACATACAACAATTTTCACCTGTATTTTTCTCATGGATCTTCATAATTATATGCCCCTCATTACAGCTGTCCTAAGGTTATGCTATGGTTCTAATATATATTTATTTTTATTTTTAAGCATATTATGCACCTATCACAGAATATATAGATCTTGATATCCATGACCAAATACATTTTGTTTGTAATATATATATATCTTCTTACACATATAGAGATCGCAACTTTCCTGAGCATACATCATTGTTCGAGGTACATAATACCCATCGCTGATTACTCAATCAGCTGTGAGCGTCTTCAGCCAGCAGATGGTGCCTATAAATAGTGTTTTACTCTTCCCCCATCTTTACACTTGAGAAAGTAGCGCGCATGCACCTTACGGACCTTGCGCACGCTCAGAAACGCGTTGTGTTGTTCCTAGTCATTGACGTCACAGGCTGCTTCCTCGGGTTGGCTGCTCCACTCCTCTGCAGGACTGGCTGTGTTCCGTCCCGGCTCCCCGCCGAATTGCAGCACGGATTTGGGGCATTCCTGGGAACCGGCTCTCTTCACATCACTCTTTCCTGATACACATCATCTCACCTAGAGCACCGTTGTGTTTTTATATGTAAGTGGCTACTTTTTATCTTGTCAATTGTAATAAACCTTTTTACTTAGAGGCGCTCCTCTCCTTTTGTTTTTCTTTAGGTTTCTCCTAGGCTCTGGTTACTGTTTCTGTCTGCTGCCAATAGGTGTCGCTGGTGCTTCTGGCAATAGTATGAGAGACTGCATTTATAGGAGCTAGGGATATTTATCTCTCCCTGGTCAACATCTTGGAGGGTTATTGCCTTTGGTGCAGGCTGGGAGAGGGTATAAATATTCAGAGAGCAACTTTGGGAAGTTCAGTTCTCCCCTAGCGGAGGAATATGTTTGGTTGTTGAATCCTGCTGCCTGAGAGGATGACCATGTGGCTGGGCAAATGCCTGTATTTAAGGCCTAGCTTGTGTAACCTACGAATTAAGGAGCCATGAAGAACCTCCAGATGTCTTAAGGGTTCAGAGCAGTGGCAGCCCGTAAATAGAGAGCGCACGGGCGCCGTTCCCCCCCCCCCCACCCTTGCGTCCGGCACCCTGATCTACATGCAGGGATGCCGGACCCTGGATTCCAATAGGGGGGAGTCCAGAGAAGCTCTGGTCCAGAGAAGCTTGGATCGGAAGCTTGAACCTCACTGGAGTATAGTGTCCTCTCCACAGGGGGTTGGCAGATGAATTTATTAAGTGCTTTGCAACCAGGAGCCACAGTCACAGACTGTCAGGTCAGCTTAGAGGTCCTCCTTCCGTGAAGACTGTAAGTGCTTTTGTTCCCCTATTCTGGAGTCTGGTAGTCCATGGATGTCCTGTTCCCCTTCGGTTATCTCCCTGGAGTTTTGCGTGAGCGCCAATAAACTTCTTTTGATTGCATATAAAAGTGACTGTTGCCCATCTGTACACATTGCTCCATTATGGCCGAAACCTACACTTTGAATGAAATCCTAGGCCGCCCTGTCCCTGAGAGTCCCTCTCGCCTTAAGGGTCAGGGGGTGCTACACAAGAAATGCAAAAACAGGTTGATGCAAGTCAACTGCAGGTCAGATGCACATATGAAGCAACTTGGAAGCATGTCACACTGTT
This sequence comes from Lithobates septentrionalis, assembly GCA_037952835.1. NCBI lineage: Eukaryota > Metazoa > Chordata > Amphibia > Anura > Ranidae > Lithobates > Lithobates septentrionalis. The sequence continues at coordinate 1,245,702 of JBBDGP010000412.1, forward strand.
CTCAAATGCAAGCTGAGGCATATCATAAATCGATGAATTCCAGTAATGTGGGAACACCTTTCTCCAATCTACTTGCAACTCAGTAGAAGAATTTCCAAATGTCCTTAAATTTTGTCACATAAAAAAAAAAATGGATATATTAAGCGTCATGAAGAGTAATGGGCAAATTTCATTGAGTCCAGTTCAAAGGTACATTCGTTTAACACCCCCAAAAATCACGTCTGTTCGATGTACTACAGCAAAAGTATCATTTAGAAAGGAAAAAAAAAAACTGGCACTAAATGACATTTTCCTGCCTGCTTGTGCTTTTTTTTTTAATAAAGGCAAAATGCATATCAGACCCTTGTCCTTGATGAGGGGGAACCACCATGCAAAAAAAGGAAGTAAAATCCTTGGTAACTCATTGATGAAAAGGAATGATGTTATATAAAGTACAGTAAATAAACACACACACACACACTGTGATAAAGTCCATGATTGGAAAAAGACCCCCAGGACAGCAGGCAGACTGGTGGACTGGCAGGTGCAGGTACACAGCAGCATGTCCAGAACAGCAGACAGCAGCCAAGCTAGTGAGCAGATGGATGCAGGATCTTGGATGTCAGGCAGGCAGAAGTTGGTAATGGCCAAGCAGTAGAGATACAGAATTGGATCCAGAGTCAGGGCTAAGCCAGGGTCGGTATCAGGTGAGCAAAAAAGGCACTGCAACAGCAGGCAAAAGGCAGAGTCGGGTCACAATCGGGGTCAGCAACAACGTATCAGGAACGAGCAGAGTCAAACAGGCCAGGTATACACAGGAACAAACACAGGATTGTTCACCTCTGCAATCTTCTGGTCTCTGGAGCCACTTTAAATTTTCAAGTGAGTGTCAAGTATTCACGCACGCTCACGCTAATGCGCATGCGCACGTACATGGGAACACGTGCGAGTTAGGCGTGTCTAGTTGTCACTCGAGAATTATAATGTGCACGTGCGCGAGTTAGGGGACCTCTAGTTGTCACTTGAGAATTATCATGAGTGAGTGCACATCTTGCACGATTATGCATACAATTTCCTTGACACTAACATGGTACTGATTATGTCCATATGAAAATGTTTCAGGAGACCGTGTACAAAAGTGAAATCACCAAAATGTAAAGACTTCCATGGGGTTCTATTAAACGATGAAAAAAGTTGCCAAAACCTGCATGTTACAAGGGGCTCTTCCATGTCCCGTTGACTCACCCTAATGCCGCGTACACACGGTCGGACTTTTCGTCTACAAAAGTCAGACAGCCTGTCCGACAGACTTCCGGCAGACTTTCGGCGGACTTGCGGCGGACTTGCGGCATACTTTCTAACGAACGGACTTGCCTACACACGACCACACAAAAGTCCGACGGATTCGTACGTGATGACGTACACCGGACTAAAATAAGGAAGTTCATAGCCAGTAGCCAATAGGTGCCCTAGCGTGGCTTTTTGTCCGTCGGACTAGCACACAGACGAGCGGATTTCGGGGTCCGTCGTAGTTACGACGTAAAAATTTGAAGCATGTTTCAAATCTAAAGTACGTCGGATTTGAGGCTAAAAAAGTACGTTGAAAGTCCGGAGAAGCCCACACACGATCGGATTACCAGCCAGTTTTAGTCCGTCAGCGTCCGTTGGACTTTTGTAGACGAAAAGTCCGACCGTGTGTACGCGGCATAAGTCTTTAGTTGTGTTCCAGTTCTTGGCTATCAATGCTGTTTGTCCATTTAGCCAGTGCCCAGGAGACAACTTTTTGGCATTAAACTTCTTGTTTTCCTCTCCTGTTCTACCAGACCTGGATATTATCTTGTCATCTACGAAGAGGAAAAGTTTGTGGAACTTGAGTCCCAGACATTTATGACAAAAGGAGAAATCCAATATCTATGAAAATGGTATAAACATCATAAGCAGCAAAGATTTCAGTTTACAATAGAAACAGTCATCATAACAAATCTAGTGTCCAGTAATTTGGTATCATCAAATTGCATAGAAATAATACTCAGAGGCCCCATTCTGGGAAGTTTGTTAAACATGCATGTGTTTATTAATCTAACAAATTGTCTGCAGAGGCAAAATATGCAAGTCAACAGAATTTCTAGAAACTCTATTTCACTTGGATTTCAGGGCACAGTTACACCAAACTATATTGGTTCATCCCGATTAGGTGGTCTCAGTCTCCCGTTGTGAAGTGTTTGCTCTTGTAAACAGTTTTCAAGCCGTGTCTATCCTTCACATGTCCCAGAAAATAATCTGTGTCCCCAAGCGAGACAGTCTCAACATCAAATAGAGTAGACTGATGTAAAACAGCCATAGTTATCCTTAGAAGACAGCTAGGATGGGTCCCGAGGGGCTGTGACATAACGGCTATCTTAAAAACAGCAGCTACTTAAAGGCCTGATATTCTGTAAACAAAGGAAAAGAAATAACATTCACTGATAGATATTTAAAACAGAACTCCATACAAAAACTGATTTTGCTGAAATATTCACCCTAAATCCAAAGCTCCCTCCCACAATACTTGTTTTTTTAATGTCCTCAGTCTGACATTGAGCATCATTCAACCCGCTGCGTTTCTTCTCAGAAGGCATCGATTGGGAGCCTCTGTTCCCAGTCAATGCTTTCTGAGAGGAAACGCATCGGGTAGGAGTGTCAGGGTGCTATTCAGAATAAGAATGCGCAGGTGCTAAAAAAGGAGTCAGAAGAATAAAGATGTGCAAGTGCTGAAGAAAAGACCTGGCATAGTTGCTAATACTTTACATGGCCTTTCTCGTTTGCAAATGAAGTGCGCACGTTCACGCACACCTGCTGCCAGAACTGGCACCAAACGCCCTATATAAGGTCAGTGGCTGCACTTAGACTTAGCTGGATGGTGTTCAGTTACCAGTACTCCTTGCTCCTGTGTTTCCTGTATTCGTGGATTATCCGTTACTGACCCGGCTTTCCTCTGGACTTCTCTGCTGCCCGATCCCTGGTTTTGACCCCGGCTTGCTCTAAGGACTCTTTTTCTCTTGTTCTACTGTGTATGACCCTGGCTTGCTCCTAACTACCCTTCTGCATACTCTCTTGCTTGCCTTCCTGTGTATGACTTTGGCTCTCATCCTGACTTTGTCTCTTCAATCTTGTCCTGCCAGCCTGCTCCTGCTTTTTTCTCGGGTGCCACCTTGCCTGCGGTCTCTGCACTGGTTCAATAACACACCTGGGGCTATGGAGGTCCTGCCATCTGCCCTGACAGACCAGCTGACAGCTATACAATTCCTCTGTACTGCAAACCACTTCCAGTGGATCTACCTAGCTTCTTTGAGTCTATCATTCCTTGTTCCCACCTTCAGGGGTACTTGGCACTTAGCCGCAAGGGAAGACCTCTCGTCAAATCGGCCTCAGACCAGGTACGTGACAAGGAGCCAGTAGCGTGACATCAACACACCTTGACTGCTCTGGAGGCGGCTGTGCACTATTGATGTTTTGTAAGTGAATTTTGGTTTTTAATAAATTATGATATATTTGCTAATGCACTATAAGCCCTCTCCATTGCTTTTATTATAACACGCTGTGAGTGACATAAGCTTGGATCCATCCTTACCCTTCTGAGGTAGATGTGATCCTGTTTATGTGCACATGATCCCTTAAGTGGGATAAATTTGTCTGGTAAGCGACCAACTGTTCTGTTTTAGAGCATGGTGGGGATACACAAGCACTTTTAAACCATTTATGAGCAATTTCTGCCTCTCAGATAAGTTCCCACTGACACCATTGATCTTTTTAGCTATCTGTAAGGGGGGGGGGGGGGGATTCTTCCCAAGGACCACAAGTGTAAGGAGCATTGTTCCCACTGACCATCACACTAATGTATCAGAAGTTGTAGATATAATAATTTTTAGCAGGGGTTCCCTAAGACCGGAAAGTTATTTCAAGGGTTCCTCTGTGTTGAAAAGCTTGAGATAGGCTGCCCTATACGTTTAGCCTTCAGAGGAACATCCAAACAGCTATTGTTCGGCCCAAACTAAAGCTTGGACCAAACACTAAGCTCGTGGGCAGGTAGGACAGTAGTGGTTGTTTGTCACTTCCTCCATGTTTCCCATTAACTTATTGGGTGCAAAGTGCTGGATCACATGGAAGGCCTACCCCGGGGATGGATTCTTCTGAGCTATGTTCTACACACACACACACACACACACATACACATGGGGTACCTTTACTTTGTGCGGTCTTCACTGATGCCTAGGAACCAGGCTGAGGCTGCAGTGGGGGAAGGCTCGACCCCACAGCAGACCCCCACTCCCAGAGACAAACATACACCATGTACACCTGCACCGGCTGCAACTGTTCTCCAGTCAAACCTTGGTTCCCTGCAACAATGCACACACTCACAGCAACCCGCGTTCTGGAGGGACACGCCGAGCCAATTTCCACAACCATCTGTCCAGCATTTTCCACTACAATTCCCCAGTAGCAGAGTGGGCCCTACCGTGCACTCTGCGTAGGCTCCACACGTGCACTCAACTTACCTCTTGAGCCTCCGTACCTCTGTACAAGATGGGAACCTCTGTGGCGCAATCCGCTCCTGTTGCTATGAGAGACAGACCATTGGTGGAAAGAGTGCCGACAACATTTCCCTCCCAATCCACCTATAACAGGTGCACTCTATCGGCAGGCCGCTTATTACACTTCTGTTACTCTAGGTAACCACGTGTGTCTTCACATTACTCCACTCTCCAACTCCACCACGCTGATGTATTCATACTACAATGTATTAAGACCCACTTGTTAATAGTATCTGTGTGGTTTACTTGCGATTTAATAACTTCAGACCAGTCATGGTCAACCGTTCAATACTTTACTTAGAAGAGTGCAAAACAGACATTTCACAGTCGAACAGGTAAGGCATGATACTTTCCTCATTCCCTAACTATAACTAAGGGCTGAAACAGGGAAAAGAACCCACCCCAGTTGTCTGGGTCACAAAAAATCTTTTCCTCCTCAAATATTGGTGCTGGCTCAGTATGTAAAGTAGCATATAGAAAAAAATTTGATCAGGATGGGAGCACTCCAACAACGATTTCTTTATTAGTTAAAAACCATACAGCAAAAGATGAAATCAACACCTGACATGTTTCACACCATAACTACTGGTGCTTACTCATAGCTAACTCTTTAGGCAATAGACAGGAATTTATATCCACATGCCAATACAATTTTACAGAGTGAACGAGGTGGGCTTAATTGAATATGTGAAGAGCTGGTGAATTAGTGGATACTCACTACACATGGAAGCTCGGCTCTGATTAAATCAATATCAGATTTGCCGACGCCCGTCTCACATGATGTTGCCACTTTGATGCGACTTTAAACGATAAAGCCCAAATTGCTACTACAATATGTATACATTCCATGGTTTTTACTATTTATGTTTGACGGTGACTATTGCCTGCAGAAATTCGGGGCCTCGATGGGAGCCAAATTTTCCCCCTCCCTCGCCAATCTCTACATGGGATGGTGGGAGAGGTCCCACATTTTTTCATGTGATAGCCCCCGTCGCACTGATATTTTCTTCTACTATCACTATATAGATGACCTGCTATTCATAGCCTCGGATAGGGCTGGTAGCTTGGATAATTGGTTGTCATACCTAAACGACAACGATTTAAATCTAAGATTCACTTACGACAGCAGCTCGACGTCCATTAACTATTTGGATGTCCATTTAGAAGGTAGAGATGGTAAGGTGAAAACGAGCATTTTTAGGAAACCCATAACAGGCAACACGCTTTTCCGTGCAGACTCGAGTCACCTAAAACGTACCCTGAGAGGAATTCCTGTGGGACAATTTTTGAGATTGAAAAAAATTTGCAGTGAGGACACAGATTACAGACATGAAGCAGAGGCTATGTTTAGACATGTCAAAGACAGGGGTTACCCTAGTACTATCTTGCATAGAGCTATGAACATTGCTGCAAACACCCCACGAGAACATCTATTGAAAGATAAAATAAGCAATAGAAAAAGGAATCGATCATGCACCAATTTTACTCTCCAAAACCCTGTTTTCTCTACTCCCTATAGTAGCGAGTACAACAAGATAAAAAAATATTGTTTTGAAATATTTACCAATCTTATCCATTTACACTGAAATTTTGTCTAAAGGAGTAAAAACTGTATCACGCAGAGCCCCCACTTTGGGTAAGGACCCTGTCACCTAGTTTATTTACAAGTAAGCACCCACAACAGCATTGGTTGCAATTTAAAGGTACCTTCTGCTGTGGATCAAACGGGTGTCTGTGCTATAAACATATTCTAAAGGGAGATACTATACAAGTAATGGCCTCAGACAAGTTTTCAAGAATTACATTCTTTATAAACTGCAACACTAAATACTTGGTAGACATCATTACACGTAAGTCATGCCACATACAGTATGTAGGTCGAATGACACGCAGGTTGCGTGATCGGTTTCAAGACCATCTATATGACATACATAAAGATCACAACACCAACGTGGCCAGACACTGGAATAATATACATCAGAAAGATGTCTCTAGTTTAGCCATCCAAGGTGTAGAGAAAATAGTGTTACCTATCAGAGGAGGAGATACATTTAGGGTTTTATGTAAATATGAGGTTTATTGGATTTTTTTCTTTAACACTAGGATACCAGCGGGTGTGGATTTTGAGTGGGATGTCACTTCTCATTATTATGAGTGACGACACCCGTGTTCATTACCAACTTTATCTTCTTCCTTATCTTTACTTTATATACAACAACATCAGCCTCTCTAACATACAAAAAAAGTTTCATAGTATGCAATCGTTTGCTCATTAATAGCAACGATTGTTTTCTCTTTTGTTATTCATCATGTGTGTGTATGTCAGTGTCAGTTCCTCCCCCTCTTTTCACCATAAGATAAAACAGACTTTTTTACTACAAGATAAAATAGATTTTTCAGGAAGGCACTCGACACACAGAGATGTGTGTGTGTTTTTACACACGTTCACATATATGGATGTGTATACATCCATATAGAATTTGTGTCATACACACTGTTTTCTCTGCTGATATCTATTGTCTTTTCATTAACCGCTTCAGCCCCGGAAGATTTGGCTGCTGAATGACCAGACCATTTTTTGCAATTCGGCACTGCGTTGCTTTAACTGACAATTGCGCGGACGTGCACCCAAACAAAATTGATGTCCTTTTTTCCCCACAAATAAAGCTTTCTTTTGGTGCTATTTGATCATCTCTGTGGTTTTTATTTTTTGCGCTATAAACAAAAAAAGAGCGACTATTTTGAAAAAAAACACATCATTTTGTACTTTTTGATATAATAAATATCCCCATTTTTTAAAAAAAAAAAAAGCCAATTTTTTTCTCAGTTTAGGCTGATATGTATTCTTCTACATATTTTTGGTAATAAAAATCCCAATAAGCGTATATTGATTGATTTGCACAAAAGTTATAGCGTTTACAAAATAGGGGATAGATTTACAGCATTTTTATTATTCTTTTTTTTTTTTTACTAGTAATGGCGGCGATTTGCGATTTTTATCGGGACTGCAACATTATGGCGGACACATCGGTCACTTTTGACACATTTGTGGGACCATTGGCATTTATACAGCGATCAGTGCTAAAAAAATGCACTGATTACTGTAAAAATGTCACTGGCAGGGAAGGGGTTATCACTAGGGGGCGATCAAGGGGTTAATTGTGTTCCCTCTCTGTGTTCTAACTGAAGGGGGAGTGGTCGGCAAGTGGTTAAGCCTGCATTTTTCTCAACATGCATTCCAGTACTCTTTCCATTTTTTACTGTCATTTCACGTTCTTATGTACATATACATACCTGTTCTTTTTCATGCAATCATTTGAATTATTAATATTTTGAAATCTAGAAAAGATAAGTAGAAAAGTAACATTATGGGAGAATTATTATTGTCAATAAGGGGCCAATAAGTGTTCTATATTTTTTTTGCTGGAAGGATTGCTTTAAAGTTTTAACATAATTAAACAAAGCTCTTTTTTATATATATATGGAATACTGCATTTAATGACATATATGTATATATATATATATATATATATATATATATATATATATATATATATATATATATATATATATGTAGCACTAACCCCTGAAGGAGCTGCTGATATTTGATTGGGCCTGTACTCTGCTTTAACACCCTCAATGACTTGACTCAATCCCCTTGACACAGCTGTGGTGCAATGTTAGTGTGAAGCTAATAATGGAAGATAACCCCACAACGTACAATATAATAACAGTATACCTTTGTTATTACCTGGGTATCCGATGTTCCACCTGCTAGAAAAAGGAACGACACTCCACACAAGATGTGCTTAACCAAAAACGTATCTTTTACTGGAATCAGTGTAAAAGTAGAGAAACAATATTTGGTCTGTCACACAAACATAGTGCAACAGCCCAATAAGTACACACAATAATTGGTACACATAAATTTGTATTAAGTGGTCTTTGGAAGTGCGTCTCCAAGTGGGACTAATGCCAGAATGAGAAATACCTTAATTCTGGGCACCTTCCCACTTCCAGTGCACCCTTGTAACACAATAAGACAACGTTAATAGATAAAGCACAAATACAATCCCTAGGGAGCTCTCTATCAACCAGAAATAGGATGCAAGGCCTTGTAATGAAAAAGGCAGTCTTTTCTTTGTCTTCTGTCTTCTGCTAGCTATTTATGAATTGTAATCCAATGGTTAAATAAGCTAGGTTTAGATAAAGTAGATGCTGGAGATTATTCTTGGAGTGTAGTAACCTGTAGTAACCTGTAACTGTCTCTGATGCAATTAACTTTGTGCAACACAGTGCTATTAGTGCAGTGAAAGGTAGGCTTGAGGCCTATTTGAACTCAGTTTCTAGTTCCTTCAATCCTCCTGTGGGGGACTACAGGTCCCAGCACACTGTGTTACAGAATTCAGGTGTGTAAAAGTGCGTTAGGAAACTTTGAGCAGCAGCCCTCTCACCCACTAGGTCCAGGCAAATGGATGCCCCCGCTCCACAAGGTCTCAGTCCATTTGCTGTGGTTTATAAGGTTTTTTTTTTTTATGTTTTTACTTCCCATCTATGTTTTTAGATGCATAGATTTTTCATCAGCAATTGTAAAACCATGGAATGTATACATATTGTAGTAGCGATTTGGGCTTTATCGTTTAAAGTCGCATCAAAGTGGCAACATCATGTGAGACAGGCGCATTGGCAGATCTGATATTGATTTAATCAGAGCCGAGCTTCCATGTGTAGTGAGTATCCACTTATTCACCAGCTCTTCAATTATTCAATTAAGCCCACCTCGTTCACTCTGTAAAATTGTATTGGCATGTGGATATAAATTCCTGTCTATTGCCTAAAGAGTCAGCTGTGAGTAAGCACCAGTGGTTATGGTGTGAAACATGTCAGCTGTTGATTTCATCCTTTGCTGTATGGTTTTTAACCAATAAAGAAATCGTTGTTGTAGTGCGGCCATCCGGATTGAATTTTTTTCTATATAACTAAGGGCTTGTATACTTCCCCAGCATACCTGCAGAAGTGTTCTCCAGTTGTCATAGTCCTTCAGAGGCACTCTGCAGTGCTGGTGTCTTGAGGGCGAATCCCAGAAGTCTCTACATGTGGGCCATTGTGAGCGACATTCTCCTGCTCCTACAGGTCTCATCTTCCATCCCCTCCCACTTACAAACCCACGGCTGCACTGGAACTCTATTGAACGCTCTGGGATTCTCTGTTCCCCAACTAATTCTGGGGGACCTCTCTGCTCCAAACCACCATCCCAATTTATATGATACAGGACAAGTGGAACGGACCCAGAGCAGGACCCACCAAAAAAAAATAAAGAAACCGGACATTAAATGAACTTCCACCTTCCCGAACAGCACCTAACTAACTGTTTCAACCTGCCCACAAGCTCATCCCTAATAAACACTTTTGGGATGAATTGGAATGCCTTTGCAAGCCAGATCTTCTAGTATCTGACCTCACAAATGCTCTTTTGACTGAATGGACACAAATTCCCACAAGATGAATTCCAAAATCTCGTGGAACGCCTCCCCAGAAGAGTAGAGGTTGTTACACCAAAAAACGGAAGGCAATTCCATATTAATGCCTGTGGATTTTAAATAGAATGTTCAACAAGCTCATAAAGGTGTGATAGTCAAGTGTCTGCAAATGTTTGACCATTTAGCATGGTATCAATGATCTGATTATAAATAGGAAATTTGGCGAGCAAGCAATAACATGTATGAGTCCCTAAAGAGAAAACATTTGTTTTCCTCATTTGAGATTTCTGACTTTTGTAACATATACTCTTCAAGCTTTAATGATTATTACTGTGAAATTATTGAAATCCTTATTGTTGTTGTAGCCAGCCTGGGAGGGGTGTAGTGGTCCTCCAACCTAGAAACCAAAATGGTTTTATCTTTCATCAACAGAGCCCAGTGCGGCTCTTCCAGCAATAATACAATGGTAACAATGGCTACAATAGTGATATTAAGCCCAAGAGATGGTTTTGTAATATGAAAAGTGACATCACACATAAACAAGAAGGGCTGCCAGGAACTGCAATATGTTCCTCATAAACCAATGTGCTGTTTATGCTGACAGAGTGGGTTGTATATGAAGGAAAGCTCAACTACCTACTTCAGTAAAGGCTGCTTAGAATTGATTAGGTCGGAAGAGCATGTAATTAATCACATTTACACGTATCCAGCCATGCAACTCATGCCAGGCCTGCTTAACCAGATTCTAATGAGTCAATTTAATGATGGGGAATGCTTCATACGTGGGGATTTTCACAACAGATATTTTATAGCTAAACTCCAGATTACAGCTAAATAATCTCCTGTAATACATGTAAGAGAGTTGTTTTACCTATTAAAGGGTTAAAATTTTTGTCCATCCAGTCCTGACATTTACACAGCCCTTCCAGACAGCACTGCAAGGCTAATGGTCTGCCTTTTCTCTGCTACAGTTAAGCAATAAAGCTTGGTCACCACCATGATCCCAGCCTATGTTTGGACAGTGAAGGAGCAGTGTCTGCACACCTCTCTGCTCTTTCATCCTGTCAGCACAAGTGCATGGAACAGAGCCTATTTGTGTGGTATTGCTGCCTAGTCCCTCTCCCAGAGAGTAGCTGTATAGAAGTGTAGCACCCACTTAGTGTACTACTAGAATAGTGCAGGCAAACGTATTGGCTCATGGTAGAATGAGTCTTGAATCTGGGTCAAGGGTTTATTGCAGGTCAGGCTGGATGACTCAAACAGACAGGTCTCTGGTGCGTCCCCCTGCTTCTGGAAGTTTGGAGATATTTCTAGAAGCTAGTGGGCGGAGGCCAGGAGCCTTGATCTGCATACTTGGCCATTCCCCAGGCAGTGGGCTTGGCAAGGTGGCTGAGCCAGCCCTAAAATATGGATAAGTCAAGCCGGGAAGGGGGTTGAGGGGAAGATGGAGTGCGGAGGAGAGTGTCGGTGACCTTAGAGGGGAGCCCCTGGTCGGGGGGGTTCTGCCTCAGGCTGGAGCTCGGGCTGGCTTGGGAGGATCCTGACAGCGGTGCGGTTTGAAAGGAATCTTGCCTAAGAAGCAGCGTGAGCAAGGAGGACAGTGTGAGTTCATCAGCACACCTAGGGATTCACAAGGGGCAAGACTGCCATGTGTAGAAAGCCATTGTGGAAGACAGCGTTGTGCTTTATCTTTCTTTTCCCTTGCCCTGGGAGATCTTGAGAGCAGTTGGGCGGGCTCATGAAGAAGTAGCCAGATGGGCTGGTAGTTCCTGCAGACAATAAAGCTGGAATCAGTGTCTACTGTGGAGTGAGACTTACTCCGGAATGCAGCCTACAACACTTTGTGCTACTTTCTAAGGAACTGAGAGTTCCTAGTCCTTAAAATGGTTGTTAAGCCACAGTAATAAAATCTTCTTATGCCCTCTGAATCATAAGAACATGTGTCTCTGTGCCTGTGTATTGTAAAAAAAATCCGCTGATCTGTACCTGTATAAGCTGCGCTCCGAGCGCTTAGCTGACATGTCAGCTCCCTTGTTTCTCTGCCTCATAGCTGCAGTGGGCGGGGCCGAGCTGTCCCGCTGACGTCAGCCGGGGAGGAGGGGGAGAGAGGAGAGAGAGAGCGCTGACAATCAGCTGGGCGCCGGGAACCATTTATACAGGTACAGATGTGCTGAGTTTTTACATTACACAGGGACAGATGCTCTAATGATACAGAGGGGATAAGAAGATTTATGATAGGTATGAGAGCAGCAGGAGCAGGGATGGGTGGGCGCAGGTACAAGCAGGGAGGGGAGGGGAGGAGGGAGGAGGACAGAGGAGACACAGACACAGGAGAGCTGCAGAGAGCAGGGCTGTGGCTGATGCAAACCAACCATGATTTCAGGGCTTAGCAGCCATGATTATTGTGGTCTGTTTGCAAGGGGGAGGGTATAGCCAGGCAGGATCAGCCAGGTTTTTTAGGGTATACAGGGGGCCAAATGACACAGTGCAAGCACTGTGCAGTATAACATGTTTTAAGGGAACTGGATCAGGACTTTTTTTTTTGTGGATTAACAAACACTTTAAGGGGCTTTTGCATTTTATCTTCAGACTGTCAGTGTCTGGAAAAGAGGACAGTTCAAGACCTTTTACATAGGGAGGAAGTTGTCCCTGGTTTATGTTCTTTGATTCAAGTTGGGCACCCCATATACCCCTTCACCCTAAGTTGTTACCCCTAATAAAACATAAAAACAAAGCCAAGGGACTGACGTCTTGCGTTTGGATGCAAGCAGAGAATGTGTGTTGCCTGGCTGTGCAGGAGTAGGAGAGCCAGTTACCAGCAGCTCCTCCAGGGGTAGTGCTGAGGAGGGTTAGAGGCTAATGGCCAGTCAGATTCAGCCACTTGCACTAGCTGCACTAGAAAAATAGATTTACCTATTCGCTAATGAATACTTAACTGCATTAATTTTATATATTGTATATCTGCCTGCAAAGGAAATAAAAACTTCTTATTTCTATATGAAATGATGGATAGTCTCCCATAGTTTGCCTCTCTGCCCACACATTCAAAAATTCTGACCTGCGAGTGAGAGGACTGTCCATGGAGGGAGGCAGGGAGTGCTCATTCATATATTTCCAGGGCCAGGCACCTATTGCAGGATGCATTGGTAAGGATGAGCGTAGCAGCAGCTAAAGAGGTTGGCATTTCTTTGGTGAATGAAGAAGAGCATTTAAATATATTGGGGACACTGTGGTGCATGGAGACCTTTTTGGGAAACATGTGCAAAGGTGCACTTGAAAGTGATATTGAGCCCTTAAAGAGGGGGTCCACCTATCTATCGTTTTTTTTTTTTTAGTTCATTCACAAACTTTTCTTCTCAGCATTACATACTCACATATTGTGTGTAATATGTCCGCCTGTGTCAGATTTCGTCGGAAAGAATAACTTATATTATTCACTGCAGGCGGTTTCCATCTTCATTGTGGGCATTTGAAGCCCACAAGCACTTATTTCCTGGATGCGGTGAATGCTGTGCTCCCAGCATTCACCGCTCGTTCCCGCACATGCTCAGTGGCATCCTGGGAAGCCTGAGACTAGCTCCCAGGAGACTGTGCGGAGTCTGGGAGAGGCTAGAAACACGCCTACTCCCACGGGAGGAGAACCAGGAAGTGCAAAGAAGAATAGAAAAATAAAAGGTAATTACTGCGATTTAAAAATTTTTAAACGGCATGTCAGCATCTAGGCAAGGAAGAGAATACATACAGATATTGTTCAAAATTTGGGTGGAACCCCGCTTTAAGTTTTTTTACTTTAATTTTGTTCCTCAATAATAGCATTACATAAAGAGTCTAACCTTTTGTTTCATGTTTGCTGCAAAGTGGTGGTTTTCTGGTTCAGTTCTCCCTATTTCCAGCTGTCCTTTTGATCAGTGCCCCCTTTGTATTGCCAGTCTCATGGGGACACCCGTGTATGTGCTCTCACATCTATGGGATTACAGCCTTGCGTAGAAAAGCTGCCTGCGCTCACGCGCATGGGTTCCCCGACCACGGAGGACGCTGACGCTCCGCCTCCCATGTGCTTTGATTAACATCGGAAACTCGGCATGTCCTTGAGCATGCAGTCCTGGAATTGAAGGAAAGTGCATGCGTGACAGCACTAAGCATGTCGGGGCATGTAGTCCCGAAATCTATGTGGCGTAGTGGTTGGGAGCGCAATCGGGGGAAAGAAAGTAAATCAGGAAGAGCCTCAGATCGTATGTTAAAAAACATGGAAATAATTTCCTAATCTATATTTGCAATGCTATTTTAATATTTTTTTGGCAATCTATGTCACGATCCATAAGTATATTATTATATATACTTAGGGCTCCTATGAGCTGGTATACCACATGAGCTTACCTGTAAGTAACAGCATATAGATCTTTATGAATTTCCTCCCTCTTTTGAAGAGCACATTTCATGTATTTTGTTCCAAGTAATCTACCTACCAATTTTTCTGTACTTACAGTGGTATGTTTTTGCATCCATACTCTTGATGAGTGAACGTGATTCACGAAATGCGTAGAGTTCTGACCCTTAGGGTGCTAAGACAGTTTGGCTTTTCAGTCTCTATATATCATCCATTCAAAAATGTGTATATACAATCATGCATTAATTTTTGCATATCCTTATGGTAATTTTATCAAGATGTCAACTCATTGTATATGGCTGTGTTTTATATATATATATATATGTGTTGTAAACTGCATCACGCACTTCTAGACCACGGAACTGCGTTTGATAAATAAAAGTTTTAATTATATGTATATACACTCCATATTATTTGTTTGCAGCAACAAATCTCATTTAACCACTTCCCTACCGCGCATAGTCATATGAGAGCGGCAGGAACCCTTTGTCCCTCCGGGCCGCTGTCATATGACGTCTTTCACTTTCTGAGCCTCTAGGGGTCACTGGGCATCCAATGCGCGTGCCCGCCGGACGGGATGTCTGACGGGCACCCGCCAGTGCCCGTGAACACAGCAGGACCGTGGATGCAGGTCCTGTCAGAGGAGACCGATGGTGTGTTCCCAGTACAGAGGAACACCGATCAGTCTCCTCCCCTTCCGAGTCCCCTCCCCCTACAGTTAGAATCACTCCCTAGGATACACATTTAACCCCTTCCTCGCCCCCTAGTGTTAACCTCTTCCCTGCCAGTAACATTTACACAGTAATCAGTGCATTTTTAATCGCACTGATCGCTGTATAAATGTGAATGGTCCCAAAATAGTGTCAAAAGTGTCCGAAGTGTCCGCCGCAATATCGCAGTCATGATAAAAAATCGCAGATCGCCACCATTACTAGTAAAAAAAAATAACGGGGGCGTGGCTTGGAGCCAAACGAGAATGGCTGCCTGATCTCTTAGCTCTGTCCCACGGAGGTCCTGCTAACAGCCTAACGGAGCCCTTACCTGCCGACAACATGGGGAAACCGAAGGATAAATCATCCCAGTCCCGATCCCCCAGGGGCATGGATCCGCTCTCCGGACACAACATCCCGGAAATCTTCCGGCCGCGATCACGCGAGGCCCCGGCTTCATCTCCGGCCTACTCCGGAACGCGCGCCTCAAGCCTCAGCCCTGCCAGGAGACACTCACTGCGGGCAGAGAGCCCATCTACCGCCCGACCACTTAATATGGATGATCTCAGGTCGGTGGCCACAGATATCAAAGACTCATTTGCTGCCGCTTTCACAGATCTCAGGAGGGAGATTCAATCGATGCACATGAGGATCGATGACATAGAAACAACCACGGTCCGCCATGATGCCGCCCTACAACAGCTACAACGCTCATCCCAGAGTTACAACAGCCAGCTTAGAGACCTACACAGGCATATGGAAGATCTGGACAATCGCGGACGCCGCCACAATGTGAGGGTAAGAGGCATACCTGAGTCCGTCGAACAGAACCACATAATACAGGCCACAATCCAGATTTTCAATGACTTACTAGGGAGACCCCCCGAGACCCCCATTGACTATGAGCGTCTACACAGAGCTCTCAAACCCAGAGGCAGAGACTCAGACCCTCCCAGAGACGTGATATGCTGCCTGGTGAATTTCAGACTGAAGGAAGACATATTAAGAAGAGCCAGAGAGCGCCGCAGCCTAACATATCAAGGGGCAGAGATCAAGATTTTTCAAGATCTGTCCCCTATAACCCTACAACACAGAAGAGATCTACGCCCGCTGCTCGACCTAATGCGCCAAAAAGAAATCCAATATCGTTGGAAATTTCCCTTCTGCCTGTCTGCAACAAAAGCTGGACGCACCGCCAATCTGAAAGTCCCAGAAGACCTCAGGGGATTCTGCAATACTCTGCAGTTACCGTTCATCGAACTCCCGGACTGGTATAGAGACTTTCGCTCCACTCAGCTCCAAAGAACCAACTCCATGGAGGCCATCCCGGTAAGAGATGAATTCCACATCAGAAGACGCAGATCATCCTCTCCAAGGCCACTTCCTCAGAGGGATCAGCTGGATAGAGACCGACAAAGCCCAACAGCGTCCCCAGCCCACAGGCGGGCCCGGCCAGATCAGCCTTGATCAACCATGTCCAACCTCCTGAACTCATTACAACTCATGTTCAGAGTTGCAGTTACCCCTAGGTCGCCACCCCATCCTAAATCCCAGGACCATAGAACCATGACGGAACAGCAATCCATTCGACGCCTACAATTCGCTTGACAGAGGCCTACCTCAAACCTGGCCTATACTGGATCCACCAGGTACAGTCAGACAACAATACACTCCCACAAGCTGAGAAACCCATGAAGACCCCACGCTACACGCCTCCACATCAACTCACCCACAGAATATTCTCTCAGGAAAAACACCAGTCATCCACAGATTCCAACGGAACTCAATCCACTCCACTAAGTAACTGAACTTAAGCCGCACATATCACCAGTGGATTTCTGCTTGGTTGAGCAACAGAACACCACACAAGCTGCCAACATCTTCACTCAACTGCTAGCCTCCACTGAACTCATGAATGATGGCCCGAGATGGACCCCTACCCTTCGAGATGGTGTCATCTACCACAGCTCAAAATGGCAATGGGGTACCCCCCCGCCATCCCCCCACTCCCCTTCCCCCCCCCTCCCCTACTTATCCCAACCCCCCCCCCCCCTCTTCCTTTCAGGTACCTCTTCTAGACTGAAGACGACGCAACGAAGAAAGAAACTGAACCTGAGAAACCAAAATAAGTTTGATACTGAACATTCGGTATTCCACCGTGCTCCGAGATACACTCAGAGTTCATCCCCCCCCCCCTTTTTTTTTTTTTGTTGTTTTGTTTTCTTTTCTTTTCTTTTTCTTTTCTTGACTGCTTTTGAACATGCTTATCCTGATTGTCTTGACTTGCTTATAGAGAAAAGGGGGGGCTCACCCCGCATGGATAAGGGCTCTTCCCTCCCTGGCACACTCCTATTCACTTTACATATGCCAGGAGCGTCCATGGGGGATGAGCTCCCTAATGATGGGCAGGGTGTATTAAACCAACCATTCTAGGGCCACAGCGGCCGAGTAATGCACAGTTAGTCAGATACCCACTAAAGACCACTTCCTACCTAATTTAATGCTAAACTTTGCTAAAATCTACCATAGACAGCTCTGGGATTGAACAATTGCAGGAAGTACAGCTCTATCCCAACCCGATGTCTAGACCACACCCAGACTAACCCGCACACGTAAGCATCGATGGATCCTTACTGATCTCCCCCCCATAGTCACACTCCCCCCCAAATTATCACGGGCTTACCTCTTAGAGGCTACGCTACCCTACGCCCTTGCATAGCCTCAATACATACAACAAGCTCATAATTAGCACTGAACCCATTCTAGCCTTATGATGATTGCTGCTACCTGTATCAGTATTATCTCTAAGTTATATGTATAGTTGGTTTAATAACGCCACTTTTCCTGGGCCTCGATATCTGCTTTCTAGGTGACGACCTCCACATGTTCCTTATCGTGGCTAGTTTATTTCTAGAACCACAGGTTAATGTTCAATGTTCCAATTATCTTTGTTATTGATTGTTTCTGCCTTCACATCATCAATCTGAGATCTTTAACCACATATTCTCCCCTTGTTACGTAAGCAGGCTCCCTCCATACAAGTCGAATAGACCCAAGTTGACCTCCCACGGACGGAACGTCTCTCGAACCTCTCCTCGAGCTCCTTCCACTCCTCCACACAACAGGACAGTGACTATCCTAGTTGACCCACACCGGACGTTTCAACCCATAACAGGGTAAGGTAGCTGGACTACATTTACCTCCGGTAAGTACACCTTATTTCCCGATACTACTTCCCACCTGACTTCCCACCCCCCTCCTCCCCTCTATCTCTCCCCCCTTCTATACGTCCTCTTTCTCTCCCTCCCCCCTCCCCTTTATATATCTGGGCTTCCCCCCCTCCCTGGTCTCCACCGTCGCATCTCCCTCTATATCGCTCAAATACCTGTGAAGAGCCTCCGACTCTCCACAGACTACACCCACCCACATCGGCCACATTTGCAAATTGCACCCCTTCCCCATATCCACCACACCAACTAGACTATACCCAACGATCATGGACCCCCTACATTCCACTGTGCAACACAACACGCTCAAAGTAGTCTCTCAAAATGTCAAAGGACTAAATATCCCAGAGAAGCGTAGTCAAATCCTCAACATGATGAGCAAATTAAAAGCAGATGTGATATTTTTGCAAGAAACCCACTTTCGAACGGACAATACCCCTAAACTAGCAAGTCACAAGTACCCCATTTCCTTCCATGCCACAAACCCTCTAGCCAAAACAAAAGGAGTTTCAATCTTGCTCTCTAAAAATCTTCCATGGCAATTGATAGATTCCCTAATAGACCCAGAGGGCCGCTATGTGTTCTTGAAGGGAACCATCCATAACCGGATGGTTACCTTGGCAAACATATACAGCCCCAACACCGCCCAGGTCTGCTTCTTCCGTTCTATCGCTGCCATCCTCGCAGGTTTTCAAGCGGGGACTACAATTCTTGGAGGCGATTTCAATGTGACACTTCAGCCCATCCTAGACTCCTCTTCGGGGTCTTCCACCCTTCCCTATAGAGCACTGAGACAAGTTAAGATGCAATTACAGGAACTCCTTTTGCACGACACATGGCGCACCTTGCACCCGAATGGGAAAGATTACTCCTTTTTCTCCGCACCCCACAGTAGATACTCTAGGCTGGATTACCTCTTCCTCTCCCAAAAAGACCTCCCCTTCCTGAAATCTGCCACCATTGAACCCCTACTCATTTCAGACCACCACCCGATCACCCTCTCCCTTTCCTTCCCGGAAAGAAACTTGGTCACAAAGATATGGCGTCTTGATCCTTCTCTCCTCACTTCAGAAATTGACACCAACCACATCCGCACCAGCTTAAACAACTACTTCAGGGGAAAACGATAACTCGGACACAACGCCCCTGTCCCTCTGGGAGGCACATAAATGCGTCATCCGAGGGGAATTTCTTACACTCCAGGCCAACCGGAAAAAAACACAACAGATAACCCTTCAGGAACTCACTAACAAAATAAAAAGACTAGAAATACTCCACAAGCAGTCCCAATCACAAGACACATACCTAGAACTCACTCAAACCAGGAAACTTCTGTTGGAAGTTCTTAACCGTAAAACCAGACGCAAATTTATATTAAACCAAAAGCTATTTTATGAACAGGGGAACAAGTGTGGGAAGCTTCTAGCCAGAGCGATACAATCCAAGAAAGCTAGCACCAACATCCACACTATTAAGGACCCGCTAGGTAACTCAAGCTCAAACTCCGCAGACATAGCATCTCACTTCGAACGCTACTACACAGAACTTTATAACATACCACAGCAACCCGAAATGACTGCAGGCCAAACTTCCAGAAAAGCCATTATCACAAACTTCCTCAAAAAATTCAGCCCCAAACCCATACCCCGAGAAGAGGCTCGCGATTTAGACAACCCCGTATCCGAAGAGGAACTTAAGAGAGCGATTAAACAACTAAAAACGGGCAAAAGCCCAGGCCCCGACGGTTTTTCAGCACCATATTATAAGACCTTTATAGACATTCTTTCGACCCCGTTCCTAAAGACTTTCAACTCCTTATCCTCCTCAAAGCTACCTTTTCACAGACTGCTTGAAGCGCATATCACGGTCATCCCGAAGGAGGGGAAGGACGCCACTTCAGTCACTAGTTACAGACCAATATCCCTACTCAACGTAGACATTAAATTATTCGCAAAAATCCTAGCAAACAGACTCCTTCCCCTCCTTCCTGCAATAATAGGGAAAGACCAGGTTGGATTTGTTCCTGGCAGAGAGGCCAGGGACAACACCATCAAGGCTATTAACATAAACCATTGGCTAACTTCCCAAAAACAAAGAGGCTTCTTTCTATCCCTGGATGCTGAGAAGGCGTTTGACAGGCTGGCCTGGGACTACCTGGGGGCGGTTTTACGCCACCTAGGTCTACACAACCGAATGTTCAACCTAATTATGTCCCTATACACTACACCAACAGCAAAAGTCAAAGTCAACGGCCACCTGTCAGACGCCTTCTCTATCCGGAATGGAACGAGACAAGGATGCCCACTGTCCCCTATCCTTTTTATTTTAACTCTCGAACCCCTTCTACGCTGCCTACGATCAAACGAAAATATCAAGGGTATCCCCATTGCAGGACGTACGTATAAAATAGCGGCTTTTGCCGATGACATTCTGCTGTTTCTAAGTGACCCACTTACCTCAATCCCAAACCTCCTCAGAGATTTTGACCTATTTCGGCAAATATCCAACCTTAAGATCAACTTCTCAAAATCCCATGCCCTCAACATTTCCCTCCCGAAAGACCTAGTCTCCCAATGCCAAGATAACTTTCCCTTTGTCTGGAAACAAAACGCCATTACCTACCTGGGAATCCAATTGACCACACATCTGTCGGACTTATACACTAAAAATTTCATCCCGCTGATCCGCACTATCTCCGAGGACCTACGTAGATGGGACAAACCCCATTTTTCTTGGTTCGGCCGCGCGGCCATCCTAAAGATGAATGTGCTCCCGCGTATCCTCTATCTGCTACAAACAATGCCCATCAAACTCCCTGTAGCCTTCTTTCACACGATCAAACAACAATTTCTAAAATTTCTTTGGAAACACAAACGCCCTAGGATAAGCTACTTCCAACTCTCGAAACCCAAAAGCAAAGGGGGTATTGGGCTACCAGATTTGCAGAATTATTATAGAGCTTGCCACCTGGGAAGAATTGTAGACTGGGCAGTACACGAAAGAGTTAAAGACTGGGTGAGACTAGAAGGCTCATTCTCCCACATGCCCATTAAAAGCACCCCATGGATTCTCCAATGTCACATTCCCAAAACCCTAAAAGAACACCCCCTTATAGAGGCTACCCTCAGGAGCTTTAGGGAAGTGTCTAAAAAATTTCAAATCTCCTCTAATCCAGGACCCCTTACGCCGATCCGCCTTAACCCAGCCTTTATCCCGGGAATGTCCGCTAACTTCCTTAAAGATACCTGGCCACACTCAGACATACTAGCCCAACACTTCTTTAGAGATGGTAATTTCACAAACCGCGATACACTCCCCAGAAACACAGGGGGTGAACCATTTCCGCTATGGACTTACCTCCAGATTCGCCATTTTCTCGTAACATCACACCGACACGCGTCTGTCTCTAGAAACTTAACCCCATTTGAAAACCTATGCACCCAAACTACACCGCAACAGCACTTGATTGCAAATACCCACTCCATGCTCTTTGCCCTGATCTCCCCCAAAGATACTAAAGCTTGCCAGGCCTGGGAAAGGGAACTTCAAATAGACCTAACGGAAGAGAACTGGGAACGAATTTACACAATAGCACACAAGGGCTCCCTCAATGTCACGTTACAAGAAAACAATTACAAAACCCTATCCCGATGGTACCGTACTCCTGAATTGCTAAACAAATTTAATACGTCAAACAAATGTTGGAGGTGCTCCAATGATATAGGCACATTTTTACACATCTGGTGGTCCTGCCCTTTTCTCCAGACTTTCTGGAAACAGGTTCATGACATCACCTCCCAGGTAACCACATACCCCATGGACTTTACTCCTACCAGACTCATTCTCCACCACTCTTCCACTTCAACCCACATGTACAGAAAGTCTCTGGGAATACACATGATCAACGCAGCCAAATTATGTATCTCAGCCAAATGGAAATCCCCCTGTAGCCCAACCCTATCTGAATGGTTTTCCCGTGTAAACAAAATTGCTGAAATGGAGGAATTAATCCACATTGCAAAAGATAAGCCGTCAAAATACTCCCGAACATGGGCCTGCTGGACCCACTTCTGCACCACAGAGAGATATTCCTCCATTATGAAGCCAAACTGTCCCCAATCCTCCCACAGCGACTGATCGAAGAAGCCGAAAACCCTAGTGAGACATACACTTACCCACCAAAACTCGCTGTTTCGCTCACTCCTGCTTCATTGCGGATCCCGGGGGGATCCCCCCTTCAGACAGGGATCCGCACACGAAAACATCTTTACCCTTGAGACCCGGTGGAGACCGGGGAGGAGGTACCCCAGTCCCCTACCTTCCCCATCTATCTCTATCTCTTACCTCATCCCCCCTTTCCCCCTCATCTCTATGCCCTTCTCCCTCTTTTTATCCCCACCCCAACTGAACTGACAAAGACAACCAAATACCTACTCCCATGACTACCCTAACTTTGATGTTTAATTCCCCATCTACTCTTCACATTTCAAGAACCGACGAGATTAACCTACCTCACAGACGGACCCTACGTAACAAGCCCGATACATTCTCACGTGTTCAGGGACAAACCTACGGACCCTTAGGTGACTACACCCATACACTCCCCCAATTAACCCCATACCTCTGAAACCTTAATCAAGGTGATACTCCTACCTAAAATGGTTCCTGATCTCAGATGATGTGGCAAACCTCGAGTTCGAGGCCTTCTTATTTTGTTATACGTCTGTACGACTTAAAGTTGAATATATAAATGACTCACAATATTGTAGTAACATATGTCATGTTAATAAGATACATGTTGTCTACCAACCTATTGATTGTAAAAACTGTGTAACATCTTTTGTTCACAATAAAAACTTTCATGGGAAAAAAAAAAAAAAATAACAATAAAAATGCCATAAATGTATCCCCTATTTTGTAGACGCTATAAACTTTTGCGCAAACCAATCAATATACGCTTATTGCAAAATTTTTTTACCAAAAAACATGTAGAAGAATACATATCGGCCTAAACTGAGGAAAATTTTATTATTTTTTTTTATGAGATTATTATTATAGCAAAAAGTGAAAAATATTGTGTTTTTTTCAAAATGTTGGTCTTTTTTTGTTTATAGCGCAAAAAATAAAAAAGATGATCAAATACCACCAAAAGAAAGCTCTATTTGTGGGGAAAAAAATATCAAAATTTCATATGGGTACAGTGTTGCATGACCGCGCAATTGTCATTCTAAGTGTAACAGCGCTGAAAGCTGAAAATTGGTCTGGGCAGGAAGGGGGTGAAAATGCCCGGTATTGAAGTGGTTAAAGTCCCACTGTTTATCTCTTTCCTTTTCTCCTATGAGCGCTACTGTATATTTCCATGTTGTGAACTGTATTGTGTTTTGTTTTTTCCTTTTCTTTTTCTTTCTCTTTCTGTAAATTTCTATAAATTTCTATGATGAAAATCTCAATAAAGATATGTTATTAAAAAAAAAAACATGGAAAAAAAAGTGTTTGGGCAAAAATAAACACTGATATAGTATGTTTATACCGCTGACACTTACAACTTGTAAAAAAAGATGAGGATTTAGAACCATTTTTAGCATTGTGGTGCATAGGGACCATTTCGAGAAAGATGTGTGGAGGCGAATTACCTTTTAATCATCACTATACCTACTGTATATAAGAAGTTGGAGGTGAAACTCTATTCTAGAGAAACAATTGCAAAATCAAAAAAAAGCGGTGTCACCCACTACAGCAGCCTTTCTCAAAATTTTAACACCACAAGAGACAAATAAAATAATTTTTAGGTTTCAGGGAACCTTTGCTAAAACCAGTTAATTGGAGCTCAATGGGGAAATTGCACTTCACATTGGTGGTCAGTAGGAAAAAATGGTACTCTTATGGTGGTGGTCAGAATGCTACTCTTACAATTAAAGAGATAATTGTTTCATGTTGCTTGTTTTGCCACATAGAGTTGGCAGGGCTTTTTTTTTTTTTAGCAGGAACGTGAGGGAACGCAGTTCTGGCACCTCCAGCACTGAATGAATGTAATAGCAAGGTGTGGTGTGGTGTGCTA
The DNA here is from genome assembly GCA_037952835.1 of Lithobates septentrionalis. Taxonomy (NCBI): domain Eukaryota; kingdom Metazoa; phylum Chordata; class Amphibia; order Anura; family Ranidae; genus Lithobates; species Lithobates septentrionalis. The sequence continues at coordinate 1,270,114 of JBBDGP010000412.1, forward strand.
GAGGGTCTATTGATGCTGGCTGCTGGGGAATCTATGGTCCCTGGGGAAGATCTATTGTTGCTGGTGCAGGTCTATCATTGCTGGTGGGGGTTTATTGTTGCTGGTAGAGATCTACTGTTGAGAGAGGGATGAACTGATGCTGGCTGTTGGGAGATTTATTCTTTCTGGGGGGTCTATTGTTGCTGAGGGGGATCTACTGTTTCTGAGTAGGGGGTATATTGTTGCTGAGGATGGGGGGGTCTATTGTTGCTGGCTGCAGGGCATCTATTTTACTGTTTTTCTTGGTATCATCACATTCTATACAAATTACTTAGCAGCACAAAATGATACTTGGTTCTATGTTCTCTAAAAGGTGTGGTACTGGGGGATGGGTAGAGGGTGGAGACAAGGGGTGACTCAGAAGTGGGGAGTACCTGCTCCCTGAGAAAAAAAAGCCTGTACACAAACAGTGTAAGGAAAGGCCTTCTGTGCGCACAAGCTAAAACATGTTGCCTTCTATGCTTGCAAGAATTGGGAGCTGGCTAATGCATATGGGCATGCAAATACCCGTGCGCACACATGAGCCGTCGCACATGCTCATGCATATCGGCACACGCGTGCACCTGTGACAGATGTTGGAGCCATCATCGGAATATTTAACCTCGGCCGGTGCTCAAGATCAGTACTGCTTTGTCTTTCATCCTTCTCTGTATCCTGTGTTCCTGCTATTCTGATTCCAGTTGCTGACCCAGCTTGTCTGACCACTCTCTAAACTCCGCCTGCAACGACCCCGGATTGTCCTTTACCTCCACTTCTGTCTGCTCCATTTGCTTCTTTTCCACTGATTGGGTCCTGACTAGGGTTGCCACCTTTTCTTCAAGCCAAACCCGAACACTTTAGCGGTGCACGGCATGGCACCCCAACCGCGGTGCAATTTTGCCACAATTGTCACCCGAAAAATCGCGGCAAAATCACCTGAACAGAATTGTGGGATGCCTGTTACCCAAAAGAAGTTTTGCTTTGCGATTGGGGGCCAATATCCCCATTCCCTCCTATTACAGATCTTCTTCCCCTACCAGCACAAATCCTCCTCCCTCCAATACCCCCATGGCAGCAGACAGGGGGTATCAGGGGCCCCAGCACATAGGGGGGCCTGGACAGCAGGGGGTTTGGAGCTGCGGGTGTGGGGGGCAATTACAGAGGAGGGGGGACAATTACAGAGATTGGGAGGGCAATTAGAGGAGGGGGGCAAATACAGAGGAGGGGGTGCAATTACAGAGGAGGGGGTGCAACTACAGAGGAGGGGGGTAATTACAGAGATAGGGGGAAATTAGAGGAGGGGGGCAATTACAGAGGAGGGGTGCAAATACAGAGGAGGGGGGGCAAATACAGAGGATGGGGGTGCAAATACAGAGGAGGGGGGGCAAATACAGAGGAGGGGGGGCAAACACAGAGGGGTCAAAACATAAGGAAGAGAGAGACGATAGGCAGCTGCTGGTGCGGAAGTTTTTAATAAAATAAATGCTTAAAAACAATCCACTCACTCTCCATGTCAGAGCTATATATGTCAGTCTGTGAAGTCCGCTGTCCCATTCTCCCCTCCAATCCACGCTGCTGTTATCACTGAATCGCTGGAGGAAACAGAGAGCCACGGGAAACTCATGTGAACTGTCAGCCTCTGATGATGGAGGCGTGGTTAAGCCTCCGAAACACTCTGATTGGTCACAGCATCCCAGGCTGACAGCTCACTGCAGTTTCTCTGCGGCTCTATATCCTTGGTTTCCTCCAGCGATTCAGTGATAACAGCAGCGTGGATCGGAGGGGAGAATGGGACAGCCAACTTCACAGACTGACATATACAGCTGTGACATGGAGAGTGAGTGGATTGTTTTTAAGCATTTATTGTATTAAAAACGTCCGCACCAGCAGCCGCCTGTCGCCTCTCTCAATCCCTTATGTTTTGATTGCTCTGTAATTGCTCCTCCCGCCTGCCGCTCCGATCCCCCTGCTGTCCGGGTCCCCCTGTGTGCTGGGGCTGGTAAAAGGAGGCCCCATGGTACCCCCTGTCAGCTGGAAATGGTGTCCGGGTGTGCGGCAGAGGGAAATCCGGGCACAGCCTCCTAAACCTGTACTGTCCGGGTCAAAACCGGACAGGTGGCAACCCTAGTCCTGACCCAGTTTGTACCCAGACCACGCTATTGCCTGCTCCTCTGTACCTGATCTGTCTTAGCCAGTATATGACCTGGCTTGCCTGACTCTGCTTCCTGACACATCCTGCTATGCCACAGGCTGCTACCATGCAGCCTTCACCTGCCCGCTGTTGCCAGTACCAGCCTGCTTCAGTCTGCCATTCTCCAGATGTCTACCAGCCCACCTGCTTCACTGAAGACTATTGAAGTCCTCTCCTGCCTGCCGTGGATACCCGCTCTGCTACTGGCAAGACCTACAGGCACTCATGCCACTCTGCCCTCCTGCGCCTTCTGTTCACACTACCAGGGGCCCTGAGTCAGAGGTGTAAGATAGGCCTTCCTCATCATTTCAGGCCCTGCTACTAGGTACGTGATAAACAGCAATCTCTGGAGAAATCCCTAGCAACCTCTGGTGGAACCTTAGGATCCCAAGGAACCTTAAAGCGGAGTTCCACACAAAAATGGAACTTCCGCTTTTCGGAACCCTCCCTCCCTCCGGTGTCACATTTGGCACCTTTCAGGGGGGAGGGGGGTGCAGATACCTGTCTAAGACAGGTATTTGTACCCACTTCCGGCATAGACTCCCATGGGAGTCTATGCCTCTTCCTGTCCCTGGGAAACACACAGCTCCCAGGAGAGAGCGTGGACCACTTGGGACGCGCAGCGCGACTCGCGCATGCGCAGTAGGGAACCGGGAAGTGAAGCCGCAACGCTTCACTTCCTGATACCCTCACCTAGGATGGCGGCGGAAGCTGCCAAGAACCGAGCGGGTTCTCGGCGTCGCCTGCCGACATCGCTGGACTCTGGGACAGGTAAGTGGCCATTTATTAAATGTCAGCAGCTGCAGTATTTGTAGCTGCTGGCTTTTAATATTTTTTTTTTTAGATAATGTAGGTGGACCCCCGCTTTAATCAAGAACAGTTGCTCTATGGTAACACTAATGAACTGGGATATTGACAAAACCAAGGTGTGGAAAAGAAGGAAGAGGAAATACTTTGCAGGTAGGCCAGTCATTGTAACTGCTTGAAAACATTTATATTTTGTTTGCTACAAGTGTTCTTTCAGTTAAAATAATGAGGGCAGTGTGAGTATTAGGTGGAGCACAAAAATAGTTTAAACTTAAAAGTGGTGACCTGTCTTCCCCCGGGCATAAGCATTTAATAAATGTTGTGTTTCAAAGCGCACAGCTGTCTTCAGACATGGCAGCCCTGTGTGTGGGAGGCCAGGCCAGAAGAAATAAGACAAAAAGTTTACACTTGAATTTTGTGCAAAGACAAACGACTGTTTTGGATATGTGTCAGTTCGCTCACAGCAGTGGGGCGTTTAGCTGGATTGTATTAGTTGTTTTTACTCTATGTTTTCTTTAATATTGGTAATAGGTCTATAAATCTTTCATCTTAGTATGAAGTTGTGACTCTTCTAATTCCATGGAAACAATAAAATATGCAAAACTCTGGTTCCAATTGCCTAAAATTATTCTTGTTTGCTGTTTACGCCAATAGGAATTAATGAAACCTAAGTCCTGGCAAGGCTGAGATATATTCACTTATTATTTACACTTTGATTTGCTTACTATGAATCATTTTAGCTTTCTTTTATTTTTTCATTTCTTAATAAGGGTTCAGCGAGAAAAGTTGTTTTTTTTTACATTTGAGAGGAAACCGCATCCACAAAATTAGTTCAATCAAAGTCATTTCATTAATATTTTATTTTTTTCCCATCGTAGTTATGCAAAATAGTTATAGTGTCTATAGCCTTATATAGTGTTTTAAAAAAAAATGTATTGAGGGGCCAGTCGAGACAAGGAAAGGGAGAGACTCCAAGGTTTTCTGAGGGAGTTCAATTAGGGACACAGAGGGTAACCTTCATAAACACAGCTAGTATCTGAAGTCAAGGCTCAAGACAGGAGACCAGACCAGAACAAGGCAAGACACTAGTACAGAAATAGTGGGTGGTGCCGCAACTCAGCGTCACCATGACCACATACACCTGTGTTGGCGACGTGGCATGGTGCGCCGCTGGCTCAGCGGGGGCCATCAATGGAGCGTCATAGATTGATCATCACAGGTGAAGTATATTCACCACACCTTTCCTCTCATCTTGGCCCTTGAATAAACCTGGCAGTTTAGTACGGTCCTGGCTTCACTTTGGAGACATAGGACATCGCTGCACCTGCAACACCCTCTAGGTAAGATCTAGGGCCAGCGTATTTTGTGACACCTTTGTACAACGATGGGGTCGTTTTCCCCTCTTTGTAACAATAATGCTGGGATAAATTTCCTTGCATTATGCAAATGAACACTATATTTGTTTTTTTGGTCCTAGGTTCACTGCTGGTTATCTATCTAGCCAGCTCCTCCATATTGGGGGTAGTAACCTTGAAGTATGGGAGGTCTGTATGGTTCTGCGGCGGAGCTTCAGTTCAACACTAGTGGCCATTTTTAGGTCATGTAGGTCTGTGAAAGAACTTTTGCTCTGCAAAATTCAATCTACAAACTCTAATGCCGCGCACACACGAGTGGAATGTCCGACAGAAAAAGTCAGACGCAAGCTTTTCATCTTATATTCCGATCGTGTGTATGCCTCATCGGACTTATTTTTTCGAAAATTCTGACTGACCTAGAAATAGAACATGTTCTAAATATTTCCGAAGGAACCAATTCCTATTAGGAAAACCGCTCGTCTGTATGCTGTTCCAACGGACCAAAAACGACGCATGCTCTGGAGCAAGTACGAGACGGAAGCTATTGGCTACTGGCTATTGAACTTCCCTTTATCTAATCCCGTTGTACGTGTTGTACGTCACCGTCTTCTGGACGGTTGGAATTTGGCGTGACTGTGTGTAGGCAAGACCGCTTTAATGGAATTCCGTCAGAGTTCCGTCGGAAAGACCTTCAGAGTTTATTCCGAGGGCAAAACCGGTCGTGTTTACAGGGCATTAAGCGATAGGTATGTGCATTTAGATATATATGGTTAACTCTAATGAGTGTCCTTTTACTGTGTGTATTAGTTTCTTTTGTGCATTAGTCTATTACATTACTCCCCTGTTCTCATCCTTCAGTTTTACATCCAGATCCGTGCTGGTCTGTCATCTGTGAGTGCTCTGGCCCCCCTTTTGGGTGATAATTCTCAGATACGGGAGGGCTCCACCTGGACATGAATTATTTCCATCCTGCTCTGGCTTGCTCGACGCCCTTTTAGGCATCTCTGTTCTCCTCTTCTATGTTGAGTGTATGATCTCAATTGTTTGAAACATGTAACACATGAGGTCAGTACTGATACCAATCATAGGTGTGCGCAGCCTATTGCATTAGGGTGTGCACCCCAAAGCTCAAACACACACTACCGATCGCTCACTGTGTTCATTCAGAAAGGGAAGGGGCCAGTAAATGACATATTTACTGGCCCCTTATTCCATCCATATCCATTATAAAACATCCCTGCAGCAACAGCTGTCGGGGGAGGAGAGGAGGGAAGCCAACAGCGGCGCTGGGGGAGGGGGGGGGGCTAGGGCAGTAGGGGGAATCTATGCTGCACAGGGTGGTTAGGGTGTGCCTGGGCACACCTGGCACATCCTGTGCGCAAGCCTATGATACCAATATTCTTTCTGTTCTATGTCTATTGACAATGATCAAGTTGATTAGTCTACCAAATATGTGATACTTTGAATTCTATGTGTAATTATATATATATATAAACATTGTAGATTGTTTGTATTCACCTAGAAGTCCTCATCCCATTCCTTCTCCCTGAAGAAGACCCTTACCTCACTTGTTGAAGCGCGTTGGATTTAATCTGCCTCCCTGACAGTTGGTTTGGGCTTCTTCCATTTATCCATTTGTGGACTGTTTCTGTATATCACGTGTTTCAGTTTTACTCATGTTGTATGATGTTATTTATTTACTATTTGTAATACATTTGTACTATTTTATATATAATATCTACTCTTTAAGTGTTCATGGTCCTCCAAAGTCCCATTCTTAAGGAATTTTGTTTTTGTACAGAAATAGAGGGATTGGGGATGGACTGGGTACCCTACCACATTTTAAGGGAGGGGTCAGTGGATTAAATAAGATTTCCTGCCTAGAGAAACCCTATACCCTGGAACTCTGTGTATCCACTACTACCTGGTTGTCCTCAAGACTAGGGATGAGCTTCGTGTTCGAGTCGAACCCATGTTCGACTCGAACATCGGCTGTTCGACCGTCCGTCGAATTGCGAACGATATGGGCCGTTCGCGCCAAATTCGTGTGGCGCGTCACGGCCCATAATTCACTGCGGCATCGCAGTGCATTGCTGGCTGATGATTGGCCAAGCATGCACTATGACCCGCATGCTTGGCCAATCACAGCGCCGTCAGTAGAGAGAGCTGTAATTGGCCAAAGCCAGGGTGGCTTTGGCCAATTATGGCTCAGGGGATTTAGTACACACCCCACACTATATAAGGCCGCCTGCACGGCGGCCCTGTGTAGTGTGTGTTCCGGTGTGCTGAGAGATAGAGAGAGAGAGAGACAGTGTCATTTGATTTGAGTTAGATAGATTAGGCAGAACAGTCAGTCAGTTAGCTGCACTTACAGTGTATTGTGTATATATATGCATCCCAGGTGTTGCATATATATATATACACTGTATTCAGTTTAGCTAGATCCGTTCCTGTTATCTTCTATCTAGACTATTTAGTGCAGTGTGTCCTGCTCACAGTGTTCAGCTAGATCCGTTCCTGCTATTTACATTCAGTGCAGTGCGTCCTGCTCACAGTGTTCAGCTAGATCCGTTCCTGCTATTTACATTCAGTGCAGTGCGTCCTGCTCACAGTGTTCAGCTAGATCCGTTCCTGCTATTTACATTCAGTGCAGTGCGTCCTGCTCACAGTGTTCAGCTAGATCCGTTCCTGCTATTTACATTCAGTGCAGTGCGTCCTGCTCACAGTGTTCAGCTAGATCCGTTCCTGCTATTTACATTCAGTGCAGTGCGTCCTGCTCACAGTGTTCAGCTAGATCCGTTCCTGCTATTTACATTCAGTGCAGTGCGTCCTGCTCACAGTGTTCAGCTAGATCCGTTCCTGCTATTGACATTCAGTGCAGTGCGTCCTGCTCACAGTGTTCAGCTAGATCCGTTCCTGCTATTTACATTCAGTGCAGTGCGTCCTGCTCACAGTGTTCAGCTAGATCCGTTCCTGCTATTTACATTCAGTGCAGTGCGTCCTGCTCACAGTGTCCAGCTAGATCCGTTCCTGCTATTTACATTCAGTGCAGTGCGTCCTGCTCACAGTGTTCAGCTAGATCCGTTCCTGCTATTTACATTCAGTGCAGTGCGTCCTGCTCACAGTGTTCAGCTAGATCCGTTCCTGCTATTTACATTCAGTGCAGTGCGTCCTGCTCACAGTGTTCAGCTAGATCCGTTCCTGCTATTTACATTCAGTGCAGTGCGTCCTGCTCACAGTGTTCAGCTAGATCCGTTCCTGTTATCTTCCTACTGACAGGCAGGCTTGTCTGGTTACAGTATATAAAGCTACCTGAAGAAAATTACAGGTGTTCTTTTTGATCCTATTAGTACCACGGTCAGGCAGCTAGACTATTTACATTTAGTACAGTGTGTCCTGCTCACAGTGTTCAGCTAGATCCGTTCCTGTTATCTTCCTACTGACAGGCAGGCTTGTCTGGTTACAGTATATAAAGCTACCTGAAGAAAATTACAGGTGTTCTATCCCAGCTTAGTGCAGCTACAGGCCATTAGTATGTCTGGAAGGCCAAGAAGGAGAGGCAGACAGTCACAAGCCAATAAGAGAGGGCAAGCAGGCTCTGTGTCTAGTGCTGGTCGTGGAGACGGTGCATCCTCATCAGCACGTGGCCATGGGACACGCTTGGCCTTTTTTTCGGCAGCTGGCCGTGTTGAGCCGCAACATGCGGAAGACTTGGTCGAGTGGATGACCAAGCCGTCCTCATCCTCCTCATCCTCTCTCACCCATGCCCAGGGTGCTTTGTCTGGCAAAGCAGCGGCCTCTTCCCTCAGCTCAATGTCATCAGTGACTCCTTCCCTAGCTCCACCATGTCCTCATGAGGATTCCCTCGAACTGTTTGACCACAGTGTTGGGTACATGCTCCAGGAGGATGCCCAGCGTTTGGAAGGCTCTGATGATGATACTGAGCTCGATGAAGGCAGTAACATGAGCACGGACAGAGGGGGTGCCCAAGAAGGACAGCAATCTGGCAGTCATGCTCCCCCTGCTGCAGCATACTGCCAGGTTTGCTCCAGTGATGAGGAGGGAGGGGATGATGAGGTCACTGACTCAACGTGGGTGCCTGATAGGAGAGAGGAGGAGGAGGAGGAGGAGGAGGCGGCACATCACCAACGAGGCAGGATGCCCTCCAGGGGCCAGCCTAAGGGCAGCACATTGACTGCATCACACCCCAAAGCTCCACATGTGCAGGGCGCTGCAGTCTCTGCGCGTTATTCAAAAAGTTCTTTGGTGTGGGCCTTTTTTGAGACGAGTGCATCAGATCGCACCGCTGCTATTTGCAACATATGTCTCAAGCGTATCTCGCGTGGCCAAAACATCTCCCGCTTGGGTACCACATGCTTGACCAGACATATGTTGACCTGCCATGCAGTTCGTTGGCAAGCGTATCTGAAAGACCCACACCAAAGAACAAAGAGGATCTCTCCTTGCTCCTCATCAGCTGAGATTTCCAACCCCACTAGACCTTCAGTCCTCTCTGAGACCTGCAGTGAGAGGAATGAAGGTGTAGAATTAGGTGTGTCACAGCCAAGTACTTGTGGGCAATCTGCTTTTGGTACACCGACGTCAGATTGTACCAGGCAAATTTCCCTGCCCCAGCTGCTGCACCGCCGAAAGAAGTTTGCTCCCAGCCATCCACATGCCCAGCGGTTGAATGCTAGCTTGGCAAAATTGCTAGCACTTCAACTGCTGCCTTTTCAGTTGGTAGACTCTGCCCCCTTCCGTGAGTTTGTGGAATGTGCGGTTCCTCAGTGGCAGGTACCCAAACGCCACTTTTTCTCACGGAAGGCGATTCCGGCTCTCTACCGGCATGTGGAAGGCAATGTCCATGCCTCGCTGGACAGGGCGGTCAGCGGTAAGGTGCATATTACCGCTGACTCATGGTCCAGCAGGCATGGACAGGGACGTTACTTAAGTTTCACGGCGCATTGGGTGACTCTGCTGGCAGCTGGGAAGGATGCAGGACAAGGTGCAGTAGTGTTGGAGGTTGTTCCGCCACCACGCCTCCAAAATGCTGATTGTGACACACCTCTCTCCTCCACCCCCTCCTCTTCTTCTTCCTCCATGGCCTCTTCCTCGGAACCAGCGGTGCTCCGTAGGCGTTCAAGGGGCTACGCAAGTACGCAGGCCAAAAGATGCCATGCGGTGCTTGAGCTGGTGTGCTTGGGGGACAGGAGCCACACTGGGGCAGAGGTTCTGTCAGCTCTGCAGGGGCAGGTTCAGAGGTGGTTGACGCCACGCCAACTTAAGGCAGGAATGGTGGTTTGCGACAATGGCACCAACCTCCTCTCTGCCCTCCGACAGGGACAACTGACCCATGTGCCCTGTTTGGCTCACGTCCTTAACTTGGTGGTGCAGCGGTTCTTGGGCAGGTACCCGGGCTTACAGGATGTCCTGAGGCAGGCCAGGAAAGTCTGTGTGCATTTCCGCCGGTCATATAATGCCAGTGCTCGGCTGACGGACCTCCAAAAGGAGTTTAACCTGCCCAAGAACCGCCTAATCTGTGACATGCCCACCAGGTGGAACTCGACGTTGGCCATGCTGCAGCGGCTGCACACGCAGCAGAGGGCCATCAATGAGTACCTGTGCGACTATGGCACCAGGACAGGGTCAGGGGACCTTGGTTTTTTTTCCCCACGCCAGTGGGCCATGATCAGGGATGCATGCACTGTCCTGTCACCATTCGAGGAGGCCACGAGGATGGTGAGCACTGACAGTGCATGCATCAGTGACACTGTCCCCCTTGTCCACCTGTTGGAGCACACGCTGCGTGGAATAATGGACAGGGCACTTGAGGCAGAACAGAGGCAGGAAGAGGAGGACTTCCTTAGCTCTCAAGGCCCCCTTTATCCAGACAGTGTTCCTGCGTGCCCGCCGATCACACAGGAAGAGGACGAGGAGGAGGAGGAGGAGGAGGAGGAAGATTGTGTCAGTATGGAGGTGGAGCCTGGCACTCAGCATCAGCAGTCTTTAAGGGATCAGTCCCAAGGAACACATGGACTTGTACGTGGCTGGGAGGAGGTGGCTGCGGACGTTGTTGTCCTTAGTGACCCAGAGGACTCCGGACCGAATGCCTCAGCAAACCTACGCTGCATGGCCTCCCTGATCCTGCAAAGCCTGCGTAAGGATCCTCGTATTCGTGGTATCAAGGAGAAGGACCAATACTGGCTGGCAACCCTCCTTGATCCACGTTACAAGGGTAAGGTTGCGGACCTTATCTTGCCATCGCAGAGGGAGCAGAGGATGAAACATCTTCGGGAGGCCTTGCAGAAAGGTCTGTGCAACGCGTTCCCAGAGACTGGGAGGTTACAAACTCCTGTTTCTGGACAACGTGTTGCTGAGGCTTCGGTCAGTCAAAGAAGGAGCGGTGGAGAAGGTGGCCGTCTGACCGATGCGTTCAGACAATTTTTTGGTCCGCAGCCCCAAGGTATGATCGGTTCCAGCAACCATCGCCAGCGTCTGTTTTACATGGTGCAGGAATACCTAGGGGCAAGATCAGACTTGGACACCTTTCCCACCGAAAATCCTCTGGGTTACTGGGTCTTGAGGATGGATCACTGGCCAGAGCTTGCACAGTATGCAATTGAGCTACTGGCCTGTCCTGCATCCAGCGTTCTTTCGGAACGTACATTCAGTGCTGCTGGAGGCGTGGTAACCGATCACAGGGTGCGTCTGTCCACTGACTCGGTCGATCGGCTGACCTTCATAAAAATGAATCAGTCTTGGATCACCACCAGCTACCAAGCACCTGATGCTGATGTAACTGAATAATTTTTTTCAGATCCCTTCAAAGACTGCCTATGTTGATGCTGAGTGATTATCCCTGAGTAATTATCCTCTTCCTCCTCAATCATCACGCTGATAGCTTGTAAGAACATTTTTGGTTCTGGGCGCCACCACCAGTGCCTAAGGCCCAATTTTTCTGCCCCTGTCTAACAGGGGCGTGTAATTACAATTTTTGATGCAATACTTTGCAGCAGTGCTCGTTCCTGCGTTCCAACTAGAGTGTCTGTGAGGGGTTGCAGTGTTGTGGCACCAGCACCAGTGCCTAAGGCCCAATTTTTCTGCCCCTGTCTAACAGGGGCGTGTAATTACAATTTTTGATGCAATACTTTGCAGCAGTGCTCGTTCCTGCGTTCCAACTAGAGTGTCTGTGAGGGGTTGCAGTGTTGTGGCACCAGCACCAGTGCCTAAGGCCTAATTTTTCAGCTCCTGTTCAACAGGGGCATGTAATTACAATTCTTGATCTAATATTTCACAGCAGGGCCCTGTGAGGGCTTACAGTGTTTTGGCCACAGCAACACCTAAGGCCCAAATTTCTGCTGAGTATATAGGGCAGGACCCTACTTTCAAACATCTAACTTACAAACGACTCCTACTTGCAAACGGAAGGAGACAACAGGAAGTGAGATGAAATCTACCCATAGGAAGGGAAATTCTCTCATGTAAGAGTTAATATGGGAAAACAATTTCTCCTTTCCACTGATGCTTTCCAATCCTTGTTCCACAAAAAAACCCAAATTTTCAAAAAACATTTTTCATTGGGACAAAAAAGTGAGGTGAAATCTTCTGAAGAGGAGGAAAGACACAAAACAAATGTCACAGGGGTGATAACCCTTCCCTATGTTTTCCAAAAAGCTTAGAAAAGATTTTTTGGCTGGAGCTAAACACATTAAAAATGTTCAAAATTACAAAGAGATTCTACTTAACAACAAACCTACAGTCCCTGTCTTGTTTGCACCGCCTGTATACTGCTGTTCAGAGTATATAGGGACCTTTCCTTATTTTAATTTGGGTGCGGGGTTCCCCTTAATATCCATACAAGACCCAAAGGGCCTGGTAATGGACTGGGGGGTACCCATGCCGTTTGTCTCACTGATTTTCATCCATATTGCCAGGACCCGACATGACATTAAACCCGCAAGCAGTTTTAAATGAGATTTTTTCCTTTAAAAATGACATTTGGTGCAGGGACTGTTCTAAACATGGGAAACACGCGTCACTTTACAGGCATACTATAGACACCCCCCAGGTACGATATTTAAAGGAATATTTCACTTTTTTTTTTTTACTTTAAGCATCATTAAAATCACTGCTCCCGAAAAAACGGCCGTTTTTAAAAGTTTTTTTTGCATTGATACATGTCCCCTGGGGTAGGACCCGGGTCCCCAAACCCTTTTTAGGACAATACCATGCAAATTAGCCTTTAAAATGAGCACTTTTGATTTCGAACGTTCGAGTCCCATAGACGTCAATGGGGTTCTAACGTTCGTGCGAACTTTCGGTCCGTTCGCGGGTTCTGGTGCGAACCGAACCGGGGGGTGTTCGGCTCATCCCTACTCAAGACTTATCAGTTAGTGATCCTCTTCCTGTATCTGGGTCAGTAAGGGAAACTTGTGGATAGGACTAGCCATGGAACTGTGGCTTAAAGAGTTCCACCCAAAAATGGTACTTCTGCTGTAAGTACTGGTGACCCCCTAACATGCCACATTTGGCATGTCATTTTTTTGGGGGGGCGGGGGGGGGGCGGGTACCCAGCTTTGACAGGTACCCAGCTCCCACTTCCTCCCCTGGCACCACTGCACTGGTAGGAAGTTCAACTCTCCCCCTCCCTCCCTGCAATCTTCTGGGACAGGTCACAGGTCACAGAAAATTGTCTGGCCTTGCGAATGCGCAGTGCATGCCTGGCTTTGAAGCCACAGCCGGGCGCCCACAGTTACAATACCGGCGCCGCGGAGCGGAGGGGAAGAGGAGCGAGGCTTCATGCGCCCGCATCGCTCGACTGTGGGACAGGTGAGTGTCTGTTTATTAAAAGCCAGCAGCTACACTTTTTGTAGCTGCTGACTTTTAAATGGGAGGGACTCCGCTTTAAACAGGGGGAAAAACATCCTTAAATTTTCTTGTTTATGTAACAAAAAGTCAGTAGTTGCAAGAATGGGGAAGATTTGCTAAAACTGGTGCACACAGAATCTGGTGCAGCTGTGCACAGCTTCTAAGTTTTATTGTCAAAGCTTAAAGTGTTTGTAAAGACAGAAGGTTTTTTTATCTTAATGCATTCTCTGCCTTAAGATAAAAAGCCTTTTATGTGCAGCAGCCCCCCTCAGCCCCCCAATACTTACCTAGGTCCATCTAGATCCAGCAATGTTGCAGGAGTGACTCCTCGGACTCCCCTCCTCATTAGCTGAGACAGCAGTGCGGCGCCATTGGCTCCAGCTGCTGTCAATCAAAGTCAGTCAGCCAATGAAGAGAGAAAGGGGGCCCGGGCAGCGGCTCCATGTCTGAATGGACACAGGGAGCTGTGGCTTGGCTCAGGTGCCTCCATAGCAAGCTGCTTGCTGTGGGGGCACTCAACAGAAGGGAGGGGCCAGGAACACCGAAGGGGGGCCGAAGAAGAGGAGGATCTCAGCTGCTCTGTGCAAAACCATTACACAGGACAGGTAAGTATAATGTTTGCTACTGTATTTTTATTTAAAAAAACAAAAAACAAGACTTTAGTATCATTGTAAAGTGTCATTAAACCCACATCATTAACCATTAGAGAACCAGCCGCCGCAGTTATACTGCGGCAGGTTGGCTCTCCTGGGCAAATCGCAGTTGCTATACGTCAGCTGCTTTAAGACCACTAGGAAGCGCGACGATGGAGCCAATGCGTGTGTATAAACTATACTGTTATCTACATAAGAGACACTATAAGAAAAACATATGAAAAATATATGGAGCATATATCAAACAACAAAACATATTACCAAGCAAGGAAAAGTATTTTGGCTGTTTGTGTCATGCGTCTGAAGGACGCATCCAAAGGGACATGTGATGGCACAGGTGATAATATGAATGCAAACAAATGTGTGTACGAGAGGCTATCAAAATAAACACAATATAATAGCTGTTGATCAAACCTATAAAGGGATGACCCAGAGGTCGATCTTAAATAATTATAATACTGACACAGGGGTCAAGCCGAAAAAATATATAAGTCCCAGAAGTGAGGTTAACATAGACGGTGTATCTGAGGGAGGTAATTTCAGCAGAAATTCAAAACGGTCTCTGGGATGAGAGTTTCCGATGGTGGACGAACACCCAGGAGTGCCTTCACCTTCAGACAGGGGAGAAGTAAAGGAAGAGGTACCCTTACCAGAAAAGTTGGACCCAGCTCACCATACGTCACCATACGCCAATAAATATGGTAATTATCATTTTATCCATTTTTATTGCTTTTATTAATCGTGGACCCAGGATAAATACCAGTACAGTATCCCCCACTTATACGCTTATATATTATCTACTTTTGTGAGTAGCCATTTGGCTGTTTTGTCTTGTCCAATTAAACAGAAGTTCTTTAATACTGCACTGAGTCTGGCGCACCTTGTCATTTTCTATTTCTGTTTTATAGAGCTGTGCATATGTATAGAAGGGTGGGGCCCGAAAGTGACTCAAGCCCAGGGGCCCCCACCACCCTAAGTCCTGCCCTGGTCACCAGTATTGCCTATAGTCTGCATTGTGTCTTTATGTATAAGCAGCCATCTTGGTAAAGGTGTCAAAGCAACCCCCTTAAAAATTGATGATCAGTTGACTAGTGAGAGCAGTGGAGAAAGCATAGATCCACAGAATGAATGAAGCAGCAGCAGAGAGATTCTAGTACTGCAAGTCTTCACGTACAGCTTCCTCCCCAGCAAGGAAAATAGTGAGCAGAATAGCAGTCACACCTTCAAACTTGGTGAGACTAGCAGACAGAGGCAATAGTGCCTTAGATGTTCTCACACTACAGCTATGAGGCTTAAGGCACACATTTGCCTAGACGCAGGTATTGGACTACATTTTGTCAGTAGGAATTCAAGGCAAATGTTAAATCTTTCAAGGTACTGCTTTGGAAGTTAACATTTCTGAAATATGGCAAATCTTTACTTTTTCAAATGTAAGTCAACAAAAAAAGAGTAAGTAAGTAAGTAAGTAAAAGAGGCATCGATGCAGGGCCTATGTACATAACTGGGTCAAACGAGTCTGGCCTCGGAAGGGTTTTCTGGAGGTTAAAAGTAAATAAGGAATCAGGGGGTACATACCGGATTGGTGGGTTAGGCAGGAAAAGGAGGGGCTTTAGGGGAGGGTTTATAGGAGGGTCCTAGGAAATCTTTAGTCAGAAGAGAGCTGGCGTTGGGAAAACTTCCCACCCTCCTTCTCTTCTTTAAAGTGGAATTTCAGTCAAAATCTAACTAAGGCTAAACCCACCCCCATTCTAAGACTATTTTATCTCGCTTGTGAAAGAAAAGATGCTTATAAGTACCTATTCTGAAGCCGCTCTGGACTGGTTACATGATCAGGTCTGAGCGCCGGCTTTAATGAAGAATAGGGGCAGCCGACAATGAATGTCCCATAGTAAGCCAAAGGGTGACATCACCGCACAGGCATTTGTAGCTGTTGTCGGCATTCTCTCCTCTTTACCAAAGCTGCTGCCAGAGGGATAGTTACTGGTTGGTACGGATATGTCATAGTAGCTGACAGGATAAATGGTCCATGAAGGTGGTCATTATGGGCATATGTAAATTGGTAGGGACCCCTTTTAGGTACAGCTCCTCTTATTTTGTATGGTTCAGTAACACTAAACTGGGGGTTGTTCATGGTTTTATCTGTAGTTGTTGGTGTTATGGTCTTCGTGTCAGTGTTTTGCTGCTGGAGGTTACCTTACAGGTTTACGCAGGTACACTGTTAAGCAGAGATGCCTACAGGGACCATGGGGCTCAATTCATATTGTATTGAATGGCAAGATTTTATTTATACATTTTGTTAATAAAGGGTTGCTATGGCCATTAAACTCCAATTTGTGTCATGTCTGGGTTACTTAGGTATTGATGAGTAGTGGAGTGGTGATCAAGCAGTAACCGTGACAAATCATCTTTATTACCCTTGTCAAGAATCCTGGAACAAGGAGGTCTAGACATATACTCAGTTCAGGGAACAGTTCAGAAGGACAATGTCCAAAACATAAAACCAGGACCAGGGATATAACTAGCAATGATAGCAATGCAGAAATCAGAAGAACGTAGGCTGAAAATGTAGAAAACATTACATTTTGTGCAAGCAATGAAGGTATAATGAGTACTAAAAATCCCTTCAGCTCTGCTAGATATGGCATAGATATGGAAAGGGCAGGGATGCAGGCTGAAAGTCATAGACAGGCTAGCATGTGAAAAGTGCAGCTGCGTTGGCACAGGTGGCTAGGTTAACATCTTAGATTTTCCACCTTTGTCCTTTTAAACTCTCACCTTCACTGAACAAGTGGGCATTTTGAGCTCTAACTCTAATGCCGCGTACACACGGTCGTACTTTTCGTCTACAAAAGTCCAACGGACGCTGACGGACTAAAGCTGGCTGGTAATCCGATCGTGTGTGGGCTTCTCCGGACTTTCAACGTACTTTTTTAGCCTCAAATCCGACGTACTTTAGATTTGAAACATGCTTTAAAACTTTACTTCGTAACTACGACGGACCCCGAAATCCGCTCGTCTGTGTGCTAGTCCGACGGACAAAAAGCCACGCTAGGGCACCTATTGGCTACTGGCTATGAACTTCCTTATTTTAGTCCGGTGTACGTCATCACGTACGAATCCGTCAGACTTTTGTGTGGTCGTGTGTAGGCAAGTCCGTTCGTTAGAAAGTCTGCCGCAAGTCCGCCGAAAGTCTGCCGGAAGTCTGCCGGAAGTCTGTCGGACAGGCTGTCTGACTTTTGTAGACGAAAAGTCCGACCGTGTGTACGCGGCATCAGGGTCTCCTTCATGGCTTAAACCTGCCCCAACTGTTATAACCAAATCTCGGTTAACCAGTCTGCCCACTAATGGTGAAGAACTACCTCTCGTGACTTATTGAATGATTGTATTGCTATATATAAAGTTAGCATTACAATTTAGGCTTCAGTTTATGGTTAGGCTTTATTATCTTGGCTATGCTGGCCATACACATATAAATTTTTTATGGAATACGATCAATCCAATCATTTTATTCAATAGAAAGTCTCAAACAATTCATTGATGCAAGCAGTAAATTCAAATACATCGTACCAGTCACATTCAGGGTCAAAAGTTGACTGAAAAAAATATAAAAATTAAAATAAATAATCATTGTTGCAGAATAAATTTTCCAACCATTTTCATTTTCAATCTGATCCTGCACAGCCAGTTGCTAGACTCAATCAAAACATCAGAACAATCGTTCATATCGATACTTGCATGGCCAGGTTTAGGATTGCGCTTGAGGTTTAGGGGGTTAATTGGAGTATAAGGATAGAGGCCAACATTTAGGTAAATTGTTGAGTAGGATTTGGGATCTGAACTTTGATATAATGAAAAGTCATTTGTGCTATAACAATTCATATGGGCAAAGAAAATGGATTCATCTGGAAGGTATTGGTGGTGATACATCATGTTTTGAAAACATTGCGCCTATGCCCCCACACCGAGATTACAATTTTCAGAAACCAAAAAATAAACATAGCACACCAAGCAGGGATGAAATCACTAGAGAATAAGATTTCCCTTATTTTATTATTCTTCTGGCAGAAAAAATGTTTAGCTGTTTGGTTGGAGTTGTCCTTTAAATGTGAAAACATACGGTACTACTGAATGTGAAGAAGAATAATAGTGGTAATAAAGACACACATTAAAAATCTCAACTTGTTTTTCAAGCAACAGTCCAATAATACATCAGCTTTAACTGTGTTCCCACTTGGCATTATAATCACAATATAATTGAATCCCATAGCGAGATGAATATTTTTTATTTTTCTGTCCTCACTTACACACACTTCTAATGTGACCCTGATAGTTTGGCGAGAAATCCTATCCTGTATTACATTGCCTAATACTACTTTGTTGTAAATATATGAATGGTATATATCTTCTGTAGGTCTGATAAGTAAGACAGTTAATATCTGGCTTGGTTTTATCGCAGTTGTTCCTGGGGTGGATAAACTGGACTCAAGTCAGGTTGAATCTTCAGAGTTCAGCCAGAGCTAGCACGCCTGAAATATATTGTTGTATGTCGTAACTATGGTTTTACCATTATCCGCTTGTATTATTTTTTGTTCCCCTGCCTTTTTTTTCTTCTTGCAGTAAATGAAAAAGTTTTAAGGTTTTATCTTACTCTTGTATATAGCAGAAGAACCAACATATTCCAAAGAGCAGTAGACCTCCTTGGGCTTTTGGCTGATGAGCACTTCAGCCTCTTCCTAAGGGAACTGAAAATCTGATGCATAAATATCATACAAACAAATTTTAGAGCCAATTTTAGGTGAAGCCCAATTAGTGTACTTTTTTTTTCATTGCAGAACTCCCATCCAACTATTATGCGTATTTAGAAATTTCATGTAGATAATGAACATTCTTAGTGGAAGAAGAACTATTCCCAAACACACCTGAAGGCAGGTAGACTACTGTGTGGGTGCAGTTAGCAACTGGCTGTGCAGGTCAGGGGGAAGGGGCTAATATTTTGCCCCCTTTTCCCCAGTATCGCTGGAGTATTTCACTGGAGTCCAGCCTTCTTTCCGTGTTCTTTAAAAGGGAAGAGGTCGGGATCCTAAGGGGGGCTCCGGGGAACACTTGGGGAAACACACGGGAAACCTACGTTAAAGACTTGCTGGGACCTATGTCTGCCTTGGAACGGCGATTCACCGAAAGAACCCTGGAACAGGGACTTCTCTGTTAGAGCACTGCCCAGCTTGGCCTTTCCTCTAAGAGACTTCACGTGTGCAGGTAACCTGGGGCAGCCACAGTTAGGTTCAGTTAGGAAAGGAATGTTATTGTATGTTAAACATGCTTGCCACGTTACAGTAAACATTGATTCAACTGCATAGAGCCTGGTCTGAAGTTATTCAAGGGGTGCATGTGAGGATTTGACATATTATCAAAGAACTTGGATCCTTAACCACAGTATGGAGTATATGTAACATCACTACGGTAGAGGTTCATGAGTAACCACAAGGAGAAACAGCGACCAGAAACCACAAGGAGAAACAGCATGGTACCTGATGGGTGACGGGTTCTATGGTAGCGTGAGGGTCAGTACTTGAACTCCCTCCCTAGCTGTCCATGGAGAAAAAGGAAAGGCTGAATATTGCTCCCTAACATGAGGCACCTCCATCCCTATAATACACAAAAACAGAAAAAGGTTTGCCCATGGGACTTTATATGAGGTGTCCATGCTGATCACAAGTAAATAAATAGAATTAAGTATAAAATATATCAACTTTATTAAAGTCATTATCATACAATAGAGCTCATGCATATATAAGGCAATTCATAAGAACAGCAGCATAACATAATGGTCCTTAAAACATAGCCAATAACATTGGTCAAAGTATAATAAGTACAGATATACATAGTACATCTCTAACCCGACGCGTTTCGCGAGCTTTCCTCGCATCATCAGGGGCTGATGTGTATATCTGATGTCTGTAACAACAGGGTAAAAAAGATATTCAAGTATGGGTTATGATTGGACAAAAATGCGAAGCCAGAGCTCATGACCCCATACTCACTTGTCAGGCAGTTGGCTCCAGGGGCCGACCCCCGGCAGGGGCGGTCGGAAAGTATCTCCCAAGGGAGCTGAAGGGACGGAGGTCAGACAACGGAGGACCGAGGTCAGGCGTAGGGTCGGCACGGCAAAGCAATGGAAAGGAAAACAAGGAGGCTGGACCCAGAAGTCACCCAGAATCATTGCAGAGCTTGCTCACTGGAATAGATTAAATGAGTAAAATATATATGTATATATGTAAGTAGGTCTACAGAAATAGAGGTATCGAGTGGTATGCTCTGGTGTGAGGGGTGCAGAGGTGTCCAACCATACTAGAAAAGGAAAAACAAGGAAGAAAGGGAGAAGAAAAGAAAGAAAGAGGAGAAAGAAGAGGGGGAGAGGAAAAGAGGAGAGAGGGGCAAAAGTGTAGCCCCCCAGTCATGCAGGGTGAATTCAGAATAAAAAATGTATGAATGTGTGTCTATGGGTAATGAATGTAAAAATAGTAATGGTATCCTAAGTAGCTAAAAAATCTTATATATAGTAGACTCAATATGAGAGACTGTAAAGGTAATTGTATATGTAGCTCAAATAGTAGGTATCAAGATGTTATAAAAATATAAATGTCTAGCACTGGAGTATATGGGATATAGGAATGTCCTGCAAGGAATGAGGGAAGAGCAGTGTGAAGTGAATGGGGGAAAGGTGATGAAAAAGGGGATAAGGGGTAATGTGGAGAAAGACATAAAGGAAAGAGAAATAAATGAAGTCTATCTAGCTGTCCATCTTCATCGGTCACTGGGAGTGGACTTACAGTACAGAGATCTATGACCTGGTCACTTGGTACAGAAAGAGAAGAGTTAAGTGATGGGGTCCGCATTGTGTGCTCAGTGGGGCCCCATTCTATCACTAACAGCAGGGCCGATCCTGGGCGGTGGCAAAGGGGTTATTAGGTCGCTTTTTTTTAACCCAGCAATTAGTTAGAGTCAAGATAAGGGGTAGTGAGGGCACATTCCTAGAGATCAGCTTTAAATTGGACTATCAGTAAGAAACCAGTGGATGTAAAAAACATCAGTCAAACAAACTTTTTGCTAGACACAAGGTCTTGGTTGCTTGTTTACTCTGGCCAAAGATCACAAGCCCAAAACTGTTCATCAATGGTAGCAGTGCAATGAAGCTTAAAGGCCCTATGGATAGTTGAAAGCACTGAAACCTGGTGTTGTGATGCCCTTTGTCATCCGGAGAGAAAGCGATGGGAAATAAAGAATTTTAAGGTAATCCCCGGAACAGAAGATGAGGGGAAATCTCCCAATGGAGATACCCATTCTGTCATTCTGGAGACATCTGTCTAATGCCGCGTACACACGGTCGTACTTTTCGTCTACAAAAGTCGGACAGCCTGTCCGACAGACTTCCGGCAGACTTTCGGTGGACTTGCGGCGGACTTGCGGCCTACTTTCTAACGAACGGACTTGCCTACACACGACCACACAAAAGTCGGTCGGATTCGTACGTGATGACGTACACCGGACTAAAATAAGGAAGTTCATAGCCAGTAGCCAATAGGTGCCCTAGCGTGGCTTTTTGTCCGTCGGACTAGCACACAGACGAGCGGATTTCGGGGTCCGTCGTAGTTACGAAGTAAAGTTTTAAAACATGTTTCAAATCTAAAGTACGTCGGATTTGAGGCTAAAAAAGTCAGTTGAAAGTCCGGAGAAGCCCACACACGATCGGATTACCAGCCAGCTTTAGTCCATCAGCGTCCGTTGGACTTTTGTAGACGAAAAGTAGGACCGTGTGTACGCGGCATTAGGGAGGAATTTCCCTCATGTTGAAGAAATTTCCTCTCATATCCTGTTGTGCCCCCTAGGATAGCATATGAAGGGAAATCTTCCCAATGGGACACAGCCAAAAGAAATGGACAGATTTAAGGTAGAACTAAAGGCAACACTTTTAAAAAAAAATGTGGATATAGTAAGAGGAGGCTATAACCCCTGTCATTTTTTTGCCAATCTGTGTTCCAGGAAGATTTCCCTTTACTTCCTGTTCCAATGTGAGAGAATCTCTGGTTCTCACCAGGGTCACCATTGGCAGAGTTGCCATCTATTTCTTTTCTGGTGAAAATTGTATGATTTTATTTAATTTTAACTCTCAGTGAATTGTAAACAGTTCTTCCTAACGTGGGGCATAAACAGCAAAAAACAAAAACAAATGTGTTCTAACCCCTCTACACTTTCCAAAACTAAAGAAAAAAGTTTACCTTTAGTTATGCTTTAAACCATTCCCTACTTTTTCTAGCAGTAGTTATTCACATTCAATCATAACATAATGATACCCACATTCCAATTTATTGAGCAAGGGATACAGTTGTGGGTTCATTCCGTTAAGATATCCGTGTGCATATTTGTAGTTATCCATATAGGTGATACCTACCATGGTTCAATTTTCCCTGTAAATTCACTCTCTAGTATTATATCATTTCGATTTGTTCTATTCATTTTATTTTTTGTGGGATAGTACATTACATCATATTATTCCACATTTTCTATACCTTTGTTCCACTCAATGACTCCATACCATTCTCTGGCACTTTTTGAAGTGACCTTTGTAGGATTTGGTTTAAACTGACTGCCCTGGTACTTTTATCTCCGGTCCTGAACGCTATTATATGCGTCTAAAGCCCTGATGCAATCGTTTCCGTATGGGAATTATGTCACCCAGCAATGAAGGCAATATCCATATCCTCCTAAAAGGCCATTCATCAATATCTGGGTCTTCACGACACTGGTTCATTATATTCTCATAAACATATTATCATGATGTATATGTATTGTGACCATTGATGTGCTCGTTTATATATATATTTATACATGTATTATTGTTCTGTATTGTTTGGCCGCATGAAATCCCACTTCTCAGGTTCTCTTATATTTGGCCCCCTTTGTATAATTTCATATTCGGCCATTATCAGTGCTCATCCATATTCAGGATGTCTATCACACTTACTTAGTGCCTGCACGCATTTAAAGCCCTGGAGCACATTGCGCTTCACTGATTGCTTTGTTTTCTGGCCTGCCCATTTCCTGCCTTTTGCGCTCTGATGCTCATACGTAATCCTGGCGTTGCTGCTGTTGTTGGTGACGTTTTGGTTGCTTGACACGTTGATGATGCTAGCCCCTCCCGCTCAATACGCGTGACGTCGCTGTCACGTGTTGGACACGCTTGACGGTGATTGGATTTCCAAACAGAGGTTTGGCTTATCTGTATGCTTTTCCGTATTAGCATTTCTCCTCTCCCCACGTGCTTAGCGTGACGACGGTTGGATCGCAAGCCAGACATAACCGGAATTTAATGCTTGAAACGCACGCTGGCCATACCTAAAAGTTAGACCTCATGGCGGCCACACAGGTGTTTAATGTAATAATTGATATCTGTCTACATAAACGCATTTGTGGCCAGCAAGCATACACCCCAGTTGAAGGATTTTCAGACAAAACGCATAGGGTTAGTACGCTTGCCAAGCCACATTTTACTGCACATTTTTATCTGTTCAATTGAACCTTTTTACAAGTCCTCATCTGTTTAAAATGTTGATCCTTTTTATACTACAATACATTTCAACGTCTTTGGATTTACACTGTGTGAAGGTGTTCTCTCTCTTCTTTTTATACTTTGAAACCACCATCATTATCTGGAGGATCCTGGTGAATGTGTGGTGCCTTTGAGTTGCCCATTGACCAATAGAGTTGAAGATTGGTCACTCTATTTCTGGAACCTAAACCATGCCTATCACATTTCTGTGGTGAATTGAGTCTGGGATTCACAGCTGATCAGCAAGGTGGAAGACTGCACACCCTGTCCCTGGAATCCATCCAGATCTACCGTATTCCGGTCTATGCCTGATTGATTCACCGCCACTGGTGAGTGGGTCCACCATTTAGGATAAGAGTACCCCACCTCCCCCATCCCCAGAAGGTGGAGGCACTATCCCGGGTGTTATTATAACCACTGATCGTGTGTTTATATTGCACAGGAGATAAGAGGAAATATTGGCTGGTCCTATTTTACTTTGCATGCACGTTATAGCATCTTAAAATCATGGACTCATATAACTGCTTTTATCTATATGTGATGCATTTATGCCATTGATTTACTATCTGCAGTGATATACCTTGGATTATTTGCACTCACTATATTTGCACTTTATATTATATACCTCAGGTCACACTCACAATATCTATATCTAGTTTGTATAGCTTGTATGTAATATTTTCCTGTCTCTCCCAGAGTCATACAGTGTTTACACTTATTATTTTTTATTATTGAAGTGTTTACTTCACAGTTTGTGATTTATATTCATCGATAAGTTTATACGATTTTGTGCGATTTCACAATCGCTGTGATTTATATGGAACTGTAAATTTATGCGATTTTGTGTGATTTGTTTATTGCTGCATCCTGAATTTATATCATTGATTTATTACCTGCAGCGGCACATTCTTGATCACTGACATTCACTATATTTGCATTTTGTATCATACACCTCAGTATATACTCACGGGATTCATATTCAGTTTGATAACTTGAAAATACGATTTTCTTCACCTCTCCCAGAGTCATAAAGATTGTTAACATTCACTTCTTGTCATCATTGAAGTATTCACTTCACATTTTGTGATTTATATTCATTTATAAATCCATGTGATTTTATGCGATTTCCTTAAGCAAAATTTTCTCTTTTTTTCTTTAATTTACTCATACACATGTTTTGTTACATTGTCACCATATAAACTCCCTCTCTGAATGATATGTGATTGTATTTGCAGTTTATATATCCCTCAGATTCACATCTTGGATACATTCCTTAGCGCTACACATTTATCTTTCATATTCACATTCAATTGGACTTGTTCTGTTGGAGACATTCTGTAGCATATACAAGCCACTTTTTGAACAGATGAGCTCCAGAAGTGACATGGATAAGCTATGAAATATCTTCAACATTACAGAACAAGTCCAGTTTAATGTGAATAACTGCTATTAGATATACCATGATCTGGTTAAACCCTCTAATGCCGCGTACACACGATCTGACTTTCCGGCATACTTGGTCCGGCGTACCGGAGTCTGTCGGACAATTCGATCATGTGTGGGCTCCAGTGAACTTTGTTTTCTCAAAAGTTTGACAGACTTAGGTTTGAAACATGTTTCAAATCTGTCCGACGGACTCGAGTCTGGTCGAAAAGTCCGCTCGTCTGTATGCTAGTCCGACGGACAAAAACCGACGCTAGGGCAGCTATTGGCTACGAACTTCCTTGTTTTAGTCCGGTCGTACGTCATCACGTACGAATCCGTCGGACTTTGGTTGATCGTGTGTAGGCAAGTCCGTTCATTTGGAAAGTCTGTCGTAAAGTTCGTCCAAAAGTCCGCCGGACAAAGTCTGCCATAAAGTCCGGTCATGTGTACGCGGCATTAGACTCATTCCCTACGTTATCCAAAACAAAAAAAAACAGTTGGGCTTAGGTATACTTTAAGGTAAGTTAAACGTAAGGTTTTATCCAGTAATATTAGTCCCTTAGGTGGATGAGTGACTGCCAGTGACACACCACAGGATGAATAAATGATCCCAAGTGTAGCCGGGTGTCTGCTGAAATTGGGAAGCCTCTGCTTGCTTTCCCCCCACCACTTGCTGCTGGGCCAAGATGAGCGGCGGACTGATCGTGAGGACTGAGACTTCTGGGACCACTGATCGACAAGCGTACTGGACCTGATCTGTTGCATACTGGGAGTGGTGATTGGAACTACAGAGCTTAACTCCTTACTGCCCACAGTTAATGCCATAAAGACAGCTCCTTACCTAACAGCCCATTAGCCTCCTATTGCAGATAGCCTTAAAGAAACAGCTACATGTGCACCACCTTACAGAAGTGTCCCAAAAATGGCTGGCTAACGTTGAAAAAATTAGACCCATGGTACTTAAGACACAACCAGGGGTACCCCTTTTGCCAGCAAGGCATACACCCACCCACTCTTGGGGCCATGTGTGTAGAGTGCGCCTAGGAACATTGTTTAAAGTGGTTGTAAACTTTGATACACAAACTTTTACCTACAGGTAAGCCTATAATAAGGCTTACCTGTAGGTACTGTACATATCTCCTAAACTTGCACGGTTTAGGAAATATTCACTATATATGCGCTGCTGCTGATGTCATCGGTGCAAAGCGCACTGAAGAAACCTTTTGTTGCTGCCGTTTCTTCAGGACCCGTGCCGTGACCGATGGCTCACCTGCACATGCGTGGGAGAGATGTCATCACGGCTCCGGCCAATCACAGCGCCGGAGCCCACGAACCCGGAAGTAACTTCGGTGAAAAATGTTGGCCATGGGAGGGGAGTGTGGGCAGCACTGCAGGGCATCGTTCTAAGGTAAGTATTTCATAATGAGCTAGTATGCATCGCAACCTGTGAAGTGTCCCAGAAGGCTGCGAGGGAAGGAGGGGGGGCCAAACCTCCGGCTCAGATCGGCACGGCGCACTGAGCTGGAAGTGGGAGCGGGTACCTGTCAAAACCAGGTACCTGCTCCCCCTTCCCCCCCAAAAGGTGCCAAATGTGGCAGCAGAGGGGGGCAAGGAAGCAGACAAGCAGAGCTTCCCCTTTTGGGTGGAGCCCGCTTTAAGTTACATAGTTGCAGAGTAGGTGAGGTCGAAAAAAAAACCCATCAAGTTCATCAAGTCCAACCTATGTGTGTGATTATATATCTGTATTACCTTGTATATCCCTGTATGTTTTGGTCGTTCAGGTGCTTATCTAATAGTTACACATGTGTGAGCAACCTATAACTAAGTGTGTCAGTGGGAACTGAGCAGCTTCAAGGGTCATCATGGCAGAAGAGAGAACCCAACATCACCAGTGGCTTCTGTGGGGGTAAGTCCTGCACAGGTATGTACTCAGAAACATTATAGTTGCTGTATGGAGTAAAAAGATTTGAGCCCCCAACCGATTAGAGGATTGGTCCGGATATGAATTTTTATTTGTCATAATAATAGAGTCTATTAAGAGTTGACAACCAACAGCGAAGCGCGTTCATCCTTTCACCACCTACAAGTTGATTCTCCTAGGTACCCTGTTGAGGCTCCATCAGGCAGCAGAGAGCTGTGCAAACTATAGCAATCATTTGATTTATTCAAAACATCTATCAAACTTGGAATCCACAGAATCCAGAATCACAGATGTAACAGTTTTAGGATTGGGTGCAGGAGAAAAAAGGGAGCAGAAGGTCATTTCAGGTTGAGTAAGAGGACTAGATCTAGTGTGTCATCCTAAGCAAAGGGGACTCTAGTGTTGGGAAGGAGTGAGACCTGAGGATGAAGGCAATAAAGGTGAGGTGCTAAAGACAGTTAAACATGTTAACAGTTTAACAAAGGGACAGAATGTAAAGCGGGAAAAAAAGTCTGAATAATTAATTTGAAGGACATGAGAAAAATAAGCTATACGAAACTGAAAGCTTTTTAGAATAGAAGAGAGAATAAGATAGATGCTGACATAAAGCCAAGCCACAACAGGACCACAGAGTAGAGGGATGCAGGAGATCTGAGAGACCAACATAGCACATCAGTCTGGGGTGAGATCATTGCCATTATTTATGGATGTTGATTTACAGTGCTCAGCTTTTTACAACCTCTCCCTCAACATTGTAGTAAACCCTCAATCAGCGCAAATCTGTTTACACTTCAGTAATAGAAAGTGAGATTATACTACAATTGCATTCAGTTTGGCTATTTGGGTAAAATCAAGCAGTTACTTTAGCAGGTATGACAGTGAACTACGGTAAGCGGTTAAAGGGAA